>JAJKFL010000001.1:37125000-39525000 GCA_021186555.1 Reticulitermes speratus | reverse complement strand
ATTTACTTATACATTGTGTCGATCAATGACTTAACAGGACCTGGGCAGGGCACGAAGAGAGATAATAAACGTTAAAATTAAAAGAAATAAGGTAGAAAAAATATGATAAAGATGATACGACATGAAAATAAGACAAAAGTGAAACTGAAAGAAGAAATCATGCTTGAAAGGTAATAGGATTATATTTTACATAAGCCCAATACTTACACACGTGTATATTAAGGCACTACGGCATTATACAGCTGTAATCACTAACAGCTTATAGAAAACACCTGCACGTTACGTATATTCCAAATTCGTTTCTTTCATAAGGACATGCCCCTCTCTCTAGCTTATATAATGAAACTCTATTTAACACTAAAATTTTTATAAAAGACGTGGCATTAGGATGAACGAAAGAACTACTTTTGGTACCTGACCAATTACATGACTGTAAGAAAGCAACTGTCTTCTTATTTACATTTCGTCCTTCTGAACGTAATTTTAGGTAAAATGCGTATCAGCATTGACAGTCTGACAACTAAGATTATGTTTACTCTGTGACAATTCGGTTCACAATTTATCATTAATAAGCACACAACACTGTCTTACGACTCTGAGGGAAGAAGTAAGGCTGCAGGTAATTTAGGCAAGTACTGAGAAAAACGGTGCATCTAACAGAAATAAACTGCCAAGGATTGCATTGGACAACGCTGATATTGCTTACCTGTGTCTTAATTTTTAGGCTCTTGCTCTCATCCTCCTTTTCGCCGTTGTGGCTTGCTATGCTGCTGAGGCTCCCAAGGAACCCCTGAAGGGCTCCGAGGCAGTGTACTTGGCATCTCCCTATGCCTACAGTGCCCCTGCAGCTTTCTACAGCCCCTATGGATACTATTACCGCTAAAACACTCCCCGATGGCAACATGACAGGCTACAAACAACGGACACCTTCTCTGAGGAACTTCGACCGCAATCAATAAATATGTGAAGACATTTCACTTCGATACCTTACCTTCTTCGATGTTTTGGCACAGTGTACAGTCTCGATATTAATATTAAAATATAATAACATAAAATGTGTATATTTAATTCCTCAACATTCCTTATCCCTTTAACCTTCAGAATGTGCTGATGTAATGCCATACCTTCTTTGACGCCTTTTTGAAACGGCAATTTCTCATACTCAACTTTTCGACTGTAAGTGTTGAAAAGCGGACGCATGTGGGACGTGGACAGAACTGTTGCAGTACTGTGTTCAATGGCAGGCTTTGTTATTAGCAGGTGCTGAGAGTTCTACCATCACAGTGCTTGATAAATTGTGTGTGTGTTGTGTGTGTGTGTGTGTGTGCGCGCGCGTAGAAATTGTTCTCTCTTCAGGTGTTCAAGTCAGCAAGTCTCCGGCAGCCATGAAGTCGCAACGGATTTCAGAAGGGAAATCCCTGACGTACATTTAGTAGTAACAGAACTTTCGATTGGCGATTGCATCACTTGAACACTTTTTAATCTGTCAAAGTACATACAGTGCTAATTACTTGTTCTCATACTCTGTTTTACAAACGCTTCCCAAAAATTCCTATTCGTATCAGCGTCCGTACTTATGTTGTAACCAGAAAAAGATGTGATGATGAAAGCAGACTACACTTTAGTGACCTATATTAACAACCTGACAATTACATTATTTTTACACCCACCTAGCTCCATCTTCTCACTCCTATTTTCGTAAGCAGTAGAGTAGCTTATGTGTCACCTATGACCCTATCACTGTGTGCGAGATTTGAGGTTCGTCGCCAGTGACTGTTAACATTACTGTCTTCTGTCTTCTGCGATGTGACGATGTGCATTATGTTAGGTGTTTATCGACGTTTCAGAGGAAACTGTTTAGTTATTCATGACAGTTTCAGAACAACGTGCCGTCTTTATCATCTATTGTGATGATAGATGCAGCAGCTTCCTCTGAAACGTCGGTAATATCTACCACAATACACAGCATCATATCCCAGAAGACAACAATCTTTATATACCCTAACAGTTTATACACAGCTGTATTTACAATTCAGCAAATACATGTTATTACACAATAACAATAGTCATGTAACATACATCTGAGGAGTGTGACTACATGTTTCGGCTAATTGTTACAGCCATTGCCAGGCATCTCCGGATAACGTAATTTACAACATTTTAAAGTAACGCCATTTTAAACACCGCTGTACATCATTTGTCGTGCTGAACTTATATTATTTGTAAGATATAATTAATAAATCCTATGTACTTAGGACATGGCTGTCCCTCATAATGAATTGGATATCTTGTTATTTATATTTTTATTTACGAACCCGGGGGAGGGGGGTGTTCTGTCAATTAAGTTTGAATATTCTATTATATTGGAATGCATTTTGTTGGCAGCGTTTCATAAGTGAAAATACAAATAACAAGATGTCTACTCAGTATGAGAAACTGCCATTGACGAGGTGTATAGGATTTAACTATTGTATAAATAATGTAAGTTCAGCACAAGTGCAGTGCAATTGTATTTAAAATCCGGAAAGGCTTGATAACGGCTACAGCACGTAGTCGAAACATGTAGCCACAGTCTTCAGATATACAGTAGAACCTCGGTTATCCAAACTTCGCTTAACCGAAACTCGGGTTAACCGAAACGCCTATCAGGCGCTGCGATTCCCAGAACTGCCTGCCGCGAGACACCTCTGATCCTTTGTTGTGAAAAGTTGACGTGTGCGGACGAGAGGCAAATTGACGTGTGTGCTTCTTACAGTGTAGTTTTAACATTTCTTTTAACAGTGATTCCAAACAATGTCGGCTAAACGAAAACGTGTTGTAATAACAATTGAACAGAAATTGGAGGCTGCGAGACGAATTAAAAATGGCGAAATCTTGCGAAATGTCGCGGCGGATTTCGGTGTTGGAATATCAACGGTTTCAGATTGGGTAAAATCTAAATCGAAACTCGAAGAACATTCGTCTAAAATGCCTAATGGAGGGACATTGCAGCCAAAAAGTTCTGAAAAAAAAGTTCAAACAAAAATATCAGATTTTTTCGTAGAAATTTGTAGTGTTGTATTGTATCTGAAAATATCATACACTTTCTTGTGCCATAAATTTTATTAACGTAAGACGTGTTTCTGAATAAATGTTATTTTTATTGCACCTTATCACGTCAAGCCGAATTTCCGAATTATCCGAAATATTGCTTAACAGAAATCGGGTCCGCCCCCTTTATTTCGGATAATCGAGGTTCTACTGTATGTTACATAAGTGTATTGTTATTGTATAATAATATATTTGTTGAACTGTAAATACAGCTGTGTGTTTTGTATTGTTTTCCTACATTATTTTACTGTGTCGGTAAAATTTTCCCCTGTATTTTAATTACACATCACGCCATGAAGATGTATTGGAAGTGGAGATGTATAGGTCCTAAATCCATATTCTTAACCTTGGTACAAGTTGGATGTGAGTTTACAGCTTTATATCGCCAGGCTCTGCACTTCCGGGAGAATCCCTAAGTACCCACTGGATATGAAATGAGCAGGCCCCACGACCGTCTGGCCACTGTGTGTGTGTGTGTGTGTTTTCGCTTTCAACTTTTGAACTAGTCGACTGGTTTTCACGAATCTTAGATGCAATCATGCCGTCACAGACCACCAATTTAACGTCGTGATTTTAAATTTCACGCAGTCAGTAAAAACACAGGCTGATCCACGAACTTGAGAGGTGGGAGCGACACTAGCGCCATTTAATTAAAATCTTGAAGTTATGTGGGAAAGCTTATAGCAGACCTTCGTCACAAGCGACGTTTCACACTTATTCTTCCGTACAACAACATGACAGTCAAATTACATAGAAACAATTTCCTGTAAGTCGACAATTACAAACATAGTGATTGCGCAAAATGTTGATTTTTATATATGACAAACGTAGGCAGAGTGGGTGCTTGAGCAATACTTTCTTCACAAAAATAAAGCAAGTTTTAGGAGTATAAATCTGTTCTTTCTGATCGGAACTGTATGTTCTTTCTCTCTTTGACTTATTCTCATTGTTGTGTCGCCCTTACATTCATTATCAGTTCTTCCTTAACTCTGATTCTTCTGTCTTCTAATTTACTTTAATTTTCTTTCTTGTATTTTCCTTTCTTCTCATTCTTCTATCATTTTAAAGCTTCCTTACTGCCAATTATACAAGACATGCCATAAAATTTAACCTTACTTTATCATTGGCAATATGCTACAAAATGTATTTATTGCCTACCCACGGTCCCGTTTCTCCATCAAGAAATCCATTAAAAAGAATTAATATATTACTGCGATATGCAGGTGTTTCATTAAGGGGCTGGGCCGAACAGTCAGCAACATCTACAGATAACGACATTTAATTATACAAGCTTCAAATGTAGCTGCCTTATTACGCCACTCAGCATCCTATTGGAGCTATTTAAACAGATTACCTGCTGTTACGTGGATCAGGCACCTGTATGTAATGCGTCTCGTGTTTCTTACACAAGGCAAACCACTTGTTATTCATGACAGGAAAACGCTTCCGTGATTCGCCAACGGACACAAGTTCATGGCTCTCCATCTCATTTCTTTTGATCATTATGAAATTAACGAGCGTACAACGCAGTATCTACAACATATAACTTCATTCCTGTACATTCACTATTTCTCTCCCCTTCCTGTGCTTGTATGGATGGCTTCAACAATGGGATCAAAAATCCCTTCAATGAACAGTTCTGAAGTCTGGCTTATTATTAAAGCATTAACAGCCTCCCATAAATCCAACCCCTCGTCCGCACCTCAGGGTTATGTGGGATGGTAACAGGTGTGGAGGGGGTGCCCTGAGGGGGGCTACTCTGACACATGCTGGCAATCCATATCCTGGGTCACGTGGGAGGTGGAAACAGGTGTGGAGTGGATATCCTGTAGAGGGTTACTACGACACACGCTCTGGTCTACCCAAGCCAAGGTGGAAGGTGTCGTGCCGAAGGCTGTGTGGCACTGGAGTAGTCAATAGCAGTGTAGTTAACGATCCCCTTGGGGAACCAGGCCGCACCCCACTGTATGTAGGCCTTCCGTCCGCGTGGGGCTCCGTGGATGGTGACTGTATTCTTTTCCACGTGTGTTGTGGGAGAGCTCCTTAAGTGGGGACTCCGAGAGATATAAATGAATTAATTAATCAATGGCTCTGGAAACGGAGCATTGCCTATTATAGGAGCTGCCCAAAGGCTCCTACGGATGTCCAAGGGCTTGTCTGGCTTACAGACAGCTATGGGACAGAATGGGGATTGAGGCTCTTCGGGTAAAGAGATATGTAAAAGAAGGCTCTGGAAAGGGGCATCTCTCTCCATAGGGGCCCCGTCGGGGAACATGGAGGGAGGCTCCTTTACCGGAGACTTACACGTCGAAAGGTGAGTTTCTATTTTATTAGGAGACATTTTTCAGTGGGGCTCCGAGAGATATATAAAAGAAGGCTCTGCGACGGGTGTCTCTCTCCATAGGGGCCCCGCTGGGGAACTTGGAGGAGGGACTCCTTCACCGGGGACTTAGAGAGACAGGTAAAATAATGCTCTGGAGGGGGAGCGTCTCTCTCTATGGGGGCTCTGACAGGGGGACCTGGAGGGGGGCTCCTCTGCTGGGGACTTGGAAGGATATGCAAAAGAAGGCTATGGTGGCGGGCATCTCTCTCCATGGCGGCTCTGTTTGGGAAACTTGGAGGGGGAACTTCTTCACCGGGGACTTTGAGAGACAGGTAAAAGAAGGCTCTGGAAACGGAGCGTTTTTCTGCATGGGGTTCTGAGAGGGGAACGTGGAGGGGGGCACTTTTACTGGGGACTTTGAAAGATGTGTAAAAAAGGCTCTGGTGGCGCGCATCTCTCTCCATGGGGGCCACGTTGGGGGAACTTGGAGGGGGGACTTCTTCACTGGGGATTTTGAGAGACAGGTAAAAGAAGGCTCTGGAGATGGAGCGTCTCTTTCTGTGGGAGCTCTGCGAGGGGAACCTGGAAGGGGGGCTCCTTTGCTGGGGACTTATAAAGATATAAAAGAAGGCTCTGGAAATGGAACATCTTTCTCTATGTAGGGGCTTCGTAAGGGGAACCTGGAGAGGGGGTTTCTTTACTTGGGGACTCTGAGAGACATGTCAGGGAAGTCTTTAGAAGGGGAGCATCTCTCTCTTTACAGAGGCTCCGTGAGGGGAACTTGGAGGGAGGGCTCCCATACTGAGGACTCCAAGAGACATGTAATAGAAGGCTCTGGAAAAGGAGCACTTCTTTTTACAGGGGCTCCATAAGGTGAACCGAAAGGTATTTAGCAAGGGAGGGCTCGTCCATTATGTTTATTGGGCCAGAACCTGTACTTGATATATTTTTCTGCTATAATTAACTTAGAGGGTTCGTGCCCTTATGCTGGGCCACAACGCTCTAAGAAAGCATCTGCATTTTGGGGGCACAAAGGGCCTGTTAAAAAGGCCTACGTGCATCGGGCCTCTAAGGCAGGGGTCGGCGAACCGGGGTAAATTACCCCAAGTGGGGTAAAAATGAAATTCTTGGGGGTAATGAGGACTCAATAGACATAAATAAAATTATATAAAAAGCGCGTTCCTTGTCACGACAGAAATTTTTCTTCTGGCAACACTGCATCTGGCCAATGTAATAGACGTGTTTAGGAGACGTCACGCCATGTTGAACTCCAAACAATTTGGTTGCTAAGGCGATGTCAAGTGGCTAAACAGATATTATTTGTCAGTTGTCTATTACCCGCCTTAACCTTATTTTTTGACACACGTGTTTTTGCTTTGTTTAAGTCGATTTAAGTAGTTATTTAATTAAATTTATTTCAATAGTTCTATTTTAAGTCTAAGATTTTCATTTATTAACCATATTTTAGTTTATGTTAGTTCGATAATTTGATTAATATATTTTCTCCTTGCTCGATTAATTTTCGATGGTCAATAAAATAATTAAATACTGCCTTCATCTTGAGGACATGTCTTAGTGCCACGTTTACCAATTAAATTACTGTAAATTTAAATGAACTTTAAAAAACTTAAAACGCCGGCAGAGTTCGCAGATTCGCATAAAAACAAAGCAGAGAAATCGATTGGACCCCGAAGACAGTAACCAAATTGCTCTGACATCAAAATGCCCCAATTTTGATGTTATTGTATCAAAAATGAAACAACATCATTTCTCCAAAACCTGAAGGTAAAACGTTTTCAAAGAAATCCTTTTGTTTCATAATGAGGATATTAATTTATTTTATCGCATTTATTTTATACTTTTTATATTTATAATTGTATTCTCCGTATAAATAGATTCAATAAACCTTTTGAATTTAAATAATCTATGATTTTCTCCCTTTCAAATCAAGGGGGTAACGTCGGCGTAAATAAATATATTTTGGGGTAATAGGTAAAAAAGTTCCCCGACCCCTGCTCTAAGGGCTCGAAACCATTGGGTATTCCATTCTAAAGCATTTAACAACCCCTCAAAAAACGGCATTTTTAACTGTAGATTTTAACAAGACAGGCAATGCACATATAACATAACATTACGGGCGTTCATGTAACCATTTTTGCGGTGGAAAAGCATTAAGTATTACATATTCTGAATATGTGTTTGTAGCCTTAGTTACCCAGCACGAAAAGCGCATGCGCCGTACTATATTGTCCTCTGTGGCCTGTCCGACTATACCATATTCTTCCTCATTATCTCATGAACAGCAGGATTTTCGGAAAAAGTTACTGAACATAAAATGTGTGATTTGATTTTCTCTACAACTTCTGTCTGAAACATTTCTCATTCTAATAAGAATTCAGCGATATATTATCATAAATGTACATTCGTTTTCACGTAGCCTAAAGTACCCGTTATTCTTGTCAGATTTTAATAAAACTTGAATTTTCTAAACAGATTTTCAAAAAGTCCTCAAATATCAAATTACATGAAAATCCGTCCAATGGGAGCCGAGTTGTTCCATGAGGACGGACAGATGGACGGACAGACAGACAAACATGACAAGGCTAATAGTCGCATTTCGCAATTCTGCGAACGCGCCTAAAAATGCAAGATTTCTCATTTGCATCCAGTTTTGCCTACTGCGTTATTCGGGTCTATAGCCACGGTTTTTATTGACGTACACACAGGAGAAAGTTGTCAGTTTCGGAACAGGAGATTCATTTTGTCTGTGGGAAAAAGGCTGAAATGGCAGCCGCAAACAACTTTTCTAGCTTCCAAATTCCAATGAGGCTTGCATTTCTGACTCTCCCTACAGTGCCGTGGCTAGGCTTTTCGGCGTCCGGGGCGAGTAATTACAATGGCCGCTCCTAGCAGAAATAGTCACAAACTTTAAAGAAATCAAAATTATTTATTGATTCTCCTCTGTTTGGCTCAATAATTTAAAACTTTTTATGTGCAGGAAAGCGACTGTTTAATTTAAACTATTTTGCCGCCACTTGGACCCTGCTGCCCGGGGCGGCCACACCACTTGCCTCCCTCCCCCACCAATACTCCTCTGACTCTTTCTATTTCATACCTAATTTATTTTTAGCCTTTCTGACGTTGCATACAATATTTTTTGTGCTTACTGACGAAACAGAAAAAGTAGGTTTCCGTAATCTCTGCTTTCCTGTAAAGTCCTAGTCTTGACAACCACAGTTTGTTAACCGCTGTGTTTTTCAGCGGTTTACTATGGATTACTGAAAGTACACAGACAGTTAACAGACGGAACAGCATAACTGATAAAGGTATCTGCATAGGCGATACTGCTGCTCAAACGACATTTAAAATTACGTTTCAAAAGATTAAGTCAGAAGCAGAATGGATGCAGCTGATGGATTGCCTGTGCAGTATACATCTAACTACACGGAGCAAAATTCTTCTTGAGAAGTTAATAGTTGCTCTTTACGGAACCCAGTTACTCGCTACGGTGAATGCGCCACTACATTATAACCTGAGTCAACTGAATTCAGTGCAGGTACGGCCGTTGAGAAGAATTTATTCACCGTGTCAATTTTTACTAAATATCGATACATAGTACAAGAAACAACATAAATAAATAATTTGTTTTATCCATTTTCACTGTTCCGGCACAAATTCAAATGATCAACACATCGATCACGAATAAAAACTTTAGTCTTCCATGATTTAACTCACAAATTATACGCATATATAACAACAGTTCTGAACAGACGTAGCCTAAATATTGATTCGTGTTTCCATCTGCCAATTAATTTATTTTGTTTGCTCATTTCTCTACAGTGACGGGGGTTTAAACTCGTGCCATTCAAAGGCTAAAGAAGTGTTCTCGGAAATGAATAGCGAGTTCTTCTTCTTCTTCTTCTTCTACAGAACTATGGCCATTCATGTTTGTCCTTGGCTTCCCTCATGATATACGCCTATTCTGTTTATTTCAAAGCTCTTCTTCTCTTTTTTACGCCCATACTCCTCACGTCCGATTCAACATCATCCATCCACCTCACTCTACGTATTCCATTTTTTCTCCATCCATCCTCCTGGCTTGCCTTCCAGTATCTTCTTTACTGTCCTTTCACCATCCACTCTTACAACATGCCCAAGCAAGTCCAATCTTCATTACGGTTACAAAATCTGCAGATTTAAATGTGTTATATATTTCTTGATTCACTTGTATTCTCTAATAACCATTTTCATATGTTGGCCCATGTATTTTAATTAGTATTTTCCCTTCCTACGTCATTAAGGCTCTTTCCATTTTATTCGTTAGGGTCCATAATTCGGGACCATAGGTCACAATTCATCTTATTATTGTTCTGTAGAAACCTCTTAATGAGTGTATTAGTATATGCCTTAGTGCAACGTAACATTTATTGCCAGCAATAATTCTCGCTTTTACCTCTCTTTCAACTTCGTTTGTGTTTGTTACCAAGGAGCCTAGACAGTCTTGAGTGATCATTTTAAATTCAAAGAGTTGGTGTAAGAACTTGTACCTTAAAATCTCGATTATAACAACAAAGAATAAGCTTAATATTAAAAAAAAAGACATTAATATCTGTATTTCATATCTCTCCATTTATCAATTTCTTCTGGATCATTTCCCTTTTTCTTTCTATTAATCATATATTTGCTTTTGGATACATTTATGGTTAAGTCAATCTGTGATGCTACAGTTATGACATCTTCTACTATTTCTGCAACATGCTTCACTACAAGTCCCAGAACAACCACATCATCTACATATACCAGTCAGTGTCCCTTCTGTTGAATATTGTTCCTGTGGGTTTCTTTTCACATTCCTTTTAAACTTCTCCATACAGAGATTAAATAACAGTTTGAATAATGCATGTACCCGGTTCAGTCCTACAACAATTTTAAAAGTAGGTGGCATCTTTCCTTGGATTTGCCTTGTTATTAATCTTTTCCAATATATTTTTGAACAGTCTAACTAACTTACTTGGTATTCAAAATTCTTTTATAATTCCTATCAACTGATCTCTATTTATACTATCATATGCTTGTTTGTACTCTATATGTAACTGATGAATATCCACATTGTGTTCATAGGACCTCTCTAAGATTATTCTCAGATTCGAAATCTGTTCAAATGTAGATAGAATTCTACGAAAACCACATAGATAGTAAACCAGTGTCCATTTACATAAGGTTCTAAGATAATGAGGAAAAATTGTGCAATTTATATTTGTAATTTATAAGTTAAATTCAGGAGTGAAATTCGTCAGTAGTTATATAATCAATCTTGTTACGCCTTTTATGTATTGGTCATGTGATGGCAGTATTTCACTCCTCCGGCATTTGTTCTTCCTTCTGCACTCTCCCCATCAGTACAAGGATCTTTCGTCCGCAGCATTCTGGCTCCACCTTTAGTTAAATCCGCGGTTATTGAGTCTTCACCTGTTGCTCTGTTATTCTTCAACTTTCTTATGACAGCTGAGGGTTTATGTGTAACTATCAGCTGAAGTAAGTACCTATGTACCCAACTACACGGCGTCTCATTTACTGCCTATCTGCCCAACTACAAGACGTTACATCCCAGGAAAACTGCAATATTTGTCTGCTTTTAGCATTGTGTCTATATGCAGTCGTCAGTTTTACAAGCAATTCTGTATATTCATTAACTATGTCACTTGCTTGCAGTATAAATCCCCATTCATTTATTAATAAATAAAAAAAATAAACATTTACAATTTAGACGGACGGATATACATGTAAATATATAAAATATACAATACACTCGGCATTGGAAAGCATAATATACACATCACACGTAGATACATATTTACATCTGTTACTGCCTTACGCTTCAGTTCACGTTCAAAATATTTGACCAATATTTTAACACTGTTTCTTTCGCACGCAAGTTCCAGCACGCGTGTGTTTGTAATATTTGTGATTAAGACGAAAGATGTTCATCTAAAGATACATCAGTGCCGAAACACTTAGCGGTTACATATTCACTATTTGTTGCTGTACGTAAATTAAAACTTACATTAGTACGTGAATAACACAACATTACTCTAAAATACCAATGCCATTTATTTCTAGGTTTTTATAAGTACTGTAACTAAAATCTTTGCCGTTGCCCATCCATATGTCACTGCTTATCTGTAATCTGTCTATAAATCTATCAATCCTTATTTGCACACAAATCACGTGGGCCATTCTGACGTTACTCCTAGAATGATAGGAAAGGTATAGACAAAGACAGGAAACTTCCCCTATAATCTCGCGAAGCGAATAAACGTCAGTACGGCATGAAAAAATGTAAGAAATGTGTTGCCAATGAAGGACAACCTTGTTAAGTAAAACATGCACGGAAATGGAAGATAGCGTGTAAAGGCAGAACCATTAGTAATGAAATGTCTCGGTTGAGGAAGCTGGGATGGGGAGAGGGGGGGTGTCAGTACCCGTCAATATAAATGTCGGGATGATTCCTCTCCCCAGCGACTGCCCACTAGCATAGTTCTTGATTGCACGGAGTTAGCACCACAACTGCCACCACCATGAAGCTCGTCGTAAGTACAAAACGTGTTAAAAATTATCAAGCCGAGGGCGCAAAGAAATAGACGTAAATTAGATCCCGATATTGTGCAGCTTTGTTATAACACAAAGGTAGAAAGCTGCAGTGTTGGTAGTAAATAAATTAGTAAGCATGAGGTGAGCAGATAAAGTAGCAGAGTGTAATAAAAAGCATTTTCAATTTCATTCTAGACCTATTTTAGATGGAAATATAATAATAAAATATGTTATACGAGAAGCAAAGATGTGAAGATAGGAAACTGGACAGAACTATGCGTCATTTCACATTCTTACAGCGTTGTTTATGAAGATTAAATATAAGCTATTACAAACATTGCATCTTAGGAACTCTAGTAATGCACAAGCAACTCAGTGTACCTTGTATAAAGACTCAATATAATCACCCAATGCTTGTACTTGATGCTAACTGATCACTTTAAGTTGTGCTGTTCAGTAATGCACACAGGCTACATATTTCAAATATTGGCAAAATTAAAATCTTTCAACTTAGATAATTTACTTGTTCAAAATATCGTGTCATTTCCCACTGACTACAAATAAACATTTAGAAAGGTTACTACAAATGAGTACACAGTTACCATCAACAAAACTGTTTATTGGTTTCGACTAATTTATACTAAACGGCTACATGTTTTGACAGGAATTTTTGTCATTTACAGGTCAGTACATTACACAAAAAATATAATTATAATTGCAATTTCATTTTATGATTAGATTGAGATCTCCATCCTTCGTAAAAACACGTGCAAATTGACTGAGGGATTTAAAATAGGTAACGCTATATAACGTAATAATAAAATCTTAAAATATTGTCAAGATTAAAACCGTAGTCTATTAATCTGTATATTCTTCTCCCTGAAGAATTCTGTGTGTTTTGATTTCCTAGTCTCCTCCGATAAATTCTGTTTAGCTTATGCGGCGTGCGATGATATACGGATGTATTTAATTATTCACTTCACTGTGTGGTTTGAATTTGTTAGGTTCCTTCTTAATGCTTCTTGCTTAACATCCCGACCGACAGACATCTTGCCTGTTTTACACAAACGCGCACGCACGCAGTACGCCTATGTGACCAGCGAAATGAACATATTTTCTAGTGAACCTTCAATGTAATTCGCTATGACAGCAGCCACAACAGAATAATTTATTACTAAAGCCTTATGCCTGCAATATTTTACACAAACAAGCACACGATTTAATTTTAGAATAAAGAAACAAGACAAATTCCTCCCGCATTAATCCCCTAACAGAAGTAGTCTATCACTAAGCTCCCTCGAACAAGTAACTACTTGCGCCACTATAGGCCTACCTAGTTTACATACGCTTGTAACCTTTCAAACAGCAAGTAAATTGTGAAATAAACACTCTTGGTCTAGAGCTGATGAAAAAACAAAGTCCTTTTTACAGTTCTCATGTCTGCCATTCTTTAAATGGTTGCTTATATGTATAATATCCTTAACTTTTTCTTGGAATAGAGTAGCATAACCTCATCATAGGTTCAAGCAGCACTTCTCAAACTGTGTCGCGAGTACTTGTTAGGTGTGTCTCGAGAACTTTGGCCTCTCGCAACGCGATATGCTAGTTAAATACTAAAATTTCATGATACTGTATTGAAAAACTATGTGAATTATACCAGTACCATATCTCGCATTGGCAAACTTCGCTTGAAGTGTATGTAGGACTCCCGTAAATAATAATAATAATACATGTGTCAACGGTTTGTGTGACAATTTAGGCTCATTCGCAAAATTTCGAAAAGTGACTAAGAGCTTCGTCATGTATGTCTGCCTGTCCGTCCGTCCGTCTCTCCTCTTGGAACAACCCGGCTCCCACTGGACAGATTTTTATGAAATTTGATATTTGAGTATTATTTGAAAATCTGTCAATACAATTCAAGTTTCATTAAACTCTGACAAGAATAACGAGTACTTTACATGAAGACCTATGTACATTTATGATAGCGTCTCGCTGAATTCTTCTTAGGATGAAAAATATTTCAGACAAAAGTTGTGCAGAAAATCAAAAGGCACATTTTACGTTCAATAAGTTTTTTTTCCGAAAATTGTGCCGTTTATGAGGCAATATGGAAAAATATGATACAGCCAGACAGGCCACAGATGACAATATAATGCTGTGCGGAAAATATTTGCTGTTCATGCCGGATAACTAGGGCAAGAATACAGACACACACCCATAATATTTAATACGTGTTGCTTAATAATTAATTAATTCTGTCTAATCTCGTAAAATGTTTTATATGCAAGACTTACAAAAACGAAAAACTACGCAAGGAGTTGTATATCATTACGACCTGTTTGACCAAATTGTACACCTATAGGCCATGAGCAAACGAACATTCTTTTGTTTCAATGCAGCCTTTATATGTAAAGTGTGAAAAAAGTGCAAATTAGTTGGTATATAATTTATTTCACAAAGTGGTACGTATAACACTGTGCAACAAATTTGGGGTCGTATCCTGTAACGGAAACAAAAATATATTCACTCAGTATAATTTGCAATGCAAAACATTAAACTAGCACTTAAATTACGAGATTGGCTCTGGTTTAAAGAAAAATTGATTATATTGCTCTATGCTCGTCATTTATGGCACCACAGGTAACCGGAAAGGAATCCAAGTGTCAATGGAGGAAATGCATCTTGATTAACATGTTGCAGCCGAGCTTCTCGTAAGAAGTTATAAGATCCTACACAAGCTTCCTGAAGTTGACGGCTTTTACATTTCCTAGAAAACCAGTCGCAACAAGTTCAAAGGCATTCCCGGCTGACTGCTCGTCATCACTGAGAAAGAGATCAAACTGAGGGTTTCTGAAGAGCTGACATATCTGGGGGCCAATGACTACACCCGCCTGAATCTTCTCCGTTCTAAGCTTTGGGAATTTCTCACACAAGTATCAGAATGCTGGGCCATTTCTGTCTAGTGCCTTCACGAAATGTTTCGTGAAGCCCAATTTAATACGCAGAGGGGGAAGCAACAATTTACATGGACCTACATGAGGCTGATGAGCTACGTTCTTTGTTCCAGGTGTATGTGATTTATGTAGAGGCCGGTTTTTTCTGTAGTGAACAGTTCTGGAATAACTCCCATTCGCATAGGAAATAACAGAATATTGTGTGACCCTTTTGCAGTCCCATCAAAATGGAAATTACCTTCAAACCACCGCAAATGCGCCATTGATATGTCTCGTAGTTCAGGCAGCTGAGAATTTCCTTTATGTTTTCATATATTTCCTGTTTGTGGATGGCACAGGCAACAGGGATTGAAGGCAGTACGTTTCCCATGTGCAACAACACTGCTTTTAGGCTATGCTTGGAAGAGTCTATGAATAGTCGCCATTCTTCCGGATTGTACCTGATGTACATTGCTGCCATCAGACCCTCGACGTTCTTACAAGCACTGAGTTCACATTGTATTATGTAGAACTGCTTAAAATCTTTTTGGAGGGAGCGAAATGCTGTCACTTTCACAGTGTCGTCCAGAAGACAACAATTCTGCTTTATTCTTCGACAGTTCTAAACGTCTGATAAGGTTAGAAAGTTCTTTCTGCACGATCTTGTGTGGTTCAGCGGAGGTTACGTTCTTATTAAAAATTTCGGATCTCTTGAAGTAGATGGCCGTGGTGTTTCTTCGGGTGTATTCTCCTCTTCCTCATCCAAGTCTAGGGAAAAACTAACCGGGGTTCTGAAATAGGCAGATCTTCACAGTGACGCACTGGACGAATAGCCAATGGTATATTCGGGTACTCCACTGCCCACTTTTTCTTCCTGGTAATCTCTTTCTGAATAGAAGGCACGATACAGAAGTAGCATTCTGTGAAGTGAGCCCTCTACTCGTCCGCTGAGCGGTAACTCGTTCTTATGAGATCCCTTCCATACCTTGGAAACCAGAGCCAATTCTCAATTCTTAATGTCATTTTCGTGTTCAGCGCCCCAAAATTACCTAAAGTTAGGTATTTTCATGTCCGTAATTGTTTGTGTGTTGCACAGTGTCATTTACATTGCTGCCGGTGACACAAATTTACCATAAAAGCACTGTTGAGCAACATTTAGTATTTTTATGTAGTTGACAGTAACATGTAACTTAACAACACACACAGAATGTATTCTTGTGTTTTCACTGCAAAATGGTTATGCGACCGCGCCACAATGTCACGTTATACGTACAATGCCTATCTTGTTTGTCTTCTCGTCAGCATCAAGATCAGCTACGGGGCCCATCCAGCCCCCCAGCAAATGGAAACTGGGGGCGCTATCCCAGTGGCATAAAGTGGCTGGTACGTAAAGCTGCCACTCCTATCTAGCAACAAGGATAAAAATATGTGGAGTATACCTCCACTCCCGCTATATGTCTTCACTCTGTGTATAGGAACAACTTTACTATAGTGACCGTGGTCACTTATATCAGAGACCGCGTAGCTAATTATAACAACCGTGAAAGTTTCGGGAGAAACTGGCGTTAACTAAGAAAAATCATGTGAACTGATGTCAAGTTTATATAGAGTAATATCAATCTACGGTCATTGGTCGGCATGGGTGTACTTAATTAAGATGAGATTACAGTAGCGTGTTCAATAATGGCGACTTAGATAAATCCCCCATTACCTTTCTTTGTTATACACTGTGTACAAAAGGCATATTTCAGTATACTACATGAAAAACCCTTTTAACTGAAACATTACAGTAAGACACTGTACCCTGCCTGTAATCACTGTTTAATACAATGGCATCAAGTGCCTTTAAGAATCTGCGGGAACCTAGTAGGGTTAAATGTTTAAAATGTATACGGTAAAGGTAAAGCTATCCCTTCACAGGCCTGGACAGGCCCTTAGGTCTCCATCAGGTAGAGGCTCCCAGAATTTCTAGACAGTCGGCATATGTACGCCGCCTTTGAAATCTACATTCGGCAACTTTTATCATTTCGAGGACTCTGGCATGATGTGATGGGGAACCAATAAAAATTGTCCAACATCACACCATGACTTCATCAACAACCAATGGAAAATGACGTAAAAGAATGTGTCTACTTATGTAGGTTGAGAAATTACTGACTGGGGCTAAGAGTTAGTGCAGTGGTTCTCAAAGTGTGTACCGCGAGTTTTACCACGTGTGCTGCGAAATTTTGGGTGTTATATCATTACACATAAAAGACAATTTATAAATAATAATTTACACATAATTTTACTTACACATTCATTCGCAAAATAATCATCCTCAGCATCTCGCATGCGCGAGTCTCCGACTCTCTCGTAGTGTTGCCAACTTAAAACGTTCAGTGCGCCGAGTTTCCTTGCGGCAAGAAATACTGTGCTGTGAGCAAAAAAAAAGATTGAGAATCAATAGATTATGACTGTCGCATTGCCAATGTCTGGAGAAATCAGTAAAGCATGCCTCTAGTAAGTAAGAAACCAGTGTGAATGACGTTTAACAAAAAAAGTGAAGGATATCTTAGTCATTACATTACTTTTACCAGGGAAAATTATGTATTATTATTTCATAAAGATATTACGATATTGTAATACTGATGTAATTTTTGGTTACACAAAAAATACATTTTTATAGCCAGCGGAATCTTACAAATTGATATAATTTACACAAGCTTAATTTTCTTCTGAAAAAGAAATAACTTGTGAAACGCAGCATAGAAGACAATTTGTTTCGAGAAGTTGTTGTATGACAAACTGGTGTTTAGAACAGAAAGAGAAAGGCTCATAAGGGGAATACTTCCTAACAAAATACTGTCGCTATTAGTGGCTCAATTATTTTATTATGTCACGACGCCGTTTGGACGACGTATCTCATGTAGCGTGTAAAAATGGGACGATTGTGTGAATTATGAAAAATGAAGAGGTTAGTGCTTACTAATAGGGTACCAACCCAGAACGTATCTGCAGAGACTAAGGGCAATACAATAAATTAGGACATAACACATGCTTGCCACGATCAATTAGCCAGAGTTTCGGTCGGGTGGCTAGCACATCTGGTTCTTAATAAGTAGGTCTCGAGTTCAAATCAGTGTGGCTCAAGCAGTCGTGCAGGGTGGTTCGGTGGTGATACGCAACCGAAGCTTGTTGTACGGGTGTAGAGCAGCTTTTAGAGATAAAGTTATTCAGTCATAATGCAACAGTATGAAAGAAAAGAAACGATATTGTGCACCTTCGATAAGGGTAGTCCGAAAATCAACGCGTATGATATACACGAGTGGATCTACAATAAGTTACAATTAGATACAGAAGATGTAGTGACTCTTCAGATAGATGGGCCTAAGCGATAAGTTTACATCAAAACCAAACATTCGAAGGTGGTGGATGACCTGTTAAACCGCACTAAAGGTGAGTTAATGTACGTTCATGATTCTGGAGAGACTTCTAGAGTTATTATCAGTCAAGCTGGGTTAGGGCGACGAAATGTTCGCATTGCAAACTTACCGCCGGAAATGCCGGGGAAATAATACGGAAATATATGGAGAAATACGGCACAGTTACGTCGATACAGGAAGAAAAATGGGCTACAATATATAGATATAATGTCAATAACGGTATACGCATCGTTAACATGGACCTACGGACTCATGTCCCTTCGCACATATATATAGATGGCTATCGTGCGCTAATATTTTATGTAGGACAGCCTCATACTTGTTATGTATGTGGAGGCGTCACCCATATAGCACTGGAGTGCCCTTCACGGAAATATAAACGTCCAGAGGACAGATCGTTAACAAATCATACATGGGCCAATGTAGTCAACAAGGGCCCTATTGCACAAGACAGGTTAGAACCGGAGACGCAAACATATCAAACAAGCGTAAATAATACAAATCCAAAACGACAACCATTAGGAGGAAAGAATGACGAGGAAACAAGAGTCTTGAAACAGGGGAAAGAGTTGGAACAAGAATCAATTGAAGAACTGATGGAACTAGAAACAATAGACAGGTCAGCGGAAGAAGACAAAGATGGAGAAAAGATGGATACAATTGGAATTACGGCAGCTAGTGACGAGAGTAGTACATTCATACAAACAAAGGAGAGGACAAACGACATGGATACGACATATGAACATAAAGATGAACCGACTGAGACCACGTCACATTCTGATATAGAATGTGAAGAGAATCAAAACAGTACACGGATAGCAGGAAAGAAAACCAGATAACAACTGGAAGACATTGCAGTGAGAGAAATAGCCACAGCCGCGATGGAGGAATATCCGCCTATCACTCCAATAACAGATGATGAACAAGAGCTAGTCCGCCCCCCCACTTACCAGGAAAAAGAAACAACGTACAGAAGTCGACACGTCTGTGGAGAGAAGGGAAGGAAGAAGTTCCCGATACAGACGAATTTAATATCGCTGTCAACACATCACATCAACCGGCTTTCAACGTCGTCACCCTTAATATAAATGGAACACAATTAGGCACGAGGAAGCTACAAATGACCAGCTTGATTAAATACAGAATAGAAACATCTACACACACAATGACAAGGGACAATAAAAAGAAACACGGAAATAAGAAGAAAGACGAACACACAAATAAACCAATTATACAACAGACATGGGTGGACATGGTACACGAAGACATAGCACACAGTGTACGAGTAGAAAAATTAAAAACAACTTCGCAAAGCGAAAATGACGACGACACAACTCAACTACTGTATACGACCAAAAAGAAACAACGATTAGAAAGTGAAACAACAATTGAAGGAAAGGAAGGTAGAGCCTTACGTAACAAACGAACGTAAAGACCGTAAAAAAAACTTAATATCTCTTCAATGTTACCACCTTGAATATAAACGGCATACATGCGGGGACACGCATACACATGTTGAACGATTTTTGTAACACCCACGATATAGATATTCTGCTACTGCAAGAGGTAACTCATGAACGGTTCGATGGAATTATTAACAGGAATGTATACATAAATGTGGGCACAGAAACAAGAGGGACAGCTATTATCACAAAACGAACTATACAACTGAATAACATAATTAGATTACCATCTGGAAGAGGAATAGCGGGGTGGTGGGACAACTTATATATCATCAATATCTACGCCCCATCAGGAACAGGGAAACGGAAAGAAAGAGATGAATTCTTTATACGCGACCTGCCATACCTATTACAAACGGAGCCACAAGACTATATCGTGGGTGGAGACTTTAATTCTGTAATAAACAACTCTGACTATACGGGTCCCCCGACAATCAGTAAACCTTTAGAGGCCTTCATAACACGTTGTAAGATGAAAGATGTATGGGACAATCAACGCAATCCCAACGGATATACGCACTTCACGGCACATGGTGCTTCTAGAATCGACAGAATCTATTTGTCAGAAACATTAAACACGAGAAAGATCGCTACTACATTACTAATAGCGGGCTTTACAGATCACAACGCAGTGCAAGTAAACATCAAGGAGCAACAGTACACGCCATTAAGAGGAATGAATACATGGAAGTTAAACACACAACTACTAGGATATGAAGACGCATATAATAGATTTAAAGCCCAATGGACAACGTGGACAAATAAAAAAATATGGTATAGAGACTCAGAACATTGGTGGGTAGCGTGCGCAAAAACACGAATACGTAGATTCTTCCAAGCGTTAGGAAAGGAGAGAGCATACGAATTTAAACAACAAGAAAACTTCTATTATACTTGTTTGTACAACCTATTAAGCAATTCTACAGACTATGAACAATTAAACCTACGAATCAAATACTACAAAGCGAAAATAGTGCAAATCAATGGGAAGAAACTAAGACAAATCCAAACTGAATTAAGAGATAATATGGTATTATCTGACGAACAGATCACACTATACCACATCATCAAACGTAATCAACGTAGACAGAAGCAACTGATCAAAGAAATACAAAACACAGACGGTATAATACACAATAATATAAACGGAATAAGGAACACGTTTTATAGAGAGATACAACATAGATTTTTACCTATCAAAGTCAATAGGGAAACCATAGACAACATGTGCTCAACAATGGTACACACCATTGTGGAGACGGACATGAAATATATGGATGGACCCATAAAAAAAGAGGAACTTATAAACGCAATCAAATCAGCTCCGAAAAATAAATCGCTGGGCGAAGATGGAATAACAGCAGAGTTTTACAAATGGAGTAAGGACATCATGACAAACGACATACTTCAAGTATACAATTCCTTCTTTGAAACGGGAAAAATACCTAAAGAAATCACACGGGGCGTAATAGTATGTTTGCCCAAAAACAATAGACCAAAAACGGTGTCGGACTACAGACCATTAACATTACTAAACACCGACTATAAAATTTATGCTAGAGTATTAGCCAATCGCATAAAAATGACAATGCGAGACATCATAAGTGATACCCAATATAGTGCCGTCCCAGGACGTAACATATTAGACGCAGCGACCGGCATCAGAGATGTCATAGCAGTGGGTCAAAATACACAAAATGGATTTTGCTTATTGACTATAGATTTCGAACGCGCCTTTGACAACGTTGCGCATGAGTACTTGAAATGCATTTTAGCCAGATACAAATATCGAGCGAAAATGATCAAAGCGATAATGTCCTTGTACGAGAATGCGACTTCTCGTGTAAATATCAATGGATATTATACTGGTGATATAGCTATCAAATGCTCAATACGACAGGGTTGTCCGATAAGCTCGCTGCTATACGCCATGATTTTAGACCCCTTTCTGAAGCTACTCCATACGCGGTTACGAGGATTGAAGATAGGCACTGAAAAGAAAAAAATTACTTGCGTGGCGTACGCCGATGACGTCAGTGTGATCATACGCGACACACGCGATATAAGTACACTCAATAATATCCTTCAAATGTTTCACAAAGCATCGGGAGCAAAGGTGAATTGGAACAAATGCAGTGGCTTGCCTATTGGGAACTGGGATCAAACCCAAAACATAAACAATATAAGATACGTACCAACCACAAAGATACTAGGGATCTATTATGGCGCAACCATTGCTCACACCATTGATTATACATGGAAAGAGAAAGTACATAAACTACAAGGAACAGTCCGAGACACATGTACCCGTAACTTAAATATACAACAGAGAATATGGATCAACAACGTGGGACATCTTTCTAAAATCTGGTATACGTCGCAAATCCTCCCCATAACGGAACAGTATGCGCGACAACTAATGGCAACAGTAACATACTATATATGGAAAGGTTCAATTTTTCGAGTGCCAAACTCAACATTATGTCAACCTGAAATAAAAGGAGGCTTACAAATGACAGATGTAAAAGCTAAATGTCATGCGTTGTTTGTCACGCGAATCTTATTACAACAACGGCAACAGGACAGTCTTACAGCACAATGGCTAACACAGCATACACACCTCATAGAGTATCAAAACCCCCCCAATTGGGTACAATTACCGGAAGCACTTGAATACCTCCGACCATTTCTACAAGAAATGGCATATATAAATCTAGCAACAAACAAACCAGTAGACACTATGGTAAAGAGAGAAATATATGAAAGGTCACTCAAAGTACAATACCCTACAGCCACGTCACAAAAGATGAGATTACAAACAAAACACCCAGACCGGAACTGGACGAAAATATGGCAGAATATAAACAAGAAGTTCTTACCGCGCTCAGTCCGTGCATTATGGTACACGATAGTGCACGATATAGTGCCTACTAATAGTAGAATGAACAATATCAAACTCCACGACACAGGGCACTGCACGCATTGTGGACAGAGAGACAGGATACAACATCGGTTTAAAGTGTGCACCTTTACAATAGACATATGGCAGCGGACACGATTGAGTATCGCCACATTTCTTAGAATACACCCAAGTAGAGTACCAGAAGAATGGATCACCTTGCCTGATTTCGACATTTATCCACCTCAAAGACAAAATGCGGTAGTGTGGTTTCTGGGACACATGATAAGTTACATTACGGAACATACGCCACTAACAAGGCAGGATTACATAGACTTTCTCAGACGAGCAAGAAAAAAAGTGTATAATCACAGCAGCAGAACAAAAAGCTGTGGCAAATACCTAGATGTAATTGATTATTAAGACAGGACGAAGAATTGTGGGTAGAGACAAAGCGATCCAATACGTAGATGGATACCATCTGGGTTGGTGTCAAAGTGCAGCATTAAGACTATATGTATGGTAATTTTCGGCGATATATATTTGTTGTTGCACAACACGAAGGATAACAGTACAACCAAGTAATTATTGAACACTTGAACACACAGGGATAAATGCCAATCCAAGTTGACGAAGGATAAATACGTTGTAGTATATTGGTTCCGAGGAAATGTAGAAGATAATGTGTGTTTTTTTATTAATATACCAAATTTAAAGGAATATTATATATTCCAACATGTATTAATTGTGATGCTTACTTTGTGTTAATTGATTCGAAACTTTATAAAATACATAATAGTCACTTTTGACCGGGGTTTGCTCCTTGTACTATGTATGTGAATAAATACTCTGTACAATAAAAAAAAAATCTAAGCCATGGGACAGGCTCTTCTGACTACTCTTTTTTTAATTATGTGAAACGTCACAGGCAACTTCCGGAATAGTACATTTAGTTTAGCTACAGAACAAGCATGCGCCATTATGTTTCTGAAGCTTTGTTTTCAGAATAACGTGGGATAATTTGTGTGGTCTGTCCCCACGCGCTCTTCCATGTTTAATGAATTAGGCTCTAAATCAGGCAGGGCCTATATAGCTTTGCCAGATTGGATGACAGTGAATAATGGATTGAAGTATTGTGGAAGCAACTAGAAGTCGCCTAATACAATATTCTGTCCATAGCTAAACATATCCTGCTTCTTCATAATTAACTAAGATATTTTAACACCAACTTAATTAGTTCTGTGTTGTTTACACCACAATTTTCAACAAACTAACATAAATCCACTATCGTAGCCTTACCCTCAGCCACTTCACAATCAAATTCTTTACGATGCTGTGAAAGAAAGTGGTCGTTGCCTAATCTAACGTATTATCACGGAATTTTCCTGAAAGTGTTGAGGAAAACATAAAAAAGCTTCTTCAATAATATGTGTATGGATACAAAATTCAGCTTACTTCACAGCAATAATTATTATTATAGTGTTTTTCTTCTTCTTGTATTAGGCCTACATATGACGCGTTCTCTGCTCTTCAAAAAGTGTTACTGATTGTTCTACTACATATTAGGCGTCACAAATTTATTTTAATAATAATAATAAAGTTCAGTCCTTACAATTCTTGAGGCTACATTCCGACTGACGCTGGGTTGTCATGGTGGTACCCCATCACCATTTGATACTTATATACTTACACTATTTTGTTTTATTAAACCATTTATACTTGACTTAGGCTAAATATCTGCCTACATTTCTTATCTGAACTTTATGAGTGCATCATCATACTTTCCTGTAATCCACCTCTTTCTTCGTATTTAACCATTTTTCGTTTAAAAATTTCATTCTCCAACTTCTAGTTTTCAAGCAATCCAGTAACATGTGTTTGACATCCTCTTCACCTAGACATAAAGGACATCTCCCTTTTATCTGTTTCTTCTTATTCCTTTCAATTGCCACAGCCCTGCTAGCAGCCACGCTATCCCACTTCTTTCTTTCCTCGATCACAAATCTATACATGATCTTTTACCCCAAGAGAAATTAATTTCTCGATATAGTGTTAATAGCTTTTCTCTGATAATTTTGCTAAAATATTTTGTCTTTCAATGTCATTACATCTCTCTTTCACTATCTTCAAATTTCTTTTACCTGCTCTATACATTAAATGTCTTCAGGATTATGTTTTTTCTTTCCATTTTGTAAACATACACCTAATTTCTGAAATATTTCTTTCAGGTAGCATTTGTTCTCTTGGCTGTACTGGTAGCCGTGGTCTCAGGAGCGGCATTCCCCGGCCCCCGGCCATTGCCAGCTGGCCCTTTGCCTAAGGAAACCCTAGCCGGTTCCGAGACCGTGTATTACCCCTACGCGTATTACCCAGCTTATTATCCTGTCGCATACTGGGGATAAAGATCTTCAAATGGCCGAAAGAAGTGAAAAGATGACGACTTCATGCTACGTTATGGACACCGCCTACATTCGTGTTAGAACCAGCCATCAGTGAGCTTGACCATCTACCAAGACACGACTAGAATACGACCAAAAACCATTGTGTTCAATAAATATATAACAATTTGACATGTTCAAGCATATTTGGTACGTGTTACCTTTTAAAATATACTCGAGTTGGAAGATTTACTTTGCAATTAAAAGCTTTTAATGAATCAGTGAACTCTGTTTTAATGAAACTAGATACTTCAATTCGCCAACCAAAGCCACAACCTAGTCTTAGCGCCAGCCACTTCACAATGTGATTCTCAAAACCAAACTGCTTCAAGATTGATAAGATCTGCGCAGATCTCATCAAGATTGCGGCGGAAACCTGAAATCAATGCTTCAAGATTCACTGCAATTTTTTTCAAACTCTTCCGTCTCATTTTGGCATGCGGTTGCTTTACAAGGACACTCACCCTGTTTGCAAGGTCTTATTCAGAATCAGCTGAATACACCTGTTTAAGATATATATTAACACAGGATGTTTTCTCCTGCTTGACCGAGAAGCGCCGGCCCAACAATCCGCCCGACGCTCTGCAGCGCTGCGTCGTACCCCATGTGTCAGGAAGGTTTAAGAGTCGATGATGGAGCTAGACAAAGGACCGCAGTGATAATAACCATTACAAAGTCTAATAAAAACTCATTAGAGCGTCGGGCAGACTCTTATCGGTCAAGTACAAAAAAAACCCTATATTATCTCCAATGCACTTTCCGCCCAGACTGCTGCATAGTACCGCCTTTTCCCGTGCTTCGTAAATATCTCCCCCATTGTAATACTATTGGACAACTAGAGAGGACCGTCGATCACAACAATATTTTATACAATAAAGTATTGTATAACCAGGGGCTCTCAAATTTCTTTGCTTGCGTAACACTAAAGGAAATTTAACAATTTCAATGTAACACCAATATTTTTTGTATTTAAATAAGAAAGCTGAAATTGGAAAAACTGGCTGACAGTGGAAATAAGTTATATAATGATACCAGCAAACCTGCTTATTAGCAAATATAAGTGCCTTATGTTTTATTTATATTTAAAATTTTTATCCTGCTTTATATTTCGATTTTTTATTAAGGTCGCGTACCAGAAAACAATACTTGGCATAACAGTAGTGAGAGGCTTAACACAGTTTGAGAAACCAAGGTCTAAACCATGGGCATCTAAAACTTTATGGCAAAGAAGCATACCCGTTTTTGGGTCCGCGGGCCGCACGTGGACAAAAACAATAAGTGATATAACTAACCGCCTAAATTATCGGTAATTTTTATAATAAATAAATGTATATATATTGCAAATGTGGTAGCGGGCCGCATAATACAACCTGGTGGTCCGCGGGTTGGAGACCCATTATCTAAACTATCTAGCTGTCTAGTTTCAAACGTCACTACAGGTTTCCCAGTCTTACAAATGTAGGACTATCCTTCGTTAAGGTAAAGTTCACCCTATAACATACCATGAAGGCACAGAGAGGGGGCAGTGGTATAGCTGTCCCTTTATTTCACTTTGGCGATAGATGGAGGTGAGGGTAACGTCAAGCCCCGGCCGCTTTACCGCCTGGAAAGAGCCCTGGCACCTACTGTACAGGAGGCTGGGTAGGAATCGGGTCCGGCGGTCAAGAACGGGTGCGGAAAATTTCGCCCACGGGGGTTCGACCACCGAACCGTCCAGCCCGTAGCGAGTCGCTATGGCGACTGCGCTATCCCGGCCGCCTCTTATTTATTAAATCATCCTAATAATATTAGGTGAATATTATAAATTACAAACTCACTCCACAGAGCACAACCCTTCTGTCGAAGGGGCTACAAATTCTCCGCCACTATGGTACTGTCTTGATAAAAATCCGCCACTGGACCCCACCTTCAACAAATTGATTCGAATACACATTCTCACATAAAATTTCTTTCGGATTTATTTTAATGTTTTCTTACCATATTTGCTTACATCTTCTCTTCGGGTTTCCCATATAAAATTTTGTATAGGTAGAAGCAGGTAAAGCAATCCTATTACAGGCCTTGACAGGCCCTTAGGGCTCCAGGATGTCGAGGCTCCCAGGTTTTTAGACAATCGACACATGAAGGTGGTAAGGTTGTCAGCCTTACGCACCGGCTGAGTCGGACCCCAGGGCCATAGTGCGACCGAAACGATTATGTCAGTGAAAAATTCCAGTGACACCATCGGGAATCGAACCCGCGACGTTCCGGTTTGTAGCGCAGTGCCTCAACCAACTGCGCCACCGCGTGCCCCCTAAAATTTTTATGCATTTCTTAAATCCGACTTCGCTACATGTCCCGCGAAACTCACCCCCTCTCACAAAGAAACCATACACAGTGTCCGTTCTGTTGCTGGTCGGGCAAGATAACCACGTGATCATCCTAGTTTTCGGGGCTGCTGCTCCAAAAAAATCTTGTAGTGGATGGCCTCCTATTCTGTCACCTTTCCTTGCTTTATATCTCCGGTCGCGCTACACGTCTAACCGAGCGATTATCTTAATGTTTCCGTTGTTACGTCACTTACTGTTGGACCGGTATATCCTACATCGACGAGTGAACAGTAGGTATCAACTGTGTAGAACTTAATTTCCGACAAAATCAATGGCAAGTATTGATGATTATAATGTGCCACCAAACGGAATATATTTGAATCCAAAATTTTATACTATGATTTTATACTCTATATTATATTTAATTCAAAATTAAAGAAATATCCAAAGTTGTGGTCCTAATAAGGCGGTCTGGCAAACAGCTCCATATTTCAACAAAAAACACGGACAGAAATCTGTTTACATTGTTATTCAACACACGAGGCGGACACAGTAGTGAGTGTTGGTAGACTACATGTTAAAGCTAACGTCGACGTCAGAAGGGTAGAACTCCTTCCTACTCGCGAGTTCCCGCTTTTAAATCTCGGTCCAATGATCGGTTACCCTGACTTAAGTTATTCGTGCATTTCTTCAGTCACCCCAGATTAGATAACAATAGCTTCCTTCTCCATTTTTTTCCAGTTAATTATTATTAATCAATTTACTGTTTCACGTCTTACAGCTGATCTACGAAGAACATCGTAACAAAATAACTGACATATATTATTATTATTATTATTATTATTATTATTATTATTATTTACTGCAATTGGGTTTTCACCCGGTGGCAGTAGTCCTTACACTAGTACACACAATACAAATGACATATAATATACATAAAAGTAACAATACAAAACAAACTATACACAATTACAAAACAAAATACATACATTAAATACAAGTACACACATTAGAACACCATACACGCATTACAAAAACATCCACACCTTAACAAAAACATCCACACCTTACAAAAACACCCACACACAATACAAAAAGAAAACACACGCACATTACAAAAACACCCACACATTAAATAATACAAAAACAACAAAACACACATACTGCAAAAAGAAAAAGTAGCTAAGCCTAACCAAAAACCTAATGTAAATGAATCAGAGCTAAAGTAATTTGGTATACCAAGCAATGAGTCAACCATGCTATAAAAAAATAAAATTCCAAAATTCCATGTTTTGAAAAAGTGATACACTCTCATTTTAACAGGACCTTCACTTCACTACGCTTATATACACATCACGGCATTCCCCGTTTTGCCTCCCTTTACTTCACTTCACTTCACTTCACTGCATTATTAGATGGTTTTCCCCACCCTCTATACCCTTCACTTCACTTCACTTATCACTTTCCTAACCCTCTTCCTAAAAATACTCGGCTTACAACGGAAAGTAGGTAGTTTGTTCCAGAGTTGGATGGTCCTATTTACAAAGGAGAATTTACCGATATCCGTCCTTTGCTTCCTGTTCCTAATTTTATATATATACAAATATACACTTAGGAAAGAGGAAAGTTCGTACTTGTTCAGTTTCTGTAAGCCTGACCGGGGTAGCTCAGTCGGTATAGCGACTCGCTACGGGCTGGACGGTCTAGGGATCGAATCCCGGTGGAGGCGAGATTTTCCGTGCCGTCTAGACGGAACCAAAGCCCGCCCAGTCCCCTGTACAATGGATCCCGGGTCTTTCCCGGACGATAAAGCGGCAGCAGCATTGTGTTGACCACCCACCTCAAACGCGGCCGGGATAGCGTAGTGGGTATAGCGACTCTCTACTGGCTGGACGTTCTGGGGATCGAATCTCGGCGGGGACGAGATTTTCCGCACCCGGCCGGCCGTGGAACCCACCCAGCCTCCTGTACAATGCGTAACGGGTCTCTTTCCCGGGGGTAAAGCGGCCGGGGCGTGGCGTTAACCACCCAACCCTATCTAGTGCCCAGGTTAAAGAAAGAGCAGAGCTATACCTCTACTCCCCTTCTCGGCCTTCATGGCCTGTTTTAAGGCGAACTTTACCTTTGTTAGGTCCAGATGTCCTTCTCAGCAGTATGTTCTGCAACACGATCTACTTAACATCCGCCTTTGTCATATGGCCATTGAAGACAGTACCTAATATCATGTGTAGGCAGGTTACGTCAAGACATGTGACTAGGCTCGGTTCTGGCCGACAAATCAGTCACACCTGCAGAAAGCAGTAACAAGACAGAAGGGTGTATCGTATTCACGGTCACAAATCACGTTCAGTTGCAGGTGGAGTTTTAGGCTGGGCTGAGGCCGGAGAAATGTTCTGTATGTATTTCAATCAGTACGCCTTTTTTATTGCACAAAATGAACGCTCAGTATGCGAACAATATAGGGGAGGTCGTGCTTGTCTCTCCAAATATTACAGCTCCAACACTACTGAATGTATGTCGATAAATTTGGTATATCCACATAAAATCTGGTAAATAAAAACTTAACATTGTATTTACCGTGCATTTTCAATTAAGATATGTTCAATAAACACCAACTAATGCAGATAAACTTTTTCACAGTAGTTTATTCTTAAAATTCCCCTATACGTATTTCGGTGGTTTAAACCACCATCTTCAGGGGGTCGTAAAGATTATTTTGCATAGACCTTAAAGTTATTACATATGTGGTTATATTCGTATATGTAGAATATGAGTGGTCTAATATTGTCCACTTCGTACAGTATTGTAAAATAAGTTACTATAAAATGGGGTAAAAGTTGCTAAAATGATTACATAATTTGTAGTCAGCAAGAAAATTAGTGGCAGTTTGGTCTCGTAGTTCTTTGCAAGTGCATTTTAATTTGCAGTAAGGAGGTCGTCTGTGTGTACTGGATGAGCTGTGTGACGTTCGTGTCGTGTGGTTGTAGAGTGATGACTGGTCACTCATCACTCTACAACCACACGACACGAACGTCAGAGAGTACGGTAGAGAGGCGAGGTGCATAAAGGATTTGGGTGGAGAGACCTGATAGAAAAAGGCCACATGGATGACCTAGGCATAGATAGGAGGATAATATTAAAAGGGATCTTCAAGAAGAGGGTTGGGAAGGCAAGAACTGGATTGATCTGGTTCAGTATAGGGACAGGTGAAAAGCGCTTGTAAATGCGGTAATGAACCTTCGGGTTTAATGAAATGCGGGAAATTTCTTGACTATCTTAGGACCTGTTAGCTTCTCAAGAAGGACTCTGCTCCATGGAGTTAGTTACTGACCTTATTATAATGAGAACATAATTACATGACAAACGTTTCTCGACATACGGAATATTTAACGAAATTTATGGCGATTTGCATACATTACTTATAATACTTTCAGTATAGGGTTTATATACGTAAACTGTCCACCACAAATCCCGTGCAGGATGCCTCGAGATCGAAGGTGGGCCTTCTCGATGAGAAGCTGGCGACTAACCGCCTGAGCCTTTGCACGAATTTTAAGATTTTACTTTATTAAATTGGATCTTGAATAATTATGGTGTGAGGGTGTAGACTGGATTCATCCGGCTAAGGATTCGGTACGGTCTGTTAAATTATGATCTACGTTTTATCGTAATTAAGTGGCTGACGTCTAACTATTATGAGTGATAAACTGCACTTCGTCGATTAGGAGTGCTTTTACTGAGCATTTACAACTGTGTTTCCGGGTATGATTCAGCTGATGCGACATGCACACTGGGAACGTTATGTTACACAATGCTAAACCAACACGTGTCACCACTCAACATCACAATCGTATTGTAGCACACTGTCATTACAATTATACATATATAGCTACTATATAACACAATAAACTAGGTGGAACCAGTTCTGCCTGACCACATCTTCTTACGTAAAAGAAACCATGTAATCCAAGGAGCCTACACAGGATATTGTAACTTCAGAGAACAGGGAATTTCATTATTGTAATGCTACTTTTTCTGATTTGGCTTCTAGGCTACGAAATAAGAAAAAAATAATAATAAATTTCCCTGCAGAAGGAAATGGATAATATTATGTTACAACTTGTTACCACTCTCTTCACTAAAAGAACTAGAGTTAATTGACTTTTATATGTAAAGGTCACACCATGACCCGCCTACACAGGCACAGGGGGGAGGCGGAGGTATAGCTCCAATCCATTCGCAAGCTCGGTGCTAGAAAGGGGTGGGTGATCAGCACAACGCGCCGGCTGCTTTACCCTCGAGAATGACCCGGAACCCATTGTATGGAGGCTGGGTGGGCCTCGAGGCCGGTCTGGACGGGCACGAGAAATCTCACCCCCACCGGGATTTGATCCTCGGATCTTCCAGCCCGTAGCGAGTCGCTAATTGACTTAAACTTAGGCATTTAATATTTTAAAATTCTGGTCTTTTCTCTTCACCATATATGTTTCGTCTGTTTATAGACGTCTTCGGGAGTCCAGGTAGGAACTTTTATAACACTGATTTCAAATTAGGGTAAAACCTCGTAATCTGGACAACTTCCTAAATTGATCCATTATTCTAGAAACTGACAGATTTCTGACAGTCGTCACTCTGGTGGCGAAAAGTCAAAGGTTTTATTTGTTCTGAGTAATGAAGGAAGTTTGGCAGTGATCAGGAAGTGTTGCTTGTTGTGGCGTGCTTTCTTATGTTTGACATGTGCTTCTTCTTATTTTTCACTTCTAGATCTGCTTTTGCGAAAGAAGTACTGTTCAGTTGAGGAGGTTCCATCTACAGATGTGCAAACACAGCTTCCTTGGGATAAATTAGAGCCTTAATATTTTGTATTGTGCCATCCAGTCACTGAAAGCCTTTGGCGAGAAGAAAAATGGCGTGTTGCTGTAAACTGGGCCGGCAGCGGTTTCCTATATTGGGCCACCTACTTCATATGGTCAATTTTAGGAAAATGAGAAGAACCCCTTTGTTATAAATTTTCAAAGCTGCGGAGTTTATTCATCAACAGGTAAACACGTGACATGAATTTTTACGTGAATGTACAAGTTAAATTTTGGTACCCTTTTCTTCATCCTCAATTTGTGAGGTACTTAGGATATAGAATCCGGAAAAATATGGAGCGAGGGAAGAAAAATGACGGAGAGAGCACTGGTTGCATACAGGAATGGGGGATTTCGTAGATATGTATAATTTGGGTACTGTGAAGTACTGTTTCTTTGTGTGGTCCGATTTAGAAATGCATATGCTTAAATTGGACCGATGCTGACTTTTAGAAATCTTTTTAAAATATACTTTCTTTCGCGGTAAGGCAAATAATAAGTAGTATTTCAATTCCTGATGAATACGTTTTTGAGAGAAAATCATGCTTTCATTCCATTCCTTCATCTTTCGTTTAAAAACGTTTTTGTTCTTAGGGGGTCCAATATAGGCTGTCTTTCCCTGCTTTTAAAATGTTTCCTGAAGATATATTCGTCAGTTCTTTTACACACTAAAATTTTACACACATTTTATTCAAGTATTCTTAGTCTTACCTTAATTAATATTCCACTCAAATTTGAACTCGATGCTGGTCATTACTTCCACTCGCGTCTTGCTGTCTGACGCTCTTCTCAGTGTTCTTGTCATTCGAGCTTTTGTTACTTCGTTTGTTTCTCTGTCATAATACTGCTTCATTTACTCTGAGTCAGGTAGCGGAGGTTGCTCTACTTTTCATTGTCTTCTACACGTAATAGTAAAGTGATGTCGCACAATGGTGGCTGTACTTACTGCTCTTTGTTATATCTAACCATCGACGTTGTTCTACTTCTAGAACTAAGAACATAAATTCTATCGCAAAGTGTTGAATACAGTTCAAGAAAATACGGCATATAAATTTCGGGGATTAAGTTGTATATGTATTGTAACAGAACACGTGAAACGCCATACATTTGATCAGCTGATTTATGTCGCAGTTGGCATGGGTCCATTCACATCAGCGTGATTTCAGGCTTCGTTTGCGGTGTAAATGATATCTTCGCTCTTCTGGGATGTTAAGCAACGTAGATTGGTAGTTAGTCACCGACGTTTCGGGACTGCTTGACCTTTGATGATGGGACCGATGTTGTAGCGAAATTTCGGTAACTATCAATCTACGCTGCGTAACATCCCAGAAGAGCGAAGATCTCATTCACATCTGTTCATTACTTTGGTAAATAAGAATTCAGTCCAAATATACTGTACGAAGTGATGATGATGATGATGATGACGATTTCCCTATGAAGACTACGTTCTTCAAGGACGAGACGCTGGGCACTTTGGTAGATAGCTCGCAGCTACAGTTCCCGGAGATAGCACGTTCTTTAGAAATGTGTATCTGTCTCCATATCTACGAGGCTACACCACAAGACGTCACAACCCAAAAAACTGTTACTTTCATACCGTTGTTGACCGCCATGTGAACCTCAATAATACTATGATTCCTCTAGCTTCTGACCAACAGCACAAGTCGTACCTACAGCTATAGCATTATTATTGGTGTGGCTGATGTCAACGTTACAGAATGACTAAAATTCCTTCGTCTCAGAAAAACAAATCAGGGTTTTTAGACGCGTTTGCAAAATTGCAAAAGCAATTATTAACTTCGTCATGTTTCTCAGTCCGAATGCAACAACTCGGCTCCCATTTGACGCAGTTTCATGACATTTTGTATTTGAGCATTTTTCTAAAATTTGTTACGAAACTTCAAGTTTCATTAAAATCTGACAATAATTACGGGTAATTTACATGAAGACCCATGTACATTTATGAAAATATCTCGTTGAATTCCTCTTAAAATGAGAAATATTTCAGACAATAGTTGTAGAGAAAATCAAAACACACATTTTATGTTCAATAAATGATCCGGAAAATCGAGCTGTTTGTGAGATAAGGAGAAAAATATGGTACAGCCAGACAGGCCAGAGATGATAGTATAATGTGGCGCAGAAGAAGATGATTTGCATGCGGGGTGACTGAGGCAACTATACAGACACACACTTATCATATTTAATACTTATTGCTTTTCCATGGCAAGAATGGTTACGCGAACGCGCCTCAATGTTACGTTGTACGTACATTGCCTGTCTTGTTACATTAGCAATGGATCTTGCATAATACCGCAATGTATTGAATTCCATCTCCGTAAAACATACATAAAACACAACTTTAATCTTAGCGTGCAATCTATTTCTGTCCCTCAAACATAGCGTCATCTTAGACGCGATGCATTAAAAAAATAAATACTACCTGGAAGTAATGCGTACATGAAATGAGTCGAAACATGAGATGGTCGTTTCTATGACCACACCCAGCATCCCAACTGCTTCAAATCTGAAAAAAAAAGAAAACGAAAATACAATTATTGAGAGGAGGAGTTGACACCCGCCCATCTCACACAACACCTGCACTCACAGCGACAGAACCCCACCATTTGTAAAGAAAATGTAGCTGTATTATTCACCGTCTCTTTTAGTTCACCTGATACATTTATTTAACAAACCACCTTAAAAAGGACACACACACACACACACACACACTCAGATTTAGAAAAGGAAGAAGAAATATAAGCTACTTGTTTTTCAAGGTGAAGGGCAATTCGATAGCCAATTCGTGCTGCTGGTCCGACACCACCTTCCTTTTGTCTACCCTTGCTACAGTATAAATATGGAGCAGTGGTGAGTATGGGCACAGTACAAGCTATCCTACAAGATACTCACACTTGCGACCAAAGCAATCAACCCTTCAGTCAACATGAACAAGCTGCTCGTAAGTAACAAGATAGATAAGTATTCTCCCAAATGTTATTGTAAATTATTGTAATTGTTTGTTCCTGAAGAAGGAGACCACTTGGCACAATTAGACGTAGATGGGAGAATAATATCAAAACATCGCTTAGAGAATTACAGTTTGAGGATGTGGCCTCAATCGTATGGGTAATATTCTGTTGCCATAAAAGCCTAGGAGTTTCTTGGTTATATGAGTGACTATCTTTTCGGTACTAATTCCTCTCCATGAAGTAAATCATTTCCGAAATGCTTTGACAGTCGTCACGCATTGATTAAATGTTAGGTTAGTTTACATGAAATTTGAGGCTTAACAACTGTAAATATTAATATCGTGCTATTCTTAAATGATACGTCCTGTAATTTGGCACACAGGCCACCCGAAAAGCGCGTACCTATTTACCGGAAATACTCGACGTCACATCCCGAAACACTGGAATCATTACAACCTTAGTTTACAATAATGCAGAGGTTACATAGGGTAACACGAGACTGGGAAGTAATCATGAGCTGTTAATCGTTACGAACTTGTTAGAGCGAAGGTCTTTCGTGTTTTAAGATAATATACCGGGCATAAAACCATGCAATTCCTCCGTAACAACAGCTGATAACTACATGAGTTTTCGAACAGGGCGTCTACTGACTGTAGGTCTAGAGCAACGTCGTAAAAAATACTTGTTTTACCTTAAGGAATATTTTGATATATATTCAGTAATTCTTTGTTATCTTAAAATGCTGCTTCAGTGAGAAGGTGTGTAGAAAGAGCGGAGTAGAGGAAGAAACCTCAGCTCATATTTTGTATAAGTGTGGAATATCGGCCACACTTAGACATCCATATCTAGGTTCTTTTCTTTTACCCTGACGATGTTAGAAGACTGAGTCTGAGAGCAATTTGACTTCATTAAAGGGACACAGCTCCCTTGACCCGATATCTAGTTTAAGGTTCACAAAGGGCCTGTTAAAAAGGCCTAAGTGCATCAGGACCAATGAGGGCTTGAACTCACTATTTATTCACCCACTCATTCACAAGAATAGTTTATATAATACAGAACGAGACATGAAAATCGTCGAGAACAGTGAGTAAGTAACTTTAAGGGAGGCGTTCGAAGTTAATTTGGAGATATCTTTCGGCATTCTTCAGCACAGGTTCATGAGAATGACACAGAAGCTGAACTCAGATATGCAGTAGGCAGCGGAGACTCGAAACTCCCAGACTGTAAGTACAGAAGGCTAGGTGGAATATCCCCGTATGACGGAGACTTCAGTTAGTAATTTACGGCTACGTGCAAAGAATTGTTTTTTCTTTAGGCGCGTTCGCGTAGTTGCGACAAGTGCCTATTAACTTCATCATATCCGTCTGTCTGCATGCATCTGCGCGGCCCCCACTGGAAGGATTTCCGTAAAATTTGATATTGTGGCATTGTATGGAAATCTGTCAAGAAACTGCAAATTTGGTTAAAATCTGACAAAAATATCGGGCACTTTACACGAAGACCTATGTATGTTTTGTTGTTGTTGTCGGCGACATAAATTCACCATAAAAGCATTTTTGTGCGACACACAATATTTTTATATTGTTGTCAGTGACATGCAGCTCAAAAATACACACACAACACTTTTTTGCGTTTCCATTGCAAAAATTGCTACGTGAAAGTGCAACATGTTACGTTATACGTATATTGCCTATCTTGTTATAAATGTTTTGCAGATTTCCAAAAATATAAATTCCATTAGCAGATTGCTTCAAACCAAAGTTGGTAATAAACTTAAGCAATTTCCAATATCTGTCAGGTTTACTACTTCTTCCGCTTACGTTCACAAGAACATAATTTAATTCTACATTATTTCTGAAACATTTATACGGTATGATTACGAGCCTGTAATACGGAAAATCACGCCCGACAGCTACTGTTACAAATCCTCTATAGCAAAATGTTACAAAACCAAACAATGTGCTGCTTCAGGAAGGCCTACTGCATCGATTAATGAGCGCCATACAATATCCACATATTTTAAATCTGTAATACAACTTCAGGCCTATCCAGTGGCCTCGAGGTCTAAGGCGTGGCTCTGCGGCCGCTTGCTGGGATTGCAGGTTCGAATCCCATCGGGGGCATGAATGTGTGTATCTTGTGAGAGTTGTGTGTTGTTATGTAGATGTCTCTGCGTCGGACTAATCACTCGTCCAGAGGCCGAGTGTGGTGTATCTGAGTGTGATCGTGAAGCCTCGACACTGAGGAGGCCCTGGCCCACTCGGGGCTGTTGCGCTACTGGGTGATAAAATAAAACTTCAAAGTTTTACCAACAGCATGCCATTACAGATTTATTACTTCAATATTTACAAAACGTTATCTTTCTTCTTTCTTATTCTTGACCTCTTCCTACCTACTCATTGTACTGTAGTGGTATTGATGCACTTGGTCACATTCAATGACACTCATGCACTCGGTAGGACTCCTCTAGACAGTGATCGGCCTGTCGCAAAGACCTCTACTTTACAACACACCACACTCACAAGAGACAGACATCCATGCCCCGGCGGGATTCGAACCTGCAATCTCAGCAAGCGAGCGGCCGCAGAGCCACACCTGGGATCGGCTCAAAACGTTATCTAAGGGACATATATTTATGTGAGACTCTGTACGACTTTAAATACCATCAGTTTTACGGATTCTATTGTTCATTTAAACATAAATAAACTCGGCAATGAACCCTCGCGTTCCATAAAATGCGGGGAATTCCTTGACTAGCTGAGGACCTGTTATCTTCTCAAGAAGGACTCTGCTCCATGGAGTTTCTTAGTTAGTTAAATAGTTTATTAGCGATATAATCCAATAACGTGTTACTTGATTAAGTCTTTTCCCGCCAATTACGAAACTCACTTTAAAGCTGTTCATTTCATTTTATAAACCACAATCCCTTTCACGGCATTAGTGTAATATGTAAAATAGCTGTAACGACACACACATTTGGAAGACTCTTCCCATGTTTTGGTGACGCAGCAATCTTATTTCCACAGTATAAAACTCTGAATCCGAGAATACATAAAAGCCGGATTATTCTATTGTGCAAAGTCCTCATTTTGCCAATGAACCTTTTATAATGCAAATATTTTAAAATCCTTATGGGATCTAAGGTTCCAACTGTGACAAATATGAAGACTGCTGTATTTATGGGAGATAATGCCGTGCTGTTTGATAGATAGACACAAAGTTTTAGGATAATATGCTACTTCCTTCTTCAGGGTGCATGGAGGAAAGACGTTCCTCTGAAATATCTGCACCTTTCTAAGGAGCTGCTCTTCATCGCATTCCAGAAGACATTAATTTTCATTCTAAGCCCTTATTCAGACTCACAATTTAATTTTTAACACTGGATAAAATTATCGCAACGCCGCTACAAAGCGACAGATAAGCACAAATGCCCGAAAAAGTTAGAACCTTTAAGCACTGTTTAATTCTAGCCTAGGCAGTGCGCATCTTATACAGTGCAGCCACAGAAATCTGCACATTCGAAAGAATTTGTAATTGTGTATAGCAACACGGTGATTATATAAAATGGACACAGAAAAAATAAAGTTGTAGAAACCAACACGAAAACAAAACAACTGAAAGTCCTTGACTATAACGTCACCACGTAAATTACAGTAGACTAAATGCCAAACTCATGTGTCCACAAATGTGTTCCAAAGTGGCCGAAATAGTCGTACAAGTGATCAATATTTATATGAAGGGCGCTGGGTCATTTAGCCTGTATTACTGTACAAGAAGCGAAGAGGAAGGCAGAAAAATTACGTAATGAAAAGCTTCTTGTTTTCATCAAATATTTTTTTTAGTCGTCCTTTTCTACCTACTCCGGTTTTCCCGTTTCAGTGTCGAGGTCAAATATTATTACGGCGATTAAATCAAGGAGAAAGACATAAGCTGGCCAGTAAATAAATAGGCAGGTGAGAAACACACACAAAAGTTTCAAGGGAAGAGCCAGTATTAAAAATGGATACGAGAATGAGCGCTGATAGGGTGCAACGGTAGGCTCTTGTGACTGGAATAATTAAGTATCGTCGGGTTCCGTAAAACTGAGAACTGCCTCCCTGCAAAGCAATAAATCTGAATTAAAGATATTAACGTTAAGCTCTAATGCTTTGCCTTGACGGTCCGGTAAATGTTCCTATGCCTGTGTAATACGGACAGCTCTAGCCATGCAGGCTCAAGCAATTAGCAAATTGTGGATTCTTTTTCGGTTAGAAATCCAGCGTAAAATTATAGTGTAAAGCTCAACCAAAAATTAATGTGGGAGCTTGATTATGAAGAAAACATACGATGTTATCAATAAATATTTTTATAAGAAGTATATCAGTGCTACCGTTTGTAAGGTATCTGAAGAATACACACATGCTGTGGACAACAGAAGGGTCCAATGATGGCTGCAGAATGCATTTATATTTCTACACCGAACATTATCTCCGTGCAAGTAATGGCTAGGTTATATTTTCAAGTGTAAGTAAAAAGAACCACAATTTTAGTAATTAATTATACCTACCAACAAATGCACATACAAAATGTAAAATGTACATATAAGCTGTCCTACGTGTTCCGGTGAGTGTTAGCCATCTTCAGGGAGACGGTGACACAAATTAATTTATATATACATAAAGTTAAAACGTCATAAATCCCATACAGTGCATAAAAAGACGTATCGTCTCACTGAAGATGGCGAATACTTGCCGAAACATGTAGGAGAGCTTATATGTACAAATAACTTGTAATATTTTACACGTTGTATTTGCATTTGTTGGTATTTATAATTAATTACAATCACAATGCACGGAATGAATAATATTCAACAGTTTTAGTGGAATGAAAATGTAATCTAAAGGTAAAACTTTCATATACTTGTAATTTATATTTGCCGGTGTTGCGGAAAAAGAATTCTATAGCAGTTGCAAAATTAGGAAAAGAGTAAAGTGTTTCACAATTATAAAAATGTTAATTGATATTAATAGTACGAAGTACATGATGTTACCTTAATATAGATAACTTGCCCTCTTCATTTAACACTAGTGAATGATCAAATAAAAAATTCTGAGATGGATAGGAGAGCAGCATGAATGAGGAATGAACTTTATGTAATATTCAGAGCGAAACATGACACCGTTTGGGAGACCTAGGTATACACGGTAATAATATTAAAAGGATGTTACATAAATAAGTTGCAAACATATGAAGTGGATGGAATGACGCAGGATAGGCTACAGTGATTGGTTTTGTTATTACGGTGATAAACGGCCGTATTGCACAATAAGGATCTTGCTAACAGGTGAATAGCTGAACTCAGGCTGCTTCTCTAACCGTGTGTTATAGGCGTTCTTCTTCGTGGCCGCCATTGTGCTGGTCGCCACGGTGTCTGCCGGGCCTATGCCAGCACCTTTCCCCCTGCCTGCCAAGGACCTTAAGGGCTCGGAGGCTCTGTACTACTCCGCATACTCCGGCTACCCCTACGCCGCAGTCCCTGGATACGGCTACGGCTACGTGTACGGCTAAAGCAACCCGGACAACAGACAGACAATGGCATCGGACAAAGGATCATCCTTACGGACAGCGCGATACGGATCTGACAACTTTGTACTCAATCCTTTCTCTCTAATAATATGTCTGTTACTGTATTGTGTGCCATTTCATCTGCATCCCCGCCCCCCAAGTTATTGAAACCATATGCACAAGAAAATCATGCAGTACAGATGGTCGAAGTTGTTTCTACATATTTAAAAAGTCAAAATGTCAAAATACAATTATTTTGAAAGATTACTTCCACTGGTCAGTGAAAAGTTATATAAGTAAATAAAACGTAAATATATCAACATTTATGTGTAATTAATTCCAAATGTGCATCTTCCACAACATCCATTTCTAGGCCAGATAAACAGTAGAACAGATAAAACTCCTTTATAAATTCTGTGGCTAAAAAAATATCAGTACGGATCGTCCCAGAAACATATGGATAGACAAAGCACTGGACAAGAGCCGGTAGGAGAGGCTTTATTCCAACCATTCAAGGAGGAAGTGAAGAAGAAGAAGAAGAAGGAGAAGAAGAAATGGATGGCAAGGAGAAGCGAACCAATAATTGCGGAAGTTAATAAATGCCGTTCTTTTCATTCACTGCTCAAAACTTCGTGAGGGTAAACAAATGCAAAAATAAAAACGGCTTACTAAGACAACTTAACGTTTAACCCTTTCAAGCACAGTAGGAAGTATATTTACGTATTACATATTTTCTATTGTAAAACTCTGCATTTTACCCGCACAGTGCAATTACATTAAACAATAGTCCCCAACCCCCCTTAAACAACATTAAACATTTGTCGTTTTTCTTAAAGGGCAGTATTTTCTGTGAGCTGGGTTGCAATCTTTTACGTATTTGTTACGTTAAATTCTTGCTTCAAAGGGTTAAATACGTTGTTTGGCTGACTACATTATCCTTTTAACACAGTGGCTACTGTGAGTACCAACTCCTTTAAAACGCTTTCCTTTTTGCCCACACAATGGATTTGTGGGTTTGATATGATTGTCACATTCAACAGCGATTATTTACCCAACAGCATTAACCGACAGGTTATTGTGACAAAGACACGGCGTTGTCCGTGAAGTAGGAACGAAATGTTTAAGAACGAATTTTGTACGTACGTTGCTGCTTGGAAAGGTAATAAGAAACAGTAATGATCAACACAAATTAGTCGGTCAGAATTCCAAGAACCCTCTTCAGTCACTTGCATGACGTCATACCCCCAATCCTCAATGATTCTTCAAGGGGGCCATCGTGACGCATGCATTTTTTTTGTGGCGCAACAGCCCAAAGGGGGCATAGGCCACCTCTTTGTGGAGGTATCTAGATCATACACAAGTAGATACACACACACACACCCGGTAAGTCTCCTCTCAACGAGTGATCAGCCACTACCTACACAACACACAACACTCACAAGAGACAAACATCCATGCCCCCAGCGTTTTTTTTTTTGGGTGTCCGGGGTTTTTCCCCTTTGATCCATTTTTGTACTGTTTAAATCCTTTCATCCTTCATATCAACTTACGTTCCATATTACCGTCCTTACAACTAACACAACACACACATCCATGCCCCCGGTGGGATTCGAGCCCACGATCCTAGTAAGCGAGCGGCCGAAGACCCACGCCTTAGACCGCGCGGCCACTGGGATCGGCGGATTCGAACCTGCGATCCCAGCAATCGAGCGGCCGCAGACCTACGCCTTAGACCGCACGGCCACTGGGATCGGCGGATTCGAACCTGCGATCCCAGCAATCGAGCGGCCGCAGACCTACGCCTTAGACCGCACGGCCACTGGGACTGGCGCGCATATATTATAGCTCTACATTACAACTGGCATTCCATTAGCACTGCAAACTTACATACGAAATGAGTGTCTGAACGTCTTGACTATTGAGGAAATTCTGACATGCAAGTTAACAGGCTGTCTGTAAACATAAGTATATGTTTCCTCTTAAGAGTCAGCTGTTTGGAATAATTCCAACCAATCATTTAAGAAAACAAATTTGAATATTCCTGCAGAAGGATAACCAGTAGTTTTGTTTTTCCTATACACTGTACCTGTTGGGTGCAAGTAACCCACTTCTCGGAATTGAGGGCTGGTCTGTTCACATCTATCAATACTGCAACACTAGGCAGACCAGAATTGCACGGCTCACACATGCAACGTTAAGTTAGGTCAGATATAACTTGCAGTTCTGGCCCTTCGTTAGAAGAATATGAAGAACAATAAGATGCCTGGTTACAACGAACGTCTACAGACAAACAAACCTTAGTGTTACACAGCATGTTCCAAAAACCCATGGATATAATGTAAAATTGAGTATCAAGAACAATGTGATGTCTGGTTACAATTAATGTCGACAAACATACAAACTTTAAAGTTGTACATACCGTGCATGTTTGAGATATTATATACTATAAACCAACAAATATTGCACTATTATATATGTATTGTCAACCCTACATATGTTTCGGCTCTGCCTGAGCCATCTTCAGGGGTTACTCTTGATGTGTCCACTAACTGTAGCTCTCACTGCATTGTCTTTGACTCGTATTAGGTTTCTTAATATCTAGGCATTATACATTGTCTCACTATCTAGGCACTATACATATAGTGCCTAGATAGTGAGACAATGTATAATGCCTAGATATTAAGAAACCTAATACGAGTCAAAGACAATGCAGTGAGAGCTACAGTTAGTGGACACATCAAGAGTAACCCCTGAAGATGGCTCAGGCAGAGCCGAAACATATGTAGGGTTGACAATACATATATAATAGTGCAATATTTGTTGGTTTATAGTATATAATAAACATACAAACCTTAGTGTTATAAGACATGTTCCAAAGCCCCTTGATTATGAAGTAAAAATCAGTAGCAAGAAGAGTGCTTCATTAAGATTATCGTCAATTTATATTTGTTGTTTTTTTAGAGACATTCCCGCGACTGAAAACTTATCTTCGAATGGTAGGACGATACTAATAACGAATTGAAGAGGAACTGGAAGAAAGTAGTTGTAGCCCACTCTGAGGTACGATCCCAGCTTTTGACTACACTGACTGTGGAACATTACTAGGAAGCTCACAGCCAGGATAACCGGTGTTCCGGCTGACATTCGAAACGTGTACCTCCCAGACACGTACAATCCAGAAGCAATACCGCTAGAGCGATTTTGTTAAGAAAGATAACACTTAACGCTATATATATACACACACACAGAATGTTGCATAAATACTTCATTATAGGTTAAGGGCAGATGTAATTTTATTTGAAACCTTCTTAATTACGCATCTAAAGATATAAATGTAAAAATCAGTTTATACTTCTAGCGAAGACGGGCCGGGATAGCGCAGTCGGTATAGCAACTTGCTACGGGCTGGACGGTCCGGGGATCGAACACTGGTGGAGTCGAGATTTTCCACATCCGTCCAGGTCGACCCTGGGGCCCAACCACCCCCCCTGTACAATGGGTACCGAGTCTCTTTCCCAGGCGCAAAGCAGCCGGAGCGTGGCGTTGACCAACCAGCCCCATCTAGCGACGAGTTTAAAGAAAAGTAGAGCTGTACCTCTACTCCCCGTCTGAGCCTTCACAGCCTGTTCTAGGGTGAACTTTACCATTTTTACGTCTAACGAAGTGTTAAAATGCATTTATGAAATCAGTTTCACCTCTGTTCGTAACTTTTACCATGACTACAAGTACAAAACACATATAATTTAGTCTGAGATTATAACAATACGTCACTTTAACTCCGTGTACTATATAAAGTCAAATGAAGCTGAAAAATAATTAAGAATGGTAAGTGAAAATTAAAGTTTTCCTTGGTATAGTTAAACACCACGCTATGAACACGCATGGGGAATGGAGTTACAGCCTCACTCACGTTTAATCTCAGCATTACATAAAGATGAATGATCAGGTTCATGCTCCGACCACCTTACATCCTATGAAATAAGCCCCCCCCGGTAACATGGGACAGGAGGGTGTATGAACCCCACTGTCGGTCTGAACGCCACGGAGAACACAAAAGTTTAGACCATGCCGGGAATCGAAACCAGATTACAAGGTCATGCAGACCGGAACCTGAGCCCTATGCAGACTTGGCTATCTCATCTTTTCATAAATGAGGAGTAAGTAAGGATGTGAAAGGAGGTAACTACGGTCTATTTAAATACATTCCGACATTCGTTGAGAACAAGCAAAGAAAAAAAAATTTCCCAGACAGGATAGGCGGTAACCAAGGCGAAGTTCGAACCGATTAAACCAGAACTCAAGTCTAAATATCACAGTTATACTAACCTGTTCGGTAGATCCGTTACGACTAAATTTGACATGTGAGTGTTAAAGACTTGATAAACAGGTGCCTGTGTTCCGGGACTCTGCTACGACACTGCCGTGTACTTTTTCCGGTTATTTCCGTTTCAAGGCTGGTTGTTCTAAAAGGCCCCGTAGTTGATAACTGCCGTCCCAAATCTTATCTGGTCAGGTGGCCAGATCACTGTTGCACGTGAAACGCCTCGCTGTATTGACAATGAATGCAAGATAAACATATCGGATTTCTAATTGAATAATACACATTTTTGACAATGGTTGAACGAAGTCTTATCATTAACATTTATTTGGACTTTTCTTATTGTCACTATACACACCACACAATGTTTCGGAAACTATATGTTTCCTTCTTCAGGTGAATCAACTTCAATTTAATTTAAAATTAATTTTAATTTGCCTGAAGAAGGAAACGGATAGTTTCCGAAACGTTGCGTGTTGTTACATACTGACAATGGAAAAATTCCCAATAAATGATAGTAATAAAACCTATCAGAGTTACGAATAACCATAACCTATCTTCATCCATCCTCTAGCAATACTTCTTTTTAAACTGTTCTTCTTCCTAATAAGGACATCTGCAGGCATAAGATTACGCTGTCTGCCACCCAGTTTCAACTTGTGAAAGAATCAATCGATTTTTACGAAATTCAGTGTGAATATTATGCTATTGGAAGACACCACAACAACGTAATTTGAAGTTTCCTTCAATGAGTAATAACAACATGACGAACTTGTGTGTTGGCAGCGACACTAGTGTCGCTAACTTCAGGGTCCTGCGGTGATGTGGAATAATGGACAGTGAAAGACTACGCAATTTTTTGTTAAGGTATATTTACTGGACGTGAACTAACCATATGACGATAATGTGAAATGTTTCTGTAGCTCTCGGGTTGATGGCTCGATGCCGATAAATAATAAATAAATAGAGCTAGGCGTGTGAAAAGCGGTAGTTCAAAAATAGGTCTGTAATATATATTATTGCTATATATATATATATTGCTATATATACATATATTATTGCTTGTAAATCAACAATTAGAAACATCGCTATAATGCGCAACTTTGAGGTTTTATCCGAAAATTTAGCGAAAACAGGTGCAATCAGTTCATAAAAATGAATTTAAACTATAAATGAACTAATATATATGATTCCTGCAACTATAAATCTAAGCAAGAGGGAAGTAGCCTTTATGGAATTTGCTCCTAACTGCTCGTTAGTTTAGTTAAGTCAATACCAGGCATGACAAAAGTCGTTTTTATTAGGTAGAGTAGTACTTCACTCCCTTTTGACTTGCGTTAATTTTCTCATTTGCAACTTTTGGCACCACTGTAGTTACTTTAGCTCTTGTTTCTATCAGCTGTTGTGTTCCTGAGGTGTACTCAATTTTCACCTTCAAATCACTCAACTGTGAGTATAAGACTAATACAAAATCAGTTTTCTGTTGCAAACCTAATAGAAGAAAAATTATAAGACTCAAGAGGTAATTTCAGCACTCAAATTAAAAAGTAATCGGCACAACTGTATTTGTTGGAATAATAAAAATCCACACTGGGTGACAGAAGAGGAGTTAATGTTCCAAGAGTGAGAGTTTTGGCAGCAATGTGAGCAGAATGTGCGACTGAGCCTTTTTTTCATGGAGACACTGCAACTGCGAACAGTTACCTGGAACTACTGAAAAGAACAGTGACACCGGCGACTGGACAGAACCATGACCTAGCGAATGTGATGTGACGGCAGGTGGGGTTCCACCTCAGTTTAAGAGCAACGTTTGTGCTTTTCCTGACCTTCTTGCGATTTTTCCATGTGGGGTATAACAAAAGGCACGGGATAAGTAATGCAAAAACGGGGTTAGGTTTTGAAAATGAAGGAATAAATCTGTGTGGAATTTAGCAAATTAAGTATAAAGAAAGAACATTGTCCAGCAGTTTGGGAATCAGTGCTTAGGAGATACAAAATGTGCAGTCAATATAGCGGACAATAATTTGAACAATTTATGTTGCTCCCTACTGCCACTTTGTGCTGCAATTTGGTTTTAAATAAACTAGTGTTTCCCTGGAGCTCGGTAAAGCTATTTTTATGGCACACGTAAACAACCACAACAGCATATCTAACAACATTCATTTTTCACATCACTTTATTAACTGCTTCTACAAAACTGAAGACAGGGTGATTATAAACTAGAAATGCAAAATTTAATTAGCAATATTATAACGTGAAAATAACGTGAAAATAGAAATGCAAAAGTTACTATTTCTTGAGGCAATGAGTGATACTTTATCAACTGCACGGGTTGTATGAAGTTGAATGACAGCTCATTTACAAGTGATAAATTGGTAAGGAAAATACCTATGCTATTATGTTGTTTAATGACATCTAATCAACTGCATGAGTTACATGTAGTGAACTGACAGGATATCTATGAATGATGCATTGGAGAAACGTGGAAGAAACTGGTCGTTCTCAATTTAAGGTACTAGCCCAGCATCTATCTGGACAGGCAGAGGAATGCTTGAGACAGAATAAGATTTCTGCGCCAAGATTGAAAAAAATTACCCCCCGATGTAAAAACAGGGTCAATAAATTCTGCTTCATTGCATCAGCCGTGTCAAGTTATTGAAAGAAGCGATATTCTAAGGTCACAGGAGAGTTTTCATTTTTGTCTCCCGTGCACGGATATTAATTTAATATGGGGAATGCAGATGAGATAGAACAAAGCACGCGGCCAAACGAACACGTGTGGATGTTCTCACACAAAACCTCCAGCACTCCTTCTGGTTTGATGCTGGTTCCTTAATTAACTGAGATACGAACTAACGCTGGACTGCGTATTTAGTACAGGCTGAAATTCCAGACTTCGCCTACAGACAGAATTGCATGACTTATCGAATTATCGTGATACTTTAAGAGAAGCAGAAATACTACTTAACTACATATATGCACGCTTTTGTATAAGAGTAAGGAATATTTTATTTTGATATGCCTATATTAAAATTTTATTACTAATAATAAATTATTTTAATAATACAATATCGAGAAACAGTGGTTGCTCCAGTGTCACTGTAGTTCGTTTCCTTCATATAACTTCTGCTAGGCCTCTAAAGAGCAGGTCTATTGACCTTAAATTAATTATTAAAGTGCCCCACCCAAACATATTCTGGTCTACATAAAACGACATTAACCTTGGGAGTCTGGGTGGGTGGACTAAACAAAGAAATGTGTATCCGAGTGTCATGCTCGAATTAAATCGCTTTTGGTATTTCTACAAGGAAACAAATTTTCAGATACAGCAATTTAATGAATAACCAATTCAGCACATGAGTTTCCAAATTAAAAAAAAGGTTATTTCATCCGCTTCAGTACGTCCAGGTAAGATAAAGAGAGTAGGATACTTTTCCTTACCCTTCACGGATTGGAACACATGCAGTAACTCACTCAGCCCAGAGCCATTACGAGAGAATTCAAACTGTACGCCGTGGTGTATTTGGAGAAGAATTAACGAGCTGAGGGCAACATAACACAATATATGAGAGCTTATAATAACGCGAAGAAACACACTTAGAGAGAATGAGTGTTTGAGTTGCACCGTACACTACTGGCTTCTGGATTTTACACTGGTATACATTTACCGACGTTTCTGACGAAACTATTGCCTAAATCTTAAGAGAAAAAATAGCTTGAAAAAGGAAACAGCAGATTTTTCCGAATCATTTGTGCATAACTACCGTAGTAAACGGCTTCACAACCAAGGAGACCTGTACTCATACCCAGAGCAGTAAGAAAGTTAAACAAAGTCTCTGTTGGAATTCCAAGCCAGTACATTGCTTATTTCCAGTCAACTTCAACAACGCATTCAAAGGCTACGAGAAAGGCCCTTCAGAATTTTATAGATATGTCATACAGACTGTCTTCCTACCAAGACTCACTACATTCTCAAATGCTCTGTATAGTGAGTTGGGTTATTATCATTAAAACAAATTAAAATAATGACTGGCATTCAAATTTTAATACAAGTACTAAAACAAATCTCCATGACGTATATTCATCTTCTTCATACTGTAAAAATACTATTTATTATTGCACCAAATTATTTTAGTTCAAACTTTCAAATAAATTGTTTCCATTTTTAAAGGTTGGTTTATTGATTATTAACTTACATTTTACGGTTATACATACTGTTATACATACTGTTACTACATTTTCTGCACTTCCTTTCCACCAAAACACTCCCAAGAACGCTTTAAAACCCCTCTTTCACTTCCATTACTACAGCCGAAATAATAAGGTAATATTCTTTATGTTTCCGCCACTTCAACTTTGAAAAGCTTAACCGATTTTTACGGAATTTAGTATAATAATTCAAAAATCAGAAAACACCCTAATGCGATACTTTCAATTTCCTACAATCAGTGATTACAATATGGCAGATACACGAATCTCTGAGGCAGGAGCGACAGTAGCGCCCCTTATTTCTACTCGTAAATCCAGAAATAATGCATGGTAATACACCTTGGAGAAATGTGCAAGTTATTTTAAGGTAAAAATTTTGTAAACTGTAAAAAACTAAGTGGTAACCGTAAGAATATATTACTTAGCTTTGAGTTTCATGGCGTTAACTAATGAGACACTGGAGCTTGACATGTGAAAATTGGAACAAGGATACTCGTATATCATAAAATACCTTTACGTGGTATATAAAATATTGATGGAAAATAGCCAATTAAAAAATTGCGCGATGAAAAACTTTTGAGTTTATACCAGACAAATTGAATGCAAAGTAACTACTTAAGCAATTAGCTCTTCGCAAAAGCAAAATAAAACAACAATAATAGCATATACTAATATATGTGTGGAAATGAAGCATTTTGGAAAAGGAAACTATGCTCTGTAAGTTCTGCTCGGAATTCCTTGTAAACTGATCTATGTAACACAATTACATAGAAATCACAACACATAACAAAAAATTATAATAAAGCGGCAAACCTAAAATATACACCAAATAACCACAAAAATATAGAAGCCCAGCTCATCAGTTCAATGGTGTTGTATGTTGATAACACGTTACGCTAAAAAGGTTCCGTTTGACACAACTTTCATTTCTATGTAAAGGTAAAGTTCATCCTATAACCTGCCACGAAGGCACAGAGAAGAAGTAGCGGTATAGCTCTACTTTTTCTTTAACCTCAGCGCTAGGTGGGGTGGGTCGTTAACCCCACGCAGAGGCCTCTTTACCCCGGGAATGACCTGGTATTCATTGTTAGGAGACTGGGTGGGCTCCAGGGTCGGTCTGGACGGGTACGGAAAATCTCGCTCCCACCGGAATTTGATCCCCGAACCGTCCAGCCCGTAGCTAGTTGCTATAAAGACTCAGCTATCCCGGCCAACCTTTTATTTCTATGTAACGTATAAAAGTTTTATAAACACGCAAGACTAGAGGTTTCTGCCTTTTCCATGAACCATCTTCAGGTCTGTCACTCAATTTATATTTCAGGCTACTTTGTTACCTCGTATTGAGGTGTCGATCTTACGATCAAAATATCTCAACGACATTTGCATAATTCTGCATAATGGATTTTGTATAAAAGTATAAAAAAGACGTTTCAGGTAGCAAATAAGTAAATTCTTCTTAAAGTGTGTTCAAATTTCTTAACAAAGCTGCGGAGGTAGAACCGCCTTGAACTTTACTGACTGGTCCTTGAAAATACGTTGCGTGCTGTGTACAAAGCCATTGCGAAACTGTAATGCTTTTTGTTGTGTGTTGTCTATGTCGAAACATAATTAGAGTACAGCTAAGCATTCTTGTGCCACAGTGTAGATCTCTAACGTGTTGAAGGTTATGATCCTTCTGTCAGAAACCGTGGCTGCACAAATGTAGGAACTGCTACGACAGGACGGCAAAGTAAGGACCACACCCCAAAGTGGGAGCTTCTTCCCACAGCAAACAGAGCCTAATTGACCGAGGAGGGGAGTCAAGCCACGCAAACGGAAAGCTTAGAAACGCACAGGCAAATTGTTCCAGAAGTTGTCAAGGCTAACCCCACCCAGGATTTTCGGGGTGATATAAATATCAGTGTTGGCCCTTGTTGGAGTATCAGAAGCTTGTTAGCAGCCTTTAACAGCTACAGTCAGAGCCGCAAAATCTCCACTCAGCCAAAATGAAGGCCTTTGTAAGTATACAAAACTTTCCTTCAAGAATATTTACACAAAAGCAATATGAAATTTGCACTTTACAGATATCTCTATTCTAAACTGAAATGTTTTGGGGGAATCACCTGGTTCTGTTCTGAAAATAATAGCACCATGTACTCACTTGAAATGCATATTCTAATAAACTGACTTCATGTTTCTGTAACTCAATTCCTTGTCTAAATGAAAAAGTTATGAAATAAATATGGCCTTTTTATTTAGAGTTCCTTAACACATAATACGTATCTGGCCTTAGAGTTTCCGAATATCGTATGATTACACAGCTCTCGTGATGTTTAAAGAAAAATTTAATATGTATATATGTATATATAATCACACTTAAAAATAAAGTTCTAATAATTTTATGTGAACTTTGCAATAATATAAATTCTTATCAAACATATACTAGCTTTGAGAGACTCTGTACATTATCTTCAATTCTATTCATCCCAAACACCACAAAAACTAACTTGGCACCTCAAACAATTTCGATAAAAATTTAAAATTCTACTTCTAATCTCTGAAGGAGGTTGTGTATTCTATATCTAATGCCATTAAATACAAAATTATTGGTTTCGCAAATACACAAATTTTACACAACAGAAAAATCAAAATTCAGTTACTGTGGCACTCCTGTTGGATTTCGTCCGATGTGCTGCTATAAGAAAACAATCTAAGAACAAGACGTTTCTGAGACTAACTCTGCCTCCGTCGTCAGTTGAAAGAGGCCAAAAAACCTTACTGAGTTTAGCAGACTCAATACAGAAAACTATAGTGACTGAGAAGTAAGCACTCAAACAATCCGGAACGAATTTGTAGCTAGTCCAGTAATTTCAGAATAATGTTTTATTGTGTCATTTGTACATTTAAATGCTAAACGATGTGCGGTCTGTGTCAGGGAATCCCTTTCGGATTTGTGCACCACCAGATTGCCTGTTAACAAGCGAGGGAAGACATTAAGAGCGCGGCCTTCTGACTATTAACATTTACACGCCTTTCTTTATAAAACTGTCTATTACGTGTTAGGTTAAGATGGTTAATGAACAGTTAACATGATATAAATCACTTTGTAGTGATCAAATGCCAGCAGAATTGATTAATCAAGTGGTAGAAAATTATATTCTGAAGTCCATAAAATTGCGAATCTTGAGATTTTTAAAGCGATACGGTTGAGGAATCCATTCTTCTCGGATATGACGCGTCTCATAGTTGATCGGTTCCCAACGTTTCTGTATCCGGACATTTAGACCCTTAAAGATGAGGGCACTTTATCTTCGAAGCGAAGGAAACTGATTGTCCAGCGATGCAGCATGACACGCAGAAGAACGGTGTCGTTATGCACAAACTTATTAGTTCCATGTGCAATAAGGAGGAACTGTCTCAATAAACAGAAGGAGTCTATTGTTGTACCTATTTATAAAACTCATAATAAAACTGGTGGTAGTATTTTCATGCATATCACTACTTTCAACTATATACAAAATTTCATCCAACATTATTCTCTCAAGTTTAAATCTATATGTAGGCAGTTTTGTTGGGGATCGTTATTGTGGATTTAATGTAAGAGATTTCAACTAATAATAAGATATTCTGCATTCTTCAAGTACTTGAAAATACGATTGAGAAAAAATGGGACAATACACCATCTGCAAGAATTTTTAGACTATAAGAAATCCTGTAATTCGGTTAGGAGGGAGGTTTTGCGTAATATTCTCACTGAGTTGAATACACTGATAAAACTTATATAGGTTAATTAAATATGCTTACATGAAAGCCACATTCCAGTCCGGAAAGGCAGATATTTTTGTGATACATTTTTTCTTCAGAATGGCGTGAAAAAAACAGAAGCTTTATAGCCATTTCTTTCAACTTTGCTGATATTGTGCTATCAGGGAGATCCAAGTATGGCAGCAGGGTTTCGAATACATAGAAATGCGCCTGTTAGCTTTGCCATGTCTCTGTCTGTCTGTCCGTCCGTATGTAACAACTCACCAGATGCTACATGTTTTTCACCAATGCCATTAAAATTTGTCGAAATATTCCAATTTAAAATAACACAGCAATAATGGATACTGCTTTGCATGCGTTTCTGCGATCATCTCATTTCACATTCAGTACTTATCCCGAGACACGGTTTTCGGGATAGTTATACAAATGTCAGCGAAAGTGCCAGAACTGTCATTGTGTGCGGAAATTGCCTAACTTACTGAAATTGTAGTTTCTTGGTCTTCCCAATAAAGACAAATTAACTCAAACTCAATAAAACGTGATTTCCACCTCAGTGAACAAACACCGCTGTCTTTACAGGAACGAATCTGTATATAATGTTTAGGAAAATAATCTGTATTAACTGTGAAATCACATAAAACACATAAACGTACTGCGTGGTCTAAATCAGTTTTTCAGAGTTGCATCAGGTGGCATACATGATCAAAATTGGACTTTAAAGGATTCATTCAACGAGGCTGTGACTACTGTAATGACTAAAAGGTATCGATGATAATAATAGGATTATTCTGTATAACGTGTTAGGAAAATCATATGACAGCTTTCATTGATTTGTATATTTTATCGTCAAGGTGCTTGCCTAGTCTTGGAGGGTAGGGATTTTGGGAGTATTCGGTCACAGTGGGGCCACCCGATTGTCTACCGCAATTTTCACAGGCCTACTGAATTTAGACGTATTAAATGCACTGTTTCAGTAACAATAGAGCATAATTTTTTTCTGTGGCGCTACAGTCCAAATCGGGCATAAGCCGCCTCATTGTTGAGGTTTCTAGATCACACACAATTAGACACACCCGGTAGGAATCTCTGAACGAATGATCAGCCCGTCGCAGAGGCCGCTACCTACATAACACACAAGGAACAAAGGCGATAAACATCCTTGCCCTCAGCGGGATCCCAACCCGCGAACCCAGCAGTCGAGTGGCCGCAGACCTACGCCTTAGAGCGCACGGCCACCGGGATCGGCAGTGCATTACAGGATTAAGAATGCTTAGAACCACAGACCTACTAACATCAACAATCCTTGTAATATGTCGGTACAAATTTCGCGTTTTAACTTAAAACGTTTCGTTAGGTAACACCATTGTAGCCGATCCCTGTGGCCGCGTGGTCTAAGGCGTGGGTCTACGGCCGCTCGCTTACTGGTATTGTGGGTTTTTTTTTTTGCCTGTCCGGGGTTTTTCCCCTTTGATCCATTTTTTTGTAGTGTTTAAATCCTTTCGTCCTTCATGTCACTTTACGTTCCATACTACCGTCCTTACGACAAACACATCACAAATATCCATGCCCTAGGCGGGATTCGAACCCACGATCCTAGTAAGCGAGCGGCCGCAGACCCACGCCTTAGACCGCGCGGCCACTGGGATCGGCGGGTTCGAATCCCGCCTAGGGCATGGATGTCTGTCTTTTGTGAGTGTTGTGTGTTGTCAGGTAGAGGTCTCTGCGACGAGCTGGTCACTCGTCCAGAGGAGTCCTACCGAGTGTGGTGTGCCTAAAAAGTGTGTGATCGTGAAGCCTCGAAAAAAAATGTGGCGGCCTAGGCCCCCAAGCGGCTGTCGAGCCATTGGAAAAAAACACACCATTTTAACAAAACTATACGCACAGTCGCACTGTTCTTATCCTTTACAAGGTGCACGTTGGCTTCTCAGACACCTTGTACGGATGAGGGAAGATAAGCGGTGGCATCTTGCTGATACCAAATTGCACGTAATTTGGTTAATTATATCGATTCCTAGTTAATTTTTATATAATATCGTCATATCATTTATAGGATAGAATTAATGGATGTGGAAGGAAACAGGCGTGACAGATATTAAGGTCTTTTACCATCATTTCCTCGGAGGGACTGAGGGATATCACGAAAATGATATTGAATTACAGTGGAGCGCTGAGCCTGAAAGCTAAATTCAGCTGTTTGAATAAGCAGGAAGGGAAATAACCATGTTCGGAGAAGCCACAAGTGACAAGAAGAGGTCAATTCAGTTATTAATTAAAACAGGGCACTACTGGACGGAGAGACACACAGTGTTCACAAGAAGTAAATTTATTCCTCTAAACCCTCATGAGATACAAGTGGAAAGTGAAACATACTAATGATTATCAACCTTTGGCATCTTGCCTTCCACGGGTCATACTATCAAAATTTCTTAGTCCCATACACAGAAAATAAAGTTCCCTCTTCGAAAAAAGTGCGTTTTTAAAATTATGGATATTTTAGAGCACAATGATCATTCATGCAAGCTCTCCAAAGCGATCAGAGCGTCTCTTAGACCATTTCACCTCCATATTCAATCGGTGTTGGGGGCTAAGTGGTGGCGGCCTTGATAAGAATCAATTGAACTGTACCTTCAATCTCACGTACGAGCATTCCTTCATGGAGTGAATATGGACGCCGTTAGATTTACTTTACGTTACTTGCAAAACCCCTCGTCCCACCCGGCACGCTGTCAAGTCCCACAAATGGAATGCGTCCAACCAAGCGAGAAACGCTGTCTTTACAGTCTCCTGTCAAATGTTTCAGTTCGCCCTTTTCCTCGCCCTGTTTTTCGTCGTGGCCGCCGTCTCCGCCGCCGAACCTGAGGCCAAGAAGGACCTGAAGGGTGCCGAGCAAGTGTACCTCGCTTCACCATACGGCGCCTTGGGATACTCCGCCTACCCCTATGCTGCCTACGGCGCCTACCCAGCTGCCTACAGCTTGTATTACCGCTGAGTGCCACATTCTGCTGTAGCCCTAAGACACACGGATGACGACACTGCCCGTCCGATTGTTTAATTGACGGATTACTTAACTGTTGTCCGTTTCTACAACGATTAGGAAAGCTAACTTCAAAGCGTTAGTTCAACAACACCTTAACTGATGGGACAATTTACTTGAAAGCGGTAAATGATAAGACAAAATTTAAACAGTTTTATTTCAATTCCTTTTTCCCTGGCTATGTTTCCATGTGGCATTTATATTACTAAGAGTTCGTAAATAAAGTTTATAAAAAAAATGCACTCTCTTTCTCTTTCATTATTTTTGCCCAGACCCTATTCATATCATCCTATGTCCGAGTACGCAGTAAGTGAAGACATTTTCTTAAGAGCGAATATAGACTGAAGCCGCATTACTGACAAAAGTGTTCTCTGACTGTGGACTCTTAACTTTCATTCTGGCAAGTGCCCATTATGTATCCCAAGGGCATTGGCGGAACAATGACTGACAGGGTAAAATCGATGTCCCAGAGCCACTTTGTCCACCACAAGTAGACTATTTTCGATGTAAGAAGCTGAAACTGCTTGTCACAGTAAGGCGCAGCACGACTTTAAAAATTGCAGAGATACACATCAGTACAACCGAACCAGTGAACCGACCTTTAAGCAGTGCCACCGTACATTAGCCTACGGTAGAGAAGCCTGACAAGTGGAAGTACTGCCGGATATTTACGATTTAAACATGTTCACTCAAGCAGTAATTCCATCACCTAAAGTCCAGTCATAGAGTCACACCAAGATGTTCTTCCATCTGTTGGCTACTTATAGGAATATCTTCCTCGCAGCCATGATGCTTCGAAATAAGTTAGTCTTAGTTTTGTCACACCAAATTTTGATATTTTCGTGACGTTTTGAAATTACTTACATCATGCAAATATAGCGTATTCTATGGTATTCGTTTTTCCTCTCTTGTTCTTTTCTTTTTTATAATACAGTATGCAGTTAAATGGGATAATGGCCAGTCCGTTCATAAGTAGAAACAGGGAAAACAGAGGGACACACACACACACGCACACACAAACACACACAGAGCATGATGATCACTCTACTGATTTAGGCGGGTTCGCAAAATTGCGAAAAGCGACTATCAGCTTCTTCATGTCTGTCTGTCCCTCTGTCTCTCCGCATCGAACAACTCGGCTCCCACTGGAAGGATTTTTATTGAATTTAGCGTATGATGATTTTTCGAAAATCTGTTGAGAAAATTTAAATTTGATTACAATATGACAAGTATAACGGGTACTTTATATGAAGACCTATGTACATTTATGATAATATCTCGCTGAATTCTTCTAGAATGAAAACGTTTCAGGCAAAAGTTGTAGAGAAAAACAAAACACACATTTTATGTTCAATAATTTTTTTCTGAAAATCTTGCCGTTTATGAGATAATGTGGAAAAATATTGCACAGCCAGACAGGCCACAGATGATAATACAATGCTGCCCAGAAAAGATGCGATTTGCACACTGCATAACTAAGGCAAGAATACAGACGCACACTCAGAATATGTAATACTTATTGCTTTTCCACGGCAACAATCGTTATACGAAAGCGCCTCAATGTTATATTATACAAACATTACCTCTCTTGTTCCTTTTTAGGAAGATACGTAGGCTAAATTTAATACTCCGCTACATACCTGACTATTCTTTGTAGTGCTACTTCCAATTGATCAGGTTATAATACACCATATATGTTACGAGGACGAACAAGTAACTGGAACCGCACCGTGGACACTCACGAAGTCACGTCTCAGTTCTGAGCATGAAATATAAAGAGTTGGGCGCCATTATTACTTCGGGTAAATAAAGGTCTAGCTAGGCTCAGCTGATGCATGAGAGGTCACTAAGGGATACGGGCGTCAAATCGGGAGAAGTATTTGACGAACGTGTAGACGAAAGATGTTCTGAGGTTCTTTTGTAGAAGTCTATTAGATTGTTTTAGAACTAGCAGACAGGTCAAGTTAAAATGTGTTAAAACTTTAGTCAGAACAGGCTAATGTGTACCTCATGGCAATCAACCGGTAAGACTTTCTCGGTTATTAATTCATGCAGAGTCATGGAAATTTAAGTTACGAGTATGCGAAGGGTCACACGCCGATATATAGCGTGGCCTCTGTGTGACATGTCTCCTAAAGTTGTTTCAAATTAACAGTTTCTGATCGGTCAGTCAGGAAAGTTACATATGCCACTTCTTGAGCGAATAACCAGTTTTATTGACAAAAATGCCTTCTCATTGACCAGCTACAGGGATAGCTAAAGGCGACAACCTCTGCCATCAAGGGATATTTAAGCCAAGCCTTTGATGTGAGCATAAAATGAACACTGCCGTCAAACATGTTACAGCACCAAGCCGTCACCCTGAATTATTTGGACAATCAACCCACGATGTCTAAAGTAATTTTTATGACAGCTAAATATCTACAGCTACGAGGAAATGGAAAGCAACGTGGAGGAAAGTCCTCGATTTCTTTTCTTCTGGCCAGTACAAGGCCAAGAGATTGACTTCAAAAACGCAAGAAGGAAGGGCGAAGACTTGAATTATCTGAAGGAAGTCAGGCCTTGAACCTGGGACATGTAAAACTACATAAAGCATTTAAAAAAAGAGGCCAATGTCTAATTAAAAGCATTAATCTGCTTTGTCTGGAGGGCCTAAATAAAACCAGGAAAACATAAAGCAGTATGTCCGATGTCCACTAGATATTTGAATACAAGACCTTATCAATATGATTGGTAGCAATGTTCGGTTATTGGGCATTTTAATTTGCTGGAGATTCAATTCTAGATTTGCGACACTAATCGCAGTACATTTGTAATCACTCACTCTCCCTGACCGTCTTAAACATGCAACAGTAAAACCACTGTAAAAATGGAGAAAGAATTAGTAGGACAAATTATATGCCTATTTGATTATGAACTGTTTTATCTAAAACATTTGAGAAAACTATTTATAGCAGGTAAAGCCCTCACCTGCATACTAACAACATACTGGTTTCAGCACAGTATGGTTTTATGAAAGGATATCTACTGAAAATGCTGCTTTCAAGCTAACTTATATTGTGTTTCAATCTATTGACCAAAAATGCATTCTTATAATACATTCCTACCGTGCACTTCAGTATACCAGGAAAATACGTGGTTCGTTCAAATTTAAACGAGAATTTAGTTCCCTTTCGAGCAAAAATCAACTTGTATGAACGTGCTTGCGCTGACAAGTTATGACATGTTTGAACTTGCAACCCACACTAGTCGGGTCCCTCTCCACCTCAACAATCAGGTGCAATCAAGATGGCAGAGCAAGCAGTACCCAACAGTGTTGCGCAGCGTATAATTATCAATTTTCTCACGAAGGAAGGTGTCATTCCTTCTGAAATCTTTACCAGGCTTCAAGCACAGTTTTAGGATGAATGTTTGTCACAGCCAAGGGTGTTCAGTTGGGCGAAATCATTTCGAGAAGGACGAGACCATGTTGAAAATGAACCTCACGCTCGGCGACCAAGAACTTCTGTCAATCCAGACAACGTTTTGAAAATTGGTGAACTTATTCGGGCTAATCGTCGCATAACTGTTCTTGAACTGTCACAGGAAGTAGGAATTAGTGTAGGGAGTGTTGAAGAAATTCCGCACAACGAGTTGAAAGTCAGTAGAGTGAGCGCAAGGTGGGTCCCACGGCTCCTGTCACCGGAGCACAGGGAAAGACGTTTAGTGGCCCTTACTCAACTTTTGCAACGATACGAGAGAGAAGGAGCCGAATTTTTGGACTCAATTGTGACCTGTGGTGAGACCTGGTTCCACTACTTCACCCTGAATCAAAAAGAGCAAGCAAGCAATGCAAACACACCCATTCTCCACCCCCCAAAAAAAACGAAAGCAATTTTTTCAGCGGGGAAAGATCATGACTGCTGTGTTCTGGGATTCAAAGGGTATCATTAACCTGGACTTTCTCACTGTTAAAAAAACCATCAATGCGCAGTACTATTCAACTCTCCTGAATGAAAAAGTGACGTCGGCAATCCACTTAAAGCGAAGAAAAAGGCAGGATTCAGTTTGCTTCCTCCAGGACAACGTTCGTCCTCACACTGATTTAACGATTGCAACTCCACTGAAACTGAAGTGGGATGTCCTGCCTCATCTACCGTAAAGTCCAGACTTAGCTCAATCTGATTATCATTTGTTTGGACCAATGAAGGGGGTTTGAGGAGGCAAGAGATTCCGGAATAATGATGAGGTCATTGCAGCTGTGCAAAGTTGGATACACAAGCAACCGAAAACCTTCTTTGAAACTGGAATTAAGAAGCTTCCAGAACCTTGGCACAAGTGTATTGCAGCCAACGGGGACTACATTGAAAAGTAGTGTGTAATAATTTTCCATTTTATTGTGAATAAATGTTTTAGAAACGAACTCTCGTTTAAATTTGAACGACCTATGTACATCACCAAGGCCGGAAAATGTTGAATTAATAATAAACTGGCGAATATAATGTACCTTGTTGGTTTATTCCCAAGAAATGCAAGTGGGAGGAATTTTCTATGATTTGGCAAAGGTTTTTGACTTAGTAAATCATGACATTTTGTTAGCTGAATTACACTTCTATGGCATTAAAGGAGTAAGAGCAAATTAGTTCACATCTGATTTAACACACAGGAAGTTGAAATAAAATAATCTAATGCAACTGAGATTTCTTTTTTTTTTTTGACAACTGGGGTAAATTAAAACATGGAGTTCAACAAAGCTCAATTCTAGAGCCTTTACTTTCCATAATATACAGCAAAATTCCGTTAATCCGACTCTCACGGGACCGGACAGGTGCAAAATTTTCGAATACTCCGGATTATCAGAATGTACCTACAATGAGCTAAGTTCTTAAAGGTAATTTTTTTGTTACTGTTCTTATACTTTAGCTGTACAACTAATCAGAGGAGTATTCTATATGAATATCTCCTTTATCTGCTGCTTCAGAGTCATCACGGTTCTTTTTTTGTGTTTTCTGGAGTCTTCACAGCTGGAGAAGTTGATGGAATAGGAGACAAGGGGTCAGGAGATAACACAATAGGTGATATACAGACACTTTTTGAAGGCCTTTGTAAACATGTCCCTGATACCTGCCTGTTTCATCGATAAAGCTTTTTCCCGGTAAAAACAGAAGTTCCGATCTTGGGAGTATTTTCCTCCGGTGCCGGATTATCATGATTTCCGAATTATCGGACGTCGAATTAAAGGAAATTTGCTGTAAATAAATTACCTTCCCTGAGAATAAATTCCTTATCATGTCCCACAATATTTTCTCATGACACTATATCATAATTTCCAGTAAAGATTTTGATGGTTTCTCTACAGTGCCAAATTTAGTTCTGTCCCGTATGGGTAAATGTTTTACTGCTAATAACGTTGTCCTAAACCTAGATAAAAGAAACATAATAAAGTTTGCCACGAATAATTTGTCACATTGCGCATTAAGTCTAGCTTATAAAGAACAGTATATAGAAAAGACGGTAAAAAAAACTGCTTGGTTTACGAAGTGATAACCACCTAAACTGGAAATGTTTCTTAATTTAAGTGGACGATTTTATGCGTTATGTCGATATTGCATATCAACAATACTAACACTCTAAAATCAATTCATTTCACCTGTTTTCAATCTACAATAAAGTGTGGAATAATTTTGGGGGTAATTTTTCCAAAAGTGGGAAATATTTTTTTTTTGGCATACACTAACAAAATGCACAAATTAATAAAAGGTGCAAATTAGCTCCTTATCATAATTTAACCCTACACGCTTTCGGCTCTCTATGAGCCATCATCAGGGGTCTTTATAAAAAATGCTTTTCAAATGCTGGATCTGCTGATGACACTTGTGAAGTTATGCATTGTTTAAGATCATAAAACATTCGTTTCATAAGTTAAAATCATGAGTCATAAATTTTAGTTAAAAAGATAACATGTTAAAACAACACTGTTCACTGCGTCTTCTTATAAAAATATGTTCACACTTCTAGAAGTTATAGAAGATCATATATTGCACTATGTAGGTTGTGATGAGATTTGCGTGTTGTACGAGTTCTTGGCATTTTGTCTATTTCGTCGTAGCGTGTAGTCTTCTTGATGAGGAGGAACAAGAAGTGGTTCTGGTGCCCAGCCTCACTTCCTCCACCTCGCAAGATGCCGACTGCCTTACAAACGAACTCGTGTCTCCACAATAGCGTAACTGGAACATTAGCCTCTCTGAATTCAAGTATTTACATCCTCCATTATGCCAGGTTTCACCACCCTACGTTTCCTGACTTCGTATTTTAAAATTACACACACTTATACATCAAGCCACATATAAAACTGATCGTTGGTAGTGGTAGATTTATCCTATATACACCTAGTTCACTGACGAAGGTTCCAGCAACTTCCTGGAACCTTCGTCAGGAGTCCATTGCAGGCGTTACGTGTGTCGGAAGTGAAAGACAAATCGGGTTTTATTCAGCAAACAAATGTGCGTCAGTGAACTAGGTGTATATAGGATAAATCTACCACTACCAACGATCAGTTTTATATGTGGCTTGATGTATAAGGGTGTGTAATTTTAAAATACGAAGTCAGGAAACGTAGGATGGTGAAACCTGGCATAATGGAGGATGTAAATACTTGAATTCAGAGAGGCTAATGTTCCAGTTACGCTATTGTGGAGACACGAGTTCGTTTGTAAGGCAGTCGGCATCTTGCGAGGTGGAGGAAGTGAGGCTGGGCACCAGAACCACTTCTTGTTCCTCATCATCAAGAAGACTACACGCTACGACGAAATAGGCAAAATGCCAAGAACTCGTACAACACGCAAATCTCATCACAACCTACATAGTGCAATATATGATCTTCTATAACTTCTAGAAGTGTGAACATATTTTTATAAGAAGACGCAGTGAACAGTGTTGTTTTAACATGTTATCTTTTTAACTAAAATTTATGACTCATGATTTTAACTTATGAAACGAATGTTTTATGATCTTAAACAATGCATAACTTCACAAGTGTCATCAGCAGATCCAGCATTTGAAAAGAATTTTTTATAAAGACCCCTGATGATGGCTCATAGAGAGCCGAAAGCGTGTAGGGTTAAATTATGATAAGGAGCTAATTTGCACCTTTTATTAATTTGTGCATTTTGTTGGTGTATGTCAAAAATAATAAAAATGCACGGTGAGTTAAGACTAAAGAGTGGGAAATATTTGTTTTACAAAAGAAAATCATTAGAATTATGGTTGTTGAAAACATGCACAACTCTATTGAAGAGGCTTGGAGAATTTAACTGTTCCATGCCAATATATATTTTCGTTAGTGAAATTCACTGTAAAAAACCAAAAACGTTTTCAAAACAAATTCAAGTAATAAACACCATCTTCGTGAACAAAATTCCCAACTTCTACTCTGGCATCAAAGTTTTCAACATTTTACCACTCTCAGAAGTTTCAGGAATGAAGGGGCACAATTTAAAGTAGCATTAAGAAGATACTTGAGCGCACACTCCTTTTAATCTGTCGATGGATTTTTTATGTTCAAGGATGACGCATAATACTGTGTACGAAATCCTTATAGTAGTTTGTACCGTAACAATTCTGTATTCTTTGCATCTCTTGTATTCTTATTTGTTTATGGCTTATTCCACATCCTACTCCCATTCTGGAAAACTTTTGGATCCACGGTACGTATGCATGTACGTGTGTACGGAATATCACACTGCATAATGCTAGATATTTTCTCGTATATAGGACAGTCACGTATACAGTCTTTCTTTTCTCGCTGCCCTGAGTACGGTAGCTGTCATGGGATGGCCCAGCAGATGCAGGATTTCCATGCGATAAAGTTGCTGTATTCGGCCAGACGAAAAGATGAAAGCCTCTGTAGAATATATCGTACACAATATCCAACAGACAGGCAATGTACATATAACGTTACATTGAGGCACGTTCGCATAACCATTGTGGTGGTGGAAAAGCAATAAGTATTACATATTCTGAACATGTGTTTGTAGCCTTAGTTATCCAGCATGCAAAGCGCATGCGCCATATTATATTGTCATTTGGCTTGTCCGGCTCTGCAATATTTTCCCACATTATCTCATAAACAGAAGGATTTTCGGAAGAAAGTTACTGAACATAAAATGTGTGTTTTGATTTTCTCTACAACTTTTGTCTGAAACATTTCTTATTCTAATAAGAATTCAGCGAGATATTATCATAAATGTACATTAGTCTTCATGTAAAGTACCCGTTATTCTTGTCAGATTTTCATGAAACTTGAATTTTCTTGACAGTTTTTCGAAAAGCCCACAAATATCATATTACATGAGAATCCGTTCAATGGGAGCCGAGTTGTTCCATGCGAACGGACAGACGGACGGACAGAGACAGACAGACATGACGAAATTAGTAGTCGCTTTCCGCAATTTTGCGAACGCGCCTGAAAATGATGGACGTGACAGTTGTATATCTCAATGAGGATACATTTTATATCACATGCTGTCATTTTGTAAAGGCGAGACAGCGTAATCAGTATAGCGATCAGGCCACGGACAAGACGCCCGAGAAACCAATGTTCCGCTCCTGGTAGAGACAAGAGATTTTTCTCGTCTCCGAAACGTCCAGACCGATTCTGGGGCCCAGCCAGTCTCCAATTCAACGAAAATTAGGGCTTTCCTCTCTGTGGGTAAAGCGGCAGCAGCTTGAAGCTGACCACTCACCACATCTAGTGCCGAGGTTAAGAATTAGTGAAATTATACCTCTAATTCCCTATATGCCTTCATGGCGTAAAAAGAGAAAATTTTGTTTTGGTCTTCCTATTATTTTTATGATGAGCCGCGCGACTCAGAAACATAATAAAGCCGAATCCTAACTGCTGACATTGGTAACACCTGAAGTTACAGAGGACATTATGAAACGTGAGGTGGCCTTGGCGGCTTTCTTTGGTGCTGCACAGTGAAACGGAACTGCGAGACACCTAACATGTGCAACAGACGGGCTGTTTTATGCGATCGGGTGTTGGAAACAGGCGGCTTTAACAACTGCAATAAAATATTGTGCCAATATTTGATACATGAAGACTAAGATTTTGAAACACGTTAGTAAATTTTATAATACTTGATGAACATTCATCGCGAAAAGGTATAAATATTTAATATTATAATATAAAAATTGACGTTTGAAGATACTTAACGCGATTCCTTTAAAGTGGTAATAAAAATAACTTACATATATGGCTTCTATAAATCTTTCCAATTGAAGCTGTTTGTCTTGCATTGTACATCCGTGCTGTCTACTTCAAATATGTTTAAATCAGATGCTGTTGCACGTGTGAAACTTTACATCACGAAACTAGAACCAACATAGATGATTTGTTGTTTAAATTTTAGACGTCTTCAATTATCGTCTAAGAAACGCATCCGACTTATGACGGATCAGGCAGCAACAAATGACGCACGCTGTTCCATATGACGTTTATTTATCCTCCAGTTATCTCGCTTTCTGATTTTTGAAGGGCATCACTTAGCAGTGGGTCATTATCATGAGCGAAGCGGTACATACTGAGACAGCAGCATCATGGGATCAGTATTATTAGATTTCTGCTTTGGAAGACACATCGATTGTCGCACAAATTAGCATAAATTTGGCGGGGGCAGAGCGAGGTGGGAGTAAGTCAATTTCTAGCCTTCTTGACGGTGTCATTATTTGCAGTTATGTCGCTGCTGTAAAAGTCAAATTATATAATTTGATTTAGAGGTCAGAAATAGCTCAGCCACTCTAGTAACTCGGCTCCGAGCAGGAAGCCCGGGATTAATTTCTGGCAGTGGTAAAGGTTTTTCCCTTCGTCACCGCGTTCAGACCGCTTCTGGGGCCCACCCAGCCCCATGTCCAATAGGTATCGGGAGTAAAGCGGCCAGGTCGTGAAGCTAGCCACTCACCGCCATCTACATTGAGGTTACAAAAGCTTTCTCTTCACTCCCCCACACATATTCACGGCGTGATAGCTAATTAAGCGATTGGGCAACACGATGAGTACCTTTCTTCTTTACGAAGATACAGAAGGCAATACACAGTACAACCTTTAGACTAAAGGTTTAAAAATTATTTCCGTAATAGTCTCTTCCTTCCTTCTTTTTATATTATCATTGACATGCTTGCTATAGGCAACTGCATCTTTTGTTGTCACATAATGCGGTACAAAAGACTCTTAACACTCTTGTCTTCTTTACTGCAGTAATACACGCTGTGTTGTTAAAAACTGGTGCCCATCTTCCAAAGCGCACAGGTTATTGGAAAGATATATAATTTTATTCTTCTAACAAAATACCCCACCTAAGGTCATCAATTAACTTAAATTGGGATACGTAAAGTTATTAACATACATTAATAACATTACTTATCCCAATTTAAAAAGGAACGTGGGGGAGAGGTGCATATAGGGTTTTGGAGGGGAAACCTGAGGGGAGAAGACCACTTGAAAGATCTAGGCGTAGATGGGAGGATAATATGAAAATGTATCTTCAGAAAGTGGGATAGGAGCATGGACTGGATTGATCTGGGTTCAGGATAGGAACAGGTGGCGGGCTCTTGTGAATGCGGTAGTGAACTTTCGGGTTTCATAAAATATGGGGGGTTTCTTGACTAGCTGAGGAACTGTTAGCTTCTCAAGAAGGATTCTGCTCCATGGAGATATTTACGTAGTTAATGTTATTAACGCTGACCTTCTTAAAGGGTTTTTGCATCATGTGGAAGTGACCTGTGTTGCCGACATTTCGGACGAATATTCTGCCTCCATCTTCGGATTCGTAATGTGTAGGACGAACTTTTAGTGTCTTGGTATACGCAGGCATGGTTTTAACAGGCTCTAAGAAAACGGGTAATTTATTTAAAGGCTTTTCATTGCGTCAGCAAACCTGTCACATTCACACATACAAACCGCCGCATTTAGGACACGAAATTCTTTTCTGAAGCCTCTTGTTACACATTTCTCTCTGGAATGTCCTGCCACATCTTGGACGCAGGAGAGAGGTCCCTTGGTTCTGTTCATAGATGAGTTTAGAGAATGGGAGGAAGAATAACTGGTAAGAGAAAGCAGAAGTTTTCCGAGACAGATTTGTAACAGTGCCACATTTTCCACCTCAAATCACATATGGATTACCTCCGTCTCCACCTTCAGAAGCCGGTGACTGCCAGAGTTGCTGTACGGCCTCCTGCCACGATTTGCTGATATGTTCCTATTTCTCCATCTTATGTATATAGAGTTGCACTATTTATCACGCGAATTATGGGCTCCCTTTGCTAGCTCTGATCTGTCTCCGTAGGAACTATGGCCTTTTGTTTTACAGTGGACGATTTATAGGCATGGGTAGAGAGTTTAATGGTAAATATGACCTACGTACGACTTCTTTGGCAGGCAATATTTATATATTCTGTTTTCAAAAAGACCGTCAAGGCTACGGATTTTGAAGGTGGTATAAATATCAGCTGAAAACTTTGGTTCAACATCACACGCCTCTCAGTCCTTCACAGCACCTCTATTCAAGAGTCGCAGTAAAACCGTCTTCACATTATGATGAAGGTCTTTGTAAGTACTAAACACCAACATACAGTCCAAAGTTATCATTTGAGTAATAAAAATAGAAAATTTTGAATACACATGACCCAGCAGAGTGAGATATGGTGACTATAAACACTGTGTTCTGGGATATGACACCGTGTCGTCCGGTAGAAATGTGCCGACGTTTCAGAGTAGTCTGCTGTCAGCAGGTTACATTATCAAGGCAGGTTCCTCTAAAAGTCACTATCCTTCTGCCAACCTACACGTCGTTACATCCAAGACGACAGTAATCTTCGTCTCAAAAATGTGCGTCAAATTCCAGAGCAATTAGTGTGTTTCGCATACGAATGTCTGTTAAATCAACTTTAGTATATGACAATCATCATCGCAACAAGTTAAGAAATTTACGCCTGTCTTAACAATTCTGACACGTTCTATGTGTTTTTGACCCTAGATATTCATTTCGTGAAGGCTAACGTTTGACGCAGTCTTACATAAAGCGCAAAATAAGATTTCAAGCAGAATCACTAATAAATTAGGGCATTTTAAAATGCCTTTGCACTTTAGAAACAATAAACACATCGTAGATAAAATTGTAAACAGATTAAATACTTCGGCAATCTTCCCATGTGCTTGGAGTAAAATTGTTGACTGCTGACTATATCAAAAGTACGGAAATAGAGGCATAGTGTAATAATTTTGGGGCGACTGCAACCTTTGTTTACACCGAATACGGCAGTACTTCAGAAAATAGTACATTGACGTGAAACGTGTCTTATTTTGCTTTACAACTTTTCTCTCTGATAAGTACATAGGAAGTTTAGCTCGAGATAAACACATAAAGTGACTCAGGTCTCCACGCAAAGGTGCCGTTATTTATGCCCCATTCTAATAAAAATGGAAATATTTTCACAGAATTTAGTAAAGTCCACAGCATCAAACTTCTTGAGAAATTTTACATGTGGTCATATAGACATTACGAAGTTAATAGGCACGTTTTGAGGCGCATCCGCAAAATTGCAAAAGGCGACTATTAGCTTCGTCATGTCTGTTCGACCGCATGGAACAACTAGGCTCATACTGAACGGATTCTCATGAAATGTGATAAGTTTTTTCGAAAATCTGTCAACAAAATTCAAGTTTCATTAAAATCTGACAAGAATAACGGGTACTTTAAATCAAAACACACACTTTATGTTCAATATTTTTTTCCGAAAATGGTGCCTTTTATGAGATGTGGAAAAATATGGTAGAGCCGGACAGGCCACAGATGACACTATAATACGGCGCATGCCCTTTGCATGCTGGATAATTAAGGCTACAAACACACACTCAGAATATGTAATACTTATTGCTTTTCCACGGCAACAATGGTTACGAGAACGCTCCTCAATGTTACCTTTATACGTACATTGCCTGTCTTGTCTTAACTTCTCGTTGAGGACGCGTAAAAAGCACTTACGATAGCTTAGTGACAGGATACAGGCTGGACTCGGTTCGGCTCCCGGTACGGACAGGGTTACATCACGTGATCACCAAGTCCATACTGGATCCTTTCTAGCCTCAACCAGATAATGCCGAGGTTTGAAATATGAGGCATTACCTGCATGCCCGCTACACATTTCTACGTCGTGGTTCTTGGACACAAAACCTTCTCCTTTGCTATATATTGAGAGATATATAAAGAGATCTTATTTAGCACACAGTATTAATCTGCCTAGTTTTTATGTGTTTCAAATCTCTATAAATATCCGATCGACATGTAATTTAAAAAGTATAGAATATTTCTGACCTTCGCAAGAAGTGCTAGTCTGTATTCTCGAATTTAAGTCAACATTTTAGTCTAATTACAAAATCTATTAAACACAATAAACACATATTTTAATGATTATCCACATAGTAAATCATCTTTCTATATGCATTGATTAACTTACATGTCTCAACAGACATGAAGAACGTATGTATGTGAACCAATATAATGGAAACGTCAACTTGATGTATACATCTTCAGTACTAAATTTTGTGGATTCATCCATTTTAGTCGTGATAAGTGGGTCCCTGTCACCACAGCTTGGCGCGTCCTCAGGTTGCGGGTGGAGGAACGGCCTCCAGATATGGACGGTAGCCGCGAGTATGTTGAATAAGCAATCGCGGACGGTCGACAGGTGGTTGTTCTCCAGCTTGGGGGTTGGGCGAGGTGCTAAGAACGCCTCACCTTAAGAACTTACGATGTACACTTCACAAGGCCTTGGACTGATCCTTTGGATCTCAGGATAAGGACAGGTGGCGGGCGCTTGTGAATGCGGTAATGAACCTTCGGATTCCACAAAATTCGGGGAATATCTTGACTAGATGAGGGACTGTTAGCTTCTCAAGGACACTGCTCCATGGAGTTAGTTAATTCTGGAGTTAATTCATTTTAGAGGTCAAAATAGAGGTAGCAGTTTCCTCCAAAACGTTGGCACCTATCTCCCAAATTAATTAACTCGCAAGCCAGAAGAATCCAATTTTCATATTCACCACTGCGACAACCGCAAATCTCACAGAAATACCGCAGTTTTCCTTACTTGACTTTTTGAAAGACCGGTATATGAAATAATTTTCATAAAGATGCAGCACCTAGCATTTCATAATTTTATTTTCGATCCGCAATTTTCGTATAAAATCTGCCACAAAGAGAAATTTATCTGCTAAATTTCACAGAACCATTCGCGGGACCCACTTCGGAAAACATTGTTCTAGATGACAACACCAATCTCTGCCCTGATGTGTTTAATAACGACATCTGTTTTTTGTGTGCGTAAAAGTTACAATGACAGAATTTCCTCTGTGCTTAACATGAAGGCATATGGGGTAGCGGAGGTATGGCTCTACCTATTCTTAACTTGGCATTAGATGGGGATGAGTGGTAAGTTTTACTCCTCGGCCGCTTTATCCTCTGAGAAAGCATCCCCGGCACCCACTGAATAGGAGGATGGGCGAGTCCCAGAACCGGTGTGGACGCTTTGCAAATGAGATAAATTTCTTGATCCTGCTGGAAATTAAACCATCTGTATGTTCCTATAATGTCACTTATAAACATGGCAAGTGTCAAGAGATGGCAAGACAATTGGTGTCCATTGGCATATCAAACAAGAGATACTCAGAGTGGCGGTAGCTAGGGTTTCTGAGCAAGAAATCTCACTCGTAACCCAGAAAGGTTTATATCTGGTTTTGTCTTCTTCAGGTCGCTGTTATTCTAGCCATCTTAGCTATGGTTGCTGCCGCTGCCCAAGAAGCCAAGAAGGAAAACCTCCGGGGCTCTGAATCTGTAAACTTTGGTTCTCCCTATGGTGCCTATGGCACTTATGGGGCCTACCCCTACGCATCTCTTGCGGGATACCCCGCTGCAGCTCCTGTGTATCCTGCTCTGGCAACTGGATATCCTGCCGCTGCTTTTTCCTTCTACCGCTGAACGCGCCAGAAGCACAGACCAGCCCTATGACGACGACAATGCTAACGTAACTGGGCACTTCTTCATTAACTTACTGACGTGAAAATTTGTAACAAATTCTCAAAGGAAATTTTGGACGCAAAAATCTTGAAATATGAAATGCTTCTTCATTCTACTGTTAAGATTTATACCCCTCAATTGCCTAAAAATTAAATGCTCTAAATAATTACACCTCTGTTTTATGTTTTATTCTAATATTCCAGTGCTTTTCAAACTTTTTCTTCTGTAGAACCCTTTTCCAGACTGAAATATTTCACGGAACCCCACCCCTGTTTTTGAGTTGGCAATATAGGCAAAGTTAAAAAAAAGGGGAACTAGAACTACGCTTTTTTGCTTGTAGGCACATAAAATAACAATAAAACTTCACTGTCGGTTTAGTCTATCAATAGAACGGTACAAATTATTGTGTTTATTTCTAAGTGTGACGGCTGAGGCAGTTTTGATGAATGCATCAATTTTAAATCTGGTATAATGGGCGACAGTTGCAATCTGAGATCTGCCTCAGCGTCCAGCTTATTTCTGTATTTATTTTTTGTCATTATGTATCGCGAAAATGCAGATTCACACAGGTAAGAGGCTTGAAACGGTAGCAGTTGTCTAATGTTCTGAAGTTATGCACCTATTTCTTTCCGAAGTATTCCCTGTCAAAAAGTAATATACTTGTTTTTAAATATTACCTCATTCATAGTTTAATATTATTATAGAAATAAATCGATAAAAATTATTACGACAACGTACGAAATGCCCAAGCTTTTATCAGCGTTTCGCGGAACCCCACGGTTTCGCATTTGATAAACACTGTAATATTCCATTCTACCATCATCTACCTAATAAACATTATTTACTTTATTCTCATTAATAGGCAGTCTTTTTATTTCTCACAGTTACTTTAAAATAAAAATATCACAGTTAACGGATCAAATAATTTCAAGGTTTAAACCCACCAACGAATTTAAATGATTTGTCATGGAAATGCCTGTGGTCATTTGTAGTCTTGCTATACTGTACAAGGAGTTTCATTAATGGACTAACTGCATGACAGACAGGCTGAGGGATTTAGGATACAAGACCCACTTCCATCTGGCACTGATGTCGAGTCTGAGTGGAGCTATACCTCTACTCCCTCCCTTTGTCTCGTGGCACGTACGAGACAACTTCACCTTTACTTTAAGGATACAAGGCCTCGTATGTGAAACACTTGTTCATAAATATATACTTTTGGCCGTTATTTTAAGAATTAAATAATAACACCTTGTACGGAGTCCGTTTAAGCCTGTCTGTCCGTCTGTAACCTAGGAACAGCAACTAAACCGTTGTCGGATTTTCATAAAATTCAGTATAAAATTTGTTTATACAAAGTTCCGTGAATAAGGGCCAAGTGACAGTCATGCGTTGCTCAATGACACAAACGAATTTATACCAATATTCTTTTCATATTTCTTGATCGAGATGACAATCGGTACAAAACAGCACCACATAATGTCACACAGAAACTGAGTCCGTGAAAATCGGTGCAATTAAACCTATACTTTACCTAGAGATATAAATGAATTTCCACTTGTAATTTCCAAATTCCTTGATCGATTTAGGTTAAACCGTTCATAGTAGACCCGCACACGATACCATTGAGCCATTATGAGTTCCGCGAAAATCGATGCAGTGAAATCCATACTTTACTTAAAGGCATAAATGACATTTTGCACACGTTTTCTACATTTTTTTTTACCAACTTGTAGGGGTATAGCAGATCTACACGTCATGCCGCTGAGCAAGTGTGTTTCTTAAAAATCCGCTCAGTGGAAGTCATAAATAATTCACTGTCGTAAATGAATTTATATCCCTACTTTCACATTTATTATTCGATACGGGTAAAATTCGGCATAAGAGCTCTGTACATAGGCTAATGATGCTGATCATTTGTGTCGGAAGTGTGTGAAGTACTGTAAGTTCACTGTACGTTTTCTGTCAGTAATGTCATCTTCTTTGCCAGTGTCACTTTGAACAGTTGTCTTCTTATGAACATGCTTCACACTAAGTATACAATATCAGTTCTGTCTCGTTCACAAAGTTTTCGCTTTGTAGCTGTGCTGATGTCCTATATGAAAGTGTTCACAGAGCAAGACAACTGTCTGAAATGCCGCACCATTCACTCTAGTGCTAAGGCAGGAAAAAAACTGAATTGCTGCATTTTTAAGTCATTTACGTTTGGCAAGAGCTTCTTTCTAATGTTTCCATGCTTATCAGTGCCTCCCCAGCTTCTTTCCAAAGCAAATAAATTTAATAACCTTGAAACAAATAATAGGAACAGGAATATTAGAGACTTGTATAGAGGCATGATTCAATTTGAGGATTATTACCAACCTTGAACTAACTGGCTAAAGACAAGAATGGTGATGTGCTTGCAGACTGCCACAGCATTTTGGATAGACTGCAGAATCACTTCTGTCAGCCATTGAAAGTGACGTTAAGCAGAATGAAATAAGCCGAAGCACTAGTGCCTTTAAGGTGCTGGTTATTGCAAAGTTGAAATATATGAATTGCCAAAGCATTAATCAAATTCCAGCACAGATGGTTCAAAGAGGAGTTAAACAGCACGATATGAGATCTACAAACTGACGAATAAGGAAGAATTTCCCGAAGAGTGGAATGAGCCTATTGTACCTACTTATAAGAAGGTGCTAAAAGAGATAGAGGAATATGGGGCGTATATCTAAAAGTTCTCGGTTTATAATGAAATACACTCGTGCCCTTTAATTGTTGTTCCTCTTCTGAGTATATGCAGTGGTTCCAAAATTTCTGCCACTGGTGTCAGCACCGCTCGAACTGACTTTCCGGAATCACGTGTGAAAGAGTCGGCATTTGTTCCTGAATTTCAAGGGCGTACGGGAAACGACTTGTTGAAATAAGTAATGGGGTTAGAGATTACAAAAAACAATTCATTGTGTACGGAGGTTGGGGAGAGGAGGTGGACAAAGACCAATATTAGTTAATTTCCCTTTCAGATATTGCCGCTTTCCATTCCAGAATGTCCAGACCTTACGCCGTTCATATTATCTGCATTAATTTGACTTGGATTCTGTAACCACTGCAATTTAGCCTGCTTTTTTTGATCTACACATTTTGAACATTCTTAATCAAAGCATATTTTATACTGCTTCTGTTTGTAAAGACCTAAACCCTCTTCAGCTGAGATTTTCATTTTCTATGTTCCCAAGCCCTACTAGCATTCCTGCCATTGTCAAGTTCTCCAAAGCTGCTAACCAGTTTGAAGTCTTAATATGATACTGGTCTGCAACTTTCAAATCGTTTAGCTTTCTCAGTTTGAATGTCTCCATATCAAACTTCCATGTTCCCCATTTACTTATTACCAGTCTCTCCCTAACATTTTTGACCACCATATAGTGATCACCATCACAGATAGTGCCTCAGAAAGCTCAGATATCAAGTATGATTCAGTGATGTGTCCAATCAGCCAAGATGCGATCTATGTGATTGTGCATCTACCCAGCATATCTCCGAGTGTACTTACAAATGTTTCGGTGTGGGAACACTGTACTCTGAGCAATTCAATTTCTGCATGTGACACGGTTTACTACTCCAACACCTTTATAACTACAATTTTCATGTAGGTTCTCATTCCCAATTGCCAATTTCAAAATATCTTCTCTCCTGCTTGCAGTTGTATTGGTTGTGATATTTGTGGGTTTGTTGTTGAGGTTCTTCTCATATGTTCAGAACAAAGTCTATGTAATACCAATAGGCATTTCCACTGTTATGTATCTGTACATAGAGTGTGCTTTGTTAGCACTGCTGGTCTGTGTGGACCTACGGAAGTAAGGACAAATATAACAACAGGCATATCAACATTACACATCAAGAGCAACATTCAACAGCATAGCAGAAAGATGTCACTGGTCTCGAGGCAACACAGACAATTCTACTGAAAGACTATACTGTAACTGAAAGTGACTCTATTGACAAGAGAACTGCACAAGGACACAACACCAAAAACAAATTGCCACAGTATCAGAATGAATTTTTCTGGTTTCATAAATGCTTTATATAACTGTGTATGAAATAAAGAATTGGTTTATCATAGAATTAGTTGCATTACGTTGCACTGCCAACAGTTTGTAAGCATAAACTACATCCATGGAGCAGATTCCTCCCTGAGCAACCAACAGCTGCTAAGCTAGTCAAAAAATTCTCCACATTTTATGGAGCATAAAAGGTTCATTACTGGATTGAAAAAAGCTCACCACTTGCCCCTGTCTGAGCCACATGAATCCAGTCCACACCCCACCATCCCACTTCTCTAATGTCAACCATAATATTATCCTCCCATCTATGCTTGGGTCTTCCAAGTGATCTCTTTCCTTCAGGTTTCTCTAAATCAGCAGCCTGTACACCACAAATCAAGCCTGTGTGTTATGTGCCTGCCCACTAATGTGGTATTACATGGTTGCAATTTCAGTTTTGTGTTAGTAAACTCTGAATTATTTTGGGAATCCCATTCATTGCCTGTGCACGGTGTCTGAGGCATTTTCAAGGAAAATGTTACAGACTAGCACTAATTCCATTCAATTTCTCTTTGGTAATCACTCAAGGGTTATTATTTGTTTCTTTCTACCCCATAATGACTCTCTTTGTCTTCATTCACTTACAACTGTCTGAACACCTTTTTTAAATTTGAAACTGACATCCTGATATCTATGCTGGCATCTCCTACAACCACATTTTAAATAGGCATCTTCCATGAAGACTCACTGCTGCAATACCTATCTCCCATGTGGCATTCACAATAAAAATTACAGTAGCACAGGCCCAGGATTACAGTCAGCCACCACACAATGCACAAGCATGCTTTGTGACAGCTGTTCAACAGTTTATTAGAGTAATATTCAAGAGAAACTTCATGTGTAAGCTCTTGGTGTGTCACCACTTAAAATCTGTGTGGCCCAAGTTCATACAAGTAACATCTGTTCCTCTTACCTCATCAAGCATTATGGCTTTCAGATAGCACATCTCTTTAACCCGCCAGTTTGCATTTCTACCATATGTTGTCTAAAGACTTAAAGAAAAAGCATTTCCACTGCTTCATTAGAAAACCTTAAAATAATGTTAGGAGAATGTACAAGTGTTAATAAAATGGAAATAATCCCATGGTATGAAAACTATTCATTTATTTACAGACATCCTCTTGGAACAGCAGTACATAGCCACATTCAGTCCTCAACCATGTTTGCACCATGCAAATATAAATAAATCTGACAGTACAAACATTCATACATGTGGCTATTCATACACAACTTACCATACAATTTCAGGTTTCAGGATGGTGCAACACCTTTTCCAGCATAAATAAGTAATCTAGACACAGCCTTGTAGACATCTTTAACCACTCTTGAGGTAGCAATCAGGATCAAACTCAATAAATGCTAATCTAGTCCTCTAACTACTAGATCACAAAATACAACAAGCAATGCTGAACACAATCCCGTCATACGAAGGTAATTAAATTCGTCTGGAATACCAGCTCAGAATAGTAATATTCTCATCTCATTATGGCAGGTACCTATTAATTTGGTATTAAAGGGAATTTATATCGGGCCTAATGAAATGGTTTCTGTAACACATCCAGATGAAAGTAATTTAATATAACCAACATGAACACATACGAAAACTATGTACTTATAAAACACAAACAAGAGAGGTAAAGTATGTATAACAGAACATTGAGGCACATCCACATAACCACTGTTGCCAAGAAAAAGCAATAAGTATTAAATATTACGAGTGTGTCTGTAGCCTCAGTTATCCAGCATGCAATGCACATTGTCATGTGTTGGCCTGTCTTGCTCTACCATATTTTTCCACATTATCATAAATGGCACAATTTTTGTAAAAATGTTACTGAACATAAAATGTGTGTTTTGATTTTCTCTACAACTTTTGTCTGACAAATTTCTCATTCTAATATGAATTCAACGAGATATTATCATAAATTTACATAGGCCTTCATGTAAAGTACCCGTTATTCTTGTCAGATATTAATAAAACTTGAATTTTCTTGACAGATTTTTGAAAAATCCTCAAATATCAAATTACATGAGAATCTGTCCGGTGGGAGCCGACTTGTTTCATGCCGAAGGGCAGAAAAACGGACAGATATGACAAAGCAAATTTGCAAACGTGCCTAAAAACAGTCTATATTCAGTAAACATCAATCCTAAAAGACAGTTGAAATTGAACTACCTGCAAAAGCAGAACCATTTCAGCAACATTTTCCTAATACTGGCATTCAATTCAGAATTCAGCTAAAGTCAATGACTGCAATCAGTGGTATGAACTGCTTACACCCTACCCATAGACATTATGATATATATACCATTTCCTTCACTAGAAACATTTTGGTTACACAGGAAATATGTGCTGCTTATACTCCATTTCAGTGGCTCTGAAATGGGTCAGTTCCCATTGGTCCAGACAAAACACCAGTCCCTTCTACACATTCTCTGGGTCGCAGGACTGCCTGCTCATACAACACTTTCCCTCTGTACTCATTTTGACCCTAAAGGCAGACACAGAAAATTCCTCCAAATAGTCAGCAACATAGGTCACTGTCACTTGCAAAAGAACCACAAAACAGGAACAACATTAACAGTAAATAACCACAAAAGACTGATATCAATTAATTTTGTAATTATTCGAGACACACAAACCAAGGTATCTATAAAATTAGACATAATATTTCTTGCAATAGGGCTTAGATATTAGAAGAAAATATTTTTGACATAATACTCATTACACATGACCAGATTCCATTTACAGCATATTGACTACTGCTCTCAACGATGAAGATGTATTTACCGACATCCAACAAACCTATGAAACTCCATTCAGGACCATAATAATATTCAAATTCAATCCCCCAAAACCCCTAAAATATCTGGCACCACTTAAAGAGTTTTTTTTTGCCATTACTTGAAGACCAAATACAGTGAGCCCTCTTAAAGACATTTTCAGAAACGTTCAACAGATCAGGCATATTACGCTGGAAAACGTCTTACAAAATTAAGCCTGATGAAGTGTTACTATTTTCTAGCCATCTGCTGAAACGGCATTCACTCTGCTATCATTCCATATAAATTATGCATTAGTGATTAATGGTCACCATCAAACCACACTTTCAAATCTCACCTTCTTCGGTGATTCTGACACATATAGGCATAATTTTGGGGCGGGGCGGGGGGGGGGGGGGGGGGGGGGGCAAATGCCCCTCAAATATTTTTCCCACCTAAGAGTAGTTTCTTTTTGGCTACTGAGTTGAAGAGGGGAAAATAAAAAAAGTGGATGACCGTGAGAAAAGGGGTGTATGCATATTAAGGACTGGTTCACACCAATCTTCCCCCTCTTTCTAACTTCATTCCCTCGTAAATTAAAGTTTCTAATACCCATGGTCGATTCTGACCCCCCCCCCCCCCCCCCACCAATGTTCCTAGCCAAGTTACGCCTATGCTGACACATTCTTCGGCGTAAGCGAACATTTTTATAAGCACAAAATTATTCCTAACTTTCCTTTCAGTTTCGCTACAAACATACTGCCGTGAAATTTCGGTACAACGAAGTCATGGGGATGATGAAATTATACTCATTATCTGAAACTTCGTTACATTGGAAAACACTAAAAATTTCAGAATTAGAATTACGCATGTAAAAAAACCCGAAAACCAGACAAACTCAACGTGTTTACTTCGTAAAAAAAAGTCGGTAATTTTTTCTGCACAGCCCATTTTATAGCGATTTCTCGGCAAATTCTTAAGAGAATTTCAATGCTCTTCGATACGCGGTCCGAAACGTCTTTCTTGGTAATTTCAAAGTGCCAACGACGTCGCAGCATGTTGGATGCTTCCGTAAAAGTTATGACATTTTTATCATCGCCGTCGTCGTCTTCCGGTGTCACGTCATCGCCAGATTGCCCGTTCCTTTTTGTGCGAATTCCCCACAATGTCGTCCGCTGTGACTTCTGAAGCAACAATGGTATCATACACAAAGAAAGCCGTCAAATTCCACCTCAGCCACCCAGTTTTTGACACAATGTTGCCAATTTATTCACCACACCATCACTTTCACTTTCAATGTTTGCGTCACGACCCACTGAGATGTCGGCCAGCGTTCACCGCACTAGCCGCGACGTGTAGTGCACTTCTGCAGCACAGATATGCTCTCATCCAGAGACTGCAAAATGGAAGTAGCATCCGCACGCGTTTGTCGTTAAACAAGGCGTAACAGGCGTACGGGCGTTGGTACATGCAGCATTTATATGCCCCGACCACGCGGTATGCGTAAGATAAGATTTACGGGCGATTTTGTCGTGCAGTCATAATCGAACCTAAAGAAACGACAGTCTTTCTTCTCCAGTTGAATTGAAACGCAGTCTGATTTGTTGCGTTGCAACATGGCGTTGACTACATCGAGCAGCGTAAAAGCGCCTTTTCTACTCCAATCGAATCCAAACGCTCACCCATTGATCCCGTCTAAACAAGTTTTAATTTCCAGTTTTGGCTGTGCGAATACAGCCATGCAATCGCCCAATATAAACGCGCCATAATGACACTACTCTGCGGTAGCAGCGGGGAATGTGTTGCTTGGCTGGCGCTCCAGGCAACTGAGACGAAAGATGGGATTTTATCTCAGGGGTTCATGCATATGATTTCTGCCACGAAAGACCATGGCCGTGATCATGTGCACATTCTCGTAGTTTGATTGCCATGTTTCCAGGCCACAAGGTCTTCCCGGTGTATTCAGCTCTCCTTTCTGCGGGCTCAGGCACTACGTAAGGACCTGTCCCAGCTGGGGAGAAGCAGTGCATCATACAGCCTGAGCAGTCAGGTGTGACATGCATCGCCTTTTTGATTTTATGGTGGCGTATGTGAATGACACGACACCCCGCGAAGAATATACTCGACAGACTACGGTTGTTAGGCGTCACCGTCAACCTGGAAAAATCAGTCCTCACACCCGTGGTTAATAGAACTTCACATACAAATGGTTGACAGATGCTTATTATCATGATCCGTAATATGCGTTGTAGCAGTAACTGGTCTCAGAGACACTAACAGACTTCACAAACTGGTAAACTCACTCGCCTATACAACAAACATACCACACGTTATGCATGTATGTCACATCCTGTGAAGCGCGCACGTGTGGAAACAATCTTGGAGATCGGCCTTACCGAACTGACAGTGTCGTTTAGTCACTGCATGTCTGCAAACTGAACCAATGGGAACTTGGGACAAATGCTCATGATTTTGATGCCAAAAAATATATTAAAGGGGTGAAATGGAAAACACATTAAAAGGGCAAAGCAAAGTACTGTTCTCACCACCCAACAGGCAACTTACTCCGATAAATAGGATACCAAAACAACATAATTGTTCAACTTTTATACAATTTTTAACCAATGTAAGACCCAACCACAATTTTTAACTTTTATTTGTTTTAAACAGTGTATGTGAACAATTGTAAAGAACTCGTGTAAATAATTGTGCCAGTTGGTGTAACTAGTGTGCGATTTTAGATAATGTGTCCCTGAAGATAGAACCCAGTTTAGGGGTTCGAAACATGTAGGACGGTGAAAGTGCACAATTAATGTGATTAAATTTGTACGTGTCGGACTTTAAATATAAGGCAAAGCATATGTTAACTATATGGGAACATTCTGGCCCTAAATTATTCTGACATCTAATGTGGGAAAACGTCTGAGTGGTGTAGTCTTAAATGAGATTCACTGTATTTGGAGAAGAAAATACCAACATAACATTAAACTCAATCAATGAACACACAGGTATATATTCAACAATGCATTTTTCATTGACTGATTTTTAAGGTACCCCCTCCCAAGATTAAATCCTACAATATGCTACTGATCCATACTATGGGAATGTTATCTGCTAGTATGAGAGAAAATGAGGAAACTGACGTGTAAAAATTCCTCGTAATCTCCTATAAATATTCTTCATTCATTTTTCAACTATTAAAACAAAAAATATATTAAGTCCTTCATATAATTTTCCACCATAAGGAAAGATACCATCACATAAACTGCACTGTAAATGGGTGCTGAATAATACTTGAATAACTACAGCCAAAATTAACTATACAATGGTGTTCGACTGAAATGGACGAGTTTGTTCTTCTGCCTTAAATTGGGGTCCTGCTGAATGTTGTTAAACCATCTTGACAAATGCAGATATTGCTCCTTCTCCTGGTAAGTCAAGTCAACCTGCCAACAAAATTAACAAAATATGACCTGGATACTTTCCCCAAAATAAAATACCACCATCTTAAAAAATTCATACTATCAGATACCTGTAACCACTTGTAACCAACGCCATGTAAATGTCATAAGTAATATATATAGCAGTATATATTAAAATAAGTGGGCCGGAATAGCGTAGTCGATGTAGTGACTCGCTACGGGCTGGACAGTCAGGGGATCGAATCCCGGTGGAGGGCGAGATTTTCTGCACCCATCCAGGCCAGCCGTGGAGCCCACCCAGCCGGCAGTACAACGAGTACCTGTCTCTTTCCCGGGGCGTGGTGCTGCCCACCCACCTCCATCCAGCGCCAAGGTTCAGGAAAGACTAAAGCTATACCTCTACTCCCCCTCTGGGCCTTCATGGCCCATTCTAGGCTGAACTTTACCTTTACCTTTTATCTATGAAAAAATGTAGTGAACTGTTAATTTCTGTGAATGGATGATCCAAAAAGATCCATTAACTGGAAAATGACAGAAGCCCATTACATTTCACTGCTCCACCAACCAGCAGCACCCAGCACCACCGACTCTGAGAGTTCAGCCACTAATTATTGGCGTCTGGTTTTTCTAAGATCATACACACCACACTATGTAAGTAGTTATAAAAACAGAACAGAACAGAAAGTGTGGCAGGGGAAAAGGAACAGGATATCAGGTGACAAATAGTTAGGTCTGTGATGTTAGGTACACTAATATTAGGATACCAAGTTTTAAGTAACAAAAACCAAGACAACACTGAGGTGGTGGTGGTGGTGGTGTGAGGGGGGGGGGAGGGGGTATATGAAAATATTTTTAACCTGTTACACAGTGAAAAAAGTATTTCATTAATATTACCACAATGAGCTAACTCAGTGTAGAAAACCTTCACCGTCTCATTTACAATGACTATCCACACATCTTTTCTCCCTCTCTTATTCCTTCCTGTTTGCAGCTGGTCAATGGCTGCCCTATTCCTATAGATGTTTTTTTTTTCCCAAAAGTCAAAATATTTGTACACACAGTCAGAAATATATTTTTATTATATAAGAAAACCAGGATATATGGCATCCAGAACCAAATTTTGTGGGGCAACAGGACAGAACTCTCAAAACAGCCATAAAATCTGGGTTTAATTCCCAACAGAAAGTTTCATTTATACTACCACATCCAGAGTGGCTCTGCGGCCCACAGATCTTCCTGATCAACAAGAATCAGGGGCTCTTTCCATAATGAAAAGTGGCTGCCATGTACAGCTGGGCACTCACCTCAATCCCCAGTGCCAAGATTAGGAACATATGAAATTTTATTTCATTTATCTTGGTTTATTTAACATCACTTTCAATTACTAAGATGATGTAGCACTGCATGACAGTGAATAACGAGTTGGAAAGGATATGGAAGGAAAATGATGTGACCTAATTAAGGTCTTATCTCAGCACTGCGTAGTAGGAATGAGGAAAAGCATAAAAAATGTCAGCAATGATAGTGAGTCTCTAGGATGAGATTTAAACCCAGGACCTCCTGAATATGAAGACATGCTAAACACTTAACTGTCTCAGTCAATAAAACTACATGTCATATCCCTACTCTCCCACACACCTTCATAGCACACTACTTAATTTAGCACTGGGATAACTCTGCTTTTTACTTGACACATAAATGCTCCATATCAAAAAACACAGTATCACACAAATATATGACAAACACAGAACACAATGTTTTACATACACATGCATATGCATAGGTGCATGCGCACGCATGTGTACACAAGCATGCACACAACCTCTTACTGTATGATCAGCCAAGTGCAGTCACAAAGCCCCCAACTTACATATCAAGAAAGTGATAATGTGCTACATGATCAGGGCTGTCACATACCTTTCAACTGGAGTGACAGGTGAGTACAGAGTAATGGTACAATGATGACTAGCAAGGGAATTCTGAATATACTTAAAGAAAAGTGTGGCCCAGTGGCAGATCTTCTACCACAGTTTTACATGAAGTTACCAGAGACTGAACATGAAGCTCTGTAGTGGGAAGCCAGTGAGTAACCACCTGAGGTACACACGACTGTTTATGACACGCAATAAATGGAATTTATTACAAACTCTATATGCGATCTTATACATCTGAAAACTGTAATACTCTTTTCACACAATTATACTCTACAATATAAGAATGACCAAATCTCAGATACACTTTTCTCTCGTTGTAACACTCATCTCTCACCTACAAAGGTTATTTATGATGAGTAACACAAACATCTGAATAAGTTATTTACAATGCAACGAGATGAAAGTATGACTGCAGAACTGTAAATAACATGGAAAGGAAGAGTTGTCGCCTACCTTCTACTCTAATTTTAATGAGAACTTGATGAGATCTGAGGTGATGTCATGTATCAAGCAGTGAGAGAAGTGTTTTATTTCATGACCCTACCAATCAATAAGAATATAATGTCATTGGTAGACATATGAAAGATAAGTACAGGTCACTGGTCGAATAACGACAGAGGAAAATCAAAGTGTTCATAGAGAAGCCTGTCCCAGTGCCACCAATAATCCCACATGGACAGGACTGCGATCCAAACCCGGATGTCTGTGCTAAGAGGCTGGCAACTAACTGCCTGAGCCATGGCACAGCCATGATGTCATGTAGGTACCAACATCTGGCATGACGTAGAGTTAAACTGCATTCCTTGTCTATAGTAATCTTAATTACGGTCATATGGGATTAGAACATGCAGCTTGGTAGATAATTACATATGTATGTTGCAAAAGAAGCAGCTGCCTCCATCTCCTACCCTGGAGATAAAAAGGCAATACATTCTCCATGATTATCTAACAAATTACACACCGTACATTCCAAAAGGTGATCTGTTAAAATATGTGGTTTTTCCTGATCATTATGAATTATAAAATAAACCTTTACAGCATCAATTCTCTGAGCCAGAGAGAGGGTGGGGGGTTGCAAGGAGTGACAGTTGCAGGGAAGGAAAGAGACATGCATCCACTTACACACTTATGATAATTTCTCTATTTGTCTAGTAACTGCAAACCTGTTCCACAAGTATTATGAATTTAAATGCCTTTAACCCAAAAATGACTGACTAATTACTTACCATAACACCATGCAAAATGTAATAGAGCACAATGTCGGCCAGTGTCTGAGAATTGCCAACAAAGTACGATCGTGTTGCAAGCACTGCATTCAGCTCCTGAAATATGCATTAACACTGAATATTTCAAATGCCTGAGATTTATATGTGGAACCCAATGTGGAGCACCACAGTATGTCAATGGTACAAAAATCACACCAACAGCCATATCCACCTTACAGAAACAATATGTCCTGGGACAAACATTAGATGCACACTTTCTTTCATATGCCTCAAACTGACATTACATATAAATTTATGACTGTACAACTTAGTGCTCCATTCATATGCACAATTTACACCTCAAAGTGACATAATCTAATACAGCAAAATTCCTTTAATCTGATGTCCGATAATCCGGCAGCTCAGGACAGTAGTCCCAATACCAGATGTTTTGTTTTTTACCACAAAGAAAAAGCTTCATCAATGAAACAGGCACACATCAGGGAGATGTTCAAAAAGGCCTTCCAAGAGTGTCTGTAGCCTACATGAAACACTGTGGTATCTCCTGCCCCTGTGTCTCCTACTCCATTAACTTCTTCAGTTATGAAGACTCCAGAAAACTCACAAGAGGACCCTTATGACCTCGAACCAGAAGATAAATGAGATATCCAAATGGAACACTCCTCTGATTAGTTGTACAGCCCAAGTATGGGAAGAGTAACAAAAAAATTACCTGTTAGAACTTAGGTCAGTATAGGTACCGTCTGATAATCCAGAATATTCGATAATTCAATGCCTGTCCCATCACATGTGAGTCAGATTAAGGGAATTTTGCTGTATATTAAAAGTTCTCATTTATACCCTCAGAGCTTTGCACTGTTACCAAATCTGTAATTTTTAACATACAGTACAACCTTGCAAATCCAGATTTCACAAAATGTGGTCAGTTCTAGCCTAATCATACTGTGGGGTCACATTCATTCGGCTGTTTCCCAACAACCACACACTGATTATCTCTGGCACAGTAATGTAAATATTTAGAAACTGTACAGATAATTGTTATTTGTTAGCTGAAGCAAAGATCTAGCCACCTGAACTAACAGCTTTTTGAGCCTTTTCCTGCTTCAAAATATGAGTCTGCTGGAGGAAGTACTTCATGTGTACCTCCCAGATGACTGTATCTTATACAGTGGAACCTCGTTGCATCGTTCCCGTTACTTCGTTTTCCAGTACATATCGTCTGCCTTATTTGGTCCCGGAACTTGCCCCATATAAATAACACTATTTTTTCCCAACTCCATCGTTTCTCGAACTGTCGTTTTATCGCATCGATCGTTGAAAAATCACGGTCTTGACGCAACTATTTCCCACATGGGCAATTTTTTTTTAAATTTGAAACGATGATTTAGTGCGCTGCGCGCGCCTGGATTGGCTCCATCGAAAAGTATTGAAGGGCATTCTGTATTCCTTGCTCTCCATCCTTTTCTTTGGACTAGATGAAGACTTGGCAACACTGTTGTCAAGCTTTACTTCATTGCAAGTAGTTCTGTGCGTTCTGGTGTGCTTCATAGTTTCATCCGTTACCCTGGATTAACCATTTCCATTGTTTATTATCCTTTTCCTATAATATTTTATTTTTGTTATTAATTCATTCCTGTTTTTATTACTTCATAATATTTTATTCCTGTTATTTATTTTGAAATCCGTGGACCGTGTCCCAACCTAAAAAGCAAGTGAGAACTCTGCACGAGCGATTGAAAATAGTAGAAGAGGTGGAGAAGAATCCTGGAGAGAAACGTGTCGACATTGCCAAACGCCTTGGATTGGCTCCAAGCACACTGAACTCCATATTCGCAAAGAAGGACGAAAATCCGAGAGCAGACAGAAAAATGTGGTAACGCCAGTAAGAAGAGGAAAATAGGTAGGGAGTCGACATTGCCGAGTTGGAAAGTGTACTCTTCACGTGGTACCGGCAGGCAAGGGCGTCGAATATTCCAATTGATGGAACAATTCTTCGTGGAAAGGCGAAGATGATTGCAGCGCAGCTGAATATAGAAAATTTCACTGCATCCAAAGGCTGGATAGCGAGGTTTAAGGACCGGCATGGCCTAGTATACAAGAAGTTAGCCGGAGAAAGTGCGGCAGTGGACAGCGAAAGCACGGAAGCGTGGCTGGAAAGACTGCCATCTTTGCTGGAGGGCTACGAACAACGTGATATTTACAACGCGGATGAGACGGGGCTCTTCTACAACTGATAGAACCTTGGCTCTCAAAGGAGAATCTTGTCATGGCGGGAAAAACTCTAAAGACAGACTTACTGTTTTACTTTGTGTTAACAGTGATGGATGTGACAAACATGTGCCGATTGTTATCGGAACATCTCCGAAACCGCGATGTTTCAAGAATGTAAAAAAATTACCTGCCAAATACCACGTGAACAATAAAGCGTAGATGACCACAGACATTTTTTCTTCATTTCTGCATTCATTAGAAGCAAGTATGGGTGCGCAAAACAGGAACATTCTCCTCTTTGTGGACAATTGTGCCGCACATCCAAAGGATACATCGTTTCTAAGAAATGTAAAAGTCATACGGTACCCGGCAAATTGTACAAGTGTGCTCCAGCCCCTTGATTTAGGGGTAATTAAGTGTTATAAGCAGCTTTATGGAAAACGCAACGTGCAAACAGCTGTTTGCTTAATGGATGCAGGCAAAGATACGAAAAAGAAGATAAACGTGTTGGAAGCTTTGCAATACAATGTGGCAGCCTTGCAACAAGTAACCCAGAAGACAATCGAAAACTGTTTTTTGGAAAGCTGGTTACGTGCAGGGACAATCTTCAGGCGATAGTGACGTCGTATTGACCAAAGATGACGACGATTTCCGCCAAGACTGGGAAAGTTCAGTGGCATGAACAAAGATAAATTCGAGGACTACGTCTCTGTGGACAGTCACATGACAACCAGTGGTGTAGAAACAGTGCAGGAGCTGTGCGTGAGCCTCGTGGCGTCCGGGAGTGTGGAGGGGGAAGGAGAAGAAGAATATGGCGAACCCGAAGTTGTGCCGAGCTTTGCTGAGACGCATGAAGCGCTGATGAAAGTAAAATCTTCCTTTTATGAATTGAGGAGTAAAGTTTGCACAAAACAAAAGTCAATGAAAGATTTTTCCAGCAAGAAATAATAATAATAATTAAATTGTTCTTATCTATTTTTAATGGTTTCCCGGTACTATCGTTTTCCCGTATGTATCGTATTTGTTTTCCATCCCCTGAAAAGCGATGCATAGAGGTTTTACTGTACTTCCTAGTTCTGACACAAACTCTGGAAGTACATACTTACAAAGTGTGTCAGTAAGCAGAATGACTTCTGAACTACATTCTGAATTTGGGGAAAGTGGCCTAAAATGGTTGTATGACTCAAGTGGCACATATGCTAGTTTCAATAAGTTATACTATGGTGAGTGTTAAGGGTTCAAGTATTGCACTAAGTTACATTATGACTGATAATTTTGGATTACCACTTCATTAATCTGGAATGTCACCTAATCTAGACCATCCTTCCCCTAATACAGTCTGGACTGGCAAGCTTTTATTGTATAAAAATATTCATACAACATTTGTAGGTATGTTTAAATTTCATCTCCACACAAAATTTCATATTACTTCAAATGATTAATTTTTACAATGAACTGGAAACTACTTTCTCCACACACACACACACGCCTACAAAATGTTGTATATTTTTCAAAGATCTAGTAAAAGGTACAGTTCACCCTGTAACCTGTCATGAAGGCACAGAGGGGGAGTAGAGGTACAGCACTACTTTCTTTAACCTTGGCACTAGCTCTATTACTGCACAAAATTACAGGACTGTAAAATGACTAGTGTTGCTCCTGCATCTGAAGTTCACATGGCTGACATTTTGGTATTCCTGATGACAGGAAATTTGAAAAATCATACAAGGTTCAATTAAAATCAATTAACAGATGAAAACATTATTACCAAGGGATGCTGCGGGGTCATTGGCTATCCTGACTGATATGTTACATGGTTTTCCTCAGTTTCTCCAGGCAAATGCTGAGATAGTAATCTGATCAGGCCATGACAGCTTCCTTCCAAATCCTTTACAGTCAATCATTTATTAGGCATCCCACCATTTCAAACTAAGCACAATATAATAAACCAGCCCAAAAAATAACACAAAATAAAATAAATAAAAGTCATAGCAGCCATTGCAGTCACATGGACATATATATTCAGTGCATCTTTCCTGGCAGGGATAAACAATATTTTGAGCTGATACCAAGGTCAAGCTGGCAAGCAAGTGAATGAAAGTTTTAAAGATATGTAGACAGAAATTTTCAGAAACATGAGAAATTCCACTGACAATTTTGACAAAATAACCAAAATTAGAATACAATTTGAAAAGGCAGAGAAAAGTGAGAAGACCCTGAAGAAGATGGCAAGTTCAGTTTTGAAATTTCCAAACACTGAAATGAAAACTGTAATGCCCAACTTTGAAGCTTAAGGAAGAAGATATACTGACATGATCAGTGGTGCAGAAAACCAGTCGCACACTCCCCTATAATTATTAGTGAAGTTACTCCCAGATGCTGTATCAGGGATCCAGAATACTGCCTTCTGTCAGAAACAAGGAATCCAGCCCAAAAAAACCCACAACAAATTTCAGTATTCTGTAGGTTAGGTGGCCCCCCATGCCGCAACGTGTGTGGCATCCTTATCTATGCAACTGATCATGATACTGTTACCATAACAATAAAAAATCTATGTGTATAAAAGTCTCAAAGTTTAAATTCTGTTTTTATTCTATCCCAGTGTAGCAAGTCATTCGTACGGTTCCTGAAACATATGCCAGGTGGCAGTCACCACAGAAACATCAGTGATAAAGACACTACATTCCTTCAAAATGTGAGTCACTATTTACCAACTGATATGGCATAACATCCCAGAAGACTTGAACCTTCAAACCTGATTCTGGTGACTGGTTAAGGTACAATAATCTTATTTCATTTCCTTCCCATTATGTATGTTGGATCTAGTATGCCTAAAATACAAATATTGTGCTAACACTGGCTGTGGACAAAATCATGTGCATGCATGATGAAGATGTTGAAATATGTAATTAGGACACCGTACACTATACTGCATTATTAACACCCAAGTCACTGCCCAGGATGCTAGTTACCATGAGGATGTAGTGTTTGGCACTTATGCAACATCCTGCCATACCTTAAGGACCTGTCTAGCTGTCTGTGCAAGATCCACATAGTTTCCATAACACACAGCATATTCAACCCACTGCCTCACAAGGGCTTCATCTTCTTGCGTCTTTCCAAATTGAGATTTCTTGCACTGCTTTGCCAGTGATATTACAATTGTTCCAAAACCAGAAATTGTTTCCTGTTGCCATCAAGTTCTGTCACAATAGGAATCTGTTATCAGGAGAACTCTTTTAGTTCATTCAGCTATAAAAATGAAACTTATGTTCACTGATAACTGCACAACCAATCAGCAAGTATTACTGACTGGGTTACATGTTTCATTGCACCCAGGCCCAAATACCCATTTTCTCAAGCATAAACCAATGTGTCACATGCAACTTAAATTAAGTACACTGTACTATAGTTATAATCTCTTTCTAAATCACATTACACCATAGTAAACACATTGAAATTGTATTATTTACATCTTTTAAAACATACAATGTAAAAATCCAATGTGTGCGTATGTGTGTATACACAAGTAGATCTCACTCACACACACACACACACACACACACACACACACACAGCCGCGCGCGCGACACACAACACACACACACAGCTCTATGGAAGTCTTTATAACTTGTTGACCCCCATCTTGCTGCAAAAAAAGCAAGTTGTTTTCTGGGATTAACATGGTCAGTTACCAATAATGGTAAATCAGGTAACAAATTGAATACACTTGACTTCTTATCCATCAAGCAACAAAGAAAGACAGCTCGGTCAAACATATATCTTTTAATGTTTACAATCTGATCACTCCAAAACATTCTGTCATAAATTACTATCTAATAGTATTTTACAATATACTCTGTTGTATCATTCAACCACGCTACCCCTGTATCAGTGTGGCAGGTCAGCTTTATTACATAAGTTGTCTGCTTTGATCCATTACGTTCTTCCAGACACTGCTTTGATCCATTACGTTCTTCCAGACAGAATGAAACTCATGTCATAGGATTATGCATATTAACCTGCATTTGGAGCTATATATTACACAAGCACACTACACAGAAATGGAAATTCCAGTAAAATATTGGATCAGCTATCTATGATTCCATTTTTAGACGTATTCCCAGATTTTCGAAAAGTGACTACTAGCTCTGCCATGTCTATCTGTCCGTGCGTCCGCATGGAACAACTTGGTTCCCGCTGGAGAAATTTGTGTGAAATTTTACACTGGGGGCTTTTATGAAAATCTGTCAATAAACTTCAGAGCTGGTTAAAATCAGACAAAACTATCAGCACTTTATACGAAGATCTAGAATGTTTATGACAACATGTCACTGAATTCTTCAGGGAATGACAAAAGTTCCAGATGAAAGTTGTAGAGGAAATCAAAACACATTTCGTGTCATACAGTTTCAAAAAATCTTGCCATTCCTGATGTGAATTACAAAAAACATGGCAGAACCCAGCAGGACACAAATAATTTAACATAATATGGAGCACAAAAAGAAATGTGATTTAATACCAGGTAATTAAGACAAGAATATAGACATATAACATTTAATACTTCATGCTTTCAACTGAGTGAAATTCTGAAGTAAAATGCATTGTACATGATGGACAATTCGGCAAAAATACAGGCACTCATAGTATTAATACTTATTGCTTTATACTTGATTATAATAAAAAATTATGTGGCACCACATACAGCAGATTGCAATTTATGGTGTGATGAAATAATCGTACATACACTTCGTTTTGTAACGCTACGTTCTAACACAATAAAAATATTTTATGTTTGCTGTTTACATCAAAGAATGTGAAATTTGGTATGTATATAGATTATGAATATTCCCATACACTGTATATGAAATACTGTTTGTAATTCAGGCCTCCTATCAAATATTTCCGAGGGCTGAAACTTTGAGATCATTTATGACTGATAAATTTAACCAAACAGAATCAACGTAGACATATATACAGTAAGTCTGTCAAATAAACATATTAAGAGACCCTAATAATAGCAATAATATTCTATTACACACGCACACAAGCATGCAGCTGGGAACAAAAAATAATGTGACCCCTATGGATCGTATGTACACCTGAGAAGAGTCCAAGAGGCAAAGATCCAAACACATCTCAATGTTATGTTTCACATACATTTCATATCTTGTTGACTATGCCAATTATTGCAAAATGCTCTAATTTGGTCACTAGGAATGTGCTGGTACATGAAATTAGCAAAATTAACATGCACTACACCAGGAACCTTCAGTATGATGGGCACTGAAGGAGACTAGTGAGAAAATGAAAAGAGTAAACAGAAGGGCTATAGGGGGCAGGGTATCTTAGTTTAATGACAGAATTTCAAAGCCTGGATTACGCATATCCATGACAGCATCACTGATATGAATCCCAGGAGTGCTACCCCTCTAAACACAACAATTCTCTCACTCACTCATACATCTGTCCTTTTTAGACAATTTTAGAATGTCCAGGGTATCTTCCAAGTTATCACAAGCATCTCCATTCTCTAAAATATGCTGCACATATTTGGACTTATGTGTCAGACTATGTGGCTTCTATGTGTTCTTTGTATTGCTTTACCACTGTGACATATTTCTTCTCTTTTTTAGTGTTTTATTTGGTGATGTCCACTACTAAGAATACATCACTGGTGGTATATAGATGAATATCAGTATAGAGCACCAGGAAAAAAAACAGCAACAATGGCAAACTGTCCTAGTGCCACTACGTCCACCATGAATCCCACATGGACAACCCTGGGATAAAACCTGGGCCTCTATAGCTAGAATTTTGCAGCTTCTGTATTAAACTTCTACATTTGCTATGGATCATGGCTTTTAGACAAAAATCAGATTTTTATGTGAATTTTCTATATTTTATTTTATTTTATTGTTCTAAATGCAATCCAGATGTTAATATTCTGAAACAATTTTGTGACATATCCGACTTCCTTTCCAAACAACACAAATGCGGTTTATGTTTGGGGGATTGTAGCTACCCTCAGGGTCAATATTCCATGGTTGAGCACAATACTAACTATTATGCTGAATGTATTTGACTGTTTGTTTACTATCATTACTGACAGGGCATGTCTTCAATCTTTTAGTTACGCACCTCACTGCAGATACTTTGTGTTCTGCTGGATGGCAAAATCTGCTAGGCATATATTATTGATGCTGGTAGCCTTTTTCAGAAATCAAAGTCAAAACCATTGAAGTTCCTCATAACGGTTATGTCCAAGAAATTAATACATTTGTTGCTCTCTTATTCTAAGATTAGGATAAATTTTGTTAAGTTCCAGTATGTCTGTGTTAGCTGTGTAGGAATGACACATCACCAAAATATCATCAACACGTGTACACTAACCTAAAATTCTACGTTTATTCAAAACCAATAAAATGTAAGTATTTTCTGTATTTTGTAGCCATACATTAGCTAATAAAGCTAAAAACAGACAGAGACCCCATAACATTCTTTTGTTTGTATGGTATAACTTACTATTAAGCTGCAAATCGCTTTGCTGAAAGACTTCATTCATTCATTCATTCATTCATTTATTAGTCCACCATAGATCCTATGAGAATTACATTCCAGTGGATGTGGTTACCGTCAATATTATGTTTAATCAATTGTGCAGCACAGCATTTGTCCAAAATCATATTCATGAATATATTAATTATAATACATTATAAACATTAAAAGGTATACTATAAACAAATTAAGAAAATCAAGGAAAATTATAAAAACATACACTATTCAATGTTTATGTTCTAACATATATTCAAACAGGATTACATTTTATAATTAAAATACTCTTCTATTGAGTAAAAGGAATTTATATACAAAAATCTCTTTAAGGCAGACCCAAAAGATTTTTGATCATTAGATAATTCTTTAAGTTTCACTGGTAAGTAATTATAGATCTTTATGCCTGAATAATAAGCTCCCATTTTGAACTTTAGTTAAAGAAATTATTGGGGGTATAGATTATTGTTTTGTCTGGTACCAATATTGTGAATCTCAGAATTCCTTGTAAACAGGTGTCTGTTATTTACTACATATTGCATCAGGGAATATATGTATTGGGAACACAGAGGCAGTATTTTCATTTCCTTAAATGAGTCCCTACATGAATCTCTTTTCTTCAGACCTATCATAATTCTTACTATCTTTTTTTGGATTCTAACAAGTTTTATACTATATGGTGAATTACCCCAAAAGATAATTCCGTAAGTCATGATGGAGTGTATGTAAGCAAAATAAATTATCCTCAGGCTACTTTCAGACATTATGGGTTTGATAACTCTCATTATGAAACATGACGAACTTAATTTTGTAATAAGGTAATCAACATGGTTTTTCCAAGATAACTTATTGTCAATATTTAAACCCAAAAATTTAGTACAGTTGGAGTTTACTATTTGTTTATGATTAAAACCGATATACATATCTAATTCATCATGGTTCATTGTTGTAAACTGTAAGTGATGAGTTTTTTTTAAGTTTAGTGTTAGGAAGTTAGTTTTGAACCATTTATTAACCTCTAATACTAATACTTTGATTAGTAAGTCTGCTTCAGACACACATCAAACAAGTACCAGTACTGTTGCTTTACACACCAACCTTGGTTTACGCACAAAAACAAACCCCGAATATTAGCTTATACATACAGACTCAAGTCTGCCCTACACTGTTCTATTCATTTATTATATAGTCCTAGGACAGGTCCATAGCCTCTTCCAAATTGAGTTTGAATTTCCAGTATACATAGTTCATTAATTTATCTGGTCACATACATATGGAGGAAACTATGACTTCAGCTTGCCTGACAGTGGGAGAAATTGTACGTGACAAGGGACGAAGGGAACATAGAAACTAAGTCAAATATTATGATTTGATTACCTTTCCACATTCACTTATAAACATTATTTTTGTTGAAGAAATTGAGTGAAAAACTGTAAACAGTTCAGTAGCACAGTGGTATTCAACCTGGGGTACGCGAAGACATCTTAGGGGGTACGTAAAATAAAAAAAAATAAATACTTATATTATTTCATGATAAACACTGAATAATCAGGGCCAGATTTAGGGTTAGCCACAAGAGACCTGGATGTAAGGACATGCGATTTGGGAGCGCCATTTCTTTCTCTCTCTCTCTCCTTTAAGTGATTCTTATCTAGGCAGCCAGTTTCATTTTATTCCATAGTGCCTATAATTTTGCTTTGCTAAAATATGTTTGTTCCTTTATTAATTTATGATAGGCAATAATATATTTGTTATTTAATAGCTTGATTCTCCTTTTTCTCATTTGAAACTTATTATTTAATACATTATTTTGGATGTAATTTATTTCACTTATTTTAGATGTAGATTATAGACTATGTATAACTTGAATTATGCACGAACAACTTTGGGGGTACAAAGTCGAAGAGAAATTATATCTGGGGGTACGCGAACAAAAAAGGTTGAATACCACTGCAGCAGCAGACCAAAAAATAAACTATTATACACTAATAGATCTACATAACCTATAACCTTGAATAACTGAACCTCACTTTTATCGTTAAGTTTTACAATATGCTTAAAAATACATGTCACAGGTTCCAGAAAAAGCAACTGGATGGTGCATTCTCCTCCTATATTGATGAACTAACCTAATCTCTTTGTGTTGCGGTTTACGTTTGAGTGCAGACTGTCTTAGAAACTATCCCCGAAGATTAAAGTATTCTTTATAACAAACGCCTCTGTAAACAATGAATACCTGAAATCTGAGGTCAGACATTTATTTGCACGAAACAAAAGTTTATTATATCGTGTAAATACACACGTGGCTTCGAACACTGCACCTTAAAACCATGACAATTTGCGTTAAGTTTTTAAAATGATCTTATCACTACCATCGAACCCTTTAAAATATCAAAGCAAATAATGAGCTGATTTAAAATAAAGTTACCTTTCCACTTTCATTAGTGAATAATGTTCCGCACTTAATTTTTAAGAAGTTTACAATTTTCTCAATACACTGAACGCCACATACCACCATCTTGCTGCATACGTCAACCCACAGGTGATGAAATCAAGCGATCAGTGCGGTATGTTACGTTGCGCAATGGATAGAAGGCCGGAACAAAGAAGTATGAACAACTAAATAATGATGTTATTGATTTACACCTCCAGAACACATTATTTCACAGCACTACAACATTCCTTCAAACTGGAATACCAGATGTTCTTTTCTGATAATTAATACATCAACCAATATACAAACTGAATAAAATACAATTTAAGACAAGCATAAGACTCTTACATGTTTCGGCACCTGGGTGCAATCGTCAGGGAGTTATATAGAACAAACGAGTGCAAACCCAACACGCTGATGTAGGTATTATATCGCCCTTATTGGAATAAATAAAATTCTAAAATACATGAAGTTCTTTTCTGATGTGCTACTATGTCTACCTGCTCTTTCAGTGAAAGCGAAAATGTAGGCATATTCCGACAACGTTTACCCTGCGCACGCCATGAGGGCAAATTGGGTAGTAAAGTATAGCGCCACCTATTCTTAACCTTGGCAATAGACGGCGATAAACGCTCAACTGTATGCCCGGCCGCTTTACGTTCAGGGAAATATCCTGCTGTACCTATTTGTATTTGTATTTTATTCACAATCCGTAAATCCAATATACAGTCTCAGAGACAAAACAGGATGTGGATTAGGTCAAACATACGAACCAACACGTCATACAAAATACACATTGTCAAACAACACATACAGTCTACAAAATAGGCCTAACGCACAAAACATATAGTAAAACAATTAATACAGAATACTGCTAAAACCTAGCACTGTCATAAAAACAATTAAAACCAATAAATCTTGTTCAGTTCATTATATTATAATTAAAATATTCCTCCACAGAGTAAAAAGAATGTAGATGAAAAAACCGCTTTAAGGCATTTTTAAAACATTTTATGTCATCAGACAATTCCTTTATATCAGCTGGAAGACAATTGAAAACCTTTATTCCAAAGTAATACGGTACCTTGTAATATTTAGCCAGAATGGCTGGTGAAGATTTGTTTTATTTCTAGTTTCATAATTATGAACATCCATATTTGCCTTAAATAGGTGTTTATTATTCACCATATATAGTATTAGTGTACATAAATATTGTGAATAAAAGGGCAGTATTTCCATTTTCTTAAACAACTTCCTACAAGAGTCCCTATTACCTGAGTTAGTTATTATTCTGATTATTCTCTTTTGCATTTTAAATACTTTGACACTGTGTCAGATAACACCATAATTTAGGGTAGAGTGTATGTGAGCAAAGTAAATTAACTTTAGTGTATCTAATGGTACAATATATTTTATATTTCTTAATGCATAACATGCAGAGGATATTTTGCTGATAACCTGTTCAATAATTGAATAGGAGCTTGGGTGGGTCCCAGAACGGGTCTTGCCCTGACGGGAATGGAATGATTCCTCGATTGTCCAGGCCGTAGCCTAGTCAGTGACAAAATATTTATGCAGATAAAACTTCTTACTTTTTCCTGATATGTTTTTCATGTTTATGCATATTTAATAGCAAATATAACAAATTAGTATATATATACATAGTTGAAGTATTATAAAATGTTGTCTTCCCTACAAATGTGGCGGTCCATATACTTTGTTGTTTCCTTGTAACCCAGCAAAAGTGCTGCAATCTATGCACACTTCCAAACAAGCTCAACTGAAGTGTTGTGACGAACAGGAGAGTTTTCCCTGTGCATACCATAACGGCATATTGAACAGTTTCAGGTCATGGCTGCTTTCCCTGCCCTGGTACTCACTGAATAGAAGAGTATGTGGTTGGGTGGACCACAGGACTGGTCCAACACTGGAAATGAGAAAAATGTCTTGCCCATACCAGAAATCAAACTATGTCTTGCAGGTTGTCCAGCCCACAGCTGAATCACTATATACTGACTGTACTATCCTGGCTCCCTAGTAAGTAATACTTGTATTTTCATTCTTGGCACATGGAACTTGAATTATACGAGGTCTCATTTTATTTCAATAACTTGTGTGTATATCCAACACATGATAAAAACCATGCATCTGCGCAGAAATACATGCAGGTCTGCAAGTAAAGTTGTCATTAACAATTTTCCCCTCTAAGTTAAGTTTTGTCATTAAACTTGTCCCACTTAAATTATATGTTTTATATAACTGCACTGTCACCTGCTAAGACTGTGTAACACTGATGGTAGATGAAATAAATTTAAGTATGGAGTGCTGGTGAGTATGCTGACAGAGAAAAATTAACCAGAGGAAGATCTATCCCAGTGCTGCACTGTGCACGAAAATCCCACACAGACTGCCCTGGGAACAAACCTGGGCCTCTGCAACAGGCCAATGACTAATTGCCTGAGCCATGGCACAGCCCAATCTAAATTAAAACTGGCAATGCACAACTATTTGTAACATTCTACAATCAGATGTCATTAAACTTACACAACACTTCTTGAGGCATTGCATGTATATGTAAACACAGAGAGACAGCTGTCTGTAAGATGTATATAATTATTTTAAACAGATTGTAAGAACTGCACAAAACAGAACCATCATTAGTTTACGAATGACCCTCATTTGCACCCACATAATTAAATTGTAATACACAACAGACCTGTACATTCTGTGATTACCCGCTGTCTGTTTGAACATCCACTTAGCAAAATGACACCTATTCAAGGACATGCCACTGCCCTATATAAGACTCACAAACACGGTTCAGCTTCCATAAGGGTTCCAGTGAATGCCAGAAGAAATAATATCCAGTGCTTCACTTCAACACTGAAATGATCCACGTAAGTTAATTTATTGAATGGTAATGATAAATAGTTCAGTCTCATAAATATAATGTAAAATATTGGATAATAAGGCATTGTGAATGACACAAAGTAGCTTTGACACTGGTGGTGCATTCTGAGTGAAGCTCACTGCAATCAATGGTTAATTTTAAATTGGTGTTACATAAAACACACATTCATACAAGAATTCTCTGTCACAAAACTATGAGACAGGGTCAAGAAGTATAATACGTTTATAATGCAATTCTTCTTGCTTAACTTTCAAGTAACAAATTAGTCATAGAATTGAAATAAGGCCACAAAAACCCTAATTTACATAACTTTTAATATTTTATGTTTTGAAACTAAACTAAACATTTTTCAGGAAGTATACCCACACACACATACAAAGCATATATATATGTACATATTGAATTGAATATATACAAAATGCAAGTTTAAATACATGCTGTCCATATGGTCTAGGGTTCACTTTTACTAAAGTGCATTTTCTCAGAAACAGCATAAAACATTAGTGGTTATAGTGTGGAACAACATTTTTCAGACAGGTGAATATTTACAAATGTGCTGGAATATATGTGTACTTAGTTTAAAGTGATCGTCCATTTTGTCTGTTGTGAGTGTAATTAAAAATGATCATAAACCTTAGTGGAGAACTAAACTGCAGTTTAACTTCTTCAATTGCTGATATTCACTGAGCTGGTCAAGAAATTCCAAGGCTTTTATGAAATCCGAGTTCATTGCTGTGTTTACAGAAGACTGTTACAAGACCATATCCCGAGCCAGTTAAACCAGCCCACATTCTCAAATGATATTTTTTAATACTCATTTATCATTAACCTCCCATCTACACCTAGGTCGCTCAGGCTGTCACATGGTCTGTCCCACTTCATCCTCCTTAATTTGATCACATGAAAAGTATTTGGTGCAGTACAATTGTGAGTGCCCTCATTATACATTTATTTCCCATCTCTCTCTCTCATTTCCAATCTCTCTTATATCCAAATACTTTCTTGAGCATCTTGTCCTCAAATGCAGTCAGTGTGTTTTTTCCCCTAGGATGAGAGATTAAATTTCACAAACATACAAAAGTTGTGTATATTGTAATCTTCACATTCTGGTGAAGGGAAGGTGAAATGATTCTAAAGTGAATGATAGCCAACATTCCCCTTATTTAATTTTCTATTAATTTGTTCATACATGTAATAGTGCTTTATCACTGTTGGTCCCAAATATTTGAAATCTTCCATGTTTTGAACGATTTATTAGCTTCTGTATTTTAAAAATCCAGCATTAAATTACACCTTTCAGCCAGCAAACAACTGCATATTGTCTATAAATTAAAAGGGTATGAAAAATATGTTATTTGTAAATGTGAATATTAAGTTGTTAAAACTTGGTATCATATGATTTACATCTGATTTAAGATAGTTTCAGTTACATAATGGCCATGAAAGCTCATTTAATAAAAAAGTGAACTGCTATTGATTAAAGGGTCAGGGTTCAATTTCAGGCGTGGGGGGGGGGGGGGGAGGGGAGGGGTTGGAGAATATTTTCCCTCATAATTTTTTCTTGGTTTATTTAATGATGCTGTATCATTACTAAGGTTATTAACAAAAGATAAATGGCTGGATTCTTACAAATACGGATTTGGAAAAAAAATACCAGAGGAAGCAGTTGGGACCAATTTAATATGCATCAAACAGACTAAGAAACCCATGAAGAACCTCAGTCAGGTGACCAGTTTCTGGATGAAATTTAAACCAAGCATCTTCTGAATACAAAGGAAAATTCCCACTGATGTTGAATAACTTCATTTTCGTTATGTGCAAGAATGAATCTGAGAAATTCAGTTAAGACTATATTAATTGAATTCCATTGGATATGCAGAGTGCTTCCTAAACAGATCTATGTTGGATGACAGGATAAAGCTGTAGTTATGGTTATCCAAGTATTACATAACTGTTAAGAGAGAGTGTCATTTCATCATGTTCCTGAGCAGATCAGCTGCATGGAAAGTACTGGAAGATTTCTATGTGATAAAGCTGCTGTGCTCAGGCACACAATAAAAGGGACACTCTATAGATGGCCAGACATAGATTCATGTGTGCCAACACATATGTACAAGGGGCAGTCAGAAAGTAAGGACTTTTTTTTTATTTCATGTTGTCTACAAGTTCAACGTGTGAAAATTTCACAGAACTTCAATACAAAACTGCTGAAGGCACAATTGTTTTTTAATGTAGTCTCCATCTGTGTCAACAGCCTTCTTCCACCTTTGAACAAGAGCATGTATTCCCACCCACTAAAAGTTGGTCTCCCTCCTCTGCAGCCATTGGCACAAGAAATTCTGCAATGCCTCATCATTGGCATAATGGTGTCCTCATAGGCTTTCTCTCAAAGGACCAAACAGGTGATACTCTTACAGTGCAAGGTCAGGACTGTTGGTTGGATGTGGTAACTGTCCATCCAAAATTTGTAAGGCCTCTGGCACACACATTTGTGTGCAGCCTAGCGTTGCCATGAAACAGTAACACTTCAGACATTTTATTTTGGGATAAACTTGACAAGGGCAAGCATTCAAACTTCTTAGTGTTTTAATACAGCAGTCAGAGTTCACAGTTGTCCCCTTGGCAAGAAGTTCACAAGAATAACACCTTTCTCATCCTAAAAAACTGTAACCACAATTTTTTTCAGCTGATGGCACACTGAATTTATACATCCTTGAGGACGTCGTATAGTGCCATCCTATCGATTGTCACTTGGATTTGTGTTCTTAATGGTGGACATAGGTTTCATCCCACATGAAAATCTATGACAGGAAGCCCTCATTTCCAGTGTTGTATTGGTTCAAAAGATCAGTGCCAATTAATTCCTTGTTTCTTTGCGTACATGTCAGCAATTGTGACATTTAAGTAGCACAGACTTGAGAATAGCCAAGCTCCTCAATAATTTCCATTACACTGCTCTTACCAATGGATAGGATGGAGCATAATTCATCTGTCATTATGTGACAGTCCCCACATGGCAGTCCATTAACTGGCAGATGTTGTGAGGCATGACTGCAATGCAAGTACAACCACTATGCAGTTTGTCATGCATTGCTGCTTCTCCTCTTTTGGCTTTTTCAAACCATCTTACCCATCATCGAACAGTACTCTTATCCACAGTTCCTTCAGACAAACCATCTTACCCATTATCGAACAGTACTTTTATCCACAGTAGCTTCACCATACACACTCTAAGCACATGTACGTGAATGCAAGTTGGGACTTCTCACTTTCAGCAACCAAAAACTCTACCACTGCTCATTGTTTCAACTACAGGTCATCTCTATGAATTTAGAGTCAACTGAGGTGCTGCCATCGGTCGAGCAAAACAGCTGTAACTATTAGAATAGGATTAAGAGGTTGAAGGACTTCACTGATGTAGTGTTTATATATATATATATATTATATATATATATATATATATATAGTAAGGAGATAACAAAAATAGCAGGCATTACCTTCTCACTGCCTCTTTTTTTTTATGGGATGTTGACACATTATTTTTGATAGCAAGGTACATGATTCTAATTAATTTTTCTATACTGTGAACAGCAGTAACTTGAAAACTACTAGAAATGACACTATTTTACATGTTTGTAGGTGCTGTGTATTTTACTGGTGCTGGTGACTGCAAGTAACAGTCGGACTATAAATGATGAAGAGACTACTACCAACAACAACCCAATACAAGCATCAACCAGCAACCTATTGCTACAACATTCAGTGACCAATAATCCATTAATACAATATTCAACAAACCATAACCCCATGCAACACAAAATAGCTACTGAAAATCTGTTACCAGAGCATTTAAAGATCTATAATCCATCTCTACAATACTCTACAACAGACAGCCCATCAGTACAGCCCTCATATGGGACACCAACAACAATAGAATCAGAAAATACATCATCTACAAAGCACAGTGACCTTCAAACAGCAAGTCACGTATGGGGCTATGTCATGCCAGGGTGGGACTGGCCTTACAGTAGTCGTGGTTGGTGGTTGGTAGATCTGGATGGGGGTATGGTAGATCTGGATGGGGGTATGGTAGATCTGGATGGGGGTATGGTAGACTGGATGGGGGTATGGTCGACCTGGATGGGGTTTGGCCGACAAGATATTTCTACTAATAAATAATAAAAAAGAGCGAGAGAGATATCTATGTTACCTTCAGTTTTCCAAATGACAAAGTTCTTCTTGCCTCCTCTTCCTCCTGATTTTTTTTTACTCTGCCATCCAACGTTTGTACGTGAAGTCAACCAATGTGTCAGAATTATCTATACACGCAATTCACAACAGTTCTTCATATTTATCCTTTATACCACATTAGCAGGGGGAGCTAAGATATTATAACAAATGTTTTTATGTAAAATTTCTAAAATCAGATACATGTGTGTAGCTTAATATTTGATTAAAATGTCTGGCACTGTAACAATATTTTGGAATATTTAACAAATTTACAGTGTTGAAAGTTTTGAATTTGATAATATTATTAATGTTATATTTAGAATAATCAAAATTTTCTTAATTTGGAAATAATAATGATATAATATATTTATTTAATTTTACTAAATTATGTGACCCTTGATAAAAAAAACAGATAAATTGATTGTAGTATTAACTATAAAGATTGGAAGCTAAAGTGTGAATATTTGAGGAATAAATATTAACATTTGTATTAACATCATATCAGATCACCCACCTCTGTTCTACTTATTAAATAAGTACTTAATTACTGTTTCCACAACTTTATTAACACTTAGTATCAATTCATTGGACTCCTTTCTAACCACACGCTGTCAGCATTGGGAAGTTAGCAACAGTAACAGCATCCTTTACTAAGTAACCTTTTGTAATGATATTATTTGCTACAGCTCACATATATATAATAATCACATCATAGAATATTATTAAGTTTTATTCATTTTGAATGTAATATACGGACTATGATTTGTTATTCTAAGCTTGAATTGTTTTATTATTGTGTTTTATATCATGTCTATTTTTACAAATTGCTTGTATTTATTTGACAATGTATATATTATATAACTTATTAATTCATATGATGACCAAATCCACATCCTGTTTTTGTCTTTGTGACTGTATATTGGATCTATGGATTGTAAATAAATGATGATGATGATGATGATGTAGTCAGAATGGGGACCCTGTCTTTTCCAGTATAATATAATGTACTGTATATAGATAGAAGTTCAAGATACGATATGACAGTTATTCTGTCTTATCATAAGAATCTATCTCTCCGAATTAATAACAATGTGCCTACATACCTACAAATTCTCCTCAGTAGAATGCTCGTCACCAGACTAAAGATACCCATTGGGAAGATTTTAACTGTTTACATAACTTTTTTTTTAACATTAATTTTTTTAACACTGAAACCATTATATGCAAATGAATGTACAACTGACACCTCAATCTGGTAACACAATTTTATGTAATTGCAATTTGTTTACATTTTTGTATTGCCAGATGGCTTGAAGATAACCATTTTGATAGAAACATGTAGCCATGCATAATCCGACAAATTGCAACCAAGTATTAATAGAGCCATGGACATGGTAATCTAGCACTTCTTTACTATTGTAAAACACAGCAGGATGCCTAGCACTAAATTCTGCTCTAATGATATATCTCAGGCCTTTTGCTGAATATTCCACAAGTGAGTTTCTTCATTTTACAAAACTCATAAAATCATATTTTGCAAGCAAATGCACACTCATGCTGTTTGCATTTCATTTGCAAAATATTCCGCTGGTGAGTTACACTACATCACTTTAAATTAAGGAAGTTACTCTACGTGGCAAGAGATTACTGAATTAACAAAAAAACATTACAATGTTACATCATGGGAAGGGTCAACTAATGGAAGAGCTATCCTATATCAAACGTCTTTTTGTAACTTGTCTAACACAACTGTCATTGGTAAATCTATATTGAGGTTATGCAGATCAGGTTAAGCAGCTACATGTTTCGACTAGCATGCAGAACTCTTCTGGCTGCATATTGTACAAGGATGTAATTGTTTACTAACATATATATGCTTGTGAAGTAGAGATCTCAGCCTATAGATGAAATCCCTTTTTTGAAACATGTCAGTTAAAAAGTGTGTGATCGTGAAGCCTCGAAAATGAGGCGGCCTAGGCCCCCAAGGGGCTGTCGAGCCATTGGAGGGGGGGGGGGGGGGGAGAAAAAAAGATACCCCAAGGAGTTTAGCTTGAGAATGGTGCATATTGATTAAGATGGAGTTCGGTAACATGTATGGTAGACTTCTGTGGCTCTGTGGAATCGTTTCCATGATACCGTCTTGAGTAAGGGTGGTACTTTCCATAAATCTGGAAATATATGTATATAGGGATTAAATTGTGTAAAATGTACCACCCTCACTCAAGACAATATCACGAAAATGATTCCACAGATCCACAAAAGTCTATCACACATGTTAGCAAACTCTATCTTAATCAACATACACCATCCTCAAGAAAAACCCCTTGGAAGTTCACACCTGTTATTATTTTTCAACTTATTGCACTAAGATTTTTAACTAACATATTTTGAAAAAGAATTCCATATATAGGTTGAGGGCTCTATCTCCACAAGCGCATATACGTTAGTAAACATTTACATCTGTGTACAATATACAGCCTGAAGATGAATGGATGTCAGTCGAAACATGCAGCTGCTTAACCTGAGCTGTTGAACCTCAATATAGACTTACACACCAGCTACAATTTTGTTAGACTGTTATACCAATTGATTAATTTGTCTTCTTGTAGTTGTACACATATGCAAAACAGTAAGTATTGCATATCTCAAAACAAGAAGAACCACGTTTTATTTCTTAATATATAACAGTTTGTACAGTACTGTAAAATAATTTAAATAAAAAAGCCATGACTTTATACTGTCTCTTCTTTTTCAGATCATTGTAAATACTTTATGTAAGCAGTGACTCCTATATTATGTATGAACACACTTGAAAAATTTAAATCAATAGGAATATTACTATTGCATACAACTGAAATACAAGGCACATCCAGAAAGTAAGTACTGTTTGACTATAAGAAAAATATACATGATGTACAAAATGTTCATTCAATGTTATCAAATTCTACATACCTTAGTCTACTTTTTGACATAATCATCACCCACACTGAGGCATTTGTCATAACGGGCACAAGGTTTTGTATGCCCTGTTCATAGAAGTCGGCCGCCAAACAGACATGAAGCCATTTCTCAACACTCTCCTTCAACTCATCGTCGCTGTTAAACTTCTTACCAGCAAGAAATCTCTTCAGGTGCAGGAACAGATGAAAGTCTCTAAGGGGGGTGATCCACCAGTTCCCATTTGAATGAAGCAAGCAGCTGGCATGTTTCAGCTGCGGAGCATGGGCACGCGTTGTGCAAAAACACAGCTCCTGTGCTAAACATTTTCGTTCTGTATCAGGTGCCACAACTTGCTCAGGGTTTCACAATACGCTGCTGCTGCATTGATTGTAGTGCCTTGTGGGAGGACTTCCACCAACATGTGGATGATGATTATGTCAAAAAGTAGACTAAGGTATGTAGAATTTGATAACATGAATAAAAATTTTGTATGTCAAGTATTTTTATCTTATAGCAAATGGTACTTACTGTCTGGATGCACTTTGTAACTATATCACAGATCTACATTTGCAATTCATAATTTTTACAATCCACTCATCACAAATTCCAAAATATACACAAATAGATCTTCCAGCTACCTGGTGCTGCTTGCTGCCAGTCTTCATGTTTAGCAGCATAAAAGCACTTTCTCTAAAACAAAATAAAAACATACTGTCACTACCTAGTTCTTGCCCATGGTAAGTACACTGAAAATAATAAGATGATGATGTTTCTACTCATCATTTCTGGGAAACAAAGAATGTGAAGGAAAAGTAAGAGTGTCTAGGAACATACAATGCAAAATAGATTCAGTATGATAATAAAAACCAACAGCTGCCACATTAGTCCTAGATAAACTTCTAAACCATTTCAAGTCTGACAATGCCTGTAATTAAAAACTGCAAAACAGGGACTCTTGTGAAGGTTTGTCATGTGTTCTAATATTAGGCCTGAGAAGATCCTGCATTGTATTTGGTTTAAAATTCACAAAACTATGTTGCCATCCAATTCATACAGGGTTTCAAGTTTAAATTTCAAATAAAATAAATTACACGAAGTGAGTGTCATGCAGGAAATATATTTATGAATGGAATTCCTCTTGAATTGTTTGTTAGTTCAAGGTCTTCCATCCCAAAGTCAAAGTCATGAGTGTTAAATTTCCACCACAAGTTTTCTTCAGTTTAGTTGTCAACCTCTTCCATGCTCCCCAAAGAAACCTTAAATGGGGTTTCTATTGTATGTTACAAAGACTGAAAGTTTGCAACCAACATAGCCAGTGACTTTATAACTTGTTTGTAATATGTGCATAACAGGAAAACAAAATACTTTCTAATCTTCAGAAAAACTTGGATGCATGCATGCATGTGTTGAAAGGATATCAAATCATTCACACTTTTGAATTCTCTGTCATTTAATACTGGGGTTTGAACTGTTATGTGGTGACAGATGTTTTGGAAAAATGTCACTATGTTAAAGTCATTATAGAGGACGTTCTCTATAAGGTGTGCCAAACTTCAGGATTCTAATGTACGGGTCACTTTTCAGTAAAAAATGCTACATGAACATATGCCCAATTTTCAACCATTATACAGCTATGAGCATTTTAACTACATTGCCACTCGAGACAAACTTAGGTTAGGGTGCAGGCTATGTCTCTGTTCTGTATATGAACTACATGGCCACTCGAGACAAACTTAGGTTAGCGCGTAGGCTATGTCTCTGTTACACTCAGCGCGATACTCCAACCTCGTCCTAGACGGACTGGCGCCCGTACCAACACTACACAGGCAATCCGGAAACATGTTAACGCTTCCCTCATCGCGTACAACCGCAAACTACATCTACTACGAGCTAGATAATCTCTGACTACGAGTATCTTTCCGAATATATGTTTGCATCTCTTTGCCGCGCACGTCCCATTCTGCCATTCACTATTTTCCTCACGTCATCCACATGTAGACTGGTCCACAGATTATACTACCAGATAGGTAACTGTAATGCTATTGGTCGGAAACGTGGGGCCGAGTCTATTGTCCTGCCATCTATGCGCCGTTCATAAGTACCACAAGGTGTTAGTAGCAATCGGTAGCAATATTCCAGTCCGTAAGGTTAACTACTATTCGGCCCTCAATATCCCCCCTCCCAGTTTCTCCCCCTGGACTGGTCCCGGTCCCAGGGGGGAGAAACTGGGATTCGGGAAAGGGGAAGCATGCAATCGCGACATCTTACCGTAGTGCACGTCATACTCGTCAAGAACGACAACTACAATATCTACTATTAATCATAACAGATGTCGCACAAAGTCGTAAGAGGTTACCATGCCACGTGATGTTTTGGACCAATCACAAAGAAGCGCCAACCTTTCATTGTTTACCTGTGATTGTAACGGCTCGTGCCTCCAATAGATTGGTGCAAGAATAATTTGAATTGATTATTTATTCTCTTTCGTCTGTGGATTTTGCTTTCAGCGTCTAGTGTGTAGCGTTGTGTGTTGATTACATCGTGTGTTATGTATTCTCCAGCACAGATTACTACAGATTCTCCAGCGTCTGTGGAACGGTAAGATTTGAATTTATGAAAGCTTAGCTTAATCCTACATGATGGGCCGTGTAATTTTGAGATGTACGTACTGTATCGCGTTGTATTCTGTTTCTTTCAGCAAAATGGCCAGGCGGAAGAAGTGCCACGCGGCAAGATGTACATCGACGCACAAAGACGGTGTACGATTCTTCAGATTTCCTACGAATACGATACGGTATGTCACATGCAATATCGTAATATAAGCAGATCTCATTTAATATAATACATATGTGTAAAAAGGAAATGTGAAAATGTCAATTGCAGTCCAGTGGACTGTGCAGGGTTACACGGCGTTACAATAAAGAAGACCAGTCAGATGTGCACTGTGCATTCCTAATAGGAAATGTGTAAGTCATTAATACTAGGAGAATGCAATTTAAATGTATCCCATTAACATTAAATTCCCAAACATATGTAATGTAATGTACTTTCATTTTTTCTTTCCAGAGCCAAAGTATGGGCGGAGAACGTCGAGCAGCCATGCAGTATCGACTCTGCAAAAATGCTGTACAAATATTTTTTGTGCAGCAAACATTTTGCAGAGAGCGATTTCTGCACTTCTGAAAGGGTACGCCTGAACAAAGTGGCAGTTCCACATGGCTCAGATTCATTTTCACATTCAATCCCACAACCTTCGGAATCTTCCTATTATAACCCTTCTCTGAACTCCTTGCCCACAAATTTAACCCCTGAAGATAACCTCCATGTCCTACCACCCACCAGAACCTACGGCAAGGCGTCTGTGTCCTCCACTAAAACTCCTATGCCTGTCCATGCAGACAGTCCTTCAACTTCTCATCAAATCCCTGGGTTCCAAACACCACCACCAGCAGGCAGAACTTTAGCAGTGAAAGAAACCTCTTGTTCCCTGAGCCCTGTAAATCCTAATGCTTGTGATGGAGAACTCAGATGTATCAATCATCAAAGTTCTTCCTCAAAGCCTAGAGCAAGGCATTCTCTACTAAAAGAACTTAATTTGGCAACAGTTGCAGATTGACACCTAGAAAAAGGAAAATGTATGAACATATTCGGAAGCAGGGGAGTGCGCTATGTAAATTGAAAAAGCAATGCAAGGCAAAAAAGTTGAAAGATGTCTGTGATCTGGATAGGGATCCAGTGATGCAGAAGCTTGCATCTTCTTTGTCTGTAGAGGCTGCCAGGTTATTGGCAGGAGTTATTCGAACAGTAGGCAGAACCCAAGGGCAGGAGGTGGAATTTTGAAGACAAAGTGTTGGCTCTGGCCCTACTGAAATGCAGTCCCAAATCCTACATCCTTCTGCAGACGCTCTTCCCCCTTCCATCTAGACGAACATTGCAGTCTGTCCTTAATACTGTTCCTTCACGGCAGGCATTAATGCCCATGTGTTTGGTGCACTCAAACACTCTGCGCAGACAATGTCTGATAAAGATCGTTATTGTATTTGATGTTTGATGAAATGTCAATCAGAGAAAACTTGTGCTTTAAGCAGAAATTGGGCTGCATAGAGGGTTTTGAGGACTTTGGAAGCCAGGGCAGGACAAGCAACATTGCAAATCATGCTCTGGTTTTCATGGTCAGTGGCCTGCATCAAAAGTGGAAGCAACCAGTGGCTTACTACTTTAGTCGCGGAAGCACTAAGGCTGAGATGCTTGCGCAATTTTTGAAGGAGGTTCTTGACGCTTGTCAGAATGCTGGACTGCAAGTTGTTGCCACTGTCTGTGACATGGGTGCCAACAATGTCAAGGCCTTGAAATTGTTGGGTGCTTCTGCAACAGAAGCATTCTTCAAGTTTCATAATAAAGAAATTGCGACAGTATTTGATCCTCCACACCTCCTGAAATGTACCCGAAACCTATTCCATAAGTATGATGTGCAGTAGAAGTCTGAGGCACTGGACAATCAGCTTCCTGTTAGCTAAGTGGGAACACATTTTGAATGTGTACAAGTTTGACAAACCGCATCCACTCCGACAACATGTATAAGCACCACCTGAACCTGTGGGGCAGAATGCAATGAAGGTGAAGCTGGCTGCACAAGTGTTGAGCCACACTGTAGCAGCAAGTCTGTATAGCCTCGTATGTGCAGGTAAGAAATGTTTCACTGCATTCAGTTATTTGTAATGCACTGTTTTTAAGGCATTGGTTACATGAATACAATTTTTCCAACTTCTCTCCCCAAAATGTACTTGTGATCAGCCGAAAAAAAAGAACTTTATTTTCTCCCAGTTTCTGTGCACCGATTACTGTGTTATTCTAATATTAATGTAACAATGAATTCTGTAACAGGCCCTAGCTTTATTGATTTTACTGATTCTTTTAGGAATGTTGAGCAGCACATACCTGGCTACTGCCACCTTCATTGAGGAAGTTGTAAGCTCTTTGACAGTTTGAACGTGGTGGTGTCTGTGCTGACACAGGAAGAACATGCGGGGCCCACTTAGCGATAAGATCCTCATATAGTCATTGACCAAGGCAAGTATGAGGGTAGCACTGATCTTTCTCAAGATGCAAACCTGCCTTCAAACGACCACTCCATCACAGACGGGTGCTCATTGACATTGTAGCTGCCCAGCATTGTGGAGGACTTGAAAGCTGCGGTTTGCCTATCTTGAGACCCGTAAGGCTGAATCAAGATCCACTATGAGAACACATTTTGGTGCTATTCGTTGCATTGTGGGTCAAACAATAACCAACTGTGACAGTTTGTAGATGCCCTGAAAACTAGCATCATCAATGCCTTTGCATTTAGAGGCTAGTGCACTAACTACAGGAAGATGGTGTTAGTCTGCTGACAAACTACTTTCGATTACTCAGAGACCTGTTCTTCCACAAGTACCTTGGAAACCCATGATAATGTGATGACATTTTCTTGTTGCGAAGCAAGTACACATAAGTGAGAACTGCTGTACGTGCTGGTAACATGAAAATGTCATAGCATAGTCAGTGGTTTCATTGCCAAAAAGCTGCTTTGTGTTGTCAACTGTGATCATGCAAGCATGTCTGACATCTAAGTGATGTTATCACACATGCCTTCGTATATTTCAAAGAGTCAGTGATAGAAAACATCTCTCACCTACCCTTCTGAGAAGCTGTAGAAACTGTAGAACATCTGTCCACTCTTCTGAGATATGATGGCAATGTGCTCACTTGAGTTCAGTCGAACAGCATGTCACAGCTGCATCGAGAGCAAGGTTGACTTTGACTGATCAGTTCCTGTTTTGTTCACTTCATTACCAAGAATTGAGATGCATTGCTGTTTGGTGTCGCCAGAATTGCCATTCCTAGGTGTGAAGCGAAAATACGTTGTTAAGTGAAGCAGTCAGGCAGGGCAACTAAAGAAAGATGAAGATTGTCACATCAGTAGGTCTGTAAAAATTAATGCCTCTTAACTTTTGCTACTAGTGAGTGGTACACAGCAGCTGTGGTGACCTCTCAATGACAGTTCTGGTCTCCTGCACGTATCAAGTTTGTTCCGTCACGTGAAACAGACCATGCATCTGAAAGTGTGTGGCTACCACTGATGTGAGCATCGTTAGACATTACATCACTTGGAGAATGATGACATCTAGAGAAGCTGTGTAGAACCGGCAGTGGAAGAAACCCTATTTACATTGACCCTCATATGTCTCAAATTCCTCTTAACAGTTTGTCATGTTGGCAAGAGTACATCGCAACGAGAATTCTGTATGAACCTCCTTTCTATCTCACACACATTATTGTTTATACTTTTACATGTATAGGCAAAAATTAACTGGCATTACTTTTTACAGACTATTGCTATGTTCAGGTTACCCACTTAGCTGGTGTCTGTATATATTGTGTATATTATGAAAATTAATGATATTGTATTCAAGAATTTTTAATTTATACTTGATTGTTTAAATATCTATGGTATTATATTACGTGTATCTGTGTGTCTATGTGTATTTACATATATATATATATAATTTCATTTATATTTTTATACATACATTCTAAGCATTATAATTTTAACTGAAAATAATTCTATATTTATTCATGATGATTTTATTGTATTATCTTTTATTATATTTATTGACTTGATTCTGGAGAAGATTTGAACATGATAATTATGTGACACATTCTATATCCAATGGTTGTGGATCTGCTTGAAGACGAAATAAATTGCATTGAATTGAACTGAATATACACTGTTTGATGTTATACATCAATCACTTTTTTCATTCATCCTGTAGATGAAAATACAGTGATATGGGATGTGAATCTGTATTATACATAACAAAAGTACAGCTGTGTTTATTGTATAATCTTATTGTATATACAACATATACCTTTGCTTGTATAGTCATAATAGATAGATAGATTGATTGATAGATAGATAGATAGATAGATATAATAAAGACTATTTCTTGTGTTACGTGTATGTACATGTTTATTTACAGTGCAGTTAGACTTTTCTATTACTTATAAGATTGTCTTTTGAATGTATAACAAATACACTGTTAATATCTTTAGATGACTGAAACTCTTTCTACACGATTCTAAATGTTTTAACCCTGCAGTATACCTTACTGCCCGTTTTTGAAGAATAAAAAATTTTTAGTTTCTTTATATCTTGTCCTACATTCAATATTGATGTGTTAGAAGTGGAAGTTAAAAGTGTGAACATTAACATACTCTCTAGCTGAGTAGATTTCAGTGCAGGGATAATAAATACATATGAATGAAATACCTATGATATGACCTATTCTACAGGACATTATTTCATGCTGCTGCGAAACATGTCAAGTGAAAATTATCTGTATGACAGCGGTAAAGGGAGGGGGGATATTGAGGGCCGAATAGTAGTTAACCTTACGGACTGGATATTGCTACCGATTGCTACTAACACCTTGTGGTACTTGTGAACGGCGCATAGATGGCAGGACAATAGACTCGGCCCACGTTCCGACCAATGCATTACAGTTACCTATCTGGTAGTAGTAACTGTGCTCCGCCTGCGCACGCATCACCGCACAAACACCTGTAACATAGCTCCGCCTCTTTCCATCTCCCTACCACACACATCTTCTAGACGCACTCTGCCATTCGTCTACTGACAATTTCCTGCTGTGTCTACCGAACTGCACTAGAGCTGGCCAGTAGCTAATATCCGTCCGACAAGATGAATCGCGTCGACTGTAACAGAGACATAGCCTACACCCTAACTAAGTTTGTCTCGAGTGGCCGTGTAGTTAATACACAGAAAAAGACATAGTGTAAACCTTAAGACGTGTGTCTCGGTGCCATAACAGAAGAGGGAAGTTTGAAATGAGCGCTCGAAGTTGTTGGAGAGATGGGGCGGCCACAACGCTCCACGCCCCTCAGCGTAAGTAAACTCGTCACAGCACACTAGATACACAGTGACCGATCGAATCACATGGTGTGCTAGCCCATTCGCTAGTACATATTAACCCACAGTTTATCTAGTATTAACACAATCAGACGGATATAGTTCATACTTTAAGGCCGTCATACACGATCGCTCCATCCGTCCAAATGGCGTGGTGTCACTCCAAAATCGTATCGTTTGTGGGAAATTTGACGGGATGAAGTGGCGTGACAGGATTAGTTGGATTTTCGGTCAGTCCAATATCCATCCGTTCTCTCCATCAATCCAACTGATAGTGTGTGGGGAAAACAACGTGGAGCGATATCGCGCCACTCGCCCCGTGTGTGGTGAAACCGTGGTCCAAACATATACCATTCTGTCATGCAACACCGAGCTTTAACATCGTCTATGCGTAATCGGGTGATTGCACAACATTGTACTTTCAATGATGACGTCTGGACACGATTTTTTGCTACAAGTAACAGAAAAATATCGAGATCTTCCATGCTTATGGCAAGTAACACATAGTGATTATCACGACAAAATTAAAAGGAATGTGGCTATCGACCAATTGTTGGTATTGTTCAAGACCAAAGATGTTAATGCAAACAGGGAAACAGTGTTAAAAAAGATTAATTCCTTGCGGTCATGTTTAAAAAAGGAACATAACAAGGTAGGAATTTTTATTATATATGCACCTATTTGCATGAAAGTTGTGTGTCTCTTCTATGGTCTATCCTACCGGGACGGTCATTTTCAATGTTTCACAGATCAAAAATTCGCAGCGAACTGGTTCAAGTCCCGATGATGTACACGTTCCTAAACTCTGGTACTACGATCAACTCCTGTTTCTTGAGGACCAAGACATTCCTAGGAAGAGCCACAGTATAGAATCTGTTCTGGACAATTTCCCTTTCGACCATGACGACAATGAGGTAAGAAAAAACGCAATACCGTATCCATGTTTTGTAATTATTTCAAAGTTAGGAATATAAATAATCATAATAATGATAATAATTAATAATAATAATTAATTAATTAATGATAATGATAATAATATTTTTACATAGAAATACACTATATCATAAACCAGTACATAGCTGTTAAGTTTAATAACACAGAAAAATCGTATTCAAACTTTTATTGTACCCTTTCACTCAACCAAGCAACTTCTCCCTCACCATTGAAGTAATCAAGAAACATTTCCCTGATTAGTTTTGCCTGATTCGTTGAATTACGATCTACTGTTCTTTGTAATGGCGTTAACTGGTTTTCTGGATCTTGTTCGGAATCTTCCTGTTCTGCAGAAATATATGCGAAGCATTTTTTGTGAAGGTAATTGTGTAAAACGCAACAGGTGAGGATCACCAGATCGATTCGATCCACATCCAAATGTATTCCTGTATGAAAAATTCTGAACCGGTTACTCAATATGCCAAATACATTTTCAATTATTCTTCTTGCCCTTGATAATTGCGCATTAAAAATTTTCCTTTCCCATGTCAATTTTTTTTGACTGTACGGCTTTAAAAAATCACACCTCAGAGCAAATGCTTCATGAAGACATATGGCAGTTCGGTCATACTTCCATTGACTGGTTCTGGTTGGGGTATGTTCAGTCGGTTGTTGTTTAGTTTTTCAAAGAAAGTTGTGTGCCTAATTACTCCACCATCTGATATCCGGCCATTTGTGCCAACCTCACACCAAATAAATTCGTAATTAGCGTTGGCACAACCCATAAGCACTACACTGTGGAAATTCTTATAATTCCAGAAGTAGGAACCGCTGCCTGGTGGTGACGTAATCTTCACGTTTCCCATCAAGTGCTCCTAAGCAGTGGGGAAATTGCCACCTATCTTCGAAATCACGAGCAATTTCCTTCCACTGCTGCTTACTGTTCGGCATCTGAAACGGAGAACATTATTTTTTCAGGTTTGTGAAGTGGCATCCAATGAAAGTGACACCCAGAGTACAACAGGCAGTACCACGTCACGTACTTTCAAACGGCCGAAAAATTCAAAAGCAGACCAAGTATTGGAGAAGATTTCCAATCGTTGGACCAACCGTTCAAAGCACCCCAACAACCCGAGAAGAACAAGGAAGCACATGACGCGTTTGGGGAAAATGTGGCAGAACAATTACGTTCACTGCCACCATCGATGGTTCCCATTTGTAAAAAACTTATTAGTGATGCCCTGTATTATGCAGCAGTAGGCCAATTTAACTACGCCTCAAGGATCACTCACGGTCAGCTCAAAACGACATTGACTTGAACAACGCCTCGAGGATCACTCATGGTGATGCTCAAAATGACGTCTTGAACAACGCCTCAAGGATCACTCACGGTGATGCTCAAAATGACATTGTCTTGAACGCTTACTTAAATGCAGTTAATAACGATCCGCAATACCAACAATTGTAATTTTATTATTCCCTCCACTTTGTTTATTTATGTTTCGTTCTAGTTATAAGTAATGAGTTCTTTTTTTTTTTATTAAAACAACAACTCCCAAAAACGGTTTTGTAATTTCTAATTCCAATTACTGCCTTGTATTTTTGGATTGAAACATAAAGTAATTATTATTGAATGAACAAGATGAATGATTTGATACCAATTAATCGAAAGTTCTTACCTTCATGTATTCCAGCAGACAAGCAATAATTGCTTTGCAAGTCTCCGGTATGATATGCCCCAACGATTGAGGGGAAATAGCTGTTGGATATTTCAGCTCTTCATAGGTACACCCCGAAGCCAAAAAGCGAGGAGTAGCCGTCAGCCTCTCGTGAGGGGTGATACTCTGCCTCATCACAGTGTCTTGCTTTTTAATCATTGGAGTTATCATTTCCAATAAATTGAAATAACTCTCTTCATCCATGCGAAGATAATTGCGCCAATCTGTTGGCTCCAAAGAGAGTTCTTTCACTAGATTCACATGAGAGAACTGCTTCCTCTTCAGTAACCAATCTTTAGACCATCTGGTCCTCTTTTTTTTTTTTTTTTTTTTTCAAAATGATGCAAATAGCAGCAGCCATAAACAATTCTTCTTCATCCATTTGAAAATCGCTTTGGGAAAGCACACGAACGAAAGCACATCCCGCACTCGGCCTGTCTGGAGACTAGAGCGCAGATGGATTGGAGTGATGGTCTGCGTGCTACGTTTTTGGATGTCATCCATTTGGACGTCGTCAAAGTGGATGACGTCCGAATGGAGCGATCGTGTGTTAGGCCCTTTAGTCGCCAAATTTCTCTAGAGGGCCTAACACACGATCGCTGCATTGATGTGTACTTTTCTTTATATTATGATGTTTTTCTTTTTTTGTCTATGTTTTTATATTACAGTTACTATATGATGTTTTTCAGACTTGTTTTTGACTGATTAGTCAGTAATTATGTTTCAAGTACATGGCAATTCACACATGTTCAATTTGAAGAATAAAAGTTTTACATTTTGTGATAAATCAGTTTCCTATCACTATTCATGTAATAAATACCTAATATATTGTTTGGAAAATACGTCAAGGAACACTACGTCAAAAGAATGGTATGAAAGAGGTAATAGACGAAAATAATAACTGAAAATATTGGCTAATGCGACGCAAATGAAGGAAAATCGCAATATCCGTCTGGGAGACGGATGTTCCTCATAACGCACAAAAAAAAAAGATGTTTCGTCTGAAGGGTTAAAGACCAACATGTGGTCTCTGAGTATGATAAAGGATAATTTTTCTTGATTTCAGGTTTCTCTATTTTAGGTTTTTTCCACATTTACAAAATGCAAAAGTCGGTCCCCTACACCATTTGGAACCTCAATTTACAGTTCATGTTCACTACTTTGCTGTGTGAGTTGCATGAATAATGGCATGATTATGTGCAATGGAAGTGTATCAACTGTAAAGTACTGTAGCAGTGTACTATCAATTCGCAAGAATACTCGTAACACTTGGTCAAAAAGCCAATAGAAGGAGCTATTTGCACATAAGCTTGCTTGTAACTTGACACTGTTATTGGCTGATCACAAATCATGCATGTGAGGTACCCATGATTGGTCATCATACACCACACTCTCGAATAATGGACCCTTAGAATGTGTTGTGCAGTGAAAGCTGTAATTGTAGTTCATTTTACAAGTTCTCTTTTCATTTGTGTCCCACAAAATAAATATAAAAACCTAAATATGAAATGGATTGTAGGAAAACATCATTTGGTTTAAACTACTGTAATTACAGTAGTGTAATGTCAAATCTCAAGATTTAGCATGCAAGCAATTGGTCAAAATGCCCATGGTAGGATCCATTTACATGCAAGTAGGTTTCTAACTCTAGACTTTTATTGTATGATGAGTTTTAATTGAAAATACTATGTTCTGTCCATTTGGCACAGTAATAAATTTATTTTATCATGTACATTTACATCTTAGTACATGTTTCAATGTATGTTGGTCATCATCAGGTAATACACATTTTGAGAACGAAGGTTTATCAGACAGTGGGTCATCTTCCTTAGCGGATGCCTTAACCCTGCTCTTCTTCTCAGCAGCATAGACTGTCAGAAGTTCAGGGTGAAAAGTAGGGGGACAGCTCATCCAGCTGGGTGTGAAGGCCCAGACTGACTGGATTGTTCATGCAGTGAGTAGGTGGCTGAAATTTAGCGCCAAATTATTGGCACGTGAAATACTTGGATTGTGTGTTTTCAATGTGAATACAGTAGGAGCGTGGGAAGATCATGCCTGAGGGGAGTACATGAAAGTTACAATTTAGTGAAACATGAAATGATGAAATGCCTTCAACCAAAATCCTCTGTATAGGAGTTCACGATCACAGGGGAAAGCAGTACGCCCATAGGTATCTGATCAGTTTGCCTATAGGACAAGCCACTGAAGCTTAAGTTAGAAGGCTTGAGGGTATCAAGGAGCAGCGCCAGGATCTTCGTTTTGTAGTGTAGACTCATGACATTAAGGCTTCCCTGATCAGCACTCTGGTGAATGCTGAAACCACGCTAAAGCTGCATTCTAACTCGTTCCCCCCCCCCCCCCCCCCCCCCCCCCCCCAGCAAGATCATTCCACTAGGCTCCACACTTCCAGCATTTTACAGCATTGATAATTCAACTTTAGTTTAGACATCCCACAGTGACAGTCAAGATAGGAATCTTCAATCACAACACACGTCACACTTTTTAGTATCAAATATACAACATGTTTTGGTCTTAAAGGGCCATCATTAAGTAGTAGTAATTACTCGTAACAATAGAGAAAATTATATGCAAACATGAAATTCACCAGTTTTTCCACCTCTGTCTTTTGTTCTCCAAACAGATGACCTGTAATACAAACATTTGCATAACTTTAAGACAAGAAATACATACAAAGTACTCTACATTGCACACATAATTTTTACTGTGTTCCTAAGAGAAAGGGTACTGCACAAGACATATAGTTATAAAAATTATAATAAAATTGGATAATGATGATGATAATTACATTAAAGTGTAAAATCTAATTTAATACAACAAATCATAGCCTGTGAAACTTATGGAAACTGGATAATACAGAAAAAAATAATTGGCCAGAATGATGGTCTGTGACTCTGACGACAGCACATGTTTTGTGTTAGGAGCATCCACACTGTGAATTTGACAAATCAAGGAGGAGAAAGCTGCAGGCAGAGATGATGAGGAAACAAGTGAAAGGGACAATATTGAAGAACGCAAGAAAAAAGGAGAAGAGAGGAGAAAGAAAATAAAGGATGAAACATAAAAGGAGACAAGGAAAAAATGAATGAAGAGATGACAAAGCAAGCAAAAAGGAGATCAGGTGGTAAAGGGGGACAAAATAAAATACAAATACTGCCTTCTTATGATGCTGCAATTATTAGTGACCTTCATTGCAAAGAAACAGACTCTTTTTCATCACCTAGGTTGAAGGGATGAAATCAGGTGCATGATTCACCATAAATAACTGTGTTATTCACATGTATAAAAAGAAACTGAAAAATGATCAACTATGATAGTGCCTTAATGAAAACTTGCCCACTGCATTGAAAGTTATTATGTGGTAACAGACATACACATGGGGAGAAATTCTCATGTGACCTATTCCTTTTGTTCACATTCAGTAGTGCTGGAGTCCACTCAGCCTCTAACAGAAATGAGTACCAGCGCATTTCCTTGGAGGTAAAGTGCAGCCGGCATGTAGAGCTGACAACTAGTTGTGCCGGATATTAAAGTAAGGATGGAAGCCCAACATTCCATTCCACCTCTGAGTCTTCAGGACTTGTTACAGGAAAGCTTTACCTTTTACTATAGCCCAATAAAGTGACAAATTCTTAAATTACTGTGCAATGTGGGTTTCTTTAAAAGTGGATAAATTGATGAGCCTCAAGGAAATGTCAGGTAAGAGGTAAATGTCAGCCGCACAGCTCTTGAAACATGGCAATATATAAGGTGTATAGTTGCTTGTCCTTTATACAGGCCTACTACTAATACGGAATTTATATCAGTGACTTGTGTTACACACTGAGGGAAAGCATACAACATAAAGCAGAGGGAGAAAGGTGAAAAGAGATCTAAGAAAAATAGGTTCTTGTGAGGTGAACATGAGCTGCTAATGACAGTATCTAGCAGAATTTTGTACTCAACCTGTTTCAATATCAAGGTTTTATACCAGCAACTACATTTCAAACCCCATTAACAAAATAATATTAGCTTACCAACAAGTGTTCCTGCTGATCTTGCTTTCCATATTTTAATGTTCATTTCATCAGACCCATGTACATGTTATCCATTGACCAGAAGAAACATGTAATCCTTTGCATTCGTTTTGTGTGATAAAATCACAATAATGGCTCTCAAATAAAGCTTATAAAATTGCATACAATACAGTAAAGCCTGTTTATGATAAAATCCCAGCAGAATTCTGTTTAACACAATTACTACTAGATAACATAAAATTGCACAGTACACAGCTTGTGTAAAGTGTGATGCAAATCACAAGTCAGAAAATTATGCCACCACCCCCTCCCCCCGACCACACACACACACACACACACACGTGAGCATGCACGTGATTCACAACGTAAGGCTTAACTCGGGAGCTTATTCCTGACGCCATTCCCAGTCAGAACTGTTAGGTCTGATTATCAAGGGTGTCAGTTCTTGTTTAATTACTTCTAAAACTCTATGACTTACAAGAAAAGCATACTGGATATAAAATGGGTGTTTCATTTCTCGCTGGAACTTTTGATAAAAAGCCTTCTTCACTGTAATAAATATTCAGCAAGTCACACTTGAGATGTGCATTGAAACACGTAAAATGTTCTTTATGTTTTCTTGATCTCAACCAGAATCAGAATCTGTGAGGAATTTTCAGTTAAAAGTGCCAAGTATTAAATTTCATAAAAATCCATACCATACTTCTCCAGTTGTTATCTATGTACAGACTTCTAAGGCATGCTGTAGTTATACTGGATATTCAACAGTGTTCCTAGAATGGGTTCCTAAGGGCAAACGTTTCTGTAATTTACCACTTTGTCTCAGATTTAATTCCACGAACTTCAAGCGTAAAATAATTTTGAAGACAGAAGGAATCAGGATTAGACGCCATCAAATGTAAAATAATTTTGAAAACAGAAGGCACCAGTATTAAGACACTATGCTGCCTTCCTGAAGTTTTTTACTTTTCTGTGCAATAACTCATATACATATAATACAGATCGTAATTCTGTCTGGAAGAGGCTTAAGAGAGTGTAACTGGATAACCAGGACTACTACTTCACACTATCAGTCTTCTTTCACTAGAGATTCAACATTCCTCCTAAATTACAAATTGTACAGAAGTGAGATTTATAAAGGTGCTTAAAACCTTCTGTTCTGTTGTGATTGCTTTAATTTCTGTGCTACACATATGAAATGAAAATTTGTAGCACCTTGAGAATCTGTATCTACATCTTAAATAAGTTTTGCAACAATTCAAACTTCCACTTCCACAACCACGTGGACTTGAAATCAAACCAAATGGAAAATAGTGTTTATTAACTTCATTTTCTTCCTACAATCAGGAATCTAATGCTCCTTACATATTCTGCCTCCATGACTTAAAAGATGGGACATTTTAAAACAAACTTTTCAGTTTCTGTATTAGTTTTGATGCAGTACACAGGAAACAAAAATGATCATAAAAATGAAACACAGAAGTTATGTTTTCATGCAAACATATATTAGATGTGACAATATGCACAGCACACGGAAGTCAGAACACCAACAAAACGTTACTCTATGTAATACAGTAACTCCCATAGTTTAAAATTAAATTGTTTCATTTGTGAATAGAAGAATATGCAGAGAAAACAATATTCCATACAAGATTTTGCTTATTATTAATAATGCTCATGGTCATCTTGCACATTTAGACAATACTCGTCCAAATGTGAAGGTCATGTTTCTTCCCCCAAACTCTAAATCAAAATGCCAGCCTGTGGTTCAGGAGGTCATTGCCAACCATAAAGCCTATTATCTAAAAAGAACATTTGGAGTTTGGATTTCAGATGGACTCCTATGTACATATATATATATATATATATATATATATATATATATATATATATGTGTGTGTGTGTGTGTGTGTGTGTGTGTGTATAAAAGCAAATCCCGATTTACAGCTGATTTTCCAGAATGTAACTGCTACGTAAGTTGGGGACTGTCTGCAATTCAACCTACTCTATAATACCACTAGCATTCAAAATAAGGTTCTTTGATGCTACATAATCATAGCAGGAAGTTCTTCATTATTTTAACACTTGTACTTATACACTGTCAAATCCCGGTTGGGTGAGATTTTCCGCACCTGTCCAGACCAACCCTGGGGCCCACCCAACCTCCTGATTAATGGGTACCAGGTTTTTCCCAGAGGTAAAGCGGCTGGGGCGTGGCATTGACCACCCACCCCATCTAGCGCTGAGGTTAAAGAAAGAGTCGAGTTATACCTCTACTGTCCCTTCTGGGCCTTCATACACTGTTCTAGGATGAACTTTACGTTTTACTTATACATTGAATATCACTACAAGTGCTTACAACAAAACAAATACAACATGAAATGACAAGTCTATAGAAATGTGTTCCTGATAATAAATGGAATGGGTTGGTGACGAAGTGATAAATGAAAGCTGACTTTACATTAAATGCACAGTTCTATGAGCATTTTTATTATTACAATTTTTTGTATTAAATTTACATCTTCCTTCATGAATTTGAAAAGAACAGTGAGTCTCTTTATGCTCCTTAATGATCACAATCAAAATCTGAAGAAAAAAATATCTGATATGTTGGAAACAATTATACATAAAGACTACCATATGAAAAAGTGAAATTTAAGAGATCTCAGGAACTGTACAAGAGAGTCAAGAATGCTAGGCTGAAGCACCTTCAAACTTACCAATCTAATTTGCAATAACAGGAAACCAAATAAGACAGACATGCAGAATGGGTTGACTAATCAGATTTGCTACACAGGCCATGACCTTGTATTTTCTGAAAAAATTTGTTGGGATCAACTTGTAAGCTTCCTTCCAACTTAAGCAACGGCCTTGTTCCTACTCTCAGCAGCCTTCCTGGTTTGCCGGTAGGGCACCCACCACATTCACAGAGAATACTATAAACACATTTCTGCATATCCTGCATACGCTTATTTGCTCTAGACATCATCAGCGACCCATGAAGCCCACAGTGTATCGGAAGTTTACAGACATACTCCTGAAATATTCAACAGAAGTACTGTGTCATATATTGGATACTGAAGGCAGAATAACTAATGCAGGTATGATTCTGACTGTCTGTATATTATTATCTAGTTCACATTTGTTACAAATAAACTAAGAAATAATCCACAATTTATCAACCATCACTTTTATGAATGACAAATTATCTGAAAATAATGAGTTTAGCACACAGGAAAATGAAGATAATTCTTATAGTGGTGATGAAAAAAACAAATAAGTTATCGCACTTCACACACTTATTGGTAGAGAAAAACAGTTAGCATCTGCTATGCACTGAACAAGCTGCATGCTTGCCTGGACACATCACAAACACAGAACTTCACATTTTCATATTTAAAGAGAAATGTTCTGGGTTTTGTGCTTTGAGAAAAAAGGTGGAGGAAGGGAAGTAGGTTCAAAGGAAAGAGGATAGTGAGATTCTTAGAACACACAAAGTTCACTTCTTGAACTTAAGTGCCTGTCTGTTATGTTTTAGCTGCCAAATACTGTACTCACTTGCCTTGAAACTAGTCAAGGGAAATATTTATAAATAGAGAGATTGCCTTTGCGATTGTCTTTGACACACCTCTTCCAGAACACTTTGCCATCACTTGATTCATGAACATGATACATTTTATGAAAACAGTCACCTGTATTACCCGTCACAAAAACATATTTTATGGAAAGACATGGCCACTCTCGTTTCAACATAAATTACACCGCATATTCACTTCACATAAGTTATGGTACATTCCATTCAAGCTTCAGTCCTTGGTTCAAGTACAGGATACATTCGTTCAATTGCACACACTACACTATTTTGTGTATACAAATATTATGTACATATACAGAGGTAAGTCCCTATTACTCTTTAGCTAACAAACAGTTTTGATAAAAATGTGAATCATCAATCTATGTAATTATTGGTCTTTATAATGAGACTTGGTCAAATATGATTTTAATAAATATCAGTGTTAAAATTATGTAGAGGGAATGATGAGATGCCCATATGAAATCTGGTAACATCTTGTTACGAATTAAGAGGCCTGCTGAGTCATAGCTAGTTCTTTTGTAGTCAAAAGTGTGTGATCTTTAGGTACATGAGGCAAGTGCAAGATTTTGAACTACAAGGACTATGTTACAGTTACACCACTACAACCACAGTAACATTGCCTAGCAAATGTTTCCCCTTTCATAAAGAGAGAAACAAAATCAAGAAGGGTATTAAAAGAAATGAGTTACTGACTAGAGGTATCGTTGTGAACATTCACAGTCTGTCTGAATCCAGCTATGAGCTGGTGGCTTGTGAAAGCAAAATGTTGTGATTGTATTTTGCTTTCAGTACAATGCTGAAAGTACTAAATAAATTAGTATAATTAATTAAAAATGTGTATAAAAATATGAATTCAGGAACTTGTAAGTATGAACTAAATACACGTTCGTGTGAGAAAACATCATTTCACAATAATGACTAGGCTTTATATCAAGCTTCTGACTAGAAAAAATATATAAGTATAAAAACCAAACAATAAACAGGTCTTCAGTCAATGATTTCACATATACTTATTTATCCTTGTATCCTTTCATGCAATTATGCCATGACTCTCAGTAAAACTTTGTATTATACACAGTGTGGACTGTACACTCTTCAAACTGTTTATCATGGGTATCTTGAATTCATGCCATGCCGGTTCTCTTAATTTAATGTTTATAGACTATGCCACGCAATCCCCACAGGAAGGAAACAGTGATTTCGTAACACGACATCTTACTTTCAGAGAATATACATTACAGTTTATCTTAGTTATGGTTGCCTACAAATTATTCATGGGATGAAAGCAATCTGTAAACTTTCATTAAAAGGATCAGTATACCTAGAGACCAATAGACCCTTTTCTATACTTGTAATCTATCAGATTGTAATCAGTATTGCAAATTCAAGGTTATCCTCTTATAGTTAAAACTGTTCTGGAACTACTATGGGGCTTAGTTGGCAAGACTGAGAAATGACAAAAATCAAAGTGCTGGGCGAGGTTTCACAGACACAATCAATCAGAACCGAAGAATTCAGTTTTGAATTCAGTAGCTGTGAACATGTTACATAGGTAATGCAATGCATATTTCCCAAAAGTAAACATTACATTTACTATAAATTCAGTTCTTGGTTTCATTATTTATTGTATTAGAACGAACTTTGTAATTTTAATGCTTTTGAAAGCAAGGTTGGTAAATACTCCACTCTTGTGTGCATAGTGCATGAAGACAGGACCTGCAACAATCTTACCAAACAGAAAAACTACCTTAAAGACAAGGGCTGTCACATGAAGATGAATCCTTATGTTAAGATATGCCAGAAGTACACTACATACTCTACATCAAAATTAGCGCAGAAAGGTAATGCATCTTTCTCATCTTACAAATCAACTCAACTGTACCACGTTTTCAAGTCAGTTTTTCCTCACATACATACTACAAGGAAAGTACTGTGATCATGAAAAATTTCATCGCAAATCTTTTGTGTTCCCAAGCTAAGAAATGGAATAGTAGAAATGCATCTGTATGTGTATTTCTCTAGTTTTTTACTGGTTTAGTGGATTTTCTTCATCTTGGGTATGTATGAATGTTCATATCCTGAATAGGTGACCAGAAAATATGCATATGCAAACTTATAAAAATGAAGTTCAGAGAAAATGAAAACTTTCTTAAAATACAGTTGTGTTGTTATTTTATAGCTTTACTCATTTATAGAGAATACAGTTCTGACCATACATCCCAAAGTACTTATAAGGCATTCAGAACCCTTTCTTTCCTTGAGATGCACAACTGCTATGATAAGTTTGTGACATAATTTGCAGCACTCTGCCTGAATTACTTGAATATTTATGCAATGATGCCATGGAGAAATAAAGACAGGAGCCATATTTGCAACTTTAGGAATGTGTGATTATGAAAAGAATTTACTTAAAAGTATGGCAAAGCAGGCCTGCCAATCACAGGACAGAAAATATAAATCATCTGACTTCCTCTTAAAACTGGCCGTTTAAAAGAAAACTATCTTTCGTGGTCATTATAAAATATAAAGTCATAAGATAACATGACTTTCTTTCACCACTGGATTTATACTCTATGATGGCAATGTACATTTAAAATGAAGTAGCAAAAGCTGCAAATGAGAATGAAATGTCAGAGGGTTATATATATCTGTTTGCCATTGGTATGTGCAGTCATTCATCTCAGGTTATGCTGCACCAAAGGCATTCAAATGTACATGATAAAATATTGCTTTAATCATCATTTCCACACTGGTACAAACAAATAAGTTAATATTCAAATGGCAGTAAGTATTATTTATAGAAGAAATATGGTTCTTGTCTAATGAAGGACCTTCTGCCCATAGTATGTAGTTAAGTTTAAGATTTGCAGACCTGACAACACAAATTATCCAACACATTTTATTTTGTCAAAACTGCATGCCACTCTTCAAGAACAATTACAATATAATATCCCATTACTGATCAACCAAACAGCTGACAAACTTTCAAGTAATGATTACACATAACATGAATAACAGCAACATTAAACATTCATTAATATATTAATTGTATTGTGCGCTTGCTTCAAACTTTTAAGAAAAATAATCCATACTCTTCTTTGCAAACAATGGAATTCCTACAGTTAAAATATATAATTCTGTAGGGAAGACATGTTACATTTTATGAATATGAAAAGTTTGCTTTCATACATGAAGATAAAATATTATGCACACACATAAAAATGCCTATCAAAATAGTGACTAGCTAAAGAAGGGATATGTCTAACACTGGTATCTAGAAGTTTTCAATACTATGTAACAGCACTCTTTCATGAATTGGTAAGATGGTGTTTTCAGAATTTTTCAAATATTCACATTATTTGACAATGTAACTAGAGGGTGGAACATAAAACAGTTAGCATTAAATTCAAAACATTTTCAAATACTAACATTATTTGACAGTATAATTAGAGGTTGGAAGAAAAAATAATTAGCATTAACTTTGGAAACATAATTTTGCAAGTTTTAGATGATGTATTTATTTATCAGTTACCACTGTAAAATTTTTTTTTAGCAGTGTAACATACAGGTCCTAACTGCCATGTAAATATCTTGAATGTATTTTGATCAATACGTGAAAGAGATGAAGTGGAGACTAAAGTTTAAAGATTTAAGAAATGCTTTGCTATTATTTGTAGGCTTTATGTATTCTGGTCAAAATGTACTGAGAACAGGAATCAAATTTTCACATTTCCACTCCTCTCCTGAGAATGATGAAACAATCCACAGACTTCAATGTAAACCACAGAACAGGCAGTTGTATGTTGTAACTGAATATGTTCAGTCTCCTGATACAGACAATAAACTACACTAAGGTGAAATAATTTTCATGAAAGTATCTGTGGATCTTCTCAGGCTCATTTCCACTATTTCTCTTATTCAACATATTTTACCAATTTGACCAAAAATGCACTATTCATTATGTTATTTTCAAAACCATAATTTGTGTCTGAATGTTCAGTTAAAGTTTTAAAATGTAGAGACCATTATGTTTAATGCTACACTTTGGATACTTGAATGATGTAACAGACTAATTCTGAATGGTGACATATGAAAGTGTAAGATGCTTACAAGGGAAAAACCAGGTAAATCAATTTCTTATGTAAGAGCAGTTCCAAGACATGAACATATCCAAATACCAATGTCGTAGTACAAAAGGATATCATATTGCACTTCTATTACTACAACATTCTTGCCTTTAAAGGGATGAATGAAACATTGGTAGAGAGCTATCTGTCAAAAGAGCACCTGTTTGGAAAGCTACTCTATATAACACTGAGATCTTTCTTACCGTAGGGTGATGTCTCTTATAAATTGTTATTTGAAGAGAAATATGATGTGAAGTAATTTTGCAAGGTGCCAGGTTGAGGGAAGGGGGATGGAGACAACTTGCTAATGTCAGGAACATCTGGAAAAGGAGAAATACTTTCTTATAGGGAACAAAAATTAATATTTTGTAATTATTATCATTAAAAATTAAAGACTACCTGAATTCTCTTTCTGTCTTGGTCTAAAATGCACAGAAATTAATTACTTCAGCAATGACATCTTGAATTCTTATATGGTATTGAACATGGCACAAGAGATCTCAAAAGAAATTTTTTATGTCACTAGTCCTTTGTCACTGTCAAACAGAATTCCTCAGTCTTTCAATCACTAAATAATTGTAATGTTTAACTTTATCTAATGAACATGTCATGGAAGAAGAAATATGAACATATATGTAACTGAAACAAATTTAATGTAGTTAATTTATAGAGGGAATTAGCATCAATACAACTATTTTACATCAGTAACATTTTCGATCTAATTTCAAACCATTTTACAATTTCAGTGTCTAACAACAAAAATAATACTACATATTAGAGGCTTCTTGAGGTGAAGCTAAAATAATAATGAGCCAGCATGCTGAATTAAGACCCAAGAGTCTGGCGCAGTGATAACAATATCATAACTTCATGTTATTTCCTTTTATTTCAGGTAAATATATTCAGTAGATGGAGTGAGATCAACAAATGCTGCTACTTTCATTCTTCTCTACCACAGCTTCACCCTAGGTGTCCGCAGCCACGTCATTACACAAGAGTTACACTTTGTTCAAAGTCTACACATTTCATTTCTGGAAGTATGAGTGTAACAATTATCAGCATTTTCAGGGAAAGTCAAATTACTGATGCATTGTAAGTGCCACTCATTTCATGACCCATCAGTCACAATTACTGCAATCTAAAGAACAGAACTGTACAGTTTATTGATATTTCATGTTGATTCATTATGATATCTAAAATCATGACTAACATTTCATTCTGTTCATATGATAAGCACACACAGTGTGGCTATATTTGGTGTAATGGAAACTATTCCAAGTTAGTATAAAAATTCAGCAAAATTAATATTGTTAGCTAATTTTCAGTCTGTACAGTGCAGTAACAAGGATATCTTGATTGTTTGATCAGCAATATAGGTTATATTATGTCATTGTTGATGACCATATTCATACCCACTGTGTGTGTCTGTTGTTTACCTTTGAAGTTACAACTGCTGCCGTCAGAATGCTATGATTAACCATTGCAGTGTAATTTATCAAGGTAAACAAATTCAATTATTAATTGTCTTATGACCCATTGAATAACAGTTCAATAGTCATGCATGAATTTATGGCATGAGTACATTAACTGAATGGCATGAGGAGACCTTAATATAAGGAATGAATGTTTCTACCTGTATGCTGCTGCCATACATGGAATACCAGATTGTTTTTGAATTCATTTGATAATTTAAAAAAAGCACAATTACTCAGTTTAAATGAACCTGAATCTCTTATTTTAAATGAAAAGAAACTCCAGCATATCTGACACACCAGCAAATACTGTGACATGCATTTACCAGATACATTCCTGCCAGAGACATTAATATAAATAAGAACACAGTGTACTATGAACTTTTTACTACAGAGACTACAGGTTTTCTCATTTTATCAATTTCTGATACAATACAGTAAAATCGTATTAGATGTACAAAAGAAAACTTAATAGTACTCTTATCTTGTGTACACATAACCTAAGAATATGTAATATCATACAGATGGTCCAGTAAAATAAAAAGCAACTATTGCAAGAATCAATGCAGTTCAGTAACTATAATATGAAATATAAATTACATATGCTACAAACCCGGATTGTTTCAGAGTGTATGTGTTTTTAGTCAAATTTAAGAAATGTAGAATTGGTCCATTATGAATCATAGCATATTTCAAAACATACTCCTTCATTAAAGTGAAAAGAAACTAGTTGACCATACAGCATTTAGAGAGTACAACTCTTTTTAACAGCATGACTGCCAAACACAATTCAAAGTCTTGTTTCAAGAATTTGCACAGTATCCGTAACACATAAATTTGAGAATTATTTGATATTATTTTTCCATTGCTTGATCTGTTCTATATCTCTTCCTTCATTTCTCGAGCAGTTTGGTTTTTACACTGACTTTGGAGACAGTAAAGCATAGGATCCTTTACTATACAAAATATCATGCATTTCCTTCTAATGCAAGTAAAATGAGTCCTTTACACTTTTGGAATTCTGTATAAAGCATAATTATTAAGTATTCAAATTGAAAATTAATAATAAATTATTCCTTTTTAACTCATGACTCCTTGCACAGAATATATCAGCTGTCACCACTTTCTCTTGCATCTTGGTTGCAGACACATCATGTGCCCTTATTAGCATCCCCTCAAAACTAGCTTCAAAAATGTCTGCTCAGATTTCTATTTCTTCAGTTCAGACAGATTGGAAAATTTAACTTTAATGTTTATCAACAATAATTTTCTGAAAATGGCTCATTTTCTGTAGAAGAAATATGACAGTTTCCCAGGATGACTCTAAACCCTGTTACCTTAAAAACAATATTATTCAAGACAAATAATGATATTAATTCATGAACAATACAATTTATAAAATTAAATGCAAAACAATTAGAATTTAAAGAAAAATCTTTAGTGCTGGTTCAGTAATTAAAGAGGTGTTTCAAACAGCTTCCATACTTGTAATTTAAAAAAGTCTTTATAAAGAGGAATAAAAATTTAATTCCAGAAACTAAGTGTTTAGGTAAACATAATGTACAATTCGTTATTCAGTACCTTTAATTGTTTGTTACACATTTGGAATAATAATTGGAACTGTGATTTAGAGTATGTACTGCTACTGCTTATGGTGGTAAAATATTCCAGTATGTTTTGAGGCACTGAGTGATTATCTTATTTTGTTTGAAGTTCACATCTTTTTCTTGTTGGCTGCAAAATCATTGACTTTCATATCCTTATTTAACTCTGAGTTATGTAATGATTATAAACTAGTGATGCATAATATCTGTATAAAGTGTGCTACTTCCTTGGCATTATATAGAGTTCACTTCCTACATGACCTGTCCAATATCTGCAGGTTATGTGGCCAAAAGAGTCCTTGTGGAATGCACCTTCTTCATTTTGTGTTAACTGTCTTTCAGCAGCTCACCTAGTCTATCTTCCTGTCTTCATTGTTATTGGAAATGCATACTGTTGAATGTGGATGAATAGGCCTACCCATAAGCTGCCGGCATATTTTGTATGAATGTTTTACTCACAGGAATTCATCTACACCCACTTCCAGGTTTGTGCATTCATATCTATTTTCACATTCTTTGTCTGCTGACTAGAATGACTGTGTATGTTCACTGCAAATTCTTTTGATGTATGGTGTAAAAAGGAACACAGTGGAACATGTTGTTAACATACAGTATTGCCTTCAAAATACCTTGAGCTATTAACCATCATGCAGTCTTGCGAATGAAACTTCAATACAATGAGAGTTCTGCATTTCTGGATTATAGCTGTCTTCCAAATTGGAGGTTTACCCTCCCCATTATGGTAGAACTCACCTCATATACATAGCACTGCCATGACATTACGCATTACTCTCCTTACGCCCACCAGTTTGGGTGGCAGTAGGTGTTCCTGCTGAACTACCTCCACCACCATTGTTACCATTGTTGTTCAGTTGTGCCAACTGCTTAAAGAGTGATGAGTTGACAAAGCGAGGATACGAGTCCCTGTGCATGAGCGTGTAGATCTGAAGTTGAGCCTCATCAAACGTGTGAGGTGTTGGATCGATCATATTGTGATTTACAATCTCCCTAACCCTTGAGTCCAGACTCACCTACAACACATAATAATGTACATAACCAAGTGTAATGTATCATATATTTCATATCTATTTTACATTTAAAAGGAATAAAACTTAAGGCTAACTATTTCAGGTGGGGAGTAAGGGTTTCTCTCATCACCTGCAAGTAGACAATGCTTCTGCTGCTTCCTATTATGCTCTCATGAACTCATAACCAACTGAAAATTATCTGTAAAGAAATGGCAATAAGCCAATAATAGTATGAATGCATATGGAAACAAGACTGAAAATGGCATACTCCATCGTGTATTAACAGACCTTACCAACACATTCTTTACTTTCAAAATGTCATATGATTTCATGGTACACATGTAAAAGTAATTTCATTTACACCCATAAGTTATGGAACAAACACCACATAAGAGTTATATGATGCAACAAGCTGACCAACCAACCAACCAACCAATCAACCAACCAACCACCCATCTACTCATAAAAAACGGTATAAAGCTGAGTCCTTGAGCAACTGATAGTTCCTTGACTAGTCAAAATCCCTGCATTATATGGAACCCCAAGATTCATTACCGTGTTATAACAGTTCACCACTTGTCCCTATCCTGAGTCACATAAATCCAGTCCACCCCCTCCCATCCTATTTATTTAAGAATCATTTCAATATTATCCTCCAATCTATGCCTATGTCTTCCAAGTGGCTCATTCCTTCAAGTTTCCCCACAGCAAACCTGTATGCCTTTCTCTTCTGTCCCATACATGCCACATACCTTGCCCACATCATTTTCCTTGACTTTATCAGCTCAGTAATTTTATATTAGTCTCACTGTGCATATTTCACAATTCACTGTTTATAAAACACCGACGAAATGCACTTCACTTTACCACTGAATTCTCAACGATTTTATACTTGGTGTGTCTATATACGTTTTTCAAACAACTCTGATTTTAAACTGATTTTATAAGTGAATGGCAATTGAACACTAAGATATTGCATAACAATAAGGACAGAAATACCATTGGATGTAAATATATGTAGTTTTGAAAACCCCCTGATGATGGTTTTACATAAACCGACACATATGTAGGGGTCTAGTGAAATAGAAAAGTGGTAAAGTGAAGTGCATTTCGTTGGTGTTTTATAAACAGTGAACAGCTCAGTAATGTTTGGTGAGAAGCAAAGTTCATGAAACTCCTAATTAGGAACACTTCTCCAGCCTCCTTTTACTTCCTTCCTCTTAGGCTAAAATATCTTCCTCAGTACTGTATTCTCAAAGGCTCTCAGTCTGTGTTCTTCCCTTAATGTGTGAAAATGAGTTTCTCACCCATATAAAAACGGGCAAAATTATAGTTTTTAATATTTCAATCTTTGTACTTTTTAGATAGCAGTTGGGAAGGTAAAAGTTTTTCAACCAAGTGGTAGCAAGCATTCCCTGCATTCGATCTGCTGTTAATTTCTTCATCATGTAAACAAGATCAATAACAGATGATAAAATAGTAAGTATCGGTCACGTTCAAAGAAATCTGAATATTTCCGCAGAATAACATTCAATTTATCAGATTCATAGCTGCCATACAGACTGAAGAAAAGAACAGTTTCCAGTTATGCACAAGGCCAAACTTTTGACGAAATATGTGCTAAATCCACATTTTTGGAAGCAGATGCTTAGGGTACATTTTCAAAGGACAGGAATTTTGGCTCTGTAGAGATGTTCACACAAATTATCACAAAGAAGCATGTGTTTAAAGAAACAAAATTCTGTTACAATAGAAAAAGTAAATTTTCATTACAATTTCACTCATAAACAAACAATTTGGTACACATTTTCGAAAAAAACATAATAAATCATTTAAAAAGTAGAGTAAATTAATCTTTCTGGGGACAGTATCTCCTTGGTGACACTAAATAATTAAAATTTTCGAACAACATAACACAACATGAATTGTTTGTGTGTTGCTGCTATTTAAATGACATTTTTAATATTAACACCCACACAAGAACATAATACCTGTAGAGTAGGAACACCTTAATGCCACCAGTTAATTCTGTATCAAAGGCATAATGAATAAATGACACTGAAGTTTATTATTTTATTATTACCTCTTTGGGCGAGAGTATTGAGATGTAGTCCTCATATATAAACCTGGCTTTCTCTTCAACAACATCTGGGTTGGTTTCCTTTTTTAGCTCTTCACAGGCAAGCCAGAAGAGAATATTTTCCTCACTGTACTCACAGCGTAGAAAGTCTCGAAACACTTTCCTGCCAGCTGGAAAGAAAACAGATGCTCTACTAAAGACTGCTAGTAAAATCAGAGATGAATGAGGTAGTGGGCACAACTCATAAAGCCCACTTCCCAGCTTTATCAAGCCTCCAGTCTTGTGTTTTGTACTGTTGATGTCATACATAGCAAAATGCAATTTAGATGATGAGTTAGCATGCTAAGCTTGTGACTGATGTTCATAGGAAAGTATCCTAATAGTCAGTATTTCCTTACTGCTTGCAATTGTAAATGTGGGCCACAGAATATTATTATCATTGTTGTCAATGTTGTCCTTATTACAGCATCTTGATATGAGTGTAGATTTTCATTGTTATATTTTCTAAGCTGTGCAGTTCTCACAGCAGTGACTATGAAGATTACTATCGTCTGTGATTTTACGCCGTGTAATCTGGTACAAAATATAGCAGGGTACCCTGAAGATGGAGACAGGAATTTCTACAAAAACATGGCAAAAATCTACCATAGCATGCTGCATCACATCTCAGAAGACGTTAAATATATCAGATATAACTTCCAAGTTTCATGTCACAGTCATGTTTTTATTTTTGGCTTACATGTACAAATAATATGTCATACAAAATCTGAAGGAATGTCCTCATGCACTTGCTTTGTATTGACCACTGGAGCTAAGAATAGGAAAATTTCTTAGAAGATAGATTATAAATGTCCCTACAAATTATGATAAAATATTGTTTGTTTAGTCAACAATTACAAACATGGTGATGATTTGAAAATTTAAGGTTGTATCTGAAAAATTAATGTAGACCTCCAGTTATTTCTGCTGGTACACATCTACAGATAAGTTTATTTATGGTTACTGCATCACCTGAGGGTGAAGATTAAGTTTAGACATAAAATCTTAAATATATACAAACTCAAAATACGATCAGGTGAAAATCTGTAGCAATCTGTGTAGACTTTCTAAATTTCCTATGATATTCTGCTGATAACTATAAAGGCATAAAGACTGACAATCCACTTTAATAGGAAATACAACAGATTTGTAGTTCAATGTACCTGGTATTTTGTACAATATTATTCTTAGCCCAGATTCACGAAACAAAAGTGCTGCAAAGTAACAACAATCTCATCATGTCTGAAGTCTGTGCTGACCTGATAGCCATATTGATGAAATCCATGATGAAAGTGGATAATGGAGGTGTCTGCAACATGTTCATAATTGTATTTCTCTCAGTGCAAGCACCTACATCATACCTACAAGAGTTTTTAGTGTATTTTCCTTATTTCTAAGGACAAAGAGGCTTATGGGATTACATCCATTTGTATGTAACTTTTAAACCAAGTGATGCATTTTAATGGAAGTTGGTACAGACATCATGCCACTAGAGATTATTCCATCATCCTGCTTTTTAATTTTCTACTGTCAACTGTGCATACTTATGAGATGGAAGCAACGCTAACACCACTTATTGTGGGGTCCTGAAATTAGTCTGAGAGCTATGAAAAATGTGAAACTATTCAGGTCATATTTCAACAGAATATAAAACAGCAACATGGCAGTCATGCAAAGTCTATACTCAGTGTCCTGTCTGATAGTGACAAATAAACACAGCTAGTATTTGGAACAATGTATGGAACTAGTTAATAACTATACCTACAAACTTAGCATGAAATGTTATTCATATGTTAACAATCATGAACATAAATGTGATATAGTTCCATACTTAGAGGCTGTACGTGGCAAATTCTAATAGTTGGAGTTCATATGTATGGAAATCAAGCACAGAAATGGGTCATTAAATTATCCTCATAATCTCCTCTTCCTCCCCATCTTGTCTTCAGCATTTTAACACCTGCAGTGGCCTAAAAAGTATATGTAATTACTTCCTTAACAGTTCCTGCTATCCGTACTGTATAGACTGAATAATTTGAAGGACAATACACCTCAAAAGTAATTTCCAGAACTTCTTGTTACATAATAGCAGAACCAGTAAAATTCAGCATCAGAGAATAACATTTTCAATTAAGATGAGCCTATGACTTCAAAATAAATTAAAAATAACGGCACAGTCACAACATTTTAAATGGATACATAGGATTTTATGACAATATCTTACAAACTGATGCACTCAGGCAGGTTAAATTTGTCATCACTGAATAATTATTAACATGTCTGGCAAATCAGTGAAAAGGGTTCAATATGCTGCAAAATGCCATAATAATGACCTCAATCAACATCTGAAATTCCATTTTTTGTCTTTGCAACAATAACCAATTTACAATTAAGAGTTGCCATGTTGTTACAATGATGTCCAAATATTTTACAAATAACTTACTCAAAGATATGAACATTATGTCAATGCAAACTGATTAAGGACTCTTTGAGACTGATTGATAATTGTGGACCTAAAATGTCAGGTAATATAGTGCTCTTAGGCCAGGACCTGCCCACAATGTCCCTTTCATTGACATACCTGCAAAAGGTGGGAATTAACTATTTTTTTCAACCTATTGCATTGAAGACTGTAAAGAGAATATAATAATAGATAACAGACAAGTACTGAAAATTTTGGAGAATTATGTTACAGAGTTCTACAATCGACATAATCGACCAGAAAACCTAGAAGTTAAACCTGAAGAGGAAGTAGATGCAGATGAGAAAGGCCCTTGTATTTTGCAAAGTGAAGTGGAATAAGCTATCAAAGAGATGAGGGATAAGAAGGCTACAGGAGATGATGAAGTACCTGAGGATGTACTCAAACTGTTGGGAGAAGATGCTCTCAGAATAATGACACAGCTGATCAACAACTTATACAAAACTGGAGAGTCACCCAAGGATTTCACTGAAGTTACAATGATTGCCTTAAAAAAGAAGCCAAAAGCTACAAAATGTAGCGACCATTACACAATCGGCTTCATCGCACATACAGCAAAGATAGAAGCCAGGATGCTTAGGAGAAGGATTGAAAGGAAAATTGAGGATGTACTTGGAGAAGACCAGTTTGACTTTAGAAGATGAAAAGGAACTAGGAATGCAATTGGGATCCTGAGAATAATATTACAGCGAACTTTGGAAACAGAAGAGGAATTGTGTGCGTGCTTCATAGATTTGCAGAAGGCATTTGACCATGTAAACTGGAACAAGTTAATGCGGATCCTAAAGGAAACGTGTATCGAATGGCACGAAAGAAGATTGATCAGTAAATTGTACATAGATCAGAGTGCTAAACTAAAACTGGACCAAGGGCAGACAAGAAATGTGAAGACTGGAAGAGGAGTTAGACAAGGACGCTGTTTTTCGCCGATTCTATTCAACTTGTACAGTGAATACCTTACCAAGGAAGCTCTTGAAGGGTTTGGAGACTTAAAAATAGGAGGACAAGTAATTCGCACTGTAAAATATGCAGATGAACTTTTGCTACTGGCTAAGGAAGAAGCTGTTGTACAGGGAATGATTGATAGACTAATTTAAATTGGAAGATGCTATGGAATGGAAATGAATGTGGAAAAAACTAAGGTGATGAAAATCTCAGGGCAACCGTCCCCAGTACAGATTATGATAGATCAAAAACAGCCGGAGAATGCATAATATTTCAACTACTTGGGTAGTATGATGGCAAATGATGCAAGATGTGCACGTGAAATTAAATTCAGGATGGCCATGGCAAAAGCAGCATTCAACAAGAAGAAGACGCTTGGGCAGTTGGGAAAGTAGATCAGAAATACCTGGAAAGTTTTGAAATGTGGTGCTGGTGAAGGATGGAGAAGATCAGTTGGGCCAATCGTGTGGGAAATTAAGAAGTATTACAGAGAGTCAATGAGCAAAGGAATATCCTACAAACAATAAAAGAAGGAATGCTAACTGGATTGGTCACGTCTTGTGTAGGAACTGCCTTCTAAAACACGTGATTGAAGGAAAGATAGAGGGAAGGATAGAAGTGACGGGAAGATGTGGAAAAAGACTTAAGCAGCTACTGGATGAGCTGAAGGATAAGAGAGGATACTGGAAATGGAAAAAGGAAGCACTAGATCCCATTATGTGGAGAACTCGCTTTGGAATCAGCTACAGACCTGTTGTAAGACAAACAACAGAATGAATGATTGCACAGTATGCAGTAGTTATTCCATTCTGCTTTGTCTTGTCATTCCTGACAGTTACGCTGAGAACTGCAGGTTCTGAATTCGCTTAAGGGACTGATGATGTCAACAAAGTTTAGGCTGGTTTGCTCAGTTCCTTTCTACGAATGATCTTGGCCCTTCTGTGTGCTTCTTCTTCATATTCATATTTGAATAGACAAACCTGATTAAGAGCAGTAACATGTACTCAGGAAAAAGTTTCTAAAACTTAAAATTTGTCTAAGCTGCATATAACATGAAATACCAAAGCTGAGAAAAAAATTTATCAAAAATACTTTTGATTCTGAAGTAAAAAAATTAAACAAAACAATTTTGTATAATTGTCCTGGAAGAATACAAATAAGAACTATTCTTTTGGGCACTGAAAGAAAGTTTTATATTTAGAAAATTTATAAACAACAAAAACTTATATGAATAGTTAAAATATAAACGACGACATCACTGGAACACACAGAATATTAACAGCAAATTAATCTCTGCAAGTTTCATCCCAGAAGTGTTCTTAATAGTACGGAAATTCGGTTATCTACAAGAGTGTACACTTCACAGACAATACAGAAATATTTATCATTAAATGCATTACTTACACCTATCTTCAAAAATGGTTAGTAGTACAGGCCTACAATAAGTGATATGAGCAAGGGTGACAGTCCACAAAGGAATCAAACTTTGATTCAGTCAAGCAACTATAACGGAACATGGATCCAATGCTGCTTTGTGAACCCAAAGTGATAATGAAACAATATAATGAAATTAACCTACCGGAATTTCTCATGAGTTTGTCAAACGATTTGCCCCAACTTCGGATTTCTTCCAATGTCGGCCTGCAGAGAAAAAGAAGAAAAATCATAACACATTATCTTCTGCAGCACATGCCACAAGTACGATCATATCACTTGGTCAAATGCTGTTTCATAATAAACGATTATTATAGGAGTTTCTAAGTTATACTCTGACCATCTTCCAGTTAATTCTTGAACATGAAAAATGATGCCATTATTTGAATATCCTTGCCAAAGACAGTTTACTCTTTATAAAAGAAACATATCTGCAGTGACTTTTAATTCAGCTTGCCAGTATCTTAGAAAATATTTTATGCAGAGAATTTAATAAATCTGTTATACATGTTTTTCTCTACACTTTCACTAACAGGTTTTTGCAGTGCAATACCACATTCTCCTAGAATGTATCCTGCCATTCAACATGTACACGTATTTAAACAACTGAGTACTCAATAGAACTGTTACATTTTGAATGCTATATAAAACATACTGCTGTGACTACTACTACCACTACTACTACCACTACTACCACTACTACCACTACTACTACCACCACCACCACCAATCTTTTGTACTGTATTCTAGGGTATTCTGTCCGTGCATCAAGATCAAATGTTGTTCCTGAGGATGTAGGCGCATTAATCGAATTGAGTCTGAATCACCATGATATGACAGGGTCAGACCAATTTGTTCTGAAAATAATGCTGTATATCTCTCTTAAATTGCATGAGTCTTGTATCACTTATTTGAGTGAAGCTGAGGGTCTGCCTATGCAACATCTTAGCGTATTATAAAGGTAAAGGTAAAGTTTACCCCAGAACAGAGCGGGAGCATACTTGATTCAAATCAAATGGATTCCATTCAGTTAGCATTCCCCAGCCTGAGGTTCATCACATAATAGCATCATAGAAAATAAACTGTACTGCACACATTTCTGAAACCAACACATGCACACTTTTTATTTATTATACAATACAATGGTCCCAGGATAGGGATCTGAAACATGTTGGACTGATTTTACTGTAAAAAATTGTATTGTATAATAAATACAAAGTGTGCATTTGTTGGTTTAAGAAATGTGTGATTGAATGAAAATGCACGGTATAAACAATATAAAACTGTACTGCATTTGTATCTTCCTCAAGGTGTGTGCAAATTAAGTGCTATCTCAGTATGGTCCTCAAAATGTGTTTGCAGAATGTCCATTTTCCACAGTTCTGCACTGCAGTATTTACCAGTGCAAGGATAAGGATGATGATGATGATGATGACGACGACGATAGTAGTAAATAGGGCAGCTATCGCGACGCTTTAACCTAAGTAAGTGTGAGAGTGTGTGTGTGTGTGTCAGATGTAGCGACACCTTAACCTAAGGAAGTGTTGGTGTGTGTGCGTGTGTGTTTGGGTTGTAGGTTATGAGTTGAATATGGCGCCGACGTCATGCGTCGTTGTCTCAATGCCCCTAACCTAAGGAAGTGTGTAAGGTGGTCGCCTTGGAAAACAGCTGTTGAGCACGTTGGTGTTGAGTTATTGCACAGGTGCCATCGCACTGGTGTTTTGCTGATACGACGCGCGAAAGTGTTGACATTTTATGGGAGACGGGATGCGACGGTGAATATATAAATATATATTGTATCAATATGCATTTTGGTTATATGATGAAGTGGTTCCAATACATACTGCATATGGCTTGGTACAACTGAAAGTTTCACACACTTTTCCTATTTTGTTAATATGCGTTCTGGTTACATGAAGTGATATGCAATACACACACAACTGTCTATGAATCCTGGTTGCATGAGAAGTGTATGCATTACACAACTGTCTGTTGCTTGGTACACTTGATAGTTTTTTTACACACAGAGCAGTCACTTTCTGCGTCACATATATACACACCTTAAAAGAAAAAAAAGAGATTTAAAGTTTCCCTGTAATTTCCTCGAATAACACGTCATACTGCACGAATAGCGAGGCGGTTTCCTTGGGCGCGACGAAAGCGGTGGAGCCTGTCGCACTATGTACATATTCACCCACGTCTCTTTCAGCCATTCGATATCACGCAAGCTGGTTGACCAAAGTCGGCATGTCAGGAGCAAGTAATTGAGTTCGCCGACTTCCAGAGTTATGGACCTGCGGTCCATGGTCATCTTGGCCGCCGTTTCTTCTCCCGACACGGTCTGAAGACGGAAAGACAACTCGTTGCAACTGTAGGGTTCCTGCCTGGAGAGATGCTCGCAGAATTTAGGCAGGTGAACCGACAGGGCGGCCAGAAAAGACGGAGTCAGCACTACTAGCGCCTGCCTCGCGGAACCGAACTCGACGCAGGCCTGGTAATCGCGGCCGGGGTAGAAACCTACACTCACGTACTTGGTGTGCTCTGGATTTAGAAAGCAGAGATGACGTAGCAGGACCCTCTCAGGCTTACGTTTCGGCTGGATGCTGCTGCTGCCGCTAGAGCAGGCGTTGGCCTGGCGTTTAGCACGCCTCTGTTTCTGCTGTTGTCCCTTGACCAGCTTCAACTTCTTTCCTGAAGGCATTTTCTGTCTCGACTAGTGACACGGCGGCTGCACGCCCCTTACACAGCTGAAACAAATGATGCGGTGTGGCGTTCAGAATCAGGCGGGCACTTGACGTTCTCTTTGGCCTGGAAGTGGTATACCAAACATTTGAACATGGCGTGCGCGTGTCTGGTTGCGAAGTGGACGGAATTGAATTTGTGGCAGGTAGCCGCGGGAATATTTCTGTTTCATGTAGTCGGGGCGTGAGCAGTGGAAATCCTCCAGATTCAGAAAGGGTCTGTTAATGAGGTCTAAGAGGAATGCGCACTTGTCTTCCCCGTAGGCGTACAGATGGGCATAACCAGCAATAATCCCATCCGGCCGGTTCACCCCCGTCTTCGAGCTGCGTTACTTTGTACCAGTCTCTGAGTCATGGTATAAGGACTCTTGAAATGATAGGCTTGAATAATATCATAGCCCGCTATAGCGAGTTCTTTCACGACTATCTCGTCTCGAGCTCCTTTCAGGTAGGCAAAATCCACCACGAGTTCCATGGCGCTCGAGTGACAGTAGACGAATGACAAGAAATAGTGGAGCACTCACTTTTTATATAGGCAGGTGCAGCACTGTCGTCCCCTGCCGTCGCCGCTGCTGCTGGGGATGCGACCGATCTCTCTTGCGAACATGAGCTCCACTTGCTGGTCGAGGTCCGCGCCGAACAGGTTGACAAACTCGTGCGGACTCAGGCCCCTATCTATGTACAATGCGAAGAGGCACGTGTACTGGCCGCACACGTCGCTCGTGAGATCCTGTAGCTGGCGCGTGTTATGAGTCCACCGGACTGTGTAGTTTTGCCTGAGGAAATCCCGAATGGCCGAGACGTATGGGAAGAGTCCGTATGAGTCGAAAACGTAGCCGGTCAGGGAACGTCAGTCGACATAGATGGCGAGCCAGTGGGTACCGGGTTCGGTGTGAATATCCGTGCTTACGATGACGGTCCCACGGATCGCTGAATGCCGCTTGGGGAGTTGGTCGGAGGCGAAGACGCCCATGAAAGTGGGCTGGTCGCGCAGAGCGCACTCTATCTGCAGGGTGTCCATCTGGAAATCTGTAGTCACTTTTCTCACTCAGTCTATCTGTACGTTAGCGTCGTATTTCAGATACAAGAGTACGGTCAAAGCGTCCGAGAGGACGTCGTCAAATTTAAGTTCTATGCGTATCTTCCCGTTATCCGCCAGATCGGTGTGTCCCTCAGAGGCGCTGTTGTCGGGGGTGAGATCGAAGAGTAGCATGAAGTAACCCTTCATGTAGAGTTCGTGCGTGATCTGGAGGCCCGTGTTCGCGTGTTGTATGCCCAGACCGCTGAAGAGCGTCTGATAGGCCATGGTCGAGGTCTTGATATTTGCGGTGTTTAGAGACAGGCTCTCCGAAGGGACCTCCCGACCGTTCACGTAATAAAGAAATTATTCAGGATAAAGTGATGGAAGGTGTAAGGGTTCGTGTTTACAGATCCCGTGAAATCAGAATTTTTCAGCATCACGAAGAAATATTTCGGCAGGGTTCCCAAGACCGCGTTAGCAATGGATATGGATTTTGAGCCGGCGGCAAAACTGAACGTCATGAGGGCCACTCGCGTCGTGTCGTACCGGACGATCACTTTCTCGAGGGCCTTAGCGTGAGCGAGGTGGATGTAGGGCAACGGTTTCACGCGCTTCACGTACAGGCGGGGTGTCCAGAAATTTAAAAACGGCCTTAGCGTCGGATTTCGTACTGAGGACGTAAAAGTCGCTCTTGGCCTTGGTGAATTTTATCTGTAGCTGCACTCCTGGTAACAGCAGCTGCGCCACGTTGAACAGGTCGCCGTGAATGCGTCTGTACAACTCTATTTCGGAACTCTGTCTCGTCAGTTTCCAGCGGGCGTGGTATCCGCGTTTGGACGAGTCGGAGGGCGGATCTTTGGCCAAGAAATCCCCAACATCAAGATACCAGAACGCGTTGGTGAGGTGACTGCGCGAAGCGTCCTGCCCGTAGGTCAGTAACCTCTCTAGGTACACCCTGTAGTTGTACAGATCTTTGGAGGCGGAGATGCTGACGCCATTGAGAGTGATGCTGCACTGACTGAGTAGGGAGAGTAGGAGGTTGTTCACCACCGAAGTGTGGTCGTCGGAATCGAAGTTGGATTCGTCTGGATGTACGAGATTGCCTCTGATCATCATGTGTATGTTGAGATCAACGTACGTCTGGCTGTCGCCCGATATGACGTATTCGAGGTCCGACTGGTCTACCGGGGCTATGGGCTTATAAAGCGTGGCCCGCGACCACAGGACAGCGCCTTGCACGGGTTTCTCCGCGAAGTTGATGAACTCTTATTTTCTAGTCGTGAACGACATGGTGACCGGCTGCTAAATGAATGCCTTTAGGAGAATAAGTCCCTTTTTATAACCGGCGGTCTCTTCGTTTTAGATTTCGCTGGTTTCTTTCTTTGCAATCACGTCTTCGCCGGTGCCGGAGGCCTTCTTACGTTTCTTGCCCCGACCTTTCAGGAGGAGTCGCCTGGCGGATTAAGCCAGGCGAGTGTGCACGATATCTTTAACCCGAGCGTCGGGTTTTATGTCGCCTATGTCGGTGAGGATCTGCGCCCCAGCGTGTAAGGCCTCGCGAGCCGCGAATTGCGACCGGTTTCACCATGCGAAATAGGCCGGCCAAAAAACTGCCTATACCGTGCCACCTCTGCAGGTAGGGGCTGCCTACGTACATAAGGACAATGTCGTAATCTATTCGGCCGCCCTGCCGGATGTAGTAATCCGCGAGAGAGCCCATTTTCGTCTGTGTGGGCGTCGTATATGCGATGCTATTTTATTGGCTTTCTAAAATGTAGTACCAAGATGCTGGGTTGAGTGCCGCTCGCGAAAGGGACGCGGTCGCCCAGTCGGGTCAGTGTCTCCACGGCCACGGTCTGAAAGTACGTTTTCTCCACGGGCATGTAATAGACGTTTTGAAAAACGTGATGTAGCCCGGATATCGCACGGCGCGGAGACAGCGCGTGTAAGAGTCGCCGACGAATTGTGGTTCTATCAGATCGCAATAGATAAATATGGGCAGATTTTCACTAAACTCATTCTCCGTCTTAGGGTATGTCACTTGGCATAAACCGACTTTCCAGGTGGTGCCGGGTTCGAGATCCAGAGATCTAGCCAGCTGGATCTGGAAACTCGATATCGTATTGTCGGGATAGACGCCGTGAGAGCTGTTGCTTATCCGAGAGACGTAAAACGACATTACAACAACTACAACCGACGTATGCTGGACTTTGGGATCCATTCGTCAAAAGAAGGGGGATAACCGGCCTAGCGCACTATATGTTCGCGAATGCCCCGCCTCACCCTGGTGTCCATGATTTTATCTATACGATATTCGGTCCGCCTACTGATCTTGACGGGCGTGAGTTCTTCCTTGTAAAATTGCCCCTCGATGGGCATGCCCCTCAGATCTTCCAACTCGTATAAGGGCCGAGGCGACCTACGCACCACTTTTGAAATCTTGAATATTTCGGCCGAATAATTCTGCTCGAATGCTTTGGCGAATTTCATCTTCTCCTTTCTGATTCGTTCCGTCTGTCCCACCCGTTTATCGCGGGGGCCCTCTTCAGTCTCGCTTGCTCTTCTGTCATCCTGTTCCATATCTTTAGCACGTCCTTCCCCGTGACACGGTGAGGCGCCATACTTGTGGTCGAGTGGACCGCATTATTGTGCCCATCAACGAATTTATCTAACACGTCTATGTAGCGGTAGGAATTCATACGCGTGAAATATCTGTACATCTTTGTATTTAGCGTCCCGTTGCACATCTCGAAAACGGCGCATTTCACGTTCGGATTCCTAATTACACGAAATTCTATTCCTTCAACTTTAGGAGCCTCTGGAAGGCGGAGTCCGAAAGCATTCGGTTTGAGCGCGCGTGGCGTTTTGGAGAGTATGGTTCTGAATGCTGACGTAACCTAATCCTCAGTCTTTGTTCGCAGAGGCACTGCGTAGGCGTACTTGGAAAAAGTGTGTATAGCGTTTAGGAAGTACTTGAAACCGTCGTTGTACTTGCTGAGGTTCCCGATATCGACTACATCTGATTCCCAAATGTCGCCTATGTTATTCACGGTGTATGGATTTCTCTGAAATCTGTTTCTGACCGGTCTGTGCATAGTGTAAGCGTCCTGCCGGAGAAGCCAATCTTGTCTCGCGTCCTGCCGACGCCCACTCTATCTCTTTTTGCGGACCGCCGCTTCGAGGTTTCGCAGAGTGGAGTATGACGAGGGTTTCGAAGTATCATATTACAACTTACTCATTGCCTGTATGTCGTTCAACGTTGTTGTTGCCGCCGCTGCTGTGGAAAATAATCTGGAGATCGCGTTCCTGTACTTTGGACCGCGCGTCGTCTTGTAGTTATTTAAGGAGGCGTTATCACGCAAGTGCCCCTCTGTCGATTCGAATATGCGTTTACATGCGTTCATGTCGGCCGGCATGATGAGGGAATGATCGACTTTCTTCTTGGTGAGAAGCTCCCACAATCCCTCTGTACCCTCATAAATGACCCCGCTTTCGGTGACGTCATCGACCTCGTCTACCATGACGGAAGAATCGCCTATCATGAACGTCCCGTACGTCTCGTCTCTGCGGATCCCAAACACTGTGTCCAGAGTACGACTGTTCCTGACGTACGGGGAGAGATAGGCGCTGGCGACCTGTCCGAAATGCGTCCTCCGGAATCGCGAGATTGTCTCCTCGTTGGCTTCCACCGCGGCCTCCTCTCCTTCATATTCCTCCTCCTGCGTCTTACGTGTCGTCTAGATTCCTGTGTCTGTGCGTCGGGGTAGCTCGGCTATTAGCGTCAGGGAAACGGGTTGCCTACGTTTTTGGGCGCGCCTAAGTATGGGATCTTGCAAGTGTCGTAACTTAAACCACGTGTCATAAGGGTCATGTGACGACTTTTGTTTTTTCCTCTTGTTTTTATGTTTCAGTAGACGCGCGACTTTCTTCGCGTCTTCAATCTCGGTTTTATCATCACTATTACCCAGGCGCTCGAAATATTCGGGCGTAACCAGTAACATCTTGCGCAACATTTTCTTTATTCCTTATGATACTAGATAGAGCAGACAATACGGCTGTTAGCAAGGGCAACAGGAAACCGCCTCGCTGAACAATTAGTTTTGTCTTTTTACCGAGAGATATACTCTTATCGCTCCCATCTAAACCAAGGTCTTGCAACTGGTCTCTTTCCTTTAGGTTTCTCTTTCAAACCCTTGTATACATTTATCTTCTAAAACATACGTGCTGTATTCCCATTTCAAATTTATGGAAAAACAAAAACAGTATTACAATCGCATACCGAATTGCCTTTCTGTCAGTATTACTTATAAATTCTGCGACAACCTTTTAAAATATGCAGCTGATTTTTATTCAAGCTTCTGTAACATCACCGCTTTTATTTACATCTTCAAGAAGTAAGTGATCCGTCATTTCGTACTGTTCAGTACTGCCAACTGAAACCTGTAAAGGTAAAGGAAGTGATTAATGAAGCAACATGCCATGAAGACGAATGATGGAATGAAGTTTCGTACATTCTGACAGTCGTCGCTAGATGTGATTAATAATTAGACGCATGCTTAGCGCCTTTTACCAATGGGGAAGAAAAGACCCCCGCTACCCACATTATTTTGATACTTTACCTTGAGGGTTAAGAAACAAACATTACGTCTAACTCTTCAGAGATCATGGTGTTGTTATGTCATTAGGCACGTACGACACGTTCTGCTCCTTTCTATATAGCAGAGCGTCTCAGGTTCCTTGGGGCCACTAATTCTGCCACCATCTGCTCAGCTCTCGGTGTCATTTTCACTACTTGAGGTAAGCAAACCCTTTCTACTAGTGACAGGCTTAGGCGCCATCATCAACCACTACTTAAGATATTCTTGCAGATGTACGACCTACTAAGGAGCTTTAAGGAGGCCACATCCAACCGCTCTGTAACTATCGGCTCCTTAGATTACCCCGTCCTTAAGGCCTAGTGAGTGGGTGCAGACGAAATATGGTGTTTCCATTCTCCAGGCCACAGTTAGGGAGTCCTCTGTAAAATGCTGTGTGTGTTTATCTCCCTAAACGCTATACTGGCGTATTTAGTGACGTTGTTATAGACGCATCAACGACACTTTAAAAAATTTAAGTTGATATACCACGGCGTCTGCGAAAAGACTAACGCTTTCTTGCTGTATCTGGGAAAAATCTCACTTTGTAAAAACCTGGCTGACTTTTTGTAGTTTCTTTAAAAAAGAAAATGCATCCCGACGGCAGGGTTTTTTTCAGGGGTCATGCAGGCTGACAGACATATACGATGCCGAGGCTGTCACCACTACGTGGGTATTCGAATTCATTCCGGCCGACCGGCAACTACAGGCGCTTCATAGACGCTCCTGGCATGTATTGCGCGGCGCTGGTGGTCGGCGAGTACGCCACGTACGTGTCTGTACGTCACGCCAGTACCTCCAATCTATTGTGGAAAGTGACTAATAAGGCTTACTTCAACACCACCGTCCCGGGGGGATGAGCGACTGAACCGTACCCTCTACTCTTGCTCTGTTGAGATCACCTAGGTCTTCACTCGTAAGATTCTTTTTCGGTGGAAACCGTGCTGCTTTCAAGCAGAGTGACGGGCCTATCTGCTCTTCGACAGACGGCGTGTGTGTTTTTTCTATGCTGTCAACCGGTTTCCAAAGGGGGTGCTCACGAAGATCAGTGTGTGTCCGATGATCTTTGAGTCTCCCTCTGGAATCAGGGCGGCAGCTGCGACGCCTGCAATTGTGTGCGTGTGTGTTTTTTATTTCCTATGCTGTCAACCGATTTCCACTGGGGTGCCACGAAGATCAGTTTGTCCAGCGATCTTCGGCCCCCCCCCCCCATTGGATTCAGGCTATGCAGTGACTCTCCATATATTGTCATGAAATAAAACAAAAGCATATATATTTCTATGTGTAAGTGTGTCGCCTTACGCTACATATTTATGTGTGTTTTCTATGCTGTCGACCGGTTTGAAAGAGATGCGCTGAGAATCGGTATGTCTAGTGGTCTCTCTGCCTCTCCTTCGAGTTGTTAGTAAGGTTCCTTCACCTGCAATTGTGTGTTTGTGTGTATTTTCTCATGTAAGTGAGGTGCATATATAAACATGGAGATTTGCAGCTGAATGTGGTAGAGTACACGTTATGTACAGGCTCTTCATATATTCTCCTGTAAGTGTATCGCCTTCTTTTACATATGTTACATATTTCTATATGTGTGCGTGTGTGTGTGTGTGTGAAAAGGAACCAGCTGATACTCTCATAATTTTTCACTTCTTTATATATATGTATATGATTCCCACGTTGCGCAGTTTACATCTACAGATGCGCAACGCCTAAATGCATACGTTTTTTTTGACGCGACACACGACGCATGCAATTGTGTGTTTTCTATTTCTGTCAACCGGTTTCCACGGGGTGCCCCCCCCCCGAAGATCAGTTTTGTCCAGAGATCCTCAGCCCCCCTCACGTGTTATTCGAGGAAATTACAGGGAAACTTTAAATCTCTTTTTTTCCCCCCTTTAAGGTGTGTATATACGTGACGCAGAAAGTGACTGCTCTGTGTGTAAAACACTATCAATTTTACCAAGCAATATAGACAGTTGTGTAATGCACATAACTTCATATACCTCAAATATATTTCTCATGTTACCAGGATTCATAGACAGTTGTGTGTGTGTGTATTACATATCACTTCATATATTCTCAAATAAGTAGTATGCAGTATGTATTGTAACCACATCATCATATTGATACAATATATATATATTTATATAAATATATATTCACCGTCGCGCGAGGGTACGTCGACCTGAACAGAAAAACACAGCTGATATCTATATATCCGCCTTCCAACCACGCCAATATCCTATAACTGCATGTCGCTAGCACACAGACTGTATAGGCATCCTTTTTTCCTACACAGCTCTATCTCTGTCTCGCAAACCAATATGCAAATCACGTTCCTCCCATTACTGCAAACTTGACGTTAATTACCCTCACAAACAGTGGGCCGCCGTTCACTCTCAGCACTCGACGACGACGACGACGACGACGACGACGTCGACGACGAGCGACGCCTGGCGTCTGCTGCAACACAACTGTCTGTATATTAAACCCCATCCTAAAACAACACCGCCGCCACCACCCGCCCCCATTCCACCAACACCACCACTTTACACACTTCCTTAGGTTAGGGGCGTCGAGACGCAGAGGGCGTCGGCGCCATATTCAACTCATAACCCCACACACCAACAATCTCACACTTCCTTACGTTAAGGCGTCGGGACGACGCCCGACACATATCAACACTCTCAAACTTACTTAGGTTAAAGCTTCGCGACGCTAGGCGTCGATGGGATATAGCTGCCCTATTACTACTGACGATAATGATAACTGTCATGACTTTAATTTCGATTGTTATTACTACTTAAGTGACAATGTTTAAGACTGCATTACACAACACAGATACTGTTTAGTACAAAAATTCAACTCATCCTCCTCAGATTCTATGAGGGACAGTAAACAGCCATGTACTGTGAATCACATCCTTAATTAAAGGATGCAGAAGTTTTCTGTCCTAGCAGATACGGACCAGACAGACAATTAAAAAAAATTAAAAATTAAAAAATTAAAATCCTTGCCACATTCCTGTTCTGCATATTAATATAAAAACTTTCTTAAAAAAGTGGAACAAAGGCATAAATTATGAACCATCTGTCTAGGAATAACATCGTAAGCGTTAGAACATGTTACTGCTCACGGCCAGCAACTCACCTTAAAAATAAATCACTAGACACTTTCCTGAATTCTTTGTTTTGTACATCAGACTGTATTTCTTTCATTATAAACTTAAATTATAGTCGTTACTTCTCACAGACCACAGTAAAGAAAATTAACATAGCACGCTTCATGGACGCCATTTGCCGTCGGAGCCAGCACGCCCATATGGATTAAAAGTAATATTATGTATTATTGTTTCCTGTTTTAATTAATGACGCATCATCAGTTGCATTGGTTATGTGATGAGAAATGGTTAAGTGATTACTGTTCATGATAAGCGGGGAATGCTGTGAAAGGAAGCTAAAGCAATTAATTTTAATATATTATCCCGGAATTGTCATCTGAATATGAGAAAAATTACGGGTAATCTCGAAGCAACTTCTCTGTGGTCCGAGATTCAACTGTGGAATATACCGAATTCAAACATTTTCGTGACAGAAGATGAATATGTGCAATGAATGGTTCACGAAATGTGTAAGCTTAGGCATGCAGGCACATACCTGTACGCACACACTACAGTTGTTACGAATATTCGGTCACTCACACAGCCACTGTTGGTGACATTACAGAGGCCACAAATAAATCACTCAAATTATTTTAACACTTTTCGTCTCTACAAGCCCCGTAGTGAAATCTTACACCGTAAAACTTCAGGAATATTGCCGGTCACATGAATAAATAAAGTGGGACCTCTAGAATTGTAATTACGAGTAGTAACAGAATATCAGCCGATCCCAGTGGCCGCGCGGTCTAAGGCGTGGGTCTGCAGCCGCTCGCTTACTGGGATTGTGGGTTCGAAAAAAAATCCCGCCGGGGGCATGGATGTCTGTCTCTTGTGAGTGTTGTGTGTTGTCAGATACAGGTCTCTGCGATGGGCTGGTTCCTCGTCCAGAGAAGTCCTACCGAGTGTGGTGTGTCTAAAGTGTGACCGTGAAGCCTCGACAAATAAGGCGGCCTAGGCCCCTAAGGGGCTGTTGAGCCATTGAAAAGAAAAAACAGAATATAAAGAACCTAATTTTTAAAAAGTCAATAACAACTTCTAATGGAAATCGCGAGCAGGGTTGTTTGTAAAGGGCAAACTGTCTTGACAACATGAGTATAACTCGAGATTAATTCAGTTGCGAAAACACAAATTCTAGGATGTTTGTTGTTTAAACAACTTTTATGTTAAAGGAAAGCAATTTGGTTTTGTACATCAACCTCAGCCTCTCAGACTTCTGTGACCCAGCCATCATTAAGAAACTCTAAAAGAAGCTTCCATCAACTTTCCTCCCTTCAGCCTTCCTTACTAGCAGAAATGGCATAACCCCCACATTTCCTCATTAACTTACGGTGGGATTTTCATTTACTTAAGAACATTCGCGTACAGGCATCGAAATCCAAAATTATTTTTCATTAATTCTGTGTTCCTCGTAAAATATTACACAAAATTCATCGGTCTTAATCAGGATGTTTAACACGAGTAGGTTTACCTGTACACGCTAAGTAGATCGGACTGCACGAGACTGAAATAAGACACGCTGGAATTAAACCGGCGGCTCGGAACATTCGCTTTCATAGCAGCGGTTACACTACAGGCATGACGGAAGCTGCCGCGGAATCATGGCACAAATTTCTGTCACAGAGGACACTACTCCAAGAAAAGAACACAGATTAAAAGTGTCATAGGACAGATGCTGAGGAAAATATTTGGAACTAAGAAGAAGTAACAGAAATTTGAAGCAAATTACACAAAGAAGAGTTCTAATTTATACTGTCCACAAAATAGTACTGGGGTCATTAAACATATGAGAATAAGACGGCAGTGGCATTGGCACGCATGGAAAAAAAGAGAAATGCATACATACAGTACTGTAAATGGAAAATCGACAGGGATAAGACAGCTTTTCAGACATAGGTGTAAGATAATATTAATATGGACATTAAAGGAAGTGTACGTGAGGGATTCAACTGACTGAGGATAGGGTCCAATGGCGGGTTATTTTGAACAACGGTAATACACTTTTAAGACTCATAAAAGTCACGGAATTACTGGACGACATTAGCAAATATCAGCTTCTGAAGAATGACTCTGCTACGTGGACTTACTTCGCCACCACAGCTGTTCAAAACACGTAGTGTTTTTATGAGACGTTACCTCTTAATCATGGCGCAAACTTTCGATAATGGCTTATGTTAAAACACAGAGTAGGATGCTCCTTTTATTATCCCCTGAGTGAATATAATTGTACGGTTTATCTTATCGACGACTTCAATGTTTCAATATAGTCACTTTACTCTTTTCATAAGACTTCTAAACTAAATATCACATTCAAGGTGGTCCAATCACAGGCTCGCGGGTCGACTTTTGTGGCCCATGTACACTCATACAAAAAGTTACATAATAGCGGCAATTTTGAAAAAGGTATGCCGATACGATGCGAAATATAGACTCTGCTTGTTATTCCCAGAGTATTAGTGCCAAAGCTGCCATAATCCATAATATGAGAGCCCTAACATACCCCTTTATACATAATCGGCACTCTGAAGAATACATTATGGTGCATACCAACCTTAGCAAGATTGTTGCAAATACTAGGCAAGTATGTTTACAATTTAAATAGACACATTTATTAAGAATGTAGGACCTATGGGTTATTACTCTCACATTCAAACAATACAACTTCAATAAACTTACATAAAATTACGTAGATTATATTATTTTCGTTTGGTCTCCACTAACGAAAACAAAAATTTGTACGTCTGACGAGCGGGACGACATGAAATTTAAGATTCGCTGACTTAACTAAACTGAAATAAGTTTCGATTGACTATGAAGAGTATGGCCTACCACTTTACATGAAAGGCTAATTACACTGTAAAACAAAAGTTATTAACAATTCAGCCTAAGGTCCATTAGAGTTTCAAGGGTTATCAACATAACAATAGAATTTGTAGCATGAAATATGTTGAGAAGCCAATGTGAATGCGTGGGACAAACCTTCGACTATAAAAACAAAAGTCATGAAAAACACCGAAACCAAATAAGCTCAAAAGTTGCGGGAAAATAACTGCAATTTGTAGTTATATTCATCTATCCATCCATCCATCCATCCATCTATCTATCTATCTATCTATCTATCTATCTATCTATCTATATCTATCTATCTATCTATCTATCTATCTATCTATCTATCTATCTATCTATCTGTCTGTCTGTCTGTCTGTCTGTCTGTCTGTCTGTCTGTCTGTCTGTCTCTGTCTGTCTATCTATCTATCTATCTATCTATCTATCTATCTATCAATCATCTATGTATGTATGTATTATGTATGTATGCATTTGTGTATGTATGTATGTACGTACGTATGTATGTATGTATGTATGTATTATGAATGTATGCATGCTTTATGCGTGTATGTGTGTGTACGTACGTACGTATGTATATGTATGTATGTATGTATGTATGTATGTATGTATGTATGTATGTATGTATGTATGTATGTATGTTGTATGTATGTATGTATGTATGTATGTATGTATGTATGTATGTATGTGTGTGTATGTATGCATGCGTGTATGAGAGTATGTGTGTGTATGTATGTATGTATTTATTTATGCGTGTATGTATGTGTGTATGTGTATATGTATGTATGTATGTATATATGTATGTATGTGTGTATGTGTGTGTCTATGTATGTATGTATGTATGTATGTATGCATGCGTGTATGTGTGTGTATGTATGTATGTGTGTATGTATGTATGTATGTATGTGTGTGTATATGTATGTATGCACTCTAATCTTGATTGCCATTAAATTTCCTAAAAATAAACTGAATTCCCTGCATTAAATTATATGTATTCTAGCAATAAACTCCACACAGATAAAGAATTTCCTACAGAGAAAGAAAATACACTTTGAGATAGGAAAATATAAGATGCACCGGTTATAATGTGGCTTGCAAATGATCTACTTTACATCCTACCAAACCCACCGTGTACCAGTTTCTGTACAAAATTTAACATAAAATATGATAAATCAATAACGCGCTGGAACATCGTTGATAAGCAAAAAAAGGACAGAAAGATTTGAACAAGTATTTTGGTAGGGGTTTGGTGAAAACTTCACCCATCGTATTTCTTAAAATACATGGTGTGACGTTTCATATCATACCTGTGGACTCGCGAAGTTGAGGATGTTAATATTTTCTTTGATTTGATATTATGAGATACTTTCTTCACACGCATGCCTTACCACTCTGTGGCTCATGGGCAAGAAAATGTTACTCAGCTGTTGAACAGGAACTTATTTTGCAGTTTGCCATTACGCTATTAAGAATGAGTAATACTTACGTGGGCTCACCGTCGCAAGGTCCATTGGGCTCTAACAGATTGTTCTTTGGGCTGTTCTCTTCGCCGCTTCTCACAGCCAGACTGCAAACAAAAATAAACACGTCACAGCACACACGAACTTAATTATCTATAAAGTTTATAGCCACCTTGAACAGTTTCGTGTTTCATTCAAGTCTTAAACTTGATTGTCACCCTCTTCTCTTACACAGAGTAACTAGTGTGTAGATTTTCTGGAAATTCTCATACTTAGAGGTCACATTTTCCAGCGCTCTTCATTCCTTCTAAAATATAGGGAAGATTTTTTTTTATAAATTCACGGCCTAGACAAACTTATATCGCGCAATCCAAAATTCAACTTTCTATGTAACTTTTACGGGTCGATTCCTGCCCTATCAGTCCTACTTCATGGCTTAAAATTAATATTGAAGCGAAGAGTTCAGAGGGTTTAATCCAGTAGTTTTCAATCTCTGTGTAGCTACAAATTAACGTGCTGCGATGTTCTGAACAGATGAACGATTTCATGAAATTAAACATGAACATTTTTATTTAAAACGAAGAAAGGAGAAACGCATTCTTACACTGACGCATATAAAGTTAAGAAGAACGTGAGGTTCCATGAATTCTTTGCCAAGTTGATGGGGCATCATGATATGAAGTTTGGAGATACTGTATTTACCTACGTGTTTTAAGTTGATACTTTTATCATAATTTCATCATCTTTATACTCCACGGTAAGTTTATGTTCTATAAAGTAAATGGTATTATTTAAACATATATGTACCACTGTAAATTGTAGCTCTGTATTCTAATTATAGTGTACGCAGTAAAAGAAAGGAACAACCGAATTGCGCCGTGAGCACCAAAAGGTTGAGGACTGCTGAGACAGGAAAGAAAATGAAAAAGAAAAATGTAGGGTCCAAATAATTAATGGCACAATTTTAATCTTGCGCGCCAATTTTTTGTAATGACTCAGAATAATACACTGTTCCTTGAAACTGCAAGTTAAAAAATCTGTTCACTTAAACTTTTATAAGCAATTTTATTGTTAGGATCTTAGTTCAACAAATAACTAGACATCACGTCGTTACTAAACGTCCCGCATCTGTAGACCTTGGTTAACATTTGGTAGGTTAAGTATTGTAAATCTTAAATTCGTCAAAACCTAGGAGGAAGGGGTTATGACTAACGACTTTACACCAACATTTAAACAACAAGTATGAAGACAGAGGAACTGCCAAACCCTCCTCGGTGTAAGAAAAACATGAGCTCATATTTGTTCTTCGTTTTTCACGGATTAGGCCCCGTCGCCTGTTCCTAATTAGAATTAAGAATGAAATCATGAAACCTTACGCATTTAGTGCAGTTCCTCGGACTGGAAATCGGCCCACGGCAGGGCGTACACAAGAGTCAAAGCAGCACAGGAAAACTAGGACACACACACACACACGTCTACGTTTAATCATCGAGCGCGATTTGAGTGCGCGATCCTAGTGCATGAGTGGTCCAAGGTCTTACACTGCGCGACCATTGTAGTCGCCCAGCATTTATATTTCTGTACTGCTAGTCCTAACTGGTAAACGTCAATTTATTAAGATGAGTTTTATTTCAGGCTGCGTTAGAGATCTGAAGAAAGTGCCCGCTGTTGGAACCTAGCTGGCTGAACATTTCAATTGTGACCGTAACACTAATAATGTCCGAGTACGTTTCAGTCGTGATAAAACACAAACATCAAAATCGCTCGCCGATGGCGAGGTACATTTTACCGTTCCGCAGGTTTAGTTGTAATACCATTCTTACTGCTGTAGATATGTTGGTAACATACCACCATACAGATTTCACAGGTCAAGCACAATAATTTGCTGGTGGGGTGTAAGTTCAGGAAAGTAACTCTTCAGTAAACGAAAAATACAGGAAATATCAGGACTATTGATTTTCTAAAGCCGCATAAAATAGGGTTATGCAAATTAGCCATGGAAAAAAGCTAATGTGCTTCTCTTTCTAAATTGCAGGTAATATGAAACATGAAGTAGCAGTCGTTTTTCGGTTTGACAGATACAATTTTACATAGATAAAGGTAAATTATACCCGTCTGCATGTACATGAAACAGTTATGTAAGAACACACCATAGCCTACAGCTAGTCACCGGCTTCAGTAGTAGTACATAGAAGACAATGCGTCATTTGTTCGCTGCAAGGAATATTCTCTTAAAAGGAATGGAAAACTGGAGGAACTAGGTTTAGTAGACCCTAAATACCTTCTCTCCTTTGCATGACAGCAGCTAAAACCGCCGTGTATTATGAAGTAGGCTTAACCCATTCACGACCTTTTCCTTGACACCTCCAACGCACTGCCTTCATCCAGACAGGACTTACAATATACATTACGAGTAGTTGGAGTGCTATGAAGGATGTACGTACACAGACCTTAAAATGAAATGCAAAAGACCTCTTTCGTAAAGTAACCTAAAATCGGTTACTTATATAGCCTTTATCCGTATTATATATATACTTAAATATATGCTTATATATTTATAATATATACTTAAATATGACACAATAACCTTCTGTGTTTAACGTAAAATCTTCAGTTCTAAAATATCGAATGCATGGCACCAAAATGGTTGAATAAAGAACAGCCCATGCCACGTGCTGACTTACGCATTTCATGAAATCCATCTGGCTGAAATAATTCACTCTGCTTTGCTGTCATGTTTTTTGAAAGACGCCACGATTAATACCAGATAAATACCGCGTTTCTTAACACGAAGTCGTGTTACGTAAAATCATAGTGGACGGCAGAACATAAGTGTTTCGGAAATGAATACCGTAACTCCATGGCCTCATTGAGAGCTAGAAAAGTAAGTACGTGGGTCAGCGAAGACTTAGTTATTCAAGCAGAGAGACGCGGTTGAAATTAGCTAGATACGTAGACATCAAAACAAGTAGCATTAAAGGGTGATAGTAAAGCTTTTAGTGGAGAAAATGCAAGTGTGTAGCGCGATGCTCAAGTGCTTTGAGTTGGAGCTCGTAGTGGCATTAACATCGAACACCTCCAACTAGCCAAAGCATATTTCCTGTCTGAAATTAAAACTGAAAAGAAAAATGTAACTGTAAATGAAGGTAATGTTAATTTACAGCAAGAGGACTGGAAACTGTAAAGAGTAAAGTTAAGCGTGGTTGTAAAATTATTTGAGAACCGTAAACAACAACGGTAACAACAAAAACAAGAAAACAACAACCTGGGTATTATGACACAAGAACGGGCCGATGTAATACGAACTGAAATAAATAAATAAATATAAATACATATACCAAGTACATAGTGCCTTCAGTGAAAGTAGACCTACACACGCAAATAAACAGCACTGTGAAATAATGTGTCATTAATTCACGACATTATACTAATAATACAGGTGTCCCTTTTATCCTGTCTCCGAGCACAGAGCTTTATCGCATAGGAAAGCCTGCATCCGCAAGAACGTCTCATGCAACTGCTGTGTTCAGGGAAACGATAAAAGGGGCATCTGTACGTCTACATGAAAACATTCATTTTTAAATGTCCGCCCCTCAGGAACTCAGCCCTTGCGGAGCAATGTTCAGACAAACTTACAGACTCAACTTCGGCTCCTCAACAAGCACAGCGAACAAGTTCATTTATTTCTGCAAGACTCTGTATATGCCACGGAAGGTCGAATTCCAAAGCTAGTTCTTAAGCCTAGTTATTTTTACAAATGCTGAGAGAATTTCTTAAAATATCTCATGATAGCACTCTTTCATCTGCTGGTATGTCATCATTCTCACATTATCTACAAAGCTCGGTGCTAATACACAGTACAACCTAAAGAAGTCGCATTTGGAAGCTTGAACATACTAGTCGCATTGTGTGGGAGTTTTGTTTTTAAAATTCCTGGAAATCCCAGAGTTATTAAGAGGGAAAAAGTAAGACCCCGCAATATAATAAAACCACTAATTTAACTTCTCTGTAATAAACGTATGTGGATTCCCCTTACTGATACTACTGACGAGATTAGACCCTTCGTGACTTAGGCCCCCCCTAGTCGAAAAACTATCACGTCAATGGCCATAATTTTTTACTTCCATCCCTCATACCACGCATGGGAAAAAGCAGACCGACAAACTGTACAAAAAGTTAACATTTGATCCTTATGGGAAAGCGTAAAAATAAATTCCGGAATAATAATATAATATTAATTATAATAATATATTACTATATTTACATATTTATATGTTACCATTTCTTATCACTTTTATGCAGGGTATTTACAATTATGTACCTCAAACAAACCATGTTTCTAGGGTATAAACTGTTACAGCTATTTATGGTACATGTAATGTTATTTCCCATGTTAAGTGCTTTATACTTTTACACTAGTACTTTCCGAAGTATATGTGCAATGCCTAATATGGCAGGTTTCTGATTATTATTATTATTATTATTATTATTATATTATTATTATTGCGGTAGCGCTCGTGGTGTACGGACGTGTTTGTTCTGTGCTCCCGTAACGGCTGTGTTTGTGTGTTCAGTAATATATGAATGATTTGAGTTGCGCTCCGGTGGCCATAATGGCCGCGTCCAGGGAAATATACAGTGTTTGCACCAAGGAATTTTATGGAAGACATAAGCTTTTAAAGTGCTGTGGGCCGTGTGCCACCTGTTTTAATCTCTCGTGTCTACAGTCTAGTGACACTGAGTACTCTCATTACACGGAATGTGGGACTTCCCGTACAAGTGTGTCGCCTGTATTAAGCTGTTACGTGTGCAGCGTTCAAGACGACAAGCCGGTGAAGACCCGCTCTGCATCTACATCAGACGTCCCTAAGAAGGTCGTTTCTCTCGAGAGGTCTTTAAGGCCACCTCCAGTTTTCGAGTCTCACTAATTCGAGGTTCTGAGCGTACAGTCTCCAACTGTACGCTCAGAACGGGGTTTGTACCATGCGCCTTATCAAATCACTTATAGACACTGTAAACAAACTGTGTGGAGAAGTTGATCGTTTAAAATATAAAGTCTCCACCAACGCGCAGATTAAAGATCTACAGGATAACATACGTCCTGGAAAATTGGGTCAGCAGTCGCAGCCCACATCGTCTACGAAGTTCGGCGCTGAACTTAGCAGGAATGTTTGCCGATCCAAGCAACACTATGTCGCAACCTGCCTCTAGAAGCTACCCTGAAAATGTGAACAATAACACAAACTACGACGGTGTCAGCTGCTCAGTGGAACGCGCCATGACCAACATGTTGGGTCCGCAGGAACTGTTTGATTCAGCTGCGACTGGTAACGTGTGTGACGGCGGTTTGGTTACCGTCAGCAGGAAGAAGCGTGGCGCGTCCGTTTGTACGTTGTGCTGTTACTTGTGTGGGCCACATGGCTGTTGTTGACTGAGTCAGTGCGTAAACAATAACTGTATATTATTATTATTATTATTATTGCCATTGACAGCCGATTAATAAAGCACACAGACATCACAACCAGAGTGATACGTTCTACTACATTTTATACAATTATATACACAAAGGCCTTGTTGTATTCACTAGTTGTGTTCCTGAAAACGTGGGTGTAAATAAAAAAGGTGTTAATCAAAAATGATATTCCCATAAGAAAAAATACTTAAATCTATGAAAACAAACCAGTCAAACAGTGTTAAACCGAAAATGAGAGGGCGTAAATTAAGAAGTGGTGTATATTGGTAAGGGGCGTTAAAGCAAAAAAGCGTAAAACATGGCCTTTACTTTTAAATACAGTAAATACAATCACGCAGGACGAGCTGCTTATTAAATAACACATCTGCGAGACCAACGTTATCAAGACTAGGCTTACAATGCAAGAGTGGAATGAAAAATGACATCTCAAAACACGCGGATGAGCAATACAAATGGCTCTGCTGGCTGCATAAAAACAGTGTTGATTAATTCAACATGTTATTTTGCAAGTTTTTTTGTTATAAAACTGATCGTGGTGTAATGCAACCGACAGAAATTACGGTCACGTAACTGATGATAAGAGTGGGTAATACATGTTTCATGGGATTACGGCGGGAACCTTGATAATGACACTGAAGCCCCTGAATCTTAACCTTCACAAAATTACGTATCGAAAACAACACAGTGCCACAAAAGTACTTCGTCACGCAATATCTGGACACGCAGTCTTAGTTGCTTTGGATTATCCGAGGAGACAGAATATTATCAGCTTGCCAATTAAATATATATGTAACATATATAATATATATAAACTTGTATCTGAATTTCATTTTGACTATTTGCTACTAAAACGTTAGAGACATAAATCGCCAGATACTGATCAAAGTCCCCCAGAATTGATCCAAACGTGAGGTAAATCATTAGGTTCTGAGACCGATAAGCTTCTTAATTCGTGTATAATAAATAATCATTCTCTCAATAGTGTAAGAAGTCAATTATTATAAATCTTTATAAAATGGTTGTCAAAACTGACTGTAATAAATATAAACTACGCATTAAACTTTATCCAGTTTTCTTCTGTCGCGGTTCTCCATATGTAGACGAAATTATTGCGGATCATCAATGTGGATTTCGAGGTAACAGAGCAGGCGCTAATCAAATATTCCGAATTCGTCAAGTACTTGATAAAAATGGAAATACAGTGCAGCAATACATCAGATATTTACAGGCTCCCAGAAGGAATATGATTCTGCTGGGAGGGAACTTTTGTATAACATTCTCGTTGAGATTGATACATCCAAGAAATTAGATAGCTTAATTTCAATGTGTACAAATAAAACCTACAGTAAATTTCGGATAGGTAAATATTTGTCTCACGTTTCGTATTCAGAATAGTCTGCAACAAGAAGATGGCTTTATCACCACTGCTTTTCAACTTGGCTTTAGGGTATGTTATTATAGATGTCCAAATGAACTAGGAGTAGTTCGAAGTGAATGAGACACATCCGCTTCTGGCATATGTACTATAAACAAAAACACAGCAGCTTCAGTAGTCGAAGGAGTAAGAAGGTTGGTCTAGACGTAAATGCGGATAAAACTAAGTACAGTGTACTCTCGATTATCCATGATCGGATTACCCGGTTTGCGGATTATCCGTTTACGATCTAGGTTGCTAATGATTAATGACGAAGGTGGGAAATAACATGATTTAGCGCCGAGTGCTCGAAAAAAGTCCTCAATAGGCCTACTAACAAAAATCACGGACTATTTAAGTAAAAAGTAAGCGTTGGCTATATGTGTATTAAGAATGTAATAAATAAATCACAGTTTTAAATTTGTTCATGGCTCAATGAAGTATATGTTGTGGATTTCCTTGTTTCTCAATTATCCGTGCATCCATTCTCCACCATTTCTTTTTCTATGGCTCGACAGCCCTATATGGGCCTGGGCCTCCTCGTTTCGTCTTGGTTTCATGATCACACACATTTGAGACACACCACAGTCGGTAGGACTCCTCTGGACGAGGGACCAGCTCGTCGCAGAGACCTCTACCTGACAACACACAACACTCACAAGAGACAGACATCCATGCCCCGGTGGGATTCAAACCCACGATCCTAGTAAGCTAGCGGCCGAAGACCCACGCCTTAGACCGCACGGCCACTGGGATCGGCACTCTCCACCATTACCCCAAACAATCGACAGTACACTATATACATTCATGTTACGTGAAAAGAAAGCAGGAAAATATCACAACACATAGATTCCTAACACAGCCTTTGGAATGTTGCAAAGTAAAGACTTTTGGACCAAAACTAACAAATCAAAATTGCATTCATGAAGGAATGAGGAGCAGGTTGATTTCAAACAATAGTTGCTGCCATGCAGTTAAGAGAATTTACACTCTCGTTTGCTATCTAAAAAACGGAGAGATTAAAATATTAAAAAATACAATTGTGCTTGTTGTTTTGTACGGGTATACGTACATGGCGGAAAGATCATAGACAGAGGCGGGGCAAAAATTACATAATGAGTTTTTGATCCTTTCTAAATATTATTAGGAGATCGATTTAAGGAATATGAGATGGACAAATCATGTGACATGCATGAGTTAAGAAATTCTTACAGGACTTTGATGGGACAACTTGATGATATGAGACCACTTGGAAGATCTAGACTCATTTGGGAAGATAATACGCATTAAAATAGATCTCTATATATAGGGTGGAAGTGTGCGGACTAGTTGTTCAAGATAGGGATTAGTAATGATCTCTTGTGAACACGGTAATGAACCCTAGGGTTCCATAATTAGCGGAAATGTAACTATCTCTGAAACTGTTAGCTTCTCAAAAAGGACTCTGCTCCAGAGAGTTCGTTAGCTAGGTCTCCCAATTAGTGATCGTGTTGTAACATTAAAACTAGCGAGGTACTGAATAAACTCATCCCGTTAAGTAGGGATTTGGTCATAGGCACATATAATTCGACGTAACGAAACAGAAAACAGTTTCCTATTTGCAGAAATTGATTACTTTAAAACTTATTTCAATCCTTCGAGCTTCATGCAAGGCGCTTTATTAGTGCTATAGCAAGAATTAAGAATAATGTTTCATCTTTCAAAATAATGTTAAATACCTGTCCCAGGGACTATGCCATTTATAAATAAACCGTCTTTGTCCTTTGCGAATTGGCTGGTCAATAAGTTTAAGAGCACCATAAAATCTTGACACAGATCAGAACGTTGCAGAGCGAGAACTTCACCAGGCAGGTTGATCAATCATCCGGCACATGACATCAACATGTGTCAACATTCTGAAAACAAACTACGACCAATTACAAGAAACTCTGTCGTACGTATTATTCAGTAACCAACAAACACACAAACATAAACTACTTTATAGTTTTTATTAATATCGATGCATTCCCCTACACGTGTTTCGGTCCGTAGACCATCTTCAGGGGGGTAACAAGCTACTACACTTCACATCGCATGTTTAATGTGCCGAAGAACACACTTGTCTCAGAAGTAAGTTATAAAAACACATTTGAATTTGTAAAATATGTAAAAGTGTATAGTAACTTAAAATTTTATCGTATAAGTTAAAGTCAAAAGTTAAAATAGCAGTGTTGTCACTTGATGCACAGAATCACGGTATCGTATATGCTGGTGATTATAAGCTGTAATATGTATAAAAAATACATAGTTAGAAATTATTCTGTCTGTATCGGTTATTTATCATATAAACGGATTAATTTTAATTTTGCACGAATGACGTACCGTGTTGTTACGCGTGCTGTTGTGTGGAGTGGTATAAGCTGAATGTTGTCTGGTGGACTTTGTTATGGGGGTGTATCGGGTTCTGGAGGTTGTGTAATAGTAGGGGTAGGTGGGGTGAGGTTGATGAACTGGAATAGCGGGTTTTCTTCTGCTACGCATTGTTCGCTAATCAATAAATGTTGTCTGTGATATAGTTGTATATATAAATTTTCAGTTATGTTCATGTGCCAACCTTTCTTGCATGTTTTTATCAACTGCATACTATCCTGTATTGGAGCATATTCATGTTGGTTATTCAAAATATGTAGAGCATATGCTGATTTTGGTTCGTTGTTTTTTTATATATCTAGCATGTTCTATATATCTTGTTTTTAGGTTTCTTCCAGTCTGACCAACATAATATTGTTGCACGTGTTACATTTTAGATTCTAAATACCACCTTTTTTTTACACGTGTTTCGGTCCGTAGACGACCGAAACACGTGTAGGGGAATGCATCGATATTAATAAAAACTATAAAGTAGTTTATGTTTGTGCATTTGTTGGTTACTGAATACTAAGTGAAAATGCACGGTGAAAGCAATATAAAATTTTCTGTCTTACGTGTCGCCACGACAGCCGCACAATGCAAAAATGCAAAAATCAGACCTAAAAATGAGTTTGGGGTTTAATCGACTTAACCGTGAATGGAATTCAAATTTGCGGTCAACTTTTACACCTCATTAGCCTCACACCCCACGTGCTAAACTTCGGCACGATGATGAATGCTCGAGATCGCTATCAACAGCAAAAAATGTAGTAAGCAGTCGCTAAGAAAATTCATACTTACGGCCTTCTTTGACTTATTAGTAGCCGTACAAAGATCCAGAAATTCTCTTTGAAATCGAAGAAACAATCCATTTAACCGCAAGTTCAGTTACTTCAACGCAATTCACATATCCTTAAATTATTTTCCTAAGGTACACTTCAATACTATCGACCGGTATATCACTCCGCTTCGTAAATTATATCCATCACATTGGCCACAGAAGGCTGTGTAGGCACTTTTGTTCTTTCCTCCATGCGTGCTGAATTCCTTACCAATCTCATACATATCTTGATTTAGTAATAATCTCCAACATGTGTGAAAAGTACAAATATGAAGCTCCTATTCAAGTTCAGTTTTGTATACCATCTACAAAAAGAAATACCCCAGAAAAAGGGGGAATCTTCATTCTTTGTGCAGACAATCAGTTTCATTGAAGCGGAGTTACAAAATACCGAATAGGTATCCGTTGTAATACATAACATAAAACAGGACATTTAAAAGCAACGTTACGGTTAGCCGTGGAATATGAACTTTGAGATGTTCGACTGACTTTGAATTTCAGGAAAACTGTTAAAATTTCACCACTTGTTCACAGAAAGTAAGAAAAAAATGTAGCTCAATGATCTGTTCGGGACGTCAGCTGACAAAATTATGAACTGTCCAATAGTGGTGTAAGATGGGGATTTCGCGTGCTGCATGACCGACCACTAGATATATAAAAGTCTTCACTCATAGAGTTGAAAAAAGTCAAAGAGACCTTGGAATATTTAGGGCCAACCCAGAAGCTTTAAAAAAAACATAGCACTCAAAACCTTCTTTGGATCAGTCGGCAGCTAAGTGATATACGCAATAAAAAAGTAATTTCACAACAGTAACAGAATAACATGAGTCTGAAGCGCGTAGGCCATAGGCAAATTTGAAGCACGTATACCGAAAAACCTGAAAGCCTACTTTGGAGACCTCAGTAGTAAGGAGGACATCATAAATTTGTGTCTTGAAGAATGAGGTACGAGAACGTGGAAGATATTCATCTCGGTCAGGATAGAGTTATTAGCGAGTTGCTGTAAACACAGGAATGTTCTTTTTTAATTTTTCGTATATTTAAGTAATATTAGAATTATCTTGTTATGCGTTTTATCAACGCAACAAGCTGATATTTGTTCTTTACTTACTAAATTAGAAGCACACGTCAGTTCTAAAGTTTTCAAAACCAATGTACTTTAATGGTTCAATGACGATGTTACGCTAGTGATTTCCCTTATACAGCTACGTCGTACTATCAATGAAACACAGAACTCGCAAATTTTGAGTGGGCCCTATGGCAGAGCGTATGTACAGAACAGTGCTTAATAAGGTCAGATCTTCATTCAAACCCCTTCACCGTTAAATTTCTGGGAATGGAATTGGAACAGCCTGTACGCGAACTCGCAGAGCATGGTAATGGGATCAAGAGGGTACAGGTATTTGCTTGTCGTCTGTGTATGAGTGCATCTCACTCACGCCTGCAAAACTAATATTAGATTACAAGACTTACATACTAGCCGAAGAAGTTGCCGAAGCAGCACAGTAAAGAGGACAGGAAGGTACAACGGGAAGTCGTCCCTACGCTGACTAAGCACCGCGCCATGAAGACGTATGGAGAAGTGGAGGTATAGCATAATGAATCCTTGGCACCAGATTGAGACGAGTGTTTAGCTTCATGTCCCGGTTATTTTACACCCACAGCCCGTTTGGAGGTTGTCGAGGAAAGATAAGGCACGATGAAGAAGAACGGGGTTACTGAACGGCGTCGTTAATTACTGGGTATTTATTCTATATTTAAGAACAATTAAACAAGTTCTGACGTTCAACTTTAAAGGATTCCGACAACTGATTATTGTCACAGACGTGACTGAAATTCTGGACGTTTTCCATCGCCTCAGTTTAAAAAGACCACAACATTTCGGGGCTGGATCTCCCTCCGTCTTCAGATGGAAGGAGAAAAAGGAGAGAACTTACTGTGGTCGGCCTCTGTGGGTTTTCTGTTCAATTCAGGAATTTACACTGGGTCAAACGGGCACACCGGATAGGTTCACCCCTTTCCCCGTTCCACCGGAAGATGGAGATATATCAAGCCCCCGAAATGCTGTGGGTATTTTAGCCTGAGATGTTCGAGAAATTCAAAAATTATTGTGGTCTACAGTGAGTAAAGACTGTGGACATAAAAAATTACAACGCCAGGCAAGGAAGTAGAGAAACCGTTAAGAAAGTGCCACAGTACAATACTAGCCACAATAAAATACATAATGTGCAATCGTCATTGAGCCTCTATCCCTTGGACAGTACGTTTTAACACCGGGAACTTCTAAAGGTTTGCAGAACGGTGTTTTTAATTAGATTAATATCTCATTAAGAGTTTCTTACTACATTTTTTCGACACAGCATCAACGTGAACGGCAGTACCTTATCCGTAGTAGAAGTAATTTGAACTCACCACAACAATCACGACTATAAGCATTAGAGCTACAAGAAACAAATTCTGAATGTTCATGGAAAGCTTACATTTGTACAAACACCATCGAATTAAAAATTTTGTCTTGTTTAAATATTTATCAAGCATGGTCCATTTATTTTGAGAAAATTCGTAACAAGCAGGTTGCAAGTGGCTTTAATATTTATCTAGTTGATTATTATGATTGGAGAAGGATATACAGGTTGCAAAAATCCAGGGCTTCTGTCGCCCGGGCGACTAAATTTTGTACGGTGGTCCCTAATATTTTCAGCATAATTACTGCAATTGTTTCCCTTACATACAAGAACGTATTAACACTTCACATGCACCGAGCAGAAAGCACCAGATGAAAATTAGGTTCACAGATCACCCCAGAATTATTCGTCCTCAGTATGGAACTTGTTTCACCGTCACCCTTCTGGCGCTTAAAATTTGGAGGTAGCGCCTAAAGTTTTGGAATATTTGTGGATCCCCGTACGTAGATATAATCACCGGTGTGTTAAAACTTTAACACTATAATACTCATAGTGATTTGTATGTCATCGTTTTCGTAACCAGGATAAAGACAACTGCTCGGCTGGTTTAATTATCTGTCAAAAAAAAAGGCCTTTGTTATTGGAGACTAGAATGACAGCTCGTACCTAAGAAAACTTTCCTCCTTGAATGAATTCATCACCTACCGTAATGTCATTATGTAGGGGCTACCATGGATCTGGTAGCTACAATATCAACTGTATGTCTCCATTTTCGTGAATCAGGAAGTGAACGTTTTGCTTTTTTCTGCACTATTCTGGCCACAGACATGAAATACCTAATCTGAAAAAACATTACGAAATCGAAATACATATTTTAAATCTCGTACCGTATATTTCATGAATTTTTAGTGCAATCAAAGTACTGCCTGTTCAAATTCCTTACTAACTCTACTAAACATTCAAAAGAAAACAAAACCAAGTGCATACACACATAAGCCTACATATAGGCTTCCATACACACAGCCCTATCACTAAAACGCAGAACAGAATCACAATGTAACGAGAGCTAAGAAGTCTTCGAAAATTCGGTAAAGGTAAAATATTTGCGAATGGCAAAAAATAAATCAAATTCTGTCCACGGAGAACCTAAAAACGGACCGAATTCGGGGAACGCTGGACATTTCATGTCGGATCTTTCAACTTCCCTTATCAACTTGTATAATATATAAAAGTATAACAGTATCGTTTGTTTTGTACAGGCGAAACATGGTCTTCAACCCAAGTGATGAACATAAAGTGAAGTTTCACTTTTATTACGTATTAATCAACCCCTACATATTTTTCGGTCTATTATAAGGCCATCTTCAGGGGGTTCATAAACTACGTTCATTGTACATCCAATGTTACGTCTGCCATTATACAGGTGCAATCTCTTTGTACATAAGTTACAATCACTTACAAAGTCAGAATTTAAAATATATATAAAAACACATAGTATAAAATCCTTAAAAATTCGTCACAATTCGTGTTAAAATAGTCAAATGCAGCAGTGTGGATATTATGTTATCTATACACCTTTGGCTGTATTTGTTCTTGGTTTTGTATATTTGATGGTCATTTAGTAATTATGTCCTGCTGCTTTATGTCTTCTGTGTCTCCTGAGACACTCAGTTTCCCTCCAAATAGATACGTAACACAAACTGCATTTGGCGACTACTACACTCCACTTCTGCTCGCCTTCGCCCCTTAGTTCTCACACGGTATGCGGTTACTTCTTGATGAACAATCTCATTTATAATGGAAGGCAAGTAATGATCACGAAATCGAGAAACAAACATGTGAAGAACTTGACAATTACAACTAAGTTTTATGTTGGCAAGAAGATTCACCTTGTGTAACCTAGGTTTTAGTAGTGCTATATCGAGGGTGTAAAAAGATGCTATACAATAAACACGGTCATTTGTCCCTTTTCCAAGTGCAGAAGTTAGTAACAACGTAGAATAGCGTCTCCCAAAGTAAAAGCTGCGCCCCCTTTTCCGCGGACCACAAGAAAATGGGCCCATAACATGATGAATCAGTTTTAAATCCTAAAAAGGACACACTGGATTACAAACAAATTTTGTAGAAACATTAGTTCATATATATATATATACTATTAAGGTAAATGTCTTCTGAAATTTCTAAGTGACTTTCCAGGCTGATGTGCCTCAAACCCTTTTATTCACATCAACAGAGCCCCGGATTAAACGAGTCTCAGAACCACTGATGTAGAGAAACGAGTCCACGAACAGTTTAAAAAAGCAACAATTCAGCGTCCGTAATTCTGCAGTTTCAATCGCCATCTATCCATCCATGACACAGAGGCAACATAGGAAAGAAAATTATTTAACAAAGTGACGAAAGGCAAGGTACTTGTCATGAATTACATGAATAAAAACAAGTATATTACAGTTTTATTGCACAGATAAGATAATTAAGTTGGAAAACTACCAGTACGTGAGATAATAGCATCATTAGCATAATGAAACGCAAACATGAAGTCAGGCGACTACATGGCGAAGCAGACCCCTAAGACTTAAGTAACTTCCAACTTTACGCAAATGAGTGATGTAATATGAGAACTAACCATCACTGGTCTACCGGTCTTTGAGAAGCAACGTAAAATGCATAGTGGAAATATTTACAGCACTGTCTAATTTCTATCCATAGGCCTGTAACAGAGAAACGTACACTTACTGTTGTTGCAGAAGTCATTCAGGCCAGTGTTCTGTAACCAGTGTAACGCCTCAAGGCAGCAGGCGTACCGCCATCTTTCATTAAAAATGACGTAGAAGCATATAACCCTAAAATATGGCGCATTAAATCATTAATCTTAAATATTCCATGGTGGTTACCAATAACCATAATCTCATTTATTTATTACGTTATACAGACGAGTCACAAGGCTACATGCTTCGACCACTAAGTGCGTCACCTTCAGGCCATTAAAATGCATAAAATTACAATTACAGTTGCAGCTTCTTTTTGTATGGTTAGATTGAGATCTCAGTCTTGGGTGTTATAGTATATATGTCAATATAAGATGTTAAAACCAATAAAATATATGATAAATAATTTGATAGAAAAATAATGTCGGCGTTGAGAGGGTGTGGTTTATTACTTCCTTTCCTGAAGATTTTTCGGTTGCGTTTTTTTCAGTAAATGTCTAGTTGTTAAATACGGTTACTAGATGTATAAAAAAACTTCACCATAATCTTAACCTACAGTAAGTCTAAGTGCTGTGACTCTAACTGCCGCTCCGTAACGGAATATCCTCTATTCTCATCTTTGCTCTGAACAAACTAACCCGACTTCTTGTTGTTTTCAGATCCCCAAACAAGTGAAAGGGCAGTAACGCAGCTTATTTACACATTATAACAAATTACGTGCTGTGGCTTTTCTGTGATTGTGGCCAGTTGCGTGTAACAATAGCGATATGTCTACCATTACTTAGCTGTTCGACAAATTCTTTACTATATAAGATTATCACTGTGCGACATTGGTCATTGGGGACATACATTCATTATGACTGAAATAAAAAATAAAGTTTCTTAACTTCAGTACAATTTATGTTAAGAAGAAACTGGGCCAAAATAGGACGGCTTGGGCAGTATTCTGTATCTACAAGCCTACGCGAGATTTGAGGTTCTCACGGCAGACTAACCACCTAACTAACTAAACTAATTAACTGACTGACTAACCAACCACCCAACTATTAACTAAATAAATATATAATAATATACATATTTTTTTAGTCGTCTTCTTCTACCTACTCCGGTTTCCCGTTTCAGTGTCGAGGTTGTAATTCCTTTTGATCACACTGAGAGATACTCCACAGTCGGTAGGACTCCACTGGACGAGGGATCGGCTCGTCGCAGAGGCCTCTACCTGACAACAACACACAACACTCACAAGAGACAAACATCCATGCCCCCGGTGGGATTCGAACCCACGATCCTAGCAAGCGAGCGGCCGAAGACCCACGCCTTAGACCGCACGCCACTGGATCGGCGATAATAATATATAATAATATAATAATAAATAAACTCCATGGAGCAGAGTCCTTCCTGAGAAGCTAACAGGTCCCCACCTAATGAAGAAATTCCCCGCATGTTATGGAATCCGAAGGTTCATTACCGCAATCACAAGTGCCTGCCACCTGTCCGTATCCTCAGCCAGATCAATCGAGTCCATGCCTCCCCACCCCACTTCTTAAAGCTCCATTTAACTACTATCCTCCCACCTACGCCTAGGCCTGGATTGTGACGCCGTGTAGCTTCGTAGAAATTCACTGTTCTAACCCGCAGACGGGGAAGTACATTCCTCTGAGATGTCACGAAACTTCTACCAGACCAAACGGAATTACGTCCCAAGGAGGGTATTCTGGAAGTTTTATATATATTACACACGATGCTATGCCATTCATTGAAACAGAAAGCACAACACGCGTATTAGTTTAACTGGTCACGTAAACGAAATGGCTCGGCCAATGAAAGTTCGGAACTGGAAAGGAGACACAGAGCGAGCATTCCGTAGTTCTGAGCCGAAAGAAGAGGAGTATGCCAGACCAAGGCACAAAAAAAAAAAAAAAAAAAAAAAAGGAGAGAGAGAGAGAGAGAGAGAGGAGAGAGAAAACAATATAAACAGAGGTTGTTGTATCGTATACCCCGCTTTGGTTGTACGTTCTTACATAAAAAGCGTCAGAGCTTTACAATTTTTATTGCACGTACAGTACAAATCATAAATGCCAACATTTGCAAGCACGAAAGCATTATACGTGAATACATGCACCCTTGTAAAATATCTGAATGTTAGTTAACCTACACGACTCTATTATATCGTCACACATTATAACTCACACTTTAAATTCACTAAACTACCCATCGGCTTGGTGACACTATCTTGTGCATACACAGTTCTCAAAGTTTTGAGTCTCGTTTTCATTACGCGATTTACGAAATGAAACCTGTCCCCATTCTCTGCTCAATTCTCTGCTTTACAGTCTTCATCAAGTTTATTCATGTCATATTCCAATGTTTTGTTGGCATTTTTTTATTAAAAATTCTAATAGCTTACCATTTTCACATTCTCAGTAACACTGAACGCTTTTTTGTATACAGTAACATTCTTTCCATACAAACTATTTTACAGCAATTTAAAGGATTCAGTTTTACCTGTTACCACAACAGAGTACTTCAATTTTGAACAAAACTTGGCATCAAACAAGTTATAACGCCAAGATGCGTATATTAATGTTGTAATCAGAGTCAAAAGTAGGATTAAAAAATTATTTATTAAGGTAGTATATCCATTTTTAAGTTATCTGAATTTTCATGGGTTGTATCTTCTGGTATTACTTCGAAAAATGTTTGTAATAACCGTCTCACAACATCAGTTTTTAAACGTGACTGATAGAACTCCTCCACCACATGTTTCAGACCAATTGAGTCATCATCCGATGGGGAAATACAGATAATCACGTTTCGTATATTGTCATATTTTGGCGCTGAATAGATCGTGAATGCTACCGTATTAAAATTTATTTTAGAAATAATTCTTGAAATTGAAGTTAAACTGAATGCAGTAGAATATCTACGCCAATAACGTCGTGGTACGAACGTTAGAAGTATTCTGTGTCGCCAAATTTAAATACCTTTTAAAAGAAGCCTTTTAGTAAGATTTTCTTACAGGAACATAAGTCTGGTATGAATATATCATATTACTACACATCGTTTAGAACAGCTGATATTTAACCGACGTACCAACACATCTGAAGTTTAAATGTGGTTTGAAGATCTTGGCGTTCAGTAGCCTACTGTTCAATTGCGTGTTGAGAGCTGCATACTTTTCGTGAACGCCAGGTGGTCAAAGGTAATCACAGGGTTTATATCAGTGGTTCAAGTAAACATTGTGGGTTTTGATGGGCAATTATTTCCAAGAGTACAGCACGCATAAAAATCGTACCAGAAGTGGAAATTCCTAGAAATACGTTTGTAAAGTATTCATAAATGTCAATTTTAACTTCATGCGAAGTACGAAAATTAAGACTGAAACGAACGGAAATAAAATTTCTTTTACTTAAATACCTCGAAAACAAAATGCAATAAAATGCGTTAGATATTTTGGGAGACTCGAAATGTGGACAGGCCAGCAAACAATGCCTCCCCATAACGCGTACATTTAATCGACCTAATGCAAAGCACGCCTAGTAACTGAGATGAATGAACCTACACACGACCATATAAACAATCGTACTGTATACGAAAGGACGGAAGTGAGGACCCGAAATACACTGCGGCACAGCAACAGCTATTAATCAAAGACTGAAGATACAAGCACACGCAGATGGTTGGTTTACGTGTTAGTTGAGGGTATTGCGGAGGTTTGGCGAGAGAATGTCTGTGCACGATAAAGCGGGGAATAATGGTAGAATGACCGTGCCTATTTTAATACTGGAATCCCTTCAATCGTCTGTAAAGAAATGTACGATTTAGTCATAAATTTTTTAATTACAACACGCGACTTGCATTCAGAAACTCAACATCCAACCTACTGTCTGAACAGATATGAAGCAGTTACTTGCAATCAGTAGAGCCCAATATATGCCAGGCGTGTTAAGCCGCGGGTAAAATAATCGAGTCGAGTCAGTCGAACCGAATGGAGTCTCATTTAAAATGCTGTAAAGGCAGGCCCGTTTGTTTTTTATAGAACTGCTGCATACCTCCGTCACAGTCTGTGAAACGAGAGAAGCTGGAAAACTATCCATTGGTTTTGCATGAAATTCCTGCATACACCCGTCAATTCCATGAGTCGAGTGAAGCCGAGAGACTGTCCATTTGTTTTGCATGGAAATTCCTGCATACACCCTCACATTCCGGTGAGTCGAGTGAAGCGAGAGACTGTCCATTTGTTTTGCATGGAATTCCTGCATACACCCGTCACATTCCAGGAGTCGAGTGAAGCTGAGAGACTGTCCATTTGTTTTGCATGGAATCTTCCCTGCATACATCAACACGTCCAACACTTCCGGGAGTCGAGTGAAGCTGAGAGACTGTCCATTTGTTTTGCATGGAATTCCTTCATACACCCTCACATTCCGGGAGTCGAGTGAAGCTGAGAGACTGTCCATTTATTTTGCACGCAATTCCGTGTACCTCCGTCACATTCCGTGAATCGAGTCGAGTCGACTGGAACTAAGGGACTGCCTTCCTGTAGCATCTTAATGAGAGGCATTCGATAATGTTATTGTGCCTGTTGCCTCGATGTTAAGCAAACCTGTTCTGTATTCTATTTACTTGTACTGGTCTAAAGGTCCGAAATGTTGATGATCTGCAATGAGACAATGAGCTCTTTGAGTTATAAGTTTAAGACACTAGATGCCAGACAAACAATTCGTCTTGGGATGCCGTGAATTTGAAAACCACAGGCTAGAGCGTGTTTTAGAATAACATATTTGAAATACTATATCGTAAAAATTATTATATACAAAACAAATATACACTGAATTGGTTTATGTATGACAGATGCTAAAACGTTATTACACCTTTCCCATAACAATATTTCGACGAAGTAGATATTCTCTGCAATTTAAGAACATATTCATCGGGCAGAATCCGTATGTGTCGTTCCATTGAAAATATTTATAACTAAGTTGATGAAGCATGACGGGAGACACCAAACGCATAAACGTAAAAGAAACGCCATCAAGCCCTACTGTTCTCAAATACATTTTATTACTACTGTTTTATTATTAAGTAAATTTACAGTTAAAGGTAAAGGTAAAGCTGTCCCGTTACATGCCAAGCAGGCATAGAGAGGAGGTGGAGGTACAGGTCTACCCACACTCGACCCCGATGCTACAAACGGGTGCGTGGTCAACGCCAGGCCCCATCGCTTTACTCCAGGGGAAGAGACGATACCCACTCTACAGGAGGCTGGGTGGGCCTAGGGGCCGGTCTGAACGGGTCCGGAAAATCTCGCCCCCCCACCGGGGTTCGAACCCCGGACCGTCCAGCCCGTAGCGAGTTGCTATACCGACTACGCTATAAATTTAAAGTTACATGCACAATATCTAACAGAAAAAATTGACAATAAAATTAAAGCCAATTATGATGCACACTTGGTGGCAAAGTACTGGGTAAACTACTACACAAGCAACACATCACTTCTACAGAACAAAGTCCTGCTTGAAAAATTAATGGGTGCTAAGCTATTCAACAAATCTCTGCCTTTTATAGGACCCGAAGCTTCATTACTGTTCACAAGAATTCATTACCGGATGCTGTAATGAATATGGATCATATCGTCACAACCTGTTTTCCCCTACAATTAATTTTAACATTTATCGGCTCATCTAAGCCTATGTCTCCCAACGTATCTCTTCCCTTCCATTTCCGCCTAAAAAGTTACGCATTCCCCATCTGTTCAATGTGCCTGCATCTCGTGATGGCGTCATCCTGTGCCTGCTTGGCTTTATATTCCTTCAGATGACAGTCATACAGATTTCGGCGTTGTGTAGGTTGATACCTAAATTTCGAAAGTACATTCTGCCCTCGTCTTCAAATTTTAAATAATTGCATCCAAGTAGACATTTAAGTGATTCGGTGACCAACCAATGAAGACATACAAAACGCTTTGGGATTCGTAAAATCGACGTCTCGTGGTCCGTTTATCCATTCCTGCACAAGAAACGCATTGCTAGGCTGTCACATAAATAACTAACTAACTAACCAACTAACTAACTCCATGGAGCAGAGTCCATCTTGAGAAGCTAACAGGTCGTCAGCTAGTCAAGAAATTTCCCGCGTTTTATGGAACACGTAGGTTCATTACCGCACTCACAAGAGCCCGCCACCTGTCCCTATCCTGAGCCATATCAATCCAGTCCATGCCCCCCCATCCCACTTCTTAAAGATCCATTTTAATATTATCTTCCCATTTACGCCTGGGTCTTCCAAGTGGTCTCCTTTCCTCAGGTCTCCCCACCAAAATCCTGTATGCACCTCTCCCCTCACCCAAAGTGCTACATGCCCGCCCACCACATTCTTCTTGATTTGATCACCCGAATAATATTTGGTGATGAGTACAGATCATTAAGTTCCTCGTTATGTAGTCTTCTCCACTCCCCTGTTACCTCGTCCCTCTTAGGCCCAAATATCCCCCTTAGCATCTGATTCTCGAACACCCTCAGTCTATGTTCCTCCCTCAGTGTCAGAGACCAAGTCTCACACCCATACAAAACAACAGGCAAAATTATAGTTCTGTATATCTTAATCTTTGTATTTTTGGATAGCAAACTAGAAGACAGAAGATCCTGCACCGAATGATAAAAAGCATTCCCCGACTTCAATCTCCTCTTAATTTTTCCTGAATGGAATTTCGATATGTTAGGGTTGTTCCCAAATATTTGAACTGTTCCACCCTTTCAAAGGATTTATTATCTAACTTTATGTTGTGATTTTTTCCTGCATTCTGATTGGGAGACATCACCATGTACTTAGTTTTCTCAGCATTTACTTCTAGACCAATCTCCTTACTAGCGACTACCAAAGCTTCTGTGTTTTTCTTTATAGCATGTACGCTTCCACCCAATATATTAACATCATCAGCATAAACTAGAAGCTGATGTGTACCATTCAATTTTAAGCCCTCCTGGTTTGCCTGAACCCTCCTAATAGCATACTCCAGAGCAAAGTTGAAAAGCAATGGTGATAAAGCATCTCTTTGTTTCAAACCATTCTTAATAGGAAACAAGTCAGACAAATGTTTGCCTACCCGGACTCTGCTATAGGTTTCATTTAGACACATTTTTACTAGCCTTACTAGTTTCTTAGGAATACCAAATTCAATGAGAATATTATACAAGACCTCCCTCCTAACTGTATCATAGGCTTTTTTGAAGTCTATAAATAGCTGATGCACTGCCTCATTGCATTCCCATTTTATCTCAAGTATTAGACGAATACAGAATATATGATCAGTAGTAGAGCTGTTATGTCTAAATCCACACTGATGCTCCCCAGTAATTTCCTCTGCATATGGAGTTAACCTTGACAGAAGGATGTTGGATAGAATTTTGTATGTGGTTGACAAAAGTGATATGCCTCGATAATTACTGCAATCTTTTTCATCATCCTTCTTATAAATAGGTACAATGATTGACTCCTTCCACTGCTCAGGCAATTCCTCTTTATTCCAAATAGAATTAATAAGTTTATGGATCTCAGAACGAATTGTCCTACCTCCTGCTTTAATCAGTTCTGCTGGAATTTGATCAATACCTGGTGATTTGTGCCTTTTTAGCTTTTCAATAGCCATCTCAACCTCAGAGTCACTGGGCTCAGGCACCAGTGGCTCTGCTGTATGTATTTCAGCCTGCCTAACATCATTAACCCCATGTACATTCAATAGTTGAAAGAAATGATTCCTCCACCTACCAAAGATACTGTGGGAGTCTGCAACCAGATCACCTTTCTCATCCTTTACTACATTATTTCTAGGCTGGTAACCCTTCTTAAAGTCACTGATGCCCCTATACAAGTCTCTGATATATACTTGTTCTTGCTGTTTGTTTCAAGTTCATTAATTTTAGCTTTTGGATATTCCTTCTTTTTATTCCTGAAATGTATACTAGCTTCACGTATTACATTGTTTAGATTATCTACATTACTTTGGTTTGGATTCTGTAACCACTGCAATTTAGCCTGCTTCCTTTGATCTAAAAATTTTGAACATTCTTCGTCAAACCATGGTTTATGCTGCTTTCTTTCATACAGTCCTAGACTCTCTTTAGCTGAGATTTTGATACTTTCTTTAATGTTTTCCCAAGCCCTATTTATGTCCTCACTAACATTTAAGTTCTCCAAAGCTGCGAACCTGTTTGAGATCATTATTTGATACTGTTTCCTAACCTCTAGTTCACCTAACTTCTTGAGATTAAATCTCTCTGCATTAAATTTCTGTACTGCTTGTTTAATACCGTCAGTCTTTCCCTAACTTTTGCAACCATCAGATAGTGATCAGTATCACAGTCAGCTCCCCTGAAAGATCGCACATCGAGTATACTTGAATGCCATCTCCTATCTATCAATATGTGATCAATCTGATTATGAGTCTTCCCATCAGGAGAGGTCGAGGTGTATTTATGAATATTTCGGTGTTGGAACATCGTGCACTTAACAACCAGATTTTTTGATGTGGCAAAGTTTACAACTCTAACACCATTATCATTACTATCCTTATGTAAACTCTCATTCCCGTTCGTCGGTTTGAAAGTATCCTCCCTCCCCAATTTTGCATTAAATCTCCTAACAGAATTTTAATATGGTACTTAGGAAAATGATCGAAAACCTGTTCTAATTCCTCATAGAAACTGTCCTTTGAGTCATCACTTTTCTCCTCAGTTGGTGCATGCGCACTCAGAACAATGATATTCCACCAGCGACCTCTCAGCACCATATATAACATCCTATCACTAATAAACTCTTCTCTCTTAATTGCTGATACTGTTCTCTGATGTACAAAAAAACCTGTTCCCAATTGATGACTATAATTTCCTTTTCCATAGAAAAAAGTATAATCCCCTGTTCTTACTGTGCCTCCTTTATCCCACCTAACCTTCTGTACACCCACTAAATCTAATTTGTACCTCGCTAATTCCCTGGCCACTGTCATAAGTGACCCTGACCTATACAGGCTCCTCACGTTCCATGTTCCAAATCTCATGTTCCTTGTCCGTTGCTTAAGTTGTACAAAAGAATCAGTCCAGGTCCGAGGCTTTGTGATATGCTTCGTAACATGGTAATTTTTTACGGTGAGAAGTTGTTAGCACCTCGCCCAACCCCCAAGCTGGAGGACCACCCCTTGTCGTCTGTCCGCGACTGCTTATTCAAAGTATTCGCAGCTACCCTCCATATCTGGAGGCCGTTCCTCCATCCGCAACCCGAGGACGCGCCATGCCGTGGTGACAGTGACCCACTTATCATGGTAGGCTGTTACATGGAAACCTTATACCTACAACGGAGATCGTTCTTAGGCTAACGGATTTTCAGTCTTGACTGGGACCCTGATTTGGTCTTACTAAGGACTTCTACTACAAATGACAATACGTCCTTTTGGGGAGGAGGAAGAAGCTTGTTGGATGGATGTCTGGAATTTGGACTCAGAGTGGCTCGGTCGTGGGGGATGTGGGCCGATCACATGGGAGGTTTGCCAGGAAAGTATCCAATCAGTCACAGGAATAGGCGAAGAGATGGATTTTGACCCGGGACAATAGATAGGATGCTCCTCCGAAACGTCTGTGTCGACCTAAAAAACTGAATTATGTCAAAACACAAACCATCTCGGGTCTCAGAACAATACCTCGTATGAAAATTTAACACTTACGCTGATAATAGTTAATGAAGAGTAAAAATTATGAGACTACTTATTACGTAATTTTCTACAGGCAGTCGTTACTGCCTCCATTTTAGGTCCAGACATTTTCCGCCCGCGATACCGTTTTCTTATAAACACTTAATCTGTGACGTTCCATTACAATAAGAAGCCAAGTTCCACCCCCATAAAATAACAGGTAAAATTACATTTTGTATGTACATCATATTCTTTATGTTTTCAAACAGAAGCCAGGAGGACAAAGGATTATGAACTGAAAGATAACTATCACTTCCCTAACTTAACCTCCCTTAACTTTGTCTTGAATGTAAGGTCGATTTTATAAGCGACATAGAGGAATAAAAACAGCAACAATTAAAAATTTTGCAGAAACACACGAAGTAAAGTAATTAAGTGGTGTCAGGGATTAAATTTTTCGCATACAACATGACATTAACAAGGCCGTACGATGGAGACGACGATATAACGTGCACATAAAAAGGTTAATCCGATGCGCTGAAATCAATGAACCGCCGACCTGTCGCTACAGTCCTTACTCACTGGGAGTGGCTCCGGGAGTTGCCTATGCGTGGAGCACTGATTATATAGGCAGAGGCATTATAAAGTGTAGCATTAATCATATCACGTTTTCCTTCATTTAATAAAAAACAGACCCTGCACACTGCGAAGTACATTAACAACGTAACTAATGCGCACATTTTACATAGTCCAGCAGTTCCAGAGCATAATTTGCCCCCTTAGACAAATATTATTAGAGAAACCAACTCGAGGAGAAGATGGGAGGGAATGTGATAAGAATAGTAAAAAGTAACAAGTTCACCCTAGAACAGGCCATTAAGGCCCAGAGGGGAAGTAGAGGTATAGCTCTACTCTTTCTTTAACCTCGGCGCTAGAGGGATGGTAAATACATACACAATTTTAGTCGAAAGTTTTGAAAGGAGACAAATTGGGAGGCACAAGCGTAGATGTGAGGATAATACTAAAAGGGATCTTAAAGAGACAGGATGTTTGACGGTGGACCGAATTCATGTGGTTCATAACAAGGTGCAATTGCGAACTCTTGCAAACTCGGTCACGAAACTGCAAGGTCCATAAAGGGTGGGAAACTGTTCGAAAGCGGGCGATTAGTAACTTGCCAAGAAGGACTTTGTACCACGAAGTTTGTTGGTCACGGCACGGTCACTAGAAATGTGGATTTCATTATTATTTTATGGTACTCATTTCTGAAACATCTCAGTTATTACGGCAACGTTTGGCACAATGAGTAATAATAAACACTGAAATAAATTTTATGCATAGTTTTTTAAGGACGCTGTAAAAACACATTAGGCTAGAATTTTCATTTTTATGACATAATAAACGGCAATGGTTAAATGAACGAAATGTGGCACGTAGACAAATTACAAATGCATTTCAAGGTTTCACATGCAGCGGCTTGCTGTCGCTGCTGACAACATAAAGGTTACCACCCTGGACATACTCGTAAACGTGACGAAGGTCTCGTTGCGGGGGATCTGGCCCATCTGCTTTTCTGGTTTGTAAATACGTCTACTGTGTTACTACCAACAGTCCGGTAGGGCCGTGCCATGGCTCAGGAGGTTATTCGCCAGCCTCTCACCGCGGAGGCTCAGGTTCGATCCCGGTTCAATGCATGTGGGATTTGTGGTGGACAAAGTGGCACTGGACAGGTTTTTCCCCGAGTACTTCGGTTTTTTCATGTCAATTTCATTCCACCGCTGCTCCATTACTCGGACAAACGAAAAAACACTAATCATTCTTCACCACAGTGTTGCACAATAAGCCTCAAGGCTGCGGTGCGTCCGTAGCATCTGCTGCAGGGCCCTTCACAAAAGAAAATAGTCCCATAACTCTAAGATCTTCACTGGTGAATGTGACAACGCAACATTTCCTAAAGAATACTAGGGTGTGAGGGGCCACGCGTCAGGTAAGCATTTGATACAATTTTCCTAAACGAACAAGCTTCAAGATGGAATCGTGTTACAAATGTGAGGCATATATATGTTTTCTGTTTCACCATTAAGTAACAACTCGTTTCGTCTATTTCATTTCGTTCCGGTATTAATTTAGCGAATGCGGAAAGCATGCAACATTCGCAAAACGAATTCTTACGTTCAAACGTAGATACTACATACATAGAGCAGAGCTATTCAGTTTTCACAGCGATTCTCTGTTGTTCGTTTTCTGACCATGCTTCAGAAACATGCACATATTTATATACCTTCCAGTAAGTCGTACACACTTTAACAAATATAGGGCAACGGGAAACACAGTAGGCCCTACAGAGTATGAAAGTTTATAATATAAGCCTGCTGCAATTTGCCCTGATTCGAATCATTTGCAGGCATTTGGTAAAATGTGATTAGATAATTTGAGCACATCGATCACGAGGATTACACTCTAAATAAGCTTTTACGATAATGAATATACATACTATTCACACACACAATGAGTGCCTAAAAATTAAGTGTAACGTGCCCTCTTTTTTCATTGTGTTTACAACCAAGTAGAATCCATCAACACAAGGGAAGAGCAGCCTTCTCTAATAAGGCACTAATGTTTGGAATTGAATTTCAGAAGGTTTACAGTAAACAGAGTTTTGGCCAACCTGTATTCTGCAAATCTGAGTGCAAATATCCGCTCTCGTTTCTCTGTAAGGCTTGCACTATGTGCCAAGCCTGTTAATTAGTGGGTATATCCAACTGCGGAAAAGAACATAAGCACAAATAATCTAAAGTATAGTCTACTATTCGGTTAAAATTTTGACATCAGAAGCAAAGCTACGTTCCGGAAAATTTCAAAAGACGCTGGAAGTTGAGATGAAAGAGGAGAGGTGGACGACCTCCAGTTAATGTGCGTATAATCACGGCTGTTCGTCACACCAATACTTCAAACACTTCTAACGTCAATAAAACTTCCTAGTTTCTCCAACGACAATGACAGTTGGTGTGCTTAGACAAAATATATAAATTACATATTTCACTACCAGGTCCATTGACTGTGAATAAGTCCCAGTATCATGTATCCTAAGCGATACTACGTTTCAATATCCTTACATGGATTATGAGCAGACCAGAAAGGAGAAGTAGGCCTACTCCGAAACGTTCTTTGCCAACCAGCCAACCAACCAACCAACCAACCAAACAACTGACTAAATAAGCATGCAACCAACCAAACAACCAGCCAACAAACTCCACAGAGCAGAGTCCTTCTTGGGAAGCTAAGAGTTCCTCAGCCAACCAAGAAATTCCCGGCATCTTACGGAACAATATAGTTTATTAACGAGTCCACAACGGCCTGCCAGTCTACGCCTCCCCATACTAATTCTTTAAATCCCATTTTAATATTATCCACCCATACACTCCTAGGTCTTCCAAGGGGAATCTTTCTTTCAGTATTGTAAATGAATTCGTATTTACCGAGTGACTTATGTCAATTTTATTTCCACCAAAAGCTTATGTGTCTACAATAACAACATTTGTTATAAAAACCATGACATTTTTCGATCCATTAATAAATTGTCTTCAGTTTTCATACGAAAGTCCCTAAAGATGATTTCGTTAATAAATCTAAACAAGTCGGGATTACACAAAAACTGTTATTGTAGAAACATACGCTTTCGAGGAAAATACAACTGGTTAACCTTTCTTTCAGTTTTCCCCCCACCAATATCCTCTATGCGTTCTTTGCAGTTTTTGAAACCTCACTGATCATATAAATATGTCACAAATTAAAGATAACAAACACTAATGAGATCTGTTCTTGAGAAATATTAAGAAATATTCGCTCTTCTGGGTTGCTGCGAACCGTACGTTGATTTGGTATCCACGATTCGGGGCAGTACATAGGTCTGTTCTTGAAGGGTCATTATGCCTTGACCTATAAACATAGGATAAATACACAGTCCCGAAAAGCGGAACAAACCAACTTACGCTGTACAACAAGCCAGAAGAGCGAAGACTTCAAATTTCCCGTCGCGAAAGCATGAAATATCGCAAACATTACGTAGTTCGACTTGTGTTTATGTAAAGTAAGGGCCGGTGCGATAGGAAAAAGCACAACAACTTACAATACAGGTCTTCGTACCAAATTTAATCGAAATGTATGGGTATCTGAGACGGAATATGTGAAAGGCCGTGCTGACAGACATGAGGACCCCGTCTCGGGTTCATTTTATGCAATACATGCACGTCTGCCTGTCTGCCCTGTCAAAAATGATGTGCACTTCACAGCATGTCTATTATCATTCGCAATCTCCAATAACCTCTCAAAGGAATGAGGTATTTACAGTTACAAAAAGAAACTAACGTAAAAGAAATATAATCATATTATTTAGGGAATTCATGGGTTAAGTAAAGATTATTTTTTCAATATGACGGTAACAGACGAACGAGCAATCATATTTTCAGCCTTAACGTACGATAGCATGTGTTTCTACGTGTACAAAAAAAAGTATGTATTTTATTCTACAAACTTTATAATGTCAGATCAGTCGGAGTGGTTAAACATTTAGAATAACATCTTATTCTTTATGTTCTTGTCACGAGTTTTCATAAGCATTTAAAGGTTTCAGGCCCTTTCGCTTCGCCTGTCTGTCCGTCCGCACGCACCTAAACACGCGAAAACTCTAACCGGATTTCCAAGAAGCTTTATATTGGACTACTTTACAAAAATAAATGTGGTGTGTTGTCCATTTTGGTTAAACGCGACAAAACTGTTTCAAATAGCATGATCTTCAAAATAAAATTCATCACAATCCGAAGGTGAAAGTCATGCACGCACGCACGCATGCAAACTCGCTCACTCACGCAAATACGCGCTGGTAAAAAGACATAAACAGATCTCTTATTGTAAAACTCGTAGAAGGCTAATTTTCTTGTAGACATATCCAAAATGTGTACTAAGAGCTGCAGAGAAGTACACCTGTTTGTAGTTAGTACTTTTGATTCGCCATGGAAATTAGTGATGACGCAAATTTAAAAGATTGTTAATAGAATTTCGTTTTTATTTTCATGCGATTGCAGCTTAATGCTGTTCTACTCACGTAGTACATTTGGACAGTTCTTTGTGTTAAAATTGCCTGAGTTTTAGTTTTACACATTATCAGAACATTTTTGGGAACAATGAATGGTCCGTGCCATGGCTCAGGTCGTTAGTCGCCGGGTTCAATCCCAAGGTAGTCCATGTGAGATTTGTGGTGGACAAAGTGGCACTATAACAGGTTTTTCCCAAAATATTTCGTTTTTCACCTGTCAGTAGCATTCCACCAAAAATACATACACATTAAGGCCTTCGCCCTTCTGGAAGTTGGTAATCGGATACCGATGTTTCGGGACAGCTTATCGGTCCCATCTTCACGTGCAAAGCAGTCAAAATCGTCGGCACGCAACTACTAACATGCGCTGCGTAACATCCCAGAAAAACGAAGGGCTCATCTACACCGCAGCGGAAACCTGAAATCTCGATCCCTACACATTAATTCATGTCACCGACGTTATATAACCTTAGCAAATGACAAAGTCGTCAATATATTTAAGAGAAAAAAAAAAATTAACGTCTGAAGGTTCTGTATTTAATTCAATATATTTTCGTATTAAAGGATTCAGTTGTGCGTGGTATATATAATATAGCAGGCCTACTTAATCTCTGTCTACACAACAATATTAATTAAATACGCGTAATTAGGGTAAATAGTGATATGTTTAAACATTAATAAGCCATTATCAGGTCGTTTTGCATTCGAAATGTAAACACTGCACTCAATTCATATGTACATGATAAAGGTTTTTATTATTGCCTATGAAGTTATGAATATAATTATGAAGAGACAAAATATTGGCTGTTCGATTATATAAATAGCCCTATTTCAATTACTAAATCTTAGCCATGCACACATGCGACCACGCACACAAAAACATATATGTAGCCTATACCAGAGTCAAAAAGTGACAGACTTGTCCAATTATGGAAGAGTATTGGCATAATTTCCATCCCAGTGGCCGTGCGGTCTAAGGCGTGGGTCTTCGGCCGCTCGCTTACTAGGATCGTGGGTTCGAATCCCACCGGGGGCATGGATGTCTGTCTCTTGTGAGTGTTGTGTGTTGTCAGGTAGAGGTCTCTGCGACGAGCTGGTCCCTCGTCCAGAGGAGTCCTACCGACTGTGGTGTGTCTCAAAGTGTGTGTGACCATGAAACCTTGACGAAACGAGAAGGCCCAGGCCCATATAAGGCTGTCGAGCCATAGAAAAAAAAAATGGCATATTTTCATTCTTACATACTGATTTTTACCTTATTTGAGGACGCTGTTGCAACTGCAAGTGTTGCAACGCGTTGAAGAATATGAGAAGATGAGGACTTGAAAGAATGCTACCATCGATATTTTAATGTATCAACCCGATTTTCGCGAGCTTATCTGAGAGACACGGTAGACGGTATTCTGGACAAGATTCGAAGCCGGTACCGTCTACCAATCGTTACCTTTATACCAACCTGATCGGTAGAATATTTTATGCAGTAATAAAATCACTGAATGTAACAAACTTTCAAGCTACATCGATATGTTGCTTATTTAATAGTAATTTGGTTGTAAACGATTATGTACCTACTGTCCACAGACCAGGAGACGATGCCTGCTAGGAAAGCGACAGACGCGCATGCACAAGATTTCGTGACAAATGATGAATTGCTACTATCCATCCTGAATGCATTTGCACAGTTCACGCTGCTCGATGTGCGTGACGTTTTCAGTCTGTGGCTAACAGCAGAACAGTCTGTTAACCTACGAACAGCAACCCAGTAGTCCCCCGCACTGCGCCAGACAGGCCTACCACCGCGAGGGGTGATGTGTGGTCTGTATTTACATGTTAATTCAGACTCCCTTAATTTGTAAAAACTTTATGCTCACTCCTACAACCAGTTTCCGGTTTCCGCAAACGAATCCAATGGTAGAACATCATTCACCACTGTAAGAAAAAAGAATAATGTTACAAATAGAAGAAAGTAATCTCACCTTTTCCTGACCCTCTCCACAACAGCTTTCCATCGGGCCGACATAGTTGTGGTGTCATGATAACCATTTACCACACTGGACACACTTGCTTCTCTCTTGCAGTCATTGTCCACACTACGATCTTGTACCACCACTTCATTCACTTGTTCGAAAAGCATTTACAACGGTGAGGCATCTGAGTTGCACAATATATTACACTATACACCAAAAATGGTAATGTCAAATATATATACATATATATCACACCAGTATCAGTATTGAAACAATTATCCGAAAATTAAAAGCCGCGAAAGTTATAGTCCCTCAGTGGGTCCTGTTCTGAATTATTTGAAACCAAATCTGCTTCTTTACATCATAAATGTTAAGCCTAATTTGTATTCCGTTCTTCTTCCCCAGAACAGACGTTTTGAAAGGGATTCCACAAAATTCTCTACAAAATTATTACCCTTATATCCGACGGAAACATGAATCATGGAGAGGGCACAGCCTACTCTCATTGGCTCCATACAAACCGTAACCCCTCTACCCCCTTAAGTAGCTCTGACTGGCCAAGGCTCCCACGGGGCTCGAAACCAAGGATAGATTGGCTGGTTCAAAGACTAGCAGCAAACAACTCGTGCTGTGCTGTGATCTGCTCTGCTCTGCAATCTACAACAAAAAATTTTCGTTCTTCCCAGTCACTTCACAATCTACCTGAACCTCATTCAGTCACCCTCGAAAATGGCGGCAGTAAGTTCCTCCGAAACGTCGGAGAAAATACATTACATAGTGTAAAAACACAAAAGACAACCACAATTATAACAGCATCCCCAGAGGAAACCTGAAAACTTGTAGGCCTACAGTAAATTGTAAACTCATTGTTTAATCCCCCCCCCCCAAAGATATTAAGAGGTATAGCCCTACTGCGACATTTCTCATTACATAATGCTCATTACTCCTTACTTCACTTATTCCACGCGCAATTTATATAAGTTATAGAAACGGTCCTTTTTAACTGTGTAATTTTAATCATTTTGTGCAACATACGCAACAAATAACACTGTCGACAAAATAAGAGGCAAGCTGTTGCAAGTAGTTTAACAACGCGCATATTAGCCATAACGTCGATTAGAACCTAACTATCAAAATTTTGTCATTCACATTCTAATGTAATATACTCCACTTTATTTTAGGTCATTCACATTACGGTAGACCGGTTTCACTCACACTCCAATGCAATTTTTTTTCAATGGCTCGACAGCCCCTTGGGGGCCTAGGCCGCTTCAGTTTTCGAGGCTTCACTATCACACTTTTAGACACACCACATTCGGTAGGACTCCTCTGGACGAGGGACCAGCCCGTCGCAGAGACCTCTACCTTACAACACACAACACTCACAAGAGACAGACATCCATGCCGCCGGTGGGATTCGAACCCATAATCCTAGTAAGCGAGCGGCCGCAGACCCACGCCTTAGACCGCACGGCCACTGGGATCGGAACTAATGCAAAATGCTCGACTCTATTTTATCGTGACTTTTATTCTTTAATTAAAGAAATATTAACTTACAAATGTAAACTCTACAAATGCTGCGTTTTCCAAGTCAAGATTATCAACTGAAGCCTGCATGAGCATTTTGAGGAAACACTTGTGATTTTCAAATAAACGAAATTTCCAATATGGCCCAGAGGAGTAAAAATATAAGAAAACAGACGAAAAAAACCAGTTTCTTAATTTTACTGCCGAGTGTTTCCTATTCAGACGTGTTTCACATCGTTTTGAAATTTGATGCCAATGGTGTACTATTATTATTATTATTATTATTATTATTATTATTATTATTAAACAGAAACTACAGTAACTTTATTTTTACATTATACACTTTATTGCCAAGTCGAATAAGGTTCACCGTAAATCACACAGAATAAAAACTATAACAAATTATCATCGTGCTGACAGCAGTATTAGGCAGTGCAAGGAAGTGTAGGAGTATCCATACTATGTTTTGTTAATTAACAGGTGTTATCCCAAATACTTTTATGGATGCAAAAAAATCACGTGCACTGAATGGTTCAAACACTTCCCTGTAAAGGCAGGATTTAGTACTAGCGATGTTGAACATTCGGGTTTTATTGCCAAAGAGAGAGTTAATCTAGTCTCAATAAAAAGAAAGCTGGATCGGCCTTGTGACGAAGAAAGTTCCAAATGCTATTTCATTGTAGAACATTAAGAAGAGCTGATTTTGTCTCAGTTTTACATAGAATATCCCTCCTGCTCTATTTATAATTCGGATATTTCTGAGCTATCTACTGGACATTTTAAATGTCCAGCCTTGTTTATATTCATTTTCATTTCTACTTGGCCTGTCTGGATTCAAGTTAAATACGCACACACTTTGCTTAACTTACTTCCTTAACAGAAACAAACATTAAAAGGCACTAAGCACTGGAGGGCAAACAAAGTTCCGGAGATAAACATGTGCACCTGCGGTAATTTGTTTATTCTGTAACATCACAAATGTGTTGCAGAAGGCACCTCAACTGTGAAGCGTTACCAACATTCAACATACGCGTCCAGAAAGAAATATTCCAAAGCCACGTGCTCTTTATTACTGATTACATCTGATGATGCGTGGTGGCGTCACGTGCGGCTTGAACCGGGTTTGATACCCATTACGGGAACATCTGACACGTTCTGTATTGTACTGTGTAGTCGTGCAATGTGACAGGCGGATCAGCCAGCCCAAGTGGTTCACCAAATGTTGAAAAGGTTCAGTGTACGGGGTATAACTAAAATGCTTGGACAAACTTAGGAGTGAGTTCCCTACACCAAAACAAGGAAAAATATTCATATCAATGTATGTCTGCAAACATTCAGTTTTCAAGGTACAGCCGCAACATTCGTTTAACCTCAGTCCTTTAGCGGAACACTTAAAACCCCTAATGTATTCAGCTCCAATTGAAAATGAAGAGACACTTCAAAAACGCATTTTTGATTCCTGTAAAACCATTCTCAAGCGGCCAGGGACCTTTAAAATGGTGCAACAGTCCATGATCAGAAGTGTCCATGCGTGCTTTGATTCAGATGGAGGACATCTTCAGATTTGTTGTGAATTGTGACTTCATAACAATAAGAACTCAACGTTTGTTAAATCAGGGGTGTGTAAATGTATTATGTTAGTTGCAAGTAAAATATTACATAGTTAAGGTATTTATTGTTGAACGTAATCTTCGAATTAAACTCAAATACCACTCATTTCCGGACACATGTTTGTAATGACTTTTTTATGTGCAGAACTCACCGTTGACGTTTGTGAAAGATTTTAGATACATGCAACATAAAATGGCTCGTAATGCAGAGGCGAAACTGGATGTAGCACGTAAGACGTAAAAGAAAAAGCAATGAAGTGAAATTCGTCTGTTGGCCTGGTTTTGTCAGTGCGTTCTTATGCATGTGTGAAGCGTGAACTTCTGGTCCCAAGAAATACATAATGCTCAATGTGAAGTTAAAAGGCTAGACAGTATTCAAATGTAAGCCTAAACTTTGTATTTTAAATGGCGGTATGCATACATGACAACACAAACTAAAGTTTAGAAGACAGGATAACACTAAAGAAGGTGTTTAGTCGCTAAAACTATTGGAATTTCTAAATCCTACATTCACTATTCAGTCACTTTCGGAATTTCTTCTAGGTGCAAAGTCTGCGCTGGTTCTTCATTAGACCAATGAATCACTCGGCTTAAGAAAAATGCAGGAATTCTGTAATTTACATCACAGTATACTGTCTGCATTACCCATTTTGTACATTAAAAGTTTCAAATAATGACGACTGAATAAGAGTTGCTATTTATAAAGTCAGAAGTTTGGTTTTGCAACTACGATAACAGAAATGCTGGTGCTTTTGTGACAAGCAAATGTGGACCTACGCTATGACTAAGTATGATTTATAAGCACATTGCCATTTGAAAAATTTAGCTTTGTGGCCAGATATTTCCAACCACATTATCTTGCAATAGACCACACCTTCCCATCAAAATTGATGAATACCGCGAATTACTGTGACACACAGTTTGTATGTTACAAACTTTTCAGACTGTATTTGTCTCACTTTGTCTGCAGAAACTTACGGTTTTAACAATAACACATTTTTCCAGGTCTTACACGCAAGTTGTAAACGTATAACTGGATTTAACCTAGTGTTTAATTTAATAGCGAGTTTTGGCCCCAAGGGTATCCCCGTGGATTATGGTCCAATGTGACGCAAATTGCTCGTTTGTACAGGCGCAACACGTGCAGGACTCATGTGTGAGAACAGCTGACACTAACTTTGATTTGACGAGTTTCTCGAACAAATTGAATAATTTAAATTACATTAAGAGCAGAGTACGTATTTTCCCCTCATACTGGAAAATATTTCTCTTCACTAACAACAGAGTGAAATCACAGTGATCTCCATGTGTAAGGGTCATTCATTCATTCTGTAGTCTGTCTTACGACAGGTCCTTAGCCTCTTCCAAAGCAAGTTCTCCACAGGGCGTAATCTAGTGCTTCCTCTTTCAATTTGCAGTATCTTCTCTTTTCCTTAAGGTCTCCAGTAGCTGCTTACGTCTTCTCCCTCGTCTTCCCGTAATTTCTATCCTTCCTTCTAACTTTCCTTCAATCACGTGTTTCAGAAGGCAGTTTCTACGCAAGATGTGACCAATCCAGTTAGCCTTTCTTCTTTGTATTGTATGTAGGATATTCCTCACCTCTTTGACTCTGTGTAATACTTCTTCTTTTCTCAAGCGATCGGTCCAACTGATCTTCTCCATTCTTCTTCAGCACCACATTTCAAAACTTTCTAGATACTTCTGATCCATTTTCCGAAGTGTTCACGTTTCAGCACCATACAAAGCTATGCTCCAAATGTAGCACTTTACTAGTTTCTTCCTTAAATTTAAGTCCAGTTTGCTGGTGAAAAGATTCTTCTTCTTGTTGAATGCTGCTTTTGCCATGGCAATTCTGGATTTAATTTCACGTGTACACCTTGCATCATTTGTTATCATGCTGCCTAAATAATTGAAATATTCCACATTCTCCAATTGTTTTTGATCTATCATAATTTTCATTGGGGATGGTTGCCTTGTGATTTTCATTACCTTAGTTTTTTCCACATTCATTTCCATTCCATAGCATCTTCCAATTTCAATTAGTCTATCAACCATGCCCTGTAGCACGTTTTCTTCCCTAGCCAGTAGCACAAGGTCATCTGCATATTTCACAGTGCGAATTACTTGTCCTCCTATTTTGAAGTATCCAAACCCTTCAAGAGCTTCCTTGGTAAGGTATTCGCTGTATACGTTGAACAGAATGGGCGACAAACAGCAACCTTGTCTAACTCCTCTTCCAATCTACACACTCCTCATCTCCCCTTGGTCCAGTCGTATTTTGACACTCTGTTCCATGTACAATTTGCTGATCAATCTTCTTTCGCGCCAGTCTATCCCAATTCCCTTAAGGATCTGCATTAATTTGCTCCAGTTGACACGGTCAAATGCCTTCTGCTAGTCTACGAAGAAAGCACACAATTCCTCATCTATGACCAAGGTTCGTTCTGATATTATTCTCAGCATCCCAATTGCATCCCTAGTTCCTTTTCCTCTCCTAAATCCAAACTGATCTTCTCCAAGTGCATCCTCTGTCTTCCTTTCAATCCTTCTTCTAAGCATCCTCGCTACTATCTTTGCTGCGTGCGCGATGATGCTGATTGTGCGAAGGTCGCTGCATTTTGTAGCTTTGGGCTTCTTCTTTAAGGCAATCATTGTAACTTCAATTAAATCTCTGAGCCACTTCCGAGTTACATATATGCTGTTGATCAGCTGTTCATTAGTCTGAAACCATCTTCTCCCAACAATTTGAGTACATCTCCAGGTACATCATCATCTCCTGTAGCCTTCTTATCCCTTATCTCCTTGATAGCCTTTTCCACTTCACTTTGCAAAATATAAGGGCCATTCTCGTCTTCATCTACTTCATCTTCAGGTTCGACTTCTAGGTGTTCTGGTCGATTAGCTCGATCGTAGAGCTCTGTGATATACTGCTCCCAAATTTGCAATACTCGTTTCTGATCTATTATTATATTCCTTTGAGAGTCTTCGATGCCAATGTTTTGAATTCCGTGGTTTTCTTTCCAACCTAGTTCCTTTATCTTCATGTACATTAAATCATAAAGTCATGTTCTTTGAAATTCTATGATCTCGTCGCATATGCTCTCGGTGTTGTCCGTGGCTCTTTTCAATTCGTTCCTCAGTCTTCTGTAGTTCTTCCTTCCTTCTTCGTTGTTGACATTCTTCCATTTCCTTCGTTCATCCATTTTTCTGATCATCTCCTGTGTAATCCATTGCTTTCTTGCTCTCCTCTCGACTTTTCCCGCCAAATCACTCATAGTATCTAACACACATTTCTTGATATTGTTCCACTGCACTTCCACATTCCCACTTTCACATTTGATTGCAGCAAGTTTTTCTTCTAGACTATCATGTACTTCCTGTCGTTGAGCATATAGCTTCTCCAAATCCCATATTGGTTTTCGCTTGTGGAACCTTATGATCTTCTTCAATCTTGTGCAGATCGTTGCAACCAGTAAATTGTGGTCAGAATCAATATCTGCTCCAGGCAGTGTCTGCACATCCTTCACACTGTTCCTGAATCGCAGTTTCACTAGTACATAGTCCAATTGATATCGACTCCTATCCCCTGGTGATTTCCAGGTGTACAATCTTCTTTTAGGTTTTTTGAACCATGTGTTTGTTATAACAAGTCCATTTCTTTCACAGAAGTCAATAAGCATTTGACCTCTCTGATTCCTCCTTCCCAGTCCATATGGTCCAACAGTGTTGTGATGTGCTTCATCTCCAAACACACTGTTCCAATCTCCCATTATAATCGTATTTGTCGCGCCCTTTCCATCCTCTTCAAAAACTTCTTCAATTATATCATACAACTCTTCCACTTCGTCATCTTCATAGTCCGAAGTTGGCATGTACACTTGCACTATCAAAATACCGGTTCTGCCTTAAACGTCAACGTAACAGCAATAAGTCTGTCACTATACACACTCTTCTTAACAACACATTTCACTACACTTTTATGCACTACTATTGCTACGCCTCTTTCAGCCCTGTCACCCCCGCAATAATACACTGTATAATCACCACTTTTTATTTAACCTTGACCCTTCCACCGCAATTCACTAACACCAAGCACAGACACTGCGTTCTTCTGCATCTCTTTCTTCAAATTTTCGAGTTTTCCTCCTTGATTCATGGTTCTTACGTTCCAAGTGCATATCTTTTAGCTGTGCTGTTCCTTCTGCGCCTTCTGCTTTTGTCTGTAGTCCTTATAATCGCGTGGTGTCTCTCCTAGAAAAAACTCCCCCCCCCCCCCGGAGATCCGAATGGGGGAGTGTTTTACCTCCGGAATGTTTTATCTCCAGAGGAAGCATCTCGCTTATTTCTCTGTTTCTGGAAGAGACTATCTTGGAAAAGTAATAATGTGGTAGTTTTTCCATTTGCTTTCCACATCGCAGTACAGCAGCCGTTCAGACCACTTTGGTCACGCCTGTTGCTACACGATCATGAACCATCTCGAGCATCGTTTGCTCTGTGCTTCAAGTCGCTACTGATGTCGCTGCTTCCGGCATCAGGGGAGTTTTTGTTGGATTTCCCAACTCCTAGGCATCTCTCTTCGTCTGGATCCTACCCTGTGTAAGGGTCAGGAGATTTATAAAATACTATTTTATGAAGCTCAGCGCAAGGGTTTGTTTCTGAAAATACACGAAATTTGAAACCTAAGTTCCGTTATAACATGATACATATTAGATCTGAGTTCACTTATTGTACACTCGTGGTTCAGCACGGCTCAACACACGAAACGTAGAATGATGAATTATTTAAAACAAGAAATTAAGTAAAGAGCTTACGTTATTTCAGTTAGAGAGAATCTAGAACCTTCACATTGTGGAAAACATGTAAATACATACTGCTACAGTATTTGATTTGGTGTAGATTTCAAGGATCTGAAATACGGTAATTTAACTTCCTGTCGGCTCCACCAAAACACTGACACTTCATCTACACACACTATTTCAGATTTTAGATTGGCATTTCCATTAATCGCATGAAATGAGAAAGAAAAGTAAGAAAACTCTAAACTTCATGGCATTTATGTATTCACCGAGTAAATTAACACGCTTAGGCAGGTAACTGATTCAGGCCAAGTTAAAAAGTGTAATGCAGCTGGAAGGAGTGCACGGGTATGGATTGCTGCGAATAACTTGAGCCCACGGTTTGCCTAGATCTTGATCATGGATAAAAGCATCGCAGCCTCTATGACAAACTTCAGAAAGTAGGATATTCACCAACAGCAAGAACCATCCGTCATTTAGCATACACCTTTTCTGAAAAGCATAATAATACAATGTTAACAAATAACTTGAAATGACAAGCCATTATTGGGTGAAGACATTTATGAGACGCCACTTGTAATGCAGTATAGGGCTACGAAAGGTATCGCCATTTAACATTGCCATGAGAGACGATTTCTTAAGTTTGTAGCTGACATTCGCCTTAAATCTATGGTTATTCGTGTGTCAGCTGCCAAGAAATCCCTTGGCAGTTTATGTGGTGTTTGCATTGCGAATGATGTAACAGTGCGCTTGGCTTGACAGTTTATTACAAAAATTAGTTTTCCTACCCCAGAAACACTTTGATTTTGACACAGTAATTTACTCCTGAAATCCTTATGGTGTCTGTTAAGACAGTGAGGTAGAGGATCACCGTGTACTCAAAAGTTCCCAGGATGTTGCTTGAGAATGCTGCTACGATCAGAGCAATAATGATAAACGGAAGCTTAGGAGCTTCCTTTCAGAGTTTTGAACATCTATAGTTAATGATGCCGTACTCCTCCAACCGCACAATATTTCACGATACTATACATGTTACAAGCTGCTCTAACTTCAAATGAGACTTGTATGTATCCTAACCACGGATGGTTGACCGCTAGTAATATGAGATTAAAGCAGTGCTCGTACATTCACCTGGAAGAACTGGGGAGGCTCAAGCGACCTCCCGAATAGGAGTCATAAACGTCAATGCTAATTTAATTTTATGAGGTTACATTTGAAGTAATGTTTAGAAAGAAATGAGGACGAACTACATTTATTTATTTACTTTTGGGGAATGAAAGTAATATAAGCAAAGCGAATATTCTCCTATTAAATGCCAACATTCCTTTCACATGGAGCAACGTATTATTACAACGAGGCTACGGTAACTGAGTCATCGAGGTCTAATCTTTGCATCAGCGTCGAAAAACTACACAAGAAACCGTAATTAAGGTCAAATTATCATCAGTTTAGCCACAAATTTTAATTCTGATTTTCTTAATGTATTACGGGGCACGCGGTAGCGCAGTTGGTTGAGGCACTGCGCTACAAGCCAGAAGGTCGCGGGTTCGATTTGGAGTTTTCATTGACTTAATCCTTCCGGCCGCCCTATAGCCTTGGGGTTGACTCAGACTCTAAAGAAATGCGTACCAAAGTATCTCCTGGAGGGTAAGGGCGGCCGGTACATAGGGCTAACAACGTTGCCACCTTTAGGTGACGATTGTCTAGAAATTCTGGAAGGTTCAACCTCCTAGAGACCTCAGGGTCTGTCCAAGCCTGTATAGGGTTTGCTTTGCCGTTAATGTATTGCCAGTCGTAAATAACCAATGTGGTTTGTCGACAGTAAACCTTGGTCAGACTATAGGGCGTAAACTCAGCAAGGTATTCCAAAATAGCAAAAGTCGCTGTGTTTTGAAGTAGTTCCTGCTTGGTTTCACAACTTCATGCAATGTGCACTGGCAACGAATGCATACAAAGAATCCGCAGAGGGATCCATGCCAAACTGCTTACGCAATTTTATTGTCAGAAACGAGATTATAAAACGTAGTACAACTCAATTCATTTAACCTGAATGAATCAAAAGTGCGCATTTTCATGTCATCAGCAACACAACATCAGTACATAACGTTATTACCTGGACACAAATTTAACATTTCCTTACCATGTGCGAGAACTTGAGACTCCAATCTTGTCTTTCTAAAAATTAAAGAGATCCTTCGCAGTACTGGAGCTGAACAAGTTTTCGAATGACGCTTTTTTCGCTGGCGAACTTTTCTTATCAATTAAGTTGTTCAGTTCACATTCTAAGTCCAATTACATAATACTTGTTACATTACATCCGTGATCTGGTGGGAACATAATAAAGTACTGATTCACCTTTCTCAAATTTATTATCAAAACACAACAGACTAACAACAGGCCCTGAGAAATAAGAAAGAGTTTTTATTAAAATAATTAGGATGCCCCAAAGTACAGAAATTTGTTACACTAATCAGTCAGGTTTCTCAATAATTCGTCCATAAAAATAAACGCTAAAACTTTACTCCACGTTATTTCAAAGAGAAAGTCAATAAGAGTGTAAAGATGCACCCTTAATAATAGAGACCAATAGGCGTTCTTGAGCCTATAATCATCAATTTTTTTTAAGTTTCCGAAGCACGGAAGCAGGAACTTAAAACATTACCGCAGTAACATAATACCGGTATTCAATATTTTTATCACTGACTGCTATCGTCTATAGTTTCTATTTGATGTATACTACAAAATGGAAATATAAGTAAATGTTGATTTAAATATTCCGCCTGATTGTTAACTTGGTGCAAATCCACATTTATCACAAACATTCAGTAAGCGTCTTCCACGAAATACTATTCACATTGAGATTTATGTTCTCAAGGCGTCGAGTATGAACGTTAGTACCTTCTGGGATGTGACGCCGTGTAGTGTACTGGCGTATCAGAAGAACCGACTGCATCCACCATCATCAATCATCATTCATCTACACTGACGACAGAGGCAGATTGTTTCTCTGCAACGTCGGTAAACATCCACCAGACTACACGGCATTACAACCCAGAAGAAAGTAGTTTTCATCACTCAAACTGGCTGGCAGACGAGAGTACTTGGCCAGAATTTTACGGAAGGAAAGTTCAAACCATCTGCCAGTACAATGTTATTTACTTGAAGTTCACAGGTCAGGGTCGCCCACAAGCTACGCAACTTTTGCGTTCGTTATCTGAGTCTTTTCATTGTATGCTTGCAACTTTGTTGCGGAAAATATCAGGAACTTTGCAACTACAGGACAAGAATCCCAAATAATACACGGACTACTCCAGGCGGAGATGAAGTTCTCACGGTTTAAAATGCAAACACTATCACCAGATTATACAATTTTAGTACTGTTTCAATCACAGTGGCAAAGTGGAGCATAATTTTTCAACCTTTAGAACTTAATTATTAATGAAGGATGGTGTTTTTATAACAGACTAATTAATAAGGTTACCATCAAACATATTTATTGCATAACAGTATTCTGTCAACAATACGCTGTATGTTTCGACGACAAAGGGTCTTAATTCGGGTTTATATAACAATAAAACAGTAAAGTGTTTTATTATTACATACGTGTCTTTAGTGTGAGATCCCACCCTTGCTTGATCCGTTTGCGACTGTTAATTGTATTTAAACTTTCCTTCGTTGTAGGTAATTTTTTATTTATTAGTTGCGTTTTAAGATATGCGACATAAAAATGAAACAAATCTAATATCGACCAACAAATGCACGTAAGCACGGCCCAAAACCACTTAAAAACAGTTATAAAAACCAAAAGAGTATCCTTTCAACACCCTTATGTTTTTAATCGTTCCATGGGAGCTATGTTTATGACCTTTTATATTCTGGGATTTTAATGTGCAACATTCATTTACAACGACTGCTTGCACCAAAACGTAAAGTGTTTTACCATTTTTAAATTAAAATAATGTACATTTATACAGTTGAGACTTATGACTATAACATACGTATGCTCTGTAATTTTTATTTGTGTAACCATTGGATGTAATTGGATGTAAAAAGTTCTTGTAGTTCTCTGCTAAAAAAACCCCTCAAGATGGCAACTTTCTTGCTGAAACATATGTAGGAATTATCAAATACATTTTGTACATGTCACGTTTCTTGTGCATTTTTGGTCGATATTAGATTTATAATAAAATGCACGTTATATCCAATATAAAATTAAAAAATGAAACAGAAAGTTTAAAATATTACGGTGAAACTGATGACATGGTTCTAAGTTGCTTTTTATACTTGTGAAAGGGTTTTTTCATTTTGTTGAACTAAGCAATGTAATGCCACTTTCGTGACTTGCTCTCGAAACTAGTTGTATTATGTCTCGTTTTTTGGATAAGCACGCATATACGTATTTAAGTTTTCCTGCTTTTTGTTGTGTTTACTTGATACTGGTGCACGCGTCTACTCAGAACTATTTGTGTATAAAGTCTGGTGATGTCTCCTCTGAACCAAACATGTAGCTTATTGTTAATATAATATTTTTATACAATACATATGGTTGTGTTTGACGGCTCTCTTGTTAACTACTCATTTAGAAGTTAGTTAATATGAAAACAACTTACTCGTTCTAAGCAAAGTGACCAATTACCAGTACTTCGAAAGGAAAAAATTAAAATAAAAACCATACCTTTTAGCAAAGTTACTTACTGTAAACTGATTGTAATATTGTTATATAAAACAAAATATTCAGTGGTGAGTGAAGTCATAGTTTCTACTGATAGTACATGACTATTGGAGGAAATACGTGTGATGTTCAGTCCAGACATATGGTAGTCACACTCCTAGTTGAACAGTAATAAATTTTTTTCCTCGCCAATAATATCTACACAAATGGGAAACTTGTATTCTGTGTCGTAATATTATTGAGGGAGAGAAGTTTCGACTTACATATCGAGATGACATTCTTTCTGGGCCCTAATACCTTCCTGTTTCCTGAGGCTACCACAACGGAGACCATGTACCTGGATATGCTTCAAAAAACTTTGTTTTTCTACAAATGGAAGAAGAGGAAGATGAAATCTTACAAAACTACGAAACACTGTACAAACTGCTCTAAATGGAAGTGTCCGGGTTGTAGCCAGGTTTTAGCCTTACGCGAACAAATTAGTTAAATTACGGAGCTGTAGATTACTGCGACATACTAAAATATAAGACTACGACAACGAGCGAAACCATTACACCATAAATGCTCAAACATATTTTTCATCTCAGTATCAGGCGCATTACCAGCAGCACAATATAAAAAAACTGTACCACGAATGTTAAGTGCATGTTATCATTTTTATTGTATATTCCATTACGAATTGTGGTTACAATAACACAATTGTGGTTACAAAAACATAACACGTTGAAACCCCGACCATATGAGGGTCCGTTCAAAAATACGTTCAAAAGACATATTTTTTGATTCTTTATTTGCCACCCCAGTAAGAACTTCCGATTTAATTGTACTTCTACTCCAATATTTTTGCACACAGTTCCCGCCAAAACTGGGGCAATTTATCATATCGTGGACGAGCTTTTCTATTCCCTGTTGACAGAAAACCGTTTCCTGCCTTATCAACCATCGCAATACATATGTTTCCACCCCGAAATCGTCTTTAGATTTGTGGTTGTCTAGATTCTCTTCAACGCTTGAAACAGACGAAAATCGACAGGAGCCAGATTATGTTCCAGGGCTTCTTAGTGACAAAATTAAATGCTACATGAACTTATTTTATGACGGAACGTCGTATTCTCTGGATATTCTGTACAATTTCCGTCATAATTTGCAAAAACTCAATTCTCAGTCAGTCTGTGAAAAAGATAAAGGAAATTGCTGTCAACAAATTGTCACCGATCTCACACAGTAAATGTCACGTTTCGATCCTAACGGAAAACCTATTATTCTGACAATACCTACCACCCTATAAGCAAAAGTCATATATATGCATACATACATACATACATACATATATATAGAGAGATAACTTATTAACTAACTAAATAACTAACCCCATACAGCAGAATCATAATTGAGAAGTGAGTAGGTCCTCGGTTAGTCAAGCAATTTCCCGAATTTAATGGACCGAAATTTAAGTACCGTGTTCACACAAGCCCCCCACTTGTCCCTAAACTAAGCCAGATAAATCCATTTCATACCATCCCACCCTACCTTCTTATAAGCGATTTTAATATTATCTTCCCTTCAACGCTATATTTTCCAAGTACGAGTTCTTTCTTTCAGCTTTCCCCACCAAAAACCTGAGTGCATTTCTCGTCTCCCCCCACACCTGTCAACGTAGAGGTCACAGTATTTTACTTAGCAGAATCGGCATCTACAATTCCATTAAGACATCGCTGCCGAAATCTGCACAAATGTTTCGTTTGGAAACAATATTTACAGCACTGAACACCTGTCGCACAGGAAGAAGTTTAAGTTGCGCTACGTTTTATCCGTGTTGTTTATCGCTTCTGCCGCACGCTGGCGTCGTCCCTGAACACACACTTCAAAAGTCATGAGATCCTATGTGCGGAGATATTCTGACAGTAATTTCCTAACAACATAAAACTGTTCAGTCCATGCAAGGTATTTTATGTGTATCATTATGGTGTTTCATAGCCCTTAGGAACTGTGACAAAGCTTGGAAATTCTAAGGTCTTAGTAACGACAATTGATTGCAATAAATACGAACCACAGGCTACGTGGAAACCAGAAATGACGAGACGAAAATATTCTGCGAGTTTATTTCTGCATAAAAGCATAATTCAAGCACTTAATTTGAGTATATATATTATTACGCTATGTTCAGAGTTTACCTATACGTGCAGTATATTTTATGTGTCTTATCAGCGGCAAGGACTCCCTGCCAGTCTCCTTGAACCACCATCACTACCATTACTAATTTTCCACTATTGCCATCTTTATGGCCGGCAATAAAAATCCGATCAGCTGTAAAACAAAACTGCCTCAAATCAATCTGTGTTTGTAACTACGTCATTCAAGACAAAGAGAGAAGATAAGATGTAACAGCATGACGGAAAAAACTACATAATACAAGACGTACTAATTTGCACTTTCCACTAAATGTTATTAGGGGGTCAAATGCAGGAAGACGAGATGCAGGACGCTTTGGGAAGATAACTGCATACAAAATACTAACCGGAAAACCTGAAGGGAAAAAGCCACTTTGAAGACATAGAAGAAGATGGAATAATGTGAGAAGGAAATATAAAGTCGTCTTTTTTCCTAGGCACCATGCCAGCAAGAAGTATATGGAAGTAGAGGTGAAAACTTCCTCGGCGTCATGTGAAGTAAAGTGGTCAACTCTGGCCCCTTTATCATGGGAATGAATTCACAGCTTGGCTGATATTACAGATGACTTAAATCTCTGCTCCAGACAGGAATAGAAACTCATACTGAGAGAGAAGCGTTGTAACTTAAAACTAAGGTGAAATAAGGCATCAGGATGTTGTCCACAGAGGAAAAGTAACACATTACAGTCCGAATTATACTAAACAACATCAAGGCCTGGAAAAATAAATGACAGCACAATGGTGAAAGAAAGAAGTCTGGAATTGGTAAGTAATCTCAGAACTTCAATAGAGTCAGTGCGTTTAATAGGAGACTAGTAGAGTTCGTACTCAAAACAGAGCAAGTTAGTTTGTTTTTATAATAAAATAACATTGGTCACATTAACGTTCATTTTAACGAAGTTAGCGGTGTACCAACCACAAATAGATTGTACATCAGATTGAGATAACAAACTATCACGAGGGGACTTCGTTTTCTCCAAAAAGTTTTGTCACAAGCAAAAAGAAGATACTTCGACAATCTGAATACCTTACACAGACCATTCCTGAAGATGTTGAAAAGGAATGATCCCAGAACTTACCCGTGTGACACACACCACAGAACACTGTGAAATGCGATGAAAAAGGTCAGCAATAACGGGCGTGTATTAGCTATTCTGTTGGTCAGATAAACACGTAACCAATTTACGTAACCAGCAGAGAGTCCACAAATAGACGGGGAATAAACTCAAAATATGTAAAAGATTGTGACAGATTTGGATTTGACAAATTCATGCTGTCAGACAGATTATTTAGATTTGAAATAACGAAAACCATGGTCATTAATGATAAATTAAAACATTTTAGAAAAGTTACTGACAACATACTTAAACCTGTAATTGCGGAAGCACTGTTTCCTTTTTTGAAAACAAGGAAAACAGCAGCGTGCTTCCGAAGGATAGGAAGCTTTCTGCTGAGATAAACGAAGGTTAAAAATAAATTTAAGGATAGGTATAAAAATGTCCGAAAACCCTTTATAATAAAGCCAAGAACGTCGTAAAGTCCAAAAGACATTAAAGGTGCAAGGCGCTTAATGGCCCTGTGAACGTCTGACTCAGAGAGAGATGATAAAGATCAAGGATCTGGAGCCTGATAAAAAGAGGAAAATAAAATTGACAAGGATTACAGAATACAGTTTGAAAGTATTCAGCAACCGCCTCCGCCTCTTCTCAAGGTTGGGACAGATGGTTCCCATCAACCTCTCAAGCTGAAGGGAATAGTTATCTTTTTTTTCCAAATAAAGAAACATATTTCCAAAAATGCTGAAGTTGTGCCTTGAAGGTTAATATAAATAGTTCTAAGCCATCGAAGTTTACCAGACTGTGTGTTTGCTGTGACTAGCGAAGGATAACAACAAAATTTGTCACAAAAATAATCAGAATTACATTTCCTGGAACGTCTATAACAGTAACACTTTTCTGATATAAAATTCTGAATGCCTGAAAAACCAAAACGGAAATTTGCGCGTCCTGATGCTGCTAGTTGGAAGGGCCACATCAATTGCTTGGGCCACGTTAACGGTGAGTCTGTCAAGAGCAGCGTGAACAGAGGGTTCCTCACAGAAAAGACCAGTCCTTTGCTGGGAGATGTATAAGATTAGGTGGTGCCCAGAAATAACAAGATGATAAATTAGAGCTTCAAAAGGTCAACGTTCATTCAGCGACAAAACAATGGTAATAACAATCACGGTGTACTAGATAAAATACAGTAGAATAACTGAAAGATCAGAACAACTGGAGAACACAAGTTAAGCGAGTTACCACCGTTGCAAGAGTAATCATCCTACGCTGAGCCCAGAAAACACAATTAGGGGTATAAAGCATTACCCTTAAATTCAACACAATAGTGGTAATTAGTGGATGATAAATCAAGTTTTCAGTCAAAAACAAGTACAATAGCTTCCCCTAGCACAAGGACATGAAAATATCAGTATCTGAAAACACGGTGAACAAAAAGTAAAATATCAGTATCTATTGCGTTTTAAAGTCAATAAATGTTGCTTTATAACGTCGACATTTAAAACACGTGAAAAATAATGGCTTCCAGTAAGCAATTTAAAACAATCAAAAGTATGAATCTTGATCCATACGCATTAGTCGAACAATTATACATTGGATTTACGTTTAACTCCTGAAACTCTATCAGAGAAGGCAGTCAAGGCGCCTCACCGACTTGACTGCCTGTCAAGAAATCTATCGGCTCGACAAACTATGTGCATTTGTGAAGTGGACTTGGGTGCTTCATTAAATGACTGGGTAAGTTACTGAGGTGATACAGCGTCGGGAATGTTTCTGGAAAGATTCGTTAAGCCAGGGTTCGGTCAGGCAAAGAACTATAAAGTAAAAATTATTATATTCCATTTTTTGACGTAAAACGTCTTACATTTCGGTACACATACTCGTAGGTGGGTCACCTCGGCGCTCGCGGTGTCAGACTTTCGCGTTACCTACGTTCTTCACAGTGCTCCGCGCCTACTTCGACTAGAGCAGTGAACGATACATAGTTTCAAAGGTACGGAATATGACTACATGCTAAAAAAGAATCATCGAAAAATCTTTAAATCTGCCAAAATGGCAGCCATGTCAAAATCACCTACGATTTTCACACTCTCACCATCTAACGTCTTACATTTCTTACTGGTTCTGTTTACATCTCTCCCGGTACCAGTCCTGATGACTTGAAATTCTTCCTACTACGATTTCTCATGGCATACACGCCCAAAGCAGCTAACGCGTTCAAAATCATCAAAGAACGAAAACTACACGAGATGCCCGTCCTGCTCACCGGCGACTTCAACCTAGATACTCGTCCCGGCAAGAATAACGACTGGTTCATCGAATTCATGAAAGAAGAACTCGGTCTAGAAATCCGCAACGATCCCGCGAAATCTACCACGCTCGGCGGCAGCGCGATAGATCACATCTTCACCAGGCGTCTCTCCCAACTCAACCTACTTCTCTTACCACAAGCCACGGCTAACCATTACAGAGACATAAACACATACATATAACAACTTGTAAAAATTTCTGAAAAAATACAAACTCCAATACAGTCAACTTCTTTCTTTCTTTCGCCCTTCCCTCACTCAAGCAGCTAAAACATTTTAACACCCGCAAAAAAAGATCGCCAACATTCAACTTGTCGGCGTGACGTTTTACGTACAATTAGTGGTTCAGTCGTAGCTTGAAACACCGACAATTTTTTTTTCATCCTGCTTATGAAATTCACGATAAAGATGAACAAGAAAAATCACTTAGCACAAAATTAGTTTATCTACCAGTGGTTAAATTTAAATAAGCAGGTAAAATTAATGCTGAGTAGTTGCACGTTAAACATGTGCATGATAACTATGTAACTCACTTTCTGTCGGAATTCGGGACACCATCCTGAATGGCATTTATTGGTCTCTCTCAAGTGTAACACCAATACTTCCAAAATCCGTGATAATCATGTTAAAGGAAATTAAAATAGCGTCTATACAGCATATATGACGAATTACGTAACTTTAATTTTGTACGCAGTAATCATAAATATCATAACTTAAAACTGAAGGCAAACTGAATCAAAGGTAAAACAAACTGACGCCGATAATGTTGCTGCTAGAAAGATCAAATCACTACTGTTGCTTCGGAACTGGAGATACAAAATACTCTTGCCTTCTACTCGAATTAGAACCACGCTAAAATACACCTCGGATACCTCATATGTTAAGGAAGATGCTGAATCTATATGGTTTAGGTAAAAACCTTCATACAGGAGAGATGCCACTTCAAGTGTTTTCATTCTCATATAAATACACTAAGTAACTAATTCACTAGCCAACCTCTACTCTCATATTTTTGTTGTCTTTTTTATTGATTCATCCCATATTTTACATTTAAATTCAAATTCCTTACAAAGTAGTCTTACCTTAGCCACTTACGCGAAAAATACACTACACAACAGCTCCGTTTCCCTTTGTTTTGACGCACTTTCAAGTTCAGTGTCAACTTAAGGAATTGATCCAAATTTTGAAAGCTAATTAGAAGGAAAGCTGTAGTTAACATCCCATCTGTCTGGATATCTGTCATTAACATCTGAGCACCGAAGTTGGTGAGTCGGTAAATTCATTCGAACACGACGCGCAATAAAGCATAACACGACTCTGGCGCCATCCACGGAGAAATGAAAGAATATCTGAACGTGGGCCAATAACGCAATCTATCTATAACCAAAATGACTAGCAGGCAGAAATGCAAGGGTACTGAAGTAAATTTACAACACTCTCAGCTAAGACATCTTGGATTGGAAGTAATGAAGTGTGATCATGAGGAAATGTTTTTAACATCTCCGATGGCACAAACGCAGATGTTGATGCCATAGCTGTTCGTAACTATTCCAGTAAGTTTGCTAATGAAGATGCAAGTCTTCTGAGACAAGACGCAGTGTAGATTGGTAGGTACCGACGTTTCGGAGGAAGCTGCTGCCTATACCTTGGGGAAATACAATTACCCTGCAGTAAACGCCGTTGTGAAAACCTTAAATCTCGTAGAATATGCTACGCTCTGCAAATATTTCTACATTTATGCGTTGTACAATAGAGAAAACCTTCCGTTTCCGTTTTTTATATGTAACGAGTATGCATTCGTAGGCAGAAACATTAGTTCATGCTGCAATTACCTGCGCTTCCGCATTCACGTAAGAGCAATGCTAATGGTAACTCAAAATGTAATACAGTAAAAGTTTGTTTATCTGACACTTTGCTGAGCGGCACCTTCGCGTTAACAGCATATTTTTCTTTCAGTCCATTGCGACTTATACCTCTGTATTTTCCCAATAATTTCACCTTCCTGTGCAATAGTTAACATATTCCTTTTTTCTGGGAGGCAGTAAGTACTCTGCTGTATATTCTACTGTTTACAGACTTTTGTATGTATTTTATTCTCCATTGTTTTTATTTATTTTTGCCCACATCAAAATTGCTTTTCTAAGTCACAATTACATTTATTGGCATACTATATTACTCAGTCTTCCCGGATAAACTACCTGTTACCGTCAAATTCAAACCTGGCTAAAGTACAGTTTCATATAAACTCAAAGTTCTTGCTTTTTCCGAAATACAAAATATTTTAATAAGCGTTAGTAACACAAGTATTTATAGTTCATTTGACAGTGATGCTGGCAAATACTTTCCGACGTGTGGAAGGAGTGTAGTACCTCCATCTTCAGGATCAAGCACAGCAAGAACAAACTTCTTGACCCTCACAGCGTACAGACAATACGCCCCTCCGAAATGTCGGTATCTATTTGCCAGTCGACACGGTGTAACATCCCGAAGACTTTAATCCATACACACATTTCCATAAAGTGATTATGATGATGATGATGATGATAATAATAATAATAACAGATGGAGGAACAAAAGCTTAACACCGTAAAATAGACACGATGTGCATACAATACAAGTGATGCAGAACGTGTCATAATGTAGATTGCTTAAGCGTGTTGAACATGTTTAGCCAACTACACTGGTGAAAGTAAGAAACGTTTTGTTTTGCTTTCTTACAGCTTATAATTTGCGTGATAAACACAGCATATAAATCTTTAATGTTGTAAACACGTATGTAACATTTCGAATCTTCCCCCAGGAAATGTTTAGTGAGGAACCTACTTAAATTCCTGGTGATACATTTGTCAACGTTCTCTGTGTTTAGTGTCATTTGTACGTGTAATGATTCGTATGTGTATTTTGGAAGACAGTGTTGAAAATAACAGTTTTTCAACTCTATTATCCTGCCCGACTTGCTATTAAAAATTCTTCGCACATACTGATCACCCTATGTAAAATATTGATTTGATAATAACTACTTCCTCCGCAAAGGCCGGAGGCAAATAAACTTTTCTGTCATTTTATACTTCACATCCAATTTTCTAATTAAGAAATTTAAATGGGAGGCAAATTTTCAATGATTAGTTATAGGAATCATGAGCGTGTCACTTTTCGAAATTCTAGATCCTTATGGGCCTTCAAATATCAATTTCAAACCTTAGTCCTATTCGGTGTGTTTAAGAGGGGAGGAGAATGGAAGCAAAGAAGATACTTGTTACTCATGTACATACATAGTATTTGCTACTGCAATATTCCAGTGCACAAATTTACGTATTTATATGACATAGATTTTCCGCACCCGTCCAGACCGGCCCTGGGGCCCACCCAGCCTCCTACACAATGAGCACATGGTCTCTTTCCCGGGGGTAAGGCGTCCGGGGCGAGGTGTTGACCACCCACCCCCATCTAGCGCTGAGGTTAAAGAATGAGTAGAGCTATACCCCTACTCCCTCTCTGGGCCCTCATGGCCTCTTCTACGGTGAACTTTACCTTTACCTTTTACTCTGATTAGACGACGATTTTTTTTTCACTGGTCTTCCTGCCATCGACGACATTAGAGGAGGCGGTCTGAGATAATGACGTCGTAAAATGAACCACAAAACATTTATCGTGCTTCACTGGCGTGTGATGCCATCGTTAGTATCCAGAAGGTAATTTCACTGTTGGCATTCTCTATTGTATGACAGTGATAATAAGCAGGGCAGGTAATTATAAATGCTTTTGAAACCATGGAATTTACTGCCAATAGGAATATTGTTTAACGTTGTTTTCATGTAAATGAGAATGAATAATTAATGGCATAATATAAAGAGCTAAGCAAGTTAGTTTTATCTAGCATGCCAACTGAACGTAGTTTATTACATTCTATTTACCTCAGTAAAGAATTTCGTTACATTACTGTTTCAACCGAAACAAATTGCGTTTCATATGTAATAAAATAAATGTTCCGCATTTTTTCACGCTGAGATAATTAAGAACATATGTGATAAGTTCACAAATCGAAATTTCGTTCACAGATAACTGATCCTTGGTATCTCTAACGCATCAAAAATTGTATCGACACGTAACCTGGAGTATGCTATCATTTTCCCTCTACATCCATTGGAATTGCATCTCATAACAGACAACTGAAGTTGCTTTACAAGTGTTGTGCTATTTAAAATATCGATCAACACGACAAGCGTGAAGCAAAACGATAAGACGAAGAATTATTGAGAGAGCACAAGCTGCTAGGATAGTTATAAATGGCGGGTTGAAAGGAATTTGAAGAAACTGAGGCACCATATCAAAATTTATTTCGACAGACTGGATCCTGGCCCCAAAAACCGGCCCGTATAAAAAACAACGTACACTAGGGTGAATTAATTTAAACTGTCATGTAATGTAGTGATCCAGAATTTGTGTCAAGTGACAGGCAGAAAATGCAACTGTGCTGACAAACGTCTGCGGTCTATATCGAAAGTTATTAGTGTGTGAAAGAAAGCCGCTAACTTTGAGGGCGGTATTTTTTTTTGTGAAGGGCCCCGCAGCAGATGCTACGGACGCACCGCAGCCTAGAGACTTATTGAGTAACCCTGTGATGATGAAGAAGATTAGTTTTTTTTTTTCGTTTTTCCGTGTAATGGAGCATCGGTGGAATAAAATTGGCAGGGGAAACTGAAGTACTCGGGGACAAACCTGTCCCAGTGCCACTTTGTCCACCACAAATTCCACATGGACTCACCCGGGATCGAGCCCTGGCCTCCGCGGTGTGAGGCCAGCGACCAACTGCCTGAGCCATGGCACGGCCCTGGAGGGTGGCATTACAAATAATCTATACGCTTTAAAACGTACTGCATAATTATGTATCGTGTTTCAATTAAAACAATCCCCGCATTTTATGGAATTCCATGCATTTTATGGAATCCGAAAGTTCATTACCCTGTTCACAACAGCCCCGCCACTTTTCCTATCCTGAGTCAGATTAAATCAGTCCAAGCTCTCCAACACTATTTCTTTAAGAGACATTTTAATATTGTCTTCCCACCTATGCCTAATACTTGCAAGTAGTCTACTTCATTCAGGTTTCCGCACGTACAACCTGTATACACTTTTCTCCTTCACCATACCTGCCACATGCCCCTCCCACTTCATCCTCCTTAATTTGATCAACGTAGCAATACTTTTGTTACCATTACAAATCATGAAGCACCTCAGTATGCAATTTTCTTCAGCCTCCTGTTACATCCTTCCTCTTGGGCCCAAGTATATTCCTCAGCATCCAATTCTCGAACATTCTACTCCTATGTTCTTCCCTTCAGAAAACAATGCAGACATTTTAACGCGCAATGTAGTTCCCATAATTCCACCGGAAATGAAAATTCCTTTATAAAGAATAATGGATGCTCATAACATTCCGGCAGAGCAAAATCAAGTTTTCATAAGCCCCAAGGGGTCTACTATCAATGCAGATCACAACCATCGATATACAATCATTCGCATAAATTAACAATTTGCTATCCAGACTAACTTACTTCAGCCTAATTCGATAACCATCAGAAAGCCCTCTTCTAAACATGTAGCTACAAAGTTTACGTCTCTATTTATAATTTTATAAAATAACTGCACTTTTTAACTTACAGCTTTTGACTACTGAAACTTACTAGCTAAAGAGTCAGGCAGGACATGATCACGACTCGAGATATAAGGAGATCATATCAAAACTAACGGTGTTATAATTCCAGACGTCATAAAACAGCACACTCTCGCAGTGGCTGGAAGTAGATGAAAGTTCTTACGGATACGTTTAAGAATAATTCGTGTTTCCCTAAATCATACAACTAAGATGGAGCAATTAATGACAAACATAACGTGAACACTGGGAAATTTAATGACTGGTTTTATTACAACTGTCTAAGAATTTTAACTGTCAAGGTTGGCTTGATATATCGTGATATACTGTGAGTTAATAATACTGTTTCAACTAGCCCATAAGTCTGAGTAATTAAATTGTTTTAAGTCAATAAGTTCAACTATTTTATAAAATTCTAAACATAAATTTCAGCAGAGTAGCTAAAGGTTGGTACGAACACAACTTTCTGATGATGGCGAGATCCGATCTAAACACTGTGGAATTTTATAATGAATCGACAATTTATGTAAATACTGATGTGATTTGAACTAGACGGATAGCACAATGGCGTCGAGTGGAACCTGAAAGAAATATACTAGATCACATACAACTGAAAATTAAATTGTATTAGACACCTAATTACTAATGTAAACCGACAACTACAAAAGTAACGAAGACTCAAGTCGGTGGGAAATAGTTTCCGACGTTTCGACGAATCATAATGTCTTCAAATTCAGGGTCAAGCAGTCCAAGAAGTAGAGCTGCGGATACTCTGCTTGGATATACAGAAGACTTTGAATCTTCATCGACACCACTGTGAGAACCTCAAATCTCGCACAGAGAAGAATGATCATCAAAAATAATTAGTGGAGTCACAGCATCCCAGGCCCCATGCGAGCAAAGATAATAAAGATGTTCCAAAACTCGTTCTATACAAAGGTAAAGGAATCCCATTCCAGGAGGTTGAGGATCCCAGATTTCTAGACAATCGGCACATGAAGGTGGTAAGGTTGTCAGCTCTACGCACCGGCCGCCTTTACCCCAGAAATATTCCTGGTACTCATTTCTGTTAGAGGCTGATGCGACCGAAACGATTATGTCAATGAAAAATTCCAATGACACCATCGGGAATCGAATCCGCAACATTCCGGCTTGTAGCACAGTGCCTCAACCAACTGTGCCACCGCGTGCGTTCTTGAATACAAAACCAAAAATTACACAGGCCTAGGAAGATAAAGTAAAAAATATCCATGAAGGTGGAACAGGCTTCAGTATATTCCGTGGAGAGCAGCGGACGTTTATCTGCCCCATTGATTTTGTACATTAACAATTAATTCAGGAATAGATAATTCGGGACTTATTGTTCCTTCATCGCTTGTTTATCAGGCTGCGGAAAACGCGTGTTTTCATTTGGCTGAACCTGTGGACCCAAACGTACAGCTACTTCCCAACGGAAATGCTAATGTAACTACAGATGAATGGCGTAGACTGAAATGCCCCACTATTCATAGCATTCGGAAGAAAATCACTTTTGAGACAACGAATTAATTTCAAAGCAAAGGTGGGACTCCGACGATAAAGGCGAAAAGTTACTTCGAGTTCTAAAGAATGTGAATTTATCATTTTAGATCTCATTTTAAAAGCCTGGAATTAGAAAAATGCAGTGGTTATGAAATGCACTGCAGCAGATCTACGAAAGACGAGATTAATCCTATCGCATACTTATAAAATGTACAGAATGTGTTGATAAAAAACAAAGGATTAAAGAATTCCGATTTATCTATGGAAAAGCCATACTGTGCGTGACTTCAGGCTTCCGCCGCGGTGTAAATAAGATTTGCGCTCTTCTGGGATTTTACGCAGAACAGATAAATAATAGTTGTTACCGACGTTTCGGGACAACCTATCGGTCCCATCATCAAAGGTCAAACAGTCTTCTTAGACTGCTTGACATTTGAAGATGGGACCGATATGTTGTCCCGAAACGTCGGTAACAAACTACCATTCATCTACGCTACGAGAGCAGATCTCAAGCCATAATATAACCCCTTTCAGAGTGAAATACATCTGCTTACGTATGAAGATCCAGATAATATCTCACAGAGAACGGAGTCCACGTCCATTAGAAAGAAGAAACGATTAATGATTTTAGGGAAATAATCACCGTTTCTTCCAAGAATCACATGGAACACATAAACACAGCGCGTGGTAAAAATGTAGAGTTTGAAAATGTCAGAGTAGGTGGTACACACAATTGCCTCTCGGCTTTAGTGATCTATAAAGTGTGTCAGTAAAGGGCCAAAATTACAAATTAAGCAGTAGGACTGATAAGGGCAATGGACTGTTTTCTGGCGCTGTTTTGTTTTCTTGAGAAGATAGATAAAATGTGAATTTAGACTACGAGAATCTTAACTGTTTCTTTGGATGTCAGAAATTCCCTGTCTTTTGTGAAAACTGGAAGTCAATTACATGGGTCACAAAAATCCGTCACTGACTTCTTATCCGAGTCAGAAAAATTAAGGCCAATTCCTTCCACCTTATTTGTCTGAGATGCACTCAAATATTATCCTCTATACTATGATTCCTTTCAGGTTCATACCTATATCTAAATCTGCTTCGATATAGTAACAACAATTCAAAATAAATCATCATATGAAAATTGTGTGTGGTATGTGGCAACAAGGGTAACAAACCGAAACTATATTCATGATAAATTTAGAGCAAACCAAATCCAAAAGGTTCACGCTGCCAAGCAATTCACGAACTTTTAGCTCTGAAGTCTCCCACTTAAATCCTAAAAATAAATATAAAACGTTATTAAAGCATAATTTAGCCTTTTATATTACGTAAATATAAAAAGTGGCCTTTGGCTTTGAGGGGGGGGGGAAATACATGTCCAAGAATATTAGTAAAAGCAATTTTGAGGAGAATACTTGAACTTGAAGTTAGTAACAGAGGAATGTAGAAAATGGCACGACGAAGACTTTCACAATTCTTATTTTAACTCACATTCATAAGGCGATTAAAGAAGCAACGAAGGAACAAAGCAGGCAAGGGTAAAGGAATAAACAAATTTAAGTCGCAAAATCAAAAGGAATCACTCCGCAAGGCGTGCAGATTATGAAGATGTGAAGTGGACTGAACTGGTTCAGGATGAATTAAAATTGATCAATATTATGGAAACAGACGTGGACGTTTCAATTTATAAAAGCAGAAAATTTCTTAACCGTCAACTGCTCAAGGAGGACCCTGGACCACAGTCAACAGATGCTACAAACTATTGGTCACAATGCTACAACAGCAGTTAGGCCTATGTTCGAGAAAGAAACCGAATCAGAGTTACAGAATACAACAGAAAGAATGATGGCATGTTTATGGTGAATTGCTCACGGACACAAGAGAATATGTTCGTGTGGTGTAACTTAGTGACTACCTGAGATGTTGCCTGAAGTCGTTACGAACAGTGATGGACAAAAATTAAATTAGGCTTGCACTGCTATAGGTTGTAAAATCACAATATTAGATCAGGGGATTTACGAAATCCAGCGCTTATTTCAACACAAAATTTCACACAATAAAAGAACAAAAAGCCGTCAACACAACCATATTGTCTCTAGTATTTATTTCTGCAACACGTTTCAACCACAAAGTGTCATCTTCAGGTTAAAATACTTTAAAAGCACATAAAAGGGTTATATACAATTGCAATATTGTCATTTAGATCACAATTATTACGATTTTTTAAATACATGTTGCAACATGTAATTGTAATAATTGCGATATCAATAGTGACTATAATGCAATTGTATATAACACTTTTATGTGCTTTTAAAGTATTTTAACCTGAAGATGACCCTTTGTGGTTGAAACTTGTTGCAGAAATAAATACTAGAGACAATATGGTTGTGCTGACGGCTCTTTATTCATTTATTTTGTAAGTAAAACAAAGGGATGATAAACCTAAAGAACGAAATGTCACGTAGCGATTATCTAGCGGAAGCACACCGTAATTATACTTCACACAAACAAGGAAAGCAATGTTAAATACCAAACAAATGTTGAGTTGCCCGTTTATATAAGAAACATCACTGTTGATTGTAAGACGTACATACAAAACGCACAAGATCACTGTTTGCCCAGTACAGCAGAACACACCACACTAAATTAACACACGTGCAGTATACTAAGCGATAAGCATCCGAGGTACACTTCACTAATTAAAGCATATGGCAATGACGACTATCTTCAGATAGGTATTCACTCAGTACACGTTGCATATTGTCCGACTACTGGTTTATTCTGTGCCTGGAAAAACGAAGATATAACGAGATGATGAGGGAGACGCATGCGCTCAAATGTCGCGTGAGCAACAGGACGCCTGACGTCGCGAGGCTTGCGCCCGCCTGTCCGTCTGTCTGGACAGAAGGCCCCGTCACACGATATTTCCTTGCAGCTGCATCGTCATTAATACGACAGCGCTTCGTGATACAATGTCGTACTCAGAACAGATTAAGCAGCACACTGTGTGCGTCAAAGCATACAGATAATTTATGAACTGAACTGTTAGGGTATCTTGTAAATACGAAATTGGGCGATTAAAACAACTGGGAACGATATTTGAACTCGGAAGTAAAATTTATGCATTGATATCACGAAGTGCGTAAGACGGACAGATAATCATAGAATCATGAACGACGTCCGTAAGTTTCAAATGCGACATTTCCGGTGCACTGAAGGTCTACATTATATGTTGTGGACAACTTTAATTTTGTTTATAAATCAGGAACCACAGGCCCTACTTTAAAAAACTCAAATTTAACTTTGCAGTGGGGTGACGTAAACTTTCGGTCAAACAAAACAGCCACTTCAAAACAAATGAATTTTGAAGTAAAATATAGTTCTCCCTACTTATGCCATGAAGGCATATGGGAAAGATAAGGTGTAGCTCCCCCACTCTTAAACGCGGCACTAAATGGATAAGTGGTTAGCTTCACGCCCCGGTCGCATTACCCTCGGGGAAAGCTGCCCCTGGTACCCACTGAAGAGGAGACGGGTGGGCCCCACAGCCCGTCTGGACGCATTACCCTCCTGGTAATCAAAAACAGGGTACCTCAGTCCGGCCAGTCACTAAACCGGACACGCGCAACTCCAGTGTAACGTTAGTAATTTTCTAAGAAGTAAAGCGAATAGCCATCAACTCGTCAAGGAAGAGTCTGTACTGTATACTCGGTTTGAACTTCCTCTAAAACCTTGTTCCACGTAGGCCTTTATCTTACATTTAGAAGACAGCCTGAGGGTTAAAGAATTGTAGGTGGTAGAATTCATAGTGCGTTTGGAATTCTAATGTAAACTGTTAAAATTTAAACCGTCCACACACAAGTTACACATGAAACTGAAACAGGAATCTGCTACCGTCTGTCGCGTGTAGGTACAGAAAGGGAAACGTGTGAGTAATACAACAGACGATGCTGACTGCCAAAAACTAGAGTGCATGAATGGGACTTATGTAGTCGACCGTCATTGGATTGAAAAGACACCGTCGTCCGGGAAAAACGGTCGGTCCACGAGGCACACAAGCAGTATCGTAATAAAAAACAGCGGAATTACTGCACGCATTGACTACAAAGTAATTTTACAGATTCACGGAAAGCACAAATTTAGCGTAATCATATACAGTATGATAATCAAGTACTACTGTAATGAAGCCAGAGGCACGAGATTCTAATGACTTGAGATCATTCTACTGTGACCTGTAACCGTGATAAGGCAGACATTATTGTACCAGTAATGCTAATATGCGAATGCACCGTCTTGTTGCGGGGAGGAAGAGAGGAACTGCCATAGGGTCTATCATCCTTAATTTCTGGGGGAATTAGAAATCGGAAAATATTAAGGTAAGCAGCTGCAGTAGTCGCGTTTTCCAAGAACAAATTTCTAAGAGATCAAGCTTTATATTGAAAACAGTCCGTACATTAAACATATATTTATTACATACAATTCCAACTTATTGCACTGACAAACAATACACACGTTGTACTATTTTGTATTATATATTTTGTTACATGTTTCAGCTTAAATAAGCCATGCTCAAGGAAATTCAATTACAAGGGAAAAACAAAACGTGTATTGCAACTAAATCCCCCTGAAGATGGCTAATTTAAGCTAAAAAATGTAGGAGAATGTATACTACAACAAAGTACATTTTTACTCTTTTTTATATTATTCATGTCGTGCATATTCTTACAATTATTATAGCATCCAACTCATGCACTGAATAAAACACGTTCATGAGCTATTATGTAGGAGTTTTATAATAACTGTGATTTCAGGCTTCCGCCGCAATGTTGATGACATCTGCGCTCTTCTGGGATATTACGCGCCGTCGTGTGGTAAACAATTACCACACGACGCCGCGTAATATCCCAGAAGAGCGCAGATCTCAGTTTTATAATAGCTCATGAATGTATTTTATCCAGTGCATGAGTTGGTTGATGTAATAAGTGTAACAAACTAGAATTAACTAACTAACTAACTCCATGGAGCAGAGTCCTTCCTGAGAAGCTAACAGGTCCCCACCTAGTCAAGAAATTCCCCGCAGTTTATGGAACCCGAAGGTTCATAACCCCATTCAGAAGCACCCGCCACCTGTTCCTATCCTGAGCCACAACAATCTAATCCATGCCTCCACATCCCACTTCTTGAAAGAGCCAATGGAATTATATGTAATAAACAATTCTAAGAGATCAGTTGTCTGGTAAATGATTGAGTATTAATTCTTATAAGGCCAATATATTATAATGTATTTGGAGCCACAACAAAATGTTGCTGAAAGCACTAAACGGTAGTGTGTAAGATTATGTAGCAGTGATACGTAATTCATTAAACATGTTATAATTTTAAAGGCTTTTACAAGTTTCACGTTATGAAGGCATTTCACCTTCACAATACGAGTACACTCGTAAGTTGATACTGCAACAAGAACTTCTGATAAGAATAAACTTTTCATTAATTTCGCAACCTGAACACAGAACAAAATAAAAAAGACTTCTACACATGCAAGAACGATATATTTCAAGTCCTAGTTTGTAGTACACAATTCATTCACCTGAAAGTTCAATAAAAGTTGTACGTAGAGTTGTGAGTTTTGCCGTAAAACTTTTCAGTGTGTCTGTAATTCCTCAGGAGTCCAACTAAAATTCTATAATGTGTATAGGTTAAATGTGAGTTATTGAAAAACAAGAGAGCAAATCGCCATGGTGCTTTTAATTCGTGTTGAAAATTGCCTTCCAAAAGTATTTTTAGACGAAGACTAAGAACATAAGGTTTTAAAAAGTTGCGTAAGTTTTGTTTACACTTTCAGGCTACAAAACTGGCGGTAATGAAACTATCAGTGACGGAGAATTTAAAAGAAAAACATCATGTCAGGTATGAGGGAACGTGGAAGATGTTCCTACAGTAATCGAGCCAATGATTCACACCTTTCTAGGCAGGAAGAAACGCACGTGAATACGGTGTAGTTCTCTCCAACTTCATTTCCAAACAATTCCTCCTGAAACTGCTGCATAGAGTTAGTCAGTGCAAAGACACTGTAACTTCAGTAAAACAAACTGGAGTTATGTAAACAATGTTTATAGCTAGATATGAAAATAATTTGCACCTCACATTAACAGCTCTCATCCTAATGGAAGTCAGTTTTTATGGACATTTGTAATCATTATAAAGCTCACGTTCAGGACGACTGAAAATGGACGATAGAATAAAAGGAAAAATAACTTCATTATCAAAATTAAAAAACTTCATTGTGATAGGGAAGAAATTTATACAATTTTCTAAAGAAAAGACATGGGGTAACGCCTGAATGTTATGCAGAACTTCAACACTGCAATAAGTTTACGGACAGGCAGCAAGTGGTACATACATACATACATACACATACATACATACATACATACATACACATACATACATACATACATACATACATACATACATACATACATACTACACACATACATACATACATACATACATACATACACACACATACATACATACATACATACATACATACATACATACATACACATACATACATACATACATTACACATACATACATACATACATACATACATACATACATACATACATACATACACATACATACATACATTTCATACATACATACACACATACATACATACATACATACATACATACATACATACATACACACACATACATACATTACATACATACATACATACATACATACACACATACATACATACACACATACATACATACATACATACATACACACACATACATACATACATACATACATACACACATACATACATACATACATACACACATACATACATACATACACACATACATACATACATACATACATAACATACAACAGGTACATTTTAATCATTATAAACTCACGTTCAGACACTGACAACATGACATAAATAAAAGAAACATAACTTCATTATCAAAATTAAAACTTCATTGTGATAGAAGAAATATATATACAATTTTCTAAAAAAGACATTAACGCACTAATATCAAACTTCAACACTGCAATAATTACGACACATACATGTACATACATACATACATACATACATACACACATACATACATACATACACATACACATACACACATAATACATACACACAACATACATACATACATACATACATATACACATATACATACATACATACATACATACATACATACACTACTACATACATACATACACACATACATACATACATACATACACACATACAACAACATACATACATACAATACACACATACATACATACATACATACACACATACATACATACATACAACATACATACATACACATACTACATACACATTTCAAGCATCATACATACATACAAGCATGCATACATTACATACATACATACATACATACATACACACATACATACATACATACATACATACACATACATACATACATACACACATACATACAACATACATAAAATACATACATACATACAAACACACATACATACACACACATACATCATCACATACATACATACATACACACATACAACATACATACACACACACATACACACGTACATACACAACATACATACATACACATACATACATACACACATACATACATACACACATACATACATACATACATACATACATACATACACATACATACTACAACATACATACATACATACATACTACATACACACACTACATACATACAACATACACATACATACACACTAACATACATACATACAACAACATCATACATACATACATACATACATACATACATACATACATCATACATATACATACATACATACATACATACATACAACATACATACATACATCACACACATACATACATCACATACATCATACATACATACATACATACATACATACATACATACATACATACAAGCATGCATACATACATACACATACATACATACATACATACATATATACATACATACAAGCATGCATACATACATACACATACATACTCGTACATACAGCATTTCGCTCTTACTGTAATCTTGGAAGTGTAGTTTGGCTAGTAGGCATATTTAGCTGGTCCCAAGTGTAAAATTCTCGCAACTGGATGTAGGATAAATCTGGGAATTAAACTTAAATGTTTAAGAAAACAGGACTAACTCTCAAGTTTTAGCAAGAGACATATAAAATTCTGGATTCCCAATTCTAAATCTGAGTTACGACGGCCCAGTTTCGAGGATTCAGGTGTACGCGTAAAGTGATTGTACTTCCGTTTTTTGTGGATAAGTTCGCTTTTGCCGTCGTTTCAATTCATCTGGCGTGGGTACGTTTGGCTAAGTGTGCACATTCTAAAATACCCACGTTGGTTTGTTCGGGTGGGTTTGTTAGAATTTTTTGTGAAGTCTAAAAGTACAGTGTAAACACCTTTGTAACGTGAAATGACTAACAGTGCTGGTGCGAACAGTCAAAAGATTTTAAAGATATTTACAGATTTACAACCTGAAAAGAGCATTGTAAGAAACCTGAGAGCCATGTGACGCTTACAAACTTTAGTCATTCTTTCAAATACTCGAAGTGTAAATTTTCAGAAAGCACTGTATAAATTAACGTTCTTCAAACCAGCATTTCGTTTGCATTTTTTGGCTGGGTTAGGAGGTCTAATGATACAATGTCTAATAATGGTTAATATGGAAGGATATTAGAGACGAAGATGGTGGCGGTGGCAGTGGTGGTGGTAAGAAAATAAGATGTAATATGCTTTGCATTTTTGCTTCAACTAACGGATTATAAAAAGTATTAACCGACGACTTCGCGTAACGAAATTATAGAAACCATGAAGAATCTCAGATAGTACAGTTCGTTCTTCCTGCTGACTTGTTATTACGTGTTAAACTGCTGGATGTGCATCAGTAGTTTGGTAAGGTTATGACTGACAAAATATTCGGCGCAACTAAATACTACAGTTATCTTTATATTTTCCTCTCTTTGTCTTACTTTATTCCATACATGTTTTTCCATCAGCCTTAGACGACTACACTGCTGACGTCTCTATCCACCCTCCCTTTCCCCGGTTCAACTTTATTGGCTGTCACCACGCTTACTGATTACCACCCCGCGCGCAACTTCGCTTATAGAATCTACGTCACGGTGCTGGCTTTCTTTTCTCCTCGGACTATTGACCCTTGAAGATGGAACCGATACGTTGTCCCGAAACGTCGGTAAACAATTACCACACGACGCCGCGTAATATCCCAGAAGAGTGCAGATCTCATCAACATCGCGGCGGAAGCCTGAAATCAAGGTAAGTCTGTCTCTTTCGGAAAATTAAAGATTTACGCTTCTCAATAGGAACAACCCTGTTTAAAATGAAAAAAGTCTTTATTTTACTTTCATCCAGGTTTTATGCTGTATCTGTTCGTTACTACAATGTCTGCTTACATGCCTTCAACTTGATTCATCCCAAAATTATAAAAACGAACTGTAAGGAAGCCATGTTGCTATTGCTACCACTGCAAACGAGGAAAGGAGGAGGATTGATGTATCTGCCTATGGGTGGCGACCTCTTTGTGTCCTCCAACGGTGATGGATGAAACCCTGAACTTGAATTCATCGGCATATGTCGTGCTAGTTTCTGCGTCCCTATTCATTGCTGACACAGAGGTATCATTTTCGACAAAGCAGTCACCATTACTGGGAATAGCAAAAGTCTCCATGTCGTTTAGCAACGTAAGAGCAAGCAATAAATTCCCGATCAATACAAATATGACAGTACATTACAATCCGCGTATTCTCAGCGAGTTCCTTTATCGCATTTGGCATTCTAATGGAAGAACTGATCGTTTTATTTTGAATCGCAGTTTACTTTGGGTGACGAAAATACTTAGTGAGATGTGAGACTTTCATAGCCGTGAAAATTAATTTTATGGTCTGCTGGGTTAGCGGCATCGTGTAGTTTGGTAGTCAGATTTCGGGAGAAAATGCTGTCTTCATTTTTGTGGTAGAATATTAGAAAAGGATCTTCTTCTGAAACGCTGATACCGCGTGTCAGACTACAGGGTGTCAAAATAAAAATACCACAATATTAAAAAAAATCGCTGAAACCTTTAAATTGTTATTCTCAGCCCGTTTTACTTACGTCAGTAAACAGATGGGCTCAAATCTGAACGACGGGACCTTCACATATTTTGCGAAGTTTTTAGACCTTATCTCATAGAATAATTATACCAATGTTTGTTTTCTTTCAGGTCACCGTTACTATCTTATACATCTAATTGAACCCTTCTTGGGTTAATTAAATATCACGCCACGATGACGAATATATGTCTTAATTAAGGACATCATGGACAGGCACGTGGAGGAATAACCCCGGGAATAGATTGATGTATACAGCCAGCTTCACACCCCGGTCCATTTATCTCCCGACAAACAGTCCACGGTACCAATGTGATAGGAAGCAGGGTGAGTGTCAGAACCGATCTGGATGCCACGGGGAAAAGAGAAATCTCCCCACCACCCGGGCCGTGCGGCTCGTAGCCTAGTCATAACTAACTGTTATCATGACATGGACATCCTTGAGTCAGCTATCTGATTATTTAAAATTAGAAATGAACTTCAGTTATTTAGTTGCGGTTTTTAATCTTAGAGAAGAAGTGGAACAGTCCAGTTCCATTCGCGTCGTGTTTTGTTGTAGGCATACTGCTACACAGTGAAGTGCACACAGGCTTCTCGTAGTGGGCAAATCACAACAAAACGGACTGACACATGGCAATACAACGTATGTCAAATTCTATATCACGAGTCAGAAACAAATCGCAGATAACTTATGAGAAATAAGTAGGGTAGTGTTTAGAGATAAAGATTTCAAACATTAGGACACATCGTCAAACGATGGTGGTATTTCGCAACCAGCCTGGTGCAAATACATGAAATTAATGTGATTTGTTGTACGTGACACGCGCAGACTTCTTCAAACATTAGTCTTCTTCTTCCTCCCTAGTAATGGCCACGATAATAAGAGTCTTATAGAATACAGTAATAAGAAGTTGCATAGAATTGATACAGAGTCAGAGTGCGGAGGATTGTTGGACAATAAATAGTCTAAAAAGGAAATCTGATATTATTTTGGGTTGTTCTAACTTATATTAGAGTCACTCGATTTATACTTTGCAAACGGAGTATGGGACAAGCAGCAGCCGCCCGCCAGTGACGCGATGATACCCAGTACAATTACTGTTACAAGATAGACGAGTCACTGGCTTTACCTCTTGCGATTTTAAAACGGAATTGAAATTTTATGGCGCAGTGCCAGCACTCCTCTTTCATGCAATTAATCTGATAAAACGTGGCGAACTTGAGAATGGGGGATTTAACTCTTTAATACATATTTACGACGAACTTCCACATACAAAATTTGATGTTTATTCACAGTTCCTGAATATTAATATGAGTGTATTAAATGCACTAAAAAGCTGACCGTGTTAAAAAGCATTTGTAAGGATTCTCGAAAAAAAATTCCATATTGACGTGAGAGTACAGAAAGAAACGACATAACAATTTTCACTCTCTGAGTAAAGCTAACACAGAGCAAACTGTTAAGGCGTGTAATTTTGCGAAGTATAGGGAGTATTTAGAAAGAAAATTCATGTTAGGCAATAATATTATTACACAAACTCTACCATAAGTAACTGCGCATTACGAAGTACTACGATGTTAACAGCCACTCAGCTAGTCAAGGTATTCCTTTCATGGAATTCGAAAGTTCATTAGCGTTCACATCAGCCCATGTGAGCCAGACAAATCTAGTTCACATTTTTTTAGGACCTATTTCAATATTATACCTCATCTACGTCTAATCGTCTAAATGAGTTCTTCCCTTCACGCTCTCCGATTAACATTTTTCATGTACCTCTCAAGTCTTTCTTAAGTATTATATGCCCAAACAATCTAACCTCCTTGAGGATGTCACCACAATAATACGAGTAATATCCTCAATACAGCACAAATTACAAAGCTCTATAATATCACAAAAATTATTAAAATGTGCTGTTGAAACGGTGTTTTGGGGTACGAAATTATATCTGTTTAAGAATATAATAAGCCGTAACTGTTACTTTCTTAGACCTTAGGAAATCTAATTTCTTGTACTTTACAAATATTCTTAACTTTTTTTAAAAGCACGAGTTTCTGAACCTTAAACTGAAAGGGTCCGCTAGAAAGACAGAATTTCACACTAGATGATCCTGTATGATAAGAAATCACAGACGGACATATCCTTCGCATTAGACTATCACATCTTATGAAACTATGAAGGCTACCAACTACCAGATTAAAAAAACAAAAGGACTGTTTATGGAGGATGGTATAACCTGAGATTGTCTATTTCAAAACGTGATTTACAAGAGATGAAACAGTTCATATAATACTTTACAGCATTATATATTACAGCCCATGCATCTAGGTATATATCTGGGCTGAAATCCAAGGGCCTATAATTCTCGGCTTTATGAATCTTGTTTGTTGACATTTGATAGGAGTGCTTAAAGGAGCGTTTGAGCGTCCAGCTGCATAGGACAACACAAAAACAGAAATCCATGACGCTAGTGGAATTCAAACACAAGATCCCGATGTTCAATTGTCAGAATACAGTACGCGCCTGATGGTCACTGCGATGGACAAACTACTACAATACCCGGCTACAGTGTTATAGCCACGACTAAGTCGTATCACAAAATGACGTCGTGTATCCTTTTTTTCCACGGCTCGACAGTCCTATTGGGCTTGGCCTCCTCATTATTGAGGTTTCGCGATCACACTCAGACACACCACATTCGGCAGAACTCCTGTGGACGAGTGATCTGCCCATCGCAGGGACTTCAACCTGACAACATACACAAAACACTCATGCACCTCCGCGAGGGATTCGACCCCCCAATCCCAGCAAGCTCGAGGCCGCAGACACACGCATTAGACCGCGCAGCCACTGGGATCGGCGACGTCGTGTATATTGCGCTTATAAACTCTGGAGATTCACAAAGTTTAAAATTGACTATATTGAGGAACAACTGTAAGGCGTCAAAGAGCTCCCAGATTTGTCTACAGTGGTACAAATATCTAGCAATATATGGTATATACGTCGTATGTAGCCCTATATACGGACAACTTCAATGACCAAAGATATCGTCTCTTGAAATGTACTAGAAATATGTTTCTCGAACGAATGTCGACAAAAGATTTTGTTAATGAAATCGTAAAATTAATAGGAAGAAAAAGAATCGCAACAATCCTATTAATAGCTGTATCGACGGAATATATTTTACATTACAGAAAAAATCATAAGCAAAAGGAGTGTAATAAACCGTGACAAAAGAAACAATTCTGAAAATACGTATTCGTGTAAAAGGACTAAAATATATTTCGCATACAAGAGCTCAAAGTTACGATTACAGCGTTGTTGTGGAATGGTAAAATGAGGATATCACGTTTTTAGTAGACTCTCGCATGTGGTTTCCTGCATTGACCATGATGTACCACCTACATTGCGGGTGTTATATTCATCAATTGACGAGACGAAATGAGCAACTGTTAGGAAAAGTCAATTTTCACAGTCCTGTTTCGCCAATCGACAACAGGACAATGATAAAAAGATTGTTACAAGTCACAGAAGAACTGTACTACATTGTGACAAGAAGTTAATAGTATATATCTCAAGAACTTTATTTCTTAATGACTTAGGTCACGCCCTGTCTGCGTCTGAGAAGACATAATATCGATTGGTAAAATTATTGGCCAATAATGAATTGAAAATATTTGTAAACTTTCTGGCCTAATCGGAGAAACTCTGGAGTCAATAAATAAACCGTCAAGAACCTGCGTCAGGTGAGTCAGTGTCTCCGCTGTGATTCGAATCAAACAACTGGTGAATACCAGCTACAATCGTTACCGCTTCAGCCAACTTTCTCGGTCTCAAACTAACAAAGCTATGTATATGAGGCCTGAACAAAAACCATCGGGACTGGTGCTGTGAAACTAACAATATTAAACTTACCTTGATGATGGGCTAATCCTTTTCAAGATAAGCCCCTTCTGCTTGGATATATTCCCGCGGTTCTTCGACTACTGGGGATCTCTAAAAGTTTCTGCGTCGCGTTTTGATCATTTCAACATATTCAAATTTTTGCCTGTTTAGGTGTTCTTAATTCTGGGAAAGGGTTACAATGTTTCCAGAGAAATTTTCGTCGAGTAAATCAGAGGTTACAGTAAAGCGCTCCTCCTCCTGCCCCGCTGTCAGCAGCCGTGGTAAGAACTTCGCTGATACACATCTTTGGCCCAAATTTTTAGTTAATATTCCCTTGCGTGAGCTAAACGAAATTCCTTATTCCACAGCTACTTCCCTACTCTGGTCTACAATCTGCTGTCACAATATCATACACCTTGCTGTCACGTCATCTTCTCTGCTCGATAAAGGACGCCCAGAAGGCTCGTCAATTTCTACGGATGTGCGCCCACATTTAAGGTGGCGGAACCACTAAAAAACCTGCGTACGGATCACGGCCTCCTCTATAAAGGTAGTTTTAAACATTCCATAAGTTTCAGCTCCGTTTCTCGAGTCTTACGTACAATCCGATACGCCCACGTTGTTCATTACTCTCGGGGATCATGAAAAAGATGCACAACACAAACACTACTGTTTACTTGCGATGATTGCGTCGGACTAAATGGTTGCAGTGAGGTCTCGCTGATTGAGAGCATGCAGGAGCATGTCAGGACGCATCAGCAACGTCCCACCGCAGTGTGATGTAAGGAATACAGAAACGAATGCAGTCCGGACACTTTTTGACCGGGCGTCGTACTTTGTAATTACGTGTACGGCTTGTCTTCTTCATTGCGAAGTTACAATTTAACCTAAAAAGTGATAAAGTATTGTCTGTTCCATGATTCATACTACGGTACGAGTGCATTTGATGTCACAACTGATTCTCTCGAACACCAGTACTTCTCTGTCTCTCTGTGGACAAATGCCTAATGGGTCACGGGGATCGGCAACAGTGCTAATGCCGTCACAGTTATAACGAATAAATTTATCTGTGGTTAATAAGGAAGGTAATTTTAACAGGAAAAGTTATAAGAATGAAAAGAAAACAGTGGCGAGTGTGAGAACACGTACAATTAAAATTAATGACAAATTTAAAAAATGCATGTTTCTCATACCGTCGTAATTGGCAGCCTCTTAACGTCCAGTGTAAGACTACTGAGTCTCACAAAGTGAGATAGGCATTTGCAAATATGACAATATAGGTCGCAGAGAAACAAGTGCACCAGAAGACATACCTCAATTCACAACCAAGTTCATAGTACTGTAAGGAGGAACAGAAAAACATATAGGTAAATAAACACAAAAGAGCCGGAGTAGTGTAGTCGTTATAGCGACTAGGCTACAGGCTAGACGACGGAGAGATAGTTTTTGAAGATTAATTTCTTACTGGATGCGTAAACTGTGTCGTTCAGTAAGTGGTGCCCGACATTCGTTTTCAGAATCAAGCAGTCCTAGGAGACAGGGTGACTTTTTGGACGGCTTGGCCCTAAACTACTTACCCAACGACACGGTCTTCTGACATATTAATCGTAAGCAACAAGGCTCTAACAATGTCAAATCTCGCAAGAATCGCTGTTGGATTCCTGACAGCGGCAACAGACTTATCTCTTCTCCATAACGTCCAGAGCAGCCCAAGAGGACCACTCCTATTCGATTTGTACCGCGGGTTCTTTCCCAGGGGAAAAGCGGCCGGAGCGTGAGGCTGACCTTTCACACATCTCCTGGAAAGGCTACCCATGGGTGAGCTGTAATTCCGCCCCACAATCTGCCTGGATGGCGTACAAAAAGACAACTTTTCCTTTACCTTAAAATAAACATAATAGTGGAAAATCCGAACACAGGCAAATAACGCAGTTCGTGGAAGAGGCTTGCATAGCATCGTGGTGACAGTCAGAACCAAGTAGCCTAAATGATGAAGCCGTTCTAGTTTCCAGGAACAAGTTTAGGACACAGTATGAAACCATATCGATCCGAGTTCAAACACTGTTCGCTTCCGGTGGGGTCACGCCATTATGTGGTCCCGCAGAACATATCAACGTAACTCCTCGCGTGCCAGTAGCCCTGTGGGTAGGCTTATGGCTCGTCCCTTGGGTGTTAAAAGTAAAAGCTTTTCATTTCGTCCCACAGTCAATTATTAAGTTGACCTGCACCGTGTCATTCACGTTTGTTGCTGATTTATCAGACAGAAATAGAATTTATGCTATCCGCAGTGCCTACAGCTTAGCACGTTATTTCAAACGTAACAAATATTGTCGGAATTACGGGACCAACAACGCTTTTGGAGGTATATTCGTAAACTTTATGCTTTATATTCTTAGGGTAAGTAAGCCTGTTTCAGTCAGGGAAGTTCGCACGTATAAATGTCAGCCAATAGCAGTACCGACATATCTATACAGCGTTTTGGTAACTTACAGAAACACTAAGAATCGAGGAAATGTATGCTGATAAATTCTTAAAAATCCAAATTCTTTGATAAGGAAACTCGACAATTTATGAACGCGCCTTTAAAAACGAGACTGAAAATGGCGTGTTCCGTGACGCAGTGATTTACCAAGGCGTTATTCACTTTCCAAATGTCATACGGTGTCAAGGTACACGGGTAAATGTAATTTAATTTACGTCCATAAAGAAAATACGGTCTGCCTGCGACGATTTTCACGAATCTCGACTAGCATGATGTGCAGATGTCTATGCCTAATTTAATCTACAATAAATGTGTAAAGTACGGACATAAATGCATTAACGCTCTTAAACAAAGTACGGATTTAATTCAACAGATTTGCAAGAAACTCAGGTCACTCAGTTAATTTTTGCAGAGATCTTCAGTAACGAAAATTTTCCGCATCGGATCGAAATGTATAAAATAAGGACAAAAGTTCAGTAACGTCCTTAAGTAAAGTGTGGCTTTCACTGCACCGAATTTAACGAAACTCTGAACTGCTCAACAACACTGCATAGAGGTCTTCGGTAATGGTGTGAGTCGAGCAACAAGTTTAGCCACATAATTTCACCCCCAAACCTCCAATTCAAGATTCGACGATGGCGGCTTCAATAATAATAATAATATAATAATAATATAATAATATAATATATAATATATTAATATAATAATAATAATAATAATAATAATGGGGAATGTTAAGCATTAAACGTTACATAAATATTTCTAGACATAAAGAAATAAAGGAACAAAAACTAAATTAGCCCACTTTCACAGGACCTAACCTATTTTTATCGACTTAAGGTGCGTCATTAACGACAAAGTAGAACTTAAGAACAGGGTATAATTTTATCTATTACACTGACTCCTCTTTGGATGAATGCCCATCTGTTAAAATTTACCGGTCGAAACTGAAAGACATAAACCGCGCGGTCACTGATTATGATGGTTTATTGACACTTAGCCAGTACATTTTTCCACTTTCTTCTACAAGACCCACAAAGCTGCTGCAGTTGGACAACAAATCATCTGTCCGATCTCATCTTTCTGTTAAGTATAATCAAAACAGGATTTGGAATAAAATAGTGTAAATTGTCAGATTATTCTTTATCTGTTGTGGCTTATCAAACCGAACAGGTTAAAACGGAGTTGAACAATATAATTACATGGATAGTGAATTGTAATAAAAGTGGAAGGTACTGAAGGCACAGTCCCAGCTTCGGTTTTGTCGGATTATAGAAAACATGAAAACTGTCACTCAGGAAACTGGGTTTTCAAATCCAAAATAAAACCGGATCCTATCTCATACGATGCAAGAGTGCTGGTTCATGAACAGAAACTTCGGTGTATGAAGTACGAAAGGACAGACAGACACTGCGGGCAAACATAGGAAAATAAACACTGTTATGTTGATTATGGGATATCAATAGACAAAGGGACAAAAGTTACTTCCTTTAGCCCAATAATATAAATAAACACCAGACAAACCGTTAGTTTCTGAGACACTGTGATAGAATAGGAGCATTAGAAAGGCAATTAAGGCTCTACAGCGTTTTGACATTTTTGCATATTAGGAAATCTGTCTTTGCTTATATGACAACTACAAGAATTGTAAATCTACCAGATTATACTAAGTAACACTGTACTGATGGGATTACGACTGTTCCTCAAGTTAACAATATCTGTTCGTTCGAGGAGAAGAAAAAATCCTGAGAGAAGCTATTGTCCTCATGCATTACAAGTATTCTATTAAAAATAAAACCTTTTCACAATACAACCCCAATTAAATAGGAAAACAATGAATCCCGTCACTACAAGCTATCCTTAGAAAGTTCAATACGATAACATACTTCTCTCTAACACTTAATTGTATTACCTATCCACCACACTGATCAACAAGCGGCCGCCTCATGACGGATTCATTTACAACAAAATTCTGTACAAGCAGATTACCGTGATCTTCTCAGTACCTTGTCGTACTGCATACTATATGATATTTTATTTGTGACGAACTTTATTCTCCAATAAATGAATAAACCGTACTTGAAATTATTAGCTCCCTTCACAGAATGAAGTCGTTTGTTAAATTCTTGGAATATATAACTGTTTCTACGTGCGTATAATTCTCACGTAGAAACAGTAAAATATTAAACAACAAAACTTACAGCATCGAAACCTTAATAGACATTAAAAATTGTATTGACTATTGCTTGATGCTGGTAATTTCCTTCGGAGATTAACGGATCAGGAGCAACGTGTAAATAAGAAATAATAGCTGCCTATCACGTTTCAATAAGGAGCAAAACGTTTAAATTGATAGTCCTGCCTCAATCTGAGGCCAAGAGAAGTACACGAACTGTGTTAGCTTCCCTTGGCCTCCGTTAGGGGCAGCACTGTTCAAGTTAACCGCTTTTTGTTTAAAACGATATTTTGAGAAGGACTTAATAAAAACAAAGGAGATTGTTATCAATGCCGAAACATAAGCTTTCTAAACATGCCTATCTTGAAAAGGTCCGTTCGGTAGTTCAGTAGATCATGATGTAAAAACAAACCTTATCGTATTAATACATGATAATGGTTCCAGTCGAGTACGTTTGTATAGTGTTGACATTGCACACTTGCATTAGAAAGGTGCTAGGTTTGAATGGCAGTCAAGACACCGGCTATCCTAAGATTTTCAGTGGTTTTCGAAATCCGTCCAGGGAAATGATAGGTTGTATCTCGATTTGACCATGAAAGATTAATTACAAATCTTTTTTCATTTCATCGTACGTCAAATACCATACCGTCGACCATCACAATCTGAGATAATGAGTCATTCGTAAAATAAACCACAAAAATTAACAACTTTTTGTAAGCTGTCTAAATTACAGTCTAATAGCAGTATGACCACGCACGACGAAAGAGCCCGCACGTGGAGGGAATTTATCATGGCTATTTAATGTGTCATACCATACCAGCATTGATCCAGAGACAATAACGTGCACTACAAAATATCTCAGGCAGAACAGCCCAAAATCTGGTGAGGTTCGAAAAGAGAAGTGTAAGAAAAATAATAATTTAATTATTGAATTGGCGAATGTGGCTAAATAACGATGGACTCTATAAGGTAGTTTGTACACACTTGAAGTGACATATACTGTAATATGGCTATATGCTTCAATTAAACAAGTCAGCGCTCAAGACAGCAACTGATTGTGGGCATTAGTGTGAACAGAAACGAAAAGCTGGGTTCTACAAAATTCGGGAATTTATTAATTGCTGAACGACTACTACCTTCTCAAAAATGACTCTTCTCTGTGGAGTCAGTTAATGTATCTAGTGGGCGACGGAACACGTCCTTCCCTATAGCATTCCTTAGGTTAATAAACCAAATTTTTTTTGTGTGGTTTATGAATACGGTAATGACGCTGATGTGGATAATCATGTGGGTTCAAACAAACAGCTTGCAGGCTGTGTTGCTTCACCTGTCGTAGGCTTAATATAAACTACGGAACATTAGCTATAAAGCGACCATGGCGTCAAACGTTATTGCCTAGATGAAAGGTACGTATGTTGCAAAAAAATCGTAAAAATATCAGCCATTATAGCTGTTCGTAATTAGACAAAATCTATCAATTATAATAATCTTCTAAGCAGGGAAGAGCAGCTGTCACTCAAGCTAGTCACCACAGGTGAGATTTGAACCAGGCACCTTAGAAATGAGACAGGAGTGCTATCACTTAAGCAACTCCGCATAAATTTTACATCATGTGTATGCAACCAGGGGCCCGCTGCCAAAAGCGGTCCGCCCGGTTGTGTTATGCGGCCCGCGGACACAGTTATAAATTATATATACACATATATATACACTACAAAATTACACAATAATTAAGGCGGCTACGTATACCACTATTGTGATTTTTACACTTGCGGCAGGCGAAGCAGCCCACAAAACGGTTGCATGCCTTTGTCAAAAAAGTTAGACACGCCTGCTTTTCATCTTGTAGCAAGAAAAGTAATCAAACAATTATATCCGAAGTATTAGAACATGAAGCAATAACAACGATAAAAGGCTCGACGCTGCCCACTCGGGACACAACTGCAGATAATCAGCCTCGCCGCACTGTCTTCCCATTCCCTTACATGCAACTACGTCACATACGTTCACTTGTTTCGCGTTATCTCTGCATATGGAAACGACAGGATCTTAATTGCTTTTATTATCCTGTCACAACATCATTCGCCTTCTGCAACAATTTAGGTTCCTGATTTATAGTAACAAATCACAATTTACAAAACAGAAAACAAATTCAACTCTTTTGTATAATCTTTTATATTTTAAAATAAGTTCCGAACCGAAGAAGAAAACTTGTATAAATAATTTTGTACTTCACTTAAACTGAACCATACCTTCTACGTTTTGCTGCCGTTCTGAAGTTTTATAAATATGAAATGTCTGTTTCCTTATTTTCAACATTTATATGAAAAGTAATTTAGGCACGTTACTGTGTGGTTCTAGCACAGACATTCCCATTTTCACGGTACTGCATTTCTGGTATCAGCCTACCGGACTCCTAATCCAAGTGAAGCACAATCTTAATATCAATAATGTACGACATTATCATACAATTACAAGCACATAAATTAAAAAAAGAACTTCTCATTTGTGTTCTCTGTCCATTTTAATTTAAACGAATATTAAAAATGACTCCACGACTTGATTCAACACACAAATGCCTTAAATCTAATTTACGCTTGATATCGAAGCAAGATACCATTACAGATCTTTCAAATTATGTACTGATATGCATATAAATGCTCTCATTACTCTCGAAATTTCATACGAAAGTACACTCTACAAAGTTCAACTCGCAAAGAGTAACAGTATTAAGCATGGATATAGCAATACCTAATAACAGAATACAGAATCACATTTTCAACTTTCAATATTACGAAAAGAAAGTAGGCTCAATTTTTATTCATAGCCACGTAGACAACAACAATATGAGGAATTCACATTTAGTCCACTTTTCATTTCAACTTAATAATAGGGGAAACTGAATTTTACTCAGCTCCTTATTTCAAACAATGAAAACATAATAATAGTCAGCTGTGCTATTACGCGCGTTTCATTAACGGAAATTGCATACAACGTGATTCATTAATAGGTGAACGCTGTTTGTATAACGCAAACTTTCGCATACACGTGTTGGCTGTTACGTGATTTCAGCGACCCGTGTGTACATGAAAGGTTGGATGATGGGCAAAATTTTTAATGATCTGCTGGGCAGAGTTTTATAAGTATGTTAAAAGACGTAAAGGTAATAGAGAAAATATTCCTGCGATCAAGGGCATTAATGGAAATCTCATCACCGAACCAATAGAAAAGGCCAACTCCCTAAATTCTTATTATGCGTCTGTATTCAGTTGCGAACGAAATACCCCGCAGATCCAATCAACGGATTCAGGAAAACCGTTCACCATTAGTATCAACATTTTACGGAAACGACTATCAGCAATCGGAGAAATAAATCCGTCGGACCAGATGGCATTCCTGGGGAAATTTTAAAGTTAGGTGGGGAAGCCATGATTCCATATCTCGCGAGATTGCTGGATATAACGATGAACAACAATTCTATCCCAGGGGACTGGAAAAAAGCTATAGTGGTTCCTATTTATAAAGGGGGAGATCGATCGGTAGTGGGAAACTATAGACCGGTCAGTTTAACCTCAGTAGTTTGCAAACAAATGGAGCACGTTATAGCAGGGTATCTAAGGCAAGTCTGGGAAATGAGTGAGTGGTTATATGAGGGTCAGCATGGATTTAGACCAGGGTACTCATGCGAAAGTCAAGTAGTCACAGTTTGTCAAGATATTGCTGATTCACTGGACGAGGGAGTCAGGACTGACGCGATTATAATAGATTTTTCAAAGGCTTTTGATTTAGTCCCACATGATAGGCTGCTTACAAAAATTGCGGAAACCGGAGTGGACTTGAGGGTAGTGGTATGGATAAAGGAATTTCTCTTAGGACGTTCGCAAAGAGTTAGAGTAGACGGACAACTATCTGAGGAAGTCAGAGTAACGTCGGGAGTGCCGCAAGGGAGCGTATTAGGTCCGTTGCTGTTCCTCGCTTATGTTAATGATATTTGGGAAAACATTGAGTCAAATATACGGCTTTTCGCTGATGATTGTATAATATACAGGAGGATAATCGATAGTAGTGACATTGAAAATTTGCAGACAGACTTAAATAGATTAGGGGAATGGGCGGTTGAAAATGAAATGAGGATAAATCCAGGTAAAAGTAAAGCAGTAAGCTTCAATAGAGCTAGGGTGAAAGGTACACTGAGGTATTGTATTGGGGATCAACTAATTCCAGAGGCAAATAGCTTTAAGTATTTAGGAATAATTATACGCAGCGACCTAAGCTGGGCAGATCATGTAAATTATACACTAAGAAAATCATGGAAGGCTCTTCATTTCGTAATGCGTATACTCAAAAGGGCAAATAATAATACGAAACGTTTAGCTTATACGGCACTAGTGAGACCGATACTTGAGTATGGAGCGGTGTGTTGGGACCCATACAGAGAAGGTCAGTTAAGCGCTTTGAGTCGCGTGCAAAAGAGAGCGGCAAAATGTGCAAATAATACAAATGAATTGGGTTGGGAAACATTGACACAGCGTAGAGCGATAACCCAAATATGCGCCCTTTTCAAAGCATACACCGGGGGACGGGCTTGGAAAACGATAGGGGATAGACTACTAAAACCATGCTACCTGGGTAGGGACGATCATAGTCGGAAAATTAGGACTAGGAAACAAAGAACAGATGTAGGTAAATATTCCTTTGTAAATAGGACCATAAAAAGCTGGAACCAATTACCTCCAAGCGTACTAGCGACTTTCCCCTGTAAATTAAGCACTTTTAGAAAAAGGGTCAAGAAAGTCATTACAAGCTAAGGGGTTTTAAGTGAGGATTAAATAAGAATAAGGGATGTGAAGTGAAGGGGTGTGAAGTGATGTGAAGTGAAGTGCTTTGGTTTCAAAGTGAAGTGAAGTGAAGTGAATTAAGTTCTTGGGAGATATAATTATCATGTACTTTGGTCTGACTTTATACTGAGGATATTCTAACGCACTGAAATTAACTAATGTATGGGTGTTTTTTGTAATGTGCGTGTGTGTTTTTTTCCTTGTATTGTGTATAGGTGTTTTTGTAAGGTGTGGATGTTTTTGTAAGGTGTGGATGTTTTGTAATGTGTGTATGGTGTTCTAATATGTGTACTTGTATTTACTGTATGTATTTTGTTTTGTATGTGTATGGGTGTTTTTGTAAGGTGTGGATGTATTTGTAAGGTATGGTGTTCTAATATGTGTACTTGTATTTACTGTATGTATTTTGTTTTGTATGTGTATGGGTGTTTTTGTAAGGTGTGGATGTATTTGTAAGGTATGGATGTTTTTGTAAGGTGTGGATGCTTTTGTAAGGAGTGGATGCTTTTGTAAGGTGTGGATGTTTTTGTAATGTGTGTACGGTGTTCTAATGTGTGTACTTGTATTTACTGTACGTATTTTTTTTTGTATGTGTATGGGTGTCTCTGTAAGGTGTGGATGTATTTGTAAGGTGTGGATGTTTTTGTAAGGTATGGATGCTTTTTTAAGGTGTGGATGTTTTTGCAATGTGTTTACGATGTTCTAATGTATGTACTTGTATTTACTGTATGTATTTTGTTTTGTAATTGTGTATAGTTTGTTTTGTATTGTTATTTTTATGTATATTATATGTCCATTTGTATTGTGTGTACTAGTGTAAGGACTACTGCCACCGGGTGAAAACCCAATTGCAGTAATAATAATAATAATAATAATAATAATAATCTTTATTACGCGATTTTCTGTAACGCGAAGTCTCAAAAGCACGCTAATATGGCGTTATAGCAGAACTGACTGTATAGGAAATTTAGGATTCAACTTTGCATTATTGTGCTTTTTTTAATGCGAAAACAATTGTTGAAGAACCTGAATGTACTCACATGTTTACACTGTACGGTCTGTCGAATTACAGGCGACTTCCTACGTAAGCCTACAGAGGCACTCTAAAATAGATTTAAACTGAGTTTAGAGTTTAAACTTAATACTAAATCTCGTATATACAACAAGCTTCGAAGAAACACCGCAACGTAAGACTAATTAACTTTTATTATGCGTTCCATGCACCGAATGCCTAAAATACGCTAGTAAAAAGGAGGCTGTATTTGTCTGCAAGTATGTTTCAACTCCAGAAATATTCAATGGAAGTTAATGGAGTTTGGTATCGATAATCTGCATTAAACATTTTAGAGGAAACTTTATTTTAGCGCCATACGTCGAATGTATACTCCAATCTATGCGGTGGTCAAATCGAACGTTTATCAATTTTCTGAAAAATAGCTCTCCTACAATGAATAAAAGGTATAACATGAAATACAGAACTGATGAGGGCGCGGATACAGTGAAGCAGACCAGGTCAGTCAAGCAAACAAGATAAAAACTGCTGTCAACCCCATTCAAACGATCCAGTACAAGCAGCCGCGGAGACCTGTCTGGTGCCATAGACGTACATTCGACACAAAATGTGTTTAGTCTTAACTCACCGTGCATTTTTATTATTTTAGATATACGCCAACAAAATGCACAAATTAATAAAGGTGCAAATTAGCTCCTTATCATGATTTAACCCTACACGCGTTTCAGCTCTTTATGAGCCATCATCAGGGGTTTGCCTTATAAAAAGTGCTTTTCAAATGCTGAATCTGTTGATGACGCTTGTAAAGTTATGCACTATTTTAGAGCATAAAAACACTCGTTCATAAGTTAAAAACATGAGTCATAAATTATAGTTAAAATGATGATTTGTTAAAAAATTATAACTTGTTAAAAAAACACTGTTCACTGCGTCTATTATATAAAGATGTGTTCGCACTTCCAGAAGTTATAGGAGATCATATATTGCACTATGTTGGTTGTGATGGAATTTGATGCAGAACGGCGATAGGCAATGCGTGCTGTATGAGTTCTTGTCATTTTGTTTATTACGTCGTAGTGTAGTCTTCCTGAAGATGTGGTATAAATTAAGAGGAAGAAGAAGTGGTTCTGGTGCTGTAAAATCCAAGGTTACGTATCAGGGTGCAATTTCAATTTAAGTATTAAAAGCGGAATAAAAGGGGGGGGGGGTATAGAAAGATTTAATAATAGAATAAATAGGAAGTAATAAGAGAAAATAATAAGAATGACATACCTAGTATGGTGTGGGGTTGTGTCTTGAAGTATACCCGGTGAAAGTGAACTGTGTTATGAGGAAATATTTTCCGTCGGAGTTTGCGTGATGATGGGGGGAGGCGGGGTGGGGGTGATGAGTTTAAAGAGGGGGTTCTCCTCTGTCGGCATCTGTTCCTTGACGAGTATATTGTGTTTATGTTATAGGTAGATGTAGAAATTTTTTATTATATTCATGTGGCTACCTTTATTACATGGTTTTATTAATCTCATGCTATTTTGTATTGTGGAATATTCATGTTGATTGTTTAAAATATGGAGGGCTTAGGCTGATTTGGGGTCGTTGGTTTTGATGTACCTGTTATGTTCGGAGTATCTAGCTGATAGGCTACGTCCGGTTTGTCCTATATAATGCTTATTGCATGTGTTACATTTTAAACTGTAAATACCACTCTTAGTATGTTCATCATAATTCTGTGTGTGCGTTCTTAGGATGCTACAAATCAAACCACCCGTTACAACATATAACAGCAGCTTACCGACACATGTTAAATAGGCTATATGCCTTACCATTATCACAGGAGCAAAAAGATCAAGAATTGCATACCATTTTCCATATTGCAGAACAGAACGGTTACCCTACCTTTATAATAGATAAACTGAACACCCAAATCAAAAACAAGAAAATACATTCTACCGACATGCAGACACAAAACAATAAGATATGGGTCACTTTTGGATTCTATAGTCCTAATATCAGAAAAGTCACAAACATATTTAGGAACACAAACCTAAAGATAGCATTCCGTGCAACCAATACAGTAAAAAGCATCCTAAGAACGCACACACAGAATTATGATAAACATACTAAGAGTGGTATTTACAGTTTAAAATGTAACACATGCAATAAGCATTATATAGGACAAACCGGACGTAGCCTATCAGCTAGATACTCCGAACATAACAGGTACATCAAAACCAACGACCCCAAATCAGCCTATGCCCTCCATATTTTAAACAATCAACATGAATATTCCACAATACAAAATAGCATGAGATTAATAAAACCATGTAATAAAGGTAGCCACATGAATATAATAGAAAATTTCTCATCTACCTATACCATAAACACAATATACTCGTCAAGGAACAGATGCCGACAGAGGAGAACCCCCTCTTTAAACTCATCACCCCCACCCCGCCTCCCCCCATCATCACGCAAACTCCGACGGAATATATTTCCTCATAACACAGTTCACTTTCACCGGGTATACTTCAAGACACAACCCACACCATACTAGGTATGTCATTCTTATTATTTTCTCTTATTACTTCCTATTTATTCTATTATTAAATCTTTCTATACCCCCCCCCTTTTTATTCCGCTTTTAATACTTAAAGTGAAATTGCACCCTAATACGTAACCTTGGATTTTACAGCACCAGAACCACTTCTTCTTCCTCTTAATTTATACCACATCATCAGGAAGACTACACTACGACGTAATAAACAAAATGACAAGAACTCATACAGCACGCATTGCCTATCGCCGTTCTGCATCAAATTCCATCACAACCAACATAGTGCAATATATGATCTCCTATAACTTCTGGAAGTGCGAACACATCTTTATATAATAGACGCAGTGAACAGTGTTTTTTTAACAAGTTATAATTTTTTAACAAATCATCATTTTAACTATAATTTATGACTCATGTTTTTAACTTATGAACGAGTGTTTTTATGCTCTAAAATAGTGCATAACTTTACAAGCGTCATCAACAGATTCAGCATCTGAAAAGCACTTTTTATAAGGAAAACCCCTGATGATGGCTCATAAAGAGCTGAAACGCGTGTAGGGTTAAATCATGATAAGGAGCTAATTTGCACCTTTATTAATTTGTGCATTTTGTTGGTGTATATCTAAAACAAAATGTGTGGTTTGATTTTCTATATAACTTTTGTCTGAAACATTCCTCATTCTAAGAACAATTCAGTGCTATATTATAACAAGTGTGCATAGGTGTTCATATAAAGTACCCTTTATTCTTGTCAGATTTTAATCACACTTCAATTTTCTCGACATATTTTCGAAAAAAACTCAAATATCAAATTTCATGAAAATCCGTCCAGTGGGAGCCGATTTGTTGCATGTGGACAGAGAGACATGATGAAGCCAATATTCTCTTTTCGCAGTACTGCGAACACGCCTAAAAACTATGTGAATTCGATGTTTTCTGGCATAAGGAAAAATTCACAAATTATTTTATAATTAATTTTGTAATAAAAGAATAGTCATTACGGTCCAATCTTCTGGGATGTTACGCCGTGAAGACTCGTACACAGTTATCGTTAACAGCAACGACTTCATCTTCAGGGACTAGCATTCCTCTTTTTCTCCCACACCCTAAAGCTCGAGTGTACGCTTTGCGAAAAGTAGGTCATGAGAGGTTTGAGATCGTCAGATGCAGATGCAGATTGAAGTCTTCCCGCACGTTACGCCGTGTAGCCTGCTTCATCCTGCAGATGAAGGCACTACGCTCCTTCGAAAAATAGGTGTAACAATCTACCAGTTGACACGGCCCAAGTTAGGCCGCTCTGAGAAGTCAGATCTCGTAATAATGAATACATTTCACATCCCAGCCCCTTTCCCATATCTTCCCGATTCTTCCTGTTGCTATCATTTTTATCCTTTAGTCTACGACAGTGACTTATTTCGCACTAGCTAATGTTAAAAACGGGCATTTTTCCTGCTCAGCTGCTCTCGTGACTGGCGCAGTAGCATACACAATGCGTCATTCCGCAGACAAAATAAGACAAGCCTCATCGTCATTTATGCATTTGGGTCGGCAGTATTTCAGTCTGTTATGAGAATTCCAAAACGGTCTGATCTCGTCTGCTTCAGTGTTGCCATCCCTTAAGATCCGACACATGTTTACATACTTTCTTATGCGATCAACATTTAATTAATTACACGGAAAATAATGTATGTCTTTATACAGTGTCGTGTGTCAACAACACAATTTATAACTGTGTGCACTCTGCTTTCAATACCGTTTGATGCCTTTGGGAAGTGATATATGCATATTAATAACAATTCTATCTGCAATAACTTTATACACCACTATCAATGTGGTATGATAAATCGCAAAATACATGTATAGCAAGTTCTTGCTTATTGTTGCCCCAGTAAATGTTGTTTCGTTATTACATTGATACTACGTTCATACCAAAGCTCCACACGTCGTGTCATCTCGTTATTACATTGATACTACGTTCATACCAAAGCTCCACACGTCGTGTCAACTCATTATTACATTGATACTACGTTCATACTAAAGCTCCACACGTCGTGTCATCTCGTTATTACATTGATACTACGTTCATACCAAAGCTCCACACGTCGTGTCAACTCATTATTACATTGATACTACGTTCATACCAAAGCTCCACACGTCGTGTCAACTCGTTATTACATTGATACTACGTTCATACTAAAGCTCCACACGTCGTGTCAACTCGTATTTACGTCATTTTTTAGACGTTGCTAGTGACAGAGTGTCAGAGCGGACTCCGCATGTTGTATCAAACCGGCGTGTAGCATCAGTCTCGCTCGCGTTTTTGCTGAGTGGCGATGTCGTTGCGTTGTGTGCCTCGCGTTAGCCTTAATTTTCCCATTGAAATAGCTTCAAACGGCCTGCAAGTGATTCTGATAGACGTGCGGGTAGAAATAAGCGTCACAGAAGCATCAATCTTGTTGACAGGAGAGATCTTCTACATGTTTAATAAACATTATCATCCAATACAGACTTCTCGGGCTTTAAACGAGTTAACGAGTCTGAAAGCCCGAGAAGACTATACTGAATCATGTCGCCGCGAAAGTTTTAAAACTTAAACATTATTATCGTCTATAATTGTCTGTATGTAAGCCAAAAATGTACAAGAATTTACAGCCTCGTTCATATTACCTACATTGTAAAGCATTTATGGGGCGAAGAGGGGTTATGTTTCTTATGGTAAAGTTGATCAGCGTAACGTCGTTTCATAAAACGTCACGGTCTACAAGAACGTAACGATGACGTTAAGCCAGGACTTATTTTACTTGAAACTGGAGTACATCTATGCAGGCTTGTGTGGCGTACATCCTGACACCACATTAAGCGTGTTCAATTTGCAAATTATATGTGTAACACGTAACTGTTCCAGTTAATAATGGAACACCTGCAAAATTGTCTTGATGAGTCCTGAAGCTTAGAGAATAGAACGTAAATGTGAGAGCTATATTATCACAATTGGGTCCACAGTGCTAACACATAGGGCACTCAGAGAAGGGAACTGCGGCAAAGAGATGCTCCTAACAAAAACTTATTTCCCCGTTACGTTGATACATTTCGTGTAAATGGAAGCGGTACGACAAGACAGCACATGCGAACACCAAGAATAAGGAGAGCTGAGACTATTGTAGCCACATTAAACGTTTAATGTGGGTGGTGCTCCACGCAGTCATATTTTGTTTCCATAGCGCAACAGCCCCTAGTGGGCCAGGGCCTCCTCATTGTCGAGGCTTCACGATCACACTCAACACATCACACTCGGTAGAACCCCTCTGGACGAGTGACCAGCCCGACGCAGAGACCTCTACGTGACAGCACATAACGGCGGGATTCTAACACGCAATTCCAGCAAGCGAATGGCCGCAGACCCACGCCTTAGATGGCGCGGCCACTAGGATCGAGCACGCAGCCACATAACAGAATCAATAATCAGGTACCTCCTGAACAGAACACCACATTACGTCACACATCACATCACAACACACAGAGACAAGATCCAATACGGGTCAAGATATAAGCAATAGACTTTTGTAAGCCACGGTGAGACAAGTGCACATTAAGCACATCACTGTGTTAATACATTCATTTACAAACGTGGATGCGAAATCATTATGATACATTGTATTTTTATAATGTAGATAATTGTATCATAACCGTTAGGTTTTAAATACGTTGGTGTAAACTCCCTGATGATGGCGTACGAACGCCGAAATATGTTAGAGTAAATAGAAACTATGTTATACATATTACGTTGTGCAGGTGCTGGCCTTTGAAATGGAAGTTCACCTTTACCTGTATGAATGCAAAATTATGTTTCTGTTGTTGGTCACACAAGTGTGCGACGTTGACCTTGGCAATGGTTTCGCAGGGGACGTCTGGCTGTTAGATGTTTAAGACAAGTGACCGGTGTATTCCAGTCAAAAGTAAACTGGGCTGAAGTGCGGCCGTGTCTTGTGAGGACGACCCAATTCCATTACATGAGACATCGTTTTGTGCGTTCTACATGGTTAGGCTGCGCATAAATTCCACTCCAGGCTTCTTATAAACTCAACAACTAACAAACGGCGACCAATGAAAAGTGAAGACACTTATGTTCTTGACAGGATGTATATGTTTGCTCAGCACTCTTCGCCCAGAGATAAGAGACCCCCAACCACGCTGTCAAGGTCAAAGCTTTACCCCTGAATAACGATCAGTAGTATGTTGCCGGTTATGCATGAAAATTGATGTGAAATTCGAGCGAGTAGTTAGACAAAGTCAGTTCGGCTGGCCAACTTTCCTATATTACGCTTGAAGAAAACCGGAGCAAACAACCTGCATTTTCTCACTTAGATTACCCCACGTAAAACAGCCACTGGAGAGGTTGTCTTCCGCGAAGGTGAAAACACAAAATGGAGGAAAACGCGATGGCTACGCAACGCGACTAACAGGCCAAATATATTTTATCGCTTCCAGAAGCGCGCAACAGCAGTGCGGGTAATAATCAGTATCACTGACACAGGTCTTCGGAACAATTCATAGTTCCATATTTCGAGAGCTTGGGAAGGAATATAGTAAAAACATACGTCAGCTCCTATCTGTCAAGGTTAAAAGATTATACAAAGAGAAGATGAAGTCTTGTGTTTTCTTTCCATTAATTATTCATGGGAACAATTAATGGCGATCACATTTAGACGTCGCTCCTACCCTGCTAAAACACATCGCCACAAGGCAGAGTCAGGTGAAGTTGCTTAACTTTGAAGCCGTTAACACGCCTAACCAACCAAATTCATGGCGGAGAATCTTAGACGCTAAGAGTTGCTCCAGTAGCCAAAAATTCCCAGAATTATATAAAACCTAAAGGTTCAGTACAGAGTTTAGAAATACCCGCTACTGAGCTAGAAGAGTCCAGTCCAGGCCTTACCAATCAATGTCCTTTAGATTTATTTCAATATTATCCTCCCATCTACGCTCAGGTCTTCCAAGTCTTCTCCTTCATTCACGATCCCCACAAAAACCCCGTACGCATTTCCTTATCTCTCATATGTGTCACTTTCCCCATCCATCACATCCCCCTCGATTTGAGCGTTAAATAATATATGGCGAGAATACAAACCATGAACTTGCTCAATGTGCAGTTTTTCTCCAGAGTCCTATTAATTGAACCCGCTAAGGTTCAAACATTATCCTCAGCTCTCTACTCTCGAACACCCTCAGTCTACGTTCTTCCCACCATGCGACAGACCAATTTTCGCACCCACACGAAACAAATGGAAAAATTATATTATGTAAGTTTTGATCTTCAACATTCTTGGATGGCATATTCTAAAATAAATGGCAGCAATATTCCCCCGATTTTAATCTGCTCTTAATTTATTCGTGAATGCAACGTCATGTGATAGCGTACTTTCCAAATATTTGAGAACGTACTGTCACATTTTCAAAGCACTTATTAGCTATCTTGATGTGACTTTGTCCAGAACTCTGTTGACTAGACAAGAACACATAATTAGCAACACAATGCGTTTCCATCACAAAGACCAGTCGGTTAATATTGCTTACGGCAACAGCCACTGTTTATTCTGTGAATCACATGATACCCATCAACACATTTTGTGCGCAAAATTCTGAGCGTTTGAAATTCAAGTAGGCGGTATGTAGGCCTATAATAGACATCGGGTTTTAAATAGTTAAGAGAACAAGCACTCTGTTGGGAGTCAAACAAAATCGACATTAAACTGAGGTAGTAACCACATATTTCGAGCATAAAGTTTGCTTAGAATGTTACTTTCCACTATCGAATCTCGATGCTCAAAAAGTATACAAGAAAGTGCTGTATTACAATGAAATAAGGAAAGAAACTTTGATGAGAATATTTACTTCATTCATTTCATTTCTGGTAGACAAAAAGGAAACTCGGACAATAAATATTCAGGACTCTGAATCAATACAATATTTATATTTCATATCGGTAAAAATGTATTCTTTTCTTTTCTACTAAACGACTGCTGTCTAAGCGCACATTTGAGCAGGGTAATTTTATTGAATTTAACATTCAGTCTACAGCCATACACTAAAAGAAACGGAAAAACCTCGGTCACAGTTAAAAGGAAGCAGACATTTCTAACACAGTGGCTCCTCGTAACGATCACATTTGTCGTTGGTATCTGATTGACTTCGGACTATTCCGATGAACAGAATGGAACAGTGGAGACACAGGCCAGCAGTTAAGATATATGAACGATATTATGCCGCAGAAATGTTTCCAAGAATGAAGTTCCAGTTACGAAAACGAAATCAGTATTATACATTATATTATTTATTTATTATTATTATTATTTTCAAAATTGGGAAAAATTTGAAGATTTCTCAGTCGCTGGTGTAGCCTACGTGCCGACAATTTTTAACCCACGTTTAGCGAAATAGTTATAAATATATAATAGACCCTACGTCAATGTGATATGCTTTTGATATGTCTACAGACAGAATAATTCTGTATAAATACGACGATGGTAGCATCACACGGTTTCTGAACCTTGTCCATCGTCTAGTATTCCGAAACAGAACATGTTTCGAAAACCGCATCTGTTTCCGTCCCTAGACGAACAGATATGCCTGCATGTTACAAACAAACTAAACTAAACTCAGTCACTGAAAGGGCTAAGTCAACTAAATGCATGTCTACAGAAGCTAGAAGTTCCTACATTCCGGTTTTGTTAGGAGTTAACAAGAACATTCATGACAAACAGCGTAGCTCTGCGGATATAAATATAATTTCAGAGTAAATCCAAGGCTGAAGTCTCCTGAGATATTGTGCCCTATCGATTGGTAAATACTTATCGACGTTTCGTAAAATCTCACTGTCTCATACTTGCGGGGCCCAAGTGGGTTACTTGGACTCTGAAGATGGAGACAGCAAACTCCTCCGAAATGTCGGTAAACATTTACCAATCGACACGACATCATGTTCCAGAATATTTGAATCGCCATAAACACTGTTCGCATGAAAGAGAGTTTTCCAAAAACATCTATCCTGGCTCAACGCCAAATAGTCATCGGATAGGTTGAAATGGAGCCAGGATTTTGCAAGCTTATATCTAACAGCAGGCTATAGGATATACAAGGAATCGGTCCACGTGGCATGTTTGACAAGTAGGGCAAGCTGGAAACGACTCCCATACGGATTCCTCTTATCAGCAAGGGAGTTCACATGTTGTAGGGAATTTTGGCAGGACTTGGTTTAGTTTTTTATGTTTATCGTGTTTATTTTGGTGGCTGGATGACATTTTTATTCACAGAGAAAGTATTTAACACCATGCAAATTTGAAAAACTTTCGCATCGGTGTTTGTGGTTTACGATGTTTTTCTTGTTTGATGGTCTAGTAGTTGATTTCTCTTTCTCTGAGATCTTGGGTATCCATTGGTATTTCTACGAATTTGTTGCAAATTTTCTATCTTCCGTTGACAACACCTGATCCTAGGAACTTATACATATTGAGATCTTGACTTAGTTTATGGATAGCTAAAACTGAAGACCCCAACTGAGTGTTTCTCCCCACCTTTTCAGCCAAAGAACGGAAACAAATCCAGTTTCCGAAACACGGTTTGGTTCGACATACAATACGACCATCAGCATTCAGAAACACAGTAATAACGTATGACATGTATATATATATATATATAGAGAGAGAGAGAAAGAGAGAGACAGAGCTCGTAATTTGTACATTTCGATCTCACGAAGAATCAGTTAAAAGAAAAAGTAACATCCTTACTACTTCTCTTTTCAGTCCTATTCTTTTACAGAGACTTGAAGATTTCTACTGCCGTGTCCCATGCGGTTAATAATTTTATGAGAAGTTCTCAAAATAGGGCTCCCCTCGCCTCATCATCTCGTTTATATCGCTGTCCCTGAATCGATTTTAACCTACCAACTCTACAGAGGGCCCTTTTAGTTAAAAGAAACTCTGGCAGAGAGCGTTCAGGTTGACGGGAATACAAGCACAACTCCGAGATTCGTCTTCCTACCACAAAGAGGCAGCACGTGCTAAACATTCAGGTCACTGCTCCTTGTCCGTCTTTTTCTTTTCCCCTTTTATTACCGAAAAGTCGATTGCAGGCTGCTGCCTCTAAGGATTCCCTGTTCTTTTTGTACCTGTTCGTATCTAAAGCTATTTGCACGCTTTTTTTTTCACCTGTTATCTGCTGCAGAGAAGGATACTTCGATCACATCGATCCTGTTTCTTATTTACAACCACATCAGAAGCGCTATTCACCAACAGGCATATTATAGGATTCCACACTGTCGCCTCTTAAGATCTGTGTATAACATAGACCTTTCAATCCACTGTTACGAGCCACTGAAAGAAGTTATTAAAAGGTTTCATTCTTCAAGCCCTTGCATGCTAAGCACATATGCATGAATACGTTGCTTTTTTCCACCCAGCATATATCGTTACCATTTTCACACCCGGAATGCATTTAATCATCAATGAACGCATTATAAAATAATCCAGCGTCAGGAATAAAAAGTGTTATAATTTACTTTCTCATCCTTATCATGAAAAAGTTGAGAATTGTGACAGGAAGACGGACAGACAGACAGACAGACAGACAGAGGTAATTTTCCTTACATCAAGGTCTCACAGACATCCGATTTGCAATTTTTAATCAGTATTTCGTAAATGAAGATGCTTAGTTGCTATAAATAAATTGTAAAGCTGCGTTCTGGAAAAAACTTTTATTCCTCTAAACGTGGGCATTAAATGGAAACGAATCCTATTCGATGATCTGACATACTGTCACAAAAGTTTAAGCACCTGAACTATTTTGAATTTGGTGACCTATTCAGACTCAAAATTTGCCACCTCGAAAATTAACTTTAGACGCCAGATATATGTACAGTGTAACTACGGCGCTGCAAAATCATTCCCAGCATAATTCAGAGCATCTGATGAGACTCAAGCAACCCCAGAAAATCTCTTCGGGTCGTCACTTTTAATACAGGTGGAACTATACAGTATGAGACACTAAACAGACCCTTTATATCAACACGAAAATAATTTCTGCAGCTCTGCTTGTTACGTTTCCAGCAGACGACTGCAGTATTAGATTAAATTTCCCTTGGAAGAGAGCTTCCTCCTAGCAAATAAACTACTTAACTCTCGCGATTAAAGTTAATGTATGAAGGAGCCAGTCGCACAATCACGTTATTCGCCGTCTGAATGATTGTGGTCTGCTGTTGCGCGAAACTAGCGTTTCATATCCCATCTTTGCGCAGCTAAGGAACGATGCGTCGGTATATTTAACTCGCAAAAGAAGAATACAGTACGAAAATAAATGTTCACTTCTGATTTGTGCAACTACTATAACGTACAGAACGTGTCTGAATTTTAGGATATTAAGCTACTGGCGGAGGATGGTGTGAGGAATGGGTTAACTGTGTTCATTACTTCATCGGCAAATGAAGAGGAAGTTTGTCCGCTTCACCGACTCTGTAAACGTGGCTAATTACAGTCTCTGCGCAGAACGGATATTTCCAAAATTATTATCAATATTCAGCATATATCGCAGCAGCAGAAAATACAATAATGTACAGTACCTGCATCGTAACCCAGTCCCTGCGTACTACTGCAACGGAATTGACATATACAACAGCAGTAATGAGGCCTCAGATTTTGAAATACAGTTATTGGCGATGTCGTGTCCAATCCTGATGTCAATTATTTTAAAAGGCTCAATGACTTTTATATTGTAAGACACATGTGTTGTATTTTGAAGACCTGCGACTCCTGATATGGCCTTTCACTATCCTGGCCTCTGCTCACCTGGCAAGAAAGTCCACACTGTATATGGAAGAACCCATATGAAAGGATTTCCAGTTTTCCCCCAATAACAGGGTAATAGTAAACACTGAAATGATGGCCGCCAGAAGGAATCTAAATTCCCTAACTCAGGATATCAGACACAACCAGGACTTTCATGTAACTCATATTCAGAATTTTCTGAAATTTTCTTAAGTAAAAGAAGGGATCCATATAAGATAATTACGCTAGACCACCACATTATGAGTTAAGTTTAAAGCAATATTCGCTTTTCACACACTTTTTTGGTTAACTTCCGTAAGCGAACTGCTATTTCTCATTGGATTCAATATAACCTCAGCGGCTAGATCGTTGTCTATAACTAGAACAAGACAACAATCCTAATCCGGTTATTCATAATTTGCTTTTATCAATTCTTTTGTTCCAAATCTCACGATTTCTGTACAAACCGCAAGCAGATTGTGTGTGATATCATATATGGTTAACAAATAGTTCAAATATTCTAAGATTATTTCGTCCCGATAATATTTCTGCCCGACAAAAATTATAAATGTTCTGAAGTGTGTTAAAATCCAATTATTTAAAAAAGTCAGTAATGAGTACAATTACTAGTAGGTTCAAGGCAAAATTCCAAATACAACAAGCCCCATGCATACACAATGAATTATATTCCCAGCTTCCGTCCAAAGCACTGAACTTCACAAAGCATGCAATTAAATTCCCATTCAACTTAAACATGCTGTGAGAGAAGGCCACCAATAAACACATGTAAAAGTACAATGTGAAGAAGAATAACTTTACCTCAGAGGGTGAGGACTTGAAAAAATTACGTAAGGATAATTTACTGTTTATATTCATATCCTAGGGACAAATAAACCATACTGGCGAAAATCTGCTCTAAATTCAGCTCAAAAAGCAAAATACAAGTATAAATTACTGGTAGCTCAAAGAAATAGGCAATTCTGGGACAAAATAACTGCGAAGGTAACCGTGAGACTGATATTTTCTTAATATGACGAAAATCTCTCATACTGTGGAGATTATGACGAGTGAACCGTTATGTCTGTTATTTCTGTGCCTTAATGCACGCAAAAATGTTAAAGGAAGTTAAATGAAAACTGAAAAATCACAGGAAACTTGTAAACAAAAATATAAAACAGCCACTGGAAAACAACACACGAAGTATTCCTCTTCACTTGATATTGATTGGAATGCCACACAACTAGTGGAAGTGGGAAAAAAGGCTTATAAAAACCGCGAATCCAATAAAACCTTCTTCAAACGTAAAAGAGTAAAATATGAAATAAATAATACAAGTTACTCGACAGACTTCCCTTCGCAGCTATTATCAGATACGTCTCGGGCCGTCATGACACCACCGAACTGCCATCATCAACGCTGCTTTTGTCTTGTAAAACAATAAGACAAACGCATAATAAAAGTCTCTGAACATCGCTAACGTCTCGTTTGATCTCCGACTGAAGACGTTACTATTATTCTAAAGCAATAAACAAAACTTACTATATTAGAAGGTAATTAAGGAACTTGATCATACGTACCAAAGTACAGCAACTAAAACCTCACTAAGTTGGAATGCGGATGCAGCGAAATGTAAAAGCTAGAAGACAAAACAGAGAACACTAACAACAGCGAATAAACTGAGATACATGTTTGCCTATTTTGATATATTTCTACTGAATCTCGACCTAATATAATTTCTTCTATTATACTTCAATCTTGCCGATCCCAGTGGCCGCGCGGTCTAAGACGTGGGTCTATGGCCGCTCGCTTGCTGGGATTGCGGGTTCGAATCTCGCTAAGGGCATGGATGTCTGTCTCTTGTGAGTATTGCATGTTGTCAGGTAGAGGCCTCTGCGTCGGGCTTATTACTCGTCCAGAGGGGTCCTACCGAGTGTGGTGCGTCTAACTGAATGTGATCGTGAATCCTCGATAATGAGGAGGCCTTGGGCCACTAGGGTCTGTTGCGCCATGGGGAAAAAACATCAATCCTAATCTAAAATCAATCGAATATTGAATAAGATGCCTGGACCGGTAAAATCACAAGTTTAACATAGCAGTATCAATGCGAATCATGTGTCGAGATCAGCCGACCACATAAAAGTGACATAAACGCACAAACGAGGTTTTTACCTTTATCATAGCAGTTTAAACTAACTGTTAGAACCCTATTCAGTGTTTCCTTTTGTTCTCTCTTTAGTTACTTATTTATGTATTTCCTTATGTATAACTCATTTGTACATTACGTTTTAGTACGTGAACGGAAGAAGAGAATATTTAAATTTATTTCCCTATAGGCTTGCTATATGTTTCTAGAGGAGATACCACGCGGTAGGAGTTACAGCGAGGACTACAGACCAAAGCAGAAGAAATACACAGCTTCAAGATAGGCACTTGGAACGTAAGGACCTTGAATCGAGGAGGAAAACTTGAAAATTTGAAGAAGGAGATGCAGAAGAACGCAGTGTCTGTGCTAGATGTTAGTGAAGTGCGGTGGAAGGGTCAAGGTGAAATAAGAAGTGGTGATTATACAGTGTATTATTCCGGGGTGACAGGGCTGAAAGAGGCGTAGCAATAGTAGTGCATAAAAGCATAGCGAAAAGTGTTGTTATGAAGAGTGTGTATAGTGACAGAATCATTGCTGTTAAGTTGAAGGCAGAACCGATAAGTATTTTGATAGTGCAAGTGTACATGCCAACTTCGGACTATGAAGATGACGAAGTGGAAGAGCTGTATGATATAATTGAAGAAATTCTTGAAGAGGATGGAAAGGGCGAGACAAATACAATTATAATGGGAGATTGGAACAGTGTGGTTGGAAATAAAGCACATCACAACACTGTTCGACCATATGGACTGGGAAGGAAGAATCAGAGAGGTCAAATGCTTATTGACTTCTGTGAAAGAAATGGACTTGTTATAACAAACAGGGTTCAAAAAACCTAAAAGAAGATTGTACACGTGGAAATCACCAGGGGATAGGAGTCGACATCAATTGGACTATGTACTAGTGAAACAGCGATTCAGGAACAGTGTGAAGGATGTGCAGACAATGCCTGGAGCAGACACTGACTCTGACCACAATTTACTGGTTGCAACGATCTGCACCAGTTTGAAGAAAATCATAAGGTTCCACAAGCGGAAACCAAGATGGGATTTGGAGAAGCTATATGCTCAACGACAGGAAGTACACGATAGTCTAGAAGAAAAACTTGGTGCAATCAAATGTGAAAGTGGGAATGTGGAAGTGCAGTGGCACAATATCAAGAAATGTGTGTTAGATACTATGAGTGATTTTGTTGGAAAAGTCGAGAGGAGAGCAAGAAATCCATGGATTACACAGGAGTTGATCAGTAAAATGGATGAACGAAGGAAATGGAAGGCTGTCAACAACGAAGAAGGAAGGAAGAACTACAGAACACTGAGGAACGAATTGAAAAGAGCCACGGACAACGCCAAGAAGGAATATCTGGAGATCATACGCGACGAGATCATAGAATTTCAAAGAACATGGCGTTATGATTTAATGTACATGAAGATAAAGGAATTAGGTTGGAAAGAAAACCATGGGATTCAAAACATTGGCATCGAAGACTCTCGAGGGAATGTAATAATAGATCAGAGACGAGTACTGCAAATTTGGGAGATTGATATTACAGAGCTCTACGATCGAGCTAATCGACCAGAACACCTAGAAGTCGAACCTGAAGCTGAAGTAGGTGAAGACGAGAAAGGCCCTTATGTTTTGCAAAGTGAAGTGGAAAAAGCTGTCAAGGAGATGAGGGATAAGAAGGCTGCAGGAAATGATGATGTACCTGGGGATGTACTTAAATTTTTGGGAGAAGATGGTCTCAAACTAATGACACAGCTGATCAACAGCATATACGTAACTGAGGAGTGGCCCAGATATTTCATTAAAGTTACAATGATTGCCTTAAAGAAGAAGCCCAAAGCTACAAAATGTAGCTACCATCGCACAATCAGCATCATCGCACATACAGCAAAGATAGTAGCGAGGATACTTAGAAGAAGGATTGAAAGGAAGACTGAGGATGCACTTGGAGAAGATCAGTTTGGATTTAGAAGAGGAAAATGAACTAGGGATGCAATTGGGATGCTCAGAATAATATCAGAACGAACCTTGGACATAGATGAGGAATTATGTGCTTGCTTCATAGACTGGCAGAAGGCATTTGACCGTGTCAACTGGACCAAATTAAGGAAGAAACTAGTGAAGTGTTAAGTTTGGAATATAGTTTTGTATTGTGCTGAAACTTGGAAACATTCTACATACAATAAAAGAAAGAAAGTCTAACTGGATTGGTAACGTCTTGCGTATGAACTGCCTTCTAAAACATGTTATTGAATGAAAGATAGAAGGAAAGGTAGAAGGGACGGGAAGACGAAGAAGAAGACATAAGCAACTGCAATATGACCTTAAGTAACAGAAAAATTACTGAAATTTGAAAAAGGAATCACTAAATGGTCCTCTGTGAAGAACTTGCTCTTGAAAAGAGGCTATGGGCCTGTCGCACGACAGACTACGCAATGACTAGATCTCAGCAGGCAATATACGCACGTACCATTACTTTGGGGATTAGGCTGTCGGCTGTTATTATTTATTGATAATTAGCGTGATTTGTTATGACATATGAGATACTTTAACCACTTTCTATGAATGATGCGCTTACCCAAACACGATATTCAACTGTCTTATGATATACACAGTCCTCAATTTCGTATTCGCGAAACTTAGCCCCGAATGTTATCGCTTCAGTGTAGCTACTTTCAGTCTTTTTTTTTCAGTTTGTACACAGTGCACTCTAGAAATTTTTCCGCGTCGTGGCCAGCTTTACAATCCTTTATGACTATCTTTGTGTTTTAGCAATGTACTTCGCTTGTCTTCATCTTGAGTTCCATCTACCTTACAGCCGCCATTTGATGCCGCTACTCATTTATGATATTCAACAATCAAGATACCGATATACTCGATTGCTGTTTTACTGTGCAGTCCACTTTTTATGCAGTACGACTCATACTTCGTAGAGAAAACACACTGTTCGATACTGAACTCTGTGTTCTGCCTTAGCGCGTACCTTACGGAGAACACATCCGGAAACCATGGCAGTCAGGATGTGACTCGCAAGCCTTCATTCATTCACTCTGTAGTCTGTCTTACGACAGGTCCGTAGCCTCTACCAAAGCGAGATCTCCACAGGGTGCGATCCAGTGCGTCCTCTTTCAATTTCCAGTATCTTCTGTTTTCCTTAAGGTCCTCCAGTAGCTGCTTACGCCTTCTTCCTCGTCTTCCCGTCATTTCTATCCTTCCTTCTAACTTTCCTTCAATCCGTGTTTCAGAAGGCAGTTTCCACGCAAGATGTGACCAATCCAGCTAGCCTTTCTTCTTTGTATTGTATGTAGAATATTCCTCTCCTCCTTGACTCTGTGTAATACTTCTTCATTTCTCACACGATCGGTTCAACTGATCTTCTCCATTTTTCTCCAACACCATATTACAAAACTTTCCAGATACTTCTGATCTACTTTCCGAAGTGTCCACGTTTCAGCACATTTACAAAGCTATGCTCCAAATGTAGCACTTTACTAGTTTCTTCCTTAAATTTAAGTCCACTTTTCTGGTGAAAAGTCTTCTTGTTGTTGAATGCTGCTTTTGCCATGGCAATTCTGGATTTAATTTCACGTGTACGCCTTGCATTATTTGTTATCATGCTACCCAAATAATTGAAATATTCCACATTCTCCAATTGCTTTTGATCTATCATAATTTTGATTGGGGATGGTTGCCTTGAGATTCTCATTACCTTAGTTTTTATCCACATTCATTGCCAATTCATAGCGTCTTCCAAGTTCAATTAGTCTATCAATCATGCCCTGTAGCACTTTTTCTTCCCTAACCAGTAGCATAAGGTCTTCTGTATATTTCACAGTGCGAATTACTTGTTCTCCTATTTTGAAGTCTCCAAACCTTTCAAGATCTTCCTTGGTAAGGTACTCGCTGTATAAGTTGAACAGAATCGGTGACAAACAGCAACCTTGTCTAACTCCTCTTTCAATCTTCACACTCCTCGTCTCCCCTTGGTCCAGTCGTATTTTTACACTCTGTTCCATGTACAATTTGCTGATCAATCTTCTTTCGCGCCAGTCTATCCCAATTCCCTTTAGATCTGCATTAAATTTTAGTCTCCACCACGACAAGGTGGAGGTACTGTTGAGCACTACTGGATCTTAAAATGCCAAATTAGCGTGTGAATAGTATGCCAGACCCTCACATGACGGGCACATAGCTAGTTGTGTCATAGTACGTCACAAGTAACAAAGCCTTAAATTAGAGAAAATAATGTTACTAATGCGAAATGGATTTCGAACTGCGAACGAAGCAAGATGGCTATCATTGCTTCATTTGCTAATTCTACCAAACGCAGAACAAAATTGCCGTCTTTCAACGTGTCTCGAGAGCAACGATGGCGAATTCTAACACTGTTGATAAAACGCTTCGTTTTCACGTTGTTTCATTTTACTTATTAGTAACCTTTACTTACTACCCCGTACACAACCATACATCATACTACACAGCGATTCTCGGAATGTAATCATAAATACAGAATTAGAAAACAACAAATCATGGTCACTCGCTGTGCCGTAAAACGTTCTTGGTGAGTGGAAACATTTAGAGCATTAATCCCGGCCGAGCACTGACTACGGTTATTGTCGCTATGTGCTCAGAGTGAGTGGCATGATCTTATTACGCCTGACAGTGTAGTAAAAAGAGTATCACATGGAAAACATTTTGGACAATGTCCACACAAACATAAAACAAGCAATTCTAGATAACCTGATGAAACTTGGTTTAGCGAGCACTGTGTTTATTACAGCACGGTCTCTGTATCTGCTATATGACACGCGTGCTACATGCTGCTAACACCGGACACCTCTGACTCATTCCTATTCACGATTTATACAGGTATGCTATTTCAAGGTATACGCAATGTATTATTTCGCAGAAACTGTGCGTATTGAGAAAGGTGTCTCTACGGAACATCTTAAGGTTGATTTCAAATATTCTTTTTAAATTTCACATTATTATCACCGTGCATCTTCACGAATCAAATGAAACAAAATTAAATCAACTAATGCACAAATTGAGCCACCTTTATTGTAGCGTCCTTATTATGCCCCTTCATATGTTTCGGACCTTGGTCCATCATCAGGGCGTCTTGTCCATAAAAGCTACTACATCAATTATAGTTTTTATAAGACATATATCACTCTTATGTCACTATTGTGGTAACATTGTTTTGGTTGCAACACATTAAAACCCAATTATACAAGTTAAAAGGTATTATTAAAATTTGTAAAATAGCTGTGTGAGGTATACGTATGCGGAAGTACTGGCTATCATTTTTCGCCTGGTAATGCGTGATCTGTAAGATAAATGAGCTATCTTGTAGATTTATACTTATAGTTATTATCCAATGATTATTTGTAATTCCAAATATATTTGATTGAGTTTAATATACGTATGGCTTACCTTCCGTTGTGTATGTCTACGTTTTTACGGTGCAGCGTGTTCTGTCTGCTGTGCTATGGAATGCTGTGTGAAGACTAGTCCTGTGTTGAGTGTCGTGTGCTAGTAGGGGTAGGCGGGGTGAGGTCAATTAGTTGGAAGAGCGGGTTTTATTCGTTGACATACTGTTCTTCGATCAATATCCCTTGTCTATGGAGATTTTGTATGTACATGTTCTCCATTGTGTTCATATTTCTGCCTTTACTACAAGGTTTTAATAGATGCATGGTATTTTGGATTGGACCGTATTCATGTCGGTTGTCTAATATATGCAATGCATAGGCTGATTTAGGTTCATTGTTTTTTATATATCTGGTGTGTTCTGAAAATCTTGCGGCCAGATTCCTTCCTGTCTGTCCAACATAATGGCGTTTGCATGTTTTGCATTGTAAACTGTATATTCCACTATTTTTGTATATATCAGAAATTCCGGGATATGTTTTGAGTGTGTTGTGGGTGGTATTGTTAGCTCGGAATGAAATTTTTAAATTTGTGTTTTTGAAAATATTGGTTACTTTCCTTATTATTGGGTTACTGTATTCGAATACGGCCCATTTCTTGTTGTTTTTGTCCAGGGTTGTCAAGCAGTCTTTTGGTTTGTTGTTTTTGTTTTTGATTTGATTGTTGAGTTTGTTTATTATTTTTAATGGGTATCCATTGTGTTGTGCTATATGGAAAATGGTATTCATCTCTTGTTGTTTATGTTCCTTTGATAGTGGAAGATTATGTAGTCGGTTCAACATGAATCTATAGGCTGCTAATTTGTGTTGAGTCGGGTGGTTTGATTTGTAATGTATTGTGGTGTCGGTTGTGGTAGGTTCTCGGTAAATATTGATATCCAATTTAGTCTGGTTTCTGGTTATGGTTAGGTCGAGATAGTTGATTGTATTATTTGTTTCTTCTGTGCCCGTGAATTTGAGCTCAGGGTGTATGTTATTCAAATAATTTTGTATTTCTTCTTTTTTAATTTTGTTGTGATCATATACTATTAAAATATCATCCACGTGGATGATGTCATTCATAGACATACACAACGGAAGGTAAGCCATACGTATATTAAACTCAATCAAATATATTTGGAATTACAAATAATCATTGGATAATAACTATAAATTTAAATCTACAAGATAGCTATTTATCTTACAGATCACGCATTACCAGGCGAAAAATGATAGCCAGTACTTCCGCATACGTATACCTCACACAGCTATTTTACAAATTTTAATAATACTTTTTAACTTGTATAATTGGGTTTTAATGTGTTACAACCAAAACAATGTTACCACAATAGTGACATAAGAGTGATATATGTCTTATAAAATCTATAATTGAGGTAGTAGCTTTTATGGACAAGACGCCCTGATGATGGACCAAGGTCCGAAACATATGTAGGGGCATAATAAGGACGCTACAATAAAGGTGGCTCAATTTGTGCATCAGTTGGTTTAATTTTCTTTCATTCAAATATTCTGTAATTTCGAACTGAAAGTAATAGCAATATAACCTGTAAGAAAGGGATGTACCAGAAATGTGTACTGACAATGTAACTAATGACGCAACACATTGTTTCTATTAATAATGTTACACCGTGGGAGTATTTGTAAATTAGGAGTTTGACGTATTATAAGACCCACGAGTATACTGTGTTGTCTTAAATAAATAATATTTCATGCAGACATATTGTCATCTGTTTGTAGACTATTGTTAAAATCTGATACTCGAAACCTTTAACGAAAATGCGATGGTTGTATTTTCAAAATGCTGACATCTCTTAGTAAAAAAATACCACATGCTCTGTCTAGAATGACAGCATGGCGTCTCAGCTGCGCATACAACGCTCTTCAGATTACGCGGTGGCGCAGTTAGTTGAGGCACTGCGTTACAAGCCGGAAGGTCGCGGGTTCGATTCACAATGGTGTCATTCGAATTTTTCATTGACATCGCACTATAGCCCTGGGGTCGACTCAGCCTCTAACAGAAATGAGTACCAGGAGTAAAGGCGGCCGGTGCGTAGGGCTGACAACCTTACCACCTTCATGTGCCGATTGTCTAAAAATCTGGAAGCCTCAACCTCCTGGAACCCTAAGGGCCTGTCCAGGCCTGTAATGGGATTGCTTTAACTTTACTTTTAACTCCATGTGCCATAGTGAAAAACTAACAGTTCCTCAGATGCGATGCAAACAGTTGAGACATTCCCTTCATTTTATGTAACCTGAAGACTTATTACTGTGTTCACAAAATCCCTCCACTTGTCCATATCCTGGGCCAAACTGATCTAGTCCACGCCCTCCTATCCTAGTCCTTTAAGATTATTGTAAAATTATTCTTCCCTATACATTTGAAATTTATCACGTCATCAAAGATTTACAACCTACCTTTATGCTGTAATTTTGTCCTGCATTATGTTCACGAGACGTGAACATAATCACATGTTTATTTCTCTCAGCACTTACGCCTGCTTTTACAACAACCTCCTTACAAGCCATTAACACAGCTTCTATGTTTTGCTGTATAATATGTATGTTTTTATTCAATAAATGTGTATAAAATCTAGGACGAACAGCTTGTCCCTTAACGATGTTAAGCATGGAGTATACAAAATTTCGATCAAGTTGGTTCAAGGGCCGAAACGCTTCTCGCTTGTATTCGGGAGATACCCGGTCACAATCTCGTCCGGGACACGGACTACCCTCACCGATGTTCTTCGTGATTTTCCTCAGCCCATCCAGGCGAATGCCGGAGAAGTACCTCGACTACGCTAATATCTCCTTGCCAAATCCTTTATAAATTAATCATGCGCCTGCCATTGACGTTACATACTCTGGGATACTGATAATGCCGTCGAAAAGACACAAAAACTGTCAATCGGGTTCTGCTCGTTCATTGACAAGTGTCACGGTGATATTCATCTCCGCTGCAGAAGAATTTATTTCAGAATTCGCCATTACAGTACTGAAATACCGAACTTGAGAGCACAACATCCATTTTACAAATTATCACTAGCAAGCCCTGTAATGCCAACAGTTGTACGCTAGACCTACTGCTTATGATTTGATGGAAGAGAGGGGAAGGGAAGTCTACAAAAATTAAAACATATTTAAGAATTATTACCTCACTGGGCAGTGAACTGGCCTTCGCGTCGCCTATCGGGGTCTATGACTACTTACTAAGAACAACAGAAAAAGGCATGCCCTTTACAAAAGTTGATGAGCTTTCAGCAAGATGCCTCCGTCTTGTTAAAATACTTTATCTAAATAAAATTCCATTTAGAATACAGCAATCAAGCTTGCATAAACAACATATAAAATCAGCCGTTAAAGTAAAGGTCAAGGGACCCAGTGGGTGCATGATGAATTATAATCGCTGTGAAAAATAAACTGATAATCATTTATAATGCAGCAATATTTATGGAGGCAAAGAAAGGCTTTGTACTCCCCCCAAATAGCCGAAAAGTATTATATACTGATTTTAATAAACATGTCTGTATGTGTTGTGAGAACAGTAAAGGGCCAGTTAACTAGGCCTCCATGCTAACACAATTAAGAATAAGAAGAAATAGAACAGTGATTTTATCATCTACCCACTACAAGAGACATGCGAAAAAAATCCACAAAAACAAAAACGATTCTCACTTACCATTTATTCCTATGACGAGAAGCAATAACAAGAAAAGAAATATAAGGTTTAAAAATGTAAATTAGTGAGTCGATGATGATGATGATGATGATGATGATGATGATGGCGTTGACTACGGCGATAATAATTCAATTCAATTCAATTCTAGTTTACTAATGTGCCGAGTCAACAGCCATATGGTCAATTACAGAAAGAGTACAACATACAAACACAAATAACAACGGAAAATTAACAGTACACAAATGAAAGAGGCACAATCAAAACAAACAAACAAATAAACAAATAAAAATACCTAATAATTAATTAGGACACCTTGTAATAAGTCAGTAAAATAATATCACATCGGACTAAGTGTGACAATTTGCCTTCTGAAGACATCCAGTTGATTACAAACTGAATTTGCCGCAGTGGCACACCTGGCGGTGGGACAATTTTTGTAGGATAAATTAACATGAAACAAAGGAAAGTCTCGGAGGTTCCGAGTGGGAACTCGAAGACCAACAATGCTCATGGTAGATGAAAAAGACTTAGAGCCCACAAAAATATTAATGACAAAAATTTCATCAAGTTGATGTCTTCTCTCATGCAAAGTACGTAAATTAAGTATTTGAAGAGCATTAGCATAACTATAGCCATTATTGTATGCGGAAAGGAATCGATTATAGCATAGTGCTACAAACTTCCTTTGAATGTGCTCGAGTTTTTAGCATCAGTAGAGGTAATTTAATTCCATACTGTAGATGCGTATTCTAATTTAGGTCTAACAAGTGAAAAATATAAAATTAATAAACTATCAAGAGTCAAAAATGAAAAGGTAATATTATGAATGAGACCCAAAAGCTTAATAGATTGAGAAAAAAAATAATAAACATGACAGTGAAAGTATAATTTAGAATCAATGGAAACTCCCAAATCCTTAATACAATCAGTGCGTGTAATATAAGAATCCCCAAGTTTATATGTCAAGAGAAGGGTGTTAGTTTTCCTGGAGAAGGCAATAGCTCGAGTTTTACTAATATTGAGATTCATGACGTTAGAAGTGCACCAACCTTGTATGGAATCAATATCCAATTGCAACTGAGTAAAATCTTCAAATGACTTAATACCACGCAAGTTTTATATAATCAGCAAAAAGAAGAAATTTTTAATGTGTTATTACATTACATATATCGTCTATATATATGTTAAAAAGCAGAGGTCCTTGAGGAACACCGGCAATGATTCTAAAAGGCGCCGAAAGAATACCAGAACTATTAACACACGAAAATCTGTCAGTTAACTAGCTACGGAACCAGCTAACATAAGCACTCGTAAGTCCAAAGGAACCAAGTTTTCCTAAAAGCAAAGTATGTGACACAAGGTCGAACGCAGTACTAAAATCAGAGTATATGGTACCAACTTGGCCCTGAGAGCTGACTAAAGGAGTTATATAATCAAGATAAGTTACCAAATTATAAGTGGTAGACCTGGAGTTTTATAAAACCATCTTGACACCAGTTAAGCCTGGACTAAAGGTAATGTGAAACGTGATCATGATTGACAAACTCAAAAACTTTAAAAAAATTATTTAAATCGAAATAGGGCGATCATTAGCAAGTAAAGAACTGTTGCCTTTTTTAAAGATAGGTACAATAGCAGCTTGTTTCCAGGAAGAAGGAAACAACTGCTGGGACAGACTAAGATTAAAAATATACTTCAGTAAAGGTACAAAAAGTCAATACAGCCCTTAATAACAAAACCTGGAATACCATCAAGTCCAACAGATTTGGATGACTTTAGCCGCCTAATAGCTTTACGTACATCAGCATCAGTAACAGGAAATAAAGGTAAATTATCTGAGGAAGCACCATCAAAAGAATTTCTAGAATTAGAAGGAAATTTAGAAGCTGTGTTATCGTACACCGATTTAAAATAATTAGCAAATGCTTCAGCAACTTGGTACGGTTCAACCAAGTGTGTGCCATCAACCACAAGTTGGACGGAATTTGATTTATTTATCCTGAAATTAGACACGTAATTCCAAAATTTCTTGGGATTATTTTTTAGGCTTTCATCAATGGATTTAGGCCACCTAGATCTGTCACACTTAATAGTAATATTTACAAGTTTCCTATAGTAGGAAAATTTACTGTAGTATAAGTGAGACTTATTCTTTTTAAAACGTCTGTAATATTAATTCTTTTTCAAAATATAGTGCCGCAGAATGAGGGTAAACCAAGACAGAAAATTAGATCCTTTAACAGAGCCTCGGGAAATAGGTCGATCAATGGCTTCATGAACAGCGGAACTGAGGCTGGCAACAGCAGCATCAACAGAAGATTTTGAATACACACATGACCAATCATATGAAGAAAGAATGTGATATAACAGTGTGCAATCACCACAGGCGTATTTAAAATACGAAACTTCACTAGTTCTGAAACATGTTTTGACAAGAAGTGGCATTTCAACTGCCAGTGGCGGATGATAAACATCAATAATAATCATAATAATAATAATAATTGTTTAATAACGCGCTGAGTCAACAGCCAAGTGAAAAAAAAAAATAATAATAATAATAATATCCTCAACAACAACAACTATGGATGTTGCATCGTTTATCTGTTACGGATGAAAATGGGAGTAGCCCTAGCTTAAATTTGTTTTTAAGTAGGAACCATGATTTCAGGTATATTTAAATTACACTTTTGCAAACGTGATAAATGCAATTTTAAGATGACTCGCCAAAAGCTAAACAGATAAACAGAACATGTGAAAATTACTGGTGATCAGAGAAACAACATAGCCCACGAAAACACCAGTACACTGTTATGAATCGATAAGTAAAAGCAGAAATTTAATAGAAACGCGTCCTCTTAAATTCCCGCCCGAGATGTCAATGTTTCCCGAGAATTAATAATTCAAGGCACGATCATGTTTTACAGTGCTCACTGAGGTGTACTTCACGGCACGTTTATGTTTTACACACTCATCTTAGCTATATTTCACGGCACTCTCATTTTTTCCATTCATCTTAGGGACATATTTCATGGAACTTTCGTGTTGTACAGTTACCAATGACGTATATTTCACGACACCTTCACGTTTTACAGTAATCACTGAGATACATGTCACGGCACGTCCATGCTTTACAGTAGTAATCAAGGAGGTATATTTTATCTTCAAACTGTACTGTCATGTTTAACGGTAAACACGTATATTTCACGGCAGGTTAATGTTTTACAGAGAACAATTACATATATTTCAAGGCACATTCATGCTTTGCAGTAATCACTGAAGTAATTTTGCAGCATGTTCACGATTTTCAATAATCACTGAAGTAGTATTACAGGGCGTTCACGCTCTGCAGTAACCACTGAAGTAATTTTACAGTATATTCACGCTTTGCAGTAATCACTGAAGTAATTTTGCAGCATGTTCACGATTTTCAATAATCACTGAAGTAGTATTACAGGGCGTTCACGCTCTGCAGTAACCACTGAAGTAATTTTACAGCATATTCACGCTTTGCAGTAATCACTGAAGTAATTTTGCAGCATGTTCACGATTTTCAATAACACTATGTAACACGATTTTTGTTCCAGGGTAGTGTTATTTTCTAATTGCTTTTTTCTAAAAAGTATAGGAAATGGCTATTATTCCTCTCAAACTTTGCTTTTGTGACCAGGACATTGATATTTTGAAATTCCCCTATTTCCTATGAGAAAACGGGTGAATTTGCGTCTTTTCCTTCACATAAAGTCAGAAAAAAATCAATATATGAATCAAAATTAACATGTATTTATACTACAGTTATACAAAAGTGACCACAAAACATTTAGAAGTAAGTAGGTTTTCGAGATTTACGACTATACTGTAAATCACTTCCACGAATCAGCCCCCAAATGTAGTCTTCCATCATGTTCTCGTTATACTGTCCTTGGTAGCGACGTTCAAAGTCCAGTATATCCTGGTGGAAACGCTCGCCTTGCTCCTCTGAGTACGTTCCCGTGTTCTTCTTGAATTTATCAAGATGAGCATCAAGGATATGGACCTTGAGGGACATTCTGCAGCCCATTTTGCCGTAGTTCTTCACCAGAGTCTCAACCAGCTTTCATAGTTTTCGGCCTTGTGATTGCCCAGGAAGCCCCTAACCACTGCGACAAAGCTGTTCCAAGCCGCTTTCTCCTTCTTAGTGAGCATCTTGGGGAATTCCTTGCACTCCATGATCTTCTTTATCTGTGGTCCGACGAAGACACCGGCTTTGACCTTTGCCTCAGACAGCTTCGGGAAGAAGTCTCGCAGGTACTCGAAGGCTGCCGACTCCTTACCTAAAGCTGTGACAAATTGTTTCATAAGGCCAATTTGATATGTAGTGGTGGCATCAGCACCTTCCGAGGGTCCACCAGTGGCTCCCACTTTACGTTGTTCTTACCCACAGAGAACTCAGTCCGCTGTGGCCAGTCCCGCCTGTGGTAGTGCGCCTTGGTGTCCCTGCTATCCCAAAGGCAAAGATAGCAGGGAAACTTGGTAAAACCGCCTTGGAGACCCATCAGGAATGCCACCATTTTGAAGTCTCCAATGACCTCCCAACCGTACTATCATACTTCAAGGCGTCTAGCAAGCTATTGATGCTGTTCGTAATCCTCTTTGAAGTGCACCGAGTGAGCACAGGAAGAGACAGGTACTTGTTCCCGTTATGGAGTAGCACGGCTTTGAGGCTCCTGGATGAGCTGTCAATAAAGAGGCGCCACTCGTTCGGGTTACATGCGATTTCAATTGCCTCGAACAGACCGGTCACATTGTGGCAGAAGCAGAGCCCATCTTGACGGGTGAAGAAGCTGGAAAAAGATTGGTGACGCTTCCTCTGATCTGTGACTTGCACACTTTCATCCAACAAGTTCCACTGCTTGAGCCTAGATGTCAAAAGCTCGGCATTGGACTTGGTGAGATCAAGATCTCTGATCAAGTCGTTCAGGTCTTTTTGGTTGGGGTAGTATGGATTTCTCTCCTGAGTTCCATCTCTCAAATTGTAGTTTGGATCTCCAACGTCTTCCTCGCTCTCTGACTGATTGCTCTCTTCTGAAGACGGCTCCTCTCTCTCCGGAGGAGTGGGTACGGGAAGCTGAGGGCAGTGTGACACCGGGGCGATGGATGAAGGAAGGTCCGGATACGTGAAATGAGGTGCCCAGGGTTTGTTTTGATCCCCGACAGGCATGCCGAAATATGCCTTGTAGGCCTTACACATTTTAGCAGATGCTTCCACAGAGTACATTTTCGCTCTTGTCTTGATAAATTGGCCGCAGACATAGCAGAATGCGTCTGCCGGATGCTTACAGCGTCTTGATGCCATTTCAGAAAAATGCAGATAAGCGGCTGAAACTGAAATTTCAAAATATCAATGTCCTGGACACAAAAGCAAAGTTTGACGGGAATAATAGCCATTTCCTATACTTTTTAGATAAAAACAATTAGAAAATAACACTTCTTCCCAGGAACAAAAAAAAAAGTAAAAATTTGTTACATAGTGTAATCACTGAAGTAATATTACAGGGCGTTCACGCTCTGCAGTAACCACTGAAGTAATTTTACAGCATATTCACGCTTTGCAGTAATCACAGAAGTAATTTCAAGCATGTTCACGCTTTGGAGTAATGAGTTAAGCAATTCTACAGCACATTCATGTCTTACAGTACTGAGTGAAGTATATTTTGCAGCACGTTAGGGATTTATAGTAGTAAAGAGTGAGGTACATTTCACGGCACACCCAGTTTTGCAGGTGATCAATGAAGTTGATATAAGAAAAGAAAGCACACTGTTTCACGAGATGGATTTTACGTGAAGTACGTAAGGTACTACGACGACTGAGCTACTTCACTCGAGCGGTAAAGCTTGTGACTTTTAATGCAAAAGTGCTCTGCTCCAATCACCGCCGCGACACCGACAATTCTTAAGTTTCCTCGGTCCCTCTGGGCAATTTTTCGAGAAGGTACCTCAAATTATGCCACGGGACGTTACTTCTCACATCCTTTACAATTCATTATTCTTGAGTCATCCAACATTTCCACTCTATATAGTCTGAGCTACTGAAGGCCCCGTTCAATAAACCGTAAATAAAAAAATACATAACTTTTCGTAATTCTGTTGACTCACATTTTCAAGCGACTGATTCCTGAAATATTTGGAATTTTTAAATTAATTAGAATTTGATTTAGTATTCCAAATGTCTGCCAATCCCAGCAGCCGCGCAGTCTAAGGCGTGGGTCTGCGGCCGTTCGTTTGCTGGGATTGCGTGTTCGAATCCCGACGGGGGGCATGGATGTCTGTCTCTTGTGAGTGTTGTTTGTTGTCAGGTAGAGGTCTCTGCGTCGGGCTGATCATTCGTCCAGAGGAGTCACACTGAGTGTGGTGTGTCTTAGTGTGATCGTAAAGCCTCGATAATGAGGAGACCCTGGCTGACTAACGGCTGTTGCGCCACTGGGAAAAAATTCCAAATATCTCTGAAAGAATCCCGGTCGCTCACACAAGAGAAGAAAATAGAATAGTGATTGTCAAACTAACCACCCAATTACATGTACGTGTAGATGAATTAAACCTCAACCACAAATACCGGCTTACATGTCTTAATAGACTAATAAATACAATGATCATTAACCACAAACTATTATAGTAGAGAATTAAGCACTGTTACTAAATTCACATTTCACGTAACACCATGTATATGAGTAAAAGGTTTGTTTCTCCGAGTTTAGTTTGCCGCTGCATTTAGTTATGCGTTAGAAAGTCTAAGTAGCGACTTAAAAGAGCTCTCAGAACACATAAGTTTAGAAGTATCACAACTTATAATCATAGTTGGTGTCAGGAAATTACCTGCAGTACAAACAAGACATTCTGGCAAGAACTTATGGAGTCTACTTCAAGCTTTATCGTCAGACTACTAGAAACTACAAATCAATACTTATATAAGACTAATTTCTGAAACATTTTTGTAAACAGTTCCCACTAGTACAGATACACATTCATTAAATTTGTCACATACTGGTATAACCTAAACAGATTAGCACAATCGTTGTGTTCATGATTATTGCCACATAAAGTTCAATTCTATTGCTTTATTTGTTTTCCCTTGTGATTTGTAATTTTCCTATTAAAGTTTGTATATTTTTCATGTACTTTTTTTGTAATTTGGCATTATGCTGTTGAATAAGAACATAAATGAATAAATAAAATAAATAAATAAACAAACAAATAAATGTTTCATAGGGACTTCAAGATAGCATACGAAATTCGGTTACCTCTCTGCATTCATCCTTCTCAAAAATGTAATTGGGTCTCATCAAACATAAAGGTAAATATTAATTTCGCGCAGCAGACACGATATGGTTCTATTTATAAAATCAGTTTTAACAGATACGCATATTTTTCGGAAATTTAATACCACACAAAATACGAGAGACCTACGCCAACGCGCTAGTGGCATTTCCAGGTTCCAATCAAGAACGAGATATGTCGTGGTGAACTAAATTTGGACAATCGTGCCCAAGGCCCAAGAAACTAATTTCATGCGTTACTTTCCAAAGTGCATTAAATCAATTCGTAATAAGGACGCTGTGTTCACCAGCTTCTTTCAACTCCAAAGCCACTTAATGTATTTCGATGACGTTACACATGTGACATCCAATACGTTTACTACCGTGCTCACAAGAGCCCGCGAATGGATCTGACCTTGATCCAGGTTAAGTCCAATCCACAGACTTTGATCTAAATAGGTCCAATCCACAGCTTCAAAATATATTTATTTAAATTCCATTTTAATATATTCATCCTGTCTACACAACAGGAAAATAAGCAAGTTGCCCCAGGGGGTAACGTTTCCTGCTTGTAATCCTGAGTTGCACGGTTTGAATCCCAGCCGATGCATCGCTTAGCCGAAGTTTTACTCAGTCTTTCCAGACAATTCCGATACAGTACCTTACAATCTGGCCTTAAATGCTTCTTTTAACATCACTTCCAATTCAATATTCACTAACGTCCAGTTACTCGATGCAATACATGCTTAGTAGGCGTCAGTGGCAGAGGTATTGTATAATCTACAAAGATATAAACTAAAACACCTATGGCTATTAAACGGTCTATTTCTATCATATTTTAACCGCATCTTTAAAATGAAAAAGCTAATTTTATGAATGTATGGCTAAGTAAGAACAGAACACGTCATTCACAAAATATCACATATTCACAGGCCCACAAAATTAATTTAAAACTATGAGAACTTATAAATTTACATCTATTATCCCCGAATTAAATACGGAAGTATTAAAAATTATATAGTGGGCGTTAACTACGATAACTAGCAAGAAAACTTGAATGCTGCGTAATATGGAGTACGTTTGTAAATCACGTTTCCTTTCATCTTCACAATACAACAAAAGAAGGTATAACCTTCTTGACATAAGAATGTCTGAGCAGAACTCAAAGTATGTTTTCCTATGGCATATTCTTCTACTCTCAATTGTGTACTTGTCTTATCATTGTTCTTATTTACTTTTTGCGAAGAACGCTTTATTTCAGTACATATTTTTCATGTATTAAAACTGTCTAATCTAACATCAAATTTTCGCATTGTCGCCATGTTTTAAATGCTGACTTACGAACACCATTTCGTATTGGTGCGTTTATGATCTATCTTCATACAATTTTTCCTTAGTTCCTTAGTTCCTTAGTTATAGCAGTCAAAATAAAAGTTAAAGAAAAATTTCGCATGGATTCCAAAGAGAAATTCCTTAACACAACTGAAAATGTTCACATTTCTATTACAATACACAATTTACGCCCTAAAAACCAAAGGCTCTAATTCGTTAGTGTCGACAGCGAATCTGCCACCTCAGTAGTTCGCGCGTCCGTCATATTATGAGACTGTAGGAAACGGAACAGTACAGCGTTAGTGAGTGCATTAAAGCCATGTTCATTCCAAGTTTCGTGAAAATACATCAAATGGTCCAAAAGATTAAATGGTGTGGGACACAGAGTTAGCATGGATATCTCAAAGGTCTACTTTCCTCTGTTATTTGTAAAAGAAAGTATGCAAAAAATTATTATTAAACTCGGCAATGAACAGGCTGAAGTTTTGTATGTTTTTATTTGATTCAAAAGCAATTATGGTTCTTTGTTGCTCCGTATTGACAAAACAGTTGGATAATGAAAGATAAATACTGCTCAAAGGAGAAGACGAAATTGGCACGACTAATTTCCCATTGCTTTTGAAGTCAAAAGCAGAGTGAAAATGCGTTAACTTCGCCATCAGACAGGCGCTGTTTCACTCATGTGTTCCATGGAAGAAAGCGACTAAAAAATGAATTGAGGAGAGACTGGGCATACTTTCCTTTCATAACATCAAATACTGAACCGTGCTAAGCTTTTTGGAGTACATATTAAATTTTATCAGGATTTAAGAGAAATTTTGGGCGTTACCGGTACCTGAAAGTGAACTACTTACTGCTTTGTAGAGAAAAATTTATATATCCTTATACGCTAAAGCACAAAGGATAAAAAGTGCGTATTATTCCCACTGCAGAAGCAATGGACGAGTGGAAGTAAAGAATTTGCCCGCAATGCAGAATTTAATTTTACGAATTATGTAATTATCGTAACATGTCTTCTTATTATAAACTGTAACGTCGATTCTTTCTTTCCGTTTTTTAACATTACTTTTTTACCTGTCGTTAAATGTAAGCGATGAAATGCGAGCGGTGTGGGAGGTGCGGCCGAAGCGGAAATATTAAACTAGTTACTCATAAGACAGTGTCCTTGAAACTGGCGAAACGGTCGGAAGAGCGATGCGGCCGTAGTCCAAGCGGATGACGCCATCAAATATTTTGATACTCGTATTTCACGCGAATCGCTTCAGTTTGCCGTTGTTGCTGCCAGCTTACAGCACAGGCGAGGCTCTTTGCAATGGAAAGGTGCACTCTGCATTTTATAAAAATGACAGAATCGTGAGCGGAATTTATAACTAGTGAAGTTACAAGTAGCTGCAGAATTTGGGATAGGAAGAACAAAAGTTATAACAGTCTAATGCTTGTGAACAGAGAATGGAGCAAGGTCGCAGAAAATGTAAGCGAAAGAAGTCCGTTATTTTTACAGTTATATTATTGACTTGTGGTTTTACATCTGTTTACACCGGAGTAGATGAGAGACAAGAATTCTCCAGCATTATAATTCAGTTTCGCTTTCAGAAGTGATTGCATTAGAAATAATATAATAGATTGTAGTCGTCTATACATTACGGTATAAAAAACGAGATGTAAGTAGGAATTCTTGAATGTTATTATTCGGATTGTTTGTACCAGTGTTAATTAGGCAGGTTCATATTGTATTGTTACTGTGTTGTACCGTATTGTATTTATTGTATTGTATTGTATTGTACTGTATTACACGCAAAACTAAATAAATATCATATAGTATACATTATCGCCTATTTGCACAAAGTGAGTACACTAGAAACACTGCAAAGGAAGTAATGTGTACATTGTGTAGTGCTGAAGCTGAATTATGTACGCACCAAAGAGCGGAACTTTAAAAAACCACAAATTTTTTTCCTTACAAACGGAGTTCTTTGGTATTCTCCAGCAGTGTCACACATGCCTTCGGATCTGCTTTACAACTGTGAATGTATATATGTCTAGTTATACCCTCCCAACCTCTAACAATACTGTGTACTAATGTTATTGTTTTAACGAAGTGTAGGTCTACAACATGGGCGTCCAACCTTTTTATGGCAAAGGGCCACACCTGTTATTGTGGGCTGGCTCGCGGGCCGCACGTGAAAAAATAACCTAACCGCCTAAAATATTGTGTAATTTTATAGTATATATATATATATATATATATATATATATATAATTTACAATGTTCCGCTTGTCGCGGGTACACATCCATGATGTATAGCATTTTCTGCATTTTTGTCAACTGCTTTTCCTAACAGACGAAATTTTGTGGCAATACTAAGAAAGGAGCATTCCACTACCATCCTAGTTCGAGGCAGTCTACAATTAAAAGTGGCATTTTCTTCTCCTTACAATTGACGTCGAGGGAGAAGTCTCATAAGAGCCTCGGTGCGGGAAAAGGTCTCGTCGCCATGGTGTTTTGATTGCTGAACGTGGCAAGTATTTTTCTAGTACCTTCATTTCTCTTGATGCAAGTGCGTGACTCAGAGGGCAGTTATCAAAGACCCCTGCGCCACTATCCTTTCCAAAAGCGCCAATATCCCGGGCGATGAACTTGTAATTTGAACGTGTAACTGCAGGCAGGTCAACACAGCAATAGTTTCTGTAACAGTAGCACATTGAACCGGAATTCCGTGCGTGTTTCATTCTTATGTGTTTACCATCCATAATCCGACACAACTTGCAAATTACCACGTGTTCCAAAAAGCCGTCGGCGATTCCCCCAGTGTGCAACTGTGGGTTCTGACTTGCGCTGTTTCTGCAACTTTGCCCAGATGGCTTTAGAAACTTTTACAACTATTACAGCCACAGTACTTCACGAAATCATGAATGAAGAAATAAGTTGCCTAAATTGCTTTCCTGTAGCCAAGCACCAGCAAAAGAATTATTTTCCTCTCTTTTCCTTTGCAGATAAAGAGGCAAGGCCAAAGGCAAAATCTGCGAGACACTTTCCGAAAAAAAAGGTTCAAAACGTACCGAAAAGCAGATCCAGTGATGACGGAGAACTGGCCCCACACTACCTTGAGACTTGGGCTTCCTTCAGCGCCATGTTTTTCCTGCGACTTGTTTTGCACCAAGACAGACAGGACGTAATACTGACTATCGCCAGCCCGACGTTTCTAACGATAAGATGTTCAATTTGAAGCGGGTGCTGACATCTATTAAGCCGACAGTGAACTTTCTCAGTCGTTTCAACTGAACTCTTGTCTTCAGATCTGTCAGTCGTTGCCCTGCGACCCTCAGATACCGGGACAAACGAAACGTGAAAGCCAGCCAAACAGGAGTTCTATAACTTTTGAAAATGAATTATTAGTTCTCGGAACAAATAAATTTTCTGTGCTAATAAGGAAGTCTGACGAAGATAATGAGGATATAAACTTCTTCAAATCCCTCACACCTCACGGCAAGCAATTTCCTTCTATTAATAAGTTGCAATCCCGGAGCCGGATTATTGGTCCACTTGCTTGCTAAAATACACAGTAGCCTACATGTGCCTCCTTCAGATACTCAGTCCTTGTTCTGCTCGTCAGCAATTCTGTACATCGCAAGTAAACCTGCCTTTTCACGCGAGAATTTTGATTACACCGCGTCGTGCTAAGTATTTATGACCTGTGCTTTTTTGACTTTCTTTTCTTTGGTGAAAATAGTTTTCCTCTCAGATCTCATCTGTATTGTTTTAACAGAATATGTTTATTGAAAATCATAGCCTTTCATAGTTAACCTGGTAGCCAACATCGATGTCTCCCCCAGTCACAAAGGTCATTGAAATAGGTTACACTGTACGTATTCCAGTTCGCCTCTTATTGCAACTGTAATATAATCAAATGCGTTAGGTAGCAGCCTTGTCTATTCATGAAACATCTGTGGTCCTCTTGAATTAACATAAACAGGTTATAACTGCACTAACGCTTCGAGGGAATAATTAGACACGCTACACGTCGCATGCAATTGCCGAGTACAACAAGCATTTCCTTCATGAATCTGATAACTATAACATTTCACTGAAACAAACATCCATTACGACGCCTTAGTCATGCACATTTTCACTCTTTACATTTGCATAAATTTCTTGATATTTTACTGCCAGACTAATAGCGATGTACAAGAATAAAGGATTTTGGAACGTGGATCGGGAACGACCAGCAGAAAGCTGTCGCACGACTAAACAACCTGCAATTACATAGGTAACAACCCGCGCCAAGAAAAACCCTCCAATACATTCAGTATAAACATTATGTAAAGGAGGTGTAATTGGCTGATCGTTCTCTGTGTTTCCTGTATGGATAGTGCAAGACCACGGCAGTTTATTTTTTCAAGCATTCAATGACAATTATTCAAGTGCAAAGGTTACACAACGTCGAGTGGGAAGATGGTTCTGAAAAGATAAATTGGGAAAATAAGCTGTCGCGGCTATGTTAACGAACATTTTTCTTTTTCTGTACTAGTACCGTGAACACCTCGAACACATCCACACATTGCTTCAATTTACCGTGTGACAGTTCCGTCCGCTACACATATTCACTCTGCACGGAAGAATTTCCATCAGTTCTACATATGCAAGAGATCAAAATATTGTTAAGTAATTGTTATGCAACAACAATTAATGTACTCCCTATGATGGGACAGTAAGGTCCAAAATATGTAGGAGTTCACTGTTTTTAGAAAAATTATTGTCAACCTATGACAATTCTGTGCACTTGTTGGTTAATATTACAAAAATTCAATTATAATGCACGGAATGGAAAATATAAAAGAACAATTTTCTATACGAAATGACGAAAACCTTCAGCCAGGGTAGCCGGTATCCGCCCCGTTAATCAAGCCAGGAAACACAGCAATAAGAGGTTCTAACGACAGATCTTCCGACGAGGAAGGTGTAACCATTCGGCCATGGTATTCAGTGTCACTAACAAACAACTCCAAAAGAACCACAGACTTGCACACTAATGCAGTCGATAAACGGATTATCAAGTTATTGAGTAAATAAAAATTAAAAGAACATGTATAGTGTCCGAAAACAAATTATGTCGATGTCTTACGTGCTAAATGGGAACCTCCTGAGATCCCGCGAAAGTGCAGTATACTGTAAACGGGACTCACTTGTCAAATAACCACTCTAAGAATTAACTAACCAGTACAGACTAAGCAACAAATCTGAGACGCCCGCTAATGCATGACAGCTTCTGACGCGAATCACAAAACTCTCTTTTAAAAAGTGCAAGTCTCAGTTATAAGAACGATTGCACGCCACGCTCGTTCCAGACAGCCTGCACAGGAATTATCAGTCACTCAGAACACATGAATAAGCAGACTAATAATAGATCAGAAAATTCGAACAGCTCCGTTAGAAACACGCTTTATATAACGATCCGGTAAGCAATAAACAACAATCACATACCATAACATAACATAGCATGACAGCAACAGAAATTAATCTGATGAAAGCCACAAAATAAGGGCCAAAACGTTAGTACTCGTATATCACAATAAAGAAAACAAAGCGCAGAAAAAGCAGATCATCTTGGTCTACATGTGACTATAAATAGGTTGATTATTTACAGTCACTTACAGCCTTATTATTCGTTCTCTTAATTATAGGCCTAATACTAATTTATTTGTAATGTATTTTGGCATTTATTTATTAAGACTGCTTGTCGGGATTAAACACAACTGCATAATAGTAATCAACTACAGTTCTGATTGATAAATATTCAGTTTAACTGCAATATAATAAAAATTGAAAATATTCTAACAAACAGCCACTTAGGTAGGTTACACAGCAGAGTCTGCACCAAGAAACATATCAAATTAAGACTTAGCACCAGGTAAAAAATCAATGCAGAGAGAGAAACTATTTTCTACATAGGTCATTTCAAAGTAGAATTTATTTAACTACACCCTTGCAATGTACCTGCAACTACGGACTCAACAGAAGCTGAATTTTCTTGCTTGCAATAGCGTCCGCCATACGGATAATGGTGTATCAGTAAATCGGTATTTTGCGTCCAACGAACATTTTTAGGGCACTAGGACAATGTTCCGCTGGCGCACCAGTGGAGCGACTAGGAGCAGTAGAATCCTTTTAGCTAAACAAACGGCAGCACGAACTTCTCACAACACTCCGGATATCACAAAGCACACAAAGGTATTTCTTATTACCTATTCGTACCGTAGTCACCTCCTTCAATTATTTACGGTCAGGTTCTGAATTCATAACTTTAGTAAAACCATAACAAGTACCTTAATTATATTTCTGCGTTTATCTCCCCGAGCTAAAGTGGGTGAAAAAAGTGTCCCGGTTTGTTCGGAGCGTTCGCATAAAAGCGAAAAACTCCTATTAGCTTCGTCATGTCTGTCCGACTGCCTGCCTGCCTGCCTGTCTATCTGTCTGGCTGTCCGCATGTATAAGCGCGGCTTCCACTGCAGTGACAAAACCCGGATCGGGTTTCGTCACGGCAGTGTCACTCAGGTCTAGCGGAAGGGTAAGGCATTGGTGTACCCCTCCGCTAGACCTGACCTTCACATCAGGATTCACCACTGCTCTATATCCATTCTCAACTAATTCCATTGGAGTAGAACCCTTCCTAAAAAGCTAATATTTCATCAGCTAGGCAAGTTTTTCCCAGCATTTATGAAACCCGACAGTTCACTTCCGAGTTCACCAGATCCCGCCACTGGCCCCAATCCATGTCAGATGAATCCAGTCCGCACCCTAACATCCTACTAATTTATGATCAATTTTAATATCTTCCCCACCTACGCTTAGATTTTTCACGCAGTCTCTTTCTTCAGGTCCCCCACCAAAGCCCTGTATGAATTTATCTTCTCACCCATGCATGTCGCCAAATGCCCCGCCCCTCTTACCCTTTTTTATTTCATTGCCCTAAGAATAACTAGCGAAGAATACAGATCATGAAGCTCCTCATCATGCGGTTTTCTTTAGCCTCCTGTTACTTCCTCTTGTGTCCCATCATTTTTCTTGGCACTCCCTGCTCGAACACCGTCAGCTTGAATGTGAGAGACTGTTTGTATCAGATATTATATTCAGTTAAATTCTGCATGTGGATTATATACACGACATCGATAATTGAATCCCTGCAATTTTAAATAAACGAAGATACACACAAACCAAGGAGTAAATAGGTTACAGAAAGAAAAAAGGAAAAGTAAGAAACGACCACAGAAAAATGGGTAAATACGTAATTAAAGAAGGAAAGCGACAAACGAATAGATACTTCTTTCACAGTCTCTTATATAATATATGAGGACAACAAGCGTGTGGAATACTCACCACGAGCAGCTGCAACAGCAGCACCAACAAAAGCAACACGGCTTGTTGGGACGCTGTAACGGCGCCTCTTGTTGTTGTTGTTGCTGTTGTTGTTGCTGTTGTTGTCCTGAGGGCGCTTGCTGCTGTTGCTGCTGCTGTTGCCTGTTGTTCTGATGGGGGGGCGTGGCGGAGTTGTTGCTGGACGACGTGCTGCTCCCTCTCACGCGGCACCCCGAGCCAGAGTTGGGCTTCTCCGCGCCTGCGGACTCACTCACGTTGGACATCTAAAACAAAAATACAAAATCATAAGCCACTCTATCGATTAAATTGATTTGTACAGTGGACTTTGTTTTTGGTCCAATTTCCTAACCAATAAGAAAATTGGGGTTTGTAATTGGCATACATCCATAAGTGTATGTGTGTATGTATGTACTCGTATGTATATATGTATGTATGCATGCATGATGCGTATGACCCTCCCGAGGAACCTCATCACCACCTTAATAATAAACCTAGTTCTTGTCCTGTTAAGATGAATGCGAAATATAAGTTTTCACACGTACAGCCGTCCTTCTTAGTGCTCATGACGTCTGAGAATACGTAAGAATTTTTTTATGTGCATGGGTTTCCAGCGCATAGCACAGCTTCAGTCTCGGAGGCCCGTAGTTTTTCTGTTTCCCCTTACGCAAATCGTTTTTGCTACGGTGAATCGTGTTTTCCATGCCCTATTTTTCGGGTTCCATCCGGTAAGTTGTCCTCTGTAATCACAAGCCTCATCTGCCCAATTTGGGTCCAGCCGTTTATCTTCCTCTTCGCCCCTAGTCAGCATAACACTACCGCAGAACGGCCAGCTAGGTCATTTGGTCCTCCGCACACGACGAAAGGGATTAGTAGACTTTCAACCATCATACTTCGTGCTGAAGTTATAGATTTCTATCGTCATCAATACCAGCACAAGGGCTGACTCCATTCTCAACCATCTGCCTATATTAAATTTTACAGAAACGTACTAAATCCCATTTCATATTATTCTCCTCTTCATCGACTAGACTTTTGACATATTCTTCTGTTATCACGTTTTTTAACTTCTTTTCGACTAATTTAAGGTTAATATTCCCTCAAACGAAGATTCAATTTAATTTTTAATAACAAATAGGCATATTAAGCTACAAACATCACATAGGCCTGTTCCTGTAGGCCATCTGTAAAATTAATGACAGTCCCTAAACGCACAGAACTTACGACATAATGATGTATTGCATGCGCAGCTGCAATTCGTTTCTTCTATTTAGTCTTCTGTAATAACATCACAGGACAATCTCTACTGGACATGGAGATACGCCAAAAAGATGGATATTTTTTAAATATTTACGTACAACTTTGTGCTGCTGCAAGGCTTCGTGTGTTACAAAGCGTAATTTTCCGATTGCAGTTCACGGTAAAGGCACGAAGTAATTATGTATTGTGCTGAAGTAGTTAAAATTATCTGATCTATACGAAAAGCAAGAAGCAGTAAGACGTCTCATTCGGGTTCTACATGGTGGGTGTGCGTCACATAATAGCACCAAGAATAAAAAATTATACATAAAAAAGTCAAAACTGGGCACATGTCGTACAGTCATAGTATTAGAACTTGTCAAACAAATTGGTATTACTAGTAGTAGAAACATCGGCAGTATTAGTAGTAGTAGTACCAGCATTAAGAGTAGCAGCAATAGTGGTGGCGTTAGTAGTAGTACTAGCAATAATAGTAGCAGTGGTAATATCAGTAGTAGCAGTAAATCACTAATGATGTTACAAAAGCAACAAATTTGCATATTCTTCTAACAAAATATAAAAATTAATTCCCCTCTGGTTTGGGTAACATCAACTTACATAAGAGCAGAGAAGAGATAAAATTTCCATTGGCAGATACATTTTTCTTTTTTTGCACTCCGCCCTTCCACGTACTGAATGCTGTTTGCCTAACATGCAGGCACTGTTCAGTTCAACTAGTACGAATTATTTAACCAGGGGAAGTAAGCTAATTTAAAATTTTACATGGGCTACCAAATGTCAAATGATGATGAGTTAAAAGGACAAAGTTCAGTCGCCGAAACTCCGGTTCTTACCAAGTGAAATGGACTTATCAGGATTGAACATCACATACGTCACTTTATAAAATGCGCATCGTAAAATGAAAGATAATTTCTACAGTCCCTGAAAAGTTCACTGTTTCTAATTACATAATTTTTTGAGTAATCCACAAAGAGTCAGAATTTAGACTATAGAAAATCCTGAGTTAAAAGAACTATATTCTCTCGCACGATCCACAGTCTGGTAAGTTAACTTCGGAGTTGTAGAAGAAACCATGTTTATGAGTATAGAAGACCAGCCTCACCTAGCCGCAAGGCGTCGCGGTACGATATGAACTTCTACTGGGGGAATTCCGGGTTCGAATTTTGGTGGCGATACTGATTATCCTGACAGGTTTTCCGTGTTTCTCCTCACCCCCTGCAGTCAGGCCTGGCTAGTATAACCCACAGAAACAGCACAAACCTTGATAAGGGAAGGCAAGACGGTGGAACGCAAGGGGAATTTTAAATACCAACTTTCATGTTCCGCTAAACAACTTACAGGTACATGCATAAAGATACGACCGCTTCCTTCCATATTCTTTGAAGTTCATCACTCACACGTCATCATAGCACAGACGCTATGTAGGCCTAATCTGAGATGCTAACCACAACGCAAACTGAACCGCAATAAAAGATACCAGTGCGAAATCCCAAAGGTAGAAGAATAAACCGGAGCCCCCTGGAGCCTAGGGGGTTCCAGAAGAGGAGTTCTTAGAAACAACTGTCTGTCTAGGGCCTAGACAGACAGTTGCTTTCAAAAAATCCTCCTGCCTCCCGCAACAGCTTTGGAGCACACTACTTTCGCCTCTAATACGGACAGACATATGTAATCGGTTCCCCGAGCATAGGGAAATAAGAGCTCCCTTACGCAAGGCGAGTCGGCCGATTGTTGTCATCTAAACTGCGCCGAAACATGAAAATCTCGATAGTTGTGAGTTGTGTCGCATACACAGCAGGCCACTGAAGAATGTTTCCTTGCAAAGAAAGAGTATTCCGTTTGTAATACGTTTGCAATGTACATATGTTATGGGGGAAAAGAAATTCGCCGAAAGTTTAGTAAAAAAATCCCGCGTCAACAATCCTGTGTCAAAGTTAAATAAGAACGCTCTTTGTTGACACGCCGTTTATTTATACATAATTTACAAAAGATTCATATGGCTTATGTGTAAATTACACTATATCTTTCAGTCCATTTCCTCGACCATCTTCAGGTTTGTTAGAGGAATACTTTATATTTTATGCCTTAATGTGTCCTAAGACTAAGATCTCGATCTTATGACCGTGTACGGTATCGTACCACACAAATATGTTAATGTAATAATGTAATTACACACCATGGATTTAAAGTACAAAAATAGTATTTGTTATGTGAGGTATCAAAAAAATCAAATTCTCTTAAAATATGTTAAAATATTCTTAACAATGGTCGAGATGAAAATAGAACCAGTCACGCCGATTCTTCAAAATAACTATCTATTTTTTTTTCCTTTTTCATAATACGATCGACATCGTTTGTCTCCACTATTGCGTGAATGTAGAATTACATTTGGGTTGCGTGATTTCAGGCTTCCGCCGCGGAGTAAATGAGATCTTCGCTCTTCTGTGATGTTACGCCGCGTACATTGGTAGTTAGTTACCGACGTTTCGGGACAATCTATCGGTTCCTCTTCAAAGGCCAAGCCGTCCAAGAAGAATTTGGTTGTTTTTAATCTTTGCTTGTTGTTAGCTGATCACAAGACACAGGACCCGTGTCGACATTGTCTTTAAGGTGTAAATGACTGAAACATTGTCAAATTTATGGTTACCTAAAGTAAAGTGTTATCTATTAACTTATTTTAGGGAGGGAAAGGTACTAATTAGTTTTCATCCCGACATAAATAGTTATAGTTATACTTAATGTGTATTTTCGACGGAACTAGGAAGTGTGCGTCACTGGTCGATGGCTGGTTATATACTGACTGGCATAAGTTTCGTAACACTGAATATACAGAATAGTGAAAGAGTTTCAGACGATAGGTTCAGTATCCAACAAAAATTAAATACGAAAACATTATGTTTAGCTAAAAAGACACTGCATGATAGTGGCGATCGAACAGGAACACGCCGCCCAAAATTACATCTTTACAACAACTCATTCTTCTAGAGTCGAGAGGAACGAGTTGTTGCACACCTTCTTGCTTCCTAGTCCAGAATCTAGACTGGACACAGGAGGCTGATATTGCAGGTGGTTTCAAGAATCGGTAGCCTATGCCTTCCTTGATCTGGAACTCTTTTTTTTTCTCAGGTGAGACACGGACTGAATTAAGTGAGAATTTAAAGAGCCAAAACAACAGATATTGGTGTTCCGAAAATCCGCATGCATTTCATGAAATTTCTTTGGGTGGCCTTAAGTCGGAATCGTATGTGTGCAGAAGAATAGGTCCTGTGTCTTTCGAAGAAACAATACAAAACTAATGGACTGTGACCTCCGAGATCTCCAAATTTGATTCCGTACAATTATGACTTGTGAGGGACAATAAGCGACAGAGTTTATGCAAACAAAGCACCTTCTTCGCAAGACCTGAAATATAATAGTCGAGAAGGAACTGCCAGGAATATAAGAAACGTTTTTAGACGGTGCGAGGCCTGATTAGAAGTTGGAGGCGACACTTCGCAACTCTTCTACAAAATAAGGTAAGTTGAATTGAAGGGTAAAAAGGTACTCTAAATTCTCGGCGTTTGCAGGTTTCGTTTCGATAGATATCTCACAAAAACCGCCGTGCCCTCCTGTCTCACAAAGAGGACAAGGCGTTCGACTTTATTATTGTGCAAGCCATGTCTTGGGTCCTCAACAGGCCTCTTCGAATCATTTACGTCTTCTTGACTTCGTCCATGCATGGTATATTCCCGGTCTACAAAAATGTCCGTGGGAGTTTAGAATTCCGTCAAGAGCCAGATGCCTTTAAGTTTCATTTTCGTTTCCATCAGCTCCTCAGGGCAAATTCCAAATTGTATACTCAGATAGGCCATAGATCATTTACCCCTCATTTCCAATTTATAAATCATGATAGTCAATAAATATATTTAAATTCGGATAAAATGGAGGTGTATATAGCAATAATAATTTAATTTGTAGAATTATGTTTCCGCATAACGCAGTAATTGTTTCTGGCCAGGCACAGGTTGTATAAATGAAGGTATGGAAACACCATTAAAGCTAGAATAAGAAAATATACGCGTGACAGTATTTGAAATAACTCTGTAGGGAACAGGCCAACACGCTCCTATTTCCATTCAGTCTGCTAATTCGAGGAATCCTAATTTTCCCGAAACCATAAAAGCCAAGCGCTCTGGCCATCTCCCAACATTTGCCGCTACTATCAACAACCACCGCCCCGCCGCCTCCAGTCGCTCTTTATTTCGTGGGTGGTCCGTGTGATGTACATTATTTTTACTACACTGCGTATGCAGATATCATCATCGTCACCACCACCATCATCACCGCAACCCTCTCGCGGCAGACTCGAGATAAGGGAATCCAATGTTATGTAACCGACGATGTACCGTACCGGAACTCAAGAGTTAAGGCTTTCCAGTAGATCTATACGTACGAAGCTAAAGCTCTGTTGATGATGCAGCCTACTCAAGCACAGCGCTCTACCGCAAACTAAATCTTCAGTCTATCAGGTACTTGTAGTTCTAACTTCTGGCAATAATCACGGAACATTCTTAACAGAGTCCAATTTGCATGCCTATTTATTCCTAGTTTACCTTTCATACTTCACATTTTCTATTGCCTTTACAGAACCAGCTCTAATCTTCCGTATATTTCTTACATATGTGTATACTCTCTCAAAAAAGTCGTAATAGTATGGCTGACAATACTGCTTCGCTTTCTGGAGGCCGTGGGATCAAGTCTCGGCTTGCAAACCGGCTATCCCAGCAGATCCTTCGTGATTTCATCAGACGACGGAATACTGCCACAACTCATTCCTTCCAAATGCTGTCTAATTCAATATTCTCCAGTCACCACATAATTCGACGCCTTATTATCTGAGCTATTAAAAGCATTGCTAAATAAGCCATAAATAAATAAACTTGGTCTCTCGCCGTAATGGCAGAACACAGATTGTGTTTGAGAAGGCAGTGCTGAGGATAATGGGCCCAAGGAATGGAAGTAACTGAAAGGTGAAGAAAATTATACAATGGAAGGCTTCGTAATTTGTACTTCCCTCCAAAAATTGTTAGGGTGGTTGAAATGAAGGGCGATGCGAAGGATGTGCAGTGTACCATGCACGAAGAAAATAACTAAAATAAATAAATGCATAAAAGATTTTAGCTGAAATTCCTATAGTCACTGCTTTGGAGATCTTGCATAGATATTAGGGCAATATTACCAACTGATCACATAGAAATAGGATGCGATGGTGCAGAAGGTATTTAGCTTCGTCACGGTAAGGTCCAGTGACGGATATCTGTCAACATGATAACAATATTCCAGGTTCTATAAAAGGTGAAGAACTTCTTGACCACCTAACTGACTATCGCTGTCTCAATAGGGACTCTGGTCCGTGCTTTAGTTAATACAAAATGTTTACAAGTAACACAGACAGCTCGCTATGGTAAAAAAAACCTAGAAACTGTAGTTCCCGTTACAAATAAGGCTGCAATAACAATGAAGAAAGCTATTTTTGTTTTAATGGCATCTTATATGACACAAAAGCAATAATAATGAATTTAATAACTGAATAAATGTTGGAAATGTTCAGTGACGTCCTGTAACTGTGAATAGTACGGTAAAAATTCCTGTAAAAGAAGCTTCACTACATATAGAACGTATAAACTGTCACGGAATTTTCCTAACTGTGCTGCTTGCCATTAGCCACTTAATCTCTGGCCCTCATCCGTATGTTTCTTACCACCAAGCACATAAAATAAGAACAAATATGCAACCCTCAAACAAGATATTTCAATTGAGTGTACACCGAACCGTAGGTCATTCTAATCGGTCAGTACGAAAAATATTGAGAACAGTCATGGAACATACTGCTGGGCAACTGTCAGTAATATGGCACAAATGTCCACAAGCATGGAGAAAAAATTATTTAAGATGTTTTTAAAGCCAGTTACACTGGAAAATGACGACACACGCGCTCTTTATGCAATAAACCTCTCTCGGACTAGCAGCAGCGTCAGGCGCTTGAACGGCGAGTAAACAACGTTTCGAGGACCGTCTTTGTTCCCGTCACCAGGAAACTTAAATCAGTTCCATGATGACGAGAACATAGACGGCTTGAAACGTTTGTTTATTCGCCTTTCAACCACCTGACGCGGCTGGTAGCCCCAGAGAGTTTCACTGCATTCAATCGCCGTACAAGCTTCAGACAACGTAACATACGTTCTTTGTATTTAAAAACAAAGCAGTTTCTCGAAGAGAAGGCGGGTGGTAATAAGGTATAGCATCGAAAAATTAAAATTTTATTTTAAGTCAATATGTACCTCTCTTCTCATACTGTCTTAAGTAAAACTGCTTTGACATTAATTTTTATATTTACTTCTGTGACTCACAATAAAGTATTGACTGTTACTACAGTTACGGAATTACGACTGCCTGGGTACGTTATAAATGAAGCCCAACAAGGGAATTCTAAAAAATGTTACACAAAACGACGCAGAAAAGGAGTACAAAGAACACAACCTAAAATGGGAGAACATTATCCTGAGTATCGAGGATTAGTTTTGCAAACAAAAACTCAATTTAGATGGCTCGTAATGTCTTGTTCCTGTGCCTATAAATCCTGTTATTGTTTGAAATCTGTAGCGCTGGACGATCTTTCATCCAACAAATATTCATAAAGAAGCTCAAGTCTTCTTGGATGTTGCGCCGTGTCGACTGGTAGATAGTCGCCGACGCTTCGGAGGAGCAGTGTCTTCAGCTTCAGAGTCAAGCAGTTCCAGTACTGGATTGCTCCATAATTAAGGAACTCTGCATTTTTGAGGTCCTCACAGCGGTCCTGATAAAGGTTCAAGTTCTGTAGGACGTAGCGCCATGTCAAGCAGCCAAAGACTCGGACTGCTTGACGCTTCACTCCCGCAAAACGTTGGTAACCTTTTGCCAGTCGACATGGCGTAACATATCAGAAGACTGCAAGAACCACAAACCTCGCAATACTCGTTCATAATTGACATACATTTCTTAACAAAAATCTTGGATAAATACGTTGTGCCCCTTCTACAATTTCTAGAATGGCAATTGGTTTGCGAAATCGTAACTGTCCGATTGTAGTCTGACAATGAGACCCACAACTTTCCTTACTTATCTAAGATACATTTTCAAACTCATAAACAGAATTTTATTACACAGTTCCAACAAAATGCAATTACAGTTCACAAATACTTAAATTGCATTATCACAAAATATACTTTCCTACATGTTTCGCCTCGAGACAGCCATCATCAGGGAGATTTATATACAAAGGAATTCTGGTTGCCGATATGTAAAACATATAAATTTAAAAGCTATGCACAACATAAGAGTAATCTACGAATATAACTGGTCATTAACACTCCAGATTAAAAGTTAGAATTATTAAAACTAGTCTGTATTGAAGTCTTCCATTACAGTTCGTGTGCTGCGCTTTTGCATGCAAACATCCACTTGTACACGTCTTCGATCCGAATATGGATCGGGTTCTTGTAGTCGATTATTTGATGTGAACTCTGTAGGACAGAAAAACATGAACAAATGGGAACTTATTTCTCTTATTTTGCATCTTTATCCAATGAAGATGGCTATTCTTGACTCGCCTACCATGCCGTCAGAACGGACTCTGGCGTAGTCCGCGATAAACCTTCTAAAGGAAATAATCTGTTATCAGTGTCTAGTTGATGACATTTATGTTTTAATGATAACGGTTATGCACATACACGCACAGATAAGAAGAAGATTTCCTAAGCGTACTTTTTTTCCCTTGAGGAAGAACAGTATGCTAATAAGAGGGGGCATTCATGTTGCTAGAGGTGTGAGCCGCACTCTACAGAGCATAACAGCGCGTGGACCGGCGAGATTGCAGGAGTATGAACCGATAAAACAAATGATGACTGTTGCTATGTGGGTATGACGTTTCATTTCGACAGCTGCGTTGTGGCGTAACGGAGGAACAGGGGAACGACAAGTGCAGTTGCAAGCCTTGCGCGTTGCGTACCGGCACAAATGTGCGTGCAAGTCTCGCATGAGTACGTATGTGAAATTCATGTTTTCTGAGAAGTGCAAATATCATTCTGCACTGTTTAATATATAAGGAGAAAAGTGTTTTCAAACATACAAACACTCGAAGATGAGAAAATGTGAAATGATCGAAAAGGAATTCTTTACGGGAATTCCAAACTGCGGGTTGCCCAGTACCTTCTTATTATAAACCCAGAGAAGGTAGTATTTTCTACTTAATTCTATGTACGTATTATAAGTTCCTTACGATTTCTTGTATAGCTGTTCGGTTCATTGAAATGTACCTAATAGCGTATAAGGTCAGAATAACCACCATGCCCGCAAGGGGGTCTGAAACGGCGATCGTAACACTACGACGATCACAGGACGCCTTCAATTTAATCCGTAATCCTACCCAATTAGAATTATCTGTACAATCACGCATATCAGCAAAAATGCACAACATTGCCTCTCTGTAAGTGGAATTTGACAACACGACTGAGAAGTTTTCAAAGAACTTGTTAGGCACTGCACGGTCTCGGTTCGATTAGAAAGAGCACCAGTGTGCAGGAGATAGACCTATATTACATGTGTGAGAGAGAAAGAAAGTACAGCTGACGTGTCAAGAAAGGCTCACACTGACGAGTACCAATACTCCGATATTCCTAAGCAGCCTCAGGCTCCGTAGGTCAAAGAAGTAAACAAGTGACGAACTCTGTTATGTCGAAGTGGGAATCGATATCCACATTACATCATGTCCCTATTTTCTCTCCTGTCATATAATATATATATATATATATTATATATATATATATATATACAGTGAGGTTAGTTTGTAGCCGATCCCGATGGCCGTGCGGTCTAAGGCGTGGGTCTGCGGCAGCTCGCTTACTAGGAGTGCGGGTTCGATTCCCACCGGGGGCATGGATGTCTGTCTCTTGTGAGTGTTGTGTGTTGTCAGGTAGAGGTCTTTGCGACGAGCTGGTCACTCGTCCAGAGGAGTCCTACCGACTGTGGTGTATCTAAAAAAAGTGTAATCGTGACGCCTCGAAAAATGAGGCGGCCTACGCCCCCAAGGGGCTGTCGAGCCATTGGAAAAAAAATTTTGTTTGTCACATCATGATCTACTGAACTACCGAACGGATCTTTTCAATACAGACATGTTTAGAAAGCTCATGATTCGGCATTGATAACAATCTACTTTTTTATTAAGTACTTCTCAAAAATTGTTTTTAACAAAAAAACTGTTAATGTGAACAATTGAGTGCTGCCTCAAGCGGAGGCCAAGGTAAGCTAACACAGTTCGTGTACTTCTCTTGGTCTCAGATTGAGGCAGGACTATCAATTTCAACGTTTTGTTTCTTATTGAAACATGGTAGGAAGCTGTTGTTCCTTATTTACACGTTGCTTCTGATCCGCTGATCTCCGAAAGAAATTACCCACCATCAAGCATTAGTAAGTACAGTTTTTAATGTTTATTAAGATTAGGATGCTGTAATTTTTGTTCATTAAATATTTTACTGTTTCTACGTGGGAATTATTCGCACTAGAGTTTGTGGGCCGGGATAGCGCAGTAGGTATAGCGACTCGATACGGGCTTAGCAGTCCTGGGATAGAATCCCAGTAGGGGAGAGATTTTTCGCACTCGTCCAGACCGGCCCTGGGGCCCACCCAGCCTCCTACACAATGGGTACCGGCCTTGACCACCCACCTCCATCTAGCGCCGAGGTTAAAGAAAAATTGATGTGCCTTCATGGCAGGGTATAGGGTAAACTTTGCCTTTTTGCAGCTAGTGTTTATCTAGATACAGATGGGCCGCACCATGGCTCAGGCGGTTAGTCGCCGGCCTCTCACCGCGGAGGCCCGGCGTCAATTCCGGGTCAGTCAATGTGGGATTTGTGGTGGACAAAGTGGAACTGGGACAGGTTTTTCCACGATACTTCGGTTTTCCCATGTCAATATTATTCCACCGGCGCTTATTACACGGAAAACGTAAAAACTAATCATCTTCATCACAGGGTTGCACAATAAGCCTCAATGTTGCGGTGCGTCCGTAGCTTCTGCTGCGGGGCCCTTCACCACAAAAACAAACAGATAGAGAAAGTTAGCCCAATGGACAGAACATGCACATCCATTCGGGATGCCACCAGTTCATATCTCAGCTACGGGATGCTTATCCTTACCACATTTCGTAGTTTCCTTCGACATGATCAACGTGAATTCAGCAATCCTTCTAAGTCTCGCGGCTAACCATTTCGCCAACAACCTTAACCTCGCCCTTCATCACATCTGTCTTCATTTTGCTCTCAGTTTTTCAACTTCTTCCTTTAATTGCAATTTGTTTCTTTCTTCTCTTGATTAACATCCTTACTTTCCTACACGTTGTCTTCCCTTATTTTAGTGAAGATCATTTTATACTCGTAATAATTATCAGTGGTATGGATATATGGATCGCGGTGGCGCAGTTGGTTGAGGCACAGCTCTACAAGCCGGAAGGTCGCGGGTTCGATTCCCGATAATGTCATTGGAATTTTTCATTGACACAATCCCTTCGGCCCCACTATGGCCCTGGGTCGACTCAGCCTCTAACAGATATGAGTACCAGGAGTATTTCCTGGGGGAGGGGGGGGGTAAAGGCGGCCGGTGCGTAGGACTGACAACCTTACCACCTTCATGTGCCGATTATTTAGAACTCTGGGAGCCTCAACCTCCTGGAACCCTGTCCAGGCCTGTATTGGGATTGCTTTGCTTTATGGATATATGGATAAGTTGCTTGTCCACATGGACATCTGATACAGAGCTCCGAGACGCGATGCCTATGCCACAGATATTAAATCACCTCTAAGGCCACTATAACGCTGTCATCCTACGTTCATCACCATGATAAGCAATAATTATTTCTTCAGAACTACCTATTTTGACATGCGAAGAAATATATGTCAATAAAATCGTTTCTTAATAATACTCGTTACTGATAATTGTAGTAATTGTACCTGTATGTATGTAATGTATGTATGTATGTATGCAATGGTTTTCATTACTCATAAAAATTATTTTGTGTAGGAACATACGTACTCAGGTTATAGAGATTTTTATTTTGTCGTGCAAGGCCTCCTCAGCATCAGCTTGTGTGTATCCGTAATTCAGGTGCCGTTTCTGGCTAACAACGTCGCGTTGTGTAAGTTACCGCAGTGTGACGCAGCAGGAAGTAACAAAGTTCTGACATTTTAACTGAGCCTGGTAGTACAACCCGAAGGGTCAATATCGTTACTACACTGAAACATAACCTGAGCCACTTCAATACCGTACACACCATTGACATCTCTCTTCCCATTTTGTGTTACCCTACAACTTCCATTTCGATTTCTCCAGTAGACCCAAACCAAGAGAACTTCGCGCTAAAGTCTACTTTCCCCCAGTCGTAATGACGACTAATGACCACAACCTTAATAATTCATGAAGACGTAATTCACAAAGATGATTTTTATGTAAAGCCCATAATTAATTAAATGTTATTGTATTTTCGTCAAAACATTATTATTTCAATTTTTCTGTATTTTGGCATTGTAAGTGAGATTTCTTATTTGTCCTTCACTTCCACGTGCACTTTTCGCACAATATGCCGTTCGGGACTGAAGATGTTTCTACCAACTTTTGGGCTACCTTCATCATGAGTGAGTGGAAAATTTTCGAGACAGAATCTTAATGCACAGTAACCAAGTGCTTCATCAGTTTCCTCCGGTAATCCTCTAATAATGCCACCGTGTTCTTCTTCATTGAATTTGAAATATCAAGACTCGCCCATCTTCCCTTTTTCAACGTGACTTACTTAACCCTTTAACCTTTTAAAAATTAGAATTAAACGTAATTACCTTCGCTGGCTCCCCATTCGAATTAAAACGGAAGTAGACTATTATATTCAGCGTGGCCAGAGCCTCTTACTTTTGTCTGAAAGCATGAGGTGAGAAACGGGACATGTGGCACGCATGCGGGAGAACAGAAATGTACAGGGTTTCGCTTGGAAAATCTGAAGGACAGAGCCCATTTGACAGACCTGGACGTAAATGTGAGAATTACATTAAAATTGATCTTAACGAAAAAGGCTGGGAAGACGTGGACTGGATTCATCTGGCTTAAAGGAGGAACAACGGCAAAGCTCTTTGTGAATACGGTAATCAATCTTCGGGTTTCCCTTTAAACATATCCACAATAATTGACCACTGCAACTAGATCCGCACTAGATGCCCCAGTAGACACCCACACACCCACCTACACACACACACATTCGTCTATAACCCAAACCGGTCAATGAATAGCAATACGTGATCTCTATCCTAAAAACCCTGACTGACTAGCTTTTGGTGTGAACACAGTTGTAATTTAACGAGTTGGATAGATTTTTCACTCTTAAATAGTAAAGAGGTTCAGCATTTTGACCTGCAAAATTAAAGAGTCAAAATTAGACCTGGAACGACAATGGGGTCACGGAATTACGAATTCCTGACCCACCAGATTCGTACGTTAATATTGCAAGAGTACATAAAATTCAAATCCTTGTAGGCGCGTGTGAGTGCTGCAGTAAAACAGAGCCAGAGACAGAACAACGGCTGCAAGAAAAGAATCCCAGTAATGGCCCACTTCATAATTTAATGTGTAAAAGTGCATAAAAATATATTCCAGAAACAAAGGCAGACAATAAACCACCCAACAAAATGTGTCACCTTCCCCAATGAATACCGCCACTGAACACATCCCTTCTTGAGAAGCTGATGGTCAGTCAGCTGGTCAAGAAGTCCATCTCTTTCTTGTGATCCTAGAATTCAGTCTGGGTTCAACATATCGCGTCATTGATCTTAACCTTTGCCACTTCAATCCAGTCCATACCCTCACATCCTATTTAACATCCATTTTAATATTACGTTCCCACACACACCTGACATGTCCCAACAGTAAGCCTTCCTTCAGATTTTCCGACTACAATTTGGTAAGCAGTTCTCACCTCTCAAGAATAACGCATACCCCACCAATTCCTTCATCCTTGATTTGATCACCCTGATGATGATGATGATAATTTGTAAACAATACAAATAAATTAGCCTCGAATTTTATAATTTTCTCATTCCTCCTGCCGCATCCTGCCTCTAACTCTTAATGTGTGTCTAAATATTCCCTCAGTAACACGCTGTTTACCAATAAGGTTTCCGCTAGGAATCGTGGAATAAATATACAAAAATTTTGAAATACTTCTAAAAATTATTCACAATATCTCGCGATATGTCGCCGGAATTTTTGTCCGGCAATTGGCGACACTTGAGCAATCTCAATACGCTACCAATTGCCTCCTTGTTGTGGTCAGTTAGTATTTTCGGATATATTCACATGTACTGTGCCTGTGTTCGTTTCGTATTGTTGCACAGCCGCCTCACCGTGGCAACGGAAAGGCTCCCCGCTAACAACTTTCTCTGGCATGTAAACATTTTCATACGTCGGGGTTCTTCGGGGTATGAAAACTTTAGGGGTTCCTCCACTGAACAAAGATTGGGAAACATGCTGCACCATCAATCAATAATATCTACCAACAAAAGCAATTAATAAAATGTTAATTCATAACAAGTATAAAACTCCTACATGTTTCGGCGCCGGGGTGCCATCCTCAGGAAGTCATAGAACAAAAAAATAAAGTCGATCATGTTAGTCCAGGTATTACACTGCCCGAATTGAAATGTTGTTCTATGACTCCCTGAGGACGGTACCCTGGTGCCGAAACATGTAGGAATTTTAATACTTGTCATGAATTGTTTTTATTAAGTGCATTTGTTGGTATATATATTGATTGTAAGAATATGCATGATATAAATAATATAAAATGGAGCACCATGTTGCCAAATGTCCTCAACCTATGTCCTTTCCTTAATGTGAAAGACGAAGTTTTAAACCCAAGTACTTCTCATCCATGAATCGTAACACACGTCCCATCCATCTCACCTTCATCGGTTTTATTGCCCTAACAATAACTGGTGAAAAGTACAAATACAATAGTTCCTGATTTTGCGATTTTATCCTTCCTCCTATTACTTCCTGTCTCTGACTCTTTGGTTCGAACACTCACGTCAGTACCATGTTCTGAAAACTTCTCAAACTATGTTCATCGTTTAATGTGAAATACAAAGTCGTATGCTTATACAAAACATAAAGATTCTAGCGGCAAACATGAAGAGTTCAAAAACGAAAATGCTAAGTGTAACAGGCGCATTTATTTTTACAAACTGAATTGGTAAAAAAAGTAGTAGGCCTACACTAATTTATGTGTATATATCATCTCGACAATTAATTTGTTAAGGCATCCTTCAGCATGTATATTAAACATTTCTTGAGGATTTATTAACAGTAAAATCACGGATAAAATAATGAAAATTAAAAGTAGAATTGTTTCCATAATCTCTAATTGCTTCAAATTCAAAGGAGATTCGTCACTTAAAAGGATAAGTCTGCAGAAACTCCACACCCAAGCCTCAGATGTCATATATCTCGCTCCTTAACGGATCGGACCCGAAGAACGTTGTGAACTGGAACATGACGTAACCTCAAACCCTGTTTCATCAATGCACTGAATTTCAAAGGTGGGAGGACAAAAAGAGAGACAGAATGAGGTTGGTGACGTCAAGAGAAACGGTGCCTCCCTTATCATCACAAATGACTCCACTATCACCCGAACGTGTTGCAATCAATATGTTTAATGCCTGTTGAAACACGGCTGGATACATGTTGAACAATACACTCTACGGCACTCAGTGTTAACTAATAATTTTCATCTCCAGACGTGTGACTGTGTGTGCCTGACACAGTCATTCTAACTTCCCTCTTTCACAGAATCGGGACCGCCTTCATACAGTAGTGTTCAATGACCGTGAAGAGGAAATGGTGTTTGCCAAAATATGGTGCACGAACTGGCGTCAGTTCGTGTTCTTGTTGCTCCAAACCATAAAAAATTTCGTGCGTCACTCAAACATTTCCTACGATAAGTCAGTTTTAAGAACAAAAACATGCAGTTTCTAGGTATGCATTTGATATTCTCTTTTACATGATTAGTATTGGACTGATGTTTTTGAAAACATACCTACAATACCTAAAAATGTATATGTATTTATGTCCGGTAATACGGACTGAATAATCGTAGAAATTTGTCACACTCCTCGAGAAAGGACATTCCATGAACAGGTAATATTCATTTAGCTGAAAGAATATCGCTCATTACAGAACCAGTAGAATTATAGATAGACAGCTCATTAGCGAAGAAGACACATTCCTATGGCTGAAAGCAGAAAGTTAACGTGAAATAATAGCAACAGAAGATCAGGCATTGCAAACAAAATATCATGCAACAAAAATATTACAAACAGAAACAGATAGCAAATGCAGACTGTGTCAAAAATTTGATGAGAAATAGACCACGTTATATCAGCATACCCAATATTGGCAAAAGAAAAATACATAAAGATACATGAAAGAGTGTGTGCAAAACTACACTTTAACATATGCAAGGAAATAGGGGTAAAATTGGACAATGAACACTAGTATGAGCATGCACCAAAATTAGTGGAAACAAGTCATGAAGATAAGGCAACGATATTATGGAACCAACAAGTACAAACCGACAGAACAATCCCTAACAATAAACCGGACACCATAATTCGTTGTAATGAAAAAGCAACTAACTAACTCCATGGAGCAGAGTCCTTCCTGGGAAGCTAACAGGTCGTCAGCTAGTCAAGAAATTCCCCGCGTTTTATGGAACCTGAAGGTTCATTACAGCATTCACAAGAGCCCGCCACCTGTCCCTATTCTGAGCCATATCAATCCAGTCCATGCCCCCCATTCCACTTCTTGAAGATCCATTTAAATATTTTCCTCCCATCTACGCCTGGCTCTTCCAAGTGGTCTCCTTCCCTCAGGGCTCGCCACCAAAATCCTGTGTGCACCACTCCCCTCACCCATACGTGCTACGTGCCCCACCCACCTCATTATTCTTCATTTGATCACCCGAATGATATTTGATGATGAGTACAGTTCATTAAGTTCCTCGTTATGTAGTCTTCTCCAATCCCCTGTTAACTCGTCCCTCTTAGGCCCAAATATCCTCCTCAGCACCATATTCTCGAACACCCTTAGCCTATGTACCTCCCTCAGTGTGAGAGACCAAGTTTCAAACCTATACAAAACAACAGACAAAGTTATAGTTCTGTGTATCTTAATCTTTCTATTTTTGGATAGCAAACTGGAAGACAGAAGATCCTGCACCGAATGACAACAAACACTCCCAGACTTCAATCTGCTCTTAATTTCTTCCTGAATGGAATTTCGATTTGTTAGGGTTGTTCCCAAATATTTCAACTGTTCCACCCTTTCAAAGGATTTATTATCTATCTTATGTTGTGATTTTGTCCTGCATTCTGATCTCAAGACTTGAACATGTACTTAGTTTTCTCAGCATTTATTTCTACTCCTTACTAGCGACTACTAAAGCTTCTGTGTTTTTCTTTATAGCATGTACGTTTCCGCCCAATATATTAACATCGTCAGCTAAACTAGAAGCTGATGTGTACCATTTAATTTCAAGCCCTCCTGGTTACCTAAACCCTACTAATGGCATATTCCAAAGCAAAGTTGAAAATCAATGGCGATAAAGCAATTCCTTATTTCAAACCATTCTTAATAGAAATTGTGTCAAACAAATATCTGCCTACCCGGACTCTGCTATAGGTTTCATTTAGACACATTTTTACTAGCCTTACTACTTTCATGGGGATACCAAACTCAATGAGAATATTATACAAGACCTCCCTCCTAACTGAATCGTAGGCTTTCCTGAACTCTATAAATAGCTGATGCACTGCCTCATTGCATTCCCATTTTTTCTCAAGTATTTGACGAATGCAGAATATATAATCAGTAGTCGACCTGTTACGTCTAAGTCCTCACTGATGATCCCCAATAATTTCCTCTGCATATGGAGTTAACCTTGACAGAAGGATGTTGGATAGAATTTTGTATGTGGTTGACAAAAGTGATATGCTTCGATAATTACTGCAATCTGTTTTATCACCCTTCTTACAAATAGATACAATGATTGACTCCTTCCACTGCTCAGGAAATTCCTCTTTATTCCAAATAGAATTAATAAGTTTATGGATCTCAGAACGAATTGTCCTACCTCCTGATTTAATCAGTTCCGCTGGAATTTGATCAATACCTGGTGATTTGTGCCTTTTTAGCTTTTCAATAGCCATCTCAACCTCAGAGGCACTAGGCTCGGGCACCAGTGGCTCTGCTGTATGTATTTCAGTCTGCCTAACATCATTAACCCCATGTACATTCAATAGCTGAAAGAAATGATTCTTCCACCTACCCAAGATACTGTGGGAGTCTGCAACCAGATCGCCCTTCTCATCCTTTACTACATTCGTTCTAGGCTGGTAACCCTTCTTAAAGTCATGATGCCCCTATACAAGTCTCTGATATATACTTGTTCTTACTGTTTGTTTCAAGTTCATTAATTTTAGCTTTTGGATATTCCTTCTTTTTATTCCTGAAATGTATACTAGCTTCACGTATTACATTGTTTAGATTATCTACATTACTTTGGTTTGGATTCTGTAACCACTGCAATTTAGCCTGCTCCTTTGATCTAAAAATTTTGAACATTCTTCGTCAAACCATGGTTTATGCTGCTTTCTTTCATACAGCCCTAGACTCTTTTTAGCTGAGATTTTGATACTTTCTTTAATGTTTTCCCAAGCCCTATTTATGTCCTCACTAACATTTAAGTTCTCCAAAGCTGCGAACCTGTTTGAGATCATTATTTGATACTGTTTCCTAACCTCTAGTTCACCTAACTTCTTGAGATTAAATCTCTCTGCATTAAATTTCTGTACTGCTTGTTTAATACCGTCAGTCTTTCCCTAACTTTTGCAACCATCAGATAGTGATCAGTATCACAGTCAGCTCCCCTGAAAGATCGCACATCGAGTATACTTGAATGCCATCTCCTATCTATCAATATGTGATCAATCTGATTATGAGTCTTCCCATCAGGAGAGGTCGAGGTGTATTTATGAATATTTCGGTGCGGGAACATCGTGCTCTTAAGAACCAGATTTTTTGATGTGGCAAAGTTTACAACTCTAACAAACATTACCATTACTATCCTCATGTAAACTCTCATTCCCGATCGTCGGTTTGAAAGTATCCTCCCTCCCCAATTTTGCATCAAAATCTCCTAACAGAATTGTCATTATATTTACGAAAATGATCGCAACCTGTTCTAATTCCTCATAGAATCTGTCCTTTGAGTCATCACTTTTCTCCTCAGTTTGTGCATGCGCATTCAGAACAATGATATTACACCAGCGACCTCTCAGCACCATATATGATATCCTATCACTAACAAAATCTACTCTCTTAACTGCTGATACTATTCTCTGGTGTACAAAGAACCTGTTCCCAATTGATGACTTTCATTTCCTTTTTCATAGAAAAAAGTATAATCCCCTGCTCTTACAGTGCCTCCCTCCTTTGTCCCACCCAACCTCCTGTACAGCCACTAAATCTAACTTATATCTCGTTAATTCCCTGGCCACTGTCATAAGTGACCCTGACCTATACAGGCTCCTCACGTTCCATGTTCCAAATCTCATGTTCCTTGTCCGTTGCTTAAGTTGTACCAAAGAAACAGTCCAGGTCCGAGGCTTTGTGATATGTTTCGTAACATGGTAATTTTTTACGGTGAGGAGTTGTTAGCACCTCGCCCAACCCCCAAGCTGGAGGACCACCCCTTGTCGGCTGTCCGCGACTGCTTATTCAAAGTATTTGCAGCTACCCTCCATATCCGGAGGCCGTTCCTCCATCCGCAACCTGAGGACGCGCCATGCTGTGGTGACAGGAACCCACTTATCATGGATAATGAAAAAGGAACATGTATGTTAATAGATGTTGCAACTTCAGGAGACAGAAATGTGATGAAGAAATCAGCTGAGAAGATTATAAAATGTAAAGATCTTACAACAGAAATACAACGCATGTGGAATGTAAAAACAAAAGTTATACCAGTAATAGTAGGAGCAAATGGAACCATCTCAAAATCATTCGGAACATGCCTGAGCAACATGCCGGGAAAGCACGAAATCAAGGAAATAGAGAAAACAGCCATAGTGGGCACTGCACACCATACTAAATGATCGTTGCTGCACACATACTTCGCAAAGTACTAAGTTAAAAGTACAAAACATTCAACATATGAACTAACATTGCATGTACCACAAATTGTAACTATCTTATAGAATAGCTGCAACACTATATACCCTATAAACATGGTTTCAGGTACATAATTGTAAATAGCCTGCAAAAAGGTGATTAATAATAATAACAATAATAATACCACCATTAGGAGTAGTAGTAGTAGTATATTGCCCTAATATGAGCGACTGACAGCGTCATTAAGTAACACACTGAAAACATATACACACTAATGGCGGTCGCAGTGTCATTTTATATACGAGTACATATAATTTAAGTAATGGTTTTCAATAAATTTACATGTCATTGAACAAGTCTTTAGGGTCCTATCAAGATTACCGCTATGTTATTTCGCGCAGCAGGCATCGTGTAGCTTCTGTAAAAACAGTTTCGAGGTAGACATCGTCAAAGTGGACTTAACTGGCATATACTCCGTATCTGTTCTCCTCATAACCACATAATCGGCTCACAAGAGACTAAATGCACACAGACACAGCATTGACTTAACATACGTTGTCACCATTCATTTAAAAGTCGTTTGACCAAACCCGAATTCACTGGCTCATATTTTAGTTAATTTAACACTCCTGTGATGGGTATTCCTCCATTTTGTCCGCACGTGTTTCATAAAGAAAAACTCTGGAAATGAAGAACTTTCAATGATATCATTAATCGTCATTACCATCATCCATCCGAGGATTAGGTCCTATTGGCGTGGAATCTACCCCATCTTGTAGATGCGTCTAAATATTCTTCCTCTGGAATGGCACTTTTGAAATGTTCCGTAAAACTTCATCAGAGTTCTTGCTGTCAGCGTACTGCAGGCAATTTATTACATCAGCTTGAGGGCTTATAATTTCCATTATGTCCGAAATCTGTAATACTGAAATTTAGACATTTATTTTTCCTTGCTTGAAATGGGTGCTCGTGTTACGAAACGAATTTCATCTGACACCAGTCACATTTATACGGTTATCCTTACCTAATTCTCAGCTGCGATATGACAATAGAATAAGTTTATCAAGCACTTAATAAATTCTAATCCTCATATAACTTAAAACTCTCAAAATCATATTTATGGTATCCAGACCTTTTAAGTAATTAATAGCTTCAACACTGATGTTTAAATCCTTCATGAATTAATTAACATAAGAAATAAAATTATTAACGTATTTTAATTATATGAAAGTTAACACAAGGATAGAGGCAAAACTGTACCACAATTGTCTATTGAAATCCAATATAAAATTAGAAGACTATAGGGACAAATAATAGCCATAAATACAACGTACTTCCATGTATTTAATAAAGAACACTATAAACTTGAAAATAATAAAAATGAAATACACATCAGAATACATTTTACCTGTTATTTTAAGTTCAAATCCATTTAACCGTAATTCGTAATATTTTTTCCTAGTTAATACTGAGGCTGTTACAACCTCCAGTCCTGCATGTACTCGTATTCTGGTTTTCTGAGATTTTTATATGCAGTGTAACTGAGTTCTGCTATTACTGCATGTGTTCAATAACGCTACTCCGCATTCAATTTTTTCACCCCAAACACCGGAAAGGTTTTTTACTCACAATACGTCATATCGGCGTGGTCGCTCTGCTTTTGTTGTAATATTCAGACTAACTTGATCGATAATTTGAAATGAAATAACGAGAAACGATTTAACATTATTTATTCCATACTGGGTGGTGGAATCCAATCACGATTAAAGATATTATAATCCTTATGTCGGGTATTTTACAGGCATGTTGAAAAAAATATGGCGCTTACATAAAAGTGGTTTTAAATTATATACAGCAACTCATACCAAACTCTCCTAAGTTTCACGCGCTCGGTAACCTGATAAATGCACAATATAAAATACGCCATTTTGTAGCTTTTATACTATTCCCTTCAGTTATTTCCCGGAAAGCTTTTTGGAGAAGACTTTATGACACCCAATTTCACTTACGAACTTTCATCTCATTTGGAAGGCAAAACCAACTTTTAAACTTGAATTAATATTTACACAAATTTGAGGTCTTATTTTATTTACTTCTAAATTGGGAGATTTGAGGTTCTCGCAGCGGTGCTGCTGAAGATTTAAGTCTTCTGGGATGTTACGCTGTGTTGACTGATTACCGACGTTTCGAAGCATCGTAATGCCTTTATCTTCGAGGCCAACGACGAAGGCATTACGATCCTTCGACATAGCATAATATCCCCGAACATTTGAAACTTCTACGTGTAAATTATAATAATACTAAATTTTAAATGTTTAGTAAAGACGGATCATCAACCTTAATCATTTAATGAAACAAAACGCAGAATAAATGTTGTCAGCATGTAGGTCTTTCCATTTCCTACAGAAATTGTATTGAAAATTTCTTCAGCAACACCGCTTTGAGAATCTGAAATCTCGCAAAAATTATTTTATAGAAATTTTTGTACCCCTTAAGGGGTTTTCAACATGCAAAGTTTCAGGGCCCTTTACAGAATGGTGCTACAATTTCTGACAGTCTGGAACCCCACACGGCCGAAATGTTGGTGATGTTAATACCGGAGTAAAGAATACAAAATTGAGCTGACCTTTAGTGGCGTCAGGTTCATGCTGACTTTCATAAAAATAAGTTAAATTTTTTATTTCCATGCCCCCGGTTCGTGAACAATTTAGCGGCCCGGTGTGTATTTCGTCTTCTCCCTGATTTGATGTTTCATTACACAATAATTCGACGAAGACTTCTTATATCGATACTGGAAGAAACGTTAACAGCAGATTAGAAGTGAAGAAATAAGCGGTACACTGACAATTTCAAAAATCTTAACCACGCAATGATTGTTACTTTGAACTAATGAGAGCAAGCACATGGAGCTCAAGAAGACAGATCACTGGTATGATATACGTCTGCTCCGAGAAGGAAAAGGAAGACCAGGAATAGTGGGAAAGAGGATTTTACCTTCTGCACCCCAAACTGAGCTTCAAACAACCAGTAATTTATTACTAAACTTATCTCATGTAATGTAGACGGTTTTAGTCAATGGTTACATCTCCATAAAATTCACAATTTCTTTCGATTTTTGGACCTAAGAGGGACAAGGTAACTGGGAAGTGGGGAAGAATGCATAAACGAGGACCTTTATGATCTGTACTCCTCACCAAATATTATTCTAGTGATCAAATCAAAAAGAATGAGATGGGCAGAGCATGTAGCAGGTATGGGGAAGAGGAGAGAGGCATACAGGGTTTTGGTGGCGAAACCTGAGGGAAAGGAACCACTTTGAAGTCCTAGGCGTAGATGGGAGGATAACAGTAAAACAGATCTTCAAGAAGTGGGATGGGAGGGCGTGGACTGGATTGATGTGGCTCAGGATAGGGACATGTGGCGAGCTCTTGTGAATGCGGTAATGAACCTACGGGTTCCATAAAATTCGGGAATTTCTTGACTTGCTGAGGAACTGTTAGCTTCTCAGGAAGGACTCTGCTCCAAGGAGTTAGTTAGTGGCTCGTTGAACAGGAAAATAGATAAAAGTATTACTGGCATAACACGAATAAGATATTAACATAGTGACAGAATTTTCGTCGCCGTGAATTGAACTTAAAGCAATTTACTACATTCTTCCTGTTCTCTGACTGCATTCATGAGAAAGCATTGTATCAAAGCTATTTCGTTTGTCTTATTCGTGTTTTAAACAAAAATCTCCAAGGAGTTAGTTAGTGGCTCGTTGAACAGGAAAATAGATAAAAGTATTACTGGCATAACACGAATAAGATATTAACATAGTGACAGAATTTTCGTCGCCGTGAATTGAACTTAAAGCAATTTACTACATTCTTCCTGTTCTCTGACTGCATTCATGAGAAAGCATTGTATCAAAGCTATTTCGTTTGTCTTATTCGTGTTTTAAACAAAAATCTGTCTTAGTAAAGGTATCAGTCATCTGGACCAGTGGTTATCAACCAGTACGATACAGCCACTGATAGAATTGAAGTCATTTGGGTGAAACGTGAGCTCGGAAAGAAGAACTTCCGTTGATGAGTGACATAAAACTAAAATATACGTAACTGTCAAAGTACACTTCTTGGAATGGGAAGTTTTGTTTTTAATATGGCGAGGCTACGACGTTTGGACAAAATAGCCGGTGGGACGCGATATGAAAAAAATTTAAAAACGCTGATCTAAAGCACTAGCAGCTGGAAGATCGGAAAACATCACCTCGTAGGGCCAGGAATCATTCCCTTCATCACTGGACTGGGAACCGCTCCGGGGCCTAACGAGCCTCCTACATATGTGTACGGATTGCTCTCTTTTGGGGGATTAAGATACCGGGGCGTAAAGCTGACTACCAACTTTAGCAAATACCGAGTTTTGGAGAGCGCTGAGATTTAGATTCAAGTCTTCTAGGATGTGACGATATGTCGGGCTAATAGTTCCCGTCGTTTCGAAGGATCGCAGTGCCTTCACCTTCACTAGATCCTTCGAAAGGTCGGGAACTGCTCGCCCAGTGACACAGCACTACATCTCCGAAGACCTAAAGTTTCAGCAACACCGCTGACAGAACCTCAACTCTCGCGTTAAGATTTACCTCGACACCCCTAGGTACATCCACGATATGATACGTAGCCACAGGAAAACGTTTTCGTCTTTGTAGATCTAATCAGTCTTGTAAATTTCTATTAATTTTTATGAGTTCAAAATTTGTATAAATCTTGTGGTTAATACTAAAAAAACAGATAATGTACTGCACGTGTCTGTCCGCCAGTCGCATGTTTTAAATTCTGTCACCGATATCAGACACCGAACTGACTGTTGTAGCACTAACGCTCCAGGCTTGTACTCGGGAGATGCCAGGTTCGAATTTCGGACAAGACGTCTGCGACCCTGCGTTTTATGGCTTTTGTCAGTCCCTCCAGGAAGACGCTCGAGTAGGTAACGATCGCACACTTTCCAAATCCTTTCCAGTTCATAACTCGTCAATAATTTCACGACTCAGCGCTGAGTGAGGCCTACTGAAAGTGTCGTTAAATTCGTCACAAAAGCCAGCGGAGACAAAAGTAATTTTGTATTTGTGAATTCCCTATCACCAACTACACCAGAATGACTAGATTTCCAATACTTAATATTATTTTCACCGTGCATGTTTATTAACACTAGTAAACACTATACCAACACATGCACTTACTATTAATGTTTTAATAGTAAGTGCATGTGTTGGTATAGTGTTTACTAGCTTTCCAAGTTCTGATGAGGGAACAGCCTTAGCACCAAATCTTGTGAATAATCTATACAGAGCCTGCATTACGATTTGAACGTTACTAACGTAAACTTTATTCTGAACTGTACTTAACACGGACCATCTTATTTAAAAACCGACTGAACGTGCGATATTCTGAGATGTCTGAAGCTGAAATTCAAACCAAAATCCTTGAGGACTGAAAATGATAACAGCCCTCCTCAGTTTTATATCTTTAAATATTGCATGCTGGCAGTCTTTTCCATCTTACAGGAAAAATCACGAAGAACTTGCGCTGTAAAGCCCTCATACGTGCACACAATACGCCACTGATACACTTCTCTTCCATGTCTTCTCTCTGTCCTTTCAAGCCCCTCCTATACTTTCATGTTCTTTATAACCTCAAAACGCGTCATAGGAAGGCACAAGTATGACGTCACAGAAGCGAATTTCCTTTTCAACCTCCTTCTTCATAACTCTGCAAATGGGGGTTGGTTTGCCTGGCTATATACATCCATCTATTGACCTGACAGTCCACCACCAACGCAAATATAATTCACGGAATTTTCCGTGAAAAAAGAGGCTTCCTTTACAGCAGGAGCGGTATGAAAAGTTAAAGTTTTATGGAAAGAAGAGAGATATCGTAGAAGCACACCTCTTCTACCCTGAAGATGCAGGCAGTGCGTTCCTTTGAAACGGTAGTAAATTACTACCAGATTACACGGAGTCACACCAAAGATATCAGTATTGTTTATGAGAATTTATTCATAAAAGTCCAAGGTGCTATCTGTTAAGGAACCATGACAAGACGCAACAGTCGTTTTCAGCTTCTCTGGCCTAAAATGTTTCACATTCTGCAAGCCACCTCCCCAGAGTGTCAAGAGAGTCAACCCAGTAACCGGGAACCAGACGCACCGCAATGAAGCTGGACGCGAGAAGCGGTGCATTCAGGCAAGGATAAATCGGGCTTATTTTTCATCTGTGAAATTACAGCGTTGTGATATGATGCCCTTTAAATGGCAATTACGGCCTTCACATGAGACAAGATTAGAGCAAGTGGATCGATGGGCATTTATTTTTAAAAAAATTATTTAAACCGATTTTCAAATTCCAAACGCATGTACCTATTTTAACTATTTACGCTCAAAGGCCTTATTGAGTGAGATGTTACACACTCGTAATAACTAAGGCCTAAGCGTTAGGCAGCTGTTCAAGAAACCCAGTGTTATTATGAAAACCCAACAAGACAGGAAATGTGCGTATAGCGTAACATTGAGGGTCGTTCGGACCTTCGTATCCTGGACTCTTCTCAGATAATCCAGATAATCACGGGGTCTCACTTTCTGTTGTTGTCCACAGTCTGTACACACATACTGACGTATTCTGTTATATATCTTTTAAACTTGTATGCTTACTGTGAAATAGTCGTTGTTAAATTTATAAGCCATACGTAACCTCAAATGTGTGTTTTGATTTTCTCTACAACTTCTGTTTGGAAATGTCTTTTCTCATTTCCGGAATAATTCAGCGAGATATTATCACAAAAGTATTTAGGTCTTCATGTATAGTGCCTGACGTTTGCCCGACTTTCACCAAACTTGAATTTTCTCGACATATTTTAATACAAGATATGCAATGTACGTATAACGTCGCATTGTGGCGCATTCGCGCAACAATTATGTAGTGGAAACACAACAATGCATTATGTGTGTGTGTTGTTGTTGTTGTTGTTGCTGTTGCTGTTCTTGATGTTGTTGAGCTACATGTCACTGTCAATTAATTACATAAAAATATTGAGTGTTGCACAATAAATGCTTTTATGGTAAATTTATGTAACTGGCAACAATGCAAATTATACATACCAGTTTTTGAAAGAAATTATATTCCAACTGATTTGAACTCTTTTCACACGTTACATATAAATGCTGCATTGATACAAAGGGTGTTCGTTTCCGCATGGCCTTTTTTAGACGTACAGTTTTGCTAACAGGTCGTAATGGCACGTAAGTCGTTGCGCAGCTTCTGATTTTTTGTAAAACATTTTACGAGATCAGACGGAATTAATCAATTATGAAACAATAAGTATTAAATACTATGAGTGTGTGTGTGTGTGTGTCTGTATTTTTGCCTTAGTTTTGCACTGGGAAATCCTTGTACACAAGGATTTCCCAGTGCAAAACATCGTTATAAAAGTGGACAGCGCGGTGAAGTGTACGCATGTACGTGTGAATGCCCCTGATGATGGTCACCTGATGACCGAAACATATGTAGGGTAATTTTAAGTGATAATAAACTTTAATTGTGCAATTGTTGGTCGATAAGTGTTTTTCTATTAGCACAATGCACGGTGAACAAAAAGTTAAGTTGATTCGTGTGAGATTTAAGTTCTCTTTAACGTTACGGGGAAGTGATGACGTAGTCCGGTGGGTTGGTACTTACGTTCGGAGGAACCTACTGTCTCTACGTTCATGGCAGAAGAGAAGACTTTTACCATGAACGTAGAGACAGAGGATTCCTCCTGAAGGTTGGCGTCTATCTAACAAAAACCGTCCCGCCACGTTGCAGGACATGGCAACCTGACAAATTCACAACCGCAGCAATTAAAGCCCGTTACAAGTATAACACAGTACATCAAGTTTTATATAGCAGTGGTATATGACAGTGCACACACAGCAAAGTATACATATCACTCGATAGGCAAGTCGGCTGCGCTATAGCTCAGACGGTTATTCGCCGGCCTCTCACCCCGGAGGCACGGGTTCTGTACCAGGCCATTCCATGTCGGAACTTTGCTGGAAGAAATGGCACTGGAAGATGTTTCTCTCCGAATGCTTAGGCTTTTCCCTGTCAGTGTCACTTCACCAATGTCCCACATTCACTCATTCGTATATCACCGACGCTATATAATCTTAGCAACTGACGGCGACGTTAAAAAAAACACACTTAAAAATATGGATAACTTTCGGAAACTGGACACTTTCTCGCTAGGTTAGGTAAGTGAGTCATATAAACGAACCATTAAATTATAAAAAGAATGTAGATTCCAAGGTGTTACGTAGATTGCTCACGTGCCCAGACTAGAGGCTACATATTTTGTGCCCAGGGGCATTGTTCAATACTGCAGGCCCTACAAAATTAAAATATTTACAGTCATAAGTTGACATCCGTAAAGACGCTAAACTAAAAGTGAAAGTACATTCAATTTTAATTGGGTGCCATGAGTTTATCTACATAAACCTCTATCCGTAATATATAAGTAAGTTTATTTCCAACTCATTGCACAAGTTCAAAAACCGTAATAAGTTACTCAATCCAACGTCTCAAGTCAGTCCCAATAAACAAGTTCTTAATTTTATAAAACTTTATCCAAAAAAGGTCCTTAGCCTGTAGATGGTTATTGAATTTGTGTCCCATAACAATAGCGGAGGCTAATCTTTAACAGATAAATAACTGTTAAGTGTCCTTGGAAAAACCTGAACAAAGAAATAATTTACTTATTTATAATTCTGTATAAGCAGGTAAGAAGGATTACTGTCGATCATCCATGTAAAAATGAAAGTGTTTCAGTCACAGCAAATGAAAGCAAACACTTAAAACATCTGGCCAAGCATCACATACAGCTACGCCTGCTAGACATGCAAGAAAGTGCAGGATATCGAACGTGAGAGAAATTCACACTAATTAAAAGAGAAATGGGAGCAGTTAAATAGAAACACATTGCGGACAAAAGACGAGAGCAAAACTTAAAGAGACAGAGAGGAAGTTGCCACATTATCGCTTGGCATTCTCCTGCCACGCATGAAACCGCAAAATTAGACCCGCTGAAGCCAAAGCATGGTAGCCAGGCAGGACGAACGTAACAATTAAGTTCCCTTATTAATCCAGTTAACCTACTTCCGAAGAAGAATGTTCCTTGTAGAGAACAGAAAATAATTAACACTGCAAACAAGCGAACTCTACTGTAGACTCATGCAAAACGGCTGCTTGGAAGATCGAGGAGTGGATGGTAAGATCGTACTAGCATAGATGTTATGTAAATAAAGTGGCGAGCGGAGTGGGTAAAAGTGTGTTAGGATTGTGCCCAATGACGCTGTTTAATATCAGCGGCATTAAATACTTGCGTCCTAATGACAGAGCCAGCAGCACCGAAATGTCTGCCTGTTAAGTCAGTCACATGTTACTTTTTTTTTCCAATGGCTTGACAGCCCCTTGGGGGCCTAGGCCGCCTCATTTTTCGAGGCTTCACGATCACGCCACACTCGGTAGGACTCCTCTGGACGAGGACCAGCTCGTCGCAGAGACCTCTACCTGACAACACACAACACTCACAAGAGACAGACATCCATGCCCTAGGCGGGATTCGAACCCACAATCCCAGTAAGCGAGCGGCCGTAGACCCACGCCTTAGACCGCACGGCCACTGGGATAGGCCACATGTTACATTATCTTCCTTTATGGTGCTCCAATAGAAATACTGTACGCTTCTGTTTAACGTATACGGGCTATACGTATCGCTTATCTCTTATTTTCAATAATATTAATATTCGGCGAAGAGTACAAACTGTGACTCTCCTTATGCAATTATATTTTTTTCTTCCATGGCGCAACAGCCCCTAGTGGGCCAGGGCCTCCTCATTGTCAAGGCTTCACGTCACACTTAGACACAACACACGCGGTAGGACTCCTCTGGACGAGTGATCGGCCCGTCGCAGAGACAACACCTGACAACACACAACACTCACAAGAGACAGACATCCATGCCCCCGGCGGGATTCGAACCAGCAATTCCAGCAAGCTAGCGGCCGCATATCCTCGCCTTAGACGGCGCGGCCACTGGGATCAGCTAAGTAATTTTATACAGGTAAACAATTTTACAGTAAAACACTATCCATCTACAAAAGGCTCATTAGGCCTACTTCTAGTCTTTTGAAAAGGAATGTAAAAGTTAAATGCTTGAAGAAACGTTAAGTAAACGCACAATTTTGGTAGCAAATATTCAGTGAGAAGAAGGGCACTAAAATACACTTCGACAATCCTCTGTGACCATATTCAGTCATTCCGTTATAAGGCCTAAGTGTGAATGCATGACTGCGGTGATGAATCGATGGAATTCATGAGGCCGCCAGATACTATCTTGTATTCGGATCTATAGAAGCAAAGCAAATACAGTGTCACGTTTCCATCCGTTATCAAAACCTCCATTACATTAATTACATAACAGAATTCAAGCACAGTATATGTCAAACTACGGTTCCTGCCTCGCAAAGAAAGAACTCATGTCTCCATTATAAACACCAACCCCTTAATGCTATATAGTGAAACAGTGATATCACAGAAACACATGTCCTTAAAAAATGCAGAGATTTCAAACAATACATGAGGTGACATATATAGCTACAAATGATTTTAGACGGTTGAATATTCTAGAATTTCTGACTTCTTTTTTCAACGGCCCTAGTTGGCCGAGGCCTCATTGTTGAGGTTTCGAGATCACAATCAGACACACCACACTCGGTAGGACTCCTCTGTACGAGTGATCGGCCCGTCGCAGACACCTCTACCTGGTAACACACAACACTCTCAAGAGACAGACATCCATGCCCCCGGCGGGATTCGGACCCGCAATCCCAGCAGGCGATCGGCCGCAGACCCGTGCCTTAGACCGCGCGGCCACCGGGATCGGCTCTGACTTAGTAGCCTGTAGTAATTCGGTACTGTAAAATGCATACGATTCTAAGCCACCTTGGCCAGTTATTCTCGCCTGTAGAAACATAGTTTAGGTGTCGAATAAACACACGGTAGGAAATCCCGGTCGAGTACGTAGGTACTGTGGATTCGTTGCTAATAGCGACGCTTTTTTCAAGTCCTTAGATTGCGTAGCGTGAAGCGATAGAAAATTATGGCGTGGAAAGTACGTTGATGGAAGCGATCGTGGTTTAATTAATTTACGCCAGTATCCTACGATCTACATTACACACTGAATAAAAAATACAACATGGGGATTTCACGGTGGTTTGTTAATATTTAAGCAGGAAATGGAAGAATATGTTTCACAAAACGACAAATTTAAATATCTTTCCTTCATCCTATCCTACTGAGTAATTTGTGTATACAGTATTGTCGAAATGTTGAAAACTGCCTCCTTCTTCCGAGTCAGTCCTGAAGCGGACACGAAGTTCCTTCGATAAGTCGGCGATTAATACTGCTTCGATACGGTGGTATAGTGTGCATGATGCAGCTATAATACAGTGTTGAAGCAGACTCTAGTATGAGTATACTGTCTTATATTATGCCTTTCACAAATTAAAAGCTTAATTTATGCTACTAGGCCTATAGCAATCTTGTATAACAGACTTATCAGCTGAAATTGTTTTTCGCATGGCGCAACAGCCCCTAGTGGGCCAGGGCCTCCTCACTGTCGAGGCACCACGATCATACACAGACACACCACACTCGGTAGGACTCCTCTGGACGAGTGATCAGCCCAAAGCAGAGACCTCTATCTAACAACACACAAAGCTCACAGGAGACAGACATCCATGCCCCAGCGGGATTCAAACCCACAATCCCAGCAAGCGAAAGGCCACAGCCCCACGCATTAACCGCGCGGCCACTGGGATCGGCTATCAGCGTAAATACTCCAGCCACTAATGCTATATAGCTTAGTTAGTCGTACACAAGATACACAAAACCTTGAAAGTTATTCTAGACTGATAGTACGTCGAAAGTGGGGCTGACTTCCTGAATATGCGTCAAATTATGTGAAACGCAACAGTACAGAATTTAGGAAACGCCTTGTGCTCGGTACGGAGAGGATGTATGCAGCCTTTTTCTCATTCTAGATCTCTGCCATTTCCAATTTCCTCACTACGCCACAACCCCCCCCCCCCCCCCCCCAGACAATGGCCACAGCAACTCGTTCATTCACAAACTCTGCACCCGGGAGAGTAGGACAGCGATGCGGCGACGGAAAACTCTGCAGTCAAACGTCTACCACAGGCAGTCGCGACGGAAGTACGTGTTTGTAATAATTTAGCCGTTTAGCGCACAGTGGCTACTATACATATCAGTTCTACCGCTACAGAGTCCTGTATTTTCCCCACGGAGCATACTTATGTGTATTGTATGACTCTCACAATAATTAGGTTCTGAAACGTGAGGCTGTGTAGTCTGAAAGAAATTTACTAACGTTTCGGAAGAACCTACTGCATCTGCCTCCAAAGAAGAAGAGGCTAAAATTGGTGGTGCACATAGCATGCACAGAAAAGATGATAAACAGCAATTTTAGCCTGAATAACTGAATGGAAGAAGCCACTTCAGAGACCTAGCGTAAATAAGGGGGTTATATTACAATGGATTTTAAAGAAATGGGATATTGGAGTGCTGACTGGATGCTAGAGTTCGGACAGGATATTAGGGGGCACTGGATAATAGACGGGGACGAGATATTAAAATGGGGACTTGATATCAGAGTGGGAACCGCATATTAGAGCGAAACTGGATATTAGATTGGGGTCTGGATTAATTTCGTTCAGAAGAGAAATTACCGGCGGGGTTGAGAATATGGCAATGATCTTACATATTCTTGATCAGCTGAACAACTAACAGAATCTCAAAAAGGCTTATTCTACTTGGAAATGGTGAATGGTGAGAAAGGTAAAGTTGTCCTTGTGCATGCCAACGTCACTGCAACAGCTGTTTTGATAAAGACGTTTGGCATTTAAATAGTTTTTTCTGAAGAAAATTCCGACACTTCAGATAAGAAGATTACAAGAAGGAAGAGGTAATAACTATAGGCATAGACGGCTGAAATTATCGCATGTACGAGGTAAATATGTTTATCGACCGGATGTGGTTATCAGACCGCACTTTGTTATGACGTTAAGGGGGAACTCATTTGCGGTTTGTCGAAGAGTCACAAGTGGCGTACAGCTACAGGAAGCTCGCAAAACTGCCAGTCGAAGTGTAAACCACAATACCAGATTACGTGGCTTGTGGGTGTTTCAAGTAGTACTCGAATTAATACTGAACGCATGACTTTGTTGTTAGAATTGTCACAAGTAATAATGTGGGAGTGTGGGTTCCTAGTGAGAGCTTGAATGAAACAGAAATATGAATACGAAGCCCTCCTGCTCATGCAAAGGCCTAGTGACCGGTCAAGCGCCTACATAAGCAGACAACCCCAGCCGAGTTGCTGCATAGATACACACATTAATACTGACGATGATGCACTTTGTGACATGTCACAGATCTGGCAAGCACACAGTTCTATAACCGAACGATTCGTGTGGAGTTAGGACTAAAGAAAACTACAGCAAATCTCAGTATGTTAAGTCGGTCTGCGGGACTACAATTGAAATCTGAACCTCCCACATACAAAGAAGCACTGCTAACCACAACGCTGTGACGGTCGATCAAATGAAGAGTCTATAGACGTGATGGTAAGTACTGTCTACTTGTCTGGTAACAAGAACTGTCAGTTCAAACACTTCGAGCACTGATTCTTTCTTGAGGAAGCGTTTTGTTTCATCCTTTCTTGGATTACTCAATGATCTTTTCATACTGGAGCAGATAATGGGATAAAACTGTGAACAATCAATTTAGATGGGCGGGAAAGTAGTGTGTGACACATATATTAAGGTACATATCCAGAATTTTTGCACAGGTGTGCCGTATCTCGGCACTTTGCGGCCAGCGGCCTTCTACAAACGACGCTGCCTGCCATATGTGCTTTTTCCCTAGACCCTAACTAATGCCATTGCATTAACTGCAGCTACCTCAGGAATTCCCTCCGTGTGCAGTGTCTGACTTAGTAATCAGTTTCTACATGTGTGTCTCGGACACAAAATTCTAAATTACTGTTTGGTGTGAGCAGACTGTATACTAATCATTGCGGGTGTTGTGCGGTGATTAGTTTAATCTGCATTTCCGTGTTTTGTTTCTTGATTTTCCGAAAACATCACGAAAACATTTTATTTTGTGTCTGTAAAATGTATGGGGCCTTTCTATTTTCATTTATGTGATTTGCTTTGACGTCAAGTGGGGCATTTCCATGCTTGTGTTTGTGTTATGTGTGTTCTGTTCCTACAGACACATTGTGAGAATTTGGCCACTGTTATTTCTAATTATTTTCTTCTTGGATCTCGACCCGTGAAGATGGGACCGACACGTTGTCCCGAAACGTCGGTAAATAATTACCACACGACGCCGTGTAATCACCCAAAAGACCACAGATTACATCAACATCGCGGCGGAAGCCTGAAATCAAGGTTATTTCATAAAATGTTTGCTGTTCTTCATTGAATTCTTGGTTCTGATCTAACGTTACTTGTCTGATATTTTTCCATCAATGTTTCCACGTCTTCCCTATTTAAGTGTGGTAAGTTCTGTGTTGCCGATCCCGGTGGCCGCGCGGTTTAAGGCATTGGTTTGCAGCAGCTCGCTTGCTGGAATTGCGGGTTCGAATCCCGCCGGGGGCATGGGTGTCTGTCTCTTGTGTTTATTGTGTGTTGTCAGGTTGAGGCCTCTGCGACGGGCTGATCCCTCGCCCAGAGGAGTCCAACCGAATGGTATGTGTCATTTAGTGTGATCAGGTGCAACAATAACCCTCTGCACCTACAAGGAGTAGGTAGAAGGGGTCAGACTTAGATAGAAAGAAATAAAGAAAATTCTGTGTTTCAAGTTGCATTGTGTACAATTACAGGAAGGTGGGGGTGTATCACGGGGACAGAGAAAAATCACGGAACCCCTAAGTCAAGCCGCCCGCCGACTCAGAATCGAGCTGGAAACATTCCGAATACAAGCAGGAGTGCAACGACGCCGAGTGAGTGACCTACTATATGACCTTCCGTAAAACAACTGACAGTTAAGCAAACACTCAAAACTAGAAGGTACCGTAATTACAAAAACTCGCCACTGGACCTTGTCCTACTTCACCTGAATAGAGCCCACACCCACACTCTACTTCTTCATATGCACTGTAAATTTATCCACCTATCTATGCCTTGGTCTACCAAACGGCATTTTACCTGCACGTTTTCCTACCAACATTTTTTTCTCAGCTCTCCTCGTTTGCTATATGCCGCACACCTGAAACTCCTTAATTAAATTGCTCCAATAGTAGTATAAACTGAAAAGTAAATGAGATATGCGATCTTCTGGGATATTACGCGGCGTGGTGTGGTAATTGTTTACCGACTTTTGGGACAAAGTGTCGGTCCCATCTTCATGGGTCAAGAGTCCGGTCCTATCTTCACGGGTCAAGAGTCCTAAGACTCTTGACTAGTGAAGATGGGACAGACACGTTGTCCCGAAACATCGGTAAACATTTACCACACGACGCCGCGTAATATCCCAGAAGAGTGCAGATCTCATCAACATCGTAGCGGAAGCTTGAAATCAATGAAAAGTAAATATTATGAAAGGTCTCACTATACGCACTTTCTTCATACTCCACTTACTTTTTGTTTCTTAGGTCCAAATGTTCTCTTCAGCCCTTAGTTCCAGAAAAAACCTCAATCTATTTTCTTCCAAGAGAGCGGCAGACCAGTTCACACATATACAAAGTTAGGAATCATATACGTTAGCTGCCGGTGAACGAAAGGATTAGCTAGGGCAAATGTTGGTTAACTTCTCACCTTTCCGGTAACTTCCGGTAAAATTCATTCCAATACCTTCATCATTCAGAGATCATCACAACTACAAAGGGTATAAGTACGCAAAACGCACAGCTTGTGATTGAATCGTCTTTACGTAATGCATCCTTATGTCGATTTGTCGGTTACCGACCTGCTTCAGTGCGATCGTTCTGGTAATGACAAATGCAAATACCAGGGGTGGAGACTAATAAACCACAGGGGGAAGTTTCCCTAAGGGTATAATTACTTTGGGGTCGAACACTGCCAAAGGCTTCAAGTTAATCAGCAGAGAAACCAGACGGAAAAGCCGATGGCATAAAATGCTGGAAAATATATTATATTGCTTGGAATATAAACGTTACTGGGCTCACTTAATAACAAAGACCGGCCGATTGCCGTCGAATACTCGCCAGGCTTTTATTTTACTAACAGACCAATTTAAACGTTTGAAACTAATTTGTGGAACTACAGAACACAAGAATTTAATGTCGTACATGGAACTGCGGCAGAACTTTCGTGTTTATACGGGAAACTACATCATACGCTCGAATGATCCCTCTGAGAAAAAAAACGGCGACAAGTGAATGCAACGATCGACTTTTATCTTGCAGTCTTTAATCTGCTCTGCACTCTATATATTGGTGAATGAATTAAAAGAAAGACAGAGTCGCACTGTATCTCCTTTCATATTTGCTGTACTTTTAACATTTCCAGGGGTATCTTCCAGTGCTCCACTTATAACAAGATGACACTGATGATCCAACCAGCATTCCGCACCTGAGAGTATGCTACATTTTAATAATTATTTGTAGATCAGATTTTCATGCGACTAGTCCCAAACTTTACAAAGAGCACTGTGTTTCCGAATCCATAAAACACATACAGATCTGACATTATATACACCGTGCAGTATTCTTACAAGTAAGTACAGTAACCAACAAATGCACATAAAACGACTAAAATCATACATAACGTATAAAATTCCTACATGTTTCAGCGCCGAGGCGCCATCTTGAGGGAATCCAAAGTACAAAGGTTTGCAAGCACAAACTACGTAATTTTATAATTCTAACATTTTGACATTTCATTGATGTAATACCAAGATTGTTGTGTTGGTACTCGCAAACCTTTGTATTCTGGATTCCCTCAAGATGTCGTCCTGGCGCTCAAACATGTAGGAATTTTATATGTTATGTATGATTTTTAGTCGCTTTATTTGCGTTTGTTGGTTGTTGTAGTTGTCTACAGATCTCATAAAAGTCACCTTGTGAAGCACATTAAGGGTCAAGTACGTTTTAGGATACATGAATCGATAACGAAAACAGTGTAAAGTCATATAACCACAAACCATGCAAATTCCTGGAACTGATTATGGATGGAAAAACGTCACGACATGGACATATTCAGAAAATCTACATTAAAATAAAAGTCATAACTAACATGAAGTTATGTCTTAGTTTCATTCAATAAGACTTCGGGTAGAAATATGTCATCACAGCTACATACTGAGTACTTTGATCTTGTAGTGCTGTAGCAGAAGAAACCGAAAATTTCGCTTCGTGATTAAAATGACAGAAAAATTTCGTGGGAAGCTGCATTAATAAATTTCACGACTTACTTAAGAATGTATTAACTGCAAAGTGTATGTATCTTCGAATTACATACAATCATAGTTTTGAATAGAAGAATTAGAAGAGATGTTAAAATTAGAATTTTGTGGAATACAATTTAAACATTGGCTTGCAACGTTGAAAACAACCACGTGAAACTTCCGTTAGCTTGACCAGATTCCCATTCAGAAGTTTAACTTCACACCTCATCAACACAAGGATTGCTGTCACCGCCAAGCAAACCCGTTCGTTCATAGACCGACGAATGGCCAGTTTCAAGAGATATATTATAAACATAATCTTTGTTTCTGAAGACACACAACACTGTACTGCCTCTTTGCAAGCGGTGTTCATATACTTCGTCAAATGCATTATATTTAGTCACGTACAGTAATGGCAGGAAGTTGATAAAAATAACTCTGTAGCTTATTCTCTTCCCAAATCAGTTCACAGGCTTATTAAATAAAAATGCAAGCACATACAATTTTATCAATGGATTATTAGCAGAGTATGACTTCTCTTGCAAACATCTGAAGTAGTTTCACTCGTATGTTGCACATTCAAGAACTAAATACCTCCAAATGTTTCGTTCCATAACTAATCTCCAAAACAGCACTCCCGCACACGAATAACAGTCCAAACGTAGGGTTACTTGGTGTCTGGATTTTATTTGTCGTCTACCGTTCCAAAACACACTAGTCGGTAGTCAAGGTCCATAAACCGCGTAATCGTAATTGTAACACAGGTTTTTCAGAACCACACAAAATTGACCACTTCCAGACTTCAAAACACATAAAGGGATTCGATCAGTGGGCCTGCAAGAACTTCAAGAGTAGAGAATGTAGTTAAAACATTGAGTTTACAGACATCTTAATGAATAATAATAGAGGTGGCATGGTTAGCACAAAGGATGACACTTCGACGCAGATACCTTCTTATGAAAAAATGTCCTATTAAGTACGGGTGCACAAATTTTGCAAAAATGTAGAAGCCACCTCAAAATTCTAACGCCAGAAGGGTGACATGAAGCAAGTTTCATATTGAAGACCCACAAATATTCGGCACGACCGGAGAAAATTCAGTCGCCACAGCGACCTGGCGCCCGGGATTTGTGCACCCCAGATCTTAAGAGATCACCACTGTATGTGTGTCTCTTTATCTCTTTGTTTCCCCACTTAAACCCTTAAACCTCTTTGCTGATTTTCATGAAATATGGTATGGACATCATCACTAATAGATACAATTCGTGCACACATTTTTCTTTCCTACAATAGGTAACAATAACATGGCAGATGCGTGAAATTGTGAGGTGGGAGCGACACTGCAATCGCCGATCGTGAAATTATGTATTGCAACAGGCCTCTGAAAAATATATTCTACGAATTTTTAAGAAAAAATTATTTTGAATAATGTGAAACGACAATAAAAATATTAGTGCTTAAATTGTTACTGTTATAGTTACTGTTAGTTATACGTCCACCAGGATTCAAGCCTGTGGATGTCTACGCACGAGCTCAGCATGCCAACTCATCAGCTAAATTGAACGATTATAAATATACATTATTCAAATATGACATCAGCACACGATCTGTTAACCTGAAAATACATGTAATAGGAAAGCGGGATTTATGAGTTATATAGTCATAAATGCATGTCAAAACTCTCTGTGACCTCCAAATCCTGTATTGTGAATAAATGCTACGGTGTAACACAAACTTCCAGGTATGAAATAAAGTGAAATTCAAACATGAACTTGTTTAATGTTCAATGTCACAAATTCACCAACACATGCACCTTTTACTATTAAAAATTAATAGTTGTTAAAATGCCTTACATATGTTTCGGTCGGTTAACCGGCCATCATCAGGGGCGATTAAAGTTACTTAATGGATGTGTTTATATTAAGTAACTTTAAGCCCCTGATGATGGCCGGTTAACCGACCGAAACATATGTAGGGAATTTTAACAACTATTAATTTTTAATAGTAAAAGGTGCATGTGTTGGTGAATTTGTGACATTGTTTGTTAAACATGCACGGTGTAAGCAATGCTTGTTTAATGTTGTAAAACGTGGTCAGTAAAATATCTAACCCCTAGTTCCAATATTTTCTCTTTTCTCTCAATGGATGGTCTAATCAGATTCTTCAACAGAATATTGTATTTTGAGAAGAAAGGATCACACTTTGCAACTATTTGACAAAGTTTAAGCGTGGATATCGAAACGGGGAATGCTGTTCTGAACAAAGGAATAGCTTAAATACAAGGCTAACTTCACTTGTAATTGTTGTTATTGTTATTTGTTGTTGTTGTTGTTAAGTTCATGTTTCTTTTCTTCGGACTACTTTCCGATTCATTCCGGCTAACTTCACTTGTCACTATTTCCAGATTGCTGTCAAGTAAAGGTGTTTCTTCCTCCTCCACTTGTAACTTAAAATAGGAATAAAACTATTAACACGTGGAGCCGGGATAACTCAGTCGGCACAATGACTAGGCTATGGGCTGCAGGATTCGGGGGTCGATTCCCGGCAGGAGTAAGATTTTTTCTTCGCCGAAACGTCCAGACCAGCTGTGGAACCCAGCTTCCTATTCAAGGGGACTGGGGGTTCTCCTGTTCGGGGGTAAAGTGACCACGGCATGAAACTGACCACTCATGTCCAACTAGAATCAAGGTTAAAAATGAGTGGAGCTATACCTCAGCTCCTCAAATATGCATTCACCGCGTGCACACGGACAAATTTACGTTTTACCTTTACCGTTAATAGTACTTTTCTCGACATATTAATTACAGTTTTTAAGATGTCACTATCTCCAAATATGTAGCGTTGAACGCTATGATGAGTGGTGTATAATTAGTTGGAAAGCATGTAGAAGAAAGCGCTCATGGCACAATTAAGTATCATGCAGGAACGTGCTCGGATACACCGATGAGAACCACTGAAAAATTCAACAGTCTAAGACACGGCCGAGATTCGAACCGAGAACCTCACAGCCACATCAAAACACGTCGATTCAGCCAACTTGCTCAGAGTAAGTTTTCTTGTCACTGAAGAAAAGATTCAACAAATCTCACACTTTCTTCCAAATATCTTAATTTTGCATTGCACTGACGCAAATGGACAACTTTACCTTTTTATACGAAGTAATACGCAAGGGAAGTGCTCCTAAACATTAAAATCTTATTGGCACATGTACGAAAACCCGTACACCTAAGACTGTAAACCGGGGCAAACCTGTGTATAGACACACAAGCATGGATGGGTTAATTCAGGGCTTAACACTCTTGTTAATGGCATAGTTCACGGATTATTTGAGAGCTAATCAATGGTAAAGTATATGTTAATTCCTACAGAATAGATATAATTTGTACATTGCTCCTTCCTTTAGAGAAATGGCAAAGCGAGGTGTATATTATCAGTCGATAATTCACCCACATAACACACGGTCGACCCGTGAACTAGGTATTGCACAATTGGCGGACAGCCTACAGGTAAAGTACGGCAATAGGAGTGGGAAAAGCGTGGGTGCTGACTCTACCCCAACCCCCTCCTCCCGGTTACCTGGCACGGTTACCATGGAAATCAGACTCACAGCGCAGCAAATCCACGACTCTTTTCAATCCAGACTTGTGTTGACTGGGCAGAACACTCGTGTGGTACAGTACATTCAACAATAATAACACGATAACTGCATAAATACAGCATTTATTATTAAAATATAACTTTTTCATTCCTCATTCAGGCGTTCTTTACAAAGTGAAAAAGAAAGCATTATGTGGACCATGTACGTCTGTCTGTCTGTCCCTCTGCCACTCTGTCTGTCTGGCTATCTATGACCTAGTATCAGCGACTAAAGCCATCGTCGGATTTTCTTGATATTCGGTATAAGCATTCTTTACATAAAGTTGTTAGGCAAGCGTGAGTTTCGTGAAAATCGACTGAGTTATACGTTACTTAAAGGCGTCAACAAATATACATGTTATGTTTCATATTTCTTGACCGATTTGGGTGATATGCGGTACAAAACATATCCACGTAATGCTATTGAAGATTTGTATGTTTCGTGAAAACTGGGTGCAGTAAAAGCAATATTTTACCTAGCGGTCTAAATAAATTTTTACCCATAATTACCACATTTATTGGCCGATTCTGGTCAAACTCAATACTGAGATGTGCATTGGGCTGTGATGTGTTTCGTGAAAACCGCTGTAGTAAAAGCCGTGCTTCACTTCAGGGCGACATGAAATCTCCGTATTTTCTACATGTTTTCGTCCGACTTCGATAAAAGTTAATACAGAAGATCATACGTAATGCTGTTGAATAATTGTGAGTTTCGTAAAAAACGGCTTGGTGAAAGTCACGCTTTACGTAGGGAGTAAACGATTTTGAACCCATTCTTTCAATTTTGTTGTCTCATTTCGGTAAAATTCGGCATAACAGATTTTCACATAATAATGTTGAGTATTTGAACGTTTCGTGCAAATCGGCGCAAGGACAGACGTCCTTTCTTCTTATAGGCACAAATGAATTACATTTACATGTATACCGTGAAACCGTAAGATATTTTGAAAGTAAAGAACGCTCTAGTAAAGTCCATTCACTGCGTAACGCTGTACACCATGTGCAGTCTTGTTCTTACGTTCTTTACGTAAGGACGATGTCAGTAACCCAGACTATACAGATTACAGGGTAATTAGTGAATGATTTGGAAAGGATATGGAATTATGATGACTTAATATGATATATCCCGGCATTTCCATACAGGGGCTAAGGAAAACTACGAAGAATATCAGGATGGATGATTTGTCGATCAGGATTCGAAACGATTTCATTCCAAATAATAGTCACAAGTCTTATCTCTTTCAGTAAAATTTTTCGGCCTGTTTTTCCTTAGAGCATACAGTACTGAGATAACGAAATTGCTTATTTCTGATAAAGCACACCTTCAACAGTCGAATAATTATGCTTGTAACTGTACATTACATCATTTTATACTGCTCAGGAAGTATAACGTTTATATATTTAGTGTAATAATGGCTACATGTGCAATATACGTAACAAGAGTGTCGCGTAGCTTCGTCATCTAGGACTACACAGATGACTAAAGAAGCAAGTTTCTCCGAAACGTACGCACCTGTATAACTAATCTACACCGTTTCTTATCACAAAGCTCGAGAATCCTCTTGTCCACGTTAATACATCGACACACTGTATGTAACATAATCTTCACAGAAACACACACAACCAGAGTAGCGTAGTCGGTATAGAGACTAAGCTACGGCCTGGAAGGACCGGGTTTCGGATCCCGATATGGGCAAGACTTTTTTCTCTTCTCCAAAACGTCCATACCGGTTCTGGGGCCCAGTTCCTATTCAATGGGTACAGAGGTTCTTTCCTGGAGGTAAAGCGGCCGGGGCGTGAAGCTAACCACTCACCTCCATCTAGTGCCGGGGTTAAGTATTAGATGAGCTATACCTCTGCTCCCCCTATATGCCTTCATGGCGTGAACAAGGAAAACGTTACCTTTACATATATATACGCTACGCGTATACACACACGTATATATAAACATATGACATCCAAATTTACTGATTCGTGCCCTTGGCTAGTTACTTCACTGTATAAGAAACAATTACAATGGAATTAAAACTTTGAAACGACCGAAAATGAGACTCCTTTCTTCGTAATACATTCGCCGTGTCACCAGGCAACGCCTCCGGCAGGGGAAAGTGACTACTTGCCTAACTGCAGACGCACGTCAGTATACGTTTTGCCAGAATACTGAAAACCTTTCTGAACAGCTTCGATCTGTGGCGCTGCGTAGTTCGGTACGTAAGTACCAACATTAGGGGAAAGCAGCAGGTTACTCCGAAATATCGGCACCTATCTACCAAACTACACGGCATAACATCTCCGAGTGCCAATCTCGTTACCAGCCCCGAGTTCCAAGAAAACGGCCTAAGGAGAACCACGTAAAATCTAGGTATAGGCAGTAAATGTTCTGGTCAAATACAAGCCAGTTTCGTCCGGAATAAAAGTCGGGCGCATCTCCAACATGTAACATAATTTTTCCAGAGCTAATCATTACATCATTGTAGGATTACCTGGATTTTAGAACTTCCTACAACAGTAATACAGATCTGTTTACACATGGCCGAAACTACTGTCAGTATTTGGCACCCTGCATGTCCGTTCGTGAACCTGCACATAGGAATACATGTCATTACCATAGATGATATGCTTGTATTCCACTTGCACTTCTTGTGATAAGACATCCGTAACCTGAAATTACTTTGAATCAAGCACTTAGGCAGAGTACTAAGTTTACGTTTCGACTTCTGTTGACTCAAGTACATATTTACTTTGAAGGCTTAAACGAAAGTGCCAACTGAAACCCGTCTGTATCAAAGGTGAGCCAGCTTCTACAATATTGAGTGGTTTCTTGATATGTAATTAGTTGCTGCAGAATTTAAAGGCACTACGAGAATTTCTGTAATTATTTCTTCCTTCGACAGAGGGGTTCAGCCTTACGGTAGTCCACAGGGACTGATAAGTAGTTACATATATGTATGTATATATGTACGTATATATGTGACAGTAGACAGACGGTTACTCAGGAACTGCCAGGAATTTCTGTCGTCCTTCTTTTGAAGCCTACTGTTCTCACAAAACAAAGAAACTATGCTAATGGTAAATACGCACAGAAATAAGCAATTAAATACTACAGATACCAACTTATATTTCTTGTTTTCCTAAACATATCGATTTGGAGTAAAGCAAAAGAAGGCAAACAAACGCCGGAAACTCCTCTCAGAACTTAAATAATCGCAAAACAAGGTAAAGTTTCCAAATCTTGGGATGCAATGCTTGTTTTGTCCCACACCCATATGCATTGCCATTCCAGGATTACCAATTTCATTTATTCTTATTCCACACCCATGGTGTAAGCAATCAAGCCTTTTCCTCTTCACGTAATCGTTTCTTTTTTATTGTCTCCCTCAGTCTCGGCGACATGTTCCTTTATACTGCAGAATCTCTTTCCCTATTATTTAATTAGACATTTTATCTAGATACTTTATCCAGTATTGTCTGATGTAGCCATCCCTTGCCATTCTGTCGCTATTTCACCTTGAAGTGGATGTAGTTCAGCTAGTTACAGCTTGGTGAGGTAAAGAAGTAAAGAAGTAGCTTTGGTGTATTGCTCAGGAAAGAGTCAGGTTTCAGTCACAGGGGTTAATCTTAAGGCTTCCTCAGCACTGCCTACAATGCGAACAATAACGCAAAAAGTATAGTTCTGAGTCAACAGATACATTGTTTATTTGTATTCTTACTCAGTAGCTGTTATGTGAGATAAACAGTCACGACATGATGTGCCTTTGTCTTCTACAATAGCTATACACATACATAACCTGATACCAGTTTCGTTTTGCGAACAGGTGTTGTTTAGGTATGGTACTGACTCATGCCGACGATCGGTATGTGCCGCAAGTGAACCTATCTAATTCAAACGGCTTATCTTGTTTCGCACAAAACTGAAGTGCTCTTCCTCTTACAATCAAAAACTCGAATTTCGCAATGTAACTCAGTAAGATAAATTTTTTTCTTGTCCTACGAAGTTCTACCACTTCTAACTGACACAACGTTCACACTGGCCATTACTTACTGTAGGGAGAAGCTCGTGTGAATCCGACTGGAGTAAGAAGCCTGCAAATTCTCCTCCTGCGACTCCTCTCTTCCATATAAAGGTCACTTTCTACTAGTATATACACAATGAAGAAAGTAGCTATAATGATGAGCTGCAGGATCCTTACGGCCAGCTGTTCTCACAACCAAATGCTTAAACAAGGCAATCTGCTCCAGACAACATGAAAACTAGACATGTGGCCAGATGTGTAGTTCACATTCCATCTCAGAAATCCTGTACAAGAATCGAACCAGGACTTGATTGTCACTCCATGTTCAGCTGTTTTATTTTGTAAGTATTTTCAGTTACTGGCTCGTGTTATTAGGAGTTTACCAAACACAAGACTAGGTACGATTTTCTGCAATATCAACTTCTTCACAACACGACGAAAATTATTTTTATCTAGCCTTGAGGAAGCCTTGTACGAGTAAAAAGAAGTTCGGGATTTAGATATTAATTCCACAGACCGAAATATATTTTGTTCTTAACAGAAATATGTCACTTCTATCAGTTCTCTGACACACTGCCATTTTTTATACCGCAATATTGCCGTCGGAGAGAAACTTAAGACACTGTACATGTTACTACAGAATATTAAAATACTAATGTCTAATGAATCCGCATAAACAACACTGTCACTAAACAGATTATATCAAACCAACTAATGCACAATTAAAAACCAATTTTTATTGTAGCTTTTATAAAATGTTTGTACCCCTACATATGTTTCAAACCTTAGTTCCTCATCAGGGGGTTTTTTGTCTTTAAAAGCTACTACACTTCAATTACATAATTTTGAAGCTCAAACAGCACTTGTGTCCTGATATTGTGATAAAAATTGTCTTGATGTAATTTGTAACACATTAAAACTTAAGTTTATAAGTTAAAATGGTTAAAAGTTGTAAAAATAGTTGTATAAGTTTTTTGGATGCGGAAGTACTGGCGTTCTTTTTACCTCCTGGTAAAGCGTAAGCATGTGCTGTGTGTGCCCAACAGGCAAAAATGATATACCAACATCAAAACATCAAAGCACACACAGCACATGCTTACGCTTTACCAGGAGGTAAAAAGAACGCCAGTACTTCCGCATCCAAAAAACTTATACAACTATTTTTACAACTTTTAACCATTTTAACTTATAAACTTAAGTTTTAATGTGTTACAAATTACATCAAGACAATTTTTATCACAATATCAGGACACAAGTGCTGTTTGAGTTTCAGAATTATGTAATTGAAGTGTAGTAGCTTTTAAAGACAAAAAACTCCCTGACGATGAACTAAGGTTTGAAACATATGTAGGGGTACAAACATTTTATAAAAGCTACAATAAAAAGTGGTTTTTAATTGTGCATCAGTTGGTTTGATATAATCTGTTTAGTAAAGCTGCACGGTGTTAGTAACGTGAAACACTGTCACTTTTAAGAAGAACACTACCTTATTTTGTTTCAACATTTAAAGATGGACAACCTCACTTCTACGCTTGTTTCTTCATATTTCCTATCGAATGGCAAAACACAGTAACAGCAATTTGCAGCATTTCTTTGTTCGAGAAACTTAGAGGAGAACGAAGTTCTTTCACATCTTTGAAGTCATCTAAAAACGTAAAAGTACTAGTAATTTATAAATAATTACATATACTACAAAACTATTACACAATAACATTACGATTATGATTATGATGATGATTATTATTATTATTTAAGGGATTTTCAGTTCTTCAAGCGTCGGCCCGTCTAGGGGGCCCACCCAGACTCCTATTCAGTTGCTAAAGGGTCCTCGTTCCGCGGGGTCGAAGGGGACGTGGAGTGAAGCTCACCATTCACCTCCATCTAATACCAAGGTTAAGAATAAGTGGAGTCTCCCATATGCCTTTATGGCTTGTGTAAGGAAAACTTTGAAATATATTCATTATATATATATATCTGTGCCTGTACATACACACATACGTGCGTACGTACATACATACATACACATACATACATACATACATACAAACAAACAAACATACATACATACACACATATATACACGCACGCACACACACACACACAAATATGACTTTAAACGCGTGCAAAAACGTAACAGACCAAATAATATAACGTGCTGATGATTTCAAGTAAGGTTTTTGTAATTGCAATCTTTCAGGAAAGTTAGCAGATTTATATACGGCACAGCCGTTATACGGGAATTTATTATACCTCACTTTCGGTGAAATTTTACAGCACTCACTTTAAATGCTGAAAACCTGGTTGCCTAGAAACGAAAAATTTTCATTTCCAAAGTCCTCTGCAATGATATTCAAGGATTCTATGGGCAATGCTAAAAAGTGAGAGCATATAGAACTGCAAGCATGACAAATGCAGTAAAGAAGTTAAAAACGTTACAAGTGATAAAAACAAAATTTAAAAGTGTAAGCAACTGTAAATAGGTTTCAGCGACAGACTAGATGGTAACTCCGCGATCTTGTTTTAAGTGACAGGCATTGCTAATCACATCAGATGAAACAGTAATCATAAGCTGTAAGTGTGGAGAGATATGCAAGGAAGCAATTGTGAGATACTTGAAAGACAGATCACACTTTTTTTTTTTTTGCTGGAAAGCCTAGAATACTATAGCAGCCCCTCCTCAAAAAGGATTGTTTTACACCAGAAGTTTGAGCAGGCGAATTACTGTCACATTACTGCTAAGCACGCTTACTCTTCCTGATGTATTTGAAATATAAGGTGCAGGCATATACAGGAGGACATAACAAGTTTTCGGTTTCTAGAATTTGTAAGAATACTATAAATGGCAAATATAACTTACTTTACTCTGAAACATGCGAACCGACAATTGAGGACGGGAGTCATCAGCCGTCATTAAATGCTAATCACCAAACGGAATCTTAAATAAAAAACTGCAAGAAAATTATAAGTAATGTAAAACATATTGGTCTGTATGGCTGGGTTTGTCAACCTGAGGGAAACATAAATCTTGACTATCTATTACAAGTGATGAGAGTAAGGAGGATGCAATATTGGAGGCATGTACTATTTACTTGTTGGGGAGTTGAGAAACGATTGTAAAATTTTAGTCGGCAAATACGTGTATGAATGGAAGGGACCACATGGGAGAACTCGGCATAGATATAATGTGTAGGATATTCATGTGGAGGTTTCTTGTGATAATGATAATTAACTTCCAGGTTCCATACTAATTGAAAAATTTCCTGATTAACTCACTGACTGTGAGCTTTTCGAGGACTGTACCATGGAGAATATACAATATTAGATTTTCACAAAACACTAAAATATTTATGTGTGTGCAAGGTAAATATAAGTACAATTAAGATTAGTATAATGGGAGTATGTTAGGTATATACGATAACCTAAATCTGTCAGAGAGATGCGTGGTTTGGTGATCGAATTATTAACATAGGCACATAATGTTAAGTAATGAAAAAATGGAACCCGAAAGCGGACATTTTCACACTGCCAGAACTATAAAGAAAATTATGAGGCACAGAGTCATTAGGGACATATTCAAAACCGATGAATTTACGAGTCACAAAGACTTTATGAGCAGTGAATGTCAGCACATAAAAGGACTGAATAATTTAAAAGATGTATCAGTCCCGGCTGTTTCGAAGATACTGACAGTAAAGCAAGATATAGGTAAGTTCCAGAACAATAAAGTTCGGCGTTTTATTTTCCGAATTGTTACAATTCCATTACTCTGTGAAATAAAGTGATACCAGTACAACGGATGGAATGTCATTCAGTTCACACTTCGTAGCTTCGGAGTAGGGGGTTTAGGCTTAGGAGTGCTCCTGAATTGTTCTTGTACACGTTCACCCACAGCTCTGACATCTAGTAAATATAACCAATTACTCTAAAGGCTTCGAAATAGTAATCAATATTTATGCTAATAAAATACTTCGTACACTACATGAAGTAAACAGAATCCAATATCTCAACAATTTTTCGTGTGGAAAATGTGAATTGTTTCTTTTTTTTTTTTTTGTCTTACCTTTTCCTTTCTTTTCTTCGAAAATTTTTTCGTTTCATTCTTTGATTTTCCACTACGATTAAGCCACCTTGTGACTGTCGTTATATCAAATATTATATAAATGTTTGCAACTATTCATGTTTTACTGTCACTTGGAACTTAAAAGCCCTTAAGTATGACCTAAATGCTTTAAATACATCCTACACAAATAGTTATTCCCGACCTTAGCAATCGAAAGTGCTCAGTCATTTTCTGTATCCAAATGACATCTGTTGAAGGCTTAAAAGGCTTCCTGACGCTTCGTAGGATAGCAGAGTATGTTCCTTGAAACGCGAGTATAGTCAACAAACAGGACACTGCCTCATTTACAAAGACTAACAACGGCGAGGATTCGTAAATGTACGTAGGTCATCAACTAAAGTGTCTATTTTTGTCCGATTCTAACCCAGATCGGAAACGTGTGGGCAAATTTTTGTAATAATCTCAAACACAAAATTTAACGATAACACGCCCTGTGCGAACAGCGCTTTTCCATAAGGACAGATGGACAACCAGACATGACGAGGATAGTCGCTTTTTACAACCTCTTTGCAAAGGCGCGTAATAAGTATAGTTAGAGTAGACAAGATATGCATTATAAAGCATATATTAACACAGTATATGCATGGCTTCTGTCAGCCAAGGCTTTGTAGGACAGACTACACCTTCATCTTTGTGATTTGGGGTTTAGTATAACGACAGCCTACTTCATCTGAACGGTCGAAAGAATGACCACCGCCCTGTTTGAACCTCTTATGTTTTATGTATCTGTCTTAGATGGTCCCTTATTTCGAATACTTGGAATTTCGTCTTTTGTGTAGCTTATGCTTGATACGTATATAATCTTTTGATGAAATCACAAACCTACAAAATTTCGAAAGCCACATACAAGTCTCGAATCCGTGTACGTCTTGCAGAATTGACAATCGTTCGGCGAGCCTTGGTTATGCAGACGCTGATGACCCATTCAGCCATATAAGTTAGTTCATACATTGTCCTGGTTGTGCCAGTTTCATCTACAGTCCATCCCCAGTGTTTTCATGGGTTTTCTCAACATCCATTTCTTTGAAAATTCCTGTCTTATGAGATGTGATGACGTGTAGACTTCTAGAACTGTTCCGACGTTTGATAGGATGCTGCTGTCTCCAGCATCAGGGCATATGAATTAAGCCATACGCGGAAAGTAGATGCGGACACAGGGGCTCACTGGACTCTGGTCGGGACAAGGGCTATCTGAAATCACCAGTCATCATACCAAAAGCGACGCGAAGTGCAGCAGGCCAGTGGAGGCTGCCGCTAACAAAGCTGCCATGTCGATACAACGAGAATATCTAACCCTAAGTGGCTAACCTAACAGACGCTCTGAGCTTTTGCTCAGTTGTAAGGCAAGCGGCAGGTTTAGTATGCAGAGGGGGACGGCCCGTTTCCCACAGTCGCGACCGCCTTTAACCAGTGCGATCACAACATTTCTGGCTTAAAAATCCAGACAGCCATCTACCCAAAGCTTTCCTCCCAAAAGCCTCATCGCCAGATGGGAGCCCCCTTTCAAAAGGGCTACAGCCCGTATCATGCAAACGTCAAGGCCTTCAGCCAAGACTGCGACACCCGTTTGTGCTAGATATAAGGGGACTCCTATAATAATTTATAAGGCACTGTTTTCACATTCCTATGCGCTTCGTACGCAGAAACCGTTGAAGCTAACACTGAGCGACGACTTGCGCTTCGCAGAATTCTCCGTCCTTAATTAATTAACTTTTTAGATGGTTAGTTGGTTTGGCTTATTCATCTATCCTGACGATGGAGGCAGAATGGCCCTCTGAAACGTTAGCATAATTCTATCAAGTCACACGGCGTCCGCTGTGATAACCTAAAGCCGTACGTCCGTGTCTTAACAAGAATACTGTACTTTGTGAAATGTTATCCGCAATCGTGTTCGGCTAAAATTGATACTATGACAAATTGTACTTGGAAAGACGCGGGATGGCAATTGATTAGCTGAAGTATGGTAACGTAATTATGTGAGCTGGCTTCCTGGCATGTGGCCGACAGAACGCGAGGAACAGTCGTTTGGAGACACTACGTAACCGCCATAAAGTAATTAGCTGAAGTATGGTAACGTAATTATGTGAGCTGGCTTCCTGGCATGTGGCCGACAGAACGCGAGGAACAGTCGTTTGGAGACACTACGTAACAGCCATAAAGTAATTAGCTGAAGTATGGTAACGTAATTATGTGAGCTGGCTTCCTGGCATGTGGCCGACAGAACGCGAGGAACAGTCGTTTGGAGACACTACGTAACAGCCATAAAGTAATTAGCTGAAGTATGGTGACGTCATTATGTGAGCTGGCTTCCTGGCATGTGGCCGACAGAACGCGAGGAACAGTCGTTTGGAGACACTACGTAACAGCCATAAAGTAATTAGCTGAAGTATGGTAACGTAATTATGTGAGCTGGCTTCCTGGCATGTGGCCGACAGAACGCGAGGAACAGTCGTTTGGAGACACTACGTAACAGCCATAAAGTAATTTCCCCGGGCTCTATAAGTCGATAATATTCAATTACTAGATTATTTACGTGATTACAAGACCTAGATGAAAATAACGACCGAACGCAAGAAGTTACCATAACTCGCGTAACACTGAAGATTCAAATCTTCCTGGATGTGACACCGTGTTGAATGGTAAACAGTTACCAACGTTTCGGATGAGCGTAATGCCTCACTCATCAGCGTTAAGCAGTCCATGCGTTGTTTACTCGTTTCATGTGGTGTATGAATAAAGATTTATTCAATTTCCTACGCAATGGTACGTAATTTATATTCTACATTAACTGATACCTGTAGATAATCTGCAAAGACAAGCTGCAACACTAAATAACTTCCTGCAATTATTTGAAAAATAGGTGTAAATATTTTGGAGAGTAATGACAAATCAACGGGTAAAAATGAATATTCGCAAAAAGTTAAAATAGTTACAAACAAGTACGTGGAAACTTTTCAAGCTTAAGTTTTATAAATATACAAATATTTGCTAATTGAAATAAAGATTTAGGCGAGAGAATACAAACAACCCTATGACAGAAGAACCTGGAAGTTAACTCATGGTTATGGATTTACAATAGATTCAGCGGAGTAACTAAAATCATAAGTTTATGGAAAGCAGGAAGCAGTATTGAAGATAAGTAGCTATTTAAAAGTCAAAATTTACGAAGTTATTCTCCTCTGAAGATTCCAGGATTCTGGGATGTTACGCCGTGTCGACTAGTAAACAGATGCCACTTTCATAAGGATCGCAATGCCTTCATCTTCATGCTTAAACAATCCAAGAAGGGTCCAAGATGAATAATTTCGGTGACTATTGACCAATACGCCACATTACATCCCACACCGCATTCCTGGACACTCTTTTTCTAAACAATGACAATTATTATTTTCAGCATTACCACAATACTTCTCATTAAGATATTAGTACAAGTGTATAAAAGAACGAGTAAAATACACTAAATGTTCTCAAGTCATGTATTTCCGTTGGAATTAAGCAAATACAAGGGTAATTCCAGCATCATATTTCAGCAACAATTCCGTTTACACCAGAATAAAACTGTCACGAAGTTCTGTGCCGCACAAAAGTATATATGCAAACTAATGCAAAAAATAGTCTGCATCATTAGCTATTACTGCCTAACAATCCCGGGACTCACAACAATTTCGTTGTTCCGCATGTATGCAGATTTTGCGTTAAGGATAAATAATGGTGCTCATCACGTCTGCACGGAACGGACAAACCCAACTACAATTTGTACACCAGAATCTCGGAATTTATAGCATACGAAAGTGAATTTTAACTACTAAGTAGCCTATTACACACCAGGTGAGCTCAAATGACGTCATAAACAGGTGATTTACAAGAGGTAATTAGAACCAAATTAATTACTCGTTTCGTAAATTGACTAGATCCTGTCGGTTGTGGTGGGTCTGCAACGCGTAGAAGTCAAAAACAGTAAGGTGGAGAGGGCACGTCGGTAAATACATTACCTAGCATCAAGGCCCATCATGTCGTATTTATACTCTATCTACCAAATGCATGGAAAAATCTCCCGTCGAACGCAGTTCCATAAATTTGAAGTGGAACATGCGATCTGTCAACAGGAAGGTCCTGAGTATAATATCAAATGGTGCAACATTTTTCGCTTAAATAATATATTGTACATTGGAAACGTAAGCCTATTAAAGTCTGAGTATCAAGATTCATTTACAGACAACACACCAGAAAGCGAAATTTATATTTCAAAATTATTTTATGGTGAAATTCTGTGGATGACAGCAGTAATATCCTAGACGCTTATTCGGGAGATAACCGGATTGCCTCGCGGTCGGGCTTTAAAACAATCCTGATTGAGATTTCCCGTCAAATTCTTCAGAGTAATCAGACGAACACAACACAATAAGAACGTCTCTTTCCAAGCCCTTATCTTCTCACCATTTATGATCGGTATTTCCGCTTATTCGACGTTACATACAGCATTGTGTTGAAAAGCATCGTTAACTAACCTAAGAATGAATGAAAACAGGTCACCCATACGTTTTCCCAGGAACTGTGGACAAAAGCATATTAAGGTCTTAGGTTGTTCAGAAAGAAAGAAAAAACTGGAAAGCAATAGGTAATCCTTCCCTTTGTGTAATCAAAGATTTCCTCAAGATCCGCTCAGATTGCTAGCTCCGCCTTAACGTCCAGGGCCACCTCACTGCCGCGACATTTTATGTCGAAGAACGACAAATTTAATTTATATTCATCGTTACAAACAAAGATAATTATGATGAATAAAGTGTCTGGATTTTCCTTAAACAACGTCTGAATCAAGTGCGACAGACCGCAAGATCTTCTACAGTATTTACCACCTTCCAAACGGATTATTATTATTATTATTATTATTACCACTACTACTGATGCTGCTGCTAACTTCTTGCTTGTTATAAGCTACAGCTGTGAGAAAACACAAATATAAGACCTGAATTACTTTTGCTATTGCAGCTGTTTCAACTTACTTAATGACGATCTCAACTGCTAAGCGAGTATAGCCTCAAATTGTCTTTGAATAAATATTATCACTTCTCCGATTACAAATATATCTAAAAGTAGGAAGTTTTAGGTTCTCTCAGCGGTGTTGCTGACGATTCAATTCTTATGGGACGTAACGCTGTTGCGTTGGGCAAGTAGTTCCCACCGTTCCAAAGGTCATATTGCCTTCATCTTCATCGTCACACAATCCTGAAGAAAATGGCACTACGATCCTTCGCAACGTCGGGAAATACTCACCTCATGACAGCGTAACATCCCTGACGACTTGAATCTCTTGTACCTACACACTTCTAGGTACTTAGTTCTCTTTTCTTTTAAAATTTTCTGGTGCCTTGTCTAACCACTGTATCAATATTATAGGTATAAAAAGGACTATATTGAACGTATTATAAATCGCTTTCTTTTGATTATTAATTATCAGCGTCAGTACTTAGGAGAACACTTCATTATTTAAGGAAAGAACTAATAGTCTACAGAAATTAATTGAAAGCAGGCGAACTTACTTCTACAAATTGACGGTCCCTCAAAAATACGGATAATGGGATGACAGGACTCACTGTGTCGAAACTAATGCAAAGACAAGGCAAAGAGAATATAGAGTAAAAACTTTAAGCAGGAAGTGGAACAAAAACGTAAAGTCTTTACGCAAGTTCTGAACACAATGAGCTATAGAAGTAGTATGGAAGTGAAAGGATTCTGATGAAAGATATGAAAAGATGGGTTCACTGGATTGAATGAAAACATTCATTGTCCATTTTCTAGGCTTCTGAAGCACCATAAATATTACTTACATAGACGCAGCTGTAAGGATTCTTAGAAACTGTTGTAAACTTAGTAAAAATAAAGGAAAAGCTTCTTCAGTGCACATAATTAAATCAGCTACTAGTAAACATAATGAACAAAATGATTATACAGGTCAAAGTAATACACTGTCTACCTGTGAATTTCGGCAATAAGAACTTCTCGAGTGAGATGATTGTAGCGGCAACTAACAGAGTGGTTATGAAAACAGAATTCTTGAGAAACGAGACAAAAGACTCCAAGGGATAAAAAATGAGATCGTTCAGTCTTGCTGTAAGCAGCTCAAACCTAAACTGACTATGTTTTGTGGGTAACGTTTGCTGAAAGATCTATATCACACTACACGTCACAACAGATCAAACAACATGCCTCAACTATTGACCAGTTCAGTAGGCGTTTATTATTTCTTTGCCACTTCGCCTGCACAGCTCTTGGAACGAAATAGTAATCCACTTGACATACCCGCCTAACATGTAGAAAATTACTGAACAAAATAGAGGTAAAACTTGCGCTTCTTTTACGTGGAACTCGTTCAAATGCACGTAAATAGATTAGTTGTACGAAGCGGCAAAGAATTTGAATAATACATACAATTTCACAGAAATATGAATCACAGAGTTTAAACTACACTATGATCCCTCGTTCACATCATGATCTGAATTATAGACTGAATTAACTATATTTGTTAATAGAAAAATTACACCACAGTAACAAGAATAAGCCAAAACTGGACCACATTACTGAATGGTTTATCCAGTCCCGCCTTATGTGACTAAAGGCATTCTATGAATACTGTAAACTTCAGAATAAATCAGACGTGCATAAATCCCGGGCGCGGTCGCTCAGGTGACTGCATTTCTCACGATGGTATTCTATAAATACTTTAAATACTGATACATGTCAATTTCTTGACTAATTAAACAGTTACAATGAGAACTGCTGTATGGAACCATCCCTATAGACAAATACATTCTCCCTTAAAATCTGATTTTTTAAATAGTAAAGTTGTGTTTTGACGGAAAATCCTGCATTTTTAGTTCGTTGTAAACACAACGGGGATGACTCCCATTAAGATTAGCATTCTGTCTTACTTCTTTTCTCTTTCTTAACAAATCTGTTCACAATTTCTTATACATTAAGGGATATTTTAACATCAGTTTCGAGAATTGTGGTAAGACTCCTCAGATCTTCATAAAGATGAAGATAATTTGCCGATCAGGCGTATCCTAATAACAGCGAAGAGTTTTGGTCAAACTGTTGTTATGACGCCTCAGACTGTATAAGATTACATGAAACGTGTCTTACTAACTTCATGACAAAGGCAAATTGAGTTCTTGACCAACAATAATGACATTAGCTTAATCCCTGGATATGTACGTTAAGTTAAGGAAGTAAAATCAAATACTATGCTTATTTTCTCAAACACACAAGTCTGTTGCAGGACGGCCAATCTTCAGAATCGTATCATCACCAACGTCAGCACCGTGCAAGGCTTAGGCCATTTACACTGTACATTATTATTTTATCTATGATCTCTAAAGAGATGAGCTAAGTTCTGTCTGTATTTGGCTACTGTAGTACATCTGAGACAATATCTTGCCTTATTTCATTATGCACCGATTTCACACATTATAGGCCTAAGTTCACCTGTAATCCTCAGCTCTCTGCGCAAACGTCATATGTATGTTTGCCTTTTGTTTTTTCTAGTGCACTTTGTATTGCATCATTAAAATGGTACAACTATTGACAATTTAGTGTCTATTTGTATTTACTTATAATCAATAAATATAAAACATTTTCTTTCACACACAACCAGGCGCACAAGAAGTAAATGTGTGTATGAAAAAGTAAACTTCATGAAACGTTATGTTTCAAACGATATGTTACAGCAGTCAAAACAGCAGAAGTGGCATTTCTTCAATGCTACATTCCTTTAAAGTCATTACTTAGACATATAGAGCCGCAGGCCGTGTCCTGTCTCCTTTCAGGCGAAGTTACAATTGTTCTATTAACTGTCACTACTGCTCAGGCGGTTAGTCGCCGGCCTCCCACCGCGGAGGCCCGAGTTCGATCCCGGATCAGTCCATGTGGGATTTGTGGTGGACAAAGTGGTACTGGAACAGGTTCTACCCCGAGTACTTCGGTTTTCCCTTGTCAATTTCATTCCACCGGTGCTCCATTATTTGTAAAATTGAAAAAACTTATCACCTATCCCTTCATCTTCGTCACAAGGGCAGCAAAATAAGCCTTAAGGCTGCGGTGCGTCGTAGCTGCTGCTGCGGGGCCCTTCTCCACAAAGAAAACTGTCACTACTGCCACTTGTTTCTCTTGTAGCGAATGAAATTAAAAGAGATATCGGACACCTTAACGAAATGTTTACTGACGTTCTGTAGGGAGGTCCGTAATGTAATTTACGTTGACATCTCTTACATGTGACATCGACCGAACTGGATGAGGTGACGGTCGCTTTATAGATATTTATGTAGTTTCTGTCGATATCAATGATGGGGGAGAAGCCCCGATGGTCCGAAATTTAATAGAAGTGCACCAGAAAGCAATTACTGCAGCCCTATTTGACCATTTCAAGCAATCACCGAGAAGCATTGAAACATCCAACCCATTCAGTCACCAAGCCATGGATTCCCTTCTCGTAGAATTTTGTCGTCTGCTAAAGAAAGAAACAGCCCACGCCATTCTGTACTTCAACGCCCGAATGGAATATATGTCCTGAGTGCTATCTTCACAGACTCGTAAACAAGAAACTCAGGCGACGGGAAATATGGCCAGCACGTAGGATGTTCCAATCCCCAACCCATTGCACGTAACACTACACACTTCTGACGAGGATCGCTAAGTGAAATAGGGCTGTGTTATGAAGAATGGCAATTCCTCGTGCGTTTTAGAAGATTAAATGAGGAACTCCGTGCCACGGGTTCGTTTCTATCAAATCTTAATCCATCGTAACCAGCTGACCCAGAGCAGCTCTATTTTCAGGCAACATTAAGGAGAATGAAAGACAGGCTTAAAACCGGTGGCAGTGAAATCATATAGATCTATGGTCGTATTGACACACTGAGACTGCTAAGAAACAAGCGTGTGCTAACTAGTGATGCAATTCGGCACAATTTATACCGGTAAAAATGCATGAATTAAGAAAAGTATAAGGAAAACGGAACGTATCTGAGAATCCATAACCAAAAATAGCATTGCACATTCCAAACTGTGGATATCTGAACGTGTGCATTAGCCACAAGACCTCATACAGCATAATACACAACTAGACGCTTGCCACACACAGTCAGTGATTTAGTGTGGTGATTCAAAAGCTTTTAACCGAGTTTTAACCTTCTCATGAGAAGTGGGATGGGGAGGCCTGGATTGGATTGATCTGGCTCAAGAGAGGGGCAGGTGGCGGGCGATTGTGAATGCGGTAATAAACTTTCGGATTCCATAGGATGCGAAGAATTTCTTAACTGGCTGAGGACCTGTTAGCTTCTCAGGAAGGACTCTACTCCATAGCGTTAGTTAATTATGAGCGACTGATGCTTTTCACTTCATTTACCTTCTACATATACTGTTTTAATTAACAGGACCCATCACCTCTAGCAGAATAACATACTGTACGGACTGGCAGGTAGGCCTCAGCTGCTGATGCGCCTGTAAACCGAGCAGTACGCCTACTGATCGCATATAGCATTAACTGTCTATGTTGCTTATACTACCACGCAAAGTACGCAACATATTTCACAGGCATTTGTATCTGTAAAATCCGCACTTTTAATTTATACTGATCAGTGTTTTCAGTTACAAAGTCAAACTGATAAAAAGTGGTAAAAATACTCACAAACTGCATATAATAATAATAATTGAAAGGCCCACATTCCCCTTAAACCGGTCTAAAGTAAAACAAAGCAAAATAACTCGGCATTTGTAAACTGTTACTGGTCTACCATAGTAATGTTGGTCGAGACTGGCCAGGCACTTTGGACTCTATTACACACAGAGAGACGGAAGGAAGGACAGGAATACAACTATTAGTTTTCGAAATGTATTCCAGAGAGTAAAACCAAACCAACAGGAAGTGAAAAAATAATGCATCGACCTGAAAGTTGCGAAAACAAAGAGAACGTAGTTAATACATTCACTTACTGAGACCATTAACTGCAGCTGTCAGTCATTGAATTCACTTTACTCACCAAGAACTTGGTATTCATCTAGATTCGAAGTGGAATCCGAGTCAGTTAAAACCGAAGCACCGCTCACAAATGTTAAACAACTGCATAGGGCAGCACGTAGTCTTCAGCACGTCTCCAAGCACACACAAACAAGCGCTGCCTAACAGACGGCCGAGTAGGACACACCAGTTTGGGCGCAAGAGGGAAGAATGTCTGCTTCTCCACGAGGAAATAAACCTAGTTTATGCTTATTTCGGGATGTAAAGCTAATTTTCTGGAGCCGATGTATCTCAAGTCAGGCTGTAAAGTGTTTCCATTGCCATTCACGAAAAAACGGCCGCAACAGAACACAAATTTGCTGCTTCCACACGAGACTACTTGCAGTTACATTAAATATTTCTTCAGCCTTATCAGGAAATGCCACCAAGATTCGAATTAAAATTGCATTGTTAACCTACACGTGCCTAACTGGCTCCGGTAACAATTGTTCGTCTAGACAAGAAGATACCGGCCTCTGATCAAAACAGAATATTCATTACGGTGTTCAGAAGATCTTACGAAGTTCGAGGTCTTTTGTAATACTTCGTGTCATGCTAGCTGCTGACGGTAAGAAGCTGTGAGAAACCCCTCAATTTCCAATTTAGAGAGCCATCTCTAATCGGCTGTCCACGTCTGACTATCATAAACACATTTTATACATGCATATGCATGGCGACATTCGTGTACTATAGACTGCTGGAAAAATACATCATCAAGCTTCTATACGTCCGTTCAAATTCAACAGGAAATACGAACATCGTTATATTACTCTATATGTACACATAGAGACTTCACAACTGCCACAGTATGCAGACAAAGGCGTAGCACAACAATACAGATTGACAGAGTGCAGAAAAGGTATGTATTAAACTACACATTGGTAGTTCACAATACCTCAGCATAATATTTGAGGCAGAATTTGCTCTTCTCTCGTCGCTTTCTGTCTTTCATTTTGTTCTGTTTTCCAAATACACAGACATAAAATCCAATATACAGTTTCCAGTGTAAGGAAAAGCGTACTGGTAAGTACAGTTCAGTTTTTGTGTCACTGCAAATAAAAGCACCAAAAGTGTTCGTGAACACACGCATTACTTTTTAAGAAAAACCTTTCCCACTCTCGAAGAACATTAACTGTTTTGTTGCATGTTGATATTATGAACACTATATTTTTCTCCTCCATATTGAGATCGTTAAGATCACCCTCATTTCTTTCGTACACATTATGCACTAATTTGGTTTAATATGCTGCACTCATTTTCAAAGGCTTCACTTTCATACCATGCACTAATGTTCAATTTTACAAAACCATGGAATTATATTAATATTTTGTTCTATGTTCATTTTATATACATTATAATTCGTCCCTGAGGACGATCGTAACGATCTAAACATGTAGGAGGAAAATAAGAAGTCAATAAGACCTACATACAACAAACTCTTAGTGTATTGTACTCTGATGGTGTAAAAATATTTCGTCAAATTAATCATCAGTGTATAGTATGGCAACAGCCCATTTAAAAATATGTATTATTGTTAATGTTAAACAGAAATTAACCTCCAATTTTACAATTAAGTTTTCAATTGATCCCGTAACTCAATTCGTTTCTGAAATTGCAATTTGATTCATGAAGAAAAATTGATAAAAATATAAGATATCCTTTAAACCTATATTCTTAATAAACCATAATATATTTTAACGTGGAACATATCGTTGTGCTTTATGTAACAATAAGGTAGTAAGTACCGTCAAGCATAACTATTTGTTAAACAAATTACTTTATTGTCGTAAGTATGACAGCTACATGTATCGGCTTCTCATTAAGGCATCGTCAAGCTGTAGTAACAATTACATAGATAGAAAAACATGTATTGCTACATATATTGAGGTCAAAATAATAACACAGAGCTCAATTTCAGAATTACGTTAAAGAACTGTCATTATTGATTCGTGAATATATTATTACAATTATTAAAGGTACTAAAATTATTATAATTTCAGATAACAAAGTCACTGTGCTTCAAGACGCCTAAATTAGCCTTACATATGACAAAAAGTAACTTACTAAATAGTGCTTGACGGTCCTTACCACGTGATTGTAATAATATATTTGGTTTTATAATAGCCTATAGATGCTGTAACTTGATGGCTTCCCGTTCCATTGATGGCTGTACAGTGGTATGGAGCAAAACGCAAAAAAATCTCCAGGACTGCTAGGGTAATTAACCCAGGACGCTTAGAAAGGATGGCTATGTAACACACATGAACGAAACTGGAATATAAATCAACTGCTTGTATAAGACAACAGGAGATCATTAAGCAAACTAAAGCACCCTATGGAAGCATGATACTGAAATGGATGTTAGGAAAACTCACTACGGAATGCGTATCGGCTGTAACTGAATGTTGATCTTCTGTATGGATAGTAAAGAAACTTCGGCTTATATAAAAACAGAGTTTTAAAGACCTAAATGACTAATATCTGTCCAGTGGAGACTCTACAATATTCGGGTTATTTAGGTTAGATAATAATAACATAGGGGTACTTATGAAATCAAAATTTACCAACGTTACTCACTATCCACAGAGATATTTGAAGATTATACACACTTTTATGCAACGTAACAGTGTCAAGTGCGGTTGGTGGGCAACGGTCTTATAACAGTTTGTTTGTAGTGGTAGTGCATTACACCATGAAACTCACGTCACAGCGACCTCCAATTCTGTGACGACGAGTAGGAAAGACTGGCATCGAACAAAGAACCACTGTATGAATAGTTCAGCAATGACATGACTTCCGATATCAGGTGTCATTCCAACAGTAAAATCTTGAGCACTTCAACCACTCTTGCGACAGGCGGCTTCATCTCAAAATGTAACCAATAACCCATCTTAGAAGAAATTCTAATGTCAGTATAGGGACCAGGCTACGGGTTGCCTGACCGATGTTGGGTATTCGACACTGCGTCCAAGCTGACTCTGTGGTCTATGAACATCTTATCCAGCTGGCTGCTCACCTATACTAGTGCTGAGGTTCAATCATAATGTAGGGGCAAGTGTTGTGTTATTTCCACAACTACCCAATAAAAATACTAATTAGAATTGTATTTCTGTTGTTTTATCTTTAATGTATCAGTTAAACATACAAAATGCACTAACGCAGGGGTTGGTAGCACGTACGCCAGTCGCCACATGTAGCGAATTGGCGATTAAGTGTGATGATTTGAAGTTTAAATTTTCGTTAAATCAAGCCATCTTGCTGAATAGGATTTTCATTTTTCTCTGACGCAACTGCACTATAGCATCACATTAGCAACGTTCTTCAGCGAAAATAACATACGAAGAAGTTTATGAAAAAGAAAAACAATCTTGTTCCTCCACACTGCAGCCACAAATACTGAAATTTCCGCTCTGTGAGTCAAGACACTCTTTTCCGCTAAGTTTGATCAAATCAAAATACAGACCTCGACTTTCTTGACTTAAATTTTGAGGCAGAGTTTCGATGTTCATTAAGCTCAATTATTCAGCAAAGTTTCGTCCGATGTTCAAGGAAAAAGATCGCCAAATTTCAAACTGATTTTTCTCCGTTACTGAAAATGCTTCTGCTTTTGTGTTTGGCCCATCAATGTGCTGTAATGAAGTTAACTCAAGAAAGTCCTGGATTTTTCTTTATTCAGGTAATATATCTTACCATCCTCAGGCATTTTTCTGAGTGTGTCAAATTTGCTGGCTCAATCGCCACATCTGTTGCGTGCCTTAAATCCTCAAGACCACATGTCCGTAAATATTATAAATGTCTTCCCGAAACAACTCGTTTCATTGCCTGCAAAACTGGACGAAACATCCGTTACAGCTACGAAATTCGTGAAACTTTAAACAAAAAAACCAAAAACAGAGACAATTTTGGAAGCAAGGGCATAATCGTTGCATACCTGAATGAAAAAAACGGCTATACCGATGTGTGTATACGTCAATATACACGAGTTGGGAAAGCCAGAAAAATACTGGCCAAAATTGAAAACTAGCCATTCGAACTACTAACCACGTCAATGGTTGGATCTTAGGTTAGGCTAAATACGCTGTTTGGATTTCAGAAGTCATGTAGCGTCGAATGATATAACCGCTTGAATGAGCACAACCCTTTCATTTCTACGAATAAAAATTAGTAATAGGACGATATACACACAAACTTGAGATACTTTATTTTTGCACGGCGCAACAGCCCCTAGTGGGCCAGGGCCTCCTCATTATCGAGGCTCCACGATCACACTCAGGCACACCACATTCGGTAGGACGCCCCTGGACGAGTGATCAGCCCAACGCAGGGACCTTTACCTGACAACACACGACACTCACAAGAGACAGACATCCATGCCCCCAGCGGGATTCAAAATCACAATCCCAGCAAGCGAGCGGCCTCAGACCCACGCCTCAGACCTCGTGACCACTGGGATCGGCATTTGAGATAATTAGGAAGAGAGACTATGACCATAAAGGGCCTAACAATGGTGCTCTTCTAGACGTGTATTCGGAAGGTAGCCACTCCGATTATCAGCCCAGTAACCTGGTGTTTGTCGTGATTACCTTCATCTCACCAGGAGTATGCCGGTAAACTACGTACTTCAAACACATTCCGATGGCCTTCTTCAAAATCACTTCCTAATAACCAGTCTTACCGCGTCCGATTTACAAACCCTAAGCAGTTTAACATCGCCGTTAGATAACATATAAATAAATACAAACACCTATATGATGTATATAGGCACACTTACGAAAATTAACTCCGAGCAGAATCCGTCTTGAGAAGCTAACAGTTCCTCAGCTAGTCAATAAATTCCCTGCATCTTGTCGTCCCCGAAGCTATATTACCGTTTTCACAACAGCCCGCCATTTGTCCCTATTCTCAGGCAAATTAGTCTAGTCCACGTCTTCCCATCCCATTTTTTAAGATCCATTTTAACATTAACCTACCATCTACGCCTAGGTCCACCAAGTGATCTGTTTCCTTCCGGTTTCCCCACCAAGGGCGTGTAGGTATTTCTCTTCCCCCCACACTTTCCACATGCCCCACACATTACGTTTGAAAATGTTATAATGTTGGAAGCTAATACTTCTCTGCTCCAGCAAAGGCGCTTTATCAAAATCAGATTTCGTACAGCGTCGTTAGATTTAAAGATGAATTGGAAAGAATATGTAAGCTATCTAGGTCTATTTTACTGTTGGTTTTCCGTTATAAAGTTCCAGTTCTTTTGCTTTACAATCCGTGTATTGTAAGGTGGCTAGCTTCTATAGTCAAAATCTGCCCGATAAAAGAAGTGTCATTAGGTTTCCCGGGAATGTTTGTAAACAGGGCAGGTGGCAGGTACTCCATACAGGAATCATTTTACACTGCTTATTAAGTGTAATCTGCAATATGTAATCGCCGATCTAAATTTTGACAAACAGCTCTGTAAAGAAAAATTTACATATCACTCACTTTTTAGTAGTGTTGCTTTACTACACTCATCACCATGTCAGAGTTTATTTAGAAATAAAAAGCACTGGGTCAGTACGGTAACATACTGTTCGACTTTTTTCACCGAATATGTCGACTGGGTTTAACTGTCACATTAACTGATCGTCTAACATTACAAACAGAGAATGCGGCATCAGATAAACTGTGCTAAGATACTACTGTGGTAAGCTGAGGTAACGGTTAAGGAAGAAAACATGGGAAGAATCAAGGTGGATCAGAACAGATTCTTAAAAGTTGGAGGTTAACACATCGATCTGTTTGTTTGTTTGTTTGTTTGTTCGATCAAAGACAAGCTGCCCCCCCCCCTCTATGTTATATGTACCCACATAACAATATAAACTGTGAGGTTTTGAGATCTCAATTCCATATAAACTGTGCATATACAGTATATTCTTTTATTCTTGTGTTCAACCTGATGATGACCTTTTAGGCCGAAACATGTAGCTGAAAATAATAGACTAAATAGTTGTGTTTTGACTGGATTTGTCGTAATCCTAATTACAAGCTGGATTATTCATTGTGATTTCTGACAGCTGCTTGGTTAGCTGAGACATAATAAGACGCAACACAATAATGTTATACCAAAAATGAACTGATGCATATGAGGATTGAATGTATTACGTTTAGCAGTGTGATGAATCTGAATATGGAGTTTAAAGCAAAGAAGAATTACTCGGTACGTAATTCCTGAAGTCATCATGCGGGGACCCAGTTAATGCAGTTAGAATGTCTGGCCCTTTCCGGCTCCTGATGAACTGCAAACACTGTTGCTGGACAAACTCTGTGAAGGTACTACTGTATACACAACTGTTGTAACTCCGGCCAAATTCCTGAGCAAGCTGAGAGACAAGCACTATATTCAAATAACACACAGTTGTGTGTAGTTGTACTGCGTAGTGTTTACCGTTTCTGTGTCTCGGGTCCCATTTTTGCATGTACTTTAAATATCCCCACCTACTTTAGACGTTAGTTAAGATCTCGTCTGCATATTTCAAAAATTATATTTCCCTTTCCAGCCATAGTAAAAATTTACCTGCAGTTTATCTACCTACCTTTTTTAATCTATCCACAGCTCATTCCGTTTATGAATGTTTACATTTCGAAGTTTAATAACTGGCAGTCGAGTCCGAAAGTAATTGCATGTTTCAAGTAGCAGTTCGAAGTTAATCTCGGCCCCCGCTTTACACTACTAAGGATGTAGAAAGTAAGTGGCTCCATGAAACAGAGCCCTTCTTCAGAAGCTGATCTTGAGCCAATTGAATCCATTCCTCGCCTTCATACTAGACTTCTTTAACTTCCATGCATTCACATTATCTTCCAGTCTACGCCTCATTCTCCCCAGCGATTTCTTCCTTTCAGGGTTTCCGACTAAAATATTGCAAGTATTTCCAATTTCTCATGCGTGCTACAAATTTCCCTGAGATTAGCATCGTAATAATACTTCGCGAAGAAACCCCCCTCAATAAGCAATTTTCTCCAGGCTGTTTCTCCACTGTGTTAGGTCCGATGTTCTCTTCAGTCCACTGTTCTCAAACATCATAATATTCCTCTAAGGTGACCGATCACGTTTCAAACCCGTACAAAATAACAGGCTGGTCCTGTTGGTTGATTCATTTGGTTCACTGGTTGTTTAGTAGGTTACTGTTTCGACCGTAGTTCATTTGGTCTAATTGTCTTTTCATTAATATGTCTGCTGGTTAGCTTGGCTGGTCAGTACGGAGGCAGATTTCGTAACGGAGTGGTTTGGTCCGTTCGTCCGGCCGACTGGTTGGATTATATAAAAATTATTTGATTATCTGTAGAAATTACTTACAGTTGAATTGAAGAGTGCTTATGAACGAAAAGTACAAAGGATGGAAAAGAGTCGGTCGTGGCTTCTCACGTGAGTTACAATGAGCAAATACAATCAGGCAAAAATAGGATTGAATTAATTACACGACGCGTAGTAACAATTCAACAAAGGAATCATTCTTCTGCAGAGCTAGATTATTTAAAAGAAAAGTCACGGTGTCGCGTCCAAAGAAATCTATCAGACATCAGTTTTGCTACAGTGGCTATAAGATGACTTCCTTAGCGGCGAAGAATCTGCACAATTCAACAGCTGATTCAGGCTACAATGTAATGTGAAAGTTGGTCAACACCACGTGTTCATTGTCACGTCTGACGCGACGCTCTTCCTTTACTCTTGATGAGTTAACAGAACTTTCCGTGTTACAAGTGGAAAGCAAGGCTTGCGGTCGTACAATATCCACGTGTCTTCTGCGTGTGTGTGCTGTCCGATGCTCATCAAACAATTACGACTTTCCTGAGTTCTGAACAAATATTCACTGAATTATCGTTTGAAGTATAAATTTTATTTATATTTAAACATAAAGATACAGTTCTTACCTCAGAGAGTATACAGTGTGTTTCCATTAGAAGGACCTATCGGTGAATGATGTATAAAGAAACAATGGCTGTTTTGTTGGATGCATACGGAACACGCAAACAGAATGTGTGAGAAAAATACAGAACTGTTCAATGTTACATCTGGCGATACACGTAGTTACCATTGGACTTTAAAGTGTTAAACAAGCAGTGAATAAAATAGACCAGTATAAGAGGACACACAATGTTTCAAAGTTCTAACTTCCTGTTACGAGCAGCACAATTGCGACGACCAACTTGGCGCCTTAGTGACATCATCAAGGACAGCACCAATCCAGACTAAAATCGTCAGCTGTTAACAGATCCATGGAAACGTACACGTATTTCGTCAAGGCAGACGTACTTTGTTTCTAAATATACCTCAAGAACGTGAAGACTACGTGAAAGATATAGGCCTGTTTATTCTTTCACTTCGTTACGAGAAACGATTAATCATTCTTGCTAAGTCCGTGACAAGTAGTAGGCCTACCGATAAGCCCCGTATAAAACATGCTTTGAACATATCAAACTTCGCAACAAAACCAACCTCTGGGACTGTTTACTACACTTTTCAGATAAAGGTAGTCCATCATGGCGTAACTCTGTTTACAAAGCTAGGAAATTAAATCATATAAGAATTCACAAGCTTGCCTGGTCTCTCCATGTGTACTAATACGTTTAAATGAAAGCAGAAGTCTGCATTAGTGCCACAGAATGAATTTCGAAAATGGAACACTCCACAGACCCCTATACTCCCTTTACAAATACTGAAATGCATTTAAAATTGTTAAGGGCTATAGGAATGGTGTAAGAAAGTCATACCTAACCATTCAGCCGCATTAATATATTACTCACGAAGCCAATTAACTATCTGGCAAACACACACGAGCTCTAGAAGCTGTGGGTGTTGGTTGAGTAAGAGTGTAGTGATGACGACGTGCTATTAGAATCGCTAGTACAAAATCAATATCTCAGATATACATACCCTGACTCAACTCTACGCCCCTTAATGCGTTTCCTAGTGAGCAAGGCACACTAGCCGGTGAAATGTATCACTCATCCAAGCTAAAAAGGAACGGCAGGTGTCCCCATTCGAGGTGTAAATCTTATGTATATGGCACAGCGCCATCGTAGAGTATTTAAAGACTTCCAAAACGCTGAGGCGTTTCCTGACACAAGGTAGTTACGCTCTCTCCTTCTTACTCTTCACCAAGGACCTAATCCCCACCTCATTGCTTTCCATAACGTAACATTCTGCTTCACAAGAGAAGCCACATATTTCGAATAAATTACATCAACTGTTATAAAAACATGTACTTTAAACGATGAAAATAAGTCTATAACGTAAAACGCTGTGTATATTTAATAACACTTGCTGGATTTAGTTTCGATTCATACTGATATCTAAGCCTATGTTTTGCAGTAGGCTACAATAAAGTTGCGGAGGTGTTCGTTATAATTAAGTTGGTACGTAAATGTCATTATTCGTACTCACCACACAAGTAACAAGACGTTTTAATTTTGATTAAATACTTTTGGTAATTCTTGCTTTCCTTGTGACTTATTTCGCTGACATTCACTCATGCTTATTTTTTATTTTTTTCACACAACGACATTTTATTTTACAAATTACACTGAACAACAGTGAAAATGCTTCGGAGGTGAAAGTAGCAAATCTTTCCTAATTTTGGGGCGCTGAGCACGAATATGACAATTAAAATTGTTAATTGGCTCTACTTTCAAAGATCTGGGATGGGTCCTAATTTCTACACTTTACACTGCTTTTGGTATTGAGCGGCTTAAAGCAACGATCTGGCAACTCTTAACGTGAAGAGAATGATGCAGTCAGCATCCAGGCATTTCATCAGCTGTTCATCAGAAGGGTGAAGCAGTGCAGCGGGGCAAAGTGGATGATGAAATCAGCTCCCAGGTATTGCCACTCCCAACGTCTTGCATTTCAGTTCATTCCAGGGTGTTGCATTGTACACACGTGTGTTTCTCATTTCAAAAAAGACATCTTTAGCAGCGAGAAATGTTTATAAATGCCTTAAAAGTTTTATACAGCCGTTTCTTGGCCGAACTTCAATAAGGATGCAGAGAAAATGTGTGAACAGTGCAGATAATGTTTGTTATATTTGTGGGGAGGTGACGTTTTCATCACAGAAGCGTGCCATAACCCCGATCATCAGGAAAGCTTACCATCTTTACTTTGGATGCCAGATTGGGGACCAGGACAAGAGCTGGGCCCCGCACATATGCTGCAGTACCTACTTGTGCAGCAAACCTTCGAAAGTGGTTGAGCCGCAAAAGGCGATCAATGCCTTTTGCCATACCCATGGTGTGGAGAGAGCAGACGAATCATATCAGTGACTGTTACTTCTGCATGGTGCCTCCCCTCCGGCAAGGTTTTCGAAGAAGAAAAAATGGACCTTACGCTCTCCGAAAATACCATCTGCTACGCGGCCAGTACCTCACGGTGAAGGACTTCCCGTTCCGGAACCTCCAAACATAGTTACTCCGGAATCGGAAAAAGAAGAGGATGACGAAATTTATGATATATCTGAGCCATCAACATCAAAATATCATGAGTTCGCACAAAACGTGATGTCTGCTGAACCACACAGGATCACACAGAATGAATTAAATGATCTTGTCAGAGATCTAGAACTTCCGAAGGGTAAAGCAGAACTGTTGGCGTCGAGACTACACAGTGGAATCTCCTCGATGACAATGTGAAAGTGTCTGCGTTCCGTTCCCGCCAAAAACGTCTGGCTCAATGCTTTAAGAAGGAAGGTAACCTTGTCTGCAACGATGTTGATGGTCTGATGACAACCCTGAATATTAATCATAAGCCTGAGGAATGGAGACTGTTTATACACTCATTGAAGTCAACTCTGAAAGCTGTTCTGCTCCATAATTGCAACGTGTTGCCATCAATTCCAGTTGGTTATGCAGTCAATATGAAGGAATCATATGACAACACGAAGCTTCTTCTAAACTGCGTAAACTACAAGAAATAATTTAATGCTGTATTGCTTGGATTGCAGTAGGGCTACACAAAGTTTTGCTGTTTCTTATGTGAATGGGACAGTCGGGCAAAGACTTCTCATTACAATAGAAGAGACTGGCCTTCCCGACAATCACTGAAACCGGGAACAAAGAATGTACAGCATCTACCGCTGGTAGAATCCAGCAATATTTTCCTGCCTCCTCTGCACATCAAGCTAGGACTAATGAAGAACTTCGTTAAGGCTATGAATCAGACACGGCCAGCGTTTAGGTACCTCGCTGAGAAATTCCCAGGAATCGGTGCTGCAAAAATCAAGGAGGGTATTTTCATCGGTCGTCAGATCCGCAAGCACTTCAAGAGACGAACAGTTCGACCACATTCTCAGTGGCAACGAGAAGAGGGCGTGGAATGATTTCCGTCTTGTAGCAACCAACTTTCTAGGAAATAATAAGGCTGACAACTACAAGGAACTTGTTGAAAACCTGTTGTTGTCCTATGAGGAATTAGGCTGCAATATGTCTTTAATGATCCATTTTCTGCACTCTCACCTGGATTTTTTCCCGGAAAACTGTGGGGCACTGAGCGATGAGCACGGCGAACGTTTTCATCGTGATATCGCAGCAATGGAGAAGAGATACAAGGGCAAGTGGATTTCATCCATGTAAGCCGACTATTGCTGGACGGTAACAAGGGATTCTCCTGGACTTGCCTACAAACGGCAGGCGAAGAGGCAGCGCATTTAATCAAGCCAAGCCAGTCAGTATGCACTATGTCAAGAATATAGCGCGTAAGGCATGTATAACTAAGTTAGATAATTTTCTTTTTGAAACTGTAGCCAATCAAGCCTTTTCGTGACCATTTTCGTGTTCAGCGTCCCAAAATCTATAAAGGGAAACATATTTCGTTTCCGAAGCAGACAAAAAGTCAAAATTTGTTGTACAATCAAAGTGTCATTGTAGATTAAAAGCTTCCATGGCATGCATCAACCAGTGCCTTCTCTTTTTGTTGGTTTCTCTATGCGCGTAGTGTCAACGTGTATTTTACTACTTAAATGAACTAGTAGACATATAAATACGCACATTTCGAAATACGTACAGCTACAGAAAAATATGAAATCGCGAAAATCAGAGCGCAAACGGACAATAAAACTGAACACGTACTTGAAAACTGGAAAGCTACATGGTACAAAAATTTGAATTGAGTAACTTCAAAAAGCGTGTAAATGTTACTTACGTCCGTTATTCTTAAGTTCGTTCACCCTGGGACTTACAAGTGGTTTTATAAGTTTCGACACATTCCTCCAACAATTCCCCTGTTTCAAACTTATAAGTTAACTAGTGTCTGAATTTTAAATGATCCATAACCGTGCATTGAACAATTAGATATGGTAGCTACAAACAACAAATGTACACAAGTTGATTCATTCTGTAAGTTGTGGCTGTTTTCTTAGTCTTATAACATTGTCGGTTGTGACCATTGATGGTGATCTTAATATAATTTGTCGTCAAGTGGTTTAACTGGCACATTCTATTAAACCAAATGGTGGCACTGGTTCTACGTAATTTCTCCTTCGTATTTTTATAAGCATATGTAGTTTTTGCCTGTTGGGCATTAATAAATTTTAAATAATCCATAACCGTGCAATGAACAATTAGATACGGTAGCTAAAACCAACAAATGTGTATGTGTTGGTTTCAGCTACCATATCTAAATAGTGTCTCATTTTGAAGGTTAATATTTACAGAATGGATTCTCCTCCCTTTTACGAGAGTAGGTCCCCACGAAAAGCAACAATTTGTACGTGGCACTAAGCCAAAATATCTATTAATTATTGTCTGAAACTTCGGATGAAAACCAAATATAGGAGGGAGATTTAAAATCCTTCTAAAGCCATGTTTCAATAACACCAATAGCCTAGTGACTCTACACAATCAAAGAGGGCACTCTACCATGGAAGACACTACACATAGCAACCGTCTCCGCGCTGAATTCCGGCAAGCAAAACTGACTGAAAATGACAATGCAGAAACGATATATTTTTATACCTATATATGATATAAAACAGTGCTTCCCAAACCTGGGTAAATTACCCAAAATTGGGTAAAAGTGGCTTTTCTTTGGGTAACGACACACCTCGGAATACACATTAAAATTTTCCGTAAAAGTGTACAAGAAGAAGTACTCTGAAGAAAGTGATCAGTCAGTGTGCAACAATACTCTAAAACAGTCTAACAGTGGCATTATACTCATTAGCTGGGAACTGGGTGATGAAATATTCATGGTGAATAATTACCAAATTTTTTGTGGCTGCTAAAATGTTTAGAGATGTTCAAAATAAAGACATTGCATCAAACATATTGTTTGCTTCCTATTTTTTACCGATCTCTCTTCACTTGTCAAATATGTTTTCTGTGCAGTTAGTGTTTTATCTACATTGGGTAAAAAGGACTTTCTGATAAGCGGTTTTGGGTAATGAAGGAAAACGTTTGGGAAGCAGTGTTATAAAATATTACTTTCGCTCCTCTACGTTGTTGGATTTGACTGTATCATATTTTAACAGTGTGACGCTTTCCAAATTCATGAACCCATAAAACATATGTATTTTTCATCAGAATATTCTGATGAAGCATGTTGGAAATAAGACAGCCAGTATATTTTGCCAAATCTAGCCAACTTTCTGAATAATTTTCAATATCGTAATGTGCGTTGTCAGTTACCTTCTTAGCGTTGTTTCTTTTACTAATAAAAAGGGTAATTAATTACGTAACGTATATATATATATCCTAAGTTTGAAAGTCCTTAAATCGGATTCCGAACACAGTTATCCTTACTGTGTAGATCTGTGTAGCAGCATTTACTTACTTACAGTTCATTTAACGACGGTGTAAGTAGGTCAGACTATGCAACATCGAGGTTTAGCCGTAGAGGTCTGCACTTGTATTCAGCAGGTAAATGGTTCGAATTTCAATTTTTATGTTAGGAAGCACTAGATCGCACTCTGTGAAGAACTCGGTTTGGAACATGCTATGGACCTGTTGTAAGACAGACTACAGAATGAATGAATGAATGAATAAATGAACGAATGAATCATCCCGTTGGTTGATTGCAATAATGAAGGAATTAAATACCGTCAAACACAACATGTGCATATTACATACTTTATTATGGCAACATGTTTCGACCTAATTTGGACATCCTCAGGTCAATAATATAAAATTAAAAAAAAAACTGTATACAATTGTATGAGACCTCAATTATTAATATCTTTTAATAAAATTATATACACTACTTTTTATGAATTTTAAATTGCTGGCCTGAAGATAACCAAATTAGGTCAAAACATGTTGCCATAATAAAGTACACAACATGAACTAGTTGCATTGGACGGTATTTAATTCCTTCACGATTCGAATTTTAGTGGCATTGCCAGCTGTGTTGTGTTCCCCTGTTTCTCCAGGAAAATTCTGGGATGATATCTGAATCAAACAAACGACCACCTCTTTCCAAAAACCTTACGTATTCCCCATTCATAATCATTTACCCATTCCACCATAAGGCGTACAAATTATTCAAGCCAAAGAGTGTCGTTAAACATCTTAAGACCCGTTCGATTATCGTTGCTGATGCTGGAACAGCATATGTTAAAGATTCCTATCCTGGTAGAGTAAAACTACATACTGGCGTGGGCGTCACCCCTGATACTATACGTTTGCACTTATCGCACGCCCACTGTGAAACATAATATTTTATACTTAAATGTCACGCGGAAGCATCGCCGGTGTAACTAATTTAACTACGAGCAGACACCTACAGCATTACAAAATGTGATACTTGTTTCGGAAACAGAGAATGCCGCGTTTAACTCGACGTGCAAAATTACGAGCTTCCTTTCTTTTTTGTGGTGGTAATGAGAAGAAATGGACACGGGAACACGGTTACGTACACAGAATTGCGGTAGGCGAATCAGTTCGAAATTGATAACTCGCACCATTCCAAATATACCCATGTGTGACACTACTGGCACGGCTTTTAGAGAAATAGATTCAAAGGATGTGAAGTGGCTGAAAATCTATGACAATGATAGAATTTTATTTTAGCGGCTATGATACGTCCGGTTCCATTACCAATCAGTCAACCAACTACACCATATCAATCAGAATGTTCCATTAAAATTTAACGACAAATCGAAACTTCAAACTCCACATAAAAAAAACACTTTGTCGTACAAAAATGAATAAAATTAATAATAATTCAATTTTGAATAAGATTTGCTCCTTCCTTCTTTAGTGAACTGCTCAGAATTACAGAAATTACCAGTAACCAACTTCTCCGTGAACGAAGTAGGTTTGCGCTCAGACTTGAACCTGGGTTCCGTCTTCTTCCTGATTCTCCTCGGCATCTTTCGTCTTCTTGCACGTTACTTCCCATTCACCTTTAATATCCACCTAACATCTGACACTACGTGACTGCTGTAGCTGGCATAGCGTCGCTGAAAATAAACGATAAGTGACCTGTCAAGGGTCCCAGTCGTGGTTCGAAGCGAGGAACTGCCAAATGTTAGAAACGTTATTTATGGCTGTACCAATGCGCTCGGTGTGCACCAATGTCAACACCCGCAATCAAGAAAGATAAATTGTTCCCTACATCGTAAGTTTTTGAGGCTAAGAAAGAAAGTCGGACAGCCATTCAATTGTCCGTAATTGAGACATGCCCCTTAAGTGAAAATTTCATTGAATACCCACTCTGTAGGCATATATAGGCGAAATAACTACATAACTATATGATAGTAGAACTGAAAAAAAGGCTTGTATCATTTTTTAATAAAGTTAAATGATATAAACTCAGTTCACGGTAAAACCAAGACACTGAACGGTTCTAAAAACACATTGTAAAACCGGGTAATTTGTGCTTGTTAGTTTGCCAGTTTATGGACTTCAATATTCTTTCTCCACGCTTCTAAGTTGTTTTTTAATTAATATGCTTAGGCTATTTTAATTGTTTACCATTGCTGAAAGAAATTCGTTTAAACAGCCTTCTGAATATCTGAAGAGAGGCACTGGATTTACTGGCTCAGGAGAGCGTTCAGTGGCAGTCTCTTTTTAATGCGGTACGTTCCTGATATCTTTAAAATATATTCAAATTCTTTACTGGATTGCTTGCATTAGAAGATCCTCGGTACTTTGCCTATCATTACGAACATCTACAGACCACTTACACACACTGTTCTTCAGACATACATGACCTAAAAAGAACTGAAACAGTGAAGTCAGTATAGTGACTGTTACGGGATGAAGAGCCAAGGTTCGATATCTGGCAGGGGTGGAAATCTTTCGTATTGTCTAGTACGTCTGCTCTGGAGCTCACATAGCATTATGTACAGTGGTGTCCTTTCCCCGGGAATAAAGCGGCGAGGAGTGCAGATTGCTAATCCAATCCAATTAGTGCTTAGGTAAATCCACGTGTATTCCAATATGCTGTCACTTCTGCCCTGAAAGTGGCAGCAACAAGTTAACTTTAAAAGGTCTTAAGTTTCCACCAATGCAGCACGGAGTTACAATCCTGAATATGCTATTCCCATCACCGTGATAAACTCTATCAAATCGTACATTTCTCTTGTCTATAGCTGTGGCTATTGCCGTGGCTGCATTCATCCTGAAGTTAAACAAAACATGTGAGGCTGCAAAACCCGGGTATTAGTTTCCGTGCGATGGTCTCCCCTCTCTGACGTGAACCCCCCCCCCCCGACGCACAACGGCGCAGCGAACCCAACCCGACTGACGAGCAAAATCGATATCTGCCTCACAGACAGAAAACCGGGACAGGAGGCGCAGCTAAGACCAGGCTGTATGTCTCGATTTTACTCAGGATGTCCTACTAACACATATACGTGGCACAGACACATGCATGCATTTATACACACATACTGGTATATAGATGCACAGGCGTAGGCGCACCCATGCATAAATATACGCAGGTTATCATAATCGTTAGCCTTATATTTCCGTCTCAAAATTGTTAAAAAACACAAACGGAAGTGACTAAATCTTGGCTCAATTTGAAGTTAGTAGAATCTGGCCTCTACATCACATGTATGAAGTCCTGGGCAACTTTTATCTTGTGTGTTGATATTCAGCAACTATAAACGTAAACCTACCAAAACGTTCTAGACATTCACCAACAAAATGCACAAATCACTAACAAGGTGCAATCAGCCCTTTATCATAGTCAAACCCTACACATGTTTCGGCTCTCTATGAGCCATCAGAAGACTACACACTACAACGTGAAAGACGAAATGCTAAGAAGTCATACAACACGCACTATCCAACACCGTTCTACATCAAATTCCACCACAATCTACATAGTGCAGTATATGATCTTGTGAAACTTCTAGAAGTGCGATACATATCTTTATAAGAAGATACAGTGAACAGTGTTGTTTTAACATTTATCATTTTAACTATAATTTATGACTCACGATTTTGACTTATGAAACAAATGTTTTATGATTATAAACAGTGCAAAACTTTACGAGTGTCATTAGCAGATCTATCCAGCATTTGAAAAGCACTATTGAAAAACCCCTGATGATGGCTCATAGAGAGCCGAAACATGTGTAGGGTTTGACTATGATAAAGGGCTGATTGCACCTTGTTAGTGATTTGTGCATTTTGTTGGTAAATGTCTAGAATAATAATAATGCACGGTGAATTAAGACTAAAGACTATCAAAAAGTGTCGTATTATGAAGTATATACGAAGAATACATGGTAGTATCAGTGAGACTGAAAAATCTATTCTTTATATCATTTATAGGAATAATAAAAGGAATAATGATAGTGAAAATACTTACAAAAGTAAGATAGTTTCCCTATCTCCTTTCAACAGTAGTCTGAAACGGCGACTTCAGTGTCGCAAGCAACAAACTACAGGTATTAATCAAAAGACTTTTGAAATATTTTTCGTGCACTGCATTCATAACGTTACTAACATGCACTGATTCGTGAAACTTCACATTTATAATTACGTATCTTTTAGTCATACAGCCAGTAAGTCTAAATTCGCATATTTTAAACTACAAATGTGATGGGCAATATGTGGTAGGTAAACCTCAGAACTGCCGGGTTACAAACTATGTTTTATGCTGCTAAAACTGACCCTTTATATAAAATGATGCCCAACACTCATAACAGAGAGACATACGATACGATGTGGATATAATGAATTGTAAATGACGAAATGGATGTTGTCACAGGAACCATAGCACTCGTATTATCATGCTGTCATTAGCAAATCCACAAAGAAACTCGAAACTAGGCCTACATAATGAAACTTTTTGAGAGTGAATTTGCGTTTCTACTGAACTAACTCGGTGTACATTTAGAAAAGTTTTCAAGTGGAATTTAAGATTTTAGTATTAATATGAAGTACCAACATTTGTGAACAACTAACTACGATCGCCCAAATACAGACCGACGAACGAACAACGACTGACCACCTGACAGACCAACGGCCAACCATGACCACCAACCCAATTTACCATCATCATCACCACCAGCACCTCCACCATCACCATCTCCTCTTCCTCTTATTTCTGTCCACGTATTAAGTTAATGACTTCTAATCCCAATGTAAACCTTGTGTTTTGATACGCTCGATTTTTCTACTTGTCTATAAATTATCTTGCATTTACAGTTATCGCATTTATTTGGATTGGAAATATTTCAAATTAGTCTGTTATTTTTTAGTTCTATATTTTAACCATTCTCGTTGTCATCTTTTAACTAATCTTATGAAAGTAATTTTTGCGGCTTCAATCCTGCAATCAGTCTTTTTTAAAAACAATATATCCCACTCATACCTCATAAAATAATATATGTGTATCCTGTACCTCCTTATTTAAAATTTCACGTGTAATGTATCGTTTTACAATGTTAATATTAACATGTTATATCATTATTTTGGTTCTTCAGCTGAAATTTAAAATGATACATTATTTCAATTTATATGCTACAAAATTTGATTCATTCATGTCGCCATCCTTGTGATATCAAAATTATGTCTGCAGCCACACTGTCTAAAATTACCATAAAGACAAAAAAGATGGTAACTAAGTTTTCACCAAATTTTTCATAGGTACATATTTGACAGACTTCGGTTAATGGCACAGTGCGACTGAGTAGTACAAATCTTTATGGTTAATGTTACGTACTATTTTCACCCCTCATTCGTATAAAAAGTACCTCGTGATTTCGTGCTTTTAGGTTCCTGAATTATTCATACCTGTGTCATTCAACAGCTTCTGACGGGTGACAAAGCAAAGCCTGCATGGCTCCAAAATCTGTTAAAATCTGTTTCGGCAATTCACATCCGACCAGAAATCTGACAAAATATACATCCGAGTAGCACTGGTGTTACCACGTTACCTAATGAACACAATGGTATCGACTACTTCCTACATGTAGGAGTATGTCTCCCACATGAGGTCAGTAACTCAAATAGACCTCGTGGGAGTCAAAATATGCAATTATTTCTCGAGTACGCAGTGTGCAAACTTTTATGCAGATTATATTTAGTGTTAACAACTGAAGAAACATATAACACAACACTGAGGCGCGTTCGTGCAAACATTGTTGCCATGGAAAATCAATATGTATTACATATTATGAGCGTGTGTTTTTATTCTAGCATCTTTTCTGGCCGTATTATATTGTTATGTACCTTATTTTCCCACATCATCTCATAAACGGCACAATTTACGGAAAAAATTATTCAACATGAAATGTGGGTTTTGATTTTCTCTACAACTTTGAAATATTTCTCATTCTAAAACAAATTCAGCGAGATATTATAAATGTACGTACGTCTTCATGTAAACTACCTGTTATTCCCGTCGGATTTCAATCAAACCCGAACTCTCTCGACCGGTTTTCGAAAAATATTCAAATACTAAATGTCGTGAAAATCCGTCCAGTGGGAGCCGAGTCGTTCCATGCGGACGGTCATGTCATGACGAAGCTAATAGTCACTTTTCGCAATTTTACGAACCCGTCTAAAATATAAATAATGAATCAACAAAGACACTGTCCCTGTCAAACATTTTGGCTGAAGCACCGTTCACTTTCGGGCACGACGGAAAAACTGAAACAAATCTGACATTTATGCTACTTAAATTCTGCACCGGAGGCGGCATAGAGTAGTCAGTATAGTGACCAGCAACGGTCTGGACAGCCGAGAAATCGTAGTTTGATTCCCGGTAGAAGCAAAAAATGTTCTCTTCTCCAATATGTCCAGACCGGCTCTGGGACCTACCCAGCCTCCTATCCAATGTGTACTAGGTGATCTTTCCCCCGGGGGTAAAGCGGCCGCGGTGTGAAGCTGATCACTGACCACCATCTAGTTCCGAGGTACAAAATTCTTAGATGAATACCTACACTCTCCCATATACCTCCATGACTTGCACAGAACACTTTACCTACATCACTATACTATATGTAACGTAGGCACATGTTACTCAGATGAGAAGGCAACACACAGGCTGTCAGAATACGGGCTGCGTACATCTGGCTCAGGATAGAGTCCGTTGGCAGACTGTTGTAAAATCATAAAATTTGTAATTGTATTTCATAAAAGGTGGGGAATTTCTTAAATTACAGAGCGACTATTAGATTCAGAAGAAGAACGCTGGTCTATTGAGTTAGTTAATTTGTCTCAGACTAACTCATGATTTGTGAGATAGCACGAAAGTTTTAAAGGCAAACCCATTCTTTAAGGAGTGTTAACTGAATAAAATTAGGTTTCATGAATATTAATGGCGTCTCTTTTTTTGCAATGGTGACAGAACTGTGGTGTTAAAACAAGAACATTCCAGTGGGACATTCTGGAATCGAGATGGTAAGTTACTTATTTTTCTCATGGCTCGACAGCCCTAGTTGGCCTAGGCCTAATCATTGTTGAGGTTCCACAGAGTTAGACATACCACACTCGGTAGGACTGCTCTGGACGAGTGATCGGCCCATCGCAGAAACCTCTACGTGACAACACATAACATTCCCAAAAGACAGACATCCATGCCCCCGGCAGGATTCGAACCCGCAATCCCAGCAAGAGAGCGGCCACAGATCCACGCCTTAGACCGCGCGGCCACCGGGATCGGCAATCAATTACTATCACTACAGGCAATTGGATGCTTCTACAGCGCGTACTGTATGACTGAATATTTGACATTTTTCCTTCAGGAAGAATCGTGCTATGTTGCAACAGTTTCCCAAATTTAATACTTATAGGATATCGCCCATGAAACGTGACTTTGTCGTAACCCACACAATTCGTCAAACCGAGATTCCCGCATTACTAGATAGTTAGGTTACAAACACGCCTTGTGTCAAACTGTTTTGTCCACAAAAAAATTGCTTGTCCTTATATTATCGTAAAAACATAACGTGTGTAAGTGTTGGTCTACCGAGGATCGGTCAAGTTTTTCTGTCTCCTGTAAAATTGTGTATTGGTGGGATACGACAAAGTGTTGCTTCTTTTTTTTTTAATGGTCCGACAGCCCCTTGGGGGCCTAGGCCGCCTCGTTTTTCGAGGCTTCACGATCACACTTTTTAAACACACCACACTCGGTAGGACTCCTCTGGACGAGGGATCAGCTCGTCGCAGAGACCTCTACCTGACACACAACACTCCCAAGAGACAGACATCCATGCCCCCGGCGGGATTCGAACCCACAATCCTAGTAAGCGAGCGTCCGCAGACCCACGCCTTAGATCACATGGCCACTGGGATCGGCAAAGTGCTGTTTCATGAGCAATATTGTTCCTAGGTGTGGGGTTACCCGGTTCACTTAACACAATACCAGTGCGAGGGAAAGTATTTTGAGGAATGTTCAAGAAATAGAAGGTAGAACACACATACACATTCAGTGAGAACAAAAGGAAAATTTCTGCAGTGAAAAAACAGAATAAATGCATGTAAACCTAACAGACGTGATAAACGGAGTGTGGGTCAATGACATTTTACTCTTAACACTTATCGACAGCAACTGCAAGGAGCAGAATACTGAACAACCATCGAATTTACTTGAATAGCAGTAGCGCTAACGTGCAACAGTGTCAAATTAAATGTCTAACGGGATTAAATACTTACACAGCCCATGAGATTTGAGCTTCTGACTGTGATGACTATGAAGATTACTGTCTTACGGGATGTTACACTGTGTACTCTGATAGAAAGTTACCGATGTTTCGGAGTAACGTGACACCTCCATGCTCAGGTAAAATTCTTACACTTTGAAGACGGTGTCAGGACGCGCCTCTGAAATGTCGGAAAATTTCTGTCAGTCTGATTAACATCACAATATTCTCTAGAATCGTGTAAATTAACAAGTCATAAGCAGCAGCTTCTCATAGTAAATACTCACCCTGCAACTAACAACACTAGTCTCCGTTGTGTCTAAATGGCAACATATTCAACTACAATTTTTTTACGCTGGACATCCTTGTTGTGTTCATATACATTACAAGGTACTTAGCGCTCACCATCAACACAACTATTTATTAATTTATGAGCAAAGTATAACGCGGCTACATGTTTCGACCACTAGGTGGTCACCTTCAGGCTATTAAAGTACATTAAATTAAAATTACAATTGCTGGTTGATTTTGTATGGGTAGATTGAGATCCCAGTCTTTGAGTGTTACAGTATATATGTCAATATATTACAAGGTTCTGACTTTTCATATTGACATATAGCGGTATACTCTGACACGCAAAGACTCAGATCTCAATCTACCCACACAAATTCAACCAGCAATTGTAATTTAATTTCATGTGCGTTAATGGCCTGAAGGTGACCACCTAGTGGTCGAAACACGTAGCCGTATTATGCTTTGCTAATACATAATAAATAGCTGTGTTAACGGCGAGTGCCAACTACCTTGTAATACAAATTTCTGGGCTGTTATGTGTTAAAATGTAATAAGACAGTAATCCTTTTAAGTTCATAATTAATAATATAAATACAGAAATTGTGGCTTATAATTGTAAGGTCGTAATGTCATACAATGATACCGTCACTAGCGGTCATATAAAAATGTCAGTCGTTGTGGACAACAATCTTCACGTTACCCTTTCTTTATTGTGAGGTTAATTAAATCATAAACTGAAATTTCTAAATTTCATAAACTTCAGAAAACATCCAAATTTAACAACTGACTGCTAAACCACGTTGTAATGCCCATGACAAAGACACTTTCAAATTCTCTTGGGTAACGTAGCAGGGTTCTTCTTAAGAAGCTAATACTCGATGAGCTGGTTCAAAAGCTGTGTATTTTATGGACCCTCAAAATCAATCATCGTGTTCGTAACAGTCCTCCATTGATCACCATTCTCAGCCAGGTGACGTCAGTCCATGCCCTCGCGTCATATTCCTGTAAGATCCGCTTTAATATTATACAACCATCTACGTCTAGTTTCCCAAATCGTCTATTCCCTCTAGAACTTTCTATCAAAAATTCTGAATGTATTTCCTATCTCTTCCATGTGTCCCCTGCTTCATCTTCCTTCTTGTTAGCACCCTGATATTTCGTGAAGTGTGCCAATTGTAAAGTATGTCACTCATAAAAATATGTTTTAATATGCTTTGGCCAGACACTTCCTTCAGATAATAGTCGTATTTATATGGTAATTCGTCAAGCCGTTCCAGCACTGTCCGAGGGAGTGGGAAGCTAATATTCACCAAATCTCACTTACATTCCACGTGTATTTTCTGTCGAAGATTTAATATCTTACCGACTTTTAAAAATCACATCCTAGTGTTTTCCGTATTCTCAGTCTCATAATACGTCAAAGAAGTTATTTTTTCCTATAGCTCGACACCCCCTAGGCCTCCTCGTTTTTCGAGGTTTCGCGATCATACACTTTAGACACACCACACTCGGTAGGACTCCTCTGGACGAGTGATCAGTACGACACAGAGACCTCTACCTGACAACACACAACACTCACAAGAGACAGCCATCCATGCCCCCGGCGGGATTTTTTTTTTTTTTTTGCCTGTCCGGGGTTTTTTCCCCTTTGATCCATTTTTGTACTGTTTAAATCCTTTCGTCCTTCATATCACTTTACGTTCCATGCTACCGTCCTTACAACAAACACAACACAAACATCCATGCCCCCCGGTGGGATTCGAACCCACAATCCCAGTAAGCGAGCGGCCGTAGACCCACGCCTTAGACCGCGCGGCCACTGGGATCGGCCAAAGAAGTATAGTAAACAAATTCCATTTTCCAGCAGAAGATTCATTACCGCGATTCATAAAAATGTAGATACACTTCGGTAACGAATTCAATGATTTGTTGCGTGGCAGCTGTCCTGGATGTAGGCAACTTCCAGTTAACATCCATTGTAAACCAGGGCAATCGCTATGTCAGTGACTGTGGTGAAGTTCCCTGCAGGGAGAAACTACTAGAGGACTCAGGATACAGGGTAACACTGAAACTGAAGTGCCATCATCAACGTCACTATAACGATAGGCTGTATGTAAAGATTAAATAGAAAAATATAGTAAGCAGGGTACGAAGGACCTATAGTTAAAACGTTTTTTTAGATCTCAACCTTGAGAGAATATCGATTGCAGCTGGAAAATTTTATGTCTTTACTTTCTTATATACAGCCTGATGATGGCTAGTTAACAGATGAAAAATGTAGCTGGATTTGTATCTTGTTCGACGGGCACATAATTAGTTTATTGTTAAAAATGTATTTATTCATTTATTTTTATGGGTTATTTAACAATACTGTCAGCAACTCGGATTATACAGTGTCCAAGACTAGGATGATTTGTGAGTAATGATTTGGAAAATACACAGAAGGAAGAGGACGTGGCATAATAGAAGCAAAAACCCGCAATTGCACAGGAGATACCGAGTAAGCCCACCGAAATACAAATGACGGCCGTGTTCCGATCGGAATTCAAACCTTACAACTCCCGAATGGAAATCAAGCGTTACCGATTGAGTCAACTAGTTCGGTAAAAAGAATTAAAACGTCAGAATAAGGATAAACACAATTTAGGCAGTGGTAACATAGAATAAGATACTGGAGAATTGCACAGAATGTACGTAACTGTAAGCTTATTTGAGGACGGTACACAAGAACCTGGTGAAACACACCCACGGTCATATGTTAATTATAACTCTGCCACCACTATGTACGTTCTCCATTGTAGGCTACGGCACTATGCATTAGTACAGACCGGCTCAACACGTAGCTCGAGGGCAACATGCTGCAGGCACAGTGTTAAGTTGCCCGCGTGGATATCTGAAATTAGAAAAGTCTTTTAACCCTTTCCATGGCAAAGCCGAAATACAATGCCGAAACAATTTTGAAAACTTATGAGCTGGTTGTTTATGAACACATACATCACGTTAGTAATTCATTTTGTAAAAATGTGCTAAAAATAGCGACACCGACACCCTAGCCTAGCTTGTGAATTGTATTTTTTATAAACTTTATCTATTATTGTCAATATAATTTTATTACACGTCACCTATAAACACACACACAAGTAATCTTTTAGATATGTGTATAATTATATGTATACACTCGTACCGATCCAGTCTTCATTCTGTGGACTGAATTTCATGTTGCCCACATGCAGACCAAATTTTGCCTAAGTTGCCCGCACCACATAAAAAGTTGAACAGCGCTGTATTAGTAATTGCAATGTCTACTGCATCGTCAACACTGCTGAGGTCCAGTTCTGATCTACTACTGTATGTAGGCCTACACTATCTAGTGCATCTAACTTTAAAGTTGTCAACCACACTACGAACAGGCGCAGACGCACGCACACACACAAACACACCCGCACGCACGCGCGCGTTTCGTGTTCACTAAGTTATAAGCTATAAAACTTTACGCCAAACAACTATGATTATTTAAGCGGTATAATGATCGAAGAAATGAATACATACGAATATGAACGATGAATGATTTGCTTATCTGCAACTTTGAATCTACTAGAACAAAAATTTACATTAGCACAGTGAATTCAGCAAAGACAACTTTTCTGAATAAGTTAAGTAATTACTAAAACAAAAGCACTGACTTTAACAAAAAAACCTTCAGTATACAAATCACTAATTTACGAAAAGTGATTCTAAGTGGTTCAATTAGCATAGATATTCTTCAGAAAAATAAGTTGAAATGGTGTTAAACGTATCCCACTAGTAAAAGTAAATATAATGAATTCAGTTGTATTAAAAAGAGGTAATTTGGCAAAACAATGTCACGAATAACAAACGGACAAGTGTCAAAACATTAGTCGATAGAACTGTTTCAATTCAATGGTAATGCGTTTAGACATCTAAAAGTCACTAAAACAGTCTCAGGCACGCTATATATTAGACCTGGAGTCAAACCGTGTACCTCCGGAAGGAGTCAGGGCATGTTGTAGCTGTGCCAAACCGCTTGACCCACATAAGCCTTAAAACTGATGCAAATATTCGGGAACATGCAGCGAAAGGGAAGTGCCAACTCTGCAGGTTTGTGGATTGTCTCTGGTTGGACTGTCAGACTGAGTTCCTGCAACCATCAGCGCACAGTATGTAGGCCACCTGCACCAGTCCACCTCCCACGAGAGCGACTGCACAGAGAAAGAGATAGGAATACTGGAAGACAGGGATGACAACGTTCTAAACCGAATGAAGCAACCAGCTGGAACCAATAAATGATGGAAATACATGTATCCGTATTCGCTTCTGAATTTTAAGAAAAGAGAGTCTTAAAACACAGCGCTGTTTAAAGGAAGTGTATTTCAGTACTTTTAATATGTCAGTTAATGTAATTCTATTTAAACCCAACACTGTCCAAAAAACTGAACTTTTGCAAAACAATATATAGGTAATAGAGCAAACCCGCTGTTTACTCGGAGGGTCGAGGGCATAATCACCGAGCGTAGTTACTCTAACGTTTATCAATTTTATCCGTTCCTCCACGCATGAATGCATAATTATATTTTATGATAAAGCATGGCCCTCAATCGCTGATCATCAGTGACCAAACCAGTCCACCGTCTTCATGCATCACAGTCCCAGAAACAGTGAACACAGTTCCTCTCCTACGTGAATATTATGTCTGTAACCTTATACAGAGTGTCTACAATGAAACGCCCGAATTTTAACGTATTCTCAGGAAGTAAGGAATAGAGATATGGTTTACTTATTGACAAATATCAGTCACACAACACACCAAGTTTAATTTAAAAAATCAATAAACTTGTACGTGAGCGCCGTTGGTGACACGAAGGATATCAATTCTGTAATCAAGTTCCGCCCAGGTCCGCTGCAACATGTCCGGAGTGATGGTAACGACAGCTTCCACAATCCGGGCCCGGAGGTCTCGAAGGTCTGGCACTTTAGTGGCATAAATTCTGTCCTTCACGTAGCCCCACAAAAAGAAATCCAACGGCGTGATATCAGGGGAACGTGGAGGCCAATCCGTTGGTCCATCTCGTCCTATCCAACGGCCTGGAAATGTTGCATTCAGAGCTCGCCGCACGTCTAGCGACCAGTGGGGTGGAGCACCGTCTTGTTGAAAAAAGACATTTGGCTGTAGGTGTTCCAGCTGAGGAAAGGCGTAGAGCTGCAGCATGTCCAGGTATGAGCTGCCTGTGACAATCTTCTCCGCAAAGAAAAACGGTCCGATGATCATGTTGCACATGACGCCACACCAAACGTTCACTTTCGGGCTGTCTCGCACATGTTCCATGACACTGTGCGGTTGCTGTGATCCCCATATCCGAACGTTATGCCTGTTTACAGCACCAGAGACATGAAAAGTGGCCTCGTCTGAAAACATGATGTTTGTCAGAAAGTTGGGGTCTCTGTCGATTCGGTCAAGCATGTCACAGGCATAACTGTGTCGCCGTGGCTTGTCCTCTGGTTTCAGCTCCTGCAGAATCTGCACCTTGTACGCATAGAGACGCAACCGCTTTCGGAGAACCTTATGCACAGTTGCTCGTGGCATCTGCAGTTCCCGTGAAGCCCGACGAATTGACTTCCTTGGACTTCGGATGAACGCTTTACGGACGTTCTCTACCTTCTCATCGGAGACACGTTGCCGGCCTCCTCCGTGCCCTTTCAAGACGCTCCCAGTCTCCAGAAACTTGTTGTGCCATGCTTTAATCCTCTTGGCGTCTGGTGCTTCTTTCTGATAAACACGACGAAACTCCCTTTGCACCCTCACAATGGACTTAAACTCAAAAAACCACACAACAACTCGCGCCTTCTCCTGAGCTGACGACATTTTTGCGTGAAATGACAACAGCGCCCCAACGGTGCCCAGTGAGGTAGCATAAAAATTTGGGCGGGAATTTGAACTCCTGTAGTACACAGGAGACCCTTAAGACCTGAAAAAAAACCATTTGCCTATTTTTAAAAACTCTCCAAAGTCAGGGCGTTTCATTGTAGGCACCCTATATAAAATTCAGGAGAAACAAATGGCATTAATATACACATAGTGCGTATGAAGAATTAATTGCAAAACAGGGCATATCATAAATCAGTGAGGTTAAGAACACTAACGTAAATAACGGAATATTTTGCAAGTGATACGCCGAATCTGTAGCCTACTGTGAAATTTCACTTTAATATTTCGACTTTAACATTCATTACAAAGATTCTTTTTCAAATATTTGCTTACCTATCCAAATCAAAATTTCCCTTGTCTGAAGAATATGTTTACTACCTAATGAAATGAGCCCCGTGAAAATAATTTTATAGCCCGATTATTATTTCAACAAAGAAAACTTTCCATCTGAACTAAATCTGTACTGATTTTAATTCATTGACTTCTAGGCGGACAATTTTTATGAAATATGACTGTGTGGAGAGAATTTAGCTGGCCCAGGACAGGGTTCAGGGGCGGACTACCGTAATCACGCCGATTAATCTTAAGGTTCACAGATGGCGAGGAATTTCTTGAACATCACAGCCACTATTTGGCTCCCAGGCAGGCCTGCTTATTTAAACATAAACAGTATATTGACTTTCCTGTCATAAGGTAGGGCAGCTGAAAGACAACAAGTTCCATAAAATCAGTTAAAAATAACTGGTTCAGGGCGTTTTATCTTTATGTGGCGTAGGCGCAAACAAACAGATGTTTATACTTAAGATCTTGGATCCAATGTCACAGCCATGTTCTTTGAACTTCTACTTCACATCGAAACGTCTTGAATCCAGAATTACAGCGATATAATACGTACATGTATTTGGTACCGAAACGTCTAGGTTTAGGCCATGATCCCGAAGACCGACTATCGTAACAATGTTCGTAGTTCCGCTTAGTCCCTCCAAAAATCCTGGGACAGATAGACTACGACGCTTCCTGCAGCATCCGCTGCAATCCTATTGTAATATTCCAACTTCAGAAAAAATGCAGCTAAAAGTACTTAAATTAACTGACACTCAATACGGTTTCAAGCGGGAATGATGTATAAAGCACGACTTCTCATCTTATTAACAGTAAAAATGAATCGGCTGTTCACGAATTAGCTATTCGATGAACGCTGCAGTAGTCAGTCCGCGATATCTTCAAACGCAGTTCAAATTTACGTATACTTGACGAAGCCAAGCTTAAGCACAAAAGAGTGTACAGTTTGTGTAAATGAAGGTTAGGGCAGGTGTTTTCCTTGGCTATGGAGCGAGGTCACAGCCTCGGCATACGTAACTTTGAACGACTGTGCGAGACTTGTGAAGCCTCTGACAAGGTCTAACTGCCGCCAATAGTATGCAAGTTTACACAAGTACTCATGTCGTAAATCTTTCAAATCGTACCAACAAAACAATACTCTAGATCGACTCTCTGTACAGTTGTTACGTCAATTGGTGAAACTGTAACTTATCACAACATAATGGATTTAAGTTTAAACATCGTTTTATTATAGTTTCTTTGTTAACGGATTACCCGCATGCACTCTAAAGCATTTCCAACAATACTGGAACGTGATTTGTTGTTTTATAGCACACACAGCATATACTGTGTCAGAATTTTAATTTCTGACGCAGCTTACTACAAAATAACATATTTAAGTTTAAAGGCCTTTCAGTTTAGTCTTTTAATGCATTTTTCCCCATTCAGCCTGCAACATTTATACACATACATTACACACATATTTACATACATGTATGTGTATACCTATACGTACATATATACGTACGTGACACCTTGACCAAATAGCAGAATGCGTAATCTTACAGTACACCATTTTTTTAGCCCAACTCGGATCTAGGCCGCCTCATTTTGAGGTTCCTAGATCAGGACTACTCTGAACGAGTGATCAGCCCAATGCAGAGGCCGCTACCTACACAACACACAACAAACACATCAGACGAACATCGATGCCCTCAGCGGGATTCAAACGCCTTAGACCGCACGGCCACCGGGATCTGCTACAGAACAGCATAGTGTATATTTAAAGCAGAGACACACGACAGTTTCTTGAACTTGCTGCGTATCAAGGAGCAGTACGGATGCCAACAAACACATTTCAGTATCATTCTGTTCAAATATGTGATGATGTCTTATTCACTAAACAAATAATATTAAGCACACTTTGACATATGTTTCATTACAATACGTTCCGGAAGCTGGTTCTAATCCCGTCTTCAAGAAAGTTGTTGTCATGCTGGCAGATGGGTCTTCTTTTTTTTAATTTTGTGGCGACGGTTTGGATCGAAACGGGGATTTCTGAATACTACGTTAGTACTCTAAACACCGAATCACCACGCTGCTCTAATAGTCCTACGCCCAAGCCTATGTCTTAAAGATGGCATCTTCCAACAAAGTTTGTGCGAAAGTAATAAATACCACTCATTTCGTCTGAAATAACAGTTCAACATATAGTCTTTACTATATCTTTAATTGTGATTCTACGCACATAAATAAGTTGGTTGCATTGGTGAGTGAGCAACCAAATCTGCACATCTTTAATGCAAACTTCAGATTAAACCGATCAAAAGAGACGGTTTAAAATTTACAGTTGTTTTTCCCCCAGAAAAATCCGTTTGAATTCAGGCTGAATGAATGGATTTAGTGCGTAGTAATTAACATGACAGAAATCTTATAAGGGATAGTTTAACAATAGTCACGCAGGAAACACATACATAAAACTAATTAATCATTAATGTTGCAAAATAGCTTCACCCAAGTGGGGGAAACTTGAACACGAGTATTTCAACGCAACCACAAAAGTTACATGAAGAATTATGAGTATGATAAACAGGAATATCTGGATTGCGCAGACCGTCTACATTGATGAGCACTCACTACAAAACTGAGAAATGTAAACCTAGAGTAAAACACAAAACACAGCGCAATACACTATTAACACGAAGGCATTATGCCACATATAGAAAGTGACAGACACTGAAACATACTGAAATCGTAGACGAAGGTTTTATTCAAAGTTGCGAAGTTCTCAAAAGAGACCACAGTTTATTTTCAGTACTGGTCGTTTGTACAATTGTATCACAGTCTTAGAAGCTCGCACTTGTTTTGATGAAAATGCAAGGGTCCTTTCATTTAGAACATACAAATATTATACGGAGACCAAGTTGGGTAAAAAGAGGAGCAAATGCTCAGTCAGAAGATCGCATCTCTCATTTAAAAGCAGAAATGTTTTCTTAAAACCTGGCGAAATAACAATAGGAATAATTTATTCCCGCAGTATTCGAACTCCGTCATTCAGTCATTTATTCATTCATTCATTCATTTATTTGCTCAGTTCGAAGTTTTTCCTCTCAATTATTTCTAAATTCTGTAGCAGCGATAAAGTAAGTATTGTTGATTGCAAGGTAGGATTCAGGCTGTTACTTTTGGGCAGATTTCAGCTGGCATCGTGCGCTGCCACGTCACAGAGGTTTGCTTGTTTCGCGTGATGTCTGCCAGAAGGCTCAGTTTTTGTCGTTCCCACCTCGGAAGACGCCTTGCTCAAAGATACAACTGGAATGAATGTGCAGTGATAGCAGTGAAGTGTGATGGTTTTACATTACACATAATGCAGCTCTTTTATAGATGGTCTCTAATCGAATCCATCAGTTCTTAGATAGGATAGTTTCTGGGAATTCATTGAAATTTCGGTCGGTAAGAGGAGTCCAACATGTCAAAAGTTTTTCAATTTATGTCAGGTAATAATTTTTCAAATGTAAGATGTAAATAACTATTTGCATCACTCTGCTCTTAAGACTAAATTACATGTATCGGCACCGATTTTATCCAAATACAGCACTGAATTAGAGATGACTGAATGCCAAATTCTTTTCTCTAATTTCGACGGATACAGAAAGCATCAGACATTCGTATATTTCTAGGGGTACAACAAACATACATTTCGGATGTTGTACCTACTTTCATCTTCAAGAAGTGTGCTGTTCTTACAATAATGTAGGATTTACTTTACCATATTCATTTCCTTCGCAACGGCAAGAGACTTTCTTCTTCTCCAAAACACGTAGACCGGATCTGACGCCCACACATCCTCATATTCAAAGGTCATCGGGGGCTCCGTCTACATGGGTAAAGCGGTCGAGGCGTGAAGCTGACCACTCGCCTCCATCCACTGCCGAAGTTAAGGACGAGTGCAGCTATACCTCTGTTCCCCCATACGCCTTCGTCGGGTGCACAGGACAGCTCTAACTTCAGCTTATTCATATCCTTCTCTGTGGTAGGACCCTAATTCAAGCAAGGGACCTGTTGAATAGAATCTCCGTGCTAACCACACACATGAAAGTCTCTGCATGTTAAGCGCATATGCTGCCGCCACCGTAATTTTAACAAACATTAACTACTGGAAGGTATGAAGGAATCAAATATATCTCAGAACATATTATATAATGCTGTTTCATCTGAATTATTGACAACTTTAAACTTTGTGTTTAATTTTACAGGTTTAATAACTGTGGGTTTATAGAGGCAGCAATGACGTATCGTTAATGTTTCATAGGCAGCCAGTTCGTTCTCAGTAAATAAATATCTATATATACATACTATGTGCTCGTAAAAGCGTTTTTAAGTATTCCTTTTCGGAAGTTCGGCAGCAGTTGAGGGGACGAATGTTTTCCAAGTCACTTATTTGTAAAATGGCAAGGCACCAAACTTGTAAAACCATTGCTAGCTATTACCTCTCTTGTACAGAGACATTATTTCATCTGAAAACTATCGCTAGCCACTTCCCATTGGTTAACTTATTAAACTTCCGACGTGAAACGAACAACGTGTTTGTTAGATACGGGGATTTGCAAGCTGAGGGTAAGTATTTCCAGCACCTTCCAAGTTCGTGATTAACTGGGGCCGATAAAACCGTCACAAACATCGGAATCCATTTTCAATGTAAAATGCCGATTGGGTTCCAAGAACTTAGGAAATATCAGTAGCAAAAATAAAACATATCCTCAGACAGAATAAAGCCTGAAAGTTTATTTTCAATACAGTAAAAACACTTTTTGTAAGCATAAGGTATATTAAATTATTGAAGAAGAGACTCATGCCGTAAATCAAGAAAGCAATCAACCTTACTTAATGGAAGACAGAGCTTGGTCGGGCGATCTGCACAATAGCAGGAAAGTGGGGCAAGCCGACATGCCGGCCACTTGGGCTCAGTCCCGTTCATCGGAACCAGTCACGGAAGGTCAAAAGCAGTATCAAAATGGGTAATCACGAAAGGCAGAAATCCCGAACATCGAGGTCCACGAGCATGAGACTCTACTGTATGTTCTATCATAATAAAATGTTCGGATCTCACACAGCATAGAAAATATCTTCCATAAGAGAGTGTATGTCCTCTGTCGTCGCCAACGCTCCACGTAATCTATGTGCAAATTGCCTGTGTACTCGGCTTTCCGAAGTTAATGGAAAAATTGCTGACAGATGTTTGCTATCACATATCCCAGTCATAGGTATTTTCCGTAAACGTCTCAAGTACCAATCCCGGTACTTGCAGACAGCTTTATGTAGATGGCAATAAAACATGTGAATTAATGCTGTCCTTCACTACTCACGTTCATGAACCACCAAAGGCCCTGTTCCCGTGCAATTATATACGTAGAGTTATGTGATCACAATTCTTCTATTTCCTACCTCTGTGTTCGTTACGTGACACGTAAAAGTTTAGATATAGACGTAAAATTAAAACACGTTGCAAAAGTCTGACAGTGGGTAATCAGACTGGCCGTAACGAAGAAATGTAACGATGTCAGACAACGAGATCACAGCAAGAAGCAATAAAACCGTGTGTTACCTTTAGTGCTTGTTCTCGCTATACAGAACGACTCTCTCCCATACGAATAGAAGACAATGATCAGATTGCAAATTCATAACAGCTTGATCAATGATCTGTAGCAACAAAACTTAACACATATACGGCGAGCATTACCTTCTGCCAGCATATTATATTTGCTGAAGAATGCAAACTTTGATCACGGTAACGCCGAGCCCACGGCATTCCTTCTAATAGATCGCAAGTCGCAGTGTGCTTGGGAGACATCCGCACTTACCTGAAAAGAACAAAGTAAGTGTTTTAGAACTCTGCTACAATGACAATATGTAGACAGCACCATAACACAGTTTTCACAGCTAACGTAAACTCCACAGTTATGACGCAGGCCCACATTAATTTAATAAAATACGTCTTCCATGGAGACAGAAAGCACTGAACAGCACCACTTCTTCTCACTTTTATGCAACAATTCGTAATACTGTTTTATGATAACTAATTCCACGGAGAAGGCAAGCCGATAGTCGCTTAGTTGACCAACATATTTACTGTATTTTATTAAAGGGATGAACGTCCAGTACCTATCAACCCAGTCTACACCTTCAAATTCCATTTCCAATTTTTAGTATCATCCTCCCACCTACGCCTAATAACGATAATGATGAATATATAATAATAATAATAATAATAATTCAATTGTAGTTTATTAATGTGCGAGTCAACAGCCTGAGGCCAATTACAGAAACAGCACAACATACAAACACAAGTAACAACGGACAATAAACAGAACACAAATGAAACAAACACAACCAAAACAAATAAACAAACAAATAAAAATTACTTAAATAATTAATAAGAACACCTTGAAATAATGTAATAAAATAACACATCTGACTAAGTGTGACAATTTGCCTTCTAAAGACATCCAATTTATTACAAATAGGAATTTGCCGCAGTTACACACCGGCCGGAGGGACAATTTTTATAAAATGAACTAACATGAAACAAAGAAAAGTCTCGGAGGTTCCGAGTGGGAACTCGTAGACCAAAAATGTCCATGGTAGATGGACAGGATTTAGAACCCAATAAAACATTAATGACAAAAATTGCATCACGTTGATGCCTTCTGTCATGTAAAGTACGTAAATTAAGTACTTGAAGAGCATTAGCATAACTATAACCATTACTGTCTCGGGAAATGAATCGATTATAACATAAAGCTACAAACTTCCTTTGAATGCGCTCAAGCTTTTTTGCATCAGTAGAAGTAATTGAATTCCATACTACAGATGCGTACTCTAATTTGGGTCTAACAAGTAAAAAATATAAAATCAATAAACTATCAAGAGTCAAAAATGAAGAAGTAATATTACGAATAAGAACCAAAGGCTTAATAGATTGAAAAAAAATATAATCAACATGAGAGTGAAAGTATAATTTGGAATTAATAAAAACTCCCAAATCCTTAATACAATCAGTACGTGTAATATAAAAATCCCCAAGTTTATATTTCAAAAGAAGGGTATTAGTTTTCCTAGAAAAAGTAATAGCTCGAATTTTACCAGTATTAAGATTCATAAAATTAGCATTGCACCAACGTTGTATGGAATCAATATCTAATTGCAACTGAGTAAAATCATCAAGTGACTTAATAGCACGATAAATGTTTATATCATCAGCAAAAAGAAGAAATTTTGAATGTGTTATTACATTACATTTATCATCTATATAATAATAATAATAAATGAATGGTCTAGGCAATTCCAATTTACATTTAATTTCTTTACAACTCTCTAACAGCCTCGTATTCAGTAGGTAACGGGCGCGCTTCCTCCGAAGGCAAAGTGGCAAAGGCTTGAAGCTGATCACTCACCATCACCTAATGCCGAGGTCAAGAACCGGTGGAGTTATACGTCCAGTCCCACATGCCTTTATACGTAGCGTGCATACGAAAAACTTTACCTTAAATTTGAATGTAAACTTACGTGACTATATGGTGACCGGAAAACAGAATCATAATCGCTGGATAAGTCGAAACATGTTTCGGGTTTGGTAATATATTGATAATTTATGTAAATACAGTTGTACTTCCGTGACAGTGACTTGCATTGCCGATAAATGTATGGAGTGCAATGGTATGGAACATAATGTGATGACACGACCTAGCTGCAACTGCGAAGCGTGAAACATGGCGACATTCTTTCAGTCGGCAGTTGCAATCAGAAGCAGATCAACAGATGGAACCGGAGCCGGAAGCGTATCATGGCGCTGATATTGCCAGGTCCTGAAGCATCGACCCCTTTCTATGTCACATTGATCGCTAAGATTCTTATGACAGTCAGTACTCTAAACTTTGGTCCGGCGATTTTCGTTCATCTTCGGCCAATAAAATCTATGGAATGTCATCAGATACAGCGAAGACGTGAGATGATCATCTGAACAGGCTCAATACAGATTACAGTAAGACAAGGACGTTAATATTTTCTACAGTAGGACCTACAATAACACAATGATATTCAGAAAGAACGACTGTCATGAAAGTAATGTGATGCAGGGGACAAAGTTTTATGCCAAAACAAGAGCTATAAAACGTTATATTTGATAAATCAGTCGCGTGAAAAGCATAAACATGCATCTACTTTATGGGACAGTTTAAAATTGTTGATAACTGAGAATATTTTCTTAATTAAAGTAGGCCTAATCGATGTGCATGAAAAAAACAAAACATAACGTTACTGAATATAGTTCATCAGTTTAAAAACATGGCACAAAACAGGACATGGTTTCGTCTTGTGGAAGTTTAATAATACCTTGATGATGTAGGCCATGACGTAAGGAAAAGCTGATTTATTTTCCAAAAACAATTATAAATGTTCTTATATTTCCTTAGTTTCGTGTTCAAATCGTCATAACGGAAGTAACTGACTGTAAGGACAGTTTCGATTTGCGCATCAAAAGGCTAAATGAGAAGGCACTAAAGGCCAGTTCAGTGCAGGAACTGCGGCGCGTCTTCTTTAGGATGGCATGCTAATTGCTACATAGCCGCAGGAAGATTCGATTATGACAATGAACCAACAATGATATGATAGGATTTGCAGTTTTTATGGCGATTCTTATGTGATTTGGAGTCTTCTTGGTTGTTGTATCGTTTTATATTGGAAGAAACTTCAGACGTTTCTGAGAAACCTACAGCAACACAGTCCAGCACTCACAGGAGTACATGAGTGACACAGGTTACAGATACTAGAGCGTCTGAAACAGAACAATGTACTGCACTGAAATACACGTACGACGTTTCGGAGTTTTGTGCATTACTGATTTCGTAGTTCAATTAAAGGTGCTTTCTCAAATGTATTGGTTGTATAACGTCGAATGGGAGGATAATTACTTTAACGGAAGAGATGTGGACTGAAAGAGCCGTCAATTGTTCCCAAGCAGTACATGCATTCCGGGAAGGACTGACAAAAACCGCGAAGATAGGCGGCTCTGGAGCCGAAAACGAACCGGAGACCACCCACAAGCTCCAACTCGGCGTTCAGGTCGTGTTCCCCAAATACCAGACAAAGTTATGAAACGAACGACTAGCCTTGGACTACAACAACAACAACAACAACAACACCGTTATAAACCAAAGGAATCCACACTCTGCCACATCCGAGTCTGAGGCCGCGTTCTGACAACTGAAATATTTGACAAACATTTGTCACTTGTGGACACCTACCACGCCTTTGGAACACTGCATTCGTATAAATATTGGCGTCTGGTCCGTTACCCGCCGACTGTTGGTAAATCTGACAAAAGGCAAAGGAAAACCCCACGTTTGTTTATTTATCAAGGACAGACTTCTTGTTTCGTTCCACTACTCGTTTACACTTCACAAGCAGATAAGTGACTTGTGTGAGAACAGCATCATTTAGTACGTCAAGTGGTGAGGGTAGTTTCGTGGGAACATGACGACAATGTTCACTCAAACATTGGGCAAATGTACCCGAGTACTATATTTCCCAGGTAAACCAGTCGTGCAAACAGTATCACAGTTATGCATGTGCCTCCTTGTACGAGTATAGTACAATCCACAGTTATTGGCGCATTTGTCAAATACGCCAGTCATGGGAAAGCGCCTTTACTCGTGTACGTCGATCGTATGCAAGGCAATGATTCCAATGTCGTCTGTCACACGGAAAGGTGTCTAATTAGGGCTGCTCCTGTCTTTTGTTTCTCCATGCATGTGGTGTGTGTGTGTGTGTGTGTGTGTGTGTGTGTGTTAGACACGCCACAGCAATAATTGAAATGGCAGAAGCATGAAGATCGAAGCACGCTAACCTGAGGCCATCCATTAGGCTGTCGCAAAACTTGGTCAATATAATGGAGGGGAGAACACAGTAGGCGTAATATTAGCATGGTAAGGATGGCAAGGGGGCATACACGTGGCGACACGTGCTGTGGAAAATAAGCACCGTACGTGCGTTAATAAGTAATTGTCGTTTATTTGGAAACATAACAGGTGGCACCACTGTTGTTGAACAATGGGAAATAGGCCAAACTATCGACTTCCCTTGCAAAATGGAGCCAGTCTCTTTAATAAGTTATTTTTTCTTGTTTCCTGATTTACTTAGTGACGTTTTCTAAGCTGAAACTATTACAATGCAGGCTCGCACAACATAGCATTGTGTTGCCCACGGAGACATTTAAAACGAAAAAAAGCCTCTCAACCCTTTTCCTGGCAAAGACAAGATAGAGTGCTTAAACAATTTTGAAAATATATGAGCTATTTATTTACGGTGATATACATTACATTATTAATTCATTTTGTAAAAATGTGCTAAAAATAGCAAAAGCCTAGCCTAGGTTGTGAATTTAATTTAATTATAAATTGTTATTATTATTAGTATATTTGTATTGCACATGGTGTATAGACAAATACACAGATAAAATTATACACATAATTATATATATACTTTTTCATTTTGTGTATTTAATTTCATGTTGCCCACATGCAGCCAAATTTTGACGAAGTTGCCCACACCACATAAACGGTTGAGCAGGCCTACTTTAAAGGCAAAACGACTTTATACTGAATTCGAGCAAGCGTTAGAGCTAAGTTTTAAAATTCGGTTGTAACCGTGATGGAAACATATCCCTTAACTCCGTACCAGAATATGGGCCACTGTGGCTTTATCCCGTAAGCTTAGCCTTACAAAACATGTCGCCTACCTAACATTTTACAAAATGTGATTCCACTCCAATACTACGCTCAAATCTACTTTAAACGAAATAATTTCCCGCTAAAGGGATAAGACACCGCCCCAGTATTTTCCTGGAGAAACCGAATAAGAGTCTTCCCCGTACAAACCATAAATGTATAGTGGGAACGGATTTAGGCCCCATGTATCTCCAGTCATTCTTAACCTAGGCACTAGGTTAGGGGTCAGCGTCACGCCCCGCCGGCTTTAAATCCTACAAAATCCCCCGATCAAAAAAACTGGCTAAAGATGGAGCCAGATCCCCCGAAATTCCGAACACGAAGCAGGATTACAAACTATTGTACCCTCACATTCAGTACTAGTGGATGAATACAGATTTTGTATAATTATTGTATATTTTACAAATATAAAACTTGCGTTTGAATGCATTTACCATTAATCCCACCATGTTTAGAACAAATTTGGATTCTAGGAAATTCTGTTGGTGTGGACTACGGTAAAAGATTTCGATTACATGTGTTAGTGGGGCACACAACAAAAGTTGTTACACGAATTAAATTTTGGTTCTTTTCCATCCAACATACCATCAGTTTCCGTGCAGCTAAAATCAAACTAATAATAAGTTTATCAAACACGGATCACTAAAACATATGCCGCATAGCCCTACGCAATATTACATCTGAAAAACTTTTCGATATGATGAAATGTAACAAAGTGCAAGGAAAAATAATGCAAGACTTAATGCAGTGTGACAGGCTATCTGCAATGTAGGTGACTTTGGAAAACTTCATTTGTATATTCAATAAATAAGCATCAAAACTAGTAATTATATAAAATGCGAACAACATTTTTCGAGTATGTAAGTACCCTAAACTGGAGTATACCTCTGTAACTCTGTTAATGTTATGAAGGAAATTTCATCATGCAAGCCGACTAATTTATTGATTCAAGGGTTATTTAATGGGAGTTTCAACTGCATACGCTGTAGGTTTGACGCTATATAACTACTACAGTTGAAAAGCGTTGTTAAATAATCCAAAAATAAACCAGCCTATCAAATTCAAGTGTCACAATCTTTAGGAAGATAATTACATCATACACATTGCAGTGGTTACAGATAATGACACCTAGTTGTCGTCTCCGCGCTGTGTATCATCTTTCCGCCATATGGTGTTCAGGTAATCCACATGATCGCTTCAAAGTCAGCTTTACACTCCAATGCGCACGACGTAACTTGCCTTATTGTGGTGTCAAGTAACGCGTACCAATTCAGGACATGCAGTTGCTGCGACGAAGCTGTATAACGTAATCGTGCAATTGCTTTTACATCTTAAATTTTAGTTCTCATACCGTTGATGTTTCAGATAGCCATTAAAATAAATATGACAATCAAACACAACACCGGTACTTAAATCCACTGTAAAAGATCTTTAATACTGAATATCAGACATGTTATCTTATATAATTATACAGCAATTTTATAATGGGCCCTCCTCATAATGACCAGTTAACAGAAGAAAGATGTTTTGCTATAAAACACTTTATACAGTACACTTATATAGCAGTGTTGTGTCTGATGTCTCATTTATTGTAATAACCAATTGCTTTCATCTGACTTTAGTATGAAACCCTACATACGGATCAAAACTTCATATTACACCGTTTTTTTTACATCTCTAGTATTCTTATATTAAGTAACGAAGGTTACGAAGGGCTACATATGCAGCTGACACCAATAAAGTGCGCAGACCTACACCACTTTGTTGGGTAAACGTACTGAAGACAACATTCTGGAAGATGAAAACGGAAAAAGCGAATATTAAAAATCATATAATGGGTAAAGAATTTTGGTAAAAGTAGATTGGAGTGAAGTGGCTCAGATTCTAACAAATGGCATGTGTTAAGAATCTTTAAAAATAGACTGTAATATCAGAAACATTTCATTACGTGCGCGTTCATCTACAATTTACGTGATACTTGTGGTGCTAGCGGCGGTGACTGTGAAAACAAAGAACTGTCCTCTAGAAAATGGCAGCGCGGTAGCAGCTGGTTCCTGAGAAACGTTGCTGCGTACCTACCAAACAGCTCGGCGTCTCACACCGGAGAAAGTAGTTTTAATTTATAATCTGTCTTCTTGCGAAGTTTGACAATTTAATACCCATACATAACAACAGGTATTTCTTTATTTTAATTTTGAGTTTCCTAAATAAAAGGGTAGACAAAGGCTTGTCGCCCGAATGGTAACAATCATTCCTGGAAAGGAATCTGCTCTCAGTGTCTTCGTAAATGTGAGTCTGTTATAACTGTAGTCACAAATAATTGAGCGCTTACACATTTTTGAAGGATTTATTAGGTATATTATTATTATATTATTATTATTATTATTGTTGTCCTGTGCTCTTTTTACGAGATGTAAGCATAAATGCGCACTTAGCTTCCTGCAAGTTTTCTCCTAGACAACGTCCCTACTACCTACGGTGGCCGCATCCTGCCTTGATCAATTACTTCTGAGGGCCAAGGAATATTTATCACAAGCAACAGTAACCAATTTACTTCATTTCATGATTCGGACTAAAGCACATCTATTGGTACAAAGTACTGTTCATGACGTCATTGGAGCAAAGTCTTTATAGCTCGTCTGCTCTCAGAAGAATTCTGTTATACACCAAATGGGGCTGTAAAAACAGGATACCTGGAGCCATATTTCTTACAAGCTTCACTGGACATCAAAGTCATTTACTAAAAAGCGCTGTCCCTAGTACAGACTCCAGGACTCAGAGCTGTAGCTATAAATTATACAATCATCTATCACACATATAGCTTCTATACAACACATGTGGACTGAATGTAAAGGTTGCAGATCACATGCTATGCTAATCTCATTATCCGTGTTTTTTGCGCTTTCGCCATCCGGCAAATATGCGATCTGCCTGACGGAATCAGAATTACAAAAAACGAATTTTAACATCTTTATATATAGACTTAGAACACATGTAACCCTTCAATTGCGGCCTCGGTGCACGGTACAGGCCTTCAATTCTTCACATGCTGCTGTCCTCAGTGCACCGTATGGTCGAGAATGCATTTAGGGGTACTATAAATGTAAAACTCCTCCGTCCTGGGCAGTAGTTAGAATTAAAACCCCTGCGTGTTTGAGCAATTAGAGCAGCACTACAGTCAAGTCGCACATTCCAAACGCACCCCCTAGGAGTGCACTCGTACCAAAGCGGTGAGGAGCCACGTGACGTCCGGAACAGCAAATGCAAGTAATACAATAACTTACAAACCCTGCGATAAGGGTAGTAAAAATTAGTTTAACAGAACTTTCCCGGGAATTCTACCTTTCAAACATGTTGCTGCTATAAGGACTTTAGATAAGAAAGGAGACTGTCACAGCAGTTGGCACCAATCAATACAGATTTTCTTAATAACTGAAGCCGCTTTATCAAATAATACTTAGTCGTAAGACATGTCTTATTTTACTTCCAGTCCCGAATACTGTAATTACTGTTATCCAGAAGAAGATAGTCACATGGAGACACAAATTCGTATTTTCTTCTGGATGCCTTATTACCAACAGTTTTCGCTCGCACATACATAAAGCAGTCGGTTTCCTGCGCCCTAAACAAACACAAAGGCTCTCACGCCAAATACAGAACAGCTCTCTAAGTACAGAAGAGTTGGCTGATAAAGGCTTCCATGGCGGTACTGAAGGAAACATGTTGGATGACAAAACTTTTATATAAACGAGGCGCCAATGAGAGAAAAGGTTTCATGTGAACGCAACGCATTGAAAATCAATAATCATGAAACCATGAAATGATAAACATCCGTCACGAATTACAGTACCAAGAATCGAGAATGAAACCTCCTCGTTTTAGTACCACCGGACGAGAGCATCATGTGCGGTGTCAAAATAAATAAGCAGAAAATGGATATCAGAATTGCGAAGTTGTTCACCTCCATTCAGTCGAACGGAGCTTGTGTCGTTGCAGTGTAGTTCGCTTACATCCAACAATAGGCAGTTATGGCGCTGGGCAGCCATCCATCTCTCTCCCATTCAAACTCAGTGAAGTAATAACAACTAGCTGTTCTCATTTTGGGCTCCTTCCAAACAAAAGTAATTTGAATAGAACGAGCTGCAGGTACAGGGACCAGAGACAGACAGCAAACGGATGTCAATCCTTACGAAGACCAGTGTCGACTTCACGTAACAGTTGAATGTCTAATTCGTTTGCTGTGAGGCTTATGCGTGACAAACAAATTGTAAGAACTTGTGATGCATACTTACCTTGCCCTGCTTCAAAATGAATACAGCTTGCGTCGTTCCTGCTGTCACACATTTCCAGAGCCGGAACGTGATTAGACGTAAATTTTAAAATTCTTTCCGAAGTCATATTTTCATTTTTGAAATGGCAAAAATGTGCCACACAAAATTATAAGATACGTATAAGGAACTGCATAGCATAATAATCTTTCAACTAACCAAGAAATCCCCCGTCTTAACAAGTATCTATTATCGTGGTCACAAAAACGAGCCACTGGACCCTACCGTCGAAACAGACGATCCAAATCCGCACCCACTATTTAAGATAGAGTTTAACGTTATCTTCCAACATATGCCTAGGTGCACCAAGTAAGCCCTTCAAGTCGCGTTTTATGACAGAAATAATGCGGACATTTCTCATCTTTAGTCATGCCGTCCAATATCATAATAACCTCACAAATTGGTCACATTAGTCCGTTCATGGTGGCAAATAGAAAATCATGAATATGTAATATTCTAGAAAATCTCGCAACCTTTCATCCCAATACTCTGCACGCCATTCCCTCATCTATCACTTCGATAAGGTATACTCGTACTAGGTTTTTTCCATGATGAAGCAGTGGATGTGACCTGAATTTTTATTCAAAACCTTAGTTGATCAACATTTATGACAGCAATTATCACCCCTATTCCTTATTACTGTGACCATATATGTACCTAAGTAGAGTCTGGATAAGCAAACACTTCCTAAACAGAATTGTCAGAGACAAGGAGATGCTTTACCGTCACTGCTTTTTAACTGTTCTGTCGAATATGCCATTAGGAAGGTCGCAGAAATGCAGGAGAGATTGAAATTGAATGGGACATATAATCTTCTGATCTGCGCTGATGATGTGAATTTACTGGGCTAAAACATACACACTATACGGCAATACACAGAAACTTTATTAGTCACAAGTAAGGAAGACTGTCTAGAAGTAAATGATGAGGAAATTAAGTACTGTATGTCATGCATCGTCAACAGAATGCAGAACAAAATCTCAAGATAAAGATAACTATTGGATCCTTTGAACGTATGGCAAATTTCATATATTTGGGAACGACAATTACAGATCAAACTTTCATGCATGCAGTAATTTAGAGCAATTACATTATGGAAATTCCTGCTGCCATTAGGTCTAGAATCGTTTACCTTCCTGTTTGCTATTTAAAGACATCAAGAACAAAAAATACAGTATTGCCTCCTGTTACGCACGTTCGCCGAGCAAATGTGACAAGAAAGTATCAGCCCTCATGTCTGTCTCTCCGTCTGTCCTTCCACATAGAAAAGCATGGCTATCACAGGACGGATTTTCGTGAAATTTTCTATTTGGGATTTTTACTAATATATGTATAAATGCTCCAATTTTTTTTAAACTAGGACAAAAGTAACTTTACATAAAGACCTACAAACACTTATATGTCTGAGCTTATAAGGAGCCAGTGTTCTCAGCTCGTACCTCGCTGAGGCCGAAGACAGAGGTGATTGTCTAAACATAACGGAGACAGACTGTTTTCTCTGTGCGGTACGGGCTGAGACCGAAAAAACGGTTTACGATCTAAAACTAAGAACTGAGACTGTGTTCTCTGTGAGACACGAGCTGAAACCGAAGAAAGGGTCGACTTGTAAACATAACCGAGTGTGATCGACTCTAAATCTCTTGCTACGACACGGGGCTCGAGAATAGGGTACTGAGGAAGATGCCTACCACTAAGACGGGCGAAGTAACACGAAGAAGGCGGAAAATGCACAACGAGAGCTTCATGATTATGGGGACAAGGATAGGGACAACCAAGTAATGACTCTTCGGGTTCTACGAAATGTGTATAGTTTCTTGACCAGCTGAGGACCTATTAGCGTTCAAAAGGGGCTCTGTTTCGTAGGTTTGGTTGGTTGGTGTCAGTCAGTTAGTTCGTTAGCTAGTTATTATATGCGAACATGTTTTCTACTTTATTCATTTCACAATGCGAAACGAAGGTGTAACATTTCGGCACATCACGAATTCAGTCCCTATCACTTAATACGTTTTACCGAATTTTCATCGATCCGATAGAAAAGTGTGGAAGCTTAAATTCATACGGCTGCTATTTATTCGACACATTATATCAAAAATTCGAAACTTTACAGTAGGACCTGCTTAAGAAACCATAACAAATTAGTTACTGTTAACAAAACTGTTACCACCACCACAACCACCACCATCCAACCACGCCACTGCCACCATTAAAATGGCAGTAAAACCCCATCAAATTTAAGTAACTGTGCAAGAAAGCTATTTACACAAGGCTACGTGTTCCATAACAGCAAAGTTTCCCGAAGTTATAATTTTCCGTACCACACGCCACAATAAGCCGGGGAGGCTGGCACAGGAAAATGGCAACTCTTTGACAAGCTTCATAGGCGGAAGTGTGATATTGCATATCTCAAAGGATGTATGTACATGTAAATTAATTCTCTGTATGTATGGTACAAAATTATCAAATTACGTAATGAAAATTACACAGTTTAAATCACGCGACCTCTGCTGCATATATGAAAGACTTAAAAATGAATCGATTTTTGCTGGTTACTATAAATTAATTTAGTAATTGTTTATTTTTGAACGAATTTACTGCTGTCAGACGGTGCTGTTTCACGGTCAGTGTCTATTTAACGTCGAATTTGATACGTATATGTAATAATCAAGTAAACGCAAAATCATTTAAGAGAAGGTAAAGCCGTATTAACTTGTTCAAGAAGTATCTCACCTTTTAAGAATCCCAACTAGGTCTATTCGTTACGGCGTTCATAGCAGCCCACAACTGCACCATCCTGAACCAGACAAATGCAGTTAAAATCACATATCCCTTTCCATTTGACATCAGTTTTAATACTGGCCTGTTATATACGCTTAGGTTTTCCGACTCATTAATTGTACGGATGCACTGACGACAAACACACAGCGATAGGTCAGTTTATAAAGTCCCGTAAATAATTTTTATGAAGAAATTCACTATTACAATTTCCGACATATTTACGTTTGCTCTCTTGCCATTATCGTCGTTAAGGAACAACCACTCTCGTCTGATGTCGGTCCTTTGGTATTGATCACGAGCTAAATAGCCTTAATGCATCCTTAATTACTCTGGCCTTTTGGTGAGAAGCGGCCTCAAGCATTTCTGGACTTTCATAGCGCTGGTTCTTAAAACTCAGCTTACAGCAAGAAAATACTCGACACACAATAAATTGATTGATTCTTAACCATTTTGAGCATGAATTGCGCACGGCATGGCCATTACAAATTTCAATCAATGAATGCCGTTAGGGCAAGAAGTCGCTGTTTATTGTGAGACTCGTATTAAACACACACACATTCTGCGCGAAAAACGCAGCGATTTAATAATAAATATGTGGTACATATAGTACCTTCTGGCTTCAAAGGGTTAACAGTTTGTGTCAGTGTATGCCTCATTACACTAAGTGCAGCTTGGGCACTGTACATTCAGAAGAAAACATGGCAGAATTGAAAGTAATCTGTATAATACCTTTTGTGTCCAAAGGGTTCCGGTTTCGATAGTGACCAGTGACATTAAATATAAAAAATAATAAAACATAATGTACATATTTATGGCAGTATAGTGACGTCATGACGGTATTACAACTAGTTGCCAAAACGTTGTGTGTATTAAAGTGAATGTACAGCGCCCAATGTAGTGTAATGAGGTGTAGGAGATAATCTGCTTAACTTTCTTCTTGAAGTTCTTTAATTAACAGAAAGAAATCTTACATTTTCGAACAGTATCAAATAACCAGAGTTATAACTAATTACCTGTTGTTAACCAACCTAAATAACACTCTGACAATGTAACTTTTAATATGCTTTGTCACGAAAAGGGGGATTTTATTGACGCCTAACATTGCAGGTCATTACTGAAATTAAGTTACTTGGTGATTAAGAATAATCTTCGTATTAATCTAGTGCTGTCAAAAGTGAAAAAGGAGAATGGGCGCAATGACCTCAAAGACAAAAGCTACCATTACATTGACTTGAATAGGATTTTGAAAAGACAAATTGTATTTCATTCCTTGAAGTAAAATGCGATATCATAACTATTTAGAAACAGAATGAAAAGGAAGCCATAAATGACTGGCACTAACTTATCCGTTATTTAACTCTATGCATTGAAGTTAACGCTTAACTTACTCTAGTACTTCAAGATATAAACAGAACTCCACAGGAGATTCTCGCTCCTACTGAACTGTAAGAGTCTCTGTCCTCTTAAGGATGTGTTCCAGCCAAACAGTCCTTTCATCCATATTCCCAACTGAACGTCTTACTGTGTCATACACTGCAATACAGCAGTAGCTCAAAACGTACTTCCACCTAGCTTGTCCGATCAAATCGTCTGATGATGAACAAGAAAACAAAGACTAGCAAGACAAAGGTCACCCTGATGACTATGCCCTTATCTCCGTGACCTTCGACAACCTAATATATGCAAAGAAAAACTTTTAAGCAACGAAAACTGTTCTTACGAAGAAAAGTCACGACAGGCCAATTTCAGTGATCAGAAATAAAGCCACCCCTGTAACCCTTTTACGTCACAACGAAAGGACTTCCTCTCCAGAGAACAAAGGAAGTCGACTGGAAGAATTCAAGTGCACACTGTGGATAAAAGAGGGTTCAGCCAATGACGGTAAAATGCATTTTCAAACGATTGGCAGGAGCAGGAATGAGGAATATACAATCTGAGAGGAAAAACGACTCAGTCCGACCAGCAATGACATGTTATTAACATTATCTTCAAAAGTTGCTATCTGTTCACTGAGAAAGCGTTGTAATCACAATAAATAAGTAGGGGAGAGGGGGGATATTTGGCACACTTTTCACGTTATAATTTTTCAAATTTTTTGTGTACTCGTTAAGTTGAATGTAAGGGCACATATGACTGGTAACACTCTTGGGCTACAATCTGACCTACACACAATTCACGCTTTTCATAAGGAATAGGAGGGAGAGACTTTTTCCCTAACCTCTGTACGTGTGCCAACCTTCCTCGCAGACGGGGAAGTTGGTATATGGTAAAAATAAGCGGAAAATCAAGATGCCAACTTTTCCATACTCTAAAAGTAACAGACAACGATTAATATAACGTTTCATGAAACAAATGTGTCAGATACAGGTTGCACACAACAATATGGTGTTATTGTGCTAATAAAGTAGTTGAGAAAGAATAAAAAATCGACACAAAATTCAACAATTTATTCAAATTGAAAAAGGATATTGAAAGGAAAGGTAACTCCATATAACACTAGCCTACCACAAGCAATATACATTTTCATTCGAAATAAAGTGTTCCAGTCCCATCATAGTGGCAACTTAAGCAAACACAGTTGGGAGAGCCATCAGTGCATTCTTCATGTGACCGCAAATTGCAATCTGCGCAGTGAATTCACATATCTCTGGATGCGCCAGATAATAGACGCAGGAAGTATCCACGGAGTCTTCTTCGTTAGCGTCGCCTGCAGTTTTGGATTTTTTTTTGGATTTTTTGCTTTCTGCTTTTTTGAATCTCTCTTTAGATATGTGGCACGCTTCTCTTTCTTATTTTTTAAGCACAGTTCTTCCCTCGGGTGCTCCGAGCGTTCTATTGTACTGGCTGTCAAAACATTTTTGACAGGGGTATCAGTCAGTTTTCTTTTGTTCTTATTTACATTGTTACTCTTTTTGCGTACGGTTTAGGAAGGTTTCGAACGTCCTCTGGGGTAGCAGGATGTGGTGCCACTTTTAAAGTAGGTGATGATCTTTCGGAAGACTCATCAACATCGCACAGAATTCTCTGTTGCTATTGGAAACTGCTACCTCCATAGGAGGGACAGCTCTATATGGAACGCAAGATTCCATAAATTCTTCGTTTTAAAAAATATCCCCGCTGGATAGGTAAATTCCAGAACTCTTGAAATCTGTTTTGGTATTTGGAGGACAAGGATTCAGATAATAAAAGTTGTTGACGACAGAAGCAATGTCATATATTGTCATTGTTGTGCCTGTATTGTAAGTTACGCAGGAATCATATGCGCCTTTCACATGCGTCATAAGAGATCCGCTGACAGATCTTTCAAGAGGCCGGTGTCTATGACTGCAGTGCGGAGGGAAGATGAGGAAAGTCACGACATCTGCTTGCAATAGTCTATTGTGTCTATGAACAAATACCAATCCTGGTTTTCTAGCAACAGAACTACTGGTCTCTCTTTCGAAGGCTTAGCACGTGCCACGAAATGTTTTTCATATCTTACAAAACGCCCCCCCCCCCCGTCATCCACCCAGATGGATGGACCGTGTTTTCAATGACATTGTTGGTAAGGTGTTTTTTATGTTACCCCCTCTTCACCTTTTGCATTATCTTGCCAAAATACGAAATGTAATCTGACAATCCTTCGCCGCGCTCCTTGTTGACCTTCCATGTTTTCGCACAGGTCTCGCAGTGCGTCAGGGCATGTGTTGCTCCTGTCTGACCTCTTCTTGCAAGTAAGCATTATTTAGCTTCTTAAAACGTAAATTAAAAGATCAGGTTGGTAAAAAATTAACCAGTAAGTTACTAACCGCAAGCGGGCAAGTTGACGCACTGAGCCAACAAGCCTCACGTTGCGTGTGCCGACCTGCCCCGTTGCCACCTTTTTATGTGTTAGACTGCATCATCCGCAAACACAAAGGAAGTCTACAATTCTCTCTAGCTCCAATGTTAGCCAAAAGGGGTACCATTCGTGGGCGGTACAATAACACATGTAGCTGTAACCAAATTTAAACACAAAACATTTTATACAGCGATGGAAAAATACTGACTGCGGTGTACAAAGTAAAACACCAGACCACGCTTCAGTCACAGCTCACAAAGCACTGACGCTTGCTGTCCCTTCACAGGAGAAGCTACTGTAGAGTACAAATTGCCAATTGCTGCTATCCTGCGCTGTCAGTGGGTGTTACGGCCCTTGTGCCAACTTACCCCTCTAGCCAACTAGCCACCCTCTCCCCTACAATCGCATTTCAGATATTAGCGGAAGAACATGTTTATTATTTCAACTTTGGCCCACCATACCTAAACAGGGAGCCATGATAGCGTGGTCGGTTTAGTGACAAGTCTACGGGCTGGACACCACAGGAAACCTGATTCCAATTCCCGGATGGGCAAGAAATGTTTCTCTTCTCCAAATCGTCCAGGCCGGCTCTGGGGGTAAAGCGGAAGAGGCGTGAAACTGACCATCCACCTCGATCTAGTGCCGAGGTTAAGAATGAGTGAAGCTATACACTTACCCATTATTGTACCCAAAACAGTATAAAATACCGTCCAGTGAGCCCAATTTAGAGTCTGTTCAATGCGTACATTATTAACGCTTTGAAAACACGAGTTTGACAATGTCGCACCACACCTAACAAACAATAATGTCATTTAATGTGGGCCTATTTTGTACGTCTGTGAACTATGTTCAGTCAGTCATTTAACAATTATTTTAAGATGGAAGTCTTCAGAATCATGAGGAGGTGTCGGGACATGGCCCCGTGTCGATTAGTTACCGACGATTCTGAGGAACTTTCTGCCTCCATCATCAAGGTCAAAGACGTCTTGGATCCTGAAGACGAAGGCAGCAAGCTCCAACTCAACGTCGGTAACTACTGGCCAATCGACATGGCGTCATATCTCAAAAGATCTGACACTACAACAACACCGTTGTCAGAACCTCAAATTTCGCAGTAACTCCTCAACTCAGTTTTTTGTACAAGGCTCGCTACTCTGTGGTTACCTCGAATTAGCCATATTCAAGTGCAAATGACTGCCCACCCGTTGAGTCAAGACAGCCCAGACGTTCAAGAAAATATCTAGACGTTTTATCTTCAACCAAACAAAATAGGGGCCGTGCCATGGCTCAGGTGGTTAGTCGCCAACCTGTAACGGCAGAGGCCCGAGTAAAAATGCCACGTTAATCCACTTCGGATTTTTGGGACAAAGTGGCACTGGGGCAGATTTCTAAGGACTTCGTCTTTCCCCTGCACCATTTCACCAGTGCTTCATACTAATTCATAGATCTATCACGAAGATTATTCACAGCGTCGTTCAGTAACACACTTATAAAAACAGACAAATTTTATCACAGTTTTGTTCATAAAATTAGTCCGCCTCCTGGACTGTCTTTTAATCATGGCTTTCAAAAATGTCTAAAGTGCATGCGAGATTTGAATTTTTCAGAGTAATGACTACGAAGACTTCCATCTTATTTGACCTGACGTCGTGTAGTTTGGTAGAAATTTTGAAGGAATCTGAAGCCATGGTTGTCCTCCCTTTCTTTATAAACTGCAATGTTTTTATCCTCACGGCATCAGGCGGCAGCAGGTTTCTTGTTAAATTCTACCAGGCTCTCTGGTGTCACAGCCCAGAGATGACAATCTTCGCAGGAAAAGCAGTCAGCTCAATCTTAACGGCAACGCGTCTGTCTTGCATTCCTGATGTATCAGGTATGACTCCTATAACCAATCTGACTCACGTCTCCAGCAGATAAGCCACGACGGCTTCTTTCATAATTCTCCTATATTATTATCGCCGTCATTCATTGTCACACTTCCTTAAAATGTCTGGGAGCCCTGAGAATACAATCATTATTTTAATATAGAGGCCAATAATTAACCGTATAATATAACACTTGTTTGTTTTAACACCCACAATCAGTTACATGTTCCCGTTACGTTAAGTCACCCTCAGGCTGTGTAGAACTATGTACAGAAACAACGTACTACTGTAAACGTAATATTATGAAAAAACCGAGATCTAATTTTTGTTGCAGTTGTCGTGTTCCCACATTACACTACAATATTAAAAAGAAAACATTAAAAACATTATTAGTGAAGATGGCTTGTCATATAATGCAATATTCAAATACTAGTAGCTACGTTAAAATATTAATATCAATCTTCTGAAAACATGAAAAAAAGGACTTGGGGCGGGGGGGGGGGAATTGACTGACAAATGTAGTAGAATGTTGTAAAGTAATAACGGGTCATTGGCCCGGTTGAAAACACTCGACAGCCATCACGTAGTAGAGATGATTGAGTGTTGACAAGCTCACCACTGGGGTCGGCGTACACTCTGACGGTACAACCCACGAACAGGAAAGGCTTTGATAATACCGTAACAATAATACTACTTCAATAAAATCAAACATTTAAAGCCTGAATGGTGGACCTCAAATATGCAGTTCCACATACTAATTAATAAATTAACGCATCACTTTAACCATTAGTCCTGTTATTACAGATTCCCCAAACAACGTCATGTTTGTCAGTAAATTTATGCGAAAGGGTTACTTTTTAATATTAGCTAACAAGTGTTGTGTTAGAAGCACTTCAATGATATGAGTACTTACTTTCGAACTTCTTGTAACTTTTGTAAATGATCCATAACCGTGCATTGAGCAAGAAGGTATGACATTAGAAACAACAAACGCACATAAGTGTATGAAAGTGTAATATACACACTGTATACCTCCTACGTGTTTCGGCCACTCATGTGGCCATCTTCATTCTGGCATTACAAAGAATACATACATCGAAATATTACAGACGTTAATGGAACCACTGCAAAGATATACGACATTAAATTTTAAAAACTACATGGTTTCAAATATACGTTAAATATTAAAATACAGATAAAATATTTGTAATTGATTCGATATGTAGTGAATAGTATGTGTGTAGTAAATTACCATCCAGACAAGGATGTGTTGATATTAGCTGTACGGCAGACTGCATACAAAGTGGTCTGTCGTATTCAGGAAATACATGGTTCTGTATGACCAACATACTGTAATATATTGACATGAAAATATTTACAATCACAATCATTAAACATCAAATCAACAAGGTACGCAAAATCAGAAATTGGCGTTTGGTAAACATAAGTTCATGAAATTACAGCGGAGCACTCGGAAATGCTGTGAAACGAACAAAGTTTAAGCTCTGGGAAAGGCTGCAGATTATGCATTATGAATTCGAATACGTGTAGAGTTACAAAACATAAGGGAAATGTTCCATAACTTTTAAATATTACGTGAAACTTAAAATACGTCTCGGAATCTTTCAGTAGAAATAGGAAACATAACACACGATGAGGTAGCCAGGATCTGCGTTAGGCTGATGCTGTACGTAAAATGTAAGTACAGCCCACTGCGTTTCAACGATACATAATTAACCAGTCAGGGTGCGTCTGAAATTAGCCAAAGATATTCACGGACCGCAAGATGTAAGCGGCGAGATTTGACCATTTAATGTCCAGTGGTAAGTATATGTACCATCCTACAGTAACATTATAAAACTCTTCATTGTGCTACAGTGTTATTTATGTGTCTCATATGACTCTCAAAATAAATAGCTATTACGAGTACTTCCCTAAACAGTGTTAACTGGCCGGCCTCTATAGCGGACACGGACCTTGACCTGTGAGATATGAAATGAAGTTTTGCAGATAATTTAGAGGAAAGTTTGACTGGGTTGCTGTGGACCCATAACGGGTCAGATGCCAATGGCAATAGCCCGAATTTAATAGTATATTCAATGTCCATGTCGGTGTGTCACTCCTTTGCCGTCAAGCAAATGGGGAGGTTTCCCAAACTCCAAGTTGGTAACGCTTGTTGTTCATGCAGCCCCCGTGCTTTAAATTCATCATATTTAAACACCTTTCTCTAAAGAACAACAAGTTTTCTTTCCAAATTATACATTTCACCATTAACCAGTAAATTAAAACGCCGCGGCCCTGGTCTCAAGCCTTTATTTCTCATCATCCTAACTTCTCCAATTTCATGCTGCTTCTATCAGAAGGACGAGAGGACAAGGCCTGGGAACCGTCCAATAACATTATGCTTTTCCTCCCTCAAGCCCCAGCCCATCCCCCAAATGAAGTGTCTCTCATTTCTCTCACGCACTTTCCCTTACACCTACAATTTACCATTATTTCTTATGTCTCAATCTCTCTCGCTCCTTCAGCCAGGCCTCAACGGGCCAAGCTAAACTTCAACCGTTGTTAGAGAAGTACCAGAAAAGTACAATTATGACACGTTCGCATTTCCCTGCAGAAGTATTCCAGTCTTAGTGTCTTAATTGTTGTTTTTGCTGCAGTCATGCAGAATGTTGCGGTTGGGTGGCTAGTAAGTCTGCTTCTATTCCGAAATCCTGGGTTAAAATCTCGGCACCAGCAAGACGTATCCTGACTGTGGTCCTACTCAGTCTCTGTGGTAGAAATTTATCAATGTTTCTGAATAACCTACTAACTCAGACTTCAGGGGAAAAGTGTAAAACGACACATCCCAAAAGACAGCAATCTTCGTGGAGTTCGTAGTTTAGGAAAACCCTAAATAGTTGACGTTTCCATATTTACAGAGTTTTCTATGTAGAGTGTTTATGCAACATAAGCCTCAGTTTGGACCTAAAAACACCACGCTATAAAGGCAGTAAACATCACCTGATCTTCTGGAAACCACTCTCACTGCTAAGAAGCTGAGATAAAGAAAAATCGGAAGTTTGCCGTTATACATTACTGTGTCAAAATATCTGATCACAAAACACAATTTAGCACCTACTGTCGTTCTTGCTTCTAACTCTTTAGACACAAGTCCAGACCACATTTCTCCCAGTGCCAGTATTTTCAAGGCTAGAGCACCCATAACGCAACAACATCCTCACAATTTTTCAGCGAAGGAGCCAGAACAAATACAGCTTGAAATTAATGCGAGACGTATATAAAACGAAACATGTGCATTAAAAACTTAGCTGCAATTCTAACAAACTGACTACGGTAGTGTCCTTCTTCAGGATTTAACAATAATTCCTTAGGTAGTCAAAAAATTACCCACATTTTATGGTAGCCGAAGGTTCATTACCGCTCTCTTTTGTGTATTTTCAAACTTTCGTAAACATAGAGTTCACACGGTTAAAGACACATTATACGGAACTATTATTCTGCGATAAATATGATTAGTTATTCACATCATCTGACCGCAAAAAACGCATCACAATTTGCTGGTCTGCAGTGAGCTCGGTCAATGGAACCGCGATGTTAAACGTGTGGCATTACTCAAACGAGAATATAAAAAAACACACACACAAAATGAAACGAAATTCGCGCACAAGCTTCCGAATGTGAGATTCGCTGTGCGAGAAAAAAAGTCGAACTTTTTTAAAAACATGCCCTATCACGTTCAGTTTTTTAAATACACGTCAGCGTCAAAAAGCGCAAGGTACCTAACGAAATAATGGGCGCCTCGTAGTTACAATATGAGTTCAAAGCGACCGCCGCGCATTTCAGGGCAGATGGCAGTGCGGCGCAAGACATTGTCTCGAACATGTCGTAACGTTGGCATATGCCATCGTCAGAGCTGCCTGAAGTCTTTCAACGAGATTTTCCATAGTCCGGCAGGGACCGCATAAACGTACTCCTTCAGGTACCTACAACAACATAAACACTCCAAGTTAGATCTGGCGACGGAGGAGGCCATGCAATCGATTCTCTACGTCCAATCCACCTTCCTTGGTATGTCACGTCCAACCACTGCTGGAGCTACGTCATACTGAAACTACAACCCCTGCCTCACGGCTACAGGCATATCTTCAAGCAGTCCAGTTGAAACAGCTTCCAGAAAGTCACGATAATGCTGATCGGTCAGCCTGTGTGGCATCAGAGACCATAACAATGTCACCGATGAAACCAACCAAAACACTGACGTTGAAGCAGACCTAATGCCCATTTCGTCAGTACGGGACGTTCGCCTGGATACTGATGTGCGCTCTGCTAGTAGTACTTTTGATGCAACTGATCGTCACGAAGTACGAGGATCCTCGGTTAGTACAGTCCCGATATCGCGTGAGATTTTCCACGGTCATCGTTCCAGAGCTGCAATTATGGCATCTTCATGGCCTGGTGTCGGTAAAATCCGTGAACAACCTGCATTCACAAATGCAGTGCGAGTTACAATTCACGACGCATGGAGGCGAAGCGCCAATCGTCGAAAAACATTAGCGTCTGGATGACGTCGACCTGGATAATGTAGCGCCTATTCCGTGTGGCAGTTTTCAACTATTCTATTATAGGCACCGAGGGATTTAAAAGTCATGTCGTGCGTGTGTATTCTGTGATCATTCTATCACAACTGAGCACTGTGTGTGATGGGTACACCTAACAGCGCGCTTTATCGTCGTGATAAATCTGCTTAGAAGTGTTTTAGGTGATGTTTATTTCGAAACTTAAACACCTTAGGACATGCGCTGCCTAACACTTTCGACTCAGTTTTTAAAACAAGAAACTGTACCATGAAGAGCGTGTGGGCAAAGTTAGTTTCACGCTGTATGTATGTATGCATGCATGCATATATGTATGTATGTATGTATGTATGTATGTATGCATAATAACAATAGAACGCTTCTACGTAATTAAAGGTCTTCGTTTTTTTCGTTTTTGACTATGATCCATCAGACAGGAGAAGCGCCATAACCACACTGCAAAGTTCCTTCCACGAGGTTTCCCACGCCATGTTTAAATACGCTGCTTTTAAGCAGCCTCATGTCACAGTGTCGCCGTGCGAGTCCAGTCGTTCTGTGCTACACATCTCGGCGAAGACATTCGCAGAGATGGCTGACATGCACGCCTTGTTCGGCCATTCAGCTATGAATATGCGGCACCTCTTTACTAGGGTCTCGAAATTTAAGAATCAGAATAACTTTTCTAGCACTCCTTGGCACCTTATGAAGATCTGCGTTCGCAAAAAAAAAAAAAAAAAGCAAGGATGACAAAAGGCAGTCCACATATCAGTGCCGGAGACAGCATCTCAGCACAGTTTACCTCCAACACTTACCCTTCAATTTATTATACAATATTTGACAACGACTTTTATGAATTTTTGATATCATACACAGTTTACTATAGATCTAACAATGCAGCAGATTACATCTCGACGGAACAAATAGTCACTATTATCTATAGGCATGTACAGGCAAGTAACTGTGATACACTATGTAAGTCTGGTCGATACAACCAACACTGATATTAGGACAGGACATGTGCCTAACTAAGCCTTATGTTGCATAGTACTGTCGGATCTGGGCTCTAGCTAAGAAGCCTCAAAACAGAATTTTTAATATCAGGTAATTAAGTGAATTAGTGTTGGTCTTGACAAGCCAACAATAGCTCGGGTAATGAAGGAATTTTCCCGTTTTTTATGAAACCCAAAACTTCATTGTCGAATCCACAACAGCCAGAAACCGGACCTTAATGTGAGCTAGATAAATCCACTTCACGCCACCACACCTGACTTCTTTAAGGATTTAGTATTACCATTCATCTACGTCTAGGTTCCCCAATTGGTCTCTTCTTTGCGGGTTTTCCGACTAAAATTGTGTGTGTGCAAATTTTCATATCCTCTATGTGCCTTACAATACTAACCATTTCATCTTCCTTCATTTGAAGAACACAAAACATCTCGTGCGGAGCAGAGTTTCTTTCGTCCGGAACTAGGTGTTCAGGTCATCTCTTTAAAGAAAGTTCGCGACATAGAATATTACCTATTTCCGTTGACTGATAGCATTTGGATGAAACGTAATTCTCTACCTCTCTTTTATGAACTCAACATCCGGAATTTCATTTTTCAGACATTAAATACAACACACAGGTTATCCACAGACTCAGGGAAAACTAGAGAAAAGGTTTTGGTTAGAAGATAGCTGTACTCTAACATTACTACTAAATTAACTGGAGCCATTAGTTACGTTCTTAAGCTTGTGTGTTCAGTTTCATACATAAGCTTACTTTCCTTTCAAGTCTCGTTCAACAGCTTCACTCAGTTCAGCCAATAACCACAACCGTTGAACACACACAGCAGGTCTCATAATAGCAAGCCTATCAAAGGATATGGAAACCAGAATGAGCAACAGATTCCTACAGGCAATATTGCAGTGTTTATCGTTTCTCTGGCTTTCTGTATGGGCACGCATCCACTAATTAGGGCGCTCGTATAGAGAATCAGATGTGTGACTACAGGGTGGACTGCATGAAGTGTCTGACTCACTTAATAAAAAAAAATAATGGTTAGGGCTGATATCTGCGCTCTTCTGGGATATTAAGCGGCGAAATATCCCAGAAGAGCGCAGATCTCAGCAACATCGAGGCGGAAGCCTGAAATCAACTGTTAGGACTGTTTACACAAAACCTCTAGGCTTCCAGTACGTGATCTGGGAACGGCATATTGATACTTGCAGTTTCGGGAATAATAAAAGTACTGAATGTATTAAAGTATCCGAATACAGATATCAGTTCTGCACCCCTGCGACCGAGCCACATGTCTGTAACTTCCTGACATATTCACTCCATGGAGTATAGTCCTCATTGAGAAGCGAAAGATTGCTCAACTAGTCAAGAAATTCACCATTTTTTCCGGAACCCTTAAGGTTTACTGCGGTATTCAAAACAGCCCACCACTGGATACTATCCTGAGACAAGTGAATACCGTCCACGTGCTCTTTAAGATCAATTTTAATATTATACTCTGACCTTGGCCTAAGGTTAGTTCTTTCAACTGGGTTTTCCGCTGAGATTTTGTATTTTTCATCATCTGTATGCCTAGTATATTCCCCATCCAATCTTCCTTCATTACATCAATATAATATTTGGTGCAGAGTAACAAACTGCCAAACTAGTAATTACGCAATTTCCTCCGCCGTCCTGTTACTTCCTCTTTCGCAGTTCCAAGTTTCAACAGCACCATGTCTCAAATATCCTACATATATATATATATATATATATATATATATATATATATATCATTGCCTTAGATGTCCCACATCTATACATAACAGCAGGTAAAGTTACCTTTGACATAGGAGACGGGAAGACAATTCTGAGCTAACTGGTTGAAACCATTCCCCGAATTACCCTGCTTTAATTTCTTTGTGAATCTAGTTACGATTTGTGTCGGTTATTCTTAAATATTCGAACGTTCCAAGAGAATCGTTGAAAGTCATGAACATACGTGATCAGTCCCTCTATAATTTTATCAACCCTCTATCGTGTAAGCTGACCTTCAAGCTAGTACACACATTGCGACTTCACGTAACTTCTGTTAAGTTACACCGTTACCTGGCGAGTTTCGTCGTTCTGTATAAACTGAGCAGTTTTAGTCTCTGTTAGGACAGTTCGAATTCTTTCAGTTTCAACTTTATCCACAGAACGCTTCTGTAGTATCACAATTTGTACATTCCTATAACGTAAATTTTGCAAATGTCCTTTAAAAATGGGATGCAAAACTGAAAATCCAATAAATAAAAAGGTGTGAATTCAGGATACGATATTCTGGGTTGTGACGCCGTGCAATCTTATCAGAGGATACTAATGTCCATCTGAAAGTTTGGTACTCACCGAACAGACCACACGGCATCACAACCCAAAATACTAAAACCTAAATGAATACCGCGGTTAAAACCTCAAACGGTGATCTATCCGAAAACATGCATAACGATGCATATTTTAGGCATCAACAAAGCAGGAAACTAACAGAGGAACGAATATTACTGAAGGCCAGTGTAACAGTACTCAACAGGTAACATACGATGGGTGACCTGTTTAAGATGGCGTACTGAGCTAGGTAAAAATCAACTAAGCAGTTGTCATGAGCAGTTGGGATACTTCCCCCACCATATGTATCCATAATATTTGTTTTACTTTAGTACTATAACCTGTGAACGCATTACCGACTCCTGCAAACAGCAGAATTTAATTCCACTGGATTAATCCATCAAATACTAAAATTAACTACATTACACCTATAAAGTCAGATACTTACTACCTCAGTCTCCCTGCAAAAGCCAAAGGATTAATAGGCTACTGTTTAGGGATAAAATCACTGATTATTTTATAACAAGAAACATAAACCAGTATGTGGACAAGATGCAGAGTTTCTAAGTGTTAGAGCAAGTAGCATGTACAGTTTCAAGTGCGCTTCAAACGGCTAAAAAAATCACTTTCCTTTCGCCTCAGCGTCACAGAAAATAACATAAAAGCTTCTATAACCAGCTTTCCATTAAACACGCATAAAAGCGCTAGATTCGTATTTCAGATGTAAAATAATATTATTTTACATTGTTTTAACGTCCGAAGTATGGTAGAAAACTTTATACCTGCTCAATGTCCAAGAATTTATTCGTGACTTATTTATAAAAAAAAACTTGTAAAGAAATGACAAAAGAATACCGTTCTTGTCATGGCTTGGAATGTAAACTGATTCTCTCTCGTTGTTTATGTAAAACGATTGAAATATTGCAAGTAAAGTATGCAGCGAACGTAACAGAAGCCACATTCTCATATACACTACATACAAGCACAGAATTCCGAAAGAAACTTCAGTGGCCATAACAAAAGCCCACATTTTGTGGTAGGCATATATACGAAGCGCCCACACGAAATTCGAGGTCATTTTAATGAGATGCCTTAGAAATGGCAATGAGATACATCTCGGTGTTTCCACCTTTGAAGTAAAATCTTACTATTGGCAAACACGTGTTCGATATTCAAGCGTAACAGCCACGTGGCGTCATTACTGAACCACTGATGCGACAGAGGACTCCGAAAAATCTCCATACTCATTCATGTGCAAATACTTGACAACAGTCCAACATTCACTGAAAAATTGAGGTGTAAAATAAGGATGATTGAATTTAATTTAACATTTTGTTTTAGGCGACAAGAAAAAATAGGTTGAGGAATGAAACATCAAGGGAAGAAATGACTGTTACTTCTTCCGTAATAAGGAACTTACATAACAGAACTTTGAATTGGTATGACCATCACACACAATTCGTCGTTCTCAACTCAATCTTTATAATTAAATTTCAATTTGTACTACTGTTTCGGCCCTATTTCCGGCCACCATCAGGTACTACATTTAAAACATCTTGAGGAAGAATAGGACTGGCTGACAATACAGTACACGAACTTCTATCAACAGGGTTAGAAAGCTCGTCCCACAATAAGATGAATGCCTCAGTTGTCACTATGCAGACAAGTAGCTTGATATCAGTACAATTAATCTGTACTCGTAAGAGCTGGAAATAAAACACAACACACGCCCTTTAAACTTATTTTCTAACCGACCCCCTTATTAAGTATTTATTTATTTACTTATTTATATCTATAAGCGGCGTGTTTGTTAGTAATTTATAGATCCAGGTTCATTTTGCATTGCGTTGGCGATCAAACGACTCCAGGCTTCAAACTCAGTGTGTCTCTGCACTGTAGCAATGGCATCTGATTGACGGAAAGTTTAGACAATTTGTAAGCACTAACTCCAAAGCGGCCAGGACAGCGTATCCGATACAGCATATTGAACAATATACGTGTTGCACAATTAAAGAATCGTCGTTCGATTTTCCTATTCTCTACAGCGTTCAGGTTCCTATTCAATGGGCAAAGCTTGTGCCTCCCCCCGGCCGGTGGGAGGGGGTGGCAAAGCGATCGGCCAAGTGAAGTAACACATCTAGTGTTCTGCCATACGCTTTCATGACGTGCAAAAGGACAGCAGTATACTTACCGTATTCCAGAGAGTTTTCTTGAGAAGTTAAACAGGCGAGTTTTACCATTTAGGATCAGACAATATACCCAACACACATACTGAAATTTATGACATATATATCTATATATACAACGCAGGATACTATGTGAACTTGGAAAACCTAGGCTTAGATTGGAGGACAATATTAAAACTGATCTTAAAGAGATAGGGTCTTAAGGTACACACTGGATTCATCTGGCTCAGGATATGACCAATGACAGTCACCTTTAAACGTGTTGATCAACTTCGGGTTATATAAAAAAGAGAAAATTCCACTTACAGAATGACCATTAACTTCGCTAGGAGGACTCTGCTCCAAAGAGTTGGTTTAGCCTGCAATTCAAGAATGACCATACCGATCTCAACCAAGTCTCCAGACTTAGTCAATACAACTCAAATTACAAACAGGTCGTACACCCAAAGACATCCTCGACGGTTACGATGTAATGAAATAAAGGCAATGCAGGGGGGACTTCCATTTAATATCAGTGAATTTGAGAACTGCACATGACACGTATTTGCTGTACGTTCAGTGAAAAGAAACTAAATAACATCCCCATCAGAAAATGCGTTACATTCACAACTTTATTGAACTGCTCCATTCAGGAGGTCTGAACACTATTAAAATATTCGATTTCCCCTTAAAGTATTCCTTATGGTCCTGAGAAAGATTAATCTGATATGACATGGCAAGTTCGTAACCAGCTGAATGACTATTTAGGGCCACACTACATGAGCGTTCAAAATTCTGCAGTTGAAACGCAGCTGACTTCTTCATTACGTTTCCAAAGAAGGACACTTTCGTTAATTTAGTACGTACATATTTACTAGTACGTACGCACGGACGAGGGGCACGCGGTGGCGCAGTTGGTTGAGGCACTGCGATTCCCGATGGTGTCACTGGAATTTTTCATTGACATAATCGTTCGGTCGCACTAAGGCCCTGAGGTCGACTCAGCCTCTAACAGAAATGAGTACCAGGAATCTTTCCTGGGGGGTAAAGGCGACCGGTGCGTAGGGCTGACAACCTTACCACCTTCATGTGCCGATTGTCTAAAAACCTGGGAGCCTCGACCTCCTGGAGCCCAAGGGTCTGCCAAGGCCTGTAATGGGATTGCTTTACCTTTACGCATGGACGAACGGTATGTAGGAGCATGTATGTATGTATGCATGTATGTATGTGTATGTATGTGTCCAATTCTCTCCGTAGACGTGTACTGCAGGCCTATTACATTATAACAACGGATTTAATACAGTTTATTCTGTATCCACTACAAAACACCCTCACGACAGGTGAAGGTCCTCACCTCGAACATACATCTGCTTTTTAAAAGGCAGCCTCATTCTAAATTAAGAAAGAAATGTGCACGTAGTCATCGCTGTATTCAATTTTGTTTGACAAGTTCTGTTAACATGGCTGAAGAGGGATACGATCCATAGAAACTCAATTTTAAAACATGTCTACTTTACGGAATTTTTTTTACTTGTACCATATTAATTACATTTTATGTCTCCTTCTTTCCCATTACTCATGTTATAAATAGAATACATGAACAGAATGTTAAAGTAAACACAATAGTGTATATCCCTCGTAATGTGAATTTACATCTGAAAACACAAGAAAACCAAAACAAATCAAAGTGTTGGGTTAGTGGCCATATTGTTCAAAATTGCAGCAACATGAGCGAACAATGCAAGGCATTTTACGAAGGTTTTACAACAAAGTAAAACGCGCCTATCAGCTCCAATCCTACAATATGGCACATAAACCGAAGTCGAATGAGCTGCTTCCTCTCTTGAAGGCAGCTCCATCATGTGAGAGAATTCCGGTGTCAGAAAGTTGTAACTCTTATTTCATTAACTATACACAAACAAAAACACCTTGTGTTAGGTATAAAACTTACTGAACACAAAGCAAGGAAGTACCAAATAAAAATAACTACATCTGAAACATCAAGGAAATTTACATTCCATAACCTCGAAAAATCTGACACGTGTATTCACGGCCAAAGAAACAAAGAGGCAATGTATGTGGAAATGTAATATTGAAGTGCGATCGAGTAATAATTGTTGCCGTGTAAAAGCAATAAGTATTACACATTATGAGTGTGTATCTGTAGCCTTAATTACACAGCAATGCAATGCGCCGTATTATATTGTCATCTGAGGCCTGTCCGTCTCTACCATACTTTTCCACATTATCTCATAAGCAGCATGATTTTCAGAAAAATAATTACTGAACATAAAATGTGTGTTTTGATTTTCTCTACAACTTTTGTCTGAAATATTTCTCATTCTAAGAAAAATTCAGCGAGATGCTGTCATACATACGTACATACGTCTTCGTATAAAGTACCCGTTATTCTTGTCAGATTTTAATCAAAATTGAATTTTATCGAGAGATATTCGAAAAAGTCTCAAATATCAAATTTCTTGAAAATCCGCCCAGTGGGATCCGAGTTGTTCCACGCGGAGGGACGGACAAATAGACGGGCAGACATGAAGAAGCTGATAGTCGCTTTTCCCAATTTTGCGAATGCGCCTCAAACTGAGAAGAAACGCTAAATGTTATTACATGAATGATTCACTCACTACATTACTATAAACCGAGCTTGAGATTACAAAGTTCGATTCGATCCTCATCTGAAATACGAATCACATTGGAACTATACGTGGTACAAACAAAACTTCAGTATCCTCAGGAACTCTTAGTGTAACGCCTGATACAAAAGGTAATAGGAATTCATCAAGTAATTTTGGAGTTTATTCACTGGTACAAACACAATCTCCACTCTATACGCTAACTTTACGCACGATGTCCAAAGAACGAAAAATAAATGCACACAGCTGCAGCCATTAATTTAAAGTGACAACAATGGGGAAAGTACGAGTATATGGCCTAGTCCAAGTACAGCAAAGCCAGACCCGTAATTGTAAAAACTGGTATTCGATTCCCCGAGACACCGACAGCTTGACGGCTTAATTGATCGGTACAGAATTTCGTCACAACGTCTAAAAATTACTGTCATCGAGTAAAATGTCAGCTCCATCTATTAATTCATGAACTCGAAAAATTTCTTTCAGCTAAGTATCAGTAATCCCTGTAATCCGTACAGTGGTTATTATACACCAACAGTAACGTGCGACACAGATTCCCACAGCCGTACTGCTGAAGACACAAGTCTTTGAGACATTACGCCGTGTCGACTGGAACACACGGCCGGTTCGAAGGATTGTATTGCCTTCATCTCCAGGGTTAAGAAGTAAAAGCATTCCCGTTGGGATTCCTTGACCCTAAAGTGACTGTACTATTGCGATCCTTCTACTCGTGGCTATTTACGGCGTTAACATCACAGAAGACTTGAATTTTTAAGGGTAATGTGTTAATATACCAATATCATAAGTAAAATTAAAGTACTCATTCAGATTTTTTTATGTCATTCATACCGTGCATTGTCAATTACCAAACACACTATACTCAACCAACAAATGCACTCTTATTATTTTTTAGATATTATATATTACAATCTCTGTAAGCTATTCTAACATGTTTCGAGCCCCTCCTGGGATCATCATCAGGAACTCTTGTGAGAGTATGAATTACACAAACAAAACTAACAATACAAGTATATGCTAAACATACGAAATGTATACAAGATGGTTAAATTGTAGTCGATTTTTCGTAGTGGATCCCTGGTCAGTGTACAGGAAATTGGCTGTTTATATGCGGATGGATAAGACAGTACTCATTCAGATTTATGCAGTATTCATTACTTATGGAATTAAACCAATTTTTTTCCGGGCACCATATTTTCATTTATTTTATTTTCGTAAAAACAGCCTACCTTTCTCAGCTGTACAAAATTTCAAGATCATATAGTTTTTCAACATCAAAATTTCGTAAGACAAGAATAATGCTATAATTAACACCAAATTATGAATTAGAAATGGAAGGTTTCTAACTAATTATGTTCACACTAAGTTTCATGAAAATCGGTCAATTAGTGTCATTAATAAAGTTCGTTCGGAACACTAACGAAGTATTTAATATGTGTGGTACATGTACATCTTCCAAGATTCATAATAATAAATGACCTAAATGATTCAGCAATTGCGGTTCCTGTTGACAGACGCACAAATATCAAAAGGCACAGTTCAGTTAGAGAAAATGTTTGGTCCAGAACTTCAAAGTTATTGTAAGTAAGTACTCATTCTCTAATCTGTCCTGTTACAATATAGTAGTAACTGGGACAAACTGCCTTCGAGTTCGTAAATATTATCTCCAAATCCTACTTCTGCTAAGAGATCTCTATTATCAATATTACCAAATACAAACCTAAAACTGGAACAGGTTTTGCTCCGAATACTTCAGTTTTCCCCTGCCAGTATCATTCACCAACACCTCATACTCATCTACTCTTCTATCATCGCCAATATATAATCTCAGTAACTGACACTGTCGTTAAACAATACACTTTAAAGAACTATCACTAAATACAAAAGAAAACAAACACTCAGTCTGGGGTTCACATGTTTTCCAAATACGTTCTTAGCGATTTTGCAAACCTCACTAAAACTGATAATCACTTGTCCCACGTGATATATACTGTTGTAAAGCTATCACAAAAACTACAGTGCACAGACGTATTGCAACCGATTCGCGTACTTTCTTAAATATAGGTTAGGTCCAAATGATATCGAAAGTTGTTTGGACAATTGTTTCAGGTCTTAAAGGAAATTCATATGGTATGTACAAATTTTCGGTGCGATGAAACGTGTTTGATATAAGTGATAAAGTCTGATTTGGGTTTCATGTGATACAAAACTGTAGTTAACCGAAAAGAACCAAACTTCATTGCAAACCTGTAAAAAAGAATTGTATCAATATCCGTGGAGTAATTATTAGGGTGATGACAAGCAGGATGCCGAGATGGGCGAGGCATGTACCACGCATGGCAAAAATAAGATATGCAAATAAAATTTAGCCAGACCGCACGAAAGTAAACGATGAATTGGTGGAACTAAGCCTACACCGGAGGATAATATTAAAAGCGTTCTTTAAAAAAATATGGTGTGAGGACGTTGATGGTGTTCGTGTCATTCAAAATAGGGTAAAGTGGCGGGACCTTCTAAACGGGTGAATAAACCTTCTGGATACCTAGAAAGCAAGGAACGTTTGTGGCTGGCTGAGTGACTGTTAGCGTATTAAGGACTGGTGTGCTCCACGACTCTAATCACACTGGGTAGACTCGGAGACGAGAACGAACATACAGACACGATTTCACCAATATATGTTCATGTAATGCATTTTTTTTTGCACAGACGCGTTAAAACACAAATATTTAAAAGTGAATAAATATTAGAGTGGAATGAGCACAATGGCGAAATGAGTGCGTCACTAAATCCTTCACAATAAACTCATTCAGGTTTGAGTCACGAGGTTGGAATACCTGGCCCCCAGCCAACATTGGCAGCATCGCAGTCGGATCACCACAGCTCTGTGGCATAAAAAGTGTTACCCCGATTGTCAGTGACAGAAAGAGTGAGTGAGTGAGTGAGTGAGTGAGTGAGGTCTGTAAAATTAGCACCCTACTGGCAAGAATATTGCATCACACAACAAAAGACAAAATCCAAAAACTAATATAATTACAGTTAACACGCAGTCTGACAGTCCTGATGCAATATGACTGTGTCAACGGCTTCCGCAATTTGTGTTTTCTTTAATTAAATCTAGAATAAATGTGACAGGTTTAAAATTTGTTCCCCACAAAATTAATAATTTAGACACAATTTACATAGTGCTACCAATTACCTCGCTCTGCCTGTCTGTAAACGTTCACATACATGGAACACTCTCGGATAACTATGTTTTAAAATCGACATTCACTCAAATCAAAAGAAAAGCATACTTCCCAGTCACAGAGATCAATCACAGCTCTTCAATGTTTGAAGGATTATCTACATTCTGAAATAGAAGCAGGTTCTGTATATCTCGTAGTCCAAAAACGTACAATATTTTCAATTTCCCTCATCTCCGTGACTGCATATTTGATTAGCATCTGAACTATTTGATATCTTTGTTTAAGTCCTGCTCTGGTTCTCATCAACATCAACCTAATAACTTAAATTCCAAAAGCAGTTCCAAAAAAATAAAAGGTTGAAAACTGGTAACTTTTCGCTAACTGATCCCATTGTATGGATTCAAGTTCAACTCGTTTATACAAAGTACTCAACAGGTCCACAGATCACACGTCCCCGATACCTATACAGTACTTTGAAAGCTCTACTTGAAGACATACACAACGTGTATAAGAACGTTTACGATATGCAAGAATTTGATGATTTCTGACAAAAAATTCCTTAAACATGTAACACATCTATATCTTTTGGACAATATAGAATGTGTTGAAACAAAACATGTTATGTTATACAAATTTCTTCCAGAAAATAAAGCGTTCATTATGTATGTAACTGGGATATTCCCTTAATGTTAAGCTATGCAGCCAGAGTACAGTTTTTGATATTATACCTACAAATTTCTCATATTCATATGTCAAGAAGCGAAAAATTATACACAGAAAACTGCGTTCACTACAAAGAACATAGTGGCAGTGCTACCACAAAATACATTAAAATCGACTACTCTAATCATTTTCCAATTTCTTATGGGGTGCATTATATTTAATCAAATATAAAGCAGATAACATGTGAAAATTTTACAGGCTTAAATGCACATGTGCGGATCCTGGTGGCCGCGCGGTCTAAGGCGCAGGTCTGTGGCCGCCCGTTTGCTGAGACTGAGGTTTCGAATCCCGTCGGGGGCATGGATGTCCGTCTCTTGTAAGTGTTGTGTGTTGTCTCTGCGACGGGCCGTTCCCATATCCAGAGGAGCCCTACCGATTGTGTTTCAGTCACTGAGTGTGATCACGTGCAACAATAACCCTCTACACCTACAATGAGTAGGTAGACAGAGGTGAGACTAAGAAAGAAGAAGAAATGTACATGTCTGTACAAAAGTAAAGACACCATTTATCAAAACTAACAAGGCAAGACTGAAGTAAAATGTGGCACGGCTCTAGAGTCTAACTACTTGCGTTCCGAAATACTCAACTTGGGTCTACTTATCGTCCTCTAGTGTCTACAGCCGAAATTTTAGAAATATCTTTTACATTACTGCATCAAGTTGCACTTAATCATCAGCATCACCATCAACACCATTATCAGAGAACAAGCTCATGTGCTCCCCTCGGGTTTTATTAAATCTGAGGTAGTTTAAGCTAGTTATAACTGAACTGGTAGTTATCTGACAAGGCATTTAATAAACGCAAGTAGCTGGTACTTATTTTAAGTCCTCACGGCAATTAATATAAGGATTATGGTCATTTTACACGGCATCATAACCATATTTATATAGCTGTATACTCACCTCTTCACTACCAGGCACCTTCTTATTTGTGTTTTGCCTTAAAGCTTCATGTAACTCTGACATTTAGATTTTATCAACATTTCTATCTTATCTTAATCCTTCATAATATTTTAGCTATTCATCTTCATCTACGCTCCGGATATCGTCACTGTCTGTATTCTACTTTGTTTTATTTCAATCTCCCTTCTTTTCATATACCACAATGGCTGTTCACTGCATTCAACTCTGAGGAAGACAGCTATTCAGAAATTCACCTGTGAGCTAGTACTGTGGTTTTGCATTGCTCTTTCTCGGTCTGAGTTGGCTCTGATCCCTGGTAGAGGGCCAGAACGGTGCCTCACCGCCTGCCTGCCTGCTGCCACTGTTGGATGTAATGGAATATGTGGCTGTTTTTTCCAAGAAGACAAGGTCGAAGCTTCAGGGCGGACGATTTAGTCGTGAAAATTCTTTTCGGAGAGGAAGAACTCTGTCTATGAAAGACCACAGCATAGACCCAAACGTAATCGCTAGTTTGTGAGGTGTAACCGGCAGTTCGGGTTCGAACCCCAAACATGTCGATTACGAGATGTTACTATTTATTTTGGCAAACAAATTGGGGTTTATGAGTACAACATTCGGGTTGAGAATTTAGGGGAGAAAAGTAAATTTAGAAAGGGACAGAGGACTACCGCTTCAAGGACGGTAGGGATATGTCGCGGTGTTTCTTTGTGAAATCCCGTGCTCCACAAGGGAAAGTTAGTAGTAACCCACCCCAGGATATACGTCTTTGTTGCGAGCTTGGGGTCTCCCGACCGAGATTAGAGCGGTCCAGCGAGGCGTTTGGTTTAGCCAATCAGGCTTAAAGATTTGAAAATTATTTCGGCCAATGTAGAGCAAAGTTTGCGTGAAGGGGGAAGAATTTCGTTAAGAGAGTTTTGAGAAGCGGAGAGATGAAGACGTACAAGACTGGGGTGTAGAGGCTAAGGGCTAGTGTTCAAGTGCCGTCCTCAATCATAAAACTGAAAGCAAAAATTGTATTAGATTTTCCACGTTACAATTCTACCAATAAAGCTATATACATAGTTATTATTTGTTTAATTGGACTAACTGGTGAAGTGAGTGCTGGCGCTGAGTTACCTCCACGCAATAATCCCAATGATGATAAGACCTCATGACACCGACACCGAGCTAGCCACGCTACCGAACTGAACGGTAACAGAGGTCTTGCCCAAAATGGAATCTGGCTCCCTCGGTGGAGGAGGAGGAGAAGTGGAAGATAATAGCCCTACTAGCTGCCAATGGCAAGCTACAACACGGACCCCATATAGGAAATAACTTTGCTGGAGTCATCATTCACAAGATCACTCCACTGTTCCTATATTTCAATACCACACACACTTGCCTGTCAGTTAATAATCGTGTCACTCATTTTAACGGTGAAGCTATTATTGGACTTGACTACAGCGCTGCTCTCTACGTTACATTACACAACGTTACTTCATCAGTAGTTTTGTAACGTAACATGTTTTTCTGTTTAACGTCAGGAACAAGGTTACTGTGTTACATAAAGTAAATAAAAAGGTATGTGGTAATATTATTTTTTATAGCCAAAAATTATTCAATCATCTACAATTCACGCCAAAATACAAACTGTAAGAAAGAGGTGGGAAAAATTTCAATAATTAGTCAACATTCTCTTGGAAAGGAATGAAAGAAGATTTTTCTTCCTTCAGGCAACCCAGAATCTTCGTTACACAAAAGTATTCAGTCTCCTCTTGAGATCTGTTAATTGGTACACAAATCAAACAAGTAAGAAGTCAGTCTTGTACAGGGGACCTGTAAGTTTCCCAAAAACCATGTACTCCCTAAGGCTTTAAAGTAATTAAAATGCGGTATCCGCAGATTTTCATTGCTGAGTTTTCTCTTTACAAATTAATTTCCACAGAGATGAACAATTATCCGGCAAACAAAAACGGAAACAGGAAGTTTTACAAACTCTCTCTTACACCGGAGATCGATATTTCTGGCCGAGATTTGTCGACAGTCATAACTTAAATCGATACCTACCCACGACATAGGCGTCAGATATCCTCTACACTGTGTTAACGTGGCGCCTAAAGTGACAACGGTGACATGCGACTCTGCTTACTGCCCCAACGTCTGTGAAGACTGAGAAAAATCATTAAACGCACAAGCCACAAATGTCGAAGGCCCAAATTCCATCATGGAATCGTCAGGAAAGGAACAAATCCGTTGATTTTTGAGGGTTATTTTACGGCACTGTCAGTAACTCAGACTATATGGCGTCAAATATTAGGATTATTCATGAATTATGGTTGGAAAGCATTTGGAAGAAACCGATCGCGGCCTACTCACGATATTATCCCGGTATTTACCTCGTGGCACTGTAAAATATCACGAAAAATCTCAGTCTTGATATCTGATGGACCGGTCGGAATTCTAACCGGACATATGCACAACAGAAGTGCCGTAAATCGTATAATCGATGGTCGTCAAGAAGGCGCATGAATATTCAAGTTTACTTGCCGCGTATAATTACAACTGTGACAATCTCAACCCTCGCAAAAACGCGGTTCTTTGAGTTTCTAACTCATTCATCAGCTTTTCTCTGCCTTCTACAGTTATGCCAATACTGAACTGTCTTTTCAGTACACATTTCATTAGTTCTCACATCTTCAGACCAAAAGAATCGATCACAACAGCTGAACGTCTTTCGCGCATTTTCGAGCAGCCATATTAATCATGTCACAACATAAAACCGCCCATCCGCAAAAGAGCGACGGCTCGTATTGTTTACATCCACCATGTCATTCTCCTCAGAAAACGCTATCTTTTTTAGCTGTAACCAAACGCACGTCATGCAGTGTTAAGGCTGGATAGCAGATCAAGCTGCGCTTACAGCACATGTTAATTCCAGATGTTTTAAAGCTAGCTCCTTCGGCAGAACATGCTTCAGGACACTTCAGCGAAACAGGGACAAGGTTTGTTATTGTGAAATGCTGTTAAATTGAAATCAGTGCCTATATGCACTACTGCTGGCGTGCCCTTCACTTGACTGCCAGTGGACTGACCAGATCTCTTCCCTCGTTCCATTGGACAACGTTTCATGAAAGCAGATCGTGTGAACAGTAGACTCAATGGCATGCTTTGAATCGATGTAGAAACGGATTAGGTCTAAAATTCTTGCAGGGTCATGACGCTATTTGACAATAATAATAAAATGAGCTGTAAATGCGAACATGCGCAATGATAAACATGGATTCAAGTACCTTCCATTTACTGACATCCTTACTCACGCATAAGTGCGCAACTAAATGTGCATATTTGCATATATTCTGACATATCTCATTTTATGACCATCTTTTACGTTTATTATAATACAGTAATGTATTACATAAACAGAGGCAACCCGTAATTATAATGGTGATGCGTAGCCTAAGTTACGGAGGTTTGTGATAATTCAGTTTTATGTCCACGTCCAGTTACTATTACTGCTACAGCCAATAACAATGTGTATGTTTGTGTAGCACACCTATCTTACCTATCATACTACGGTTCACGTTATACGAGTACTAAGAGAGACAATATGATGCACCTTGCCTGCCCACTACGTAAAGGCATCGACACACACACACACACACACACACAAAGCACAGTACAACACACGAGATTGGCCATCAGAACGACGATCAGTAGCACAAAATATGCGACAGTCCGGTTCAGAGCTACTTAAGTCCATTTTCTTCTCTACAAACTTCCCGTTCATATCAGACATACAATTTATCTACTACCAGTTACCAACGTATCACTGACAACATTTGTACCTGTGACAGAGACAAACTGGAAGCAGGGACAGCTCAGTCGGTAACGTGATTAGGCTACGGGCTAGACGATCGACGACTATGGCTTCTATTAGTAGCGAGGAAAAAATGATTTCTCTTCTCAAAACTGTCCACATGATTTCTTGAGCCTACCCCGCTATCTAGTTAATGCCTACCGGGAGCTTTTCCCCCGGGGGTAAACAGACGGGCCATGAAGCTGACTGCTATACTGCGTTGATATTAGATAAATGAAACACGAGTACGGAGCAATGGCGGAATCATACTGACAGGGGAAAGACAAAGTACTTGGAAGAAAACCCTGTCCCAATGTCACTTTGCCCACCCACATACGGCTGGGCCAGGATCGAACCCAGGCCTCCGCGGTGACAGGCCGACAACTAGCCGCCCATCAAGGAGGCCCGGGTTTCATCCCAAACCAGTCTATGTGGGATTTGTGTGGATAGAGTTGCACTGTACATCAGTACTTCAGTTTTGGCGCTGTCAGTATAATTGCGCCAATGTTGCACATTCATATTTTACCCATCTACCCCATTAGCGATATACAATCTTCGCCAAAACTGCGTCGTTAAATGAAACATCTCTCTCTCTTCCTCATTAAGGAGTTAGTAGGCCCACTCGTTTTTCTCGCCGGTTCTTACAAAGCAGATGGTTATGTAGCGTCACTTTAGATATAGACTAGGTTAGAATCTCGGCAATTGCTGGCTACATGTTCCTGTATCTTCCTCATCTCATCAAACATATTGCGACAGAAAAATGTGAAGGTAACGTTGTACACGTGTTGAAGGGCCACGCCACCACGCAATGAAAACCTGTGGGAAATGGAAGTAAAGTTCCACACACAGGAATTAAATCAATGTGTAGTCAGCTTTACGCTCCGGTCGCTTTACTCGGTCACACAGCTCCCGGAACCGAATCAGTGGCACGCTAGGTAGAGCGCAGAGTTTATTTAGACGTGGTGACATAAAGTCAACATACGCACCACTTGCCAAAGATCGGCCTCAGGTCGTATATTTTAGCGATTGGCCTATCCATGTTCGTAATGTTACGTTAGTACGAATTAAAATGGGTCACTTCCGCTTCCTAGAACATTCCTTCTATTTCACCGTTTGCAGTCGTGAAAATGTGTTAAATATCTCAAGAATCATCAAATAACCCACAACCGACCACAAAATGTAAACACAATGTTATCAAAGTTATGTCGTAAATGCAAAGTGACGACAAATTATGGCCTAAGAGAGAAGAAGGGAGAGAGAAGAAGGTAACGAGCGCAAGATATCGGAATTGGTCTGTATTGCTGAACATTACACAGCAGCATGAGCAAACCTTCGACCGTTCACCAGCACTCATACACGCTCAGCAACTGACAGCTGCGTGCCGTCAGACAATAGACAGCCTGCGCTTGTTGTAGGTAGTGTCTGGATCACAAAGCATCACAGCCTGAATTCAATGGAATTTCATTTCACTAGTGTCACAATAGTTTCCACGTTTGACAGGCACATTAAATGAACTTAAGAACGTGAATAGTACCACATTCTAAAACTGTAAAGTGAAACACAATCAGAGACCTGTGCATTATAGCTGATTGGGAAATATTACAGCATAAAGAAGGAAAGAGAGGATTTCACGGTTTAAAATATAATCGAACCCGTTTATAAAGACATCGGTTCATACGACACCTCGTCTATAGCGTCAGATATTCTGTGGTTCCAATTAATTCGTCGCTGTTAACCATAACGTTACACTACTCGGTTGTAACGACACTCGTTTATAATGACACAAAATATTCAGTCCCTTTCATAACGTTATAACCAAGTTCGATTTTATTTAGAAAATACTACTTCAAATTAACAGCCTGTAAAAGAAACGGTCAGAAAGAAAGTTTACAATGCATATATTTTTTGGTTATTTCTTTTCAGCTCGAATAAGAACGGTTCAGAATGAACTGTGCTGCAATCCCACTACTTTCCACAAAGTCCCGTCAAAATTCAGGCACGTATCATAACACAAAACGAGCTTTTCTGTTCCTTGTTGACAGAAATCCGTGCCCTGTGTTATCAGCCATCAAGTCACAGTCGTTTCCACTTCGCAATCATCTTTAAATTTACGGCCGCCAAGATTTTGTTTCCGCGCTGGGAACAGATGATAGATCGGCAAAGAATTTCCCTGATATAATCACAATGAGTGAAAATTCAAATACTTTATTTTATCGTGTTTATACAGCATGTTTACTAATACATTAGCCCAACAGTATATACGAGAAGCAACTTTAGTTCTCTCATTTAGAGTTTCTATAGACTCTCTATAAAATAATACCCGTGGATGTTGTAGTTAAATTTTGTTTCATTTCTAGGTGGTTTGAAGTTCAAAATTGTTCCTGAGTGACTTCGAAACAGGATGCCGGACGGCGTGATCACAACGAACGACAGGTTGGAAAGGAAAGATAACAGTATTATCAGAAAGAGGTGTAAAATAAGTTCTTAATTTCGTGTTATTTTTGATACGTAGTCCGAGAGAGATAAAAGTGCTTCATTTAACGACGCTGTCAATTGCTAAGATTATATAGGGTCGACATAGATAAATCAAATATGAAATTTGGAGAAAAAGTGGAATGATGTTTTGCTATGACAACATGAAGGCACTGATGGCTGAAATGCAGTCCAGTATTGTAAGTGCACTATAAACCACATCCAGAACTACAAATGATCTATTTAGAAGTTTTGTTGAACCAACACTTGCACTACACTTTATTTTACTTTAATCATATCATAACCCCAACAAAACTTTTAAATTGTAACAAAATGCACGGTGAATATAGTGTGAAATTTTACAAATAATCTAGTCTAAATCATAATAGAAGAGTAAATAACATTTAAAAAATGGTGCAATACTAGAACCTTCTAAAAATCTAACACTAAAATAGAGTACGTTAATATACCAAAACAAACAAGCCACATAAACGTCCTGAAAACTAATAATTTACAAATGCAGTGTGCACAGTTCTCACTATAAAACGCTAGTAACTTGGGTCCCTCTTTTCCAGCACAACAGGTCCACGCAGCGGAGTCCTTCTTGAGAAGCTAACAGTCGCTCAGCGGTTCAGAACATTTTCTCGTCTCCTACAGAACATGAAAGTTAATAACACTATTCACAACAACCGCTCACTGATCCCTATCCCGAGCCTGATTAATCCAATACACACCCATATAACCTGCTATTTTAAGACGCATTTTATTATTAACGTACCCACAATGCCTGGCCACCAAAGTGGTATCTTTCTTTCAGATTTTCCGACTAAAATTCTGTAAGCATTTTTCATACTTTCCGCACGTCCTACGTGCTCCTTCCATTTCATCCTCACAATGTACCACCCTAATAATAACTGGTTATGACTACAAACTATGAAGCCCCTCTTTATGAAACATCCACCAATTTTCTAATAGTTCCTCTCTCTTAGGCCCAAGTATTTTCTCCGCACACTGTTCTCAGATTTTAATAGACAACAATGTGTTCTCAAACAGCAACAATACACTACAATATACAATAAAATGCAATACAAAAAATACATATGCTGACTCGCATTACATATGAACACCAACAAAAGGTCCTAAGTTCACTCTTCTACAGCACGAGCATTGGTTTCTCTAGGAAGGTTATAATCCCTACATTCGTCACGCTAATCTTATAAAATTTACCATATTTAAGAACGGTATTTTTTCGAATAAAAGTATTTAAAATACGCTTTGAAGTAAATCTGTATAAAAACATCAGCAGACGCAGAGAAATCTCGACTATATGTGTGCCAAAGTTCACAACTGTGCAGAGTGTGGGTGGTTAGATAAATCAATCCACATTTAATAAAATTAAAATTTCTAAGACATGGCCTGCAACTATGCGTTAAGCTAATTTACGTCTAGGACAGATTCCGAATGGAAGACAGGTTGAAACTTCCGAGCTTTTTTAATTGCTGTAGCAGGAACTAGCCATATGTTTGCACATGTTACGCAGGCCACAGCACAGCAGTGAAGTGGAGCGGCCCCCGCCTAAACATGCGAAGTATAACCACAAAGGAGAGGAACAACTTTCATGTTGTTTCAGTAGGCCAAGCATTCTGTGAAACTTAAATTTATTGAACATTATGATTAGTGTCTTAGGTATTCAATTTGTTTGTGACAACGCTTCCTTCTGACAAATTACTCTATGTACTGTAGGTTGTACCTTATAACAAAAATGACTGTTAAAAAGATTGCGGTAAAAAAATATAGACAAAGCTGGTAGTTTTCCTAAATATATCCAAGTGAGCAACTGAACAGTAGGAAAATAGGGTACTACCTCCTAAGTGACCCATAATTCATCATTCCACATAACCAAAACCCATTAGAATAAATCAGTACAGTCACCTCAAAGTGGTAAACATTAACAGTATTGTGCAGTATCGAAATTAGAGGCATTACTACGTGTATGTGTATGTGCATGTGTACACACACGCATGGTTAAGGATCATTATCATAATAACAAACACATTTAAATTACAGATAAACCTTGCGAGGTCACTAAACTTTACAGTGAAGTTAAATTATTTCAATCAAGAACATGCCTATAATACTTAAGGATTTGTATAAGTGAACGTAAGCTTTATTATTGCCGATCCCAGTGGCCGTGCGGACTAAGGCGTGGGTCTGCGGCCGCTCGCTTACTGGGATCATGGTTTCGAATCCCAACGGGGCATGGATGTCTATCTCTTGTGAGTGTTGTGTGTTGTCAGGTAGAGGTCTCTGCGACGGGCTGGTCACTCGTCCAGAGGAGTCCTACCGAGTGTGGTGTGTCTGATGTGTGTGATCATGAAACCTCGAAATGAGGAGGCCTATGCACCCGAAAAGGGGCTGTTGAGCCATAGGAGAGAGAAGCTTTATTATTACTCTCTATAAAGAAGTGTTTCACGAGAGTACGTTGTCATAAATACAGTATAATAAATGTAAAACGACTGGGATAGTTTTAAATAAATCAGACTAAACACTGGTTGACTGAATCTTGAAATATCACTAAGGGGAGGTAGGACATTGTATGTTTATATGTATGTATGTATGTATGTATTATGCATGTACGTACATGTATGAATGAGAAGAATTCATGATTTTTCACATAAAAGTGCAATGAGATGTTACTTTTCACATGGCCGTTAATGTAGGGCCCATATATAGTTGCACTAATTTCATGAAATGTCAGTAAAGTGGCTAATAGTATGCGAATAAGGTAAGAGCATACATAAAATTAAGATGTCAACTTTTCATTTGAAACAAAATCCTTCGTTAGAGCCAGGAGACAGACATGTGAATTTATGTTTACAAATACTGATCGAGAGCGCACATGAAAATATACAGAATAAAATTGATTTTTAGTCTTTTAAGTCCACGTAAGTCACTATCCCCAAATCATATTTCGAGAACATGTTTTGAATAGCCAGTCCACCCATAAATTACGCCTTTGTGGCACTCCTTGCGCCCTTGCGCAGCTGTCAGGTGGTCAAAGACATCCACTCTTGTGGAGCAGGCAGGTTCAACAAGTCCATGATTCCGGGCATTTGATCCTGTCATTAGCCACTTAAATCCCCTTCACACATTCACAGCCTAGACCAGTAAGTTCCCGTTTAGACGTCATGCTCAAACAGTGCATGAACTGAACTTAAAAGATACAGCAAGTCATTAAGGCGAAACGCACATAACAGTAATTTCTGGCAGCTGGTAGTGCGAATAGCATTGACGCTGTACACTCGTATCGACAGTGTAAGGTATGTACCTGACTATTGGCGTCCACTTGTGTATTGAAGCGGTCCTGACAGTTTCGAGGGATATTCTGTTATAAACAATTCCAACTGTTTTCTGTGAAAATAAATTACGGAAACCATGCACAAATAATATCAAGTTTAGGACGACATCTTAACACCGAAACATGCAGCGAATCTGTAATGTGAAAAATATTCAAGAAATGCGTTATTTCAGGCTGCCGCCGCGATGTAGATGAGATCTGTGCTCGTGTGGGATATTACGCAGCTTTGATTGTTAGTTATGTACTCAACTCTGCGTAATATTCCAAAACAGCGCAGATCTCATATTCACGAACATGTGACTGAAACATGCTAATTAAACTCAAGTATATGTGTATTATTCAGAATATATGCGGTCAGATTTTGATACGAATGCTCGTGTCCTGACAAAAGTCATTTCCTGCTGGTCCCTAGGTGCCAAGATTCTAACAACTCATCCCACACACATACCGCTAAACTCACTATTCGAAATGGCTCTATCTAATCTTTATTTACACGCTGCTATTTTCGTAGAATTCAACTGTAGAGAAAATGAAAAAAGTATCTTCTAGGAAATCAAATAAAAATGTTACTCAGTCTAGTAAGCATTGCAGGATGTGATAAATTTATGAAAACGAGAGGACATAACGCACACTTAAACAGTTGTTAATCATTCATACACGATGTGTGGGGCACGCGGTGGCGCAGTTGGTTGAGGCACTGCGCTACAAACCGGGGTCGACTCAGCCTCTAACAGAAATGAGTACCAGGAATCTTTCCTTGGGGGTAAAGGCGGCCGGTGCGTAGGGCTGACAACCTTACCACCTTCATGTGCCGATTGTCTAAAAACCTGGGAGCCTTGACCTCCTGGAGCCCTAAGGGCCTGCCAAGGCCTGTATGGGACTGCTTTAAATTTGCACGATGTGTGTGTTATCATATGAAAATGTAATTGACATTAGCCAAATAAGTCCTTGCGTTTAGCAATAGCGCATGCAACTAAACCGGAAATAGCACATGCTACTGATGCATATAAGCTTACACGTAAACACAATTTCATACAATACCACATATTGGGATACATGTCAGTGTACCACGTACAATATATCTTCGCGATATTTCTCTAACTTGATTTTTGCTGGAAGGCATGTCAAGAAAGCATGAAACACGATCACAGCTTAACTTTCGTCAGTTCTGTGTGTAACTGCATCCTTAATACTAATCCAGAGTTATTCAGCAAAGTAGGCAGGTTTACGAAGTGCTCTTTGGTAGCGAAATAAACAGCAGGAAATGAAGTAATGCCACTCCACACAGGACAACGCTAACCTTGCTGGAAAGTAATTCCCATTCCCAGATACTGGCAACACAGGTTTCTGCATTGTTAGTAGAATCACATACAGTTCAGGCTTCAACAAACTCTCCGCTAATTTATAAATTCTAAACTCTTACGGAAACATATCATTACACGACTTTCGTGTATGTATGCACCACTAATTAACCTTCGTTGAATTTGAAAATGATAATTAATACTAAATTCTACGCTAAAAATATTTTTGACTATACCGCTCAATAAGAGTTTCCACCAAAATTATACTATTATCTCAGCATTAACAATTGCCCCACCAATACTAGTACTTAACACACTTCACCAAGTTGCTCCTTATGTAATAATATCGTTCGTCTTTCAATTCTAACATTGTCCTTTGCATTTTAATATTGTGGCAGTTACTGATACTATTGCGCACCTACATGCAAACTGCTTCTTGTATATTGGTACCTCCAGCAGGATATCTATGTGATTACAGATAGTCGAAACTCACAGGTTTTCAAGAGCGTCCAATGCGAATCTTTGTGTAACTATCAATGCAATAGGCGTAACTTACGAATTTTGTATATGTCTACAGCTGTTTACACAATTACAAAATTACATAATAATAACTGAACATATGTCGACAAATACAGAGGAACAGCGGTTTGATTTCTTACAGAATGTTTACAATATCCAAAACAAAACAATGATCGCCCCAAAATCTACTCTGTACGACGCGCGTATCTCACGGCGATAAACATTATGACATTAACCCTTTTGAAAATACCAGGCCCTGCATGCATCGTCTTCACATAATTAAATTCCACTCACTGTACAATAAGAATTTTGTTGCGTTTAGCTTAGCTACAGGGAGTATCTGATATCGTATCCGTTGGCACGGCATCTGTCACACAAGCATTATGACACAGAAAACCTGCCTCCACTGGGAATTTGTAGAGTCAGCTTTTCCCCTGCAGGTTAACTCACGGCGCTTCGTGGAACAGTCCCCAAGTGCCGTCCTGCAGCTTCTAAACAGGGCTCGCACCTTCTGAAAATATTTATCGATACATGATGAAGCACTTGTCTTTCATTTTTTGCAAAAAAATGTTATTGTCCTGTGTTTTCTATTCTGCTGTTAGTTACTTGATGAATAGTGTCGGAATTTGTTTCTTCAAAGAATACTGACCCCACGATTTTCCGCGCACTTACTACATACCAGACTCAGTCTTCACTGTCAAGTAATGAAACTTCATGAACCGCACGGGAGTATTCATAATGACAGTCAATGAACCGCTATTTATGTGACACGAATTCCGTTGTAATTGAGCTGGGGGGGGGGGGGGGGGAAGAACTTGGAGGGAAAGAACATATTGAAGTCACAAGAGCTACGGTGTCGTCTGACACAAGATCGTTACAGGGAGTTTTTAAAAAAATATCTCCGGATTAGCCTGAGGGTTATACAGTGTAAGTCATCACTTGAACAATAAAGGCACGAATCGGCAATTGAAAATTGTAAGATATTTAGGAAGGGTGTGGATTAAGTTTAGGCAATGTGCAGAAAAAGTGTAAAAATGTGTAATGTCATATGACGATCTCAGGGCATAAAATTGGAATCGACCACTTTTTGTTTAATGGTTCTGGATTAATAGCAAACACTTATACATTTGAAACCCGACATGAAATGGCCAATCCATTCATAAAACACTGCACTCCATACATGCAGAACTTTATACTCAAATGCAAGTTGTCTTCGTATTCACCTTTACATTAATAATTACAGTCACCAGTTATTATCTATGTCCTTTAGATCTAGGGCGTTGTTTTACTATCTTCCTATCTACCTCTTCATAGAATTTGTATTAATTTCATTTATCTACGGAACAAGCTCGGCTTCAAAAATGTATTCCTTACCTAAGAAAAATGTTTCTGTCATTAATAACAAATTTATGAATTACATTCACTTCCGAAGAAATCAGAACCAATGAACCACAACTAACATCTAAAGTCTGTTACAATTAACCTACTATATGGCCTACTGGTGTGTTCACAGTAAAAGATACGTCTCTTTCAGAATAACGAATCCGCCAAATTTCGCTTGACTTACACCTGAATTAATCCCTCTTCTCTAATTACATGTAGAGCCTAAGACACTGTTAAACAGTGAATACCACAACACTGTTTTAGTTCAGAAATTCTAAAAGGGGGTAAGTATATCTCCACAGAGTAGGTGAAGCGTCATAAGAGATAGGTCAGATATACTTTATACGTCGTTACACACACGTGGAAAGAGTCTAAAACCTGCCGACGTCTCTCTTTTGTACACTTTTTTCTATACACGGAATAAACACAGCTTGTTTAAAATGAAAAAGTCTGTCTATTATCGTGTTTATAGTACATAATAACACAGGGTATGAGGTAAACATTACGGTGCCGGTAAAAATGGCAATGTGAAGTGTCACTCTGAGATCAGGGGCTGCTGAAAACTGTTCAAGTTTATAAATTAACAACGGCAATTACAAACGTCATAAAGGACTTAAAAATAAGCTAACAAACACTCTGATTCCAAGGAATTCATTCTGACGTCTATGCATACATGGCACATGGGCAGCAGATGGTACACATCAGACCTCCATGTAGTAATCACCGACGTCTTAGCGCCTGTCTCACGGCACCAAAGATTGCATGCCGGATTAGACGAAAACAGTGTCAAGTGTCTGTAAGCAGGAAGGACAGCTTGCTTCACGTCGGCGTCTGCTGAATATCTCTTCCCAGCCAGATGCTCCTTAAGGAGTCCAAAGGGATGAAATCACTGGGCACGAGATCGGGACTGTAGGCAGGGTGGTCCATAACCTTCCAGCCGTAGCGCCGTATCCAATCACAAGTCCGGTTGGCAGTAAGGGGCCCAATGTTTACCATCCTTTTAGACCCCTTAAGAACGACCTGGATGGCCAGCAATTTTCAACAGACGCCGACGTAAAACGACTTGTCACCTCCTGGTTACAGAAGCTTGACAAAGATTTCTTCCAGGCCGGGATACAAGTCTTGGTGCCACGGAGGGACAAAGGCTTAAACGTCAGTCACGACTATCTGCTGCCCGTGTGCCATACATACACACCGAAGTCAGAATAAAGTTCTCGGCATCAGTGTTTGTTACTTTTTGTTATTTTTAAAACTTGGGTACATTTCAACGTGTAGCAAATAACTCGCATATTAACATAAATCAATAAGAAATATAACAATAGTGGATTAATTTCTGTACGTAATTTATTCGACTTTCTGGAGCCATTCAGATCTTGTTTTAATACACATTCATGGCTGCGGACGAAGATTAATTAAATTGCAAGTGATCACATTTTTCCATCCAATCATAAACATTGTTCTTAGTCAGTGTAGAGACGATAATTGAAGACACACGGTCCATATGCTGACGCCAGCAGATCAAATCCATTTGACAAAGATAAATGGGCGGTTTTGTTCCCAAAATTCACACTTTCAATTCAACAGCACAGTAACTAATTAATTTTCAGCTGACAAAAAACTGTAATATGCAGACCGTAAACAGGTCCAAATTGTCGTTAACTTATAGCTCCAGAAAGCTGTCCCGTTATCACTATGTTGAAAATCCAGCAACTTAGGATATTACACGCACAGGAACGTTGTAACGCAAAAAGGCCATCTAGGAGCTTACCGTTACGATAATGAAATCCACGTGTCTGAGATGCTACGTGAGTATGGCTACGACTGGGAACATAAAAATTGCACAAAAATGTTGGGAAGAAAATCTCACAGAATGGGTCGACTTTGAACTAGAAAAATGCCAAAAAAAATAGCTCCTACATACACAGGTTACAAGGATTGGAGTGGAAGGAGGTGGCTCAGGATCGTGTCCAGTGGGAACAAACGAGTGGAAGAGCTGCTCAGGATCGTGTCAGTGGTACAAAGTGTACGCAAGAAGGAAGTGGGAGAGTGTAGACACAGGCATAAACATCAACCAGACAACACAGAGTATGTAAATCCATTTTATACAGCAAAGCCACTGCAATTCATCCATCGCGTGCATAACACTAAAAACGTTCAATCAAAGGATAGTGTAGAACAAGACAGGCAATGCAGGTATAACAAAACATTCAGGCGCTTTCGCGTAACCATTGTTGCCATGGAAAAGCAGTAAATATTACATATTCTGAGTGTATGTCTGTAGTCTTAGCTATCTTGCATGCAAAGCGCATGCGCCGTATTATATTGTCATCCGTGGCCTGTCTGGTTCTACCATTTGTTTCCACATTATCACATAAACGGCACGAGTTTCGGGACAGAGTTATTCAACATGAATATGTTGTTTGATTTTCTCTACAACTTTTGACTGAAACATTCTCATTCTAAGAAGAATTCAGCGACATACTGTCATAAATGTACATAGGTCTTCATGCAAAGTACCCGTTATTCTTGTCAGATATTAATCAATCTTGAATTTTCTCGACAGGTTTTCGAAAACTCCTCAAATATCAAATTCAATGAAAATCCGTCCAGTGGGAGCCGAGTTGTTCCATGCGGAGGGACGGACGAACAGGAAGTCAGACATGACGAAGTTTGAAGTTAGTCGCGTTTCGCAATTTTGCGAACGTGCCTAAAAATTGCTGGCCAGTAACTGTCGAGGTGATGATCGGCAGACTTGAGCCAATCCGCCTCAGACATTCTATGTTTTCTTGTATACAAATACTTTCAAATAGACTACTAAATTGTAATTAGCTTTCCCGAATATTTACAACAGAACAGTCGACCACCTACATCTTTTATTACGAAAGAAACCAAATTTTCTTTGAGTGTTTACGATAACTCACAGACCGGGCGCCACACTTTAACTTTGGAATTCCTTTCATTAGGCTACTGATGTGCCTTGCAAAGCATAACGAATCGTTTGGTTTATAGTTTACATATACCGTTCATTCAAAGCGAAACGTCCACATCGATATGGCTGTAAATTAACCCACTCTCTTCTTTTTCATTTTAAAATTCTAAACACAGACAATGGATGTCAAAAAAATACAGTATCAGTGGAAAGATTCAGAGAGATCTCTTAATAAATTAGCTGAATAAACATCAGAAGGAAGTTGAAGCCACTGCACAGCTTTCCGCAGAACCCTCTACGAAATATGTCTGATATTCGATCAAGTCAACCACAGACTCACAACAGGTAACCTGAGAAGACGCAAATACATCGTCCTGCAAATATGCTCCTTGGTTTTATATTAACGCAACCGTCTTAAAATTGACCACAGCTGCTACTGGCATCAGGATATAGTTTTATTTTCCTATTCCAGCAATTTAACCTGAATACGTTATAGTTTTATACTTCAAATATTCAACGATACTTGTCAAACGTCGTTTGAAAAGGTCATATTTTCATGGAAAATACACTTCATACCGGACAAAGTAATTAAAAAGACACTCAAACCCGAAGATATATAATGGTACCCGTGTCGAAAAGCATCCAACAAACTGAATAACACTTGCGAGATCAGTGTTGTTCAAGATTCAAGTCTTCTGGGATGTAACGCCCTGTAGATTGGTAAATAGTTACCGACGTTTCAGAGGAACATAGTACCCTCATCACTCTTCTTGGACTGCAGATGAAAGCACTACGTTCCTTCGAAATATCGACAACTATTTACCAGTTCACAAAGCAAAACATCCCAAAGACTTGAATCTTGAGTAACACTTCTTCTCCAATAACAAATATGTACAGCTACATTCACTATTCGTTTTCAAACAAGAACATAGGCTGTTAAGGAAAACTTATTCAGTATTACTATGGGCAGGAAACGATAGCTACGAATTATAACTTCTGTCAATTCAAAATTAGTAGGGAATCGAATTCCATTTTCTTACAGAAATGACGCATATAGGCTAGTACTTTAATATTATATGGTACTCAATCACGGAATTTGAAATTCTCCAGTAGCAATATTCAGTTCCGTGTCAATATTAGCTTAAAACACAATTTTAATTGATCCTCAAACTATTCCATAATTAGATATAAGAAGATCATTCAGTGGTTCCCTCTAAACCAGAATTTTTCCTTTAAATACAATATATCAGGCCACTGGTTTATTACACAGTTACGTCGTTTACGTGATGAACATCAAAGAACTGCTACAATTTATGACGTAACAGGTTTTAAATGAGGCACAAATTATTCGCTCTGCCTCTGTTTGCAGTTCGGTGAGTAATGAAATGCTCAGAGTACAACAATTCATTTTAAATACGGCCGTCAAGCTTGTCTCGCTATGTACTAAGGGTCTTCTCGTAGGAACTTTCACATGCACGCTCTGGTCTCTCAGAACAGGAACATCTTGAAATCCTAACTTTATCCTACAGTTTTCGTGGAAGTCATACTTCAATAGAGTTGAGAAGGCGGAGACTAAGAAAAATTCTCCAATTGCTGTTTATAATCCGGCATAAATACGTGTTTTAGCACAAAGATACTGATTAAGGGACAACTCGCATGTGCCACATTTGGTTCACATTCTGGGATGCAACACCTCCCGACTCCGCCTGAATGGATTCATCTAGCAGATGGAAATTTTTGAATTATTCACCACAAAAACCTCATTTTCTTATCAGTTTTTGGTATAAGTGAAAATTATTGCAAACTCAAATCTCACATAAATCCTTTTTCATTCAATAAGGGTTTGTAGACTAAATCTGTGATTATAATTAATGTGTACGGCATAAGATAATTTTTCGTTGGTAAGAACAGCTTATTTCTCACTCTAAACTTCATTTCCTGCCGTTTCAAGTTTAAGTTTCGATTTGAACTGTTTGATGTTTTAACAGTCACGAATACCAAGCACAGGCTATAAAACTAGCATCAATCAAAATACTTAAGTTTTCTTTACTTTCATTGTTAGTATAAAAAAGGGTACTACAAGTTTTAGGAAAACATACACTGAATGAGAAGGCTTCTTTGCTAATGTTTTATTGGATATACAACTTAGATAAACAGTGAATAAAACGAAATTAAGACTGCCGCGATCTTCTAAAGCAATCAGTGATGCTTAACTTCATGACATACGTGATGATGCACCACTCAACCTTACTGGCCTCTCACACATTGTGCATTTGGCGGCAAGCTGTAAAAACAGGGCGTGAAATTCATTATAGTTTTAATGACAAAATATTTGTACATAAACCTCACGGCCAGAAAATTGGAATCAGAAAAGAGAATTGTGGTGTGGTGGTTTGTAGTTGGTTGGTTGGTTTGTTAGTTGGGTGGTGGTGGTTGTGGCGGCGGCGGCGGTGTTGGTGGTGGTGGTGTGGTGGTGGTGGTGGTAGCAGTAGCGGTAGTAGTAGAGCAGTTAGGAGCAATAATAATAATAATAATAATAATAATAATAATAATACAGGAGAATCATTTTCCTCATTTCCCAGGAACAATATTTTGGCCTGTTTCCAATAACTGGTAGTGTTCGTCAGTAACGTATCTTAAAGGCATTTCCAGATTGTATTACGGTCTGAAATTCAGTTCACATGTAGAAAGTCATTAGTGAGTGCACGTAAAATTCGAAATTGCAGCAACAGTAACATGGAATCAAATCCCTGGGAATTCGTCGGGCATTTCGCAACTTCAGACCTAACATCATCGTCTGCCACTCAGCAAGAGTACGTAGGTGTTCATGTGGCTAGAACTCAAGCATAAGGGGACGAATAAGAAGAGGAATGAGGAGAAGGGAGAGCAAGAGGAGAAGGAGAAAATTTAGTCGCAAGTATTATTTTACTCGCCGATCCCAGCGGCCGCGCGGTCTAAGGCGTGGGTCTGAGGCCGCTCGCTTGCTGGGATCGTGGGTTCGAAACCTGCTGGGGGCATGAATGTCTCTTGTCAGTGTTGTGTGTTGTAAGGTAGAGGTCTCTGCGACGGACTGATAACTCGTCCAGATAAGTCCTACCAAGTGTGGTGTGTCTGAGTGTGATCGTGAAGCCTCGCAAATGAGGAGGCCCTGACCGACGATGGGCTGTTGCGCCATGGAAATTATTTTACTCAACACGAAGTGCCGCATATAAAGACACTATCTGCCCGTGCGTGAGAAACAGTCTCTGTTGTTCATGGTGTTTATTTACAATTAACATCTTCGCCTCTTAAACTCGCAACACAAAGCAGGTTTCATTAACATGGTTTCTGTGGAAATATAAGCATACTCACTATCATCATGACCCCAATACTTTTCGTATGGGAAAGAATGGGGAGACATTAATTCCAATTCGAACCCATGCATGTCACAACAAAATTAATATTTTTTCTATTTTACTTTCATAACACGCTTGTGTATTTACACTATCATGTGTTTCCGAAATACAGAGCGTGAAATACAAAATGATGTACGCTGTAAATTAGGCCTCAATATAGGTATACACTTCTAACTTTCTCCTAGTTTAGGAAACATAATAGCCTGTTTAGCCCTCACGTGCACGAAGCTTTGCATCATGGGCAGAAGCACAACAAAAGAAACACACATTCTCTTCTAACTTTATGTTTGGAATTTTCAAGTACCGTGATCCATTAGAACTGGCATAACCTTTCGTGAGAAGCAGACATTGATCTTCATGCAAGACACAGCACGGTTCAATCCTCTATACACAGACTGCCTCAAAAGGTCTACCCAAAGTTTGGTTCCGTCCCTGGATCATATCCTTACGCACGGAAAATTATAAAGGTCCTTCAAAGTAATAAATCCTGTTCCATCACTCAGAAGATTGACAGTAAATAAGATGATTAAAATATTCACATTACGAAGAGCGAGTTACAATTAAGAACACTAAATTTGGCAAAGTTCGGGTAAAGTTACAAGCTATTTTGAGTAAACTTAATACACTGTACATTATCAGAAAAAGAAAGGAACTATGGCATCCGTCTCTTGCAGACATATATACTTTACAGGACAATACATGTGTCATGACCAGAAATAAAATCGATTTTAGTGGAAGAAAACTGAATTATAATCGACATTTGTATTTCCTGCAGTTTATACACTTTATTTTCTAAAACACATGTATATTACTTCCGAACAAGCAATTTTTTTGTTTATTTAGTCCAGTGTCAATTGAAATATTAATTGCATGTACAACTAGCAATGATCCCCTAATGCAGCAGTAGTTGGGAAATCAGTATAGAGGCAGTTTCCTGGTTACATAATATGCGACTTACGTAAACTCGGACTTGCATAAAAAATTATTATTAATCATTAATATTAATATTATATATTATTAACATTATTAATTAATACTGTAACTATTAAATGTATTTTACTTTATGTTTCACGTGGAAAAAACTGACAGAAATAACATTTAAATATGTACACTGACATTCTAAAAACGTATACGTAACGGATGAGGTGTGATAAATAAAAGGGATGGGATCAATTTCGAATTACGTAAATTTCGGGTTACGTAAAAGTTTCAGGAACCATTACGTAAGTCGGAAACTGTATCTATAAATAGGTTTTATCACCTTCATAACCCGCAAGTGACTGAAAAAAGAGGGATCGCCCATTTCCCATATAAGCAAAGCAGAAAAAAGTACTGTGATGAACAAATTAACGCAGAAGTACGATACAACATCAAAAATAGCAGCAATCCAGTCCAACACAACTCTCGAACAAATTGCTTATTTCACAATACAGCTACATGATTTTGCCTATAACAAAGCCATCATCAGGCTATATTTGTAAAAATCATACAGTGGATATATTAAAGTATTTAATAATACTTAATTTTCTGTAGGGTATTCAGATCTCAGACCTTACAATGGAAAGGGATAGATACACTCCACTTTTTTATTAAAGCAACTCTAAGCATTCGCACTGAAGGGCCCACATCAAATCCGCTAGTAATACCAAAACATAACTTGGACGAGCTGACGACTTTAAGCGCTCGCCACTTTATACCCATACTGCAAAAGTGTGAAGAGGAGAGAACAAATTAAACAGCGTAAATTTTAATCAGATTTGGAATAAAATAAGGGACTTTTCCAATTTTAAGCTTTATAATTGACAAACTTCACATAAGAATAGCCAAACGCAACTTAAATCTGACAAAACACAACACGATAAAACAAGAACAACACTTTACGGCTATCTGGAGGACAATACATCGTACTGAAACACGACTTTAACGATTGAGAGCTCAGTAAACTTCAGAAACCTAAAGATTAGAGAACAGTGTAATATTTCCTCTGTACATTTTTACACAAATTGCCTGATGAACATCTTATTACAAGCCAAAATACGTAGTTATGTTGTAAATCAAGAAGCCGTTTCGTTAATAAAGAGTTGTGTTGGACTGTGTTTCTATTGTTTTTGGCTTTGTACTGTAGACACAACGGGATATCTCGTATTAAAAAAGAAGCAGGTTTTTGATACACATGTGTGTTAAAAGATGTTTTATGAACTACATTGCACATCTGTATATCTGTTCGCTCTACAATTCTAGTAAATGAAAAGTTCAAAGAATTGCATTCATATACCACATAGTATTTTTACGTGCGCTGTATTACGTATGACTATAAACCTAACAACTTACAACTTAGGAAACATCAATTTTCACTCCGTTGCACAGTATGAGGAACTAAATAGCATTCCAGAGATCATGTGTAGGAAAACAATGTATTGAGTCCTGTGATCTTTTCTCTTACCTACAGCGTATAAGAGAGAGTATGAACATACTGTAAATTTCTTCATTTAATCAGTTTATTTCGCCATTGTTCGGTTAATGTGCACATATTTCTTTCAGAGTTGGTTATGCTCTAAATAAAGTAATAATACCAATCAAATTTGAGCACGTTATTTCAACAGTACTGCGCCCGTTCTCCCACTTCCAACAAAACAACGAACCCCACTTGCCGTCCCAGATGTCTTGTCTCATTAGCGATAGCATCTTCTTTTAGAATGGAAATGGCACACTTTCTCGTACGAACAATAACCGAGCAAAATGAATCACGGGGTGAAGCGTCTGGCTTGTATTCAAGAGGTAATCGGTTTTGATCTTGGCCATGGCATCAACTTGACTGAGGCTGTTCCTTAATCCTTCCAGGCAAAATCTGGAATAGTACCTCAAATTGAGCCAAGACGGCTTCCTTCCTCATTATTCCCAATTCGTTATTCATACTGATTCTACCATTTGAAGCCAAATGCTCTGAGAAACTGAGAGTATCTTTAAATAAAAATGAAACCCCGTGTAAAATCTGCACATGATCTTTTCTGTCCTAAAGTTAGAAATTTTCCTTGCTTGCCTGTAACATAAAGGTAAAAAGGTAACGCCTTCCTGTCCAGGCCATGAAGCAATATAGGGGAGCAGACATATGACTCTACTTATTCTTAACCTCACCACTAGATGAACGTGAATGGTTAACTTCATGCCCCGGCCGCTTTACCCCACGAAAGAACACCGCACCATTCAGCCCGTACACTAGTCGCCATACCGACTAAGCTACTTCGGCTCCAAGGCCGATAACATACAGCAAATTATCATCTAATACTGAGACACGTAACCCAAAATTCAAAAAAGGGATAATTATCATGCACCATACAATATTAGGCTTACTTGCCTGTTACTGAACACATTAGTTGGTTTATCCGTCTCTTCTTTGACCGTTCAGGATTTATTCGCCTTAATTCCTTACATCACAGCAGCCGCCTTCAAAATACATCTCATTCTATGTATATGTTAAACTCCATTACTTAAGAGTCTTCAATATCATTAAAGATATTATATATATATTTAGCTTTCACCGGACGTCTGTATTTCGTGAATATTATTTAAGAAATGTGTCTATATATTTTGTAATATTAAGCACGTTGCCTCTGGTTCACATAAGTTACCCAGTCCTATATTTAAGCAGATGCCATGAACAGGAAAGGAAATGTTCCTACTGTACCTCACAAGCCGGCATTAATACATGTAAATGTCAGCTGTATCCTAACGTTTCATTTGAAATGCATAGAATTCTTTATGTACCATCATCTCTTCAAGAAATATGGTCTTTCACACCTTGAAGAATTATTTTCCACTGCCTACAAACTATACTAGATCTTATCTGATTTCATATGATAACTACAATACAGTGCTTTACCAGTCGCTCTCACCGCGTTCTGCTGTATCTTGATTACAGGAGATGAACCTGATTATTTCAGTGCCAATTATTCCACACACGCTAAACGGAGTCGCATTCAAGTTAAATCAATGTTTCCGTCAGAACGAACTATGTAAAACTGTTTTCAATACCAGATGAATAGAAAAAGCGTTTCCTGTCAACAGTGATTTGCAAAGGGTGCAGACAACCCTTTCTAAAGTTATCGGAATGGACCTCTCTTACATCACTAAAATGTAAAGACCTTTGAATGAGCGAGCTTTTCACTTAATTGTTCTGTAGCTCTTTACCACGCTTTGTGTAGCTCTGAATTACCTGAATTTACATTCAATTGAGATCTAAAATTGTTTATGCATAATAAATGGTTATAATTCTGCACTATGAACTTAATGGTCAGAAAATTCTTTCCCCTTCTGTAAGTATAATGGTCAAAATGCTATTTCATGTTATAGGTTACATCAGTTAGTGTAGTGTAGAAAGCTAAACATGACAGTTCACGTTACGTTCCTGCAGCAAAGTTCTACGTTTCTGGTAAGTTGAAAAACAGGAGTCTGAAAATTGAAGCCAAGTAAGGCAGTGGAAGACACACACAAGGCTCATACTTCCCTATCAGGGATGACCCGAAAATCGGTTATCAAAATTTGTAAAATCTGTAACAAGGTGTTCCTTCCACATCAACCAATTACTTGTGCCTGTAACCTACTTTGAAGATGTGAACACGTTTCCACACAGCCTGTCTCATAATGTTTAATCTTAAATAAATACTAGTTCCAGAATAAATTGCTGAAACAAATTAAATCGCAGTCTAACTTAATCTGCAATAAAAATCATACATTTAAATATTATGTTAATATCTACGACAACAAATTCATTGGCAACTTGAACAGAAGACAGGAGTGCATATTCATGTATTTACAATATTTAACCAATAATTACAACGCCACATTACCACAGTTTCGAGAAACGATATTTCATAAAGATCTTACGGATTTTCTCCTGAGTAACAGTAAGTAAACTATTAAACATTAAGCTTCCTACTTCGTACACTCTGCGCCCGGTATTCCTTTCGCAGTCAGCATTCATTGCCCAATATTTCCAGTCGTAGAATAAGCACAAAACATGGACTGAGGAAGTATAAAAATAGGATTTAGAGGAAAATATTTGGACCTGAGAAGAAAAAGTAAAAGAACGATGGAGAAAACCGCATAATAAACATAACGTCACTCTTCAACGCATAATACTGGGGTAATAGGCAAGACCCGTAAGACGCATGCACATACTCAGTTCAGAATCAGAAATATTTGGTGAATTAATAGGCAATTCTTGCCGCGGTCATGAAATCTGTACACATACTGTTCCACCTGTCCGTCAGTCTGCCATTTATATATACACTTATGTATTTATTATTTGTATTTATTTATATACACATGTATTGTACACACACATATATACAACAGTAGTGACAAAAATATTGCCAGTTATAGTCATTCCAGGAAATTCAGTGAGCCATACTGAATCTGAAAATTTTACGACATTCTCCATATCAGCACTGTACGACGTAAATTACACAAATATGATCATGACTGCAAAATCTTGGCAACTGGCAGATCAAACCTTGAAAATTTGTGACATTTGTAGGGGTTTTGGATGATATCTGGATTCTAAAATCACTAAAAATATCGACAAGAAACAAATATCTACGTCACAGCAAAATACTTCTGAACTGCTAGCTACTTTTCAAACTGTACTTTGTATGCACTACCGTGGTTTAAATCATACAGTGTACAATTGTATTACTCAAAATTTTAAGAATTTCATGCGACATATAAAAGGAGGAAACAATAATTAACAGCCACATAGTTATTCAGACCCTATATAACTGCACAACCTTAGTCATACGACTGTAAAAGTTGCCACGTCTTCGCTTCACCTTTCGGGGAAAAATATTGGAAATTGCCTAAATGTGTGAGACATAGTGATAAGACACTCGACTGGAATTAAAATACAGCTTCAAATATCAGGTACATCTTTCGGCCAAAATAATTAGGCAATACTACCGTAAATTATACAAGATTTGCGGTGCAAAGTGTACTGTCGCTAACTTAACTTGGCTTTCTTCGCTGTTAACAGGAAGTTCTTCATGTCTGCTACTAACACATTTCCTTGCTACCACGAGTTAGGCAATGTATACAAGTATGTATATTGTTGTCATGTGACAGAGACTCATGACGTCATCCATTCTTCAGCAACGCGAACAGTATCCCTGGGACATGACCGTAACATGCTTATGTGTACGTTTGTGGTACTACCAGTAATGAGCTGTCGATATCCTCGGGCGGAGGGTGTGTCAACGTAATTAAGCTCAAAGTCTAGTCCCAACCAGGTGACAGCCTCTAAACCAGAGCAACATATACTCATCAAGCTCATAATGAGTGTACAGATATTTCATGCGGGCTACGAAGCTAAATAGTCACCTTTTATTTTCAAAATAATCTCTATGGATGTTTACGTAAACCCTTGCAGGCAAAGAAATATTTACGGGAGATATAAAATGAACTGACCGTGGAATATCTTTGAGAGCTCACCAAAGACAATTGTAATGAGCATTAAATTTCTGACTTTTCTACAGCATAACTCGGAGCGCTTAAAGAACTGTATATGTCTCAGAATCCTGGAACCGATTCTCGTGGTATGACATTTTGTTTTCGAGACAATGAGTAGTGACAACACTGTGCAACACGCAAAAAATTACAGAAACGAAAATACCTAATCTTAGCTAATTTTGTTGCGCTTAACACTAAAATAACATTAAAAACTGAGAATTGGCTCTGGTTTCTATGCTACGGAAGGGATATCATAAGAACGAGTTACCTCTCAGCGGACGAGTAGAGCGCTCGGCGCTGAGGTGGCGTGCGACCGCATTCCCTGTCACATTCTCAATGCCACGTGATCAACTAACGTTGTCGTAGACTGTTCTTTCTTTGTCTATCTGTGGAGTTGTAGGAGTCCTTTTGGGTGGTCGGCAGTTGTATTACATGTTCTGCGTGTGCGTTGTTCGCGGTGAGATACACCTTTCTCGCAGCCTTTGTTTTAGACGGGATATAAATGCCCCGTAAGTGTGTGAACAGTGCGGATAACTTCTGTTATATGTGTGGAGAAATCACATTTGCTGCAAGGAAGCGTGTTTTAACCCCACTGACAAAACGAGCCTACCCCCTGTACTTTGGTTGTAAAGAAGTCGACCAGGACAAGAGCTGGGCTCCGCACGTGTGCTGCACGTCCTGTTCATCAAAGCTCGACGTTTGGGTGAATCGCAAAGGATGTTCCATGCCATTTTCAGTGCCCATGATATAGAGGGAACCGACATATCACCTCACAGACTGCTACTTCTGTATGGTGCCTTCTATTGAGAAAGGGATTACCAAGAAGAAAAAGTGGACAGTGGAGTACCCAAATATACTAACGGCTATTCGCCCAGTGCCTCACTGAGAAGGTCTGTCTATTCCACAACACCCAGACAGTTTTCCCTAGACTGTGAGGAGAATACGAGTACATCCGAAGAAACACCACAGCCATCTACTTCAAGAGATCCAGAATTTTTAATAAGAACGTAACCTCCGCTGAACCACACTAAATCACGCAGAGAGAACTTTCTGAGAGACCTAGAAATGTTGAAGAATAAAGCAGAACTGTTGTCTTCAAGACTTCAACAGCGGCATCTTCTGGACGACACTGTGAAAGTGACAACATTTCGCTTCCGCCAAAACGCTTTTGAGCAGTTCTTCATAAAACAACGTGAACTTAGTGCTTGTAAGAACGTCGAGGGTCTGATGGCAGCAATGAAAATCAGGTACAATCCTGAAAAATGGCGACTATTCACAGACTCTTCAATGCATAGCCTAAAAACAGTGTTGTTGCAAAGGGCAACGTATTTCCTTCAATGCTTATGCATATGCCTTCCATAAACAGGAAATATATGAAAACATAAAGGAAATTCTCAGCTTCGTGAACTACAAGACATATAAAAGGCATATTTGCGGTGATTTGAAGGTAACTCTCATTTTAATGGGACTGTAAAAGGGTTACGTAAAATTATGTTGTTTCCTCTGCGAATGGGATAATCGTGCCAAAAGTGTTCACTATAGCAAGAAGAGGTGGCCTCTACGTAAATCACATACACCTGGAACAAAGAACGTAGCTCATCGGCCTCTTGTAGATCTGTGTAAAGTGTTGCTTCCACCTCTACATATTAAGTTGGGCCTCTTGAAAAATTTCGTAAAGACACTAGACAGAAATGGCTCAGCATTGTCATTTACGTGTGAGAAATTCCCAAGGCTTAGTACGGAGAAGATTCAGGCGGGTGTAGTCATTGACCCCCAGATATGTCAGCTCTTCAGAAACCCTCAGTTTGATCTCGTTCTCAGTGATGACGAGCAGGCAGCCGGGAATGCCTTTGAACTTGTTGCGACTGGTTTTCTAGGAAATGTAAAAGCCGTCAACTTCAGGAGGCTTGTGTAGGATCTTATAACTTCTTACGAGAAGCTCGGCTGCAACATGTTAATCAAGATGCATTTCCTCCATTCACACTTGGATTCCTTTCAGGTTAACTGTGGTGACGTAAGTGACAAACACGGTGAGCGTTTTCACCAGGACATCTCAGCGATGGAGAACAGATACAAGAGCAAATGGAGTGCCGCCATGTTAGCCTATTACTGCTGGACGGTGAAGAGGGATGGTCCGGAAATTCAATACAAGCGAAATCGAAAAGGTGCCTCGTTTAATTCTTGTAAGTTCACTGTTGTGTCCTGCTTCCATGTAGCAATCAAATTTTTTTTAAAACCAGAGCCAATCCCCTAATTTAAATGCTAGTTTTATGTTCCGTATTGCAAATTCTACCAAGAAAACATATTTTCGTTTTCGCAACAGGATACAACCCCAAATTTGTGCGGGACCCTAGTAATCCTGATTGTATTAAATACAATCAGGATTACTAGGTTCCCGGACTCTATCCACCGTCTCGTATTCATACAAACTGAGAATGTCCGTAGGAAGAACAAAGTCTGGCGCGTTCGCTCTGTTATTGTCGCCGGATTTTAAATTCGTGAATAATTTCAAGAAGATGGGCAATGCGAGTACTGTGAATGTGACTTTCCACGCTTTAAACAACAAACGCCGCACGCTTTCTCCGCAACTTAGAGCCACGTTTAAAATAGATGTAAAAGCAATCATGAGTTTGTTTTTCGCGTGGAATGATATGTTATAGAGTGTTGTTATGTTTAGATCGTTAAATGTTTCTCCGGCCTCTCTGACTTGCCTATTTCCTGTACTTATCTCGTAAACGGCAAGACAAAAACGTACGAGTATATAGATGTTTATGTAAAGCGTGTAGTATTTTTGTCTTTAACAAAAATTGGAATGCATCAACTCATTTTAGTACAAATTGCCAATACAATATTTAACAAAAATCCGTCCAGTGTGGGCCGAGTTGCTCCATGCGAACAGACAGAGAGACGGACAGACATGGCAAAGCTAAAAGTCGCTTTTCCAAAACTGCATTGCTAGCGCACCGAGAAAGAAGCAATTTTTCTGACACTGGGTTTGTTCCCATCCTCAGGTGAAACGGTGGGGGAAAGCGAGCACTTACTGGGTTGGTCCAACAGAAATAGCTATTCTCAGTCACTGACGACTTACGCCAATTAACTACATTTCTTATGTGGTCCAGCAATAAAGTTCCCCTGACTTACGCACATCACAAGCTTAAAATTGTTATTGGAAATTAAACTCTAATCTTGGACGCGTCTTCAAATGGGTTAAAAGACTCAAAAAGAGAAATAACAGCCTTACAGACAATCAAAGGAGCGGGCGGCTGTCAAGTGCTAGAAACCCAAAAGCAGTTGAAACAGTGCATAAACTGGTGGCCAGAGACAGTCGAATGACGTTAAAGTGTGTAAAGTATCAACTGCACATTAAACTTCAGAGGATTCACCAGATTCTCAATCAATCCCATAGCTTGTTTGACCACATACTGCCCTAGAATCAAGATCTGTCAGCATCAGGTAATGTAAGACTTACACGGCAACCGTGGGAACAACTACCTCGTACGAAGAACTAATTACTAATTATTATGTTAATTTCGATTTTGTTACGGACCAGCAATTGTAAACTGGATTTACTGGTTTGGTTTTGTTGTATTAATTTCGACTTTTCTGTCTGCCTATTAGTTTAAGGTTTTCATGGGTATTCTCACAAATTGTATTGTCATGTCTTCCATTGTGCCCCAATTACAGAACCTGATTTTACAGTGTAGATATATGTATACATATAAATAATTACTACATACATACGTGGTATATACATGCATACATACATGGTACATACATGCATACATATATACGTGGTACATACGTACGTACATACATACATACATACATACGTATATACGTACAAACGTACATACATACATACACACACATACATACATGCATACATACATACCATCATACATACATACATACATACATACATACATACATACACACACACAGACACATACGCACATACATACATACATACATACATACGTACGTACGTACTACATACATACATACGTACATACACATATACATACATACACACATACATACATACATACACACACTTATACACACATACGTACATACATATATACATACATACATACATACATACATACATACATACATACATACATACATACCTACTGGAATGCAGAACACATACTGACAGAAGCCATGTATAATTTACATAATCTCTATTTTCTGTACTTCAGAAGTGTATTCATATTGCATGTTACTGCAATTGTACACAATCTGAAGACGTGCAGATGAGCTAGACAAAGAAGAACATTTGTCAGAACGGACAGACCCGTCCTCTCCTGAGAAGGACGCCCGAAGAACTAACAACACAATAACACACGGGCGAAAAAGCCCGGGCGCCAGGTCGACCGTGCAACTAAGTGTTGTACCGAGGCGCAAAATATTTGTGTATCCTCAGTATGAAACTAGCTTGATGTCCCACTTCGGGGGCTTAAAATTTTGAAATACCTCCTAGATGTTTGGAAAATATGTGGACCCTGCAACAACAGTCGTCGTCGTCATCTTTGACTAACATCTGGCCGAGCCCCGTGTGGGGCTCGACGTCAAGATGGACTCTCGCCTTCCAAGTGACTTGAATTTTGGATCTATAGACCCAACTGAGTAGGTGCCTCCCCAACCTTTCACCTGAGGATATAAACAGATCCAGGTTCCGAAGTTCTGTGATCTTCTTTGCATATGAGACAACTGACAAAAGCCTAAGAATCAGAAGTGTAATAGGATTATACACCGTTAGAATCCTTGAGAACTGGCATCATGAACCACCTCCGTACTGACATGTTGCACAGTTCGATAGCGAGTTGTATTCGCTCATGTGAATACCATGTAGTGACGTCATAAACAGTACTACATACACATCGTCAGCTCAAATTTTTATTATTATTAAAATAACTAGTCACATAATCTCATAGCACCATGTTTCGACTATAGTAAATCATCTCCAGGCTAAACCGATACGTATAAAAATGTAAACGCACTAAAATGTATAAAATTATAAAATTATTAACTGACACGTAACTTCCATAATTTTGTACACTTCAGTACGTCTACATCTTTATACGTAAAGATTTAGCCTGAAGATGACTTACTATAGAGGAAACATGTTGCCATGAGATGACTTCTTTTACTAACAATGAAAAGTTATGCTGACCGTGTGAAGTATTGATTATTATTACAGATAACACAATGGGATGACAAACATCAAAACCAAGGAAGCGAAATCCTTCAGAATTGCACAGTTTGTTTTTGCTAAGACCGTACACAGCATGCTTTCAGAGCGTTTATTTTCATACTAGCGGACCGAATTTCAGAAAATACTTAAAAACATAGTCAGGCGTGTAATTTGTTATTTTAATAGGATATCACTCTAAATAATGAGAGCAGAAGTAAAACAAGCAATTACACCGTGTACGCACTGATCCCCGGAGAATAAATTACTACGTATAACAAGTTTCTTCCAAATTTGTAACTTCAGGTAGCTGGCCAGCAGTCCAACCTGCAGCTTGTATCAGTACACTCTCCCCATCAAAAAGAACTACATACTCTAATTTTTAAAAGTCTTTTAATTATAAACGATGGTTAGTATAAATCACAGCTGTACAACCAACGGCCAGCCGGACTTAACGGTGCGGTCCGCGAGTGAACGCTACTAACGAAAACCCGATAATATTATTCGGTTTAAAATAATGCTTCCCGAATATTTTAAAGCAATATATACAGCATTAAAATTAGAACAATTACATGTAATACCCAAAATTTCTGTATTCATGCACACATTTTGAAGGCACGTATTCATTACATTAACCCTGTGAAGACCAAAATGAATATACGTGCATTATAGTCATATACAAATATTCAGTTCGGACCTCACAGCGAACACCATATGCGCATCCTTTATAAACAACAATTAATGAATAATGTTGACGGAAATAATAGCTGTTTAGTCCAAGAATTGTTAGGAGCACAAATATACATTGTGGAAAAAAATGCTTAATTTTTAGTGTCAAATTTGGCGGCTTTAAGTGGTTAATGCACCATTACTAGAAATAAGATCAGGCCGGCCAACAGTTCGTATATGAACACCTGCCTCAACAATTCTACCTGATTCACTTTCGGCTGCTAGGAATGTTTCATCCTTTGTTAGCTCGAAGTTAGATAACATTACCCTGTCCAGATGTTAGCTGTGAGAGACATTACATTTTCGAATTGTCATGATGTTGGTTTAAATGTAGGTTTTACACTTCTGGCTAGTGTTTGGCAACGTTCAAATAGAGTTCTGCACAGTTCGCGACATTTATTACTGTGAACCCTGCATTAACAGTTTTTGTTCCAATAGACGTGAGCATTATCACTTAGCAAAATAAAACAAGTAGAAATGGGAAGAATGTATGGAAGTTCCCTCATGAGTTCTGCGCGCGCAACTGTTTGTGAACATTTCTGTCTCAATTAAATAGGCCTATTGTCAGTAGCGAATGCATTTTTTTGTGGCCCAACAGCCCAACTCGGGCCTAGAATGTATGGAAGTTCCCTCATGAGTTCTGCGCGCGCAACTGTTTGTGAACATTTCTGTCTCAATTAAATAGGCCTATTGTCAGTAGCGAATGCATTTTTTGTGGCCCAACAGCCCAACTCGGGCCTATACCTTCTCATTGTTGAAGTTTCTAGATCTCACACAGCCGGTAGGACTCCTCTGAACGAGTGATCAGCCCGTCATAGAGGCCGCTACGTACACAACACAAATAAGGGTTGGACATCCATGCCCTCACCGTAATTCGAACCCGCGATCCCAACAATCGAGTGGTCGCAGATCTTCGCCTTAGACAGCACGGCTTCCGGGATCGGCAGCGAATAGAATTAGAATATGTTAACATTATTCATTGAGATTTTTAAACGAACTGTATAGTAGTATGGAATAGGGTAGAAAAGAAAAACAGTTGAAGATCGCAAGCATTCAAAAGTAGCTTGACCGAACAGTACTCGTATATTTCTACTAAAGGACGGCACCGTTGTATCGACACAAAGTTCGGCGTAAGTAATAAATTAGTTGCGTTAGTTCCGCTGAAATGGAACACTAGAGGTGCAGATAGGGAAATTAAAAGTATGGATATTACAGCATAAGAATAAGCTGGATTATTGATGGATGGAGTGCCTGGCATGGCCGAAAGAAATAATGGCGCCAGTTTACAGATTCTTTGAATGACAGGGAATGTATATGAAGATGGACGTTAGCTGACTTAGGACGTTAATGTTCACCCTATAACAGGCCATGAAGGCCCAAAGGGGAAGCAGAGGTACAGCTCTACTCTTTCTTTAACCTCGGCGCTAGATGGAGGGTGGGCGTTAGGCTGTACATTTATTTGTTAGAATGTCCGTTACAAATAATAATAATAATAATAATAATAATAATAATAATAATAATAGTAATACAGCGAGCTATGGTGCAGCGGAAAATTCTCTTGCAGGCATACTGTCTTCAATAAAAGTGCGGGACGAGGGGCTTCCATTTTGATATGTCTTCTCGAAAAGATGTGTTCTCATAAGTATAAATTATGTTACGTTTGAGCGCTATAGTCTAACCAAAAACTGTTTTTTTAAAACTTGATTTAATAGTTTCGCATTTACGTACACTGTACATAAGCTACAAAAAAAAGTATCACGTTTTAATTTGTATCTCCTACAAATGTTTTCGAGAGCCCTCAGTTATCATAACACTAATAACGTGTGATACAGTCCCCAACACACACGCACATGTACGTACGTACGGACGTACTTATGTATGTATGTATGGTTCGAAGGATTCAACACTATTATGTAGTATCCATTAAAGTATTTCAAGTGTAATACATTAAGAATCCATTAGTGATCATAGAAGAAGATTTTAAGAATTTCTATACCAAGATCCATTAGAAATACCATACCTCGCTAACAACGCCCCACGTATAAGGAAGGATTCACAGAGGTGTACGCAGTTGAAATACTCAATGGAAAAGTGTATCATCACTCATCCGACAAACCTTTCACAGCGTGGGTGCAGTTGCTATGCGATGATACGTGAGATCTCAGCAAGGTAACGGATAATGTAGGCTCGTTTTCTGTTCCATCGGTGGGCATGTATGTATATGTGTATGTACGCAATCCTTCAATGTATCTAATACTTTCAAGAATGTATTGTAATGCTTGTATGTATACATATCATGTCTGTGTGAATGCCTACAGTGCTTGAATGTATGCCTGCAATTCTTATATGTACGTATGTTTAACTAAATTGTCAGCGTCCAGTGTCAACATCTAATAATGCCTAAATTTCTTAACTTCACAAAGCCCATATACGCCCTGAAAACAGTCACGTTAGAAGGGAAGGTGACACAGTTTCTACTTTAACCCTTTAAACCACAGTGGCTACATTGGAAACTACATACGAGTATACCGCCGGTTTTAAGGTTAACATTCTGCACATCTCCCACACGGTGCATTTATGGGCTGCTTATAATGAAAAACGAATATTTTCTTAAACATCGGGTCGCTGTAATGGAAATTTTGGTGTTTTCTTATGAGGTAGGAACTATACTGAAATATTTGTTACATGCAATTCGCGACTAAAAGCGTTAAAGTACTACACTATGGTGGTAAATTTTATTTAAAGTTGTAAAGGTTAGGCGTGTATGATATTTCACTCACAGAAGATGTATACCCTAAAAGTGAAAATAAAAGATTATAATTTGAAAAAGAAAACAAATATGACGCACTCAAAAAATCATCACATTTGACCCTGTGACCAAACCTCCCACTTCATAAACACATATGTAATTCATCCCTACATGTTGGAAACGATATGTATGACGTCTTAAGAGGCTGGAAACACCTTTGTTAAAAAGCACTCTGGGACGAAGTCGACGGCTTCTACTCGCGTCTGTATCCATTTACATACGTGTACGTATCTCTTTTGCGCTAATTCATTCAATCCCAGAATTATTATTTCACTGGGTGTCTGGACATTCATCACTCCCATGTCGACGTGTCTGCTTTTTGAAATATTTTCACTTCGTCCTACCTTCCTATATGACAGTTCCGACTTCTAAGTGGCAGTGCATGGACCGGGTATTGCCATCCCGATTTGGCAACAAAATTGAAATTGAAGTGGCACTAAGCCACAGATAATGCTACGTTTTAAAGACAAGAGACGAACAAAAATCATTCCAATTCAAAACGACAGTATAAACCACCAGTCTTATGTATATACGAAAATAAATTAAATAAATTCTCCAGGTATTAATTACAAGTCCGTGACCGTTCTATAAGATGTGACGACGTGTAGGCTAGTGGAAATTTACCAGCGTTTCGGAGGAACGTACTGTCTTCAATTCAGGGTAGAAGAGGGAAAGAGTGCTTTTCTTTACAAAGTCGGAAAATCTACACAAGACTGCACGGCGTCACATTCCAAATAATGATACTGTTCTGTCATTCCTAGCTACAAGTCAAACTTTGTAAAATTGTAATTTTGTTAAATGACGTATTTTCTATTGTACCGATAGTATTTTATGCAAACCTGCTCATAATAGAACTACCCTTAGCGTAACAAAGACTTCCACACTTACAGGTGAATATTCCTCTCACCGCGAAGCTGAGAGTTCAATCCCAGGGCAACATATGTGCGGCTTGTGGACAAAGCGGCAATTGGATAGCTTTATCATGTAGTACTTCGGGTTTTTCTTCTAATATCAATCCATCCCTATGCCACATTCATATTTCATTCATCTGCCATCTACATGATATAATCTTAAATCTATTTATACCGTTGTGATAATTATAATAATAAAAGCGCCGTCGATCACAACTAAGGATATAATCTTAGCAACTGGCAGCGTTATTAAATACAAAAATAAAATAAAATAAAATATTCCTACAGATACATCGTTAATACAACCTGAAAGAGGCAATTTTCAATGTTTAGTTGTGTGGCTTACCTATGCACTTGGTTGCGTACTGTGAGTTCAGCGCCTGACACTCTTACACCAAGCCGGTATGTTCGCGTAAGTAACGCGTTTTGCATCACTTGTGATCAGTTCACTGCCAGGTCTTAAAACACAAAAATAACTCCTATGATAAAAAAGCTTAGGAATTACGTTATGGATGCAAAGTTGGTGATCATGAAAAAAAACTGAACTCATATTTGTTGCTTAAACGTGTGCTGTGGATGTGAAGGCGTGGCTTAATGGAGAACGGAATGCTTTGACTTTGCTGTACCGTGGCTTGGAGGCAACCAAAACACTGTGTATCTAACAAGTATTTTTGCTTACTTGGCGTTTCCGTACACACACAAAAACAAAGGGTCTGTCGAAAACCCAAATCTGCCATCAGCTTTAAGACCGGCCCCACACAGTGAGTAAATTACCTGTACCCAAGGTACCAGAGACATGGAAGCTTGAGGATGATGCAGGGACTGATTCGGATGACAGATAAACAGACGTAGATGATATGGATCGTCACACAAAGTATGTACTACGAAATTAATAAGAACAATTTAACAGCCCAACATAAACTAAATTATCTTTTATGAGACCTTAATCTGTCACAGCAAAAGCACAGATTCTTGGTTCCAGATAACAAAAATGGAATATTGTAGAGGAAAGAAACACAAAATGTTGGTTTTTGTAACCGCTGAAAATAAACTGCAAGCTTCTTTTCCATGAATGATACATGCTACTGCAACGATGTAGATAAACCGATGGCGGCACTTACAATGAACACAAGCCTGCAAATTGGTACTCATCAATGATTCTTCTAGGTTAAGTCTGCAAGCTGCTTTACTTCACAATGGATATGACAGGCCTACACCATCAATTCCTGCTGGTCATGTGAATACGCAACCTCTGTGCAGTTGCACAAAACATAATAAATTCTGTTAGAATATTTGTGGAGATGCGAAAGTCATGCGGCATAGAGCCTAGTTAAATAAAATTCTGCTGCTTCTTGTGTGAATGGGACTGATGAGAAAGTAGTCACCAGCTGGTACAGAACGGCCTTCGTAAGCAGTTGATTTCTGGCCAAAAAGTTGCAAAACGACCCAGGTGTAGATCCACCGAAAATAGTTCTACCTCCAATTCACGAGTTTAGACCGATGAAAAATTCTGCGAAGGCCAAGAACCGAAATGGGAAAGGTTTTCGGTATCTGCGACAGAAGTCTCAACGGATCACCGATAAAATGTAAAACAAGGAATCTTCGTTCGCTCTCGCATACATGAGCTTATGAATGACACGAATTTTGATGACGTCGTGCACAAAAGTGAGAAGACAGCGTGGGAAGCATTCAAACTAGTTGCTGATAACGTTCTGGGCAATCACATAGCACCCAACTAAGGACGATTGAGAAAACGCTTCAAGCAGAAACAATGAGCTGGTGCAGTTTGTCGATAACTTACTTTAATTTTGTTCCAACAAACCTTTGATACGTTAGCGACAAGTACGGTGAAAAGATTTTTCAGGGTATTTGAATAACGGATAAAGTCTACCAGGTGAAACGGAATCCGACCATGCTGGTTGACTATTGCTGGCCGCTTAAAAGAGAACCTCCAGATACATACAAGAGGAAATCAAGTGGAAAAAGACTTTGATCGCTTTAAATAAAAGTATGCACATTTTCCATATACGTTATATAATGTTATAATAAGTAAAAGCGGAAACAACTTTTTTATAAATTTGTTCTTCCTTTCAGTTGTTTAATACCGTTCCGAATAAAGGTAAAGACGCTTGATATTGCATTTTCTAGCGTTTCAGTAGGCTAAATAAGAGTGCTTTATTTCATCAACAATCAACAATTTGCGTGTTCATTCCTTGAAACCCGTTCACGCGTCTTAACTTCTGTTGCTATATTCGCACTCATTCGCTCAAAATCTGCAAATCGCATTCATATAATTCTGAAAGCGAAAAAGTTTAGATTTTGTTGTCTAATAAAATTTACGACTCCTGCAATGGGAAGAAGATGATATAAATACGGTTCAGTATCTTAAATACGATCATTTCCAATAGTGATGGTTCTTGACAATATAACGTTCAAAAGTCTTTGTTTTATGAAAATATCTCAAAATGGACAAACGAAAATATTTCCATACTGTTAGCACAAATCTTACCTTCCTCTTTTCCTCTATGAAGGATTGGAACTAAATACAAAATCACAAAAGGCTCACACATATATCCACTACATTTTAGGAAATTCTAAACACGCAGAGAGAAATTACATCTTTACTTCCGTATCACAAGTCCTACTTTCGTTACCCAGCTTCCTCAACGCCCTATCCTCGAACACCCTCAGCCTATTATGTTCACTTAATGCGAGGGACGAAGCTTCACACCCACACAAAATAACAGGCAAAATTATAGTTCTGTGTATTGTAATCGTTGTGTTTTTAGTTAGCAAATGGACAACAAAAGATTCTAACCCAAATGGTAGCAAGCATTCCCCGAGTTTAATCTGCTCGTAATTTCCCAATGCATGCAATTTCGATATGCTACTGCCGTTGACAAATACCTGAAATATGCCACATTTTCAACCGATTTATTAGCTTCCTTCATGTTGTGATTCTCTCCTGTATTCTGTTCACAAGACACGAACATATGCTTATTGTCTCAGCATTTACGTTAGGCCAACCTCGTTATAGCGACTAATACAGCTTCTGTGTTTTACTTTACAGTAGGCCTATGTATGTTTTCGACAGTAAATTATTCTCAGAATATACCAGAAGCCGAAATCTCCCAATATATTGAAATCCCTCCTGGTTTTTTGGACCTTCCTACTGGCATTTTCCGCTAGCAAAGTTAAAAGGCAATGACGATAAATCATCGTACTTCCTTTACAATGTTCTCATTCTATCAGACAAATGTTTGCTTATCCGGGCTTTACTACAGGTTCCAATCCGCACACATATTTTAATTAAGCTAACTAGTTTCACGGGCATACAAATGGTCAATAGAACATTACACTAAACCAACCTCCTAACTAAATTATAGGCTTTTTTTATGTCTATAAACAGCTGCCGTGATAAGTAGGTCCCTGTCACCAGGGCATGGCGCGTCCTCAGCGTGCGGATGGAGAAACGGCTTCCAGATAAGGATGGTAGCTGTGAATACATTGAATAAACAGTCGCGGACAGCCGAAAAGGGGTAGCCCTCGAGCTTAGGGGTTGGCGAGGTGATGACGACTCCCAACCGAAAAAAATTACCATGTTACGAAAGGCCTCGGACTTGGACTGATCCTTTAGTACAACATAAGCAATGGAAAAGGGGCATGAGATTAGGCACTTGGAACGTGAGGAGCCTGTATAGGTCAGGGTCACTTATGACAGTCGCCAGGGAATTAGCGAGGTATAAGTTAGATTTAGTGGGTGCACAGGAGGTTAGGAGGGACAAAGGAGGCACAGTAAGAGCAGGGGATTATACTCGTACTTTGTTCTATGGAAAAGGAAATGAAAGTCACCAATTGGGAACAGGTTTTTTTGTACATCAGAGAACAGTATCAGCAGTTAAGATAGTAGAGGTTTTTAGTGATAAGATATCACATACAAGGCTGAGAAGTCACTGGTGACAGATAGGAGATGGCATTCAAGTATACTCGATGTACGATCTTTCAGGGGAGCTGACTGTGATACTGATCACTATCTGGTAGTTGCAAAAGTTAGGGAAAGACTGGGGTAATTAAACAACCAGCACAGAAGTTTGATGCGGAGAGATTTAGTCTCCAGAAGTTAAGTGAGCTGGATGTTAGGAAACAGATTCAGATCTCAAAATGGTTAGCAGCTTTGGAGAACTTAAATAATAGCGAGAACATAAATAGGGTTTGGGAAAGCATTAAAGAGAATACCAAAATCTCAGCTAAAGAGAGTCTAGGGCTGTATGAACGGAAGCAGCATAAACAATGGTTTGACGAAGAATGTTCAAAAGTTTTAGATAAAAGGAAGCAGGCTAAAATGCAGTGGTTACAGAATCCAAACCAAAATAATGTAGATAATCTGAACAATGTAAGACGTGAAGCTAGTAGACATTTCAGGAACAAAACGAAGGAATATCTGAAAGATAAAATTAATGAACTTGAAACAAACAGTAAGAACAAGAATGTCAGAGATTTGTATAGGGGCATCAATGACTTTAAGAAGGGTTACCAGCCTAGAACTAATGTAGTACAGGATGAGAAGGTGATCTGGTTGCAGACTCCCACAGTATTTTGGCTAGGTGGAGGAATAATTTCTTTCAGCTATTGAATGTACATGGGGTTAATGATGTTAGGCAGACTGAAATACATATAGCAGAGCCACTAGTGTCTGCGCCTAGTGCCTCTGAGTTTGAGATGGCTATTGAAAAGCTAAAAAGGCACAAATCACCAGGTGTTGATCAAATTCTAGCAGAACTGATTAATGCAGGAGGTAGGAAAATTTGTTCTGAGATCCATAAACTTATTAATTCTATTTGGAATAAACAGGAATTGCCTGAGCAGTGGAAGGAGTCAATCATTGTACCTATTTATAAGAAGGGTGATAAAACAGACTGCAGTAATTATCGAGGCATATCACTTTTGTCAACCACATACAAATTCTATACAACATCCTTCTGTCAAGGTTAATTCCATATGCAGAGGAAATTAATGGGGAAGCATCAGTGTGGATTTAGACGTAACAGGTCGACTACTGATCATATATTCTGCATTCGTCAAATACTTGAGAAAAAATGGGAATAGAATGAGGCCGTGCATCAGCTATTTATAGACTTCAAGAAAGCCTATGATTCAGTTAGAAGGGAGGTCTTGTATAATATTCTCATTGAGTTTGGTATCCCCATGAAAGTAGTAAGGCTAATAAAAACGTATCTGAATGAAACCTATAGCAGAGTCCGGGTAGGCAAACATTTGTCTGACTTGTTTCCTATTAAGAATGGTTTGAAACAAAGAGATGCTTTATCACCATTGCTTTTCAACTTTGCTCTGGAATATGCTATTAGGAGGGTTCAGGCAAACCAGGAGGGCTTGAAATTAAATGGCACACATCAGCTTCTAGTTTATGCTGATGATGTTAATGTATTGGGCGGAAGTGTACACGCTATAAAGAAAAACACAGAAGCTTTAGTAGTCGCTAGTGAGGAGATTGGTCTAGAAGTAAGTGCTGAGAAAACTAAGTACATGGTCATGTCTCGAGATCAGAATGCAGGAAAATATCACAACATGAAAATACATAATAAATCCTTTGAAAGGGTGGAACAGTTCAAATATTTGGGAACAACCCTAACGGATCGAAATTCCATTTACGAAGAAATTAAGAGCAGATTGAAGTCAGGGAAAGCTTTTTATCATTCGGTGCAGAATCTTTTGTCTTCCAATTTGCTATCCAAAAATATAAAGATTAAGATATACAAAACTGTAATTTTTCCTCTTGTTTTGTATGGGTAGGAAAATTTCTCGCTTACATAGGGGGAGGAATTAGGCTGAGAGTATTCTAGAAAAGGGTGCTGAGGAAGATATTTGGGCCTAAGATGGACGAGGTAACAGGGGAGTGGAGAAGACTACATAATGAAAAGCGTTATGATCTGTACTCACCAAATATTATTCGGGAGGTCAAGTCAAGAAGAATGAGAGGGGTGGGGCATGTAGCACGTATGGGGGAGAGAAAAGATGCATACGGGATTTTCGTGGGTAGCCTGAAGGAAGGGGACCACTTGGAAGACCCAGGCGTAGATGGAACGATATTATCAAACTGGATCTTCAAGAGGTGCGATGAGGCAGCATGGACTGGATTTATCTGGCTCAAGATAGGGACAGGTGGCGGGCTCTTGTGAACGACATAATGAGCCTTCGGGTTCCATAAAATGCGGGGAATTTCTTGACTGAGGACATGTTAGTTTCTCAACAAGGACTCTATTCCATAGAGTAGTTAGATAGTTAGTTAGTTCGTTTGTTTGTTTTTGTCAGTGTCGTATAAACAGCTGATGTACACGTACTGCCCCACTATACTCCCATCTTTTTTCTCAAGCATTTGACGAATGCAGGATATACGATCAGTGGCTGATCAGTTACTTCAAAATCCACAATGACGGTAAAGAGTAATTTCATATACAAAAATGGGGGTAAAATTTTAATGAAATTGATAAGAGAGATATGCCTGTATAATTAGTACTGTCCGTTTCATCACCCTTCTTAGAAATAGGTATTGTTGATGCAATTCCGCTTTATGTCATCTATATTTAAGTTCATATGGTAGACTATATCTATTACAAACGTCTTTCATGCAACGTTTGTGTGAGACAGAGGAACATATTACATATTATTTTAATCGTGTTTTGAAAATCAACAGTCTGATCCGCAGTTATTTTCGCGTTCATACCTACCTTTTAACTCTCTTTTTTTCTAGACAAATGCTTTACAATCTCTTTCACCCCGGGTCAGAAATCCACGTCAAGATAACCACATGCCCGGCAGGCCCTCGCCAACAATTAAAAACCTTGTTACTGTCCATATGTCTAAAGTGAACACAGAACTAGACAAACACATCCAATTCAAAGGGAGCTGTACATTTACAATTAAATAAATATTGTACGTGTGTCTGTGTGCATTTACATTTCTGTGAGCTACGTCTGCACAGTCCATAAAGCAGCAATGTGATCCATCTCTTCCAAAGCAATGTAAACACTACGAGCGCATGAAAGTGCACACATAGTGAGGTCCTACAAAACCGGTATATTAAATCTAATTATCTTGTCTGATGACACTAATTAGCGACTGACCCCGCTGTCATGCTTAATGCACAACTGGTTTTCGTCCTAAAATTTAACATCAGTTTCTACAGTGCCCCGCATAAGACTACCAGTCGGTTGGCTTTGTCCACGACGCTGTGTCAATCTTCCAACATTTCCTCAAAAGAAACCTATTCGTAGGACCATTAACATCATGATCAACAAGTTCCTACGTCATCAAGATGTCTAGCCATGGAAGTTACTTCGATGACACAATTTTCCATCCACATTACTACCACGGTGAGAATTTAAAATAATTATTTAAGAAGTAACAGTGAAAAAGACCCACTTTGGAGTAAATTTTTCAAACACGTTATTTATTTTACGTCCCTGTAATAAAGCCATTCTGTTCATTTACTGAAAACGTAAATTTGTCGTTCAAAGCTCATGAGCAGAAGATGTAGTATTCTTCCCTTCCATTTCCTTAAATACATAATTTCTGTAACACATAGGCATGCAAATACAGATTGTACCTATAAACAAATAGTTCTAAATGTGCCGTTTTCGATAACCCTGACATTCCTATTTATTTCTATAATTTTCTATGAAGCAAATCAGAGCACATCAACACCGTATTTTTAAGTTTTGGTTTACTGACAATTCTATTCATACAAATTAGCAAAGCAGCACATGTTCATACACTACTACGCTCCTACTTAACATTGTAGTAAATTCCTTGTTTGTTATGTAAACCTCGTGCACTCTTAAATACGATTCATGTTTTTGGTCAAGATTAAATTTATCAACACTTCGATATTACAAAAGATTTGTGGTTCAATGTACCTTTTGTTCACCTTGAATTATTCCGTATTTCTGACAGTCAGTACATATAAAAAAGGAATAAGGGGCAACTGCATCTGTCGATTGGAACCAAGTTCGTGCGTTTCATTTACGCATGACGCGTGTCTTTTGTCTCAGTAAATATAGTGCCTTTTAGGTGGAGCGGGCATAAACTAGGTACATTAAATTGCAGTATTACTTTCGCAAAAGCACTCTTATGCAAATATTGATGCAAAAATTAATATTAACGTAAAGATGATTATGTAGACCTATGTCTAGATTCGTCCACTTTATTACAGATATTTTCTTCTCGGGATAGCACTGAGCGAGAAATAAACTGAAGACACTCACACACAATAATATTCGTACAATTCAAGACCGTACAGAATCTCATCAAAATATGAATGACTCGAACGTTGCACATAGAAGTTAAGTAAAGCAAAATTTAAATAAAATAGGTCTCAAAACGAACTTACATACAGGCAATTATTACTGACACAAAACAAAGGCCTACGTCAGATTTCATCAGACTCTCACAAGGAATTCTAAAGCAGTTTCTGTGTTTGTTTTGCGTCGCAATGTTCACTAGTTACGAGCGTTTGTGAAAAAGCTAATGACCCTTTGAGTCCATAAAAGGCCGGGAACCTCTTGACCAGCTGAGACTATTAGCATCTGGAGAAGGAATATGCTTTGTGTATTCAGTTAACTCCGGTACTTAGTTTGTTAGCTGGTTGGTTACTTAGTTACAGCTAATTACAATTAGTTCGTTAGTCCGGAATTTTAATGTGACGCCATAAAAATTATACTGTTAAGAACTTTGTCCAAGATAAATATTTATAGTCAAGTTTAACAGATTACAATTCTGGAAACGGGTCATTAGAATTAAAATGAACCTCCAAACACACAGCGGCTATCTGCAAACCCTCATCTGAAGTGCAAATGCAGTTACGGAATGCAGACTTCACTAACCGCAGCGTAAAAACTCAACGCATTTTTCTTTCATCAAGTTTGCGTATTTCCCCAGAAATCTCGGGACATGATAATGCGTAGCAGTTCCCTTGAGCTCCTGTATACCGTCAGCAAGAGCAATTATGAACACTTAGACTAAACTTTACTGTAATTTTCTTTACATTGAAACTTTCTATAAGGCCTAAAATGACTAGCAAGTCCCCGTCGTGTTAACAGTTGGAAATTACGTATTTTAGAAGCAATAACAAAGACTCGAAGAAACACCCTTACAACTGTAAAAAGTCTCTTTTAAATTCTGACATTATTTATTCCGTGGATTTTGATTGAATTAAATTGTTCATTCATGACATCACCAAATGCTCCTTTGATATACCCACGTTTACACTTTACACGGAACTCATTATACATCACACAGTGAAAAGATCCATACAGGAGCGATGATAAATTAGTTGTATACAAAGAATTAAACTACAACATAGCAGCGTACAACCTTTTAACCATATTTAATAAAAATACCGTAATAAAGATTACTGTTTTATTGTTTTAATATATTATACTTCTAAAAATACTATTTTAATCACAATTTGTGAAAATTACATGGTTCACATTAGCTGCAAGAATACAGTAATATAATATGAATTACTTCTGTAATCTATTATATTTAGTAAGTTTCAAATCTTGATGTAGAACTCCCTGATAATGGCGTAAATGACGCCGCAACATGTAGGAGCGATATCAGACTGTATTTAAATTTATCAAAGGTGCATTTTGAGTGTCATAAATGAACAACTTAATTTTAATTTCTTTTTATTTGGATACTATGGTGGAATTCGTAGACCAGTTTACGTGCAGACAGTCAAGGAACGAATGGAAGTAATGGAAGGGGAACGTAAATCCAAGACATATACAAAAACAAACGCTATGTGCACTCGACTTGTCAGTCTGCCTTACTACGATTATGCTGTGACCACAATTCAGTCCTCAGGCGCTACTGGATGATGATAAGAGTGCCACAGCGAATGTGTAAATTGGCTTCACCATAGAAGTGTCCACACTCCCTCAAACCAACACTTCTGCTACAACTTCAAAATTAGCAAAGCAAGAGGAATTAGATGTAATCCTTGCTGTCGGTAGACTTTCCAGGCACATTTATACACTGTAATTTTCAATTATTTTCATGTTTCCTGAATTCTGATGGTCAAATAAATAAAGAGCGCACATGCACTTTGCTTTGGTTCATAACTAAACTGTATGTAAAATTCAACCTTCGAGACCAGCTACTCATATTTTTTACGTATCATTCAGGTCTTCTGAAGGTTAATAAAAGTTTGTATAAAATGCTAATAACATCACGCCATACCATCCAGTTCAAAATTAACTTTGAAAAAAAAAATCGGTGATATCTATGAATATTCGGCTTTACAGGGTTGTAAAAGTTTTAAAATCAAAACACAAAATACAAATTTGTAATTCTCCAGTTGTAAAGACAAAACCTGGAAGAGTCCATCGACTCAGGAATGTAATTCCTATGGATTCAGAATACGTTGATTAAGGAAGAATAATTTATTCACAAGGAACAGTTAGTTAAAAGTACATAATTTGTAATAAATAAATATGTCAAGTACATACATAGTAGGCACGTATACCAGTACAATAAAATTACGCACTTAACAGTACACCCGCAAGTGGTTACGGTGACAACCATACATGTGTACGTATATTTGTCCTGGGTTTCTTAACTACTGAGTTAACTAGAAAATAGCATAAAAATGTCAATGTAAAATTTTCGTTAAAACAATGGTCAAAAATGAATTTCTCAGCACGCTGGAGCACCAATTATAGGACAGGAATTTTGTATTACACCAGACTAAAGTTGATAAACTGTTGTTTCAAAAGACCGCAGCTGTCTGTGGAAAGCGAAGCCTTGCGATAGCTTCACACCTCCACTTCGCGGCTTACAGACACGGTAATGATGACAGCAAAATTAGTATGAGTTCTGAATTGTGCGTCACCTATTGCAGGTTGGATTCCGCAAGACAAAATAATCTGATCGAACGATGAGTATTGCGTGTGTCCGTGCGTGTGTGTGCCCTGTCTAATAATCATTTACACATTTTGGGTACCCTCACAAACCTAAGCAAACAAATACCAGATCGCCATTTATATCCTACTTCTAAATATTCAAACATGGCGGCTCGGACATTCATGTGTGTATAGTATGGCATAAAGGTCACAAATTTCTAATAAATAATCTAACAATATAATCATGTATCCCGAAGCAAATATTTTCGATGTGATACCAATAACTGATAAAAGACGTAAAATTGGGCAAGATTCAAAATTTAATATGATTATGCGAGCCTTAATTGTTTCTTTTCCAAAACGAATATCAAGCACATTTTGCTACGCTAGGAAAAGCCGCTTCTACTAAGGCATAAAACCACGATGGTTGCTAGACAGCAAAGGTGTATCGAATGCTCCGTTTAAAAGGTGGAGTGTAATACTTGAAACAGGAAGAAAGAACAGTGAATGTCATTATATAGGTTCACAATTGTGCCATTGCATGTGTCGGTCACTTCTTCGCCATAATTTTGTAGTCACATACTGTAAGAATTCTTGTTAATGCTCCAAACATCTCTACTGGCAAACACTACCTCGTAATACAATTACTCAGGTAGGTAGGCATACATGCACAGACATAAGTCGGTAGTGGAGAGAAAAATGAGTTAATATGAGGACGAGTGAATGAGTGGGTAGATATGGTTAACGTTGATAAGCAGAAAGGTACGTGTTGTGTGTGGAAGACTTGGGAAGAAAGGACGTAGGATCACAAGAGCAACAACGATTAGTATATGAATAGAAATAGAACTGTTCTCACTTGCTGCCTGGCACTCAAAAGCAGGAAGTATGTGCTGGCGCCTCGTTGAGGATTTCGTGCACTTTCCGTAATGGAACCATACACTGCGGCGCCTGTTTCATGGTTGTAGTTATAACAAGATGTAATATGATTTTAGTAGTCTACTCATGGCACCGCGATGAGCATAGTTGTTACACTATTTTCATTTCAATGCCATGCAGTTCCTCGTAATCATCCTGCTTAATCAGAGCACCTACACAACAAGGCATGCTGCAGACCTTGGAATTCCTGTCATTAAATTACGGTCCACTCGGCACTGTTCATTCCAGTTACCGGTTTACGTTTCCGTAAGTTAAGGCAAAGGACGATGAGACGAGCAGAGCGTGTAGTACGCATGTGGGATTTGGAAAATGCATGCGAAATTTTAGTCGGAAAACATGAATGTAAAAGACAACTTTGGGGACTTCGGCGCAGATCAGCGGATAATATCCATATTTATCTTACACAAATGGGGTAGATGATGCAGACTGGATTCAACTGGCTCAGAAGATGACCAGTGGCAGACTGTTGTGAACACAATGGTGAACTTGATATTATAAATATTCCTTGCACTTGTTATGCATATATAAGTTTATTCACACCAACTACTGCACATCATTTACATATATTCATTCTATATACTCCTACATGTTTCGGCTGACATTCACAGCCATCATCATGGAGTCCTCTTCAATAGACCTACGCAGCATGCGCGCATGTTTCGTAGGTCCCTCCCTAATAGTTTTCGAACAAATTACCAAATTTTCATGGAACTTGACAGGACGGACATGCCAATACGTATTACACAGAAGCTATGTATCTTAAAACAGCAGCACTACTACCGTGTGAACTAGTCAGGTGGAAGTGCAAATAGAGTCATTCAATATATAACCCTCATAGGCTGCAATTACAATAACAGACTCCTTGCAAGAGTATTAACATCTTATGGCAACTTTCCTTTAAAACGAGGAATAATACAGTTGCAATCGCGTAAAATGCTCTATATTTGGTGATAATGCACGAAACATTGGACCAGCAAATCAACACATTTCGTACTGCGAGGTGTGTGGGATGAGGCGGTTAAAGAAGCCAACACAGCGAAGACAGTACGTTTTACAGTAACTAGAAGCTGTTGTCGTGTATAGGCATAAAAGGTGATATAATATGACAACTGTGGACCATACTTATCACACACGCCTTGTATTGCTTAAACATACAAATACGGACGATTATATCAACATAAGAAATCGTACGTTCGAAACGAAAAAATCTGATTTCCTGCGTTGGATCCTTCCCGATTTAATAATTCTAAGTGTTATGTTTATTAGTATGCTACTTATTTGTGGATGTTGGTTTAATTATGAAAAGAGAATCATACAATAACTGCATTAACCAAGTGTTCAGATGGAAGAACACGCACACATCAGGAAAAGCTCACTGATTAAATTGGATCACGACAGGCGACATACACACACACACACACACACACACACACACACACATACTCTTATGGAATATGTCGCGGAAAAAATTCATGTGACATGACGTTTTGTTAACGCGCTCTTTTTAAAATGTTACATTGTGTATGCCGTGCGTTTTATCATAAGTCTAATATCAACCAACAAATGTACACGATTATTGATATATATAAAATGTATCTGAAACCCCTTTCATATGTTTCAGCAAATGAGTTGCCATCCTCAGGGGGTTTTTAGCAGAGAACTACAAGAACTTTTACATCCAAGGATAGAGTATGGTTACACATTAAAAATTTTTAAAACCCATACATATGTCATGGTCATGATTCACAGATGTACAAATGTACAAGATTTTAAGTTAAAAACGATAAAGCACTATACCTCTGGCGCAAGCAGTAGTTATAAATAAATATTATACCTTAAAAGCCCAAAACATAAAGTCATACACATAGTTTACATGGAACGACGCTAAAATATTAAAACATCAAAAAGTTAAAAGTGGGGTTTCAAATACATTTTATATATGTCAATAATCTTGTGCATTTGTTGGTTGATATTCTACTTATGTTCTTTTTAGTTTTTGTGGTTGCTGTTGTTGAGACATGACGCTTTGTTATCACGTTCTTCTTCTTCTTTGTTGTTGTTGTTGCAGTGGCATAACGCTTATACAAATTATATAATCTCAGATTTTCAGATTTAATATTGTAATCCTATGCGATATGACACTGTCTAGTCAGGAAAGTTGGTACTAACGTTTCCGACAAACATACTACCACTACTCTCATCTACCCTGAAGTCAGAGGCAGCACGTTCCTCCTACCACACTGCATATTGTCAAAAATCATTTCTTTTCCGTCAGGCAGTTTCATAATTGCATCTTGATGTGCAGAAATTCATATACACTCACAGCAGCAAACAGCCGTGAGGAGCACTTTCTCCGATTCCCTTTTCTACCTCCACATCCATTCTCTGAAATATTATGGGGTTTTTTAGCTTCAGACGACGGACAATTTCCAAAATATTAGGCACGTCTATTACAGTACAACATCGTCCCTGCAGACTTGAAGAAAAATACGATACACTGGCGCTGAAATGTGTCCTATTTACGTAAGGTTGGGTTCCACAAAGCAATGCTGAAATCCACAATACTCTGTTCCACTGATCATTCAAGGTGATAACATCAGTACAGATCCTTATATCAGTATTAATCCAGATATTCTGCTTGCTTGTTCCTATGGGTTAAATCACATTATTTTGTTACAACGCTCATGAAGATAAGATAATGGACCGGGGAAAAGTGCTGAATGCATACTGGTCTGTTTTATCAGAGTGCCTCGGACTTAATACACCTAGACTGAAACAATCACAGGCATTTCGGTACACTCAGCTTTCATTTCAATCTAGGAGACTTAAAATCCGCATTTAGTAATGTGTTACCTACTACTACTGTCTATTTGAAATTAGTTTCATAATTTTGACGTTGTGGGCCTAAAGCTGTCGTTGTATTTCGACACCTAAATGGAAGCTTTTAATGATAATAAAACACCAGCTCAGTACACTACACGTAATACTACCCTTACTTATTCGTTTATAATGTTCTTTACAATATGTTTCGGCCTGTGCTAAGCCATCATCGAGTAAATCTGTAAATAAAATAAGTTAAGATTAATACAATCCTCTAACGTACTGAAATTGTTTGATTATCATTTTACGTTTGTGCACTGTAAGTATGCATATTTCAAAAACTTTTTTAATACTGCGAAGCCTACAAATAACTATGCCTACGTTACTTCTCTATTTTCTGAGCACAGGCCGCCTAAATTTCAGTTGCACATCCGAATTACAACAATACGATACTCTCTCACAAGAAAGCACGACTTATAACAATTCCTTCATTCCGTAATTAATTAAAGAAGCTCTTTCAACTGAAGAGATCACAGCGCATCGGACAAGATATATGAATAAACATGATCATGTGTGGTGACGGCGATGGCTTGTTTAAAAGTTTCAAAGGACAGTAGAGTCCCGATAATCCAAAATTCCTTTGTGTCTGGCGTGCCGCGTCGTCAGAACGCTGTATTACACTTATCAACGTTCATTTTAAAACTATCATATTTTATCAACAATCAAGTCTGTGTGTGAAGGAAGGAATTACACTCTCCATCACGTTTGTGTCTGTACATGTTAACTGTCTACGTTTATATGTATACATTGTTTATTGCCTACATTGTAAGTACTCACTGTTGTTTCTTCAGTGCTCTACTTTACTGGCTTCGATTACACGAATGCAATTGTGCTTCAGTTTGTTGATGGAAGTTATTAATTTGATTAAAGTAGCAATTTTTTCATTAACATGTCAAATTGAAAGAGTAAGAAAGTGGTTTGCATGCAACAAAAGCTTGTAGCATTACACACATAATATAAAAGCACACTTATGCAAAAAGTGGAAAATGCTCATGAAATAGCAATTTGTCGTAACCCAACAATACACAGTTTTACACGAGACAGAACAAACTTGACCAATCCTCAATCAAACAACACTTAAGTATGTTATTTTTTAAGAAAATATAAGGACAAGCAATTTTTTTTTGTAGACACAACATTTTGACAGAAGGTGTGCTTGTAAGCCAACTGTCTAATAACGCAGGAATCTCGGTTTGACGAATTGTGTGGGTTACGACAATTTGCCGTTTCATGAGCGATATTGCTTTGGCCGTGTTACTCTTGCGCAACGGCAGAGGAAAGGAAGCAAAATTGGAAAGTGATATTCTGCCAGAGCTTCAAATGAAGCCCCGAAAGAAAGACAAATAGAAACGAAAAGCAATGACAAATGTAAACATGAAAATGTGAGTGAAGATTTATTTTTGTGGTTCACACAACAAAAAAAGAAAACACACCCATTACTAGACCTCCTTTACAATAGAAAGCCCTTGCCTTTTCACAAGGAGTTTAGCGAAGAAGCATCCGAGATCAGAGCTAGTACAAATCGGATAGATCGCTGGAGAAAACGTTATGGCGTCAGGCACCTCAACATGTGTGGATAAATAAAGTATTATTGGCAGATTCCGAATCATTTTTAAAATTTATAAAACAACTTCAGTCTCTTATAAAAGAATAATTATCATATGAACAGCTTGACAAATGTGATAAAATCGGCTTAAATTCAAAATTATTCCATCAAAAGACTCTGTCTTCCCGCGACGATAAATTAACTCCTGGCTATAAATTAAGCAAATAACGAATGATTCTTATCTGATTGAACACCTCGGATAATAGTAAACTAAAATTTGCTTTCATTGGAAAACCAAAACAACCTCGTGCCTTAAAAAATACAGCTCCAACAGCGGTTCCAGTTCGGTATAATTGCCAAAAGAACGCGTGGATGGACTTATAAACTTTTCGAAGATTGTTTTAACTCAGTTCGTCCCTTCAACAGAAGGTTTCTTACAAAAAAAAACAATTACATCTTACTCCTGGCTGTGAAAACGTGAATAATGATGACATCAAAGAATGGAGGAATCAAGAGGAAGAACAACAGCTGACAACGACATACATTTTATAAGACGCGCTGGCGATGACCATTTATAAGACGATAACGAAGGATTACAGACAATTGATAAAGTGAGTACAGCGGGGGAATTGAAGGCTACTGAGACCGCACTTGCATATGTTGAACAAGAAAGGGAAGCGACCTGCACAGATGTAGGGCTAATGTCAAGGCGCTGGTGTGACCTTGCCGCAAAGAGGAGGAGGAGGCTCAGAAACAAAGACCTATTATTTTTTCTTTACAAAATACTCTAATTTATAAATTTACATTATGTTAAACAGTATTGTTGTTTGTGAGATATTTTTATTCGATGCCTCACTACATTATATTTAATTTAATAAAAAATTCCGTTATATAATTAATATATATTTACCCTCGTCTTCTTCATTAGTCTAGCGTATTAACTGACAAATTCAATTACTCAATCGTCCGTCGTCCCTTTTAGGTTGGATAATTGAAAGTCTATTATATTACCCCTGAATTCGCCTAAGAGACAGAATAAAACCCGAAAGCCTACTAGAACAGCAGACAAGCCAGCGGGTACCCTTCCGATAACAAGAATAAAGCATTGCCATAACACCAAACATAATATTTCAGTTAAGAGTTCATATCAAGCACTTTGTGCAAAGAGCTCATAAAAGCCCTGAGTTACATTCCAACAACACTGGTGTAATGTCCAGTTTTCTTGCACAGTTCTAACATGATCAATTATGCTGTCACTTTCGTAATACTCCAGTTTTTAGAGATAAATCACAAGATCGTCACTTAGAACAGGCCACGACTGCTTCTTTCCAATTCCTCCCTGTTAAACAGTTCACAATTTTAATGTTCATCCTATTTCCAACAGACAACATAGCATCATTAAACAGCGCAATAATCAACCTAAATTCACGCGTCTATTATACAGCAAGTCACAGTTACTGAAAGGATTTACTTCAAATTCATAATTGTAGAGGTGAACAAATGCTGTAATTTCAAAAATAAGGTAACAAACACTCTGATGTCAAGAACTTTATTCCGACTTCGATGTATACATGACACATGGGCAGCAGATGGTACACATCAGACTTCCATGTACTAATCACCGACGTCTTAGCGCCTGTCTCACGGCACCAAAGATTGCATTGCAGAGTAGACGAAAACAGTGTCAAGTGTCTGTAAGCAGGAAGGACAGCTTGCTTCACGTCGGCGTCTGCTGAATATCTCTTCCCAGCCAGATGCTCCTTAAGGAGTCCAAAGGGATAAAATCACTGGGCACGAGATCGGGACTGTAGGCAGGGTGGTCCATAACCTTCCAGCCGTAGCGCCGTAGCCAATCACAAGTCCGGTTGGCAGTAAGGGGCCCAATGTTTACCATCCTTTTAGACCCCTTAAGAACGACCTGGATGGCAAGCGATTTGCAACAGACGCCGACGTAAAACTTGTCACCTCCTGGTTACAGAAACTTGACAAAGATTTCTTCCAGGCCGGGATTCAAGTCTTGGTGCCACGGAGGGACAAAGGCTTAAACGTCAGTCACGACTATCTGCTGCCCGTGTGCCATACATACACACCGAAGTCAGAATAAAGTTCTCGGCATCAGTGCTTGTTGCCTTATTTTTACAGTTCTTGTACAATTTCCTTTTCACGTTAAGTAAAATAATATGGTTGTCCTAATAGGATAAATACTATTTTATAAACAGCCCAAAATGCATACCCATTAGTAAATAATCCCATAAGGTTTTTAAAAACATCAGCATTTTCCAGTTTAATGCATATCTTGCGTTACTTTTAGGGATACGTGACAAAAGTAAAACGCATTTGATATTCTATACATCGTGTTAGCAACAATATATACGGTAAGTGAAAAAATCACAATAAGATGCAGAAAAAATCAATGAATACCTTATAAGACACAGCTCAGCAGACTTATCACAACTTTCCAATCTTGCGTGACAAAATGGGTAATAAGAATATAACCTTCTTTGCGTGGAAACTCTATAAACACGAAATAACCACTAAACCCACAACAGAAGTTCTCGTTACTTCATGTATGAATTTGTAATCACATGGAAATCACACAAAATTCACACAATTCCCCGCCCACATTTGCCATACAATATTTATCGATAAAGTGGTTATGAAATGTGAATGTCATCTTAAAAATAAGAAGTGGGTTAACATGCTTTAATCATTAACATTTATTTCGTTCTGTCGCTTTCAAACTAATGTCATTACTTCCTCCCACTAGGTACATCTAAAATGCATTACGTTCACCACCAAACATAACAGTTCGATTTTCAGTATTATGATGCCCCTGAAGATGGTTGAACAGCCGAAACATATCGGGGATGTAAAAGTATTTTAGTCGTATCTAATAAAAAAAGTAACTCAAATGTTTGTATGAGATATTCTACAGAAATATATCCACAAAGTACTCAATAACAAATTAAATTCGAGCATGCTTGTTAGATGTGAGTTCAAATGACCCAAGCACCTAACGATTAAAATAAGGAGTTGTAATTACATCTGTTGTGTATATATATCTGAAACTTTGTGTCTCGCAGTAAGGGAAGGACAGAGATTAAGAGGTTTCAGAATAGAGTTACGAGAAGACTGTCTGAGCGGAAAAGGAAGTAATAGGAGACGAAGATAATTACGTAATGATGAGCTTCATAATTTGTGCCGTCCATTAAATATTATCAGAGCGATCAAATCACGAAGTACGAGATGGGCGAAGTTGCACTAGGCATGGGGAAGTTCACACATGCGAGCACTGCTTTAGTCTAAATACCCGAACGTAAGAGGCTACCTGAGACACATAAGCAAACATTGCAGGATAATGCTAAAATTGTTCTTTCCAGAACAGAACATAAGTGTGTAGATTGTATTCACCTGCGTATGATGCGGTGGTTAGCTATTGTGAATACAATAATTAACCTTTGGGTTCCGTATAAGGAGAACATCTGAACCAGCTGATTGTCAGCTTCTGAAGAATTCTGCTCTACAGAATTAGAATAGTAAAATCTTGAAATTCATGTTCTGTTTCATCTGTTCCCGTGTTGCTCAGATATGGTAATTTACTTTAACGGTCAACTCACAAAATATAGTAGCTTCAATCGGCTAATTTCCCTTTAATTTATTATCCTGAATATGTACACCGAATTATTCCATATAATGGCCGTGTAAAAAATTAAAAATTCAACAGACAATGACTAATAATTTTCCTGAAAAATCGCCATACAAAGCAATTGTTTGGTTTCCTTTTCTTAACCTTTAAACCATAGTGGTCACTATATGTACCACGTGCTTTACGATCCAGAAAATCTTGCGCTTTGCCCACACAATAAATTTGTGTGTTCATAGGATTCTCACAAGAAAGAGGAGTGAGGGGTCATAGGAATGGAGACACATTATATTTACTGTAGGGTAGAAACTGAATTTGTAAACATCATGCCCTCAAAATTCATGTTCCAAGGGGTTAAGGACTGCTGCGGCCCCCGTCTAGCGTATGTCATCAATTAAATGTAACTAAAAAAATGATTTAAGCAACCCCTGCCTCGTCTTACTGCCAACTTTTGGCTACTTAACACATGAATGCATACAGACACGACCTACGAACGGAGCTATATTTAATGTAACCGATTATGCAACTGTATTGTTTGGTTCATAGCAGAAATAAAACGGCAATCATAAAACACAGTCACAATGACACATTGATGCAAAAACGTATCTATCACTGAGTCTGGAAACGAAAATTTGAACATGCGGTACTGAGTTCACACATCAAAAATAAACAGTTAACAAAACCTCGTTGAAGAGTCAAGTTCTCATCAAAAGGTCTTTAATATAAGGCTCACACATCACGGCATTTATGATATTTTTATGTATAAAGATGGTTCATAGTGAGGTATGTAACAAGTTTATAGTGTTTTAGTTTATAGTGTTCAAATGTACAGCTGTATATTTGTATATTATGACTTATTCCACATCCAGTTGTCACTTCGACAGACTTATGGATCCATGGAATATAGTATGTATGTTATACAGTATGTATTATATGTAGTATGTATGTATGTATGTAGCTTGATTCGGGGAATTTACTTTCACCTTTAGATCTTAAAGGCACAGATAATAAATTAATTGTATCCTGATGCCCAAGGCTGATCAAGCGTAAGAAAATTACACAGGCTAACTTAGATCTACAGTTCTGCAAAGAAAACCTCATATATTGATATTAATTAGTGATTAATATTCCCGCATGTACAGATCTCTAATTATCCGCGACTCCTGGATAAGAGGTATGCATTATAGCTACAATATATACGACTGTGAGACACATTAATGGAAATCATGCGTTGTTAATCGAAAATTTGTATGAAATTGTTTGAACTGTCCTCGAAGCCTACCTTTCTGGTGTCCCATGAAGGCAGTTGTGTTCCCGGCAACAGAGCAGCTGAGAGTTGAACAGGATTGCTGCAGGAGCAGGTTGTGGGGTTCAGTAGATGACGTGACGGCCATGGCTGGGTCTGCAGAGCAAGATCCTTTGTAAAGTACACAAATGTATATCCAAAGAGAAATCGATGTTGACGAATATCGCACCACTGTAGCACCAGCACTTCACTTGCAAAAACACCGTAGGCCTACTTTACATCCAGTAACACAAACATAACGCATCAGTGTCCAGTACGTAGGCCTAAATATTACTAAATTATATTCAAAACATCTACTATGTTAATGCGTACAAACGGAACTAATGTATATAACCCATATTAATTATATTATTTCTAAAGGGCATAATAATTAACGCGTATTGCATGTAGTAAATGTTTTTAGGCGATTTATGCTGTCGTTGCTGGTGAGTGTGTAGCTTCATGATTACCGTATATTTTAAACTGTAACATCAGTAACATTTTAAGCAAGGTACGATAGGCCTGACAATGGAGGAATGGGGATTAAAACTGGAGAGGCTGGAACACTGACATCAAACCCCGACACAGGAAAAGACGAATAAATAGAAGCCACTTCTTCCTTGCTGCAGCAACAGCAAGAATTTGGCCGCTTGTAGCAAACACCTTTAACACTACACACAATCGATGGCTGCATCATTGGATCATAAAATACTACTGCAGAGAACGAAACAAGAAAGCACTGCCCCGTTTTCAGAACACACTCGATTGTAGGTTACTGCATGACTTGTTTCATAACGATCTTCCACGTTTATCTCATTGTAAATTATGAGACGCACAAGCAAAAAGTTGTTCCAACTCCTTTTCCGGGTTATCTTTTTTTTTAACTGATATTTCTCATTGCTTGAATCACACAGTCGCTGCAAAACATGGCGCCCACTGGCGACCAACTAACCCCTTGAAGCAGGGCTGAGCCAGAGACAGCAGAGGAGATATGGTTGCCCATACGACGCCCCGCGCACGCGCCACAGTATTATGTCACCCATTGTACCTAACCCAGTCACAGCACCGAAATATTTTTTCCTTGTTCTAATGTAACGCCACTCTCACACGCAACCAATCCTAAATCTTTACTGTCGATCAGTATAGTGCAGAAAATAATACACGAGTAAGGCTGGAGGAGAGAGTAATGGAAATGTCTAGTGCATGTGGTAGCTTGGAGGGGAGGGTAGGTTCGATGAATCTAGCCAGGCTGTTTTGTGGGATAGTCGCAGCACTAAGGCACCGCGTTTACTACAGGAATGAGGTTCGGACGGAGCAGAACAGACGCGCAGACGCGGGTCGACGCTGTCTTGGCCTGCTCGCTCAGCGTTTCTACTCTCCATTTCACAAAATACAGCACACAGCTAGGGTGCGGTGGGCGGGGATGTTGACCCCTCATTCATTCGAACCTGTTCAGAACAGCGGTCTTTGAGCAAAAGTTTCCCTTGACACATGTAGGACTAAAAGGAATGCAACTTTTGCCAACATAATGAAATTCGTCAAGGTACACAAATACAATAAGCATTTTAATGTAAAATTATAGAATTGCAAACATTAAAAAAAAATAAAATAAAGTACCCTGCACCTCTACACCTCATAAGGTTAAAATTTCATCATTTACAAATTTTAACACTGCTTTCTTCCACACATCTGATTACACATGTCTTTAAGAACAAGCCTCTCAATCCGATACCAAGTATCTTTATGTATGAGACCTTCCGACATCTCATATCATATATACATATATATAAATGAGCTCTTCCACACATCTGAAATCAGGAGGAGTTCTTCCATAAATGGTACAAATTACTTATTTACGTATGAATTCTTCCATACATCGGATACCATACAGTTCACTATAAACTCTCACGTACATCTAGTGTCACGTACCTTTCCATGCATCCGATATCACAGAGTGTTTTGTCCCAAAACGATAAATGTTTATAGAACAAAATAAATACACTAACCCACAATAATAAACCAAAACATGACTGAAATACTTCCATTTTGCAGGATGTCTAACACTTTAACTCGACTATCACTAATTTAAGGGAAATAATTCAAATAATGTAACTCTTATAAACGTTAGCAAGCTCTTCAGAATTAAGGCACTTTCTTGCTTTCAAGAAAAGGGAAACTTAGATACATGTTTATAGTTACATGCGTCGCTCTTCAGAACATCTGAACCAATGATGGATTTTCAAGAAACTGGAAGATAACAGAACTCCATTTTAAATCACCTTCAAGTTTTAAAAGACAATTGGCTATTATTACAAATACCACAGTGGAAACCGAGAAACATATGAGATGAGAGCGTAGCCATCACCATGTAATAATGCTAATACGTCTATGGTGAAAGAACTTCGAAAATTCGTATTACTCGAAAGTGAAAATATCAAAACATTGACCTATAAAACTGATCCTCTTTAAGTACTTTTCCTGTGATAATAATGATAAATTTTATACACATGAGAAACCTTGTATGAATGTAGTTTATAATATTTCTGGAAATGTATTATGAAAGTGGCATTTGTGTGCGATCGATACAGCTACACAACAAATATGGTGCTGTTCTTAACGTATGGGATTAGAAAAGAAAATGAAATTATCTGTAATTTGGCCACATCAGTTAAAGAGTATATCAACAGATAACATGCTTATGTTTATTTTTATTCTGTGCGTATAAAAGAACTTATAACATAAATGAGCAGTCAGGTTCATCTCATCCCCCCCCATGGCGCAAAACCCCTTAGAGGACCACTGCCTCCTCATTATCGAGGCTTCACGATCACACTCAGACACACCCCACTCGGTAGGACTCCTCTGGACGAGTGATCAGCCCGACGCAGAGACCTCTACCTGACAACACACAACACTTACAAGAGAGAAACATCCATGACACCGGCGGGATTCAAACCCGCAATCCCAGCGAGCCAGACCCACCGCAGACCCACGCCTTAGACCGCGCGTCCACTGGGATCGGCCAGGTTCATCTCATAATCACTGTAATGAAAGTGATTAGGTGTCTCGTGAGCTAAAGGCGTATGGCTTCCACGACAGAGCCTAAGAGTATACACCTACAGCCAGACAAAGAAATATAGGCCTACTTCTCCAACGGGCAATATTTCGATCGTGCATTTTCAACTAGAATGATATTTCACTACAGCTACAATTCTATTTTTTAAATGTTAAGTTCGTCAAATGGAAACTGTAGGTTTTCAATTTGCACTGTGAAGATAACATGTGTCTCGCGCAAATAGGTAACTATTTTAGTCTACGAGCCCAATCAAAATGGAAGAAAACATGTTCTGTAACATTTAAAAGCAGCTCTAACAATCCACAGCTATGTATTATTTTCCATAATGTCTAAGAATTAACTACACATGACAAGTATTCGTCTAATCAATAGACTATGAAATAAAAGCCATTCTACTTACTAGTAACGTAAACAGTGACAGATATAGACCACAAAATATGCCTCCCCAATGATAAGCAATTAACTGCAATCTCTTCCAGTTTAAGCGTCAAGTGAGCCAACGCCTTTTCTGAAGTTCAGCGAAGCGTTGTATCAGAAGGAAAGCAGGCCTATCGTACACATTACGGCCGCTTATCAGTATGACACATTGACACAGTGAGGATGGCATTACGAAAGAGAATTACTGGGAAAACCCCTGTTAAAATGTCCCTTCGCACACCGAAAACCCAATGCATAGCACTGCGACTGAAGCCAGGTCACCGCGCACATAAGTCGGTGTGTAATCACCTGAGTGATAACACGGCCACAATTTACTTGAGTCTGGGAAAATGATGTTCTTTACAAGTCCGCACAGTCAACTGCATAGTGTAGGGTAAATCTTATAGAAATATGTTGATCAGAACGGTCACAAATCCAAAAAGCAAATCCCTCAATCACGCAGAAGTTATGATCTCTATCACATAAGAACAAACACAGGGTATCTAATTTGAAACTACGTAGTAAGATCTATATTCATATAGACATATTCAACAACACGGATCTACTCCCTTAAAGTTCGGATCGGTGTAACTTTCGTGTTGTTAAGAAAAATCGGTGTTCGAGCACTAATCATTGGCAAAATCTCTGTAACAAGGCCCCCCGCTCCATAAACTTCGGACTGACATCGTTTTATGTTCGTAAGAAGAATGATGTTCGAAGATTTCACTATCGTAATCATGTGACGGCAGGTTCTCTTATTCACAAACAATTGGAGAAACAAGGAGATATTGGACACAGAAGAATGGTCATTTCCAAGTAAAGGTGGAATACAGACCAGTAAACAAAATATGTGCAGCAAATATATACAGAAACAAATACGCATTTTTCTATCGTAAAATTGTCCGCTAATCTCTTTCGACTCGGAATGAATCCCGAAATTTTTAATGTTTAAATACGGTGCAGAGTGCCCTGAGTCTACCATTGCAGAATATAAAAAATAAAGAAAACGGCGGATGAATATTCATGGTCAAGACGGGATTCGAACCTGCGATACATGTGTGCGTGGCAACTAAATCAAGGAGCGCCACAAAATGCGTAGTCATAGGGGTCTGACAGAATACTGCTTTATTATTTATCATGAACTAACCAACAATTAACTAACTCCATGTAGCAACGTCCTCCTTGAGAAGCTCAACTGGCGAAAAACTGCCCTCATTTCATGGAACTCGAAGGTCCATTATCGTGTTCACAAGAGCACGTCAGTGATCCCTAATCCTGAGCCAAATTAACCCACTCCACAGGCGCTGTTCTACTCCTTTAACAGCCATTATTATTTTTCGGAAATATCAGTTTAATCGTTTGAAGGTAAAGGTAATTAAATAAAATGTAAAAGCTGGGTCTTTACCTCGAAGAAAATATAACGTACATTCCTTAAAAAATCATTCGGTCAATGCCGCTTAGGAAATATTTTGCTGTTCATTTTGGCATCCAAGTGAAAAAAAATTAAGTTTAATGGCAAGTCATTGCAAGTTAGGAAATACAAATAACTGTGCGCTACAGAGTTTATATCGCGGCTTGTTCGGTTATAGACGTCTACAAGGTCGCTTATTGCTACGTTGGCTTCGCCGTGACAATGCGGCAATTTCTCTGACTCCCGTGTAATGCATGTACCCTGCACGGAATATTTCAGGCGAAATGTTCAGAGCTTGGATTCGAACAAATCGAAGTCCACGGAACATGTCACAACATCCCACTTACAACACATGACGGTAGTATAGTTCTTGGAAAAGATATGACGGTTGAAATATGTGATAAGCACGGAAGGTTAATTCGAAAAACAAGCACGACCAAACTGCCAAGTCATTTCAACTGCCTCTGGAAAGTGACACCCTCACGCAATTCCAGTACGGTCTCTATTTTAGAATCTGCCCGACGACGCGAAGGAACGTGTTGTGTCTGCTGTCAGCTTCTCTCAACGCCTTATAATTCGTTTCCAGCGAAAATCTTTCTGCTCACAAGTAGGAAGTCTCACTCTACTCCCTCAAGAAATAGCGAAGATGCTGGAAGAGAACACTTGCAAATGTTGCTCAAGCTGTCCTGAAAGATTCACATCATGAAACCATAATATTTCTTTGGGACCCATTCAAGACGTTTCGTATCTCAAAACGTATATCAATTTTTAACTGTCCATATTCACAAAGCATTCATCGCAATTGTTTTAATTCCTATTTACACTTATAGCATTGTTGATAGTTCAGGTTATAAAGCATTTTAATATGTCAGTTATAAACTCTCAGTGGCGTTATTCCCACCTGCCAGGTCAAATTTTCCTCAGTCACTGTTTTCAAGCTATTCACTCAGAATTTGTCCTTTCCTTGACGCAACTGATCAACTTTCACACAGTTTAAGGAACTACAACTTCAGGTATTTTAAGGTTTATTGTTTCAGACAGGATATGAGAAAACAAAAACCTTCTGGAAACACCTAGCGAATTTCATCTGCTTATATCTTTATTAATGTAGTTTTGAATTCTTACTGTAGTTCCCAAGTACTTCAACTGTGCCATATCTTTAAGGAATTTGCTTGATGTGTTTATACGAGTATTATGACTGTGTTGTGTGGTGCGGTGCGGAGGCATGACAATACATTTTACCTTCTTCCGATTGACTTCTGCAGGAAAGATCTGCCAACAACATTTAATTAATCTCTGTGGAACCCATTTGACTAAATCTGAATTTTCGCGAAACTCCTCGGAAGTAAAATTGTACTTCTTGGGTGCAAAATGAAAGAAAAAACAAACTTTTATTTAAAGAACTAAAGTATTTAGCACATTTATGAAACAATGTATTATTGGTTATTTACACTGAAAATAAACCCACGACAAGTATGCATTATGTATAAATATGGGGAGGAAAATAAGAAATGCAATTAAAAACTGTCAAAATTATATTTACCGATTTTACTATAAAGGGAACGTGCTTGCGGAACCCCTGAAAATCGGCCGCGGAACACCGGCGTTCCGCAAAAAACAGTTCGACTACATTGCTTTAGAGAAACCTCCTTACCAGCATCTCGTATAGCTTCAGTATATCTCTTTATGGCATTTATATTTTCGCCCAACAAAATTAAGTCATCGACATACATCACATTCTGAAGCTAGAAGCGACTTCGAATAACAACTCATAAAATCTACTTTCTTATTGCAGACTTAGAATCTTACACACCTGGTCTTGCTAGGTCACCAATACGTCTATGAATACAAATTTATAAATACAATAATAAATGTAATTTAGCTTGTGGAACAGCGAGCTCCACTCGTGGGAAGAGATCGTACGATCTAATCCCAGTCGATTCGAACAGCTGTTGTTTTCAAATCTAAATATGTTACAGATTATTATTATGGCTATTACTATAATTATTGTTGTGTTATAATTGTTTCTGCTGTTACTGCTCTTTTCTTTTCTTTTCTTTTGGGAAGAAACATTTTAGCACAAGTTTCGTACATGTTAACATTGTCACGCATCTCCTCAGAGCTTTGCACCTCGCCATGTATGTAAATGCCGACTTACAAAAAATATTCCATGCAGAATTTGTAGGTGGATCTAAGTTTATGGTCATACCGAATATTAAATTCCTGGCTCTAGTGTTTCATTAGCTACCATCATCAAACCAACAGATGAACTGAATAAAGGCGTAATATTTCAAACAAAAAAAACTGCCTTAATAAAAAAGCTGTCTCCTACATTATTTCAGGTAGTGTCTGTGTCGCATTGTTATTACCGACTGTAGGAAATTATGATGTAAAAATCTTGGTGCCAAACTGCGAGAAAATCTGCCACGCGCAGCGTGGTAATCTCATAATGGTACTTTCTTTAAGAGAAATGGGTTAAAAGTAACATTTGGTTCTTTAAGTAACAACGCAGTCACAGGTTACTGCTGAGCCCGAACTGGTGCTCAGTCTTTTCAGCAGCGACGTTACGCCCTGTAGTGTGGTAGGTGATAGTATTATTAAAATTCACCACGGTGAGAAGTTCAAAACTTTCACCTATCTACGTACTTTCATTGAACACTTCACACGGAATACAACACACAAACATATTTAAGTGTTTGCTGAAATGCGTACTAATCCACTGCACTCCTACGAAATAATTTACCCAAAATCCGTAACTCCACTGTACCTTCTATGATGACACCCATTTTAACTCATGTCGGCTACGTATCGCTTACCCCATTCTACAGCTGCGTTTCCGAGTGGAAATTCATAACCCGATGTTCTCTTCCCTAAGCACTGCCAAAATAAAATTTGTGCACTTTTAAAGGAAAGGTAAAATTTGAGGTTCACATCGTCAGCCCTCAACGCGTCCAACGTTTTCTGATGTGCTAGTATAGCTGGAGGAGGGGGGGGGGCATTAAGAGCGGGTTGTGTGGGCGGCGGAGGAGAGAGAACATGGCGGAAAAGCTGCGATTTCGATGAATGTGGGAAGGGGAAGGATACAAGACCTGGAGAGGGAAAGAGCATGGGATGAGGAGAGGATTTATATGGAAAAGAAAATACTGGAAACTTAATCGGGATATGGGGATTTTAAGGACATTAGATACATGTATTCTATTTCAAGGCAAAGCCACAACAGAAGTAGCCATATTCAACACTTCTGAACTGAGACGGAAATAACACGTCGGCCCTCAACTGACCTGTGGAGACAAAACGACATGGCAAAACTGATGTTGTCTTAAATTTACAGGCAAATCTTAGTAAAACTATACATTAGCTGCAGAAGACAAACGACATACACGTAGTACAGCAATCGTGTCAAATAATGTACAATATAAGGTACAGTGTTAGAGGCAGGAAAAGTTGACTCACGTGATAACACTTCTGACTGCATTCGTTAGGTGCTTGCTTCATATATCGGTCAGGACACCAGTCAGCCTGCGATTTCTCGTGCTTTACCTCAGTCTCTCCTGGTATTTTCTGGGATAGTACATCAATTAGAATATGACCGCTTCCTTTTAAAGCCCTGTAGACTTCATAATTCGCCAAAATCCTACCATTCGACCCTACAGTCGTGAAATAAACCATAAATAAAATGTGTCAGCAGGATTTTGATCTTGCTGAGGATACAGACCGCTGACATATTTAGGAAGAGGATACTGAGCCTCCTGTTGTCATAAAGGCAGATTACCTATTAGAAATATGACGTTCTCAAGAATTATGCTCGATTCAGTTAGTCGGTTAGTTGCTTGGTTGGTTATCTCATGTTTTTTTATGTATCTGCTCTTGAATAAGTGAGCGTATTAATGCACAAATGCGTGAATTAGTGAAGTTTCGCCTCTTCAGAATTCTCACAACATATGTACCATTCCTTTCTCTGCATCTGTAGTTCCATACAAACAGCATAATAGGTACCAGAGCAAGCAGATACTATGTGTTATCGCTGTCATGTATCTGTAGTTCCATAAAAACAGCATAACAGGTACCAGAGCAAACATATACTATGTGTCTTATCGCTGTCATGTATCTGTAGTTCCTTAAAAACAGCATAACAGGTACCACAGCAAGCAGATACTATGTGTCTTATAGCTGTCATGTATCTGTAGATCCATAAAAAACAGCATAACAGGTAACAGAGCAAGCAGATACTATGTGTCTTATCGCTGTCATGTATCTGTAGTTCCATAAAAACAGCATAACAGGTACCACAGCAAGCAGATACTATGTGTCTTATCGCTGTCATGTAACTGTAGTTCCATAAAAACAGCATAACAGGTACCACAGCAAGCAGATACTATGTGTCTTATCGCTGTCATGTATCTGTAGTTCCATAAAAACAGCATAACAGGTACCACAGCAAGCAGATACTATGTGTCTTATCGCTGTCATGTAACTGTAGTTCCATACAAACAGCATAACAGGTACCAGAGCAAGCAGATACTATGTGTCTTATCGCTGTCATGTATCTGTAGTTCCATAAAAACAGCATAACAGGTACCACAGCAAGCAGATACTATGTGTCTTATCGCTGTCATGTATCTGTAGTTCCATAAAAACAGCATAACAGGTACCAGAGCAAGCAGATACTATGTGTCTTATCGCTGTCATGTATCTGTAGTTCCATAAAAACAGCATAACAGGTACCACAGCAAGCAGATACTATGTGTCTTATCGCTGTCATGTAACTGTAGTTCCATAAAAAACAGCATAACAGGTACCAGAGCAAGCAGATTCTATGTGTCTTATCGCTGTCATGTAACTGTAGTTCCATACAAACAGCATAACAGGTACCACAGCAAGCAGATACTATGTGTCTTATCGCTGTCATGTATCTGTAGTTCCATAAAAACAGCATAACAGGTACCACAGCAAGCAGATACTATGTGTCTTATCGCTGTCATGTATCTGTAGTTCCATAAAAACAGCATAACAGGTACCACAGCAAGCAGATACTATGTGTCTTATCGCTGTCATGTATCTGTAGTTCCATAAAAACAGCATAACAGGTACCACAGCAAGCAGATACTATGTGTCTTATCGCTGTCATATATCTGTAGTTCCATAAAAACAGCATAACAGGTATCACAGCAAGCAGATACTATGTGTCTTATCGCTGTCATGTATCTGTAGTTCCATAAAAACAGCATAACAGGTACCACAGCAAGCAGATACTATGTGTCTTATCGCTGTCATGTATCTGTAGTTCCATAAAAACAGCATAACAGATACCACAGCAAGCAGATACTATGTGTCTTATCGCTGTCATGTATCTGTAGTTCCATAAAAACAGCATAACAGGTACCACAGCAAGCAGATACTATGTGTCTTATCGCTGTCATGTATCTGTAGTTCCATAAAAACAGCATAACAGGTAACAGAGCAAGCAGATACTATGTGTCTTATCGCTGTCATGCATCTGTAGTTCCATAGAAACAGCATAACAGATACCAGAGCAAGCAGATACTATGTGTCTTATCGCTGTCATGTATCTGTAGTTCCATAAAAACAGCATAACAGGTACCACAGCAAGCAGATACTATGTGTCTTATCGCTGTCATGTATCTGTAGTTCCATAAAAACAGCATAACAGGTACCACAGCAAGCAGATACTATGTGTCTTATCGCTGTCATGTATCTGTAGCTCCATAAAAACAGCATAACAGGTACCACAGCAAGCAGATACTATGTGTTTATCGCTGTCATGTATCTGTAGTTCCATAAAAACAGCATAACAGGTACCACAGCAAGCAGATACTATGTGTCTTATCGCTGTCATGTATCTGTAGTTCCATACAAACAGCATAACAGGTACCACAGCAAGCAGATACTATGTGTCTTATCGCTGTCATGTATCTGTAGTCCATAAAAACAGCATAACAGGTACCACAGCAAGCAGATACTATGTGTCTTATCGCTGTCATGTATCTGTAGTTCCATAAAAACAGCATAACAGTTACCAAGCAAGCAGATACTATGTGTCTTATCGCTGTCATGTATCTGTAGTTCCATAAAAACAGCATAACAGGTACCACAGCAAGCAGATACTATGTGTCTTATCGCTGTCATGTATCTGTAGTTCCATAAAAACAGCATAACAGGTACCAGAGCAAGCAGATACTATGTGTCTTATCGCTGTCATATATCTGTAGTTCCATAAAAACAGCATAACAGGTACCAGAGCAAGCAGATACTATGTGTCTTATCGCTGTCATATATCTGTAGTTCCATAAAAACAGCATAACAGTTACCAGAGCAAGCAGATACTATGTGTCTTATCGCTGTCATGTATCTGTAGTTCCATAAAAACAGCATAACAGGTACCAAGCAAGCAGATACTATGTGTCTTATCGCTGTCATATATCTGTAGTTCCATAAAAACAGCATAACAGGTACCAGAGCAAGCAGATACTATGTGTCTTATCGCTGTCATATATCTGTAGTTCCATAAAAACAGCATAACAGTTACCAGAGCAAGCAGATACTATGTGTCTTATCGCTGTCATGTATCAGTCAAGAAAATTTTACTGCAGGAAACATTAAATTTTCAAGCACTATAACCTATCCCTGAGTAACACTGAAGGCCCTCTGAAACAAATCAACTAGTGGCCATTATTTCTATGTGGTTCAATATCCTTGCTCATTAACATATCCCGAAATGGGACGCAAGGAGCGGATTCTCGGCTTCTAGCGTCACGCACTTGGTTTCACACTGAAGGTGCAGGACATCAAGACGATCTACGTCATGCTACATGTAAAATGAAAACCTGCGTCCCTAATATTTGTTGCAATTAAATAATCAAGAATTAAGAATTAGGACAGCGAAGTCTTAAAAAAGATTCAGTTTATGCGCTAACTGTTGGTTGCATTCCACATTTTAAAAAGCATATCATTTTGGGGCCTCCAGTAGATTCTTAGTTACATGTAAGCAGTTATGTGCTGAACTTTGCAACCTCGACAGTTTGTCTGTGACAAATATTAGGTCTATCAATCTCCTTTTTACTGGAATATACTCTGCGAGATGAAATAACGTAAGAACGAAATGCTGCTTGTCTCTGAGCCTCATAACGAACGTGTCTGCTGTTACCATTAGCTAACGCAATGGAAGGTCATTATGTGTGAGAGCGCGGGAACCTGACATGTAATGATAAATTATTACTAAAGCATGACGGGGAATGACTTGGCCTCTTCTTTCATTATGTATTCTGCAAGACTTGCGAGTACTACGTGGCTTTCATATCTAAATCATGGCATTCATTAACAACGAGCATGATTATCCGTGACTTAGGCAAGCATATTTCACCTTCAGTCTACATTTCTTATTCCATAATAAATTCACTATTTTATAGCAAGTTTGCATATTTTAAATTATTTTCAAGAAACCGTGTACTAACGTAATGCTACTACAGATTACCCCGTTTCTTGTACTTTCTTATCTCCACACTAACTTCATTTTCAGGCACAATTCCAGGAAGTTAAGGCTACTTCCGCTCTCTTACGAAGTACAGGGGCACCTTTACCTTTACCTTTACTTTAACATACAGCACTTCTCTTTCAGCTGCAAGAATGGATTGTATTCCTATAAGAAATGTAGTCGTGTAAATTTAGGCCAACAAGTCATAAAAATGTCACATTTTGTCGCACTGTCACTCCAATTTCACAGTGATTAATGTATTCGTCCTAAATAACCGGTCGTTGTTTTGCATCCATACATCCCGTTGTTGAAGTCTCCATTATGCAATATTGTATGCCTTGCATATAAATCACACAAAACCTATAATTACAGTTAAAAAGCAGATACAAAAAATTCAATCATAAAATTGAAGATTCGTACACATTGTAGAATGTAGGTCGATCAATGGCGGTATAAATAATGTGGTATTCGTTTCAGAAAAGCTGTAAAGGTCTCAACGGATACCGAACGCAAAAACTGTTTAATGTCGCCGGATACGAATAAAGAGCGACAGCCAGCCATCACTCATGATAAAGAAGTAAGAAGGCATACGACTTGAATAATATTAAACTATACTCCTCCTGTGTACAGAAGGAAACAAGGACAACAAATACACAAACAAAGACTTAATAAAAGAATAAGAAATGAAAAAGTAAAGGAAAAGAAGATAGAAAAGTAGAGTTAATGAGAATCAATCAATGAAGAAAAGAAAGAGAAAGGTAAAGGAGGAGGAAACAGAGAAACATACAAATAAGCAAACATACATACAAATGAGAGAAAAGGGTAATAAGAAATCAAATAAACAAAGAGGAAAGAGCACTTGATTAATCTAAATTATAATGCAGTTTTACTGAAGCGCGGTTTTGACTACGTTGCATAAGAATGACGAAAATCCTCGAAAAGTGAGCCGTAGCCTAAAAACGCAGCAGTTAATATCTCAGACAGATCGTCGGGATGGTACCGCACTCTAGATAGTTTAGTGCTGCCGCCATACTGGTATTTAGCAATATAATAAAATCGTGAACGTTTAAGGCATATTCGTAATGTCACAATTCCAAATCTCACTTCCCAACCTACAGTAAGTTAGAATTTATTTTCTTTAAACAGATAAACAAATGGGCCTACATCATTCACTAAGACACCTCTTAGCTACAGCGTGGTTTCAATTATGTTATAAGATCAAAATAAAATACGCGTCTCTTTTAAGCCCTTCTGTTTACGAAGTACCTACATTAACAGGACTCTCTAAATAAACTAGTTTCACTTCTGACTTTCTCACTCATTCCATTCAGTATAACGCAATTATATTGAAACATAATGAGAATTTGTTTAATGGATTAAAATAAACTACTGCGTGGGACTCGTCCACGTACGACCTACTGTAATGAAGAGCTCATAAAAGTCAACAACAAACAGTGCACATTTTATCAAAATTGAACGTTTTTTTCGTTTTGTTACACACCTATCTAAATAAGTGTTATCATCGAACAGAGACTTTAGCTGTGACACTTTAAATAGTTTGTAACCATTTGCTACAGATTTCACAGAATAGATCTTCCGTATAGTTTCAATTCAGAATAATGTCAAACTGAGAAACATTAACAGCTGGTTAATTCCTCGGATGCGGGATCAGCCCAAAGCAAGGCCTGGACCAACAAAGGACAACACAAAGACAGAAAAGCGTCGACATACATCCACGCCTCAAATGTTTCAATCACGACACGTTCTCGAGTTTCAGTTTTTATCGTTTTCGTTCATTTTTTGTCCACTTTTCCTGTGTTTCTACGAGCCTAATTCGTGGTGATAGGTGGAACGTCCGTCCGCAAGTTTCGTACCCTGAATTATTGAAAGGGTTAGAATGAATCTTCAGCCAATTCCGAAACAGTTTCTTAAAGCAGGCTACGATCGCTTCCTCCCATTCATTTCTGATTCATAGTCCATAGATACCGTAAAATAACCAAGAAAGGCAGTACGAGTGCACGAGCTATGGAAAACCAAGCTGACGACCGTAATAAGTATGATCACAATGATCACAACATAAGCTCACATTTAGCATACCTAAGGGACTTACGCATTTAAATGCCAGACGGCTCTATGTATAAACTCACACATGCAACTGAAACGTTGAAGAGTTCTGGACGAAGCCATACACACATTAAATAGTGCCTATCCCCAGCCTGACAATGAAAGGCACACACTGTCATTCTTCCGTTGCCCAGACACATATTTTGTTCCTACTTACAACCACTTATATACATGTTTTCATTAAGGTTCGACTCAAGAAAAGATTCTCCGTCAGTTTCTTGCACATATCATGGGCCAGCTCCCGAACCAATTAGGGTTGTGTCCTCGTAATGGAACCCCGCAAGATGAGTGATCGCTGAGATGATCGAGAGATCCCTGATCTCCACAACCACCACTACCACCAACACCCTTCCCTCTAGAAATCTTCATGAAAATATAAAAGCTAGGAATAAATATCATAGATAACAACCACGTTCAGACCAGTTCTGGGGCTCACACAGACCCTTATCCAATATGTATTGGGGCTCTCTCCCCTGGGGTAACGCAACGCCGACCAATCACCTCCATCTGGTGCGAAGATCCAGAATGAATTATGTACTACATCCATGCCGCATGCCACCATGGACTTGAAAACATGATCCTTTGGCCAAGGCAGAACTTTACCTCGCTGAGAAAGAAATTTGTTTTAAATATATATATATATATATATATATAATACTTCTCACAGTCTTCAGTTTATATTGTGCACAAGGTCTCTATGATTTGATATTTGAGGAGGCATAAATGTACAAGGGTGCCTACATCTTTCTCTAGCCTTACAGAAACTCATTATTCACGATCACTACGCATCACTAACAGTGTCGGACGCAGTGCAAAACGAAACTGGCTTGAGCCACGTGTTCCAAACTACGTGCGTTCCTGCGATTAAATCAGCTACGTGGGAAGTAACAATGAAACACTGCGGGCGGAGAGAAACTAAATACAATTCAAACAACTTTCATGCTCTCACGTGTCCAAAAAAGCTTGAATAAGGAATCACGTACTGCTAATATAGTGAATTTCAGGGCTCCATAAAATTAGTACATGCAGCAGACATTTCTCTGTTACATGTTCTCGAAAATAAACATTTTAAACATATATCCCCTTCACGCTGTACAATTTGCCTCAACATATAACAAAACTGCCATACACGTTCGACAGCTCCATATCTCGTTTTCGTTAAAAACAAAAAAATTCGAAATTTGGCTCCGTTTCCGACATACGATGTAATAATACAGCCAGACCTGTTCGGCCCATTATGTGGAGCTAATGTCTGCCTCCAGACCAAGGAGTGGTTTTCATAATTTAGCTGATGAAGGAAGAGCCAGCTTTCAAATGCTGTGCTTTTAAACGAGACATAGCAAACGTCCCACATAGGCCTCAGTGTCGGTTTTGTAAAGATAGGTCTATATTTTTAATAACGCGAAAGCACCTTCGTCACCAATTTTCAGGCTTACCTCGAAAAAGCTGCCTGCTTTTTAGGAGCTGTACAAAACACAATTTCAAGGCCCTACATATAATAAATTGACGCTTCTATCTCTGTCACCTCCCAAGTTCATGCGACTGACATGTCAGTATTAATAACAGTAGGGGATTAGATCATACAAAGGTAAGGCAGTCTCTGATTGCTTTATGTGCATTAATAGTTTTAAGAAAATCCGTCAACTAGGTGACAAGTTATTACAGCAGGACAGACAAACACGGACACGATGATACCATAAACCTGTTTTTCCTTGCAAACGTACTGCTAATATTGTTCTGAATTAATTATAAAATTTCTTGACTACTTCAACATTCGGATTTCGTTCACGCAGGACTAGAGTCCACATGACATATATCAAGTGTTCTGATTACACAGTACACAAGATATCTTACCAGCAGTAAATTTGTTAGCTTGCACTATTTAATTGCCAGAGATAAATATCAGTCGGTACCTGGTGTTTTCTGTGGGCTTGTCAGTCTCCCGAGCGAATTCCACCACCTATCGCCCTGTAATTTATTTACGGCGACATTATATACAAAACGTAACGAAGGGAAACATGACCTGACAAACGGGAAGGACACAACCTGGTATATACGAGCACTCACGTATCAGAAACAAAATCGAGACACAAATTTTATTTATTGTTTATGCAGGTACGAGTACAAGAGACTTACTAAGATGGAGTTTATCTCCTTAAGTGTTTCGTAGAATCATATATATATATATATATATAGCGTTTCGGGGGAAAATGTGCCAGACTTCGGGAGAACGTTCCTTGGCTTAAATTACATTGATATAAGCAAAACCACCTATATCCGAATTCGAACAGTTACGGAGTTACTGATGCGAGAAAAACGTGGTCTTCTTGCAGTTCCACGTACTGTACCTGTTTAGCGTAAGATGCGTCATGCGTACACTGCGCAGGTCCGTCCTTCTACCGAAGCCAAGCCATGCGACGCGTGTGCTGTATAAAGTACTTGGAACCCTAAGGAAGATTTTTATGAAACTAGTGCGACTTTTTCCTACAAGTGTTTACACTAGAGAAACTACAAATTCCTCCTAGTTTTAATATTATTTGGTAATAATAAAGGTACAACAGCTCTCATTCTTTAAAACTTCTCTCGCCATTAATTCTATAACCGTTCAACTTCGTATTTAAGTGTTTTGGGTTACGTCGATGTAATTTAATCTATGGAACGTTATTCCGAAGCCTGGCACATTCCCCCTCAAACATCCTGTATATATTCACATTGGTCCGCTCTTCGCCTTCACTTCACATGTTTACGCCAGTAAAAAACGGGGTAAACTTATTTTTTAGAAGAACGAAACTGGTTAATATGGAGCTGACTGAAGTGAGATTTACACATTTATATGAATTTATACTTTTAAGAAAAAGTGTGTACATAAAAATTAACAACATGGCTGCAGGGTGCAGAAAATGATATGTGGGCAACTAAAACTTCTTGAAATGAGAATTCACCCACTTTATTAAACACATTTTAATTAAGGGTCCAGTCTTCCGCAAACCTCGAAATCACCAGGCTATGTCACATTTACTAACTCCGATAAATGTTCCAAAATATTGCACGTGTCAGGTTACTTTCGGTCAGACAGTGCACATCAGGCATTTCATTGCCGAGAGCAGCACTGCAGATTCCAATATCATCACAACACTGGGAACAGTTCGAGAGCTCTTCAGCCTCCAACGGATATGGTGGTCACTTTCCCTTTAGGTAAAGGCGCTTAAATATGAAGTTATATGCTGAATTTGCGGACGTGCACAATTTTTACTCCATCCTCCATTCATCTTGATCTCAAGGTGCTCCGGTGCAAGAATAGCTGTAAATTTTGCTCGTCACTAAAATTGCATTTTCAAATACAGATGTCAGGTAGCACAAGTTCCCTCTCCGAATAAGTCTGCCTGCTTCCTGATTGGTTCATGGTAATGAGACCCGATGGATTTAGTTTCAGTCTTTCCGTTATTTTAGAACCACAGGATGCAGTGTTCTGTATTTAAGCTCTGGGTGTAAGTCACGTTGTATTATCAGTATTCTCTCTCCTCAGTGAATAATAAAGACGCAGGATTCGAATCCCAGCCAGCGACTGACGTTTCACAATTTCATCCAGACCTGTAAACCGAATTTCGCGATAGCTGGTTAATCTACTTCGTATTCAGCTGGTCTCAGGTTACGCTCCGACCCGAATGCCGGTTACCCCGCGTGAAGACTTTGTGGCTTTTCTTAGTCCGTCGGGAAAACGCTAATGTCACATCTTAAATAGGCCAAGGAGAGCCGTGCCATGGCTCAGGCGGTTAGTTGCCGGCCTCCCACCGCGGAGGCCCAGGTTCGATCCCGGGTCAGTCCATGTGGGATTTGTGGTGGACAAAGTGGCACTGGGACAGGTTTTCCCCGAGTACTTCGGTTTTCCCCTGTCAGTTTCATTCCACCGGTGCTCCATTACTTGGAAAAATGAAAAAACTGATCACCTTTCTCTTCATCTTCATTACAAGGGTTGCACAATAAACCTTAAGGCTGCGGTGCTTCCGTAGCTTCTGCTGCGGGGCCCTTCTCATAAAAGAAATAGGCCAAGGAAGTTCCATTACACATTCTTTTAATTTGTTATTCATAATAAACTTACCCAGTATACGCTAGACTGTTGAGAAGGCGTCTTTTTTTTATTGAAGGGCCGCACCGCAGCCTGGAGGCTCATTGTGCAACCCTATGAGGAAGATGATGAAAATGATGGAATTGTTTCTGTTTTTTTATTTAATGGAGCACCGGTGGAATGAAATTGACAGGGAAAACCCGAAGTACTCGGAGAAAAACCTGTCCCAGTGCCACTTTGTCCATCACAAATCCCACATGGATCGACCCGGGATCAAACCCACGCCTCCGCGGTGACAGGCCGGCGACTAACCGCCTGAGCACGGCCAGAAGGCGTCGTTAATCAAACTTAGAACTCATATTCAAAATCTGTTCTGCCGGGTAACAGCCTCTTGATATGTACCCGGAAGTAAACGGGCAGAAACATTAAGCTGACTGCTAAACCAAACTTGGGCAAAATGCGTGGATCTTAACCTTTCTTATGTCAGGCGCAGGAACAAATGCTCTTTTATGTTTACTATCTTCAAAATTAAATCAAAAACTTTACTCTCTATCACTAAAAAAATGTGTCCCTATAAAACAAAACCTATCCCTTAAAATGTTCTACAATACATTTTGCAACCTCATACAACACAGGAATTTATTCAACTGCACAAGTGTCCAAATGGCTCCAGACATTTGTCACAAGCTGTACGCCATAAAGACGCTTTACATTCAGAATAACCCGATCTCATGTCATTTGCGTTGTTAGTATCCAATTACTTGAAGGCGTGGAGTTTGACACTGATGCTGACAGAAAAGCAATGTTACCGACCTGCCAGAGGCTTATGCCATTTAAATGGTAACATGCGATACAGGTCCGTCCCCCTAAGCAGTCTGTACAGCATTTTATTAAGTGTGTTATGTAACGACGCCATCAATTGCTAGGATTTATGGCGTCGGTGATAGATGATTAAAATGAGTATAGAGCATTGGTGGAATGATACTGAAAGGAAAAAAAACAGAAATGCTCGAAGAAAACCCGGTCACCGGTCTGTATAGCAAAAAAAAAGCAATTTGGCCTATTTATAATTGGTTACAAATGACTTCAAAATTCAGGAAATAGTTTCTCATTGACAGAGAACTTCAGGCAATTTAGGCAAATGAAACTTGCGAAGTAACAGTCGAAATATATCTGCCCGATTTTGAGTTTCCCCTTCTATAATAGAAATAAATATCTTCGTAGATGTGGAATGTACGATGTTTTCAAATGTTCTTTCGACGCAGCGAAAGATGTGACAGTTCTACTATAGGTTTGACAAACACAGACCACAGGAAATTTAAACACTAAGTGCTGGGCTTAAGTGCGGCAGAAGCTAGTGACTAATTTTCTAATTTATTTTCATTTTTACGTACGCGGATACAATGTGTCATAAAATAGATAATAAATACTTTTGAAACGTGGCTAAAGTCAGCTAAGCCACTTCACAACGACAGCACAGATCAACACTACGTTCACGCGGAATGAACAGCAAATTAATTTCGAAGACTGCATATTACTGTTTGGTTTAAAATTTCTATCTTCCTTTTAAACAGGCTTACGTAAGGATTAAAACATGCAAAACCATAATCTGTTTACTGTTTTGTATAAATGCGAAACTAACATGACGGTGAAGACTACTGTCTTCTACGATGCGACGCTGTACAGTCTAGCAGAAATTTACCCACGTTTCAGAGGAACCTTGTGTCTCCATATGCAGAGTTATTTCGACCTAAATTAAAGGGAGTAACAACACTCGAGCTTCACAATTTGTACCCTTCACCAAATATTAGGAAGATTAAGTCAGCAGAAATAAGACGGAAGGGGTCTGTACTGCACACGGTAAAAATGTCAAGTATATATACAATTTAATCTGAAACCCTGGACAAAGAAAATCACTGGAGAGGTCTACAGGTAAATGGGAGGATAATACAAGGAAAAGGACACATGGCATCAGAATGAGGACAGGGTGTCCGACACAAGGCAGCGTCCGGTGGCGGGCCCTGTGAATAAGACAACTTCAGGGACCGTAAAAGGGGAGATTATCTGCTCTAGCTGAGTGACTGCAGCTTTTCAATAAGGCAGTTGGTTATGGTCACTTTTAAATCATTCTGTTCCTTATACCTAACTGAACAGTTAGACAGCACTTTATTCATAAAGAGGTAAAAAAATTCATTTCATACTTGATGATAATGATGACGATGTTACAGATGGCGGTACGGCGATAATTGTGATAAGAACAAAACGAAGAAGAAAAATGTTACAAATAATTTCCTATAACACATATTCTTACCCACCTCTATATTATGCAATTAGGTTAAAAAGTGTAAAACTGCCATATAAATAGCGAGTAATATTAGACTATCCCACAATGATGAGAATGGTGACGACAATAATCCTATGTAATATGAAGCTCGTGATTGTTGCTATTTGAAACGCAGGTCTATGAGTGAAAGCGTCACAAATCTGTTCACTGTATCCTACATTACGCAACTCAGCAAATCTAAAACTCACTTTATTCACAGCCCTCTATTAAACGTCACGGCTCCAATGAATTCCCCGCTGTATTTTCTGAGGACTGGCAGATGCGCACTGCAGGTTGGTAATAACAACCGCTAGACACACCATCCTGTTCATTGCCGTCTTTATGTGTGCAGTATGGGGAGTATCGAGTTTCTTGCAAAATTTTACGAAGTAAGAGAAGTTTTACACTGTATTACATCACAGACGAAGTATGCCTATACTCAAATGAGGTGCAGAAGAATCATACGGAGGCAATTCAAATAAATTCCTAAAGATGGCATCAACATAAAACACGTATCATATACACACCGTTTCTCCCGCTCGGCTCAGTCATCTGCACCGCAGATGGTGGCAGTAAGTTCCTCCAAAAGGCCGTGCCATGGCTCAGGCGGTTAGTCGCCGACCTGTCACCGCGGAGGTCCGGGTTCGATCCCGGGTCAGTCCATGTGGGATTTGTGGATTTGGGACAGGTTTTACCCCGAGTACTTCGGTTTTCACGTGTCAATTTCATTCCACTGGTGCTCCATTACAAGGAGAAACGAAAAAACTAATCATCTTCATCACAGGGTTGCACAATAAGCCTCAAGGCTGCGGTGCGTCCGTAGCATCTGCTGCGGGGTCCTTCATCATATAAAAAAAAGTTCCTCCAAAACTCCTGTAAGCCTTTCCCAAGCTACAAGTCACCACAACCAAGAAGACAGCACTCATTGTCACGGCCGTGATAACCCGAATTATCACGTATGGAGGTCACACTGGAAAATTTTTCGCATCTGTAGAAGCCACAGCAGATACGCTACAGTTGAGCAGATCTCCCACACCTGTCTGACGTACAGCACAATACCGGGTACCATTAAAATTGCATTAAATCTCGTACATTCGGCACAGATTGTATGGAGTTAACGATATGCGTAACAAAATAAACAACGTACATATAACGTAACACAAGCGCTTTCGGATTTTTGCATCCAGGAGTCCTACCATTAAATCCGCGGGACGTCACACTTTTTATATTGTTCACAATTGTACATAAACAATGGCACTGCTATTATTAGGGACTGCCATTATCTATTACATTTCTTTGAATAGTTTATTATTTACATGTCTACGTTGATTTGTATATGTGTTAAATCGGTCACAACCTCAAAGCTCCACCCGATCGAAATATTTATAACTGTTGACTTACAAACAATTCATGCATAAGTTGCAGGTATACTCATAGTCTACCTCATTGAACTGCATATTAATTAATAAATTCAAGCATTCCAGCCAAGTGGAATAATTCCATGTTCAGTTCCTAGTAACATAGAGGTAATTAATTAAAGTACATATAGTCACTACAGTTGATCTTACAGGCTACACAAACACGGTTTACTCACATATCTCTGTTCACTCACAACTTCAATTAGCAGAAAAGAGACTTATGGAAATTGCATGTAACAGTTTTGAAACTCCAGTTCCATCTAATTCACACTCCCTTCACACATTCACTTCTACGAGTAGCATGCAGCAACATTCACAAGCGAACGAAACACTGTATTGAAACAAAAGGCTGTTTGCTCGCGCACAGCGTCATGTACACTACAGGCCTATGTCCATCGCGACTAAACAGACGGTAATGAAATACGTCGAGTAATCTCTCAGTTTTCTTAAGCTTGAGCGGCCAAAATTATTTCACCATATCAAAATTCGAGTACAAATATTACAACTGCATGTTTGGTCCACTATCTTTGCCTTAATTACCCGGCATTGAAATTGCATTTACGTAGAGCCATAGTGGCAGACATAGGAAACTCCTTGGTACGTGCGAACAGCAATGACCTGAGAGAATTGAGGTTGGACCTCAAAATTTTAAAAATATATGGGAAGTACTATAATATAAAAATACCAGGATTTATACGTACCTTAAACGATATCATGTTTTGTTAGATCCAAACGTAAATGTAAAGAAGTCTCAGATTATCTGGTCGGAAACTACTCAAATATCTCAACTCTAATCAGGAGATTTTCCATAATCTTGGAATCTTTTATTTGGACTCGAATGATTAAAATCATGTTTAAAAATTTGCTTCCATGCGACGTTCATTATTTCATCACAAATGTGTGTCAGTTAATCTTGATCTTTCCAAGCAAATGGAATAAGTTTTGGAAATCAATAAACAGGTAAAAAGGTGTAAGAACTTGACACTTCAGTGTCACTGAACTGTTCTTTTATAACCGAATCACATCGCAGTGCTAGCAGTTCCAGTTGTATATCTTTGCTTTATCAGTGTCAAAATAATATGGTGCAGCGAACATTGAAAGTGTCAGTTCACAAAGTTAAAATCTTGAAATCCATTTTCAAATTCCTTTGTCAGAAATTCAATAGTTTCTTAGTAGCAATGAACCGCACATTTAACTCACAAGTTAAAGGATATGCATCTTTCAAATGCATTGAATTTTCACTTTTATTTGTCTGTGAAGAAGCCGAAGTTTGACGTAAAAAGCTTTTGTATTATCATAAAGTATGCCACCAAATTTTCTCATCCGTGTGCTTTCACATTTAACTCATTCACATGCTGTGCAATATCAACTAAAAATGCCGGATCTCATTGCCATTTCATATTTTTATGCCGCTAACGTTTGCTTCAATCCAAAACAATATAACAGTTTCGCTTGTCAAATCATAAAATGATCCAACATCTTATGGCAGACTAACCAACGAATGTGTGTTAATATGGCGAATCTCCATACCCACTGTCAATATCAAGAATAAACCATCGCCAATATAATACTCGGTCACGAATAAAGTAAACGACTGGCACAACCCTTTTTAAAAAGTGCTGCAGTATTACTATTTTGTCACACAACACATCCTGGTGGTATTACACAATGAAAGCGTTCACTTTACTAACGAGTTTTTCATTAACTCTTCTCTCAAGGCCGTTTTCATTACTCGTCACAGCAAAAGTCCGGTCAGTCAGAATACGCAGAAGTTTCTTGAATATAAGTTCATATTTTTAGTACATCATGTATCTCGCAGAAAACATCTTTTCCAGCAGACGCTATGCACGGAAATTAATTTCAGCAGGTCTTCATTTACACCAAAATTTGAGTTAGAACCGTGAATAAACGCTTCAATCTGAGTGGTACATTTAACATTTGTGTTTTTATCCACTACTATCGATTAGGCTTGAAAAATTGTATTAGTCGAGGTCAATTTAGCCACCAAATCATTTGCTGTATCGTTCATACAGGGTGTTTCATAAATCCCTCCGGGATTTCGGAGGTCTGTAGCTCAGGAGCCAAATCAAACACGGGGATGAGAGCAAGTCAGTGAAAAGAGTACATATCCAAGTCTTGAACCTACCTTACAAATGTTCAATATGTCCCCCTTTGGTGACTCGACAGACGTCAATCCTGTAATCTAGCTCCTACCACACACGTTCCAACATATGAACGTCGATGGTAGCAACTGCATCCATAATTCTTAGCCGAAGCTCCGGTAAATCTCTTGGTAAAGGAGGCACGTAAACAAGATCTTTAACGTAACCCCACAGGATAAAGTCACATGGAGTAAGGTCGGGTGACCTGGCAGGCCAGGGAATAAGTGTTGAGTCTTCGTCCGCCATGTTCGCACACCACTGCCTCCTAGCGGAGAAACGGGTAACTACGCCATCGCATCTGTCACGAAACAACTGTTACATTTCCTCTATCCGTTGGCATGCTTTTATCTCTTATATGTGGGTTTGCTACTGCACGGCCAAGCCTCTAAATCCCGGATGGACTTATGAAACACGCTGTACATTCAGCCTCTGTTTTTTTGCTGAGGTTTATGTTTTTTAATCCTTGTACTTTTCCGGAGAGATGAGTTTAGTTAACTTCTTAGCGGTGGCGCAGTTGGTTGACGCACCGCGCCACAAGACGGGAGGTTCCGGTTTCGATTCCCGGTAAGGTCTTTGGAAATGTTCAAGTGACCTATTCCTTCTGTCCGCATTCAGTAGCCCTGGGGTCCACTCAGCGCGTAGACCTGACAACTCTGCCGTCCTAGTTACGCCGATTGTCAAAGTGAGGATAAAAGCCCCACATTACATCCCTCCTCGGAGTGTTCATAACTTGTTAGGGAAAGCTTTACCTTTACATATAACTTGAATAAAACACTCTCGAACACATAGTCTTGTAACAAGGTTTTGAGCTGGTTGTAATTAAATTGGCCAATATAAAGTTTTCTTTAGCTGCTCATTCAGTTGATTTATCAAATTTATAAAACACTTCTGTTGCACAAATTCTGATGATGGATCTATTGCAGCCGAAACATATGTAGGGTTATTGGACTTGGTTTAAATTGTTGAGTTCTGTTGCACAGTTTATTAGTTATACATTTTTCTGTAAACACACATTATTCAGTGTGGTGTGTTGCATAATGACGTTTAACATTACACTCTGCAAATGCCGATCATCTTTTGACAAATCAAACATATAATATTCCTTCGAATTTGCGAACAAAAATATTCCTCTTGCCCTTGATGTTGAAATGTGCAACTCTCGTCTTCAACGAGAACCTTACGTTTTCTAGCAGCAAATGAGTTGTGTTTTGACATTACTGGGTTTAGCACTTACACTACGGATACAATTAAATATCAGTAATTCCACTACAACTACAACAATATTAACTCCCGATTACGCTTAGCCCTTGCTTTACGTCCCACTTGTTTTACGTCTTTTTGCTTTAAGGCCCCTTGCCAATATACAGCACTTCTTAATTTATGCCCTCTCGTTTTTGGTTTAGCGCCCTTTGGTTGGCTGCGCTTTATTACGCTAATCCCTACCTATTCATTATTTCTTATGAGAATATCAACTTCGATTCACACTTTTTGATTTAGATCCACATTTTTAGGAACAAAACTAGGGCGTAAAACAAATGCTTGTTGTATTCCTCTGAGCACAGACACGTTGCAACACTTCTGAGTCTGACTCTCGACTTACTGCACGTTGCAACTCGCCTGCGCAAAGCTATCTCTTCTCGCAGAATATACTTAATCCGTCGCAGTAATGAAGTCATGCAGTCGGCGTGTATTAGGCGATGGTTTCATCATACATGGCCGCCGTCAAAACTCATAAAACATTAAGCTTTGCTCAGCAATTGGATAATCGGCTGTACAACCTTATCCAGTCAAACCTTTCTATTTATAAATCGTAATCGTCGGGCCGTATTCACAGTTTGTTTTGAAACATTCTGCGGGCCGCCACACGAACTCGAACGGGCCACATGCGACTCGCAGGCCGCCAGTTTAACGTTACTGATCTACGGCCTCTTTGGTCCTGCCATACTTCTTGACAATATTTCGTAACGGCACGATTTTTAAAAGAATTTATTTCATACAAATGAGTCCTGGTTTTCTCTACACATTTTATCAAAACTTTTCTCAACCAAAGGATTCAGCGAGATATTATCACAAATGTATGCAAGTCTTCAAGTAAAGTAGCTGTTAGTTTGTCCGATTTTAATCAAACTTAAATTTTATCCACACATTTTAGTAACAATACAACATAAAAGTTCACAAAAACCCGACCAGTTTGAGCCGAGTTTCCTCCAGGGATGATAGACAAGAAGCAGTTAATACTCGCTTTTTGCAATTGTATTTCCAACGCGCCTAAAACGACTGAAAGTTTGTGACTTATAAAAAATGTGCGTCTAATGTGGATAAAGCATAAAATACCGATGCATACAATTCAATGTTGGACTGCCTATAAAACGTACGTACAATACGAGAGAAATGAGACAGAATGGTGGTACAGATGGGTTAGTTTTAATTAATTGTTTCTAGACACTGAGTTTGGTTTGCTTTCCTGGAATCCCATGACAATCACTTACGTAGAATTGAAGCAGGTTTAATCAAACTGTCTTTACTTGCAGACAACAAATTTTCATGTGCAGTTCGTGCTACTTCATTGTCATCCGAGTTGCCTTACGTATGCATCAGTCATAAACGCGCTCTAAGAAAACGGACACAGCGATGCTCTTTCAGATACAGTGCACTATTCTAGTAGAGACACGGAAATGATAAAGTTGAATAATCTGGCTGACTACTGTATTGTTAGTTGTTCATTGTAGTAGTAAAATATTTATGACGAAATACACAACTTCTCGGAAACGCACTTCAGTTTTATCCGTTCCTTGCATAATAAAGTGAACGACAATGTATTTTTGTCTATCCGGCTGCAGTGTTAGAGCCGAAAGTAATTTACAGATTTGCGAATTTATATAATTAGGCCTACAGTAACTGCATTTAATTTTCGTTCAGATTTTTTCACTATAATAACCTACTTCACATGAAGCCCAAATAGAACTTACCGACTTTCTGTAAAACGAATTATCCTACAAAGTGGGTAGGTACCGTACAATATAACAGTTCATTCAAGTTCTGACACGTTTTGAAGTTGTAGATACTTAACGTAATGCAGTGTAAATGCTTCATAATTATGATGTGTCACGTCTGTAGTATTATTAGGTCTGAAAGTGTGCAAATGTAAGATATCTGCAATAATTAAGTCAAAGATGTAAGCAAACTCGAAAAAAGCTTCTTTAGATAATACGTATTACATTTCAAAATTAAACACACATTTCCTCTGCTGTGTCATTAAAGCGTGCTTCGCCAGATGCGAAGCCGTCGTTTTAACCATGCCAGTAGGGCCCATGCAATTAACATGTGCACTCCACCACTGCTGTAAGAGAGTTTGAACAAACGCTTACACAGCTGATCGGTATCCCGTATTGTAGTGCTAAAATACGAGAACACTCCTGCTTTTATAAGTGTGTAAAATCGTCTTATGCGTGTTCAACCCCTGTTGGAGTCAGCGACGAAGCGCTTACTGTAACCGTGTGAGCCCGGCTAATGTTGCATGAAGGTTTAGCGTTTGGCCCTCAAGGTCCATTAACCGTCCCTGTGGTACTCCTCGGATCAAAGTATATGCACTGTTATTCCAGATTAAATCTGTGGAGAAACGAAGTTTCTACGTGATTCCACTGTCTTTATTGTCACCAGTTCAACATTCTATATCATTCATCGAAGCGAACCCCACGAGCACTGAGCAATTTGAGTAACTGAAAATCAAATGCCGTTAACCTCAATTATCATTGCCCGCATTAGTACTGGGAGGGGGCATTATAAAATAATCACAGTACGCAGAGGGGGATGTTGGATTTCACTAATTAGTATCGTTATTTCTTTGTAAACTAGTAACGGCCTTGGCATTCCTGTAAAAAAGTGAAGTCAGTATCACAAAAATAGGTGATATTCTTAGGGCAGGGTCCCACTTCAGCAAACAATTTAACTGTCAGGAACTTCCACTGTTATGAATACCGAAGATCACTACAGTCACCAACAAAGTCCGAACTTCAGTTCTATTCTGACCTAGATAAATTCAGTTTAAAGTCAAAACCGATTCAGTAACATTCTATATCATCCGTCTCCTTCATATCCTTCCGAACCCAGTATCTTTCCTGTTCTTGCTACGATCTGTCCAAGAAATTCCCCAAGACAATATATCATATACAGATGGACGAACTCAAAAGCCTCCTTCACGACTGCGTTACGTAATCTGACGAGGGCTGTAGGTAATATCCTACTCCCAGCATTATATAAGTAGAGTCAAGAAAGCTTCTCAGGCTATCAGGGAATAATGACAATCGCTTCCACTTTGTATGCGTTCTTTCTTGAGAGCATAAAGGAGGACCTATGTGTCCGCCTGCATGTTTCATATTTAAAAATCCTGGATGTGCAAAAAAGTTGGTGAATGATGTACAATAACAGATCTTGGAAAAATTCCATCTTTTATCAAGGGAAACCTAGAGGTTCTACCAGACAAATTTAACGTATAAAGAATCAGTACTTAAGTAATGAGCACTTCAAACAACTAAAATAAACTATCATAATATACAGGAACGTATTAAGAGAACTGTACATGTGCCCAGTAGGAACTTCAGGTTTAAGGTTCTGCTTGGAAATCCTTGATTATCTAAGAGACGAAAAAAAGGAAGCAGATTATTAGAATCCTACCGACATAAAATAAATAACATTAAGACTATAATTGATCACCCAGTTTGCATGTCACCCTCTCCTCACATTTAGAACAACAAAGCCAGGCAATCAGATAATATATCCAATGATCGACGTATTCATACGAGCTACGCAGAATCATTATATTGTTTTTCTTGTTTCGAATTAAGATGATGGAAGACAGAATATCATATTGTTCTACCTTTACAACACCTGTTAATTCCTACTTTTAACATACCAAAACTGTATTTATGGTACACAGATGTACTTTATCACAGTCCCGGTCATCAGACAGTAAGAGGCTCTTAGTGGGAACATATTGGGGATCTCCTGCGTAGTTGGCTGCAAGACAAAACTGTCAAGATTACTAACACTTTTACAAAGTACTTTGAGAATTAATTTATAACACAAATTTATTTTTCTTTACGTATTTTGATCGTAATTCCAAATTCGTGTTGGTAAAATTCACAGGTCTAGACTTTTAGCGTCTAGCGTTATAATATATCAAGAGATGTTAGTTATATTTATGGTTATAAAATATCAAAGTTCCTCAGAACTGACGTGACCGTTTCTTAACGAGATAGCTCGTTCACAGTGGCGGAAAGGTTAAAATAATTAGTGAATGATAAAAATGAGGGGGCTATCAAGGAGGTCAGTATCACGACTAAGATTACTGGGTCGAATTATAGTTGTCTGATATTAAAAGCATGGCAAGTATATACACTATGATGGAGTCGTAGGATTTGTAAGTCTCGTAAAATCGCTCACAAAGTAGTTGGTTCTAGCGTTTCTTTGTGAATAGTGAAGTATTACTTTAATACACGACACGACACCTTGCAACGTATTCGCAATTATTCCACCCTAATCATCACCATAAAAAGCATTACAGCAGTATTATGGCGTCTAAAGCCAGCGTAATCCAATTTTTCTGCGCATTTCTTTCCATTATGAAAATCTAATTGTGTATTCCCATTACTCAGCTAAAATTCGATAAGAGAAATGACTTTTTATGCTGTGCGCCGCCAATCGGATTATTCCTGTACTTAACGTAAACACATCTCGGGAACACGACACCGTTTCCCGAGCGCTACACCGCAATATAATCGAGTATGTACTGTGTCTTAAACCCTCTGCTTATGTAATATTAAACTAAATCAAAAATATAGGGGAAAAGATCAGCGTTTCTTGACTGCAGACATTTTACGTGTCTTTGATTTATTAAACAGTTTGTTCTATTGTATCAGCAGTTCACGCGCGGGATTGCACGAAACAATGTCCTTGTTGCGAAAACGTTTACTGCACATTTTGTCACAAGTGTATCGAAAACACTGCGCCGAGATGTTGGCATTCCTGCTCCGTATTTGGGTGTCATGGATTCAGTTGTTAGGACGGAGGTTGTCTATACTTTCTGGCATTTCTAGGACTTCCCTCACTCCCTGCAGGTAAATGGTGGAACTTCTCTAGAATAACATAAACTACGACCACTCTCTTTCACAATCTTTCCAATTCGTTGCTTGCAATCTTCCAACCATGCCACAGCGTCCCTCATTAAACAGACTGAGAAACAAATGTCATCTAAATTTACGACTTAGCCTGTTTCATGATTTGTTTCATAAGCAGTATATTACTGCTTTTTGCATCTGTTTTCAAACGGACAGTGTTCCTTTCGTCAAAATTGAAGAACGACCACGGCGTCCAACCATTCCCCTACCGATCAGATACACAGATATATTTCCCTACTTGGTGAAGCAAGCTGCAGCTTAAAGCTGAACACTTGCCTCCACCTAATGCCAAGGTCGAAAATGTATACACCCACATCTTCGTGCGCTTTCAAGAAGCGATGCTTGAAAATGAAGAATTCACGTGTATTGTGATCATTTCGATTTTGTTACGAAACAGTGATTGTGGTTTATGTCATGGGTTTGGTTTTGTGGTATTAATTTCGATTTCTTTTCTGTCTTAGTTTTACGTTTTCATGGCTATTCCCACAAATCTATTGCATACTTTCTAACATTCACGCCGACAAAACTTTATCCTAGTGCGCACACGTATTGCCATGTTTGGTCAGCAATCGAAAAAAAAATCTTCGAGCCTAATTGAGCAGGTATCACCCCATCGTCTTATGAGAAGATTCATTTCTAAAAACGTTGTGCAAAGTGTGTAACCTGCGTCAAAATTTCTTGAAAGCAACTGGAAGACAATCACACAGCTAAAGAAATGTGCCACATATTGACAAGATGTATTTAAAGGCAAAAGGCCACAAGCCACAAAAAGCCTGCACAGCGTAACAATGCTGGCGCGTTCACGTCCCTCTGTTAAATTATGTCCAAAAGCGGTAATACTTTTGTAAAAAGCGTACTGGATATAAAAATCATGTCTCACTTTTCTGCAACTTTTGCGTTCCGCACAATATTTAGCGACTTTACGTCCCAGATGCAAACAGAACAGCGAATTGAGCTTCATGTCAAGTGTCCATTATTTTTTGTCCGGTTTTAATAAAAAATTGGAGAAAGGTAACAAATTTTGGTAATAGTCATAGACTTCAAGAAATTGTGTCTAGAGATTCTCGCGTTTTATATGTGGAGAGAAAAGTACGGCGAGGCTAATTTGCGCATTTTTCGCAAATTCCGTTGCAAATGCGCAAAAACTTTCCAGCTCTTAGATAACATCTGCAATTAGATAGAGACATGTGCACAAAACAGAGCCTAATTATGCGAGTTTTGAGGTTTCCACAGCGGTGTAGTCGAGGATTCCAGTCTTCCGACTTGCGACGCCGCCTTGCATCCCAGTAAACCGGAACCCAGACCTAATTATCTCACTGTAAAAATGGCAATCGTCTTATTCAATTTAGCTAAATTTATTCTATTTGCAGGACTAGCAGGTCTTTCAACAGAAAGGCTGATTGATCTTCAATAGCGGCAGCAGTATCTTTTGTTCAGATTTGTGAAAACAACAGTCTTCCTCATAATGAAATTTTGCGTACGTTTTGCACACAGATCTTCTCTGTCCGCCAGCCTATATCGATAGAAAATATCAATGAAAACTGCGAGCTTTGTCAACAGTTAGAACAGTGCAACGGTAACAATCTTAACTAATTGGTTTATTGGTAGCATAAAAGCACAGATTTAAGTACACTTTGAGGGAAACAAGAAAGGACACGTTCAACACTGTGTAACGCTATTGAGTGGCATTTTGACATAAACGAACATTGGCTCGATAAATACTGTTATAAAATAAAGTGAAAAGAAGAGTGAACACAGAACACCAATTAGTGGCCCCACTCAGAAGATACAATTATTTTATTAGACACCATATTAAATTATATTCAAAGTCGACAGTGGACAGACAAAGAGTCTGAAAAAGGTCAAACTATCACAGAACAGGATAGACTATTGTATAATTCGATTCTACAGCCAAGTTCAATCATTTGTATAGAGCAGTGGTATTCATCCTTTTTTGTTCACGTACCCCCAGATATAATTTCTCTTCAACTTTGTTCCCCCAAAGTTGTTGGTGCATAATTCAAATTATACATAATCTATAATTTACACCTAAAATAAGTTAAATAAATTACATCCAAAATAATGTATCAAATAATAAGTTTTAAATGAGAAAAAGGAGAGTCAAGCCATTAAATAACAAATATATTATATGCACTATGTGGAATAAAATAAAACTAGCCGCCCAGATAAGAATCGCATAAAGGAGAGAGAAAAAATGGCGCCCCAAATCCCATGTCCTTACGTCCGGGTCTCTTGTGGCTAAACTTAAATCTGACCCTGATGATTCAGTGATTATCACGAAATAATACATTTATTTTTTTTTCAATTTTACGTACCCCCTAAGATGTCTTCGCGTACCCCTTGGGTAGGCGTACCCCAGGTTGAATTCCACTGGTATAGAGGGCTGGACTTGTTTCTTTTTTTTAATCCTGTAACATGTGTTCATTTTATTACAATTTTTCTCCAGCAATAAACACTTACATTCAGTTAGTTCACGCTGTAACTCAGATGACAGTAATAAGTTGCTCAGAACATTAACGATGTACGGTTTTACGTAGTCGAAAGATCTCCCCTGACTCAGCGATTTGTAGACTCTTCAATCACAGAACACTCGACAAACTCTAAGTACTTACAGACTACGAGGAAGTGCATCTGTTTCTGCCTTTCTGCCTCTACGAGGACGCACAAGTTTAAATTTCGCCCACAATATTCGTAATAATAAGGACTTCTAGAGTACCTGCATATGCCTCACTAGTAAACAGTTCGGTCTAGAAGCTGCACAGCAAACTCATAACACGTAAAGATAGGTAATACATCCTTCAATATGGGACTCGCAGCCAATATCCATTTGTTGTCACTATTACAACCGCTAGCCCACAGACCAGGGTAGCACACGACTAAAGAGTATGACTAATAGACAGTTCGGATTTCGGGGATGGTTAATAGATATTGTTATTGACAAGTTCCACAGATTTATTCAGCATCTCCAAGGAATTAAAGGTTAGTGCCTTGACATGGGCTGCGCTGTGTTCTCCCAAATCTTCCATAATTTTAATCCTCAATTTATTTCGACAAAAACGTGCCACTGATACGACGTCATTAAAACACAACCACAACTGTGACACGATTGTGTTGAAAGACAACCATGACAGCAGCCATATTGTTCATCGCCATTGTAAGTTTTCAGTTTGTGCCTAAACCTATATAAAGAAATTCAGTAAGTAATATAACCCTAATTATCACCGCTATGGACCTTAATCTATGCAGCTGACAAAGCGTCGTTAAGAAACCAAAACCATGATACTGTGTTAAACCGCGCAAATGATAAGTATACTATTCTTAGCCATACGAGGAACTTAATTTCTGTAACTCCCAAATAAACACAGCGGAAATAAAAAGGAAACGTCGTGAGCATTACATGCATGTGAGTATTATGTTGGACAGCGTCGGAGGTGACTTGACAGATAAAGGCATGTCGGGGAAAATAGGTTGTACAGACTGGACTAAAATGGCTCAGCCGAGGCAACCAACTTTGCTGTTCACGGTGAAGTTCCGTCAGGTTTCCCTTCATCTAACTCTATGGTGCAAAGTCCTTCTTGACAAGCCAATAGTTCGTTAGCTACTTACCAAATTCCCGGTATTTTATGGAATCCAAAGGTTCATAATCCCGTTAGCAGCAGCCCGCCACTTGCCCTCATCTTGAGACATATCAAGATCAATCCAGTCCACATCCACCCACCCTATTTCTTCAAGATTAATTTTAATATTATTCTCCATCTACACCTAAATCTTCCAAGTGATCTATTTCCTTCAGGTTTCGCCACTAGAAGCCTGCATACACTTCTTCTCTCCCACATAAGCACCACATGCCCCGCCCCATCCCATTCCCCTTTATTTACCGACCAAATACTAGACCCTATCTTCCGCAGCACCATAATTCTGGAACATCCTCACCCTATCTATTTTCTTCCCTTAATGTGAAAGACCAAGTTTCACACCAATAAAAACAACAGGCAGAATTATAGTTCTCTACGCTGTAATATTTAGCCAATCCCAGTGGCCGCGCGGTCTAAGGCGTGGGTCTACGGCCGCTCGCTTGCTGGGATTGTGGGTTCGAAGAGTCTGCAGCGAGACACGGAAGCGAGCGGTGGTCGAACGTTTGCATAAGCTGTGTTAGTGAGTAGACGAAAGAGTAAGAGTAATAGTACAGTATACGTGACAACAAGTCTCAAAGGAGCAACATGGAAGAAAGGAAAGACACCATGGTCTGTACTTTCACCAAGGAAAGTCCGCGAGTGTCAGCATTGGACATTCACGAGTGGATACACCACAAACTGCAACTCCACGAACAAGACGTCAGAATGATACAAATAGATGGCATTCGACGACAAGTTTTCATTAAGGTAAGAGACACGACCATATTAGAGACCATTATTGACAACACAAATGGATGTGTAACATATGAACATACGGAAGGAATAATATCTAACGTACAAATAAACATGGCAGGCATAGGCAGGCGCAGAATACGCATAGCAAACCTGCCACCAGAGATAGCCAAGACGGTCATCAAAGACACCATAGGACAATACGGACATGTAATCGACCTACAAGACGAAAAGTGGACTGGGGCGTACCGATACAAAGTAGACAATGGCATTATCAACGCAACGGTCGACTTAAAAAAACACATTCCTTCTCATCTAACGATAAAAGGGCATAGAGCCTTGATAGATTATGAAGGACAGGTAAAAACATGCTATGTATGTAACGAACCAGGACACGTAGTAACACAATGCCCGAAGAGAGAGAAACAACAAGGAATAAAAACAGTACAAAATCGACTGACGTGGGCAGAGAAGACAAAAAGTGACAAAGAGACGACGGAGGAAACAACAACAGACCTGAAACATCACAAAGAGAAAACGGACTTGCACACAACAACAAGAGATCAGGCCCAACAACAAAGTGCAAAGCAACCCACAAATGAAGCGATGGAAGTAGAAGACAACACAACAAACATAGCACAAGTACCGAACACAGACACAATACGAAACGAAAACAAAATGGAAGAGGAGGCAGATAACCAACTACACGAACTGAACCAACAGGCAGAAGAAAAAGACAACGCATCACAGAGAAGAGGGAAATTACGAAGAGAACGTACACTGCCCAAAGACACAACAACGGAAGACACAAATTTAACAACATCTTCAGAAGAGGGACAAGAAGAAAACACACATAGTATACGAATAGAAGGCGTTAAAGTCAAACGGGACGAAGCTACTACCCAAGCAAGGGCGATACCAGAAAAAAAGAGAGGAATTTCCCACCCTCACAAAGACAACAAGAACGGAGAACACCACAACTAAGACCGTCATGAACAGACTGAAGAAACCACGGACCGAAATGACGAAGAAGGAGGAGAACAACAGCAACAGAAACACCAGAAGCAGGAAAAGTGGTGAGACAGAACAACATCAATAAACATAGCAGACAAAACAATGACAGAATACACTTACAGCATTGCAACGCTAAACATAAACGGGATTAAGGAAGGGACGCGAATGACAATGCTAAACGAATACTGCATAAAACAAGACCTAGACATACTGTTAATACAGGAAGTAACACATGAAAACTTCGCAGCAATAACAAATAGAAACATATACCTCAACATCGGAACAGATAGAAGAGGAACAGGCATCATAACAAAGAATAACATCGAACTAGAGAAAATAGAAAGACTACCATCAGGGCGAGGGATATCAGGATACTGGCAAGGACTATACATTATAAACATATACGCACCATCAGGTACTAGCAAAAGAGCCGAAAGAGAAGAGTTTTATAAGACGGAAGTGCCATACCTACTACGACACATGCCAAACAACTACATCATAGGCGGAGATTTCAACTGCATACTCCACAAACGAGATTGCACGGGAACACCTACATACAGTAACGCACTGGAGACTCTTATCAGACGATGCGGGTTAGTGGACGCATGGAACACCGAAACACAACGCGTAGGATACACACATTACGCAACACGGAGCGCGTCACGAATTGACAGAATTTACATGTCCCCCGAACTGAGCAAAAAGAAAATTAGTACCGAACTAAAAACAGCGGCGTTTACAGACCATAACACGATTGTCCTCAAGATAAAACATGGACAAACAACAACAAATTGGGGAAGAGGATATTGGAAATTAAACAACACACTGCTAAAAGGAGACGACATACAGGAAGAATTTCAAAAGAAATGGAAAAGCTGGAAAACAAAAAAGACTAAATACCAAAACACACAACAATGGTGGGAAAAATACACAAAACGTGAAATACAATGGTTCTTCAGACGAGAAGGCAAACAACGCGCACAAGAGCAAAGGAACAACGAAGAATTTTATCACGCATGCATCAACGAACTATTCCGAAAACCACCGGAGGACCCAACAGTCTACGAAAAAATAAAATACTTCAAGGCAAAGATTATTCGATTACACGGAAAACAAATGGAAACATTAAAGGCAAACTTAAGTGAGACAGACATACTACAAGATGAACAACCAGCATTATATCACATAATCAAAGTCCACACAAGAAGAAAGAAAAAATTAATCACGGCAATAGTAGACCAACAAGGACGACGGATTGAAACGAGGCACGAGATCCAGGAAAGTTTTCGACGCGAACTACAAACGAAATTTGAACAGATACAAATAGACAAAGAGAATGCGGAAATGTTATACGACACTATAACAAACACAGTAGACAGAGATATGCATAGCACATTAGACGCGACGATCACAAAGCAAGAACTCGAAACAGCCATCACACGGAGCGCAGTACGAAAGGCACCAGGGGAAGATGGCTTAACAGCAGAGCTATATCGATGGGGCAAGGACATCATGCAAACTGAGCTACTAGAAATGTATAACGAGATGTTCCACAACGGACAAATGACTCCACAAATGACACAAGGAATAATAGTATGCATACCGAAGAATACAACACCAAAATACGTCCGGGATTACAGACCACTAACACTCCTTAACGCGGACTACAAGATATACACGCGCATAATAGCACATCGCATGCAACAGACACTACACAAGGTCATACACAAAACACAGCACAGCGGTATACCAGGACGAAGCATCGTAGACGCGGCTGCGGGTTTAAGAGACATAACGGCCATAGGCGCGAGACGGAGAAACGGAATATGCCTCATAACACTAGACTTCCAAGGAGCATTTGATAATATATCACACGAGTACTTGACAAACCTACTAGAACGATACGGCTACAGCACAGGCATAAGGCGCGCAATTCACTCACTCTATGCAACAGCACAATCAAAACTGGCGATCAACGGACACTTAACTAAAAACATCAACATCCAATGCTCAGTGCGACAAGGTTGTCCACTCAGCACAATCCTGTATGCTTTGGCACTAAACCCTTTTCTCATATCAATAGACCAACAACTACAAGGAATACGAATCGGAAAACATAACCATAAGGTGACAAGCATAGCCTACGCCGATGACGTGACAGTCATTCTACAAGACCACAATGAAATCACGCAACTCCAAAAGATAATAACAACGTATGAAACAGCCACTGGAGCTAAGATACATTGGGAAAAGACAAAATGCATACCAATAGGACATTGGGATCAAAACAAACCAGTAGGACAACTAACATACGCAAACAAGACCAAAATACTAGGGATCGAGTTCCACAACACGATGGAACAAACAATTGAAAGGACATGGAACGACGTAATACAGAAACTCCACGGCAGTATAAAAGATATATACACGCGGAAATTGGACATAATACAACGAATGAAGATAAGTAACACCTACTTATTGTCAAAAATTTGGTACATAGCACAACTGCTACCACTAACCGCCAGACAAGCTCAACACATCACGACTATAATACTAGGACAATTGTGGAAAGGTTGGATATTCCGAGTGCCGGCGTCGACACTGTACAACCGAACATCAGAAGGAGGAATAAACATGGTAGACGTAAGAGCAAAATGCGCTACCCTGTACTTTATGCGCATGGAACAGCAAAGACACATACAAGAACTCCCGACAGCGCAGTGGCTACGGACGCTATACGCGACAATACAATGGAAAAACCCACCCAACATGGCATACCTCCCGAAAGAACTAGAATATCTTACACATTACATACACGAATGGGCATACATAGGGGAAAAACGGAACACCGAAACTACCAAAAGCTATAAAAGACGCATCTATGAGACGAACAGACAGAAAGATAAAGCAGCCAACCCACCGAGGGAGATGCGAATCACACGAAAATACCCCAACATCAAGTGGCAAATGGTTTGGAAGAACATACACATGCCATTTCTCCCGCACAAAGTACGCGCAGCATGGTTTACGGTGGTACACGACATTATACCAACAAATGAAAGGCTCCACACGATCAACCTTCACCCAGACGAAAGATGCAAAATATGTCAGGAAAGAGACACACTGATCCACCGCCTAACAGGATGCAAAGAGACGAAGAAAATATGGAACTGGACACAAAACCGAATAGCCTGGTATTTACGAACGAATCCAAAAGAAGTGCAGGAAAAATGGGTAACATTCCCCGACTACACATTATGGCCGAGACAAAGGCATAACGTAACAACATGGATACTGGGACACATGATGTGGTACGTCACAGCAAATATGACGACACCGACACTGATGGACTACATGGACTACATGAAGAGAACGAGATGGAAGGTACACAACCAGCGACACCATAAACAACACTGCGGGAACTACTTACAAATACTGGACTACTAAGGACATTGGTCAGAAACGGATAAAACACCTAGACAAAACAGTCAACTAAAAGCAGGAAAAGGTAAGAAATAGATTTGACTAACAGAAGTAAAGATAATAATGAATCAGAAGACAAAAGTTAACAATGTGTATACCAAAAATGTAAAACAAAGTGTACAAATGTAACATGAATAACCGCCATTTTAATTAAAAAAAAAAAAAAAAAAATCCCACCGGGGGCATGGATGTTTGTGTTGTGTTTGTTGTAAGGACGGTAATATGGAACGTAAAGTGACATGAAGGACGAAAGGATTTAAACAGTACAAAAATGGATCAAAGGGAAAAAACCCCGGACAGGCAAAAAAATAAAAATTCCCGCTGGGGGCATGGATGTCTGTCTCTTTCGAGTGTCTTATGTTGTCAGGTAGAGGTCTCTGCGTCGGGCTGATCACTCGTCCAGAGGAGTGTGGTGTGTCTGAGTGTGATCGTGAAGCCTCGACAATGAGGAGGTCCTGACCCACTATGGGCTGTTGCGCCATGAGAAGAACACTGGATAAGTAACTTACATATTTGCCATAAATTGCCTTTGTTTACACGCCAATCTTTTTTACTTCTTTGAGCTTAATTTATTTTCAAGATGCATTCTTCCTTCAGTTTTCGATCTACACATATTGCTCCTGTCAAATATTGGGCGTTCATTATACTTGTCTTTTGGTTCCTTTGTTTCAAAAAAAAAAAAAAAAAAATCCCGCCTAGGGCATGGATGTCTGTCTTTTGTGAGTGTTGTGTGTTGTCAGGTAGAGGTCTCTGCGACGAGCTGGTCCCTCGTCCCGAGGAGTCTTACCGAGTGTGGTGTGTCTAAAGTGTGTGATCGTGAAGCCTCGAAAAAAAATGTGGCGGCCTAGGCCCCCAAGCGGCTGTCGAGTCATTGGAAAAAAATGATGTAATATTTATGTTTAGATAAAAAAATCGCTAAAACGAAAAACTCTGGACCGAATTGTCGCAGGAATTCTCCGAGTGTAATCTGCTCCTAATTTATCCATACGTGAAATTTTGATTTGTCTTCACAGAATCGTTCCCAAACGTTTCAGCTTTTCCTCATTTTCAAAGGACTGATTAGCTATGTGTATCCCTATGTGTGATTTGGCCTGCAATCTGCCGATAATACACAAACACATACTTCTTTTCGGATTACCTGACAAGAGGACATTATTTGAAGAACTGAATGAATGTATAGTGCTCATGCAATAACATTATTCTACGTAGTTTGTCACCTCATTTGCTAGTTAGGCAGTCAGGTGGTAATTCCAGTGGTAATTTCATATTCATTTGTTTAATGACATATCCTAGAGTAGCCGACAAGAGTTTCATTACCTGTGAAATCGGCTACAAATATTGATTAAAATTCATAAGTTTTCGTAAGTACCTCAAAGAGGATGCAAAGGTAATGCGGGAAACTATGCAATCAATTCTTCCGCCCCGATCACTTCTATTCACAATTTTCACCCACCTCCATACCAACCTACACATTTGTATACATATACATACGAATACACAACTATCATTTGAAATTAAATAGGCCTAACCTTCGTAGTTACAATGAATATTGTTGTTAAGGAACGTAACGAATAAGCCTCCTGTATTCGAAGAGTTAGTACGTTCGTTTCTAACATTACAAAATTAGTTAATTTTATCGACAGAAAATGGCGGTCAGTCTCGAAGCGAGTGACTGTTTATGTTCTAGATTCGCTTCATGACTATCGATCTGACAGTGCCGTCGCCACGTGCTGTTTCTCAGACGCATAACGTCTCTGAGAGTAAGGGGTCGTTCACTCTACCCAGCCACCCACCCCAAAATCGATTCATGTTATGGGACAGACGGGATAGCCCCCACAGTATTGCAGAAAATAATAATAGATAGAACAGTGGTTAGTTCTTCAAACGATCGTATATCGGGTTAAGTAGTCAGTGGAATTCTGCCTGTTCTAAATTCCGTACACATAAGAAAGGAAGGATGAACAGGAATGCGAACAAAATGGAGTTCAGAGCGCAACATTAAAGAAAAAACACATAAGTCTATCGTACGTTTTGGGATTAAAAACGAAACACTTAAAACAAAACTGAAGCTTTAATTCACTTCCTCGTGCAGGCAGTTTGGAACGTTTTTCGCCTCTGTTGAAGCCACTGTAGATACTGTGTAGCAGTCATTCCAGATCTATTGGATTTATGTAAAATTATTATTTAAATTGTATTAAATCGCCCACATTAATCACATAAAACACAACTGAGTTAACAAAAATGTAAAAAATGACTCAAAATATGTGCAACTTATTAAAGGGGGTATACAACTCTCCCCACTTAAAAATCACCACACCGATCCCGATTCTGTACTAAGAATTGCCACACTCTACATTGTGAAGTAACGTAATTCAGAAATGTGAAGTTAGGAGAAACCCATTATGGACTCTAAAATACCTCTAGCGATCGTTTGCAGTAACCCAGTAAATTAGCTTAAATTCCAATGGACAGGAGTCGTCCAGATGGATTTAACGGACTCGAATTGCATATTGTCACGCATATCACTTGGTGCGACTCGCAGGTGATGGGGAGTCCTAGCAGAAGGTTTTAACTGGAAAGGAAATGCCCCTTATGTAGTTGAAGACTTTATCAGAAATGTTCTTCCTAGTAACCCAACACCATGGAAACTTTTGTTATGGGTCAATATTGAGTTACAAGTTCAGACTGTGGTCTTCTGGGTTGTGACCTCATGCAGTCTTGTAGGTTGAAACCAACTGTTCAGAAGAACACGCTGCCTCAGTCTTCAGGCTCGAAGTAAGTAGGGCGTGGAAGCAAACTCATAAAAGTTAGTAGAGGCGTTCCTGCGCTTACAATAACAGGCAAGGGCGATAAGTGACTGAACCTGTATCGTATTTTATAAAAGCTACACAACAACAGCAAAAATTAAAAATTGAAACATGCAAGATATCTATATTAAAAAATTAATTCAGTGGAGAAAAGTCGTCAACCCGGAAGTCCATTGCGGTGGTTCCAAAATCGCACCACTATACCCAATTTTGAGCCAGATAATTCCAGTCCACACCATTACTCATTTCCTTAAAATCCCTCTTAACATTATCTTCCCAATAATGTCTAGGTCCACAACGTAAACTCCCCTTTTTGGGTTTTCCCACTAAATTACAGCGTGGCATATTACGGCGCATTTCTTTACTATGTCGTAAATCTAAAACCAACAAAACACACGTTTTAGGGAGAAACCCCTAATTATCTGTCATTTATCTCCTACATGCTTGCACCATTATCAAGGAGCTGCCAGTAACTGTACCTTTATACACTTCTGTTTGTAATTATTTAAAGCCTCTTCACAATGGCCAAACAGGGACGAAATATGTATGAGATAAATTGTAGACAATTCGGAACTTCTCCCTAAAAATTGTATTTTGTTTGTTTTAATGTCTGTGATACAGTGTACATTTTTCTCCTGCCCTTATCTTATTACATTCCCTGCCAATCTTCTCGTTCCTCATTTGACAGTCTTAAGAATATTTGGTAAACAGTACAAACTATGAATCTCCTCTATGCTATTTTCGCTGTCCTGTTATTTCCTCTCTCCTACATCCAAGCATTCTCCTCAGCTCCTTCAATCTAAGACCAAGACTAAGTTTCAACCCCATACAAAATAATTGGTAAAATGGTAGCTTTTATGTCCATTTTACGTAGGGATTGGAATGATACGACTTTGAACAGAATGATAGCATGCTGTTTAAGTACACATTTATTACAAGAATAACAATCAACTAGAGGCAAGTGAATGTTTAGAACGAATATTTCATGAAACGTGGGAACAGGTTCCTAGCTTAACCGCACGCGAATTAATGAACCAATCAATCGATACCACCCGCGAACATCAGTTCATACAGAAAGTCATATTACGTGCAGTCGGTGTCGGTGAACACTGTGGGTAGTGTTTCTTCCTGAACGAGAGCAGTCACTTTGCCTGAACACATGTGACGCTTCGTTTGCTCAGACTGCATCAACATGACGGCAGTCATCTCGCTACTGTCTTCGTTCCCAGCACAATCAGAAAGTACGCTCTAATCAGTGTGTTACAGAGTAAACACATTGAAATATGCACTAATGAGTCTGTTACGCAGCAAACACGTTGAAATACGCTCTAATCAGTCTGTTACACAGCAAACACTTTGAAATACGCTATAATCAGTCTGTTACACAGCCAGCAAACACGTTGAAATACGCTATAATCAGTCTATTACACAGCAAACACGTTGAAATATGCTATAATCAGTCTGTTACACAGCAAACACGTTGAAATACGCTATAATCAGTCTGTTAAAAAGCAAACAAGTTGAAATAACCGCTAACAAGTCTATTACAAAGCAAACACGTTTAAACAAGCTATATCCGTCCGTTACACCGTTAACACAGTGAAACGTGTTCTAACCAGTTTGTTACAAAGTAAATACAGAGAAATACTCTATACTCAGAGTTAGACAGTAGACACATTGAAATATGTCTCCCTTCCAAAATCAGCACAAATAGTGATCCTTACTTCTCCTTCAACGTCACACAAACTGTGCAGTTGATAAAACGATATTCAGTAACTCATTAAAAATTAACACAACATCTCTGTCTACATTTATCAGTAAAACATGGAGCATGAAGAAAAAGTCAGTCCAAATTTGTCACTTATTCGGCAGAAATCAGCGGTTTCTACACAAAATCAAGTACCATACTAAGACGCATGATAAAACCGAATAATGCTTCGGATGTCTGACATTCCACCTGAATAATACAGACCGGTACCTGTCCTGTGCTTTGGGATAATCTGAGTTTTAAGTAATTATGTCTGTGCACGGCAATGCGACAAGCGGCTTGTCCCCCCCCCCCCCCCCCCCCCATTCTCACCGCCAGGCGTTCCTGGAAGTCCTCTTACAAACAAGAAATTACATCCCGAAGTATCTAACGGCCTTGTGCAATAAAACTGGTGTTAAATTGCTTCAACATAATTATTCCACTCCGTTTAAACTGGAAATAATCAAATATCTCACTTTTCTTCGAATCCTGCTACAATACCAATTAGTCCATTACGTCATGTGTTTCAATTGTTGAATCATGTCGTATTTAAAGAAGCTTGCATGAAGACAACAAACGAAACTTTAGTTCAGAAGGCAGTTGAGATTCTGAAGAACGTGGAGAACCAAATCCGACTTTCCTTCGTCCGTTTGACGGTACTATCCCAGTGTTTGTTGGGACACCGAGAAAAACCACGGAAGACATTAACCAGGACACACGGCAGCTCGATCCATGTTAAATTGCGAGTGTCTTATGGTAAACTTCTTGATGCGTTACAGTTCACCCACCATTACAAACACCGGAAAAGGCTCACATAATTAAAAATAAGGGTGTTCACATATTTTTGTAATCAACTAATAAAGTTTCATTTGTCAAAATTCAATAAATCCAAAAGTCAATACATATACACCCTTTTCACGTGGAAAGTGCTTACATGCTACGAAAACAGGGGAGTGTTGGGAAAATCCGCGGGCTCTTATATGCCCTGAGATGTGACCTCAAGCCCCACAAATCGAACTGCAGTCGATCGATCAAAGTGAACAGCCTGCTTCAAGGCGTCTCCTGTCTCTGTGTCAGAGTTTAACAAGACAAAAGCCAGAGAACGCCGCAGAAAAGACAGAAAACAGTCACAATTAGATTGCAATCAAATTATAAATTTGATAGTCTATAGAAAGACAGCTTCAGGTAATGTCTCCGGCATTACGACTGTCACTTTTATCCTCCCACATAGCGCAAAGTTTAAACTACAATAAAAACAAGTTACGAGCAAAGCCTACGTTCCTGCTGCAGTCCCACACACACTGTACATTAGTATTAATACTGTTGTTTTATTTTACTTCTGCAAATATCTTATTACTTCATTTCGCATTATGTACACGTTAACTGTGTCGCATATAACCTCAAAGTTTCCTCGTCCCCATGTTTGTAAATGCTCACACATAAACATACTTTCATCCAAAATGTTTAGATATGTCCACGATCAATCTTCATACCCCATTTAAAGTGTCTAGCTCCAATGTGTCATTATTTATCACCATCAACCTGAAAGCTACATAAAATATTTGCACACCCCTCATCAGCTTCAGGCTCCAACCGCTTTACCCCCAGAGAAAGAGACCCCCCCTCCCCGGTGCTCATTGGCTAAGAGGCTGGGTGGGCACCAAAGTCGATTTGGAGCTGTGGGAAAAAAACAACCGGGAATCGAACCATGATTCCTCCACAAGCCACGCAGACACGAAAGAAGGAGGTTCTACCATACAGCAATACACACAGATAGACAGCACAAAACAGCACACCGGACCGCGCTGCCAATAATTTATGAATTATATCACAGCATGTAGATTAATATAATATACCACACTGTTTTACTATTAATTTTAGCAATTTAACAGCGCTACTATTGTACAATTTTATACAATTTTATACAAAGTGGTAATAACGAATACTGACGCAATTGTTCTGATGTAACAAAGAACATTGGTCTATGTACAAACTCCAACGATCCCCCTGATGATGGCAATGTAGAAGTGCCGAAATGCGTATTGGGGTAAACGTTTAATAAAGAAATCAGTGACAAACTTGTTTTGGTGCAATCGTTGGTGTGAGTTAATCCGTTGGTGTGAGTTAATCAGTTGGTGTGAGTTAATCATGATTCCTCAGTTGTCAAGCTCATAGTCTGCTCACTATACAGACTAGGCTACTCCCGGCTCTCTTTTAATAAGTACGGCTCGAATACTGAAGTGTCCTAGGCTGAATCGGGCGGTTAGCTATCACGATACATGAATGCATTTAACTTCTCCTCATAAGCATGAGAGTGAAATTTTACATAGCGTATGCACCCAGCTCTCACGAATGAGGCGATGGTGACTGTGTCGTGGAGGTAGGGCAACTTCATCCGTTACTTGACAAAAGTCAGCGTAACACTCCCAAAAGAAGAGTACAGTATAACTACATCTTCTTTGTAGATGTCATCAAAATTTAAGTCAAACTTAAGGAATTCAATGGATAACGAGGTTCCTTCCTGCGGATAAAGCGGCCAGCGAGTGAAGTTGACCCAACCCATCTACCGCCGAGGTTAAAGAAAGAGCAGAGCTATACCTCTACTCTCCCTTTTTGCCTTTAATGGCGCGGCCATCGGAATTGGAGCATTTATGTTTTCACCCAATAAAATGACATCACTGGCGTAGACCTAAGCTAATGCGTGCCACTCATGTTCAGTCCTACAACAATTCGCGCCATCACTACAACTACAAAACAACAAAAGCAACAACAACAATGGTAGATACAAAAATGAGTGTTTAAGTTTATGGTAACTTAAGACTAAGTTTAAAATAATTATTGTATGACGACACCAAACTTTGATGCGTAAACTTAGCATCAAGTTACAGTTTTTAAGACTACCGTAATGACCGTTGTTCATAATATGTTTAAAAAGAAATAACCACAGATGAGTGAGTGATGTCACAGAGACTACGGATCATGTCAGAATGTGATGTTCCCTTAGTGAATAAGAGTTCACTCTCAATTAAGCACTGTCATATTTCAGAACACCTAACAAGTAGCACACGTCTACGTCACAAACAAAACGCAGCACCAGTGCGTGCTACAATTTTCTGACAGCAATATTTGTTATCAGCGCACCCGATTTAGACACCATCAGCTTTTTTCATAAATACAGTGTTATCGACAAAATGTGTCGGTTTGTGCTGCTGCGCAATTTACTGTAATCCGACTGACTTCAGGTAAGCCTATGGTATCGCAATCATGATACTGCAGCAACTTTACCTGTAGCATAACTGCAGTGAACCACAGATGTACAATGCGTATCGCTCGAGATAGCAGCACATGCTGCAGATTACAGTGGGCCTAAGTTGTAACGGACAATCTATATGACAACGTGGAATAATGTCGAATTGACCTACGATACGAAAACTAATGCGGCACAGAGAAAGGGAAGAAAAAATGACGGAAACAACGGCATTTTAAAATGCAGGAAAAAAGTGTCTTAGAAATGAGATGTGGCGGAGTACACCTATATAGAACATTGTGAATGCAAAGCAGTTATACTGTTATATACATGACACGGGTTAGAATAGATATTTGCATAATTTGAGCTGTGCGCATATTTTAGTAAAGTGCGTGTCACACACAAGAAGCAGGATACAGCGGAGAAGATGGCACAAATAATTTGATTCATGCAAGCAAAGTGTTGACTCTTTTACAGAGGCAGAAAGGAGGAGATAGGCTTTTATGCAATTCCTGCCTGTGGAACATCGATTTTCGACACCACAAGAGGTGTGCGTCCTTTCTTATTCTCTTTCTCAGACACACACAAACATACACACAGTCACACTGGACTACCCCAAAGATGGAGGCAGCAACCTCCTCCGAAACGCCGGCAGCTACTTAACAATCAACCTGGCGTCATATCCTGAAAGACTTAAATCTTCGAATTTAGAGATAATAAAGTATGAGAAGCTAAAACAACGGGATCTACATTCTAACCAGCAACAGAAATGCAGACCTTTAAACGCCGTTACTGGAATAAAGTTTTCCCCATGCTTAGGCCCTAATTATGCACCAATCCAAGAAGATGTATAGAGGAGTGGAGGTAAAATTCACGCATTCTTAACCACGGAACTGAAAGGTAATGAGTGGTCAGGTCCAGGACTCGGCAGCTTAACCCCCCAGGGAAATCATTACAGCAATACTCTACGTTATAATTTATTAAATTTTACGAAATGGATATATTCGCATGCGCCCGCGCACGCTCGCATGCACTCCACACACATTTGCTCCACACAGCATCATCCGTGGGACGTCTATTTCTCTGTCTTTATTATTTCACTCACACACACACAGTGGGCTCCAATTTCGTAACGTTCTTCTGCACGATGATAGTAAAAACAGATCATAGATTTACTTCTCATAATAAAACAGTTCCTTTCTCAACATAACTTGCAGGAACAAGAGAGGCAATTTCCGTACAACGTAACATTGTGGCGCGTTCCCATAACCTTTGTTGCTATGGAAACGCGACATTGCGCTCCCTTTACATTGTTGACCTACATGTAGCTGCCAGCAATATAAAAGTGTTCAGTGTTGCCATGTAAACGCAACAATCGGTTCCCTTTGCACTGTTGTTGAGCTACAGAATATTTCCTACTGCAGTCAACTACATGAACGTTCTTAGGTCTTCATGTAAAGTGCTCGATATTTTTGTCCGATTTTAGCCACACTTCGAGTCTCCCCACAGATTTTCGTAAAAATCCCCAGTATCAAATTTCATGGAAAACCGCCCAGTGGGAGCAGCGCTGCTACATGCGGACAGACGGACAGATATGACGAAGCTAATAGGCGCCTTTCGCTATTTATGCGAACGCGCCTAAAAAACACACTGACAAGATTCGTACTTTTCTTCACTTCGAACGCAACTTAATCTTGCCTGAGGTTGTAGGCATGAATCGTCGCCGAGGACGAGCGAGGCGACGTGATGACGGCGGTACATATCTCCAGAATATCAAGGCATTTTCCAAAGAGCAGAGGAGCGCGTTCTATGGAATTACTGCATGCGCAAACGCTATGGTAAAATATCTTCAATCGTGAGTGACAAGATCTGACGTACTTTTCATTAATAAACCGAGGCCTCAGCCTCAGTAACTTCTACAATAAAGCAGAAGCACAGTCCTCCCAGTGAAGCAATCCTCCGCTCTTTATGAAACACAAAGGTTTATTACCTTGGTCACAAAGCCTGTCACTGGTCAATCCAACTTTATTATTGTCCCATCTACGCAATGATCGTCCATGTGGCCTCATCCCTTCGGACTTTCGATCAAAATTCTGTGTTCATTTTCATCTCTCCTATGCCCATCTCATCATCCTTCACTTGATCATTCTAATAACATTTGGTGAAGAGGAAAATTATGAAAATGCACTTTATATACAAGTTATTGTCGAAACATATGAATGATGGAGTGAGGATAACTTGCAAACTGTCACGGCTTGTTTTAAGGTACTATAACAGCATTGCTTGGCAGGACCTAGCAAAACGACTTCCTTGAATATATACAGATTCGGGAAAGATATTTGTACTTCGCACCTTCCGAACACAAACCAGGTGTGCTATTACATAACGAAGCTTGCTGTGAGAGTCAACTGAACTTTCTATTTGATTCCCACGTAACTGCAGAATATCAAAAATTGAAGTCGTAGTTACTGTATTAATTACCATCAAACACTGCGTGTGCATATATATATATAATGGTGCGGTTTTAATAGTGAACACTATTAAAACCGCACCATTCTTTTGTGTATGCCCTGTATATATACACATACACTTCCTTCTTGCGAAAACCCATTTCAAAAAAAAACAGCACCTACAAATATTACTCTAAACCTATACAACACTTAGCGGCTTTGTAAGCATGTAAAAGTGACGTTATTTTGCTGCGTAAAACTAGGTTCACAAAACAGTGAGTCACGTAACAAGACTGCTCCATGCCGTGAACTCTCCATCCCCCGCAGTTCGCATGCGCCTCGCTGGGCACCAGATTTCCAAACCCATAATGAAAACAGACTTTATATTTTCATGGAAACAATCCAAACGAGAGACTGAAGATAAATCTGTCAGAGTTCCACATTTCACTTTCCCGTTGACAGCACGAATGAGAGCAACAGGGATGTCCATATTCTACACAGCTGAGTGCTGCAGCTACGTAGTAGATAACTATATGCTTAGACCCACATTACGTAACGCTAAACACAGATATATTATGAGATTAATACTATCAAGTCAAAGTTAAAAAACCGACTATCAAACACACTATACTCAACCAACAAATGCACTCTTATTATTTTTTTAGATATTATATTACAGTCTCTATAAGCTAGTCCAACATGTTTCGATCCCCTCCTGGGATCATCATCAGGGAGTCTTGTGAGAGTATGAATTACACAAACAAAACTAACAATATAAGTACATGCTACAAATATACAATGTATAAAAGATGGTTAAGTTGTAGGCGATCTTTCGTGGTGGATCCCTGGTCTACCGCAAATTAATGTTAAAAACATCAAGTTAATTAAACTATAAATACAAACATATATAACCATTTTAAAATACATGAATGTATAACGTATATTTAAAAACCTTCTACGATAAAAGGTTTTAAATATACGTTATACAATCATGTAATTTAAAAATGGTTACAAGTTTATATTTATGTTTTAATTAACTTAATGTTTAATATTAATTTGCAGTAGACCAGGGATCCACCACGAAAGATCGCCTATATTTAACCATCTTTTATACATTTTATATTTTAGCATGTACTTATATTGTTAGTTTTGTTTGTATAATTCATACTATCACAAGAGTTCCTGATGATGATCCCAGGAGGGGATCGAAACATGTTGGACTAGCTTACAGAGATTGTAATATATATCTAAAAATATGATAAGAGTGCATTTGTTGGTTGAGTATTGTGTGTTTGATCAGTGACAATGCACGTTATGAATAACATAAAGAACCGAGTATATTTTGTGGTTTGATTTCTGGATGCGTTATTTTAACACAGCCACATGGGGTTTAAGAGACAGGGTATGAACTAAAAGAAGCCTCTCCCGCACTAATTCCAAACTCACCTTTAAGCGGGACTTTCCATTGTCTCAAGACAGGGTCTGGAGACTGAGTTATGTCGGTGTTATCAATTTATCAACACTGAACAGTGCCATCAGAATTTGAGATTACCTACTTACCTGCAATAAGGCCCTACTTCACAAGTTGATGGCCGCCCAGCTAGTCGAGAAATTCCCAGTATCGTGAGACCCGAAGACATATAATCGTGACGACAAATACCTTCCACTGAGTCTTATGCTAAGCCAGCAGAATCCAGCCTACCATTCACACATTATTTCTTAAGACTTATATTAACAATTACGCCCATATCCTCCCACCTACATGTAGATCTCCACATTTCCGGATAAGACAGTTTTAAGCTTAGATTCTTAAAATGTTTTCCTGATTTGTTCAGTGCGTTGCCAATCGCGAATAACCGACGTATTTTAGTTGACGTTAAAGGCATTAATTAAACAATGACCAACTGGTTTCACACACATAAGGCCTCTGAACTCTTACATTGCTCAGAGCTGTACAAATATTCAGGGCAGCAACTACCTTGTTTGGTGAAAACTGCGGAGTAGCAGGAATAATAGAAAGCAACAGCTGTGGTAGTGTTGTTAGTTAAATGTTTGCGCTTACTGACAAATGACACTTAGCAGTGTACTGGCAGCATCTGCAGTCTTACTCGTCTAACACAACTCAGAATCTTCCACGTACTGATCAGCTACTCTCCAAAAGAAACTATTCAGATGCACAAATTGTAGTTTATAATTTCACTCTGCATCATTTCTATACTTTATATTCTAGGGGTCCTGGATTCAAATCTCGGCCCAGAGACCGGTTAACTTGACAGAGAGTTATCGTGGTTCAGCTCAGCCCCTCCAGTAGAATGGTTGAATAATATGTAAATCAAATTAGGCTACAACTGCTTCCTTTGAATTCCTTTCCAATTCACTATTCACTGTACATCCTATCACTCGAACCTACGTATAGTCGAAACTGTTGAAAACGTTGTTAAATAGACTAAAATCAAGTGTAGTTTTACCCCATAATTTATGTTACAGTTTACGGAGTTTCCAGTTAGATTTCAGGTTCAATAGAATATGTTTGGGTTTTAAATGACATCGTATCAAGGACTTCTCCCTATCAAACAAAGAATTAGCCTAATAATTTTAAAAATTCAGAAATGTGGACAGAACAGCTATTTTATTTTTAGATGTGTGATATCACAGAACTTTCAGATAAGTCAGGGTTGCATTCTGACTACACCGGTCAGAGAGGTCGCTAAGGTCTTCTGCGCTTCAGGTGCTAAAATTACTATAGGACATACTAAGACTTCTCAATATCTTATAATACATATATTTGATATGTGTATATAATAAACATAACATATAATATTACATGTACTCCTGTATTTATGCAACAGTTGCGTTCGAAAAACAAGTCGCCCAGGGTGAAACGGCGCTAATCGAAACTAATTTGCCTGTACGCTTTAATTTCTCTCTTAAGGTCGAAACGGGCTAAAAGGTGTATGGCAAACAACAAGGATGTAATTTAATGATATTTTATGTAGAAATCCATCAAGTAACTGTCTTCTTAAAACCACGCTAAAAGAATCACGGAAGGCTGCTTTTGACATTGTTCTTAAAGGAAAATGTGATTTAAAAGTAAAAGGTAAAGTTCACCTACAACAGGCCATGAAGACCCCGAGGGGGAGTAGAGGTAGCAGATATAGCTCTACCCTTCCTTTAACCTCGGAGCTAGATGGGGTGGGTGGTCAACGCCACGCCCCGGCTGCTTTGCCGCCGGGAAAGAGACCGGGTACCCATTGTACATAAGGCTGGGTGGGCGCCAGGGCCGGTATAAACGGGTGCGGAAAATCTCACCCCCACCGGGATTCGATCCCCGGACCGTCCAGCCCGTAGCGAGTCGCTATACTGACTACGCTCTCCCGGCCCACGATTTAACTGGTGGCATGACTCAACTCCCGCCTCTCTCAATTGATACAGATGAGTTGATCACGTGTGAGTATGCTCAGTGCAGCAAACACGGGACAAGCAAACATTAAAATACGTGTATAGCAGATATAAAGCAAATACTAGACTAGGAGACACTGATGATGATACAGAAGCATCGAAAGGTTATATATATATATATAGAAGGGCCCCGCAGCAGATGCTACGGACGCACCGCAGCCTTAAGGCTTATTGTGCAACCCTTGAAGAGAAAGATGATTAGTTTTTACATTTTTCATTGTAATGGAGCACCAGTGGAATGAAATTGACGGGGAAAACCGAAGTACTCGGAGAAAAACCTGTCCCAGTGCCACTCTGTCCACCACAAATCCCACATGGACTAACCTGGGATCAAACCCGGGCCTCCGCGGTGGGAGGCCGGCGATTAACCGCCTGAAACAAGGCACGGCCTATCGAAATGCGTTGGTCATTAACAAAGATAGAACACGTGTAGTGAAATGGTAATGACAGTACATGATATACACTAACACGTGTAGTGAAATGGTAATGACAGTACTGATATACACTAACACGTGCAGTGAAATGGTAATCACAGTATGATACACTAACGTGTACGAATGGTAATGACAGACTGAATACACTAACCGTGTAGTGAAATGGTAATGACAGTACTGATATACACTAACACGTGTAGTGAAATGGTAATACAGTATGATATACACTAACGTGTAGCGAAATGTAAAGACAGTATGATATACACTAACACGTGTAGTGAAATGGTAATCACAGTACTGATATACACTAACACGTGTAGCGAAATGGTAATGACAGTACTGATATACACTAACACGTGTAGTGAAATGGTAATCACAGTACTGATATACACTAACACGTGAGCGAAATGGTAATGACAGTACTGATATACACTAACACGTGTAGTGAAATGGTAATCACAGTACTGATATACACTAACACGTGTAGCGAAATGGTAATGACAGTACTGTATACCAACACGTGTAGTGAAATGTAGACATACTGAACCTAAAACGGTAGTGAAGTAATGACATACGATATACATAATGTAGCGAATGGTAATGACATACTGATACAAACTTAGTGACATGTATGACAACTGAATACACTAACAGTGTAGTGAAATGGTAATCACCGACTGATATACACTAACGTGTAGCGAAATGGTAATGACAGTACTCGATATCACTAACACGTGTAGTGAATGGTAATCACAGTATGATATACACTAACACACATATGCACAACATAAGCATGTAAGCGAAATGCATTTCCTAAATGTGTCTAAATTACTGACCGCACTTAAGTGCAATTGCGTTCTTCGAACTTGCATATACGATTACTGAATACTCGCTAACTCGAAAATTCAAATCTCTCATAACTTTGCGGCCAAAGTGTGCTGCGCAGTGGTCTTGCTCAATCCTTTTCACGGCTTGACCAGTGACGCACAACTGGTGCTTCAGAATTTCGATGTGTAAAATTACAAATCGCTACATTGAAATTTTGACTAAAACGGATCAATGCATCTTGATCGTTCAAACTGAAGTATGCATATTTTTAATTTAATCAGAAATAAATTCGGCTAGTCCTGACCTTCAGATGCCATGATTTCTATTTAAAGGTCCTATATGGGACGCACCTGTGCCTATGAATCAAACAGAAACAAACTCTACGTATATTTTTTCAACCTTCTGAGTTATAATTTGTACATATTAATTGACCGTTTAAGGCCGAGGGGTAACAACATGTACCACCTGCCGTAACGTTAGGAAGCCCTGCATTTGTCCACATAAACCTACCGTACAGCTTGCACGTGCCTCGTAAGATTTTCACAACACACAGCGGTTATTTCCCTGAACAGCATTAACTGATTGGTTTTTACGCGTGTTCGTGAAACAACTGCGAAAAGCGACTATTAGCTTCGCCAGATCTGTCCGTCCGCACGGAACACGGCAGCTTTCATCGGACGGATTTCCGTGACTTTTGTATTGAGGATTTTTACTAAAATCTGTCCCAGAAATCAATTTGCTTAAAATCTGACAAAGTCAGACACTTCACATGAGGACCCACGTAAATTTACGACAATTTCTTGCTGAATTATTTTTGGATTTAAAGAAGCTTCAAAAATTTGTGGAGAAAATTTTGTCAAATATATTTTTCCAAAATTCTGCCTGTTTACGAAATAATTACAGAAAATACGACAGAGTCAGAGAGACCAAACAAATTGTTGACGATCTAACAGACTCAAACAAATGACAGTATCTGAAAACGAAGTGTCGCTAGCAAAGTAATGTCAAATCAGGACAGCTTTGTCTTTCTGCATCAATAAATTAATATGTTGGGCATCCTTTAAAATCCAACCTTACTACATATCCTACCAAATCGCAAAGTGTCTTCACACTAACAAACGCCATATTTAGTCAAATTTACTCCAACAGTACTAACCCATCCTCGTTCAAGCGACTATGCAAGCTAGTGCTGCCATCTATGACGTAACGTAGTACCACACGACTCCAACCGAAGGACAAACTGGTGCTACCATCTGATGAGGACTGCTGTAATTAACTGATCAATCTCGCATAACGCATCTGTCGTTTCGTGTCGGACAATAAGGCGGCATCGTATGGACGAGGCGCGCATTCCCGTGGGATTTATCGTGATAATAATCAAGACATGGACACACAAGCTGGTCGACAACAGTAGAGACGAACAAAGGGAAAGTGCAAGGTAAGTTGTTTTCTTTAATGTACGAATTAGTTCAAATTACAGTTGTGTGATTTTGACGCTGAGCAATGTGTGACGTAAGGATTACACCTCCCCCTTCTTATCATCGTCAAGGCATACCTTCTATGACGTCAAATCTCCCTTCCACAAGATTGTACATGTTTATAAAAACACCCACCCACTCACAACACGCCTCGTCGCTGTGAGAATTAGACCACGTGCGTCACAAATTCTGTCACGATTCAGCTGCGGTGACGAAGAACACAGTTTATACATGTATTTTATCGCACTGCGTATTATAGTGTCTCCTAAGACACTCAGTTGAGGCATTACACTCAAAGTATTAACTCTGAATTGTGATTAGTACACACAAATAACACACTTCTTTTTCTTGCATTCTGTATTAAAAGTGTTACGTATTAGAAATGTGCTGACAATGACATACTATTTTCAGTTCCGTTTAAATTTCTACCTACAGTTGGTGAACATAAAACAGTGGGGGTGTTACTGAAAAAATAGTTGGAAGTGAGTTTTGAAACGAAGTAATTACATAATATTAATTCAGGTCATACTGAATCTCATTATTTCGAGTGTTCTGGTATTTTACGTGAATAGTTTTAGTATCTGACATACAGTTTCTATCTACAACACGTTAAGATGAAGTATATAAATGTCGTACAGGCTGCACCACCAATACCCAAAATGAGAACTCAAGAAGGTTCGCGGTTCCGAGTGGCTCCATCGTAGGTTCTGACGTTTGTTAGGGCTACATAACTCGCAAGCCATCGGGGTGTTTTTTATGCGATGACGGGTGGCTGCAGGGCTTGAAAATCACAGTGGTGCTTCATTACCGTTGTCATCAGTGTATTGGTAGAACAAGGACTTGTGACACGCACTGCGTCTGTTATAAAACAGGTATAGCAAGATTTGCAATTATGAAAACTTTCTTTCAGACAGGACTGTTTTTCTCGCAATACATTAAGTTTAAAGTTGAAATGAAAATGCTGTGTCACTATTGTAAGGCTGATAACCATTACACCATTACACCAATACTATAATCGGGGTACAATGGACTATTTAACAACTGTTCTTTGTGTAACTACAAAACGAAATGGAATGCCCTGTATTGAGGTGCGAGTAGCACGGTCAATGAACAAATGTCTCGCAAACAAGGTGACCATTCAGTGAACTTCCGATTATTCCCCGGTATGTGCAATACTTGACTTCTTCGTCAGGTAATTAAAAGTGTATTGAGTTGCGTGACAATAAGGTAATGGTTTGTTTACATTCACTTACCGTTCTTTGTCTCTAGACGCCGAGATGCCAGTAGGCGCCAACTGCAGATTTCTCGCGAAAGACATCTTGTGAACGGACTGCAACATACAAAGAGTCGCCTGTAGATTAGCCGATTAAAGTCAGTGGTAAAATATAACGAATCACCAAGTTCACATTCAAAAATTCTACATTCTGCCCACGCCGTGTACTTACGTGTTTCGTACGGATCTCAGCGATTATTTCCGTATACATCGTTAACTGATTAGTTTCTATATCGAAGACGGAGTGTGTTTACTGCGCGGTACGAACTGAATCTTTAATTCACGTTAATGGACAGGTTTTTCTCCGACTACTTCGTTGTTTCTCCTGTCAGTATCATTCCACCATCTTCGTCTTAACACTACTCTTATCAGAAGGACCAGTGGGCGACAACTGGAAACCTTCGAACAAGGCAAGGCTCCTTTGCATATTGGAAAGTATTGGACAGAAAAGTACTTTCACACTGAGTTTTTCTTCTTTGAAGGGTGAACTGTTTTGCGGGTTTATTAAAGGTCATGAGAATTTACTCGAACGTCTTTCACCTGCTTTTCTTCTTTACTGAAGAAAACTACTCTCATGAGTCATGAGTGTTCCCCCTAATAAGTTCTGAAGAAAGAGTCGGTTTCCGTAAAACTTGGTACGAACTGGATGCCACTGGAGAACTTCGATCAACGAGAATCTATAAATCTCAATCACAGATTGGAAGGCTGGAACTACATACCATTGTTTATAATGGGGAAGATTAAATAATTAACTCAGTAACACATCATAGCAAAGAAAATGTATGAGTATGAACGGAATTCTGTTGCAGGGAAGGACAACATACATATTTTGTATATCTGGGATATGACATGTATTCTGGTAGGTGGGTACCCTCGTTTCGGAGGAACACACTGCCTGCAACAGGCTGCCCTGAAGGCGATATGACGTACGTAAAGTAAAGTACAAATTTTCCTTATCCACGCCATTGAGGCATATAGGAGGAGTGGAAGTACAGATCCACTCATTCTTAACCTGTGCACTAGATGGAGGTTAGTGGTTAACCCATCGAATAGGAGGCTGGGTGGGCCCCAGAGCCGGTCCGAACGTTTTGGAGAAGAGAAAAATCTCTTACACTTCCGAGATTCAAACCCCGGACCGTTCAGCCCGTAGCCTAGTCGCTATACCAACTACTACACTATTCCAGCTCACGATGTGACCTATCTATTATATGAAATTAGGGGCGATGAAAAGTGAGATTGCGATTTTGTGCGTTATGATACTGTGCTGTTTTAGGTGGTAACCAACGTTTCGGAGGAACCTGCTGCCTCCATATTCAGGGTGAAAGTACTCCGAAGACACAGGTAGTAGTTTCATCTGAATGTTTCAACCACCTGTGTAAGGTGTCTGAACCCAGATTACGACAGTCTTAATACTTATCATATCTCGGAACATAATGTCTTCGAGGCTTTTGGTAGCACTAGACGCCAATAAATCAGCGCTTACGCAATTGGAAATTCTTTGGGTTTGGCGTGGTGGTGTGCTTACGTTATTGATCAGCAGAAGGGGTTCAGAACTCTCACGTTATTCAGGATGTTTAGGAATTCAGCCTAAGAACAAATAAAACGCACAGTCCAAGCTGTCGGCCTCCTCTTGATACGAGCTTGCATCACTAATTACGAATGTCGTGTTGCCTATTGTATCGTCATAATTTTAAAGAAGCTGTTACTCATTTGACGGTGTTGTATCTAGTTGTTTTCAATGGCTCGACAGCCCTAGTGGGCCTAGGCCTCCTCATTGTTGAGGTTTCGAGATCACACTCAGACACACCACACTCGGTAGGACTCCTCTGGACGAGTGACTGGCCCGTCGCAGAGATCTGTACCTGACAACACACAACACTAACAAGTCAGACATCCATGCCCACGGCGGGATTCGAACTCGCAATCCCAGCAAGCCAGCGGCCGCAGACCCACGCCTTAGACTGCGCGGAGACCGGGATCGGCTGTTGTATCTAGCACAGAGGTTATTCAGCGCCGAAGAAGATGCTAGGGTGATTATGAATAGCGAAACGAGAACAGTGGTGGAGGAAGCGACTGTGTTCTATTTCAAAATTCTCTCCAGGCATTCGAATGAAAGAACTGAAGGAAATCACGTAAGACCTTAATCAGGAGAGACCTATCCGGTATCCTAAACGACACACGAGCTAGGTAATGCAAGACGAGCTCGTTACCAACAATTAACCCTTTAAAGCCCAGTGGTCACTTTATGTACCACCAGGTTGATTATTCAACAATTCCACATTCTGCAGACAAAGTGTATTTATGTGCTTTGTACGGATCTCAACAAACAGCAATTATTTCTGTATACAACATTAACTGGTTGGTTTTTCTAACCGAGACGGAATGTGTTTACTGCGCGGTACGAACTAAATCTTTAAATACAATTCACGCTAAACTTGGTCTTTAAAGGGTTTAGTGTGTCCGTCCTTCCAAGAATGCGGACTGGTGTCGAAAATATTGAATCACTGTGTAAAAACAGTTACCCAGCACACGTTAGAATGTGTTAAATTTTGTTTTAAATACCACAAGATAATGTACAAGGTTATGCCATGACTTTCTTCCTCCTTAAAAGTTTCATGTGGGTCCGTAGCGACCGGATTATTATTATTATTATTATTATTATTATTATTATTATTGTGCCTCTTCTGCGAGGTTTATGAAAACTGACCCTATACGAAATATTTAAGAAGGGACTATCTTATGCAAGGGCCTTCAGAAGATGGACTCCTTGTCCCACATACGAAGTACAAAAGGCGACTTAATACGAACTGTCTTGAAAGAGCGATCCTTGTTCTTATCGTGGAGTCCCGTGCTCAGTAACAAAGGGAGTAAATGTAGTATGTGTTGTGAACAATTCACCACAAAGCAGCCTAAATGTGTGCGAAACATATTTTTGTATGTGTATATACGGTGTACCAGTAGATGCATGTCAATATGAATAACTCTCTCCCTGTTTGACACATAAAAACATGCAGATATTAACTAAATATCCATGCATTATGTTGCCCACGTAAAATTCAATGCGCTGTATCACTTGCGGGCGACACTAGTCGTTAAGGGTTTTGAATGTATAAAATCGTGTATTTTTCTGTACTTGATCGAACAGAATGAGTGAAAGTCCGCTTTAACTAAGCCACCTTCAAACTTGAAGTATAAATGAACAGCTAACGTTACACGAGGGCGAATTTGGGACACTTTGAAAGGTATACGCCTGTTTGAATTTTAAATACACAAGCAAATGAAAAGGATTTCGCTCGATTGGAAAATTGCTATTATATATCTAATTTATAGAAGGAAGGTAAAACGGGAGGACCTAGGTAACTGTAGAGGACTACTGCATTTATCGGTACACGGTGAGCTTTACTCTGGAATCCTGACTGGTGTACTAACAAGCTGGTTAATAAAGCATAATGCTTTAACGTTCTTTCAAGCAGGATTGTAAAGAAAAAAGAACCACAGATAATATGTTTGTTATCAAACAACGACAGATGAATGTTTAGAAGTAAAAACGGGGCAATATCATTGGTGTTGTAAACTTTGACGAAGTTCTTACTTCAGTTGATAGTAAAGCTTTGCATTTCGGAGTAAGACGAAAAGGGATAAGTGACAGTATGGCGAACTGTATGCACGACAGTGACAGTATGGCGAACTGTATGCACGACAGTGACAGTATGGCGAACTGTATGCACGACAGTGACAGTATGGCGAACTGTATGCACGACAGTGACAGTATGGCGAACTGTATGCACGACAGTGACAGTATGGCGAACTGTATGCACGACAGTGACAATATGGCGAACTGTATGCACGACAGTGACAGTATGGCGAACTGTATGCACGACAGTGAAAGTATGGCGAACTATATGCACGACAGTGACAGTATGGCGAACTGTATGCACGACAGTGACAGTATGGCGAACTGTATGCACGACAGTGACAGTATGGCTAACTGTATGCACGACAGTGACAGTATGGCGAACTGTATGCACGACAGTGACAGTAGGGCGAACTGTATGCACGACAGTGACAGTAGGGCGAACTGTATGCACGACAGTGACAGTATGGCGAACTGCATGCACGACAGTGACAGTATGGCGAACTGCATGCACGACAGGGACAGTATGGCGAACTGCATGCACGACAGTGACAGTATGGCGAACTGTATGCACGACAGTGACAGTATGGCGAACTGTATGCACGGCAGTGACAGTATGGCGAACTGTATGCACGACAGTGACAGTATGGCGAACTGTATGCACGACAGTGACAGTATGGCGAACTGTATGCACGACACTTTTGAGCCTAGATATTTATTAAATACGGTGCGTTACACTTCTGTTATACAGGGATCATCGCATGTAGATTTCATTCACTATACCTGTGGGTCTAAATACATTTTTGGGCGTATCTCGATGTATGTTCATCTGAGAGAAAGCTTTCTCGAATAGACTGTGAGGCTGTAGGTATGCGTAACATAAATGAGCGTCTTATGTCTTATACAGTTATTTGTATGAAGACTGCTGAGTTCCTTAAATCGCTAATGCAATACCGGCAATAACATCAATTAATCATATGCCACTGAAAGCGTTGTTCAAGCTCATGCAAATTCCTTGCCAAAGAGGCCTAACTAAAGTCCGCTCGATTAACAAGCGCACACACGCCACATGTGCTGTACTAATTCATGGTTTATTTCGCTACGCTTTCAGCAGCTAAGACTACAGAGCGTCGGAATGGTTGGATGATTAATGAATAATGAATTGGAAGCGGTCGTACCTAATATTAGGTACTATGCCGGCATTAGCCTAGAGGTACTGCGGAAAACCACGAAGAACATAAGCCAGGATAGCTGATCTCTGGCCTGAGATTTGAAAGGCTCCCGAATAAGGAGTGGTATTCCGTAGAGAATAACGTCCCGTTATCTTTACACACGCACGCACACGCACACACAGAGCAGGCGAGGTATCATGCGTAAATGGAAAGCACCTTTTTTTCGTCAAAGCACTAGCAAGAACGCCTGATTAATTAACTGTGTGGACGAAAAGAACATCAATTGAATCATTAGTTCGTTCGCAAACTAACCGGACCAAGTTTCATATCACTGGTGTGGCTGAATGGACAGTTCTGACGCTAATACTGTACTAGTTATTCAGACCGGCAACATGCTTGTAGTTGTGTTTTAAATTTTATCGAACTTCTTCACTTCAGGCCCCACAGAAGATCGGAGTGTTGTAATATCACAGTTTTCACGACAGTGGGTTTCGTTTAGAGAGGGAAGAGCTGAATCCGTTGACTGAAGTTAAAAATAATAAAAAATAAAATTCTTGACCTGTAAGGTGTAAAGTGTACTTACATACTGTTGATCTCTTTGTCAACAAATAGTATTTCTTTTTTAAAGAAATTATTTCCTGTTAAATGTTCTCACAACCAGCACTTCCGAATACTTCTACAGCAACGAAACAGTACAAGGGTGCACTGTACTGTTCGTCGTTCTGAGGCACAGCACAGAACAGCATGGCCAAAAACGTGATGGTGAGAGATTCTGAAATACGATAAATCAAGACACAAGATGATAAACTCGAAAGCAACTCATTTCCAGCTTAGAGATACAGTCTGCATTCACATCTTTGGAATGCGGACAGCAGAGGGGTTGGTAAATAAAAATACATCTCAGTTCACTGACACTCAAACGCAACATAAACAAATGTCTTGATGTACACACAACTGCAGATATATCACTTACGAAGGCCAGTTCTTTTCTTCTTTTGTCTCACTATACATTTATTTATTCGTTCGTGTCATTATATAAACATTAAGAAGACCATCGTCGTAAGCTCTCTGCCTGGGTAGTCAGTGGCAGACTCGACTATTTGCCATTGATTCACAAACAGCAATTTGAAAACTGTCTTAGGGTCGATAAGGAATTTTCAGAATTCGTACGTTTGTTGTACGTTAGGCGAAATAATATTCACTAAAAGAACACAGATTAAAGGTGTTGAATAACAAAGCGCTGGGAAGAAATTTAGAACTAGGCAACAACACTAACACAAGTCTTCATTAGACTTCCATTACCTGACCACACAGGAAAACTCAAACACAAAATGTAAAGATGCAGCACATTTATGTGAAATGTGAAACTTATTTAATGAGTCGTGGTTCGTTCTTTGCACGAATCCGTGTCCGTTAATACATCTGTATAATACGTTTTCCTCGCCTCCTTATATACATAAGTGCTCGTATCACACGCGCGCACGTTATGTTCACGTTTTCCCGAAATTTTCCGTGGGAACAAATGCAGTGCACAGCATACATATTATCATTTGCTTTGAAAATACGAAGGTGTATCCAAAACTTCCCGAACTCGCTCCTAAGACCGAAAACGGCAAAAAATATGCCTACAGCTTTCTGCCACTAGATGTCAGTATAGCTACATTCCGAGTCTGTCGAGTGAGTTTTGCAGCCATAACCCTCTGCGTTGCTACTAAATGGATGTTTATTCTTGTGCGTTTTAAGTGCGATCCCGATTTTCTAATGGCTGATTTGAAGGAACGCATTTGTGTTTTGCTTAAAACCCGGGAAAACTGCATAGGAAATAAAGGAAATGCTATAGCAGCTTTCGGTGTCAATGCCATATGAAGAACGCGGCCTTTGGAGTGGTTTTCTCGATTCAAACTTGGGGAAAGTTCGGTTAAAGATTGTGAACGTTCAGGTCGCCCCTCCACAGGTCGCACAGATGAAAACGTGGAGGAAGTTCGCAAAATCGACAACCGACGAAGTACGATTTCGGCGCTCGCTGGCAGGTTAGGCCTATTGTATGAAATATGCCGGTGAATTCTAATGGAGGATTTCAACTGGCGACGGATCCTCGCGAGGTTTGTGCTTCGGTTTCTCACCGACAAGCAGAAGCAGCGGAGCGTGTTTGTATGCCAGGAGCTGTTGGATGAAGCCAGAAACGACAAAACTTTCCTCTCGAGGGTCATAACAGGACAGGAAACGTGGGTTTACTGTTACCATCCGGAAAAAAACAGTAATCCTATCTGTGGAAAAGCCCGTCCGCTCCACGTCCGAAGAAAGCGAGGCAAATCAGGCAGAACATCAAAAGTGTGTTGACGATGTTTTGACTGTGGGTTACAGTTCAATAGGAATTTATTCTTCTGGGCCAGGCAGTTGACCAGCGATACTACCGGGAGGTTTAGCATTGTCTGAGGTAGCAAGTCCGCCGAGAACGTCCGGAACGATGGCGGAACCAGGGCTGATTCATTCACAATTACAATGAGCTGGTGCACACTGCTTTGCTCACAGCAGCAATCTTTGGCCGCTAAAAACATGGCTGTGACCCCCACCATCCTTGATCGCCTGATTTGGCCCCTTGTGATTTCTTCTTCTATCCGAAAATGAAACTGCACCTACAAGGGCGTCGTTCCCAGGATGTCCCTGAAATCCAGGAGCAATCGCTGACCGTCGCACGCGCGGCTCAAAATTGTCAGTTCTAGCGGCTCTTCCAGCAGTGGAAAAAACGCTGGACCCGGGGCTTGGAAGGGGACTACATCAAGCAACCAAAAAAGAAGTAAGCTTATATTTCACCTCTGACTCGGTCCGGGGAGTTTTGGATATGTCCTCGTACAAGCTCAAAGGTTCGTGTCTTCTACGCGTACCAGTATACATACACAAGCGCGCGCACACAAACACCCACGTTTCATATGAAGTATGCAATAAAGTTTCTAATCACCTAACGTACCATATTTATGTGCCTTCTTACAATGGACCAGGATTATTGTCAACCAAATTGCAAACATATATAGCTATTCAGTATACCGTCATACACAAATCTACAGTACCAATTAATTAGGCAACATGTTTCGGCTTGTTTTTCAAGCCATCATGAGGCCTTAATTTAAGAACTTTGGTGAATATTTACAACTGAAAGTAGGAATGAGGTCTCACCCTTTACAAAACAATGTTGCATAGTAAAATACTGAGAAACAATACAAGAAGCATTGGTAAAGTATATAAAAATGCGTAATATTATAAAAAGTATAAAGGACAAAAAAATTTAAAAATTTTTAGAATTTTTTAAAAAGAAACCTTGGTAGGCAGTAGAATTCCAATATGGTGTGCGGTGTGCACATTACCGGGTCGTGTTCTAAGGCACAAGGGAACACTGCATGCATGTTGATGGTAGGTGAAGCTTCCGATATCAATAATTCTGGTGATTCCTTGTAGATTAAAAAATGATATGTCTTCTGCGCGTTTATTGTTTTGATGTGGGTGGTATCTGTAATAATTAAAGGATAATGTGTGGTGTGGTCTGGAAATTTACCGAGTTTCGTAATGTTAAATAATCAATAATCAGTAAGTAAAAACATTTGTGTACTCACATATTCTTGAATGTAGTAAACTGCAGCTGTTTTGTAAAGGGTGATATCTCACTCCTACTTGCAGCTGTAAATATTCACTACAGTTCTTAAATTATGGTCTGATGATGGCTTGAAAAATAAGCCGAAAGATGTTGTCTAATTAACTTGCATTGTAAAGTTGTGTATGACGGTATATTGAATATACGTAACTGATGACAATACGGGGATGTGTCATCTTAGAATCAAATCGCAAACGTTTGGCAAGCATCGTCGCCATGTAGCACTTCCGAATGTAAATATAAAGTTGCTTAAAACTACTTATGTTCATAACGCATATTAATTCACACACTTGTGCTAGTGCTATACCTCTACATTTCTTCTTACCGTCGCGATGGAATCGCTGGAACTAGCGCTCTATATTCCACGTTTTCGCATTCAGATTCACGAAAACTAAAAATTTGTTCCGAAGAGAAACAAAACATGCATCGACTTAACTCTCTGCCACATTAATTTAATCTAAATAACGCATAACAATTCAGTTCTTACCTCATATAAAACATGTTAAATCTCCAATACAAAGAGCAGTCTGTTAATGCTGCTTAGGGAACTAATCGCCGTTTATGGTAACACACACACACACACACACACACACACACACATACACGTTGCCCCGAACAACGTCGTTTCACTTTAACTTTGATAAATTTTAGCACACAAAGATTCGATGAACGTTTCCTGAACGGGGTTGAACGTTGTTTTCACTGGCAACTGGTGGACTGTTCAACAGCCATACTGTCAGGTATTCAATTCAAGGTATTTCAATTAGTTGTCTCTACGCTGAATATTTTCAGCACCGTAACTCCATCGTTACACGAAAAGTCCTGCAAATACACTGCTAGCGTTTCTTTAACGTTAATGTAGGTAGTACATACACTAATCGCTTTGCTTTGGGAAGTGTTAAGTATCTGCTTTTGCTTTGGGAAACTCTGGGAAACCAGCCTAAACTTAAACCCCAACTACACTAAGGTATACTAAGTCCATTGAGTAGTCTTCCGTGAAAACTGTTACTCTTTTGGTCAAGCAATTTCTTACTTCTGTGGAACCTAAAGGGTCCTCACTATGAAGATTCAAGTCTCTTGGGATGTTACACTGTGTCACTGGGTAAGTAGTTCCCGACTCTTCGACGATGAAAGTAATATGATCCTTCGAAACGTCCGAAACGTCACGAACTACATACCCAATAACAAAGCGTAAGCTCCTACAAGACTTGAATCTTCAGCAGCACCTCTGCGAGCACCTCAATTCTCGCACTGCCCTCACTGTGCTCTCAAAAGCTCGCCATTCAACCGCAGTCGAGCCAGTTGACTTCCTCACTGCGTGCTTCATTTCCTCCTCGTCTCAATCTTCTCAATCTAATCACCAGAACAAACATGAGTATAACTGAAATTCTAATTACTCTCAATGGTTTAAATTTAATGGACGCCTGCTGAATGCGTTTATACTGTTAGTGCCTGGGCTCTTTTCAAAAGCCCTTTCCACCACAAAAGTAGAGCGGGTTACTAATTAAACACATCAGTGGACAATGTCCAGTCTAGACTCTTATGAGTTTGCAAAATGTGGCCCTCTCTGCTGGGAGCATTGTACTGTACCTTCAGCTTGATCGTTCTACTACACAAACCAGATGGGGAGAGAAACCAATTTTATTTTCAAACCCGCATGATATGCCATTACATCATGCCGTCATCCGAGGAGTCAGATCCGGTCTACAGATGTAATTAATAACTCTTGTAACAATCGGCAAAGGTCAAAGTCCACAAAACGCATCACTAAATCAGCACCCATTAGAAAAATTTATGTGAGGTCTGTTATCCCTGTAGTCGCGCTGTCAGGAGTGATAGCCTCGCGATGCAGGGAAGCTATTACATTCTCTTCTTGTATGTCGTCTTTATATGGCTATCTGTGTATATGCGTAGTCATAGCTATTTCTGTGCTTTCTGGTAAGTGGTAAGTAAAGCCATGGTTTCACATCCAAAGTAGATAATTTACGTGTGTCATCTATACTCAGAGTCGGGATACTATAGTCAGTATAGTGACTAGGCTATAGGCTGGACGACCTGGAATTCAATTCGCGGTAGGATCAAGAGATTTCTCTTCTCCAAATCGTCCAGACCGGCTCTAGGGCCCACCCAGCCTCCGTTCAATGGGTATCGGGGGCTGTTCCCCGGGAGTAAAGCGATGTAGGGTAGGAAATGGGTTCATGACCCAGGTGGTTTCAGTACATCGTTTCACACACGATTAGTCTTCCACTGGTTCCGGTTCTGGCCGCGACAGCTGGCACTAATACCAGTAAGAAAAATTGGCCTATTCGTCAGCATATAATATGGATAAGACAGGCAATGTATAAACTTGATACTGTTAACATTAATGGATGACTAAACAAGATTGCCATTACGTATAAAGCAACATTGAGGCATGTTCGCGTAACCATTGTTGCCGTGGAAAAGCAATAAGTATTACATAGTCTGAGAGTGTGTGTGTGTCTGTAGCCTTAGTTATCCAGCATGCAATGCACATGCGCCGTATTATATTGTCATCTGTGGCCTGTCTGGCTCTACCGTATTTTTACACATTATCTCATAAATGGCACGATTTTCGGGGAAAAAAATTTATTGAACATAAAGTGTGGGTTTTGATTTTCTCTACAACGTTTGTCTGAAAATTTTCTCATTCTAAGACTAATTCTGCAAGACATTATCATAAATGCACTTACGTCTTCATGTAAAGTACCCGTTATTATTGTCAGATTTTTAATAATACTTTAACTTTCTCGACAGATTTTCGAAAAATATTCATATATCAAATTTCGTGAAAATCCATCCAGTGGTAGCCGAGTTGTTCCACGCGGACGGACATACAGACATGACGAAGCTGATAGTCGTTTTGCGAACGCGTCTAAAAATGAGTCAGCTCCTGACACATCGTGTAGGCCTACAGTCCATTAATATACCTCAGACAATCGATAATGTCCAATTGCTGTGTAAATAACCGTACACTATACAAACAGTTAATAGCTTTGAAAACAATTACGAAACACGATATTAATATTCTTAATGTTTTTAAAACACCGCCTCCTGGTCTTTTATTGGAACAAGTAGGCTACAGTTACCCCTACCTAACACCATGTCAGGAAGACGATCAGACGATATGGTGGTAACGTTCCACGCATTATACATCTCGCCAGTAATAACAGGTGAGTGATACATTTCACTTACATGCTGTACATGCCCTCGGTACCCACCGAATAGGGGGGCGGGATAACGATTCGCTACGGACTGGACGGTCCGGGGATCGAATCCCGGTGGGGGCGAGATTTTCCGCACCCGTCCAGACCGACCCTGGGGCCCACCCAGCCTCCTATACAATGGGTACCGGGTCTCTTTCCCGCGGGTAAAGCGGCCGGGGCGTGGCATTAACCGCCCACCCCATCTAGCGACGAAGTTAAAGAAAGAGTAGAACCATACCTCTACTCCCCCTATTGGTCTTCATGGCCTGTTCTAGGGTAAGCTTTACCTTTTACCCACTAGTTGCTTTACTGAACTATCACGCCCGTTCTCTTCCCCTTTTGTTGGAATGGTTTACATACTGCAGCAAAAAGTGAAATAATTCAATGAATCCATCATATTCTCGCAGTATATGATACGTTATGGGGAAGGTTGTGGTGCCAGAATCTATGCCAAAATATGACGGTAGTCTTATTATTTTTTTAAACTAGCTGGAAGGCTAAGTGGGATGGAATGGCATGGACTGGATTGATATGGCTCAGGATAGGGACAGGTGGCGGGCTTTTGTGAGTGCGGTAATGAACCTTCGGCTTCCATAAAACGCGGGGAATTTCTTGACTAGCTGACGACATGTTAGCTTCTCAAAAAGGACTCTACTCCATGGAGTTAGTTAGTTAGTTTGTTAGTTAGCTGGAAGGCTAGGTTTATAAAGCCTGTTCCATCAAATCTTATCCAAGAATTGGCCTATCTCTCTGATGTACTGCTTGTATAACACACTTCTAACTCTTTTAGCCGTTTCCCCACATTCTTTACACATGCTTTCCTTTTCAGTTTTCCTGGTAGTATTGTACTCGTATGCCTTGCACAAATGGGCCGGGATAGCTCAGTCGGTATAGCGACTTGCTACAGGCTGGACGGTCCGGGGATCGAATGCCAGTGGGAGGGAGGGGGGAATTTTCCGCACCGGTCCAGACAGGCCCTGGGGCCCACCTAGCTTCTATACAATGGGTACCAGGTCATTCCCGGGGTAAAGCGGCCGAGGCGTGGCGTTAACAACCCACTTCTGTCTAGTGCAGAGGTTAAAGAAAGAGCAGAGCTATACCTCTACTCCCCCTCTGTGCCTTCATGGCAGATAATACGGTGATCTTTATCTTTTTACCTTTATGCCTTGCTGAGTGTTTGAAACTTGCATTTTCCTTTACATCTGCATTCCTTTTCCAAGCCAACTGTGTTAAGTTCTAATAGTGGACTCAGACATCTAATCTCTGCTGCTTACAAACGCTGGGTATTGAAAACCCATCCATGTAGGCCTAAGAGAGTTGTCGACGGTATGTTACATTATATTGCTAATTTAGTCGGAGTTCTCATTTGTATGCCGACATATTTCTCAAGTCACTATTTACATACACCAACTGGATGCAACTCTATTTAAAAAACTGTATAGTTTTTTAAAACATATTTAAAAACTTTATAAAACCCGACATATGTTTCGGCTCTTATAGGGGTTTATTGTCGTCAAAACTGCATATATTAAAACGTCTTTTTCATTGGTTCACTTTTAAGCAAGGTTTTTTTTCACTTTTTCACTGCTTGATATGCACAGACACTATTTGTTATTCGTGCTAAAATAATATGTTAATATTTTCGTAGGTATTGTATTTGATGCATGGTACTGGTTTATCTGTAAATAATTACAGTAATTAGAACAATTATAGGTGTTAGTTTTCATATATTAATATATTATATTTCATTATGGATACGACCCAATGAACAAGGTATGTCATCCATAATGAAATATAATATAATATATTAATATATGAAAACTAACACCTATAATTGTTCTAATTACTGTAATTATTTACAGATAAACCAGTACCATGCATCAAATACAATACCTACGAAAATATTAACATATTATTTTAGCACGAATAACAAATAGTGTCTGTGCATACCAAGCAGTGAAAAAGTGAAAAAATCCTTGCTTAAAAGTGAACCAATGAAAAAGATGTTTTAATATATGCAGTTTTGACGACAATAAACCCCTATAAGAGCCGAAACATATGTCGGGTTTTATAAAGTTTTTAAATATGTTTTAAAAAAACTATACAGTTTTTTAAATAGAGTTGCATCCAGTTGGTGTATGTAAATAGTGACTGTGAAAAGATGCACGGTGATTACAGAATAAATTATTTCTCATGGTTTTAGGTAGTCATGTTCATTTCCGATCAAATTAAATTTCGTCCATAAATTTTGGTAACTTGATCAAACTCGTCTCACCCACAGCAGTGCTGAAACTGTACGACCTATGCGCAGACAGACAGATGGACGGCAAGAGCAAAGGCGCTAGTACAAAGCACATTGTACCTTGATATATTCAGGAATTTTGAAGTGGTGTGGATCGTTTCTGTGACGTTTACTGTACGTGACGAATGGCAAAGACACCATCAGCAACATCTTTTCACGGACCGTGCCGTGGCTCAGGCGTCTCACCGCGGAGATGCGGGTTCAATCCCAGGCCAGTCCATATGCGCCTTGTGGTGGACAAAGTGCACCGTGCCAGGTTTTTCTTCGAGTACGTCCCTTTTCCCCTGTCAGCATGGCCAGTGTTTTATAATTATTCATTCTTCCTATCACCGACGCTGTGTGACCTTTAGTACAGAAGAGATGTTAAATAACACGTAACAACAATTCACCTTTGTTCACGGACGTCTTTTGTGTTGAAAGAGAAAGGCGTCAGTGCGCGATCTCACAGCGATGGAGATAAAGACTCATGTCTTCAGAGAAAAGACAACGTGTAGATTGCTATAGTCACTGACGTTTCAAAGGAACTTGCAGCTTCCTAAACGTCGGTAAATGTATACCAATTTACAAGGCGTCGTATCCCGGAAAACCTGAATCTTCAAACTCTTACATGTTTCCGTTACCTCCATTCATCTTCGGACCAATTACGAAACGGGGAGAGAAAATTAATGTGCCGAAAATGAAATTATCGAACTGATCGTAGTATTGGCATAAAGGTATGAACATTCCCGAACATGTTACGCCAGCATGGAAATTTGTGTTGTGCGTTTGTATTCTGACTGCGACCGGCCACATTACACGTAGCTAAAATCAGGCCATTTTTGTTTATTTAGCAACTGTTTGTCTGATAATTATGCTGCATGATCTTAATGCTTATTTAATCACAAACGTCGCTTAATTTCGATGTACAGTAGCCGCATTAGTTGATGGGACAGAGGACAGCCACAAAAGTGTCCAGTCTGGTTACCAATTTCGGGGTCGATATCTGAACAGTGGACCTCCAGAATACAAAGCAGAATGCTTATTACTAATACAACACGTCGGGAGTGTCTTTTAAATGAAGTACTTACAATTCAAGATTTGAGGTTTTCACAGCGGTGCTGATGAAAAGCAAGTCTTTTGGAATTGTACGCTGTTACCAGTCGACACGGCGTAACATCCCACAAGACCCGAATCTCAAAGTTCGTACAGATATGTTTAAGTGGATGCATAATGACTGATCTATATTGCTGTCGATTGATTGAATCACACCAGTACTACCAACATAAACATGCGGTTTGCATCCTTTCACGATACTTCACAGAAAGTGTGCACAGGTAATATACAGCAAAATCGTGTCACTTCCGTAAACTACCCTGGTCTCCATTAGCCTCACTGCGAAAGACCTACACAGAAAAAGGATAGTGCTTCATATCCGGATATGGAAGTGCTACTTCACATAGGTTATGTAAAAATAATTTTATGTTCTTCTGGATTACCTGCTGCTAACTTCTAACTCTGCTTCCTAGCTTCTTCTTCTTGAAGATGCCCCAACATGAATTGCTGATGGTGGGGTTGAGGATTTAGGAGGGTGGTTTTACAAGGAAAGGGTCCAGAAATTGGGGGAGTTGGGTTGAGAGGGTGGCGGTGTAAGACGATAGAAGATATGGGAGAAAGTCGGTTGGGAGGTAGTGCAAGGGAAGAGGGAAGAGATAATTCCAGGGAATGATTGAAGAGGGTCTGTAGAGGATATAGAAAGCGGGGTGTAGGACTGGGGTTGGGGTTTCTCCTTCCAACGGAGGTGGAGTCGCGGTATAAGGAACGCTAGACAAGAGGGGGTGACTCGATGGTGGATGTGAGAGAGGGTAAACTTGCTGCAGCAGGGGTTTACGAAGGAAGAGGAACAAATGAAAGGGAGATTCCGAGGAGGAAGCAAGGAGGATGGAGTCCAAGACAGTTTAGTGGAGGCGGCATTCGGAACTATAGTGTGGATGAAGATTAAAAAACGAACATCGTACTGGAGGATAACTTCGAATACTGAAACCAATGTGGCGGTAAGTAGAAGTCCTCTTCGAGGAGTAGCATGGTAGCTGTGCCTGACATTGCAATGCTATAGGGTGTCTACCTGTGCACGAGGGATTTATATGAAGAAGTTCCTAAATAGATCATTATAAGCCGGCACTAGGTCAACTTCTGGAGTCATCTGTTGTACTTTCTTAGTAGATGATATTGTAAAATTCCGTAACAGACACTGACAATCTAAGGAATAAAATTTCGATCTCTGATCACTGACGTCCACGGACAGACACTGCCTGCCAAACACAGATCTACTTAGCTCGTGTGACGTTGCCATTTTACCACGCTGTAGGATGACTGGTGAATGATGAATTGGACAGAGTTTAGAAAGAAGCAGCCATAGCCCAACTGACGTATCACCCCAGCATTTGCGTGAATGGACTGAACAAAACCACGAAAACCTCAGGATAGCCCTATCCCAGTCGAAATCGAAATAGGCGCCTCCCGAATACAAGTCGCAAAGTCACAGCCTTTACCGGTGAGTGCAAGTGTGACGCTGATTAAATTATTTACACTATCGCTGTTTCCTAGCAATTGGATTGCCTGGCAAGGCGGAGTAGAATTTCATGGCCATTAATACACTTCCTCAAGTCTCAGTTCATATTCGTTGTTTTAAAACAGTAATCAACGTTTCACACATATATAAAACAAAGGGCAAAACGGTAGTTCATGTATTTGAACCTTTATATTTTTAGATAGCAACAGGAAAAAACAAGAGCGGTAATGTACGTATAACGTAATATTAAGGTGCGTTCGCTTAACCATTGTTGCCGTGGAAGAGCAATACGTATTACATATTCTGAGTGTGTGTCTGCACCCTTAGTTATCCAGCATGCAGAGCGCATGCGCCGTATTATATTGCCATCCGTGGCCTGTTCGGCTGTACCATATTTTTTCACATTATCTCAGAAACGGCACGATTTTCGGAAAAAAAGTTATGGAACACGAAATATGTGTTTTGATTTTCTCTACAACTTTTGTCTGAAACATTTCTCATTCTAAGAAGGATTCGGCGAGATTATATCATAAATGTACACAGGTCATCATGTATAGTACCCGTCATTCTTCGCAGATTTTAATCAAACTTGAATTTTCTAGATAGATTTTCAAAAAGCGCTCAAATATCAAATTTCATGAAAATCTGTCCAGTGCGAGCCGAGTTGTTCCATGCGGGTGGACGGACAAATAGACAAACACAAAGACATGACGAAGATATATGACATAGTCGATTTTCGCACAAACTCACCTAAAAAGATTCCGAACCGAATTGTATTAAGTATTCCCCGAATTTAATCTGCTCGGTTTCTTCGTGCATGAACGTTGCGGTTTTGAAATAATCAATCCTCCCCTGCCTCCCTGTAAGCCACCGTCACCACCCCCTCCCCCAAGCTGGCAGTCACTGCACTTTACTCTGTTATCAAAAACAATGGACATAATAATTTTGCACCTCATATTAAAAACCAATCTGAAAATCCGTTATTTTGTAGAAATTGCCACCTGAATTCTTGCTGAAGTGATGAGTCTGTACAAAAGTCCAAAGTCTTCGTTGCCAGATTATTTAATTCAAAAAATTAAGTAATTCAAGTGGACTTAATAAAGCCGCTAATTTATTCCTGTAATTAAGGAAATGGTTAAAATTGGACATAGTTGCCACTAACTACCCGCACCCTTTTAATGTTATCCAATTGGGCACCACACGATGATTGTGTGCTTATAATCGGCCTTTGTATGTTGAATGATCTTTGTAAAACCTACAGTCAGTGTGTTAGAATTATAGTGAATTATGAGTCTTCTTTCTCATCCTATTCACTGTACGCAATCATACTTCCGATCCGACGCTGCATGATTTCTGCAGTAGATACTGCATCGTTAATTAATTCAGGAATCCCGCTGGTATGGATTTATAGCAAGTATCGCATAACCTTAGAATCTGGCACCCTTACAGTAATTTTAACATGTCCAATAAATTGTATTTGTAAGACAACAGTGAAACGACACTAAAAAAATAGGCTAGTAGTGCCAAACCGTTCTACTGTTCAGTAATTTGAGCCTGCGAATCCTTGCATCTCAACAACGCAGGGACTCTTTCTTTCTAGCGATACCCAACAGTACGGCGTTTTTATAAACGCAAATGTTAAGCTTATAAAACAGGAAAAAGACATCGGCGGACCAAGACAAAGACAGCGCTATAGTTCGAGACGGGTTGAAGGACCTAATTCTTGAATGTACATAAGGATGTGACAATCTGTTACAAATATTTAAACAAAGAAAGGCTAAACAATGACAAAAGTGCGAGTTGTTTGGCTTTCGCGACGGTGTAGTTGAGGTCCTCATTCTTCTGGGATGTGGGGCCGCGTCACTGGGTGACAGGTTGTCAGCCAGTCACCGATTACACTCACTCTGTGTATTCATGCATCCACCTGTTCCGAAATTCGACATTTCAATCCCTGAAGATGAGAACATCATGCTGTCTCGAAACGTCGGACACCAATCATCCAGTGACGCAGCGCCACGTCCCAGAAGAACGGAGACCTCAAGTATAAAGCCTTTCTATGCTGAATTCTACATTTCCTTTTAATCGGCGTCCTCCCACTTGCCTCCTCCGAGTACTGGCACATTTATTTTCAGAAAAGTGAAAGAGCGTCACGCTTTTAGGTGTCTACGAGTATACTTGAGTACAGCTCTCCTTATTTACTTTGGACACACGCTCCGTGACGTTTATTGTTTGGCGTCGCATATGACCATAAAGTGGAAACCTCGACAGGCACGCCTTCCTAGTTCACATACTTACATAACCCATACCGTGTCTAATTTTTAAGGATAAAATCCCAGCTTCTGGCTGAGTCGACAGAACAACTACCGGGCGACCTCGTTATTTTAACACGTTGGCCATGATTTGTCGTTCCAAGAAGCAATTTCTACTTCTCTTCTTTCAAGGAATGTCCCGTCAGCTTCTGCAGTTTTGTCCTCAAAGGCGAAACTCTAGTTAACACCATCGATATTACAATGACGCCAACACACAAAAAACGGCCATCTGACCCAGCCCTAAGCAACTTCGGGGAGCCGGGTTAGCGTAGTCGGTACAGTGACTAGTCTACAGGCTGAGCGGTGCGGGATTCGAATCCCGGTACAGGGAAGAGATTTTTGTCACCTCCAAAACGTCCACATCGGTCCCAGGGTCCATTCAGCCTCCTATTCAAAGGGTATCGGGGGTTCCTTTCCCAAGGGTAAAGCGGCCGGAGCATTAAGTTAACCATTCACCTCCATTGTTGCAGAGATTAAGAATGAGTAGAAGTATACCTCTATTCCCTTATATGTCATGGCGTGGATAGGGAAAACTTGACCTTTACCTCTTTCACCTAAACCACTTCAGACTAATCCACTGCAAAAGAACATGTAAATCCAGCGGTACCTATAGCTTATAAAACTTATATCACCTTGCGTAATGTTTAAAATGTCGTGAAAAAGTTATGGGAGAAAAACAATTGAACATGTCTTACATGCACTAAGAAATAACATGTAAAGAATTGCGGTATTGCAGTAAAACATCGTGTGTGAAAACTACAAAAGCTTTTGCTGCACCAACTTTGTCGATGGGTCGGTACGTACAGTGCGATGTTTTCAACAAACAGATCCATTCCTGTCACGTAAAAATACCAACTGCGCTATTGTAAATATACGTAACACACTCACCACGTGAATGGAAGATGCCACAAGAAGGGAACGAGAGTTAAACGGATTATCCCAGGAACTGACGATCTAAAGTGCCCCTCTTCATCTTCATCGCTCAAACCCAATCGGATCAGGCGCGATTCCCCGCAATTAAGTACCCAACTTCTATCAAGTTATACAACAGTGGGCCTGTCTTTCCTGCGTCAAAAAAGTATCAAAGTGCAATTCGTTTCAAACATGGTTATAGCAGTCCCCCGTCCTACAGCACCAAAACAGAAGCATCAGAATCTCTCGAGTCCCATATCTGCAGAATTGCTACTGTCTACGATATCGGCTTCGTTGTGTTGATTGCATGATTCTTAGTCTATTAGACAATGCTGTTCCAAATTTATCGACTACACAGCATCAGATAAGAATGTAGGATTATCGTGGATGGTGGGTAAGGGCTTGAAAGGATGCCGGTACTATTCAGTCGCTCGTCCGGAGAGGCAGCAAGTGGCCCGGCGAAGATCAGAAACTGGCAACCCCCAATGCAAGTCCACAGTGTGACTGCTGCACGTAACTGCTGTACGTTTCCGCAGTTAAAGGTTCATCAGCAACATCGAATAAGCACACCTATATACGTAATTTCATATTCGGTGATATACATCAGGAATATTACGTATATCGCTCACGAACCAGCAATTTGTCGTAACCCACACAATTTGTCAAACTGAGATTCCCGCATTAGTTTACACTTGGGTTACAAACACACCTTCTGTCAAAATGTTGTGTCCCCCAAAAAATGCTTGTCCTTAAATTTTCGTAAAAACATAACATGCGTAAGTGTTGGTCTATTCAGGATCAGTCAAATTGTTCCTGTCTCCTGTAAAATTGTGTATCGTTGGGTTATGACAAATTGCTGTTTCATGAGCGATATTTAAAATTGATATTTATTTATTTGTTTATTATTTTACTAATACGTCAATATATGAACATGAAAGGAAGTTAATGTATAAGTATTTAGACACTCGGGAGAAGGGGACAGTGTCCGAAACCTAAAAATATTAATTTAATAATATCAAAGAACAAAGAGAAACGGTACACATGAATGCAATGGAGAAAATTGTTCCAATAATTCGTCACCCTTTCAAAGCAAATGACACAAGTTGTGAAACAGCTTTATGCTTGCATCTTAAAACACTCTTAAAACCGAATCTTAAGAAATACATCTGGGGCGGAAGAGAATACCAAGTTGCTCCGTGACGATAATGGCGTTATTTAGATATGATCTGAACTACATACCTGTCAAATGTGAAACAATAATTCGAACTACCGTCCTACAACGTTCCGTTCTGCAAACAGCAGGTCTAACATTGTAGATCCCACCTAAAATTTTAAACAGGAATGACAGAACAAGCGGAGCTTTCTTTGTACTACTGAAGGGTTCTGGCGGTGGTTTTCAGCAGACGTTGCAGTTGTTCGATTGTTCTTTTAAAGATTCACGCACCTATTGCCATGGTTCGTCAGACTAATCAGTCGACATTACCATGACAGCAATCATAGCATTACGTTCAACACACAAGGTAGCCATAACAAGACGGGCAAAGTACGTATAACGTAACATTATGGCGTGTTCGCGTAACCATTGTTGCCGTGGAAAAGCAGTAAGTATTAAGTGCTATGAGCGTGTATGTCTGTATTCTGGTCTTAGTTATCTGCCATGCAAAACGTATCTTTTCAGCGCCGTATTATATTGTCATCTGTGGCCTGTCTGTCTCTACCATATTTTTCCATATTATCTCATAAACGGCACGATTTTCGGGGGAAAAAAATTATTAAACACAGAATATTCGTTTTGATTTTCTCTACACATTTTGTCTGAAACATTTCTCATTCTAAGAAAAATTCAGTGAGATAGTATCATAAATGTACATAGGTCTTCATGGAAAGTACCCGTCAATCTTGTGAGATTTTATTGAAACTTGAATTTTCTCGACAGATTTTTGAAATATCGAATTTCATGAAAATCCGTCCAGTGGGAGCCGAGTTGTTCCATGCGAACAGACAGACGGGGAGACATGACGTAGATAATCGTCCCTTATTGGCAATTTTGCGAACGCGCCTAAAAACAGGCGATTTCATAAAGTCTAACAAGAGTCCTTCAATCAGACACGAATCGTTGACAAATATTCCGGATTTTACACCGTCTAGAATTGTGTGTTTAGGTTAACTACCGTGAAGATGGAGACCGCAAGATCGTCCGAAACACTGGTACATATATATGAACCTACAGGGCGCCATATCACAGATTACTGGAATCTCCATCAGCATCTCTGTCACAAACTCAACTCTCTATAAAAGGGTTCTTTATCATTATCCTATTCCGCATTTTTCCACTGTAGAAGTGTTTTATTTTCCTTACTCCTCTTCAACTTCTTGGATGTCAGAATGTCCCCTTGTTGGTCAGCACGCCCCGGATTTTGAATCTCCGCCCGGCATGCTTCTGCCGCTTTGTCTCGGGGACAAGGCGCATAGCCGTTGATGCTGACGCGCCTCTAACCCAGTCTCCGGGAAAAGAGCGCAGCTACCCATCGAATAGCATCCCGAATATGCATCAGAGCAGATGTGGTGTCTACCAACCAAGAATCGAGCCTGGGTAGTCCAGCCCTTTGCCAATAATTTCATAACTGGGCTATTCCAGCTCCGTTTTTTGAGTATAATTCGTACCTTCGTCATAAAAAAAACTGTTTTCAGTGGCGTCAGAGGACCGGTATATTTAGAGTTTTTCTGTTTAAATGCCTTTGTTCGTGTCCAAGACAATTCATACTTTCAGCAGGGGTTTCAACGAGGTGTAGGAAACCGATTGAGATTAGATGACAGGTACATCTGGATCACGATCACATGCATTGCCAGTAAAATGGACACATATGTATGCTGGTTCAAAGGTCTTGTCATCTGGCTGATGCCATGAAGAGGTCCAGTGTATCAGTAATTAGATGTGCAATGCCGGCTCATATGCAGTCGGCTGGAACCGGTCTTTGATGGATACAGAGCAGCACTGACGACTCCCAGTTGCGGCCACATCTTTGGATGCAGTAATTAACTTGCTAGAGGTCGACCCGGAGCATAAGTACAAGGCCATGAGCCTTATAAAGGCCGCGAGGGTAAAATTCCACGCGTTTTAGACCTTGCACTAGCTCGCACTAGATGGAAGTTAATGAATGGTCAGCTCCATGCACCAACCAATTTGCTCCGGGGGAATGGGCTTGAGACGTTCACTTCATAGGGGGTCAGATGGCACAGGAGCTGATCTGTACGTGATGGCTAGATGTCTAACCATTCCGGAAACCTAAACCTCGTAATGAAGCTATATTCTGCTGTGAGTGAGCTGCCCCGACTTTTCGGTGGTTTATCGACCATGAACAAGCCCATGAAAAGTCACTTTTTTGAATGTAGGAAATGGTACCAGAAGCCAAGGTTATTCGTAGTGCGCAAGTCTGAAAGCAGACATGCATTAACATTTCACCTTTTACCCCAACACACCTCTCATAGGCTCGCCCCTATCAGTTATATAACGCAGTTCTTTCTGTGGATGAACATGGAGGCTACGACATCCTCCCATCGACGTCTAGGTCTCCAAAGTGTACCGTTCCCCTCAGGTTTTCCGACTAATATGCTAAATGTACTTCTCATCATCCCATTTCTTTATAGTTATTAAGGTCGAACGGGCTGCGCACTGCAAAAAACCTGGTTTTAAAAGGCGCAACATCATATATATTATACTGTAACATTATGGGTATTTCTTCTTCTTTTTCTTCTTCTTCTTCTTCCTCCTCAATGGCGCGACAGGCCGTATCGGGCTCTGGCCTCTTCCATAGTTCACCTCCAGATATCCCTGTCCCTTGCTAGTCTCCAACCTCATATTCAGCAGCAACGAGGGAGTCCCTCCCGATGTCTTCCCATCTCAGTCGTGGTGTTCCCACAGGTCTTCTTCCATGGTTATGGATATTTGACTCAACTAATCTATCTGTCTATATATCTATCTATCTACCTGTCTATCCATCTATCTATCTATATATCTACCTAACTTCTCATCACTCAGCCTATATCCGGCCAATTTTATTCGCCTTATATCGCAGTCTGTATAGTGATCAGGTTAAGGCCTGGACAACCGACGAATCGTGGTTCGATAACCGGCAGGGACAAGAGTCTTCTCTCTTCAAAGCGTACAGATCGGCTGTCATCCCCCTAGCCTCCTATTCAGTGAGTAGTGGACCTCTTTTCCCATGGGTAAAACGGTCAAAGCGTGAAGCTGACCACTCACCTCCATCTAGCAGCAAGGGAATAAATTGAGCTATACCTCCAATCCCCTTTATTCCTGCATGGCGTGCGCAGGGACAACATTTCATTCGCCTTCATTTTGTCGTCCTAGCAGTATTAGTTGAAGATCACAAACTACTAACCTCAACATGTAATTGTCCTGTAACTTCTCTTCCTTGATCGAACACATTCACCTCAGCACTTTGTTACCAAATTCCCTCACTCTGGCCTTTATTTGAAATGGTTGGCATGCAAACACTGCTAGGCCTGCGTATGGAAACACTAATAACATTTTAGAAGCCGAAACGCGTGTGTTAAAAAAAGTCAGCATCAGTGAACCTAGTAATGAACCGTCAGGTCCAATACAGGACGGTAAATGAACTGTAATAAAGTATATCAAACTACGTCCATCCCTCCGTCAGACTAGTTTAATAACTGTACAAATAATTGTTTAAGATAGAATCATTAACAATAAACAGTAGGAGATGATAAATTACGAAGAAAAATATAAATAGGAAAATAAATAATAATATTAAAGGCTAACCATACAACAGTATTCGTCATGAACAATTAAGTGTGAAATAGCCACAGATAAAACTATAAAGATGCTCTTTATTAGTCTGAGTATCAGAATGTGTTAATGTTCTACATATTCTGATTCTGACTGCTTGCAACCCAATTACGGTTGAAGGTCCACGCGGTGGGGACGAAAGGGTAGCTGAACACACAGAGCCTGAGTCGTATTAAAAAAAACAAACAACAACAACAAACTACATTTCGAGACCAGTTTACAGTGTCTTCATTACTCAATAGATTCTTAGTTCATAATTCACATTCATTGTAGTATACCACCACTTCTCACACACAAGTATTGCTGCATGGAATGTACAATACGTCAATAGTCGTTTCCTCTAACAGATTCGGGACAATGAGGACTTATTCATTAGCTGTTTTCCACGTAACCTGTTGTACCCTTCACTATCGCCACTTTCATTCAAGCTTTTGCCTTCTTACTGATAAATTTATTTGTTTCCTTATCTGTTTTGGTTACTTAAACTGTCATAGTTGAGACTACATAGTGTCAAATGATAGGACTGTTAGGCAATAATTAATTGGACGCGATGCTGAAGGAGGCGGCCGTGGCCAAATCTGAGGTAATATCCCAGCACTTGCCTGGAGGAACTAAGCAAAATCACGAAACACCTGTCAGAATAGCCGGTGTCCGGGCAGCGATTTGACTCCTTACTTCCCGAATATAAAGCAGGAATGGTACTCACTCGCTGTATGTCTTGTTTCCACTTCCTCACTGAAATTTTACCGTTTTATCCCGGGTGATTCCATATTCATTTTAACTCTACTGTATTTAGAAGACCGGAGAAATGTTGGGTTCATAACAGATTTCAGTACATCAAACGTTCCGTTGTAGCCAGGTTTTACTGTACAATCCACATATGAATTCACATACAAGTCCCATTAGTTAAGAAATAAAATTAGCCCTGTGATTAATTCAGCGCCACGCCATGAAGTAGTGCAGTGGTCTAGACGTAGCTCTATGCATCGTTAACCTTCGCACTAAATGGCAGTGGTCAGATTCATGCTCCCGTCGTTTTCCCACCGGGAAAGGTGTCCCTGGTACCCACTGGATAGGAGGCTCGGTGGGCCCCACAGCTAGTATGGAGGCTGCATCGAACAGAAAAGTTTCTATCCATACCAGGAATGTCACACCGAGCGTCCGGCCCGTAGCCTAGCCACTTTGCTGACTCAGCTCCCCCGACTCCTGTTCCAGTACTGTAGCATTAGAAGTCGGTGTCGCTCGCTGGTAGAAGTGCAAGGACGTTGGATCTGTTGTGACAGCTTCAGGATATGTTTCGTACGGATTCTATCATTACACCCGCACCATTAGCTTCACAAAGCCCGTTGTTGTTTGCCCATAAACAACACGCTGTTAAGTTTCCGGTCACGTGTACACAACTTGGCCAAATATCTTCACTTACATTCATGACATTCGCAATTACTTCCTAATGAACGGGTAAGCAAAATGAAGAGTGTAATTATTCTGGAAGCACTCGGGTCGATAATCAACCGGGAAACCCACTATTCTGCTTGAAGTTTTTCATATTTTCTTCAGTTGAATTTATCTGAATCAGGATAGGGACCAGTGGCAGGCCATAGTGGACACAGTAATACATCTTCTGGTTCCATAAAAGGCACAGCATTTCTTGACTACCTGAGGACCTAATACCTTTCCGCGGACCGGGCCCCATGAAGTTAGTATGGACCAAACTGCGGTACAGTTCCTTCAGATATGCCACCACCACGTGCTTCTATACACACCAAAATTGATTATCCTCCCATCTTATTGCAGGCTGCATGCCCTCTGTACCTGAACTGACACTTTCTACGCTACCAGCGAGATATATGGCTTAAACCTGACCTCTCTCCACCTAAACGTCTTTGATATGTGGCATCAGTGACAATTGGCCTGCCCACTGCCTACTATCTAATTCCATGGAGCAGAACCCTTCTTGAGAAGCTAGTAGGGTCTCAATCACCATCGAACCAAAAAGCTAAGACTTCCCTGTGTCCGTTTAGCCACTTTCTGCACACGAAACGCATGCTGGTCCATGACACGGAAACTTTATAACTATAAAGCAGATTGCGCTTACGCCAACGAACTTCTCGTCCTGGCTGAGGGCCTCGATGTGGTCGTACTACGGACCTCTGCCGACAAACGGCTGTATGTCCTTTTGTGGGGGGGGGGGGTGGACTTCAGCTGGATGGGTGTCTCGGATTTGAACCCACAGTAGCTCGGTCGCGTAGCCTGAAAGCCCTTGCGACCTGGGGGGAAATCACGTTGGCTGCAGGCCTTCGCCATTTGGGGGGGGGGGGCTGCGAACCGTGTCCGTTCATTTAATTATACCCTAAGTCATTCGCCTTACAACTCAGGAATATCACGGTAAACCTCAGTCAATGTAGCCGAAGAGTGCCTGCACAATTCGTCCTGTCGACGTGGACGCTTCTTTACGGCCAGCTTGTACTGGCCTGATGATTTCCAGTCGCTTCGGTCTAAGGCCCCTGGCGGGGGACTTTGGTCAGCCCTCGGTCGGAACACGTGCCTTCCAAGTTGCCGAACTAAGGGGTTCCTCGCACCTGCTAATTTTGAGTCTCAATCCTCTGATAGGGGACCTCATTCAAGACATTCCCCGCATCTTGTGAAAGCCGAAGGTGTGTTACAGAGTTCACAAAAATCCTCCACTTTGCCCTGTTCTAAGTCACATGACTCCAGACGTCCTCCCATCCTCTTTCTTGAAGATGCGTTTTAATATTATCCTCCCATCTACGCCTACGTCTTCCAAGCCGTCTCTTTTCTTCAGTTTGTTCACCCAAACCCTATAAGCATTTCTCTTCTCCCCTGCTTGCCACGTACTCCGCCCACTTCATCCTCTTTGACTTGATCATCGTTATAATATTTGGTAAATATTACACATCACGAAGCGCCTTATTACTAGTTTTCTCTAACCTCCTGTTAGTTTTCCCCTTATGGGTCTACACACCTTCCACAGCACCCTCTCTCGAACTCTCTCACCTATGTCCATCCCTTAATGTGAGACCAAGATTCACGCCCCTATAAAACAAGAAGCAAGGTTATAGTTACGTAAATTTTAGTCATATTTTTAGACATCAAACTGGAATACAAAGGATTCTGGACAGAATGGAGCAACAATTTTAGTAAGAATGAAAACATACAAAGTGCTGAACATGCTTGAGAGTCAATCAAATCAGTCCTATTTCCTAACACTTTCAAAGCTTCCCCTATCAGCAGATGCCAAATTCTGAAGTCAGTATTGTGACTTACATAACTGGCAGCACAGTTTCACACACCCTCATAAGAATTCAGTATTTTGAGGAAACAAAGTTCAGATTTACGTAGCGGTGGCTAAAACTAAATAAATCGAGGGAAACAGCACTATTTCTGAACAGATACATCGCAAGTCTTTATCAACAGCGAGGAGCGGGAAGACAAACTCAGAACTGCCATAGTATTATGTGGGCACACAGATGAGGAATCACCCCTGTCTTTGCTTCATTAGGCTTATTATGTTTTGCATCACTTTTATTGAAAAGGAAAGATATCACTTTCGATACCTAGACAGAGGTAGAAGATATCACAAAAATCTTAGAGAATAATATTTGAAGATGTGGACTGGATTCAACTGGCTCAGGATAGGGCGTTGTGGCAACCTGGGAGTGAATTTTGAGTTCCATAGAAGGCAGGAAATCTCTTGAATTGCTGAGCAACTATCTGATCTTCTTAAGCAGGACTCTGCTCCATGGAATTAGTTAATTAGTTATTTAGTTAGTGAGTTAGTTAGTTAGTTAGTTAGTTAGGTCAGTCAGTCAGTTACATATAATACTTGGTTGCACGGTCCTTACATATTCCGCACATTTCACAGATCCGCATTTCAAATTTAACAGTTGTATATTAATTTCTGTTCATTTCAAGAATTATTATTCATGAATTATGACCACTTTGCCGCATTTCCCCCTTAGAGCATGGAACGTCGAAACAAATTATTATTATATTATTATTATTATTATTATTATTATTATTATTTTACTGCAATTGGGTTTTCACACGGTGGCAGTAGTCCTTACACTAGTACATACAATGATATATTATGGTCAGTATCATCCAACAACAAGCAGCCAAAAGGTTTAAAACCTCCCTCCTCTATTAATCCAGATAATCTGATAAAGAGTCCGCTGTACGACCTGACAGCCTACTAGCAAAACGGATGTCATCGTCATCACACAACTACAAACTCTGAAATTACGAAACTTTGCCGCCATCGATATAAAAGAACGTGTCGCCCATGTCAATCACCATTCTATCTTCTACCTAGAACGCACTCACTAATGGAAGAACATGTCTTCGGATCTGTGGATTTGGAAGAACGAAACAACTAGACTGATCCCGCTAAATCTTCTTGCGGTTTGAAACTTTAAATTTTAGAACAGAATAGATTATGTAACTTCAAGGGGTGGGCATTAGATGATTCTTGCATGGCGAACACCTTCTGTCTCGTATGCATTAATAGTAAACTGTTGTCTCACAACTTACAGCTTAAACTGACTCACATATCAGGTCTGCCAACATTATACTGGACACTTTACACTCTGTCATATATAGGCCTGTATTTTATATAGAATACATGATGTTTTGGGTGTTGGCTCTACTTCCGTCGTCAGGTGATTCGTTAAAGATTCTCGTCCCCTGAGTTATGACACCGTATATAGTATGCAGGTACCAACGCTTCGGAGACGCGTACTGCCTCCATCTTCAATATATGAGGCAGTATTTTCTCCCAAACGTTTGATTTTTGTACCAATCTACATGACTTCATATCCTCAACACCGCTGTGAGTACCTCAGATCTCACAGAGTGATCGGTTATTATTATAGTGACAGTTTGTAATGATCAGAATCTGTAAGAGGGAAGACTCTGACTTTTAATACAACTACTAGGCTGCTCGTTAGTCTGTAAGTCTGTTATTTAATAGGTCGCATGTTCTATAACACTGACAGCTGTAAAGTAGTCTGGAGACGGCAGTATAATAGCACAGGAAAACTCAGTTAGCTAACAAGACTTAAAGTTAGCTAACAAGACTTAAAAGAAAAATTAAATTCCTGAGTACCCCAAAGAGTTAACGTTTACATTGATTTCAGGCTTCCGCCGCGATGTTGATGAGATCTGCACTCTTTTGGGATATTGCATGGCGTCGTGTGGTAATTCTTTACAGACGTTTCGTGACAGATATGTTGTCCTGAAACGTCGGTAAACAGTTACCACACGACGCCGCGTAATATCCCAGAAGAGCGCAGATCTCAAAGTTGATGTTCTTCGAATAGAAATCTTTTAATTCAAATCCAAATTCACCGTGTTTTTACAACACGAGAATCGGTGTGTCAATTATGCCACCGTCGATCTGTTGTGTACCGAATAGGTCTGCATCAGTGTAATGACATCTCGTTAAATTCACCTGTCCATGTCTTCAGGTTCCTTGCCTAGGGCCACGAACGATAAAAACACGGAACGTAAAGGAGAAAAATGGATTCGAGTCATCTTAGTGATTAATCATATGGGTATTGGAGCAGATGATCATAAAAAGGGAAGGTGAATTCACGCACGAACTATTCTGCCCTCAGCAGAAATCGAGAATTGGGGTTTTAGAATAATACTAGTTACTGGAGGGACTGTGATCAGGTAGTCACTGTGACTCGGAGGGAAGACATTTTCTGGGTTCATAATATTTAGACAAAGTACAATTAAACTTTAAAATGCCTCACTTTGCCGGAGTTCGCTGCCAGTGTGTCACATTGAAGATTCGGTCTGCTAGAATGTTTTACTGTGTCATTTGATGAGTAGTTCGCGACGCGTCGAAGAATCGTAGTACCTTCAGTCCAAGAACTGCTTGAACCTGAAGAAAGCGCCACGATCCTTCGAAACGTCGGGAACTGCTCAGCCAACGACACAGTAGAACATCCCAGAACACCTGAATCATCAGCAACACCGCTGTGAGTACCTAAAATCTCGCAATTTGTATCACTGTGTCCCTTTTTTGTTACGCTAAAGTAAATACGCCGATCCCAGTGGCCGCGCGGTCTAAGGCGTGGGTCTGCGGCCGCTCGCTTACTAGGATTGTGGGTTCGAATCCCACCGGGGGCATGGATGTCTGTCTCTTGTGAGTGTTGTGTGTTGTCAGGTAGAGTTCTCTGCGACGAGCTGGTCCCTCGTCCAGAGGAGTCCTACAGACTGTGGTGTGTCTAATATGTGTGATCGTGAAGCGTCGTAAAATGAGGCGGCCTAGGCCCCAAGGGGCTGTCGAGCCATTGGGGGAGAAAAGTAAATACACAAGTAGGAACATTGTGCCCTGTATTTGGAAGGCGCCTGGTTCGAGTGTTGGCCAGGAAACAATGCTGGCTGAGGGTTTTCGTGCTTGTTACTTTCTCCAGCCTAATTCCGGGACTACGTTGAAAGTAAAACCACGATCGCGCCCTTATACATCCTGCATTCCGGCGTATGTAGCCTGAAGTACTGGATCCTCAGTACGGAACTTGCTTCCTGTCACCTTTCTGGGGCCTAGATTTCGATGTGGCTCCTACGTGCTCGGGAAATTTGTGCACCCCTTACAGCACAGCCAGATGGCAGCACTCCAATGAAAGGGGCCGAAAAATATCTTTCATAATTGAGTCAGTGTGTATGTTCTCTGTGATGTACGAGCTCAGGCTGAAGAAACAACTGAGCATCAACAATATAATACAACACAACTAGATGGCAGCATTCCGCTTGCTCTGTCCTTAGAATAAGAAAAAGACAGAAAGAGGCCGTGGATCAGCGCGTGAAAACTGTGGACCTAGAAAAAATCTGGCATCCATCCACCTTACATACTGCACTTGGTATGTCGGAGTGGATTAATTACAGTTTAATGAGTTACCAAGTTTCGTCCCTTCTTTTTTCAGAGCATGACTAGCCTAGCACCTTAATACATTTTACTTGGTCAGTGACAGATTTCTTAGGTTTATGAAACTCCACATGTACGCAGACAGGTCTCATGTTTTTCACGAGTATAGCAGCGATAAAATTTTCCCTGAAAACCGCTATTTTACGCACAGTTTCTCAGCCATCCGTGTTGCCACTCAGCCACATCACACTTTAACCCTTTGCTGTAAGAGGTGAGGCGCTACTTTGAAGAACAGGCGGAAGCAGACCTGAGATGTGGCAACATTTAGGTTGGAGTGAGAAGGGGCCACAGCGACTGCGATGAGGAGGCATTCCGTAGGAGTAGGAGGCCATATTTTTTATAAGTCGAGGGGAGGTGGATGGGTGGGTGGCTGGGTGGGTTGGATGGGACGCAGGGAAAGGAAGGAAAGTTGAATGATTGTCTTGGAAGGTCTGTTCAACTATTCCTGGCCTTTCTTTCTTTCGTGTCTCAAAAGAACTCCCTCTTTCTACTCCCGTATGAGTTGCATTTGTTATAGTAATATAAAACAGAGAGGAACCCTCTTCGCAGGTTACACAAACATAAAATTAAACTTTGTGGTGTTAGCAATGTGTATAAAACATGCCTGCTATTTTTATCCTAAACTACGAACCAAGTACAAAGTACGAAATTTTATATAAACCTACTTTCGCATTGCGTCAAAATATAACTACGCCTGTCCTGGTGAGGCTGTCAGGTTATAGTACTGTAACATAGTGTGCGGATCGGGAGAGGATGTGGGAAATGGGTAAGGAGAGACTAAACTAATTACAGCAATTAGGGTACATTAAAAATATTGCATATCAACACAGATCCCAAGATCTCAGACCAATCGGATACTGAGGCTCGCCTGTTTTGTGGACATGGATTAATACACAAACGTTACTGTTGTGTTGTCTTGTAGATACAGTGCTTGGAAGGACAGATCCCCCATCGAAGGAGTCCCATAAAATGTAAGAAAGTTTCTGAATCCGACGAGGTAAGAGGGCCTAAATCATGGGAAGCTAAGAGGAAGTATTGAATATTTAGTCTGTCCAACAAGCACGAAACAGTTTGTCGTCATTTTGCAGCCATGCCCGTTGCCCCTAAAGCCCACGACCCATGTCGTTCTTCAAACCAGCTGAAGGTTCCGAGTTTGGGATTCGGTGGTTAGCGCTCCTGGTGCGCATCCGAAAGTAAGGCGTCTCGAACCTAGGATATCGGCCTATGTCCAGGGCATGACTCGAGCCTACCGACAGCCTCGGCCACTTGACCACGAACCAATGGGATAAAATGGACAGAGCAAACCGTCACTCAGGCGTTTAATCTGCAGCAGAAGGACGCTACTTTCGCTGTTTGCTGCATCTGCAGCCTAAGTATAAGTTTGAGACCCACGATAGGCATATAAGCGAGTGATAACTAAAGACCTGAACGAAACTAACACTCGACTCCTCAGTAGTTTTTCCGTGTCTGTCAAGGGAGTGAACCAAAACCTCTATGAAGTGGAGGTGAAACATCTGCAACGATAATTTACATTTCACGGCTCTACTCCCGCCACCAAGAGTCGAGTAAAAATATCTTCAAATTCCGAGTTATTGTTCATAAGTTTCTTAGGGTGGGGAGTAGACTGAAAGTAGCAAATAACGAGATACGGACGTTTCGAGTGCACAGTCCGGGGACACAGGGTGGAAACGATAAGGGGATGGAATAAAAACTAGACGAGTATAAAAAGTATGAAATGGCATTGGAGGAGCATTGGGGTAGCGAACTCCCAAATGCTGAAGTACATCAGGAGATGAGATGAATAGGGGTTGTAAAATATGGAGCTTCGTGGGAGGCAAATGCTTTTATCAAATAAACTTCTATCCTTCTGCGTTTCACAGTACAAATGCAGACATAAGCTGCTCCTGCATACAAGGCCATCAGCACATTAACACAGAACTAGCCGGATCAGTACGCAAAGTGCAAAGATTTCATCCGACTGCTAATTTTAACAGTACTTTGGCATGACATTCCTGGCTAACTAATTTAATACTGGATCACTTTACAACGGCTGTGTACATTTCGATTAACTTTTAGTCACAGTAAGCTAATGTCAGAGGGAGCAGGTGGGCGTTTTAAGGTTCCATCGCACTGCTCTTCTGCAAAAAATCTTACCACGCGGTTGTGCTGTGAAACAACTCCCCCGGTAATCGCACAGTACCATGTAACTTTCAGTAACATTACAGTAACTCCAGACAGCTCTACATAATTTTAATATGGAATGTTAAATACTGGTAAGATATAATAAACAGGTTTGCACAGTATACTGTATAGAGTTACCTTTACATCGACAAAATTAACAATTGAGAAACTGTGCACTCTAACCTACACCCTTCATACGTGTATCTTGGTGCATAGGCATAGAATAATTTTTTTTAAGTTCTGTACAATTTGTTTCAGGCTTTTTCTTCTATTCAAATAGGCCTATTTAAACTGGCTAACTGACACGTGTATCGTATGTTTCCTTCTGTGCTGTATTTGATAGCACCGCCACCACTGCTATTACCTCCATCAGCTAACTATCAAGGAGTTGGGCCCGCTGCTGACCCATTTCGGCCCCGCTGTATCTTCAACCGCCGTCCTATGTTTGTTATTCCATTTGGTCTGTACTTCGTCACTAATTTTCTAAATGCGTCTGTTTGTACTCTATCAACGCGCCATATCTACTTGTTGGTAGACTCTTAAGATAATTGAAGACGTAATTTCAACTGCGTACAGTACCAAAGGAAATGGATGATGAACGTGAATAAGGAGGTATGGCCTGTTCTGAAGGAAATATCACAGCCCCATTAATTTCTCTGGTCTAAAATGTTGGTTAATGCAGAGTCCGTCTTTTCGTGCGTCTTTGTAGATTCTGGAGGAGAAGTGCACTGCTTTGGGAAATCATAAGGATGCTTATGTGCACTAGGCTGCCTGTTGTTCTTGCTTGGGATTACGAAAATAAAACTGCAAAGTCTGAGGTAACTGGCTAAGAAATTACCTGTTATTTTACAGGCCTAATATGGGTACCTTGTTGGGGTTGATTACCTGCAGGAACTACCGAAATCTTATGTCAACTTTAAAAGGATTCTGATAATGGTATACTGCAGCAAGTTTGACAAGTGCTTTGGACATCGCCCATGGCCTTCGGTTTATTGTACCATGTCGTTTCGGAAATATGATCTGTTTCCGTCTTCAGGTGGACATTCGGGATAGGAATTTAAACTACTTGGCCCGTTTGAAAGAGCTAGGTCTCCTTGGTCCACTAACTGGCCCAACAGATTAGCATCCTTTTCCCCCACCCCCCTCCTTCCGCCAGAAAACGGAAACAGGCCCACTTCTTGAAATGCTGTGGTACAACAAACGCAAGACAATGGACAATGTCCAAAATGCTTAGTCATGCTTAATGCCGAAATCTTCAATGACGCATTTAAATACATAATTAGTATGGAAATTTTTTTTGTGGTGAAGGGCCCCGCAGCAATGCTACGGACGCACCGCAGCCTTGAGGCCTATTGTGCAACCCTGTGATGAAGATGATTATTTTTTTTCTTGCAATGGAGCACCGGTGGAATTAAATTGACAGAGGAAAACCGAAGTACTCGGGGAAAAACCTGTCCCAGTGCCACTTTGTCCACCACAAATCCCACATGGACTGGCACGGGATCGAACCCGGTCCTCCGCGGTGAGAGGCCGGCGACTGACTGCCTGAGCCATGGCACAGGCCGTGCCTAGTATGGAATTACTAGTATAATCGCAGATTTGAAAGGTATAAGCCTAGGTACATATTCGCCTTTATAGAAGAGTTACATATAACAAGACCGTTTCGCCGAAAAACGAGTCCACTTTTGCGGTTACATGGTTTTCAAGAACACGGTCATTCTTCACGTTTCCCCACTGCATTAACGCATGACTGATAGGAAGTGTTTTGTTAGCAACCATCCAGCTGTAGGACATACACAGCCAGTCTGGTCTTCCTGTACGCCAGCATCGATTTCTTTTTGTACATCCACCCCTTTCACCACCACCCTCACCTACCCATTGGACAGGATTCTTCTCTAGAATGATGAATCCAACCCCTCCCTCCAGAGGCACGGTTGGGAAATGAAGGGGTGAGGGGATGAAAACTGAAGAACCAAGAGAAGAACAATGCTTGAAACACCAAGGCCGCTAAGGATTTCCACGTTCTGTATGGTACGTTAGCCTTACAGCCTTATATAAACGCTAGGTTTGTTTGTAACTTACAAACTATTTTACAACACAGTGCGTGGATGCGTCTGTGATGCACCTGCTTACTAAATTTCACATGAGTGGCTTCAATGGTTCACGAGTTATCGCCATCAAACCGAAAGCTGAAGAAAGCGTTCGCACGACCGCCATGTCACTTTACATTCTACAAAAATATCGCTTCAACGATGTGCGTATATTTCTCCACATGCTATTATCATACGTAATTTTAGGACTGTGCAAACAGTGGCTCCATTTTCGCTCCCGCTTTACAAGTTCGCGCGTCCGCCATCGTTATTAGTAATGTAGCAAGGAATTGATGATGTCTCTTAGAATAGAATAGAATAATATATTTGAAGTCCGACAAATGTACAATTTAATCACATTATTTGTGTATTTTCACTGTCCTACATGTTTCGAACCCTTAATTTGGGTTCATCTTCAGGGACACATTATCTAAAATCGCACACTAGTTACACCAACTGGCACAATTGTTTACATGAATTATTTACAATTGTTCATATACACTGTTTAAAACAAATAAAAGTTAAAAATTGTGGTTGTTGGTTGTTTCGGTCTTACATTGGTTAAAAATTGTGTCCCTGAAGATGAACCCAAATTAAGGGTTCGAAACATGTAGGACAGTGAAAATACACAGTTAATGTGATTAAATTGTACATTTGTCGGACTTCAAATATAAAGTTAAAATGTACGGAATGAATAATATTAAATAATTGATTTATTTGTACCAACAAATGCACTAAGACAGTTTTTTCACTGTTTACTTTATTATTACGATGCCCCAATACGCATTTCGGCAGTTATTCTGCCATCATCAGGGGGTATTTTAAGGAGTTTTTACATAGACCCTGATGATGGCAGAATAACTGCCGAAATGCGTATTGGGGCATCGTAATAATAAAGAAAACAGTGAAAAAACTGTCTTAGTGCATTTGTTGGTACAAATAAATCAATTATAAAAGATGCACGGTGAATATAAAGTGAAGTATTAAATAATATTAAGAATAGAGTAAGTGATGGGTCCAGCCCTTTCGGTCCCGATGCTCGTGGCCTTTAGTAATGTCTATTACTCATGAGCATGCAGTTCACCAGCATGGCTTGGATGAAGTTCCTTAACACTCGGGACAACGGTCGGGGGAAAACGTATAGATCCTGTCAAAAACACGAGTCTCTATCACTGCATGACATAGGTTCTTTTTAATTTATAATAAGCCTATAGTAAAATTTATACACAGCTCCAACCACACAGAATACTACACAAAATAAGTGTATTACGTCACACACACACACACAAAACACGACTGCACTTCAGCTAAATGTATTTTTAACTGAATACATTGGTTACTGATCACAAATAAGGGACTGTCGCCTTTCCCCAGCGCAAACCACTGCCAAGGTCAACTGCATATTCCACAGTCAGTATCTGTAATTACGGCGTTGAAGTGTCCTCCAGGGACACAGCGTCCATGTTTCGTGAGAATCGGTTAACTTGACCAAAAGCTGAAACGGGAGACATTCAGACACGCATGACGATCTCAGAAGCCTACTCTTTTCTTTCATAAGAAGAAAAGTACGGTGAAAATAAATTTCAGGCACCTAACAAAACTAGAACCACTCACTGCTAGCATATTACGCCGAGTGTCGCCGTTTTAAGGTCCAGAAGTTTATCCTCTATATTTTACTGTTAACCATAGATGGCTCCTGAATGAATTTGTTCGAAGGAATAACTGCATTGAGGACTTGAATCAAATTCATTAACACATGGAACAAGACTGAATCCTTGGAATTTGGAACAACGTTCGATTCATTTCAAAGCGATACAAGTGACAACAATGTACACATTGTTTTGCAAAGTTATATACGTCACTATTCTAAAACATATTTGAATAGATTCACCAAGAACAGGCCTATGATTCAAGTAGCCTATATAAAGGTCGTGTCCGATCCCGATGACCGTGCAGTCTAACGTGTAGGTCTGTGGCCGCTATATTGCTGGGATCGCGGGCTCAAATCCCGCTGAGGGCATGGATGTTCGTCTGTTGTGTTCGTTGTGTAGGTAGCGGCCTCTGCGACGGGCTGATCACTCGTTCAGAGGAGTCCTACCGTGTGTGGTGTGTGTGTGTGTGTGTGTGTGGTGCGCCCGTGCGTGCGTGTGTCTAATTGTGTGTGATCTCGAAACCTCAACAATTAGGCGGCCTAGGCCCAAGTTGGGCTGTTGCGCCATAGAAAAAATATAAAGGTGGTACTGATCATTTTTATTAAAAAGATTTAATGTGATGTGAGCACTGAAACGTTGCTGGTTGTTCTTCCATTGACTGAGTCTCACTTTGAAATCAGGTAAAACAGCTGGATTTTACGTTGGTATAAGCCGCGATGTGGCAGGTTTCACAAGGGCTGCTCTTTTTCCTTCACCTTACATTCCAGCCCTTCGTCTATTCTTCACTTGCCAGTGTCCATTTTAACTACCCAAGGTAGATAACGTAAAGATTACAACATGTTTTGAACGTGATAAAACTATCGCAGCTTCGTTGCATACCTATGTAGGTATTACTGCTGAAAATTTGAGTTAGAGAGTTTGGTGTAATCACTACATAGACGTACTAATTCATTTAACTATATTATATTATAAGCGAACTTTACAGAAAAAATACGTACGAATTTTAATACCGCCAACAAAATAGCTGTAACAGTCATTTATATTTTCGTAAGCACGCAGAAAATGTACAATTTGTAAATTACAGAAACGACAGGTTCAAGTATAGTAACACTAAGCTGCAATCTAATACCTACTATGACAATCAAAAATCATTTGGAACCGTGCCATGGCGCAGGCGGTTAGCTGACAGCACAGTCCATGTGGGATTTGTGGTGGACAAAGTGGCACTGGTACAGGTTTTTCTCTGCGTACTTTCTGTTTCTCGCTGTTACTGTCATTGTACCAATGCGCTATACTCATATTTATTCATCTACCATCAAAACTATACATCTCAGCAAGTGACGTCATTAAATAAAACACACAACAAATTGCTTACTTTGGCACGCTGCTTCAAGAACCTCTATATAATACGCTTATATATTGCTTTGTTAAGTAATTTGTGACTTAAGGGCTTGTGTCATCCAGGCCTTGTTGATATACCTATAATGTATTTCACTTCGGTCTCAACAGAGTATAGCCGTAGCAACTCAAACGACTTAAGATAGCCGCGATTCGATTCTCAGCAGGAAAGATGGGAAGTTTTCTTTTCCTTGCTGCTTTCAGAAGAGCTGTAGTTGCCACCGTCTTCAATATCCACGGGTAACGCAGGCGCCTTCTTCAGAGTTACAGAAGGTCAGCCCATATTCATTAGTGTCCTTTGACGTATACATGACGTGTTCATTTCGTATACTTAGTACAAAGATTACATACATATAATAACTATTCCTTATGCAGAATTCTACTTTCCGCCGGATATTCCTGTAGACGCCTTAGTTCCTGATGTTCATTACGTAAGCCAAACAGACTTGCGACTATTGCGCTTGTTCCATCGTGAGAAACGGTAAAAGACAGAGCAAGATAAAGTCCATTATTCACACAAAACAGGAGTAGCATTCATCAGACAACTATGACTAGACTCCCTGCAGGTTTCATGTCAGCAGCACGCGACGTACTATTGCTCGATAACATGCCTATCAAGCAGGTGCATGCTGCAACACTATTACGGAGCATCTGGCTGTTAAGATGAGTCTGGATAATTTGTTTCATACAAAATATTAATATAAAAACGTAAATTGGATGTTATTTATTGTTTTCGCACTCACATTCGATATCGTGATTAGTCTTCGCGGCACGTATTGTACCATGTGTTGGTTAAATGCATTCTTATGCGATCACTTTCTGTTACCTAACTCCAGCGTGAAAATAAATTAAATACTGGGTAATCAGTAATCAAAAGTGACAAATATTAAAAGCACATGATTTTAGTCGTAAAATGATTGCATCCTGTAGACAAGTTCGAGTTCGACCGTCCCCCCACACACACACACACACACAGGTGTTTGACATAAACGCTGTGGAACAAGCGTGCAATGTTACACGAGCACAACAAACACGTCCTGCAGGTCAATGCGGTTTTTGTACAAACTCTGCATTACAAGCTTGGCAATAATGAGAAAACCTGCTGCAATTCCTGGCAGACTTCAGCCACTGGAATTACACACTGAAAGTAGTTACGCATGTAGCTAACTGCGTACAGTTCCTCAATATAAGTGCATTTAAGGGACAGCGCGCGCCCTCACGTTCGTCCCGCAACTTCTTTTGTATTCTTATATCACTGTGACAGCGAAGTATAAATAAAAACATGAACTTTTAGCTCATTCGAACAGAAGATGTTCAAGTTCGTGTGGTCAGATCGAACTGATGTTATGGCTACCTTATCCGAGTAAGGTAATTTGTAATCATAAATAATTATTTGATGTATATATTATGGATGGGGGTTCTTTGCTTCACGGTGTACATCAAGCAACTTGAACTAGGATGATAATGGACGAAGAAGACGCGAATCAGAGCAATTTATGATCACAGAAATGTGCTACTGTAAGAAGTAGCCTTGCATTATGAGAAGTTATCGTTAACCACGTTACAGAACTTTACACTAAACACAACACAAATTTCTCCAAATTACAAATGCAAGTAAGTTTCAAACCACTTGTTTACAATCTTCATACTGACGGAATGTAGCACATGTTTCATACGGACTTCATGTATTTTTTTAAACTTACATATATACACTTTCACATCGACTTGCATCCTCGCATTAGTTCCCACGACTTTTTACTTCATATTTTACGTATTTAATAATAGTGATAGCTAATAATGCTAATCCCTCTCACCGGAAGTACTGCGTGTCATCAGGCTCATAGGAACATAAATGCATTTACGAACACTGTTCGGCGAAGCACTAGTCTATCCATCTGTTTCACTGTAATAGCTCTTTTTCTATCATTTCAAAGTCTGCAACTTGAATGAGAATTCCGATCCTTGTTCACGTCATCCTGACAAATGTTATGATGCCAGCCTTTAATCCTCGCACCAGCATCCATCTCTAACAGCAACATAATCTTAATTGCCGTCACTAAAAGAAACGAAGAACGAAAAAGAAGGAAAAAATAAATATTGCACTTTGCCTCTGTATTCCAAAGCATAAACAGATTTATAAAAGACAGTATGAGAGCAGGGCTGAACACGGAAGCAATACATTAAATAATGTTTAAGGACCGGCAGAGACAGAAAGCAGCAGCTCGAACATCATGTACAAAGGATCTGAGGACAGGAGTCAACAGAAGTTGTTTTCGCTGTTTTTGCTATTTCTATTTTGAGCCCCAATGTCAAGGCGGTACTTTAAGTCGAAGGAAAGGATGGACAGACAGTTTCGTAAAGTAAAACAGAGAGGTTACTGTGTGACAGGAAGAAAAGAACGCTACATATGTTCTCCCTTACAGAAACAAGGGTGTTTCATGATCATCTACAATTTAAATTACCTATGACCTGTTAATATTGTTTCCACTAAACAACTGTTTCCACGCTTCTATATCAGTGATCCAATAAATCAGCAACCTGAGTCGTTTCTGAATATAAGGTTCAAGAGATTCCCCACTGCCCACCTCTGGTCAGCTAGGTTTGGGCACCACTGTTTTCTTGCATTAATCTTCCATATACAGCCTACAGAAACTGTCTTAAGGAAGGGAAGTATAGGCTTATGAGATCGTGATGTCCGTGTGTGTCTGTACTTGTTCGTCTGTGTAACGTGTTTACACAACCAACCCATCCATCGCAATCAGACCAGTGGTCAAGAAGCGCAGCAGAGAAGCTAGATCACTGTGGTAATAAATGAGTAATAAATCAGGTATCAGTCCAGTAACACCATCCTGAATCATACATGGGAGGTGGATATTTGACGGACTTGTTTTTTACATCCAGAAGAAGAATGCCGCCACCCGCACACACTTGTATTGATCGTGACGATGGCATATCACGTGACATGGTCGTAGTGGCGGCGTTGGATTACAGAAAGCAGTCTCCTGCGATCTTGGTCGCCAGACGGACAGAGAAGGAACATGCAGATACCTACGTACTGTCCTTTATAAATGCATCATCTGTTTCACAGGATTGTCAACCATTATACCCGACAAAACTGAGATTCCAAATCGTATGCGGAAGATAAGCTAATAATTTGAACTCGATTACTAACAGATTCGATTTATCGATTAATCTCTGGTCTACGATTAATATGACAATTGGACTGATCGCTGTCTGGACACAAATCAGTATGTCGTATACAAATGCTTATCCTGCATATCACCCTACTAAAATTCACGCTCGACCATTTTGCAACCAACCGCCCAAGAACACACTAATGTCGCTAATAATCAGAGTTATCACCATTAATCGATCCATCAGACGGGTACGCCTAGTATGTAAATTGTCGCAGGTTCGTTCTCATGAACAGTCACAAAGCTTAAAATAAAATAAAAAGTAACAGAAGAAGACTATAGGTATAATGACAACCAGTCGTGTGAAGACGGGGCTAAAGCTACCTTTCGAAACGTCATGTAGGCCTATATCAAATATATGTCACGTCGCGCACAGTGACCAGCGTCACACTCATGTAACGAATCACACATTGCCACAAATGTTTACAGAATCGTCTTTGTCCCTGTTGTCCAGTTAGGCCCATGTAACCTCGGCTGTTGAAACAGCGTTGACCTTTAGAACCATAAAGGCAATCCATCATACGAGTATGTCGTCTTGGAAGACAAGGACTTCGAGCACTAAATTCTTAAACAAAATGGTCTTTGGTTGCAGCCAAGGTCTCTTTCTACGTGAGTCTAGCTTTCTTCAACTAAGGTAATCCCAAAGGCACCAAGATCGTTTTTGATGTTGTCTTCCGTCTTTTCTGGATGTTCTTTCTTATGTCTTAGTCCTGTAAATTTTGCTTGGAACTCCTTCTTCCTTCAATAGCCAAGTCCCCCAGCATCTGAGTTTGTTTGCATTAAATACCATTTAAACGACATAAGCTCATAAGGACAGACATTGCAGTTCTTAATTGCTCTTCTTCTCCACGTCAGTGCTGTATCTTCTAGAGCCATATATTCCCTTCAGTAAAACAGTATGACATTCTATTTCACCTTTCTTGATACTTATCATTAGAACAGTATATTATTGGAACTCACCCTATATTGGTTCTCTTCAGTGGAATCGTATGTCAATGGATATCATTCTACCTTTATAACTTTCAGTAGAACAATTTGTCATCAGATGCCGTTTGAATCACTGTCATACAGAATTATCTAATCCCGCTTTAGTACTCTCAATTTACGCAACACGATAGACCGGGGAAAAAATTGCAGTCCTTGTATCAATTATCTTTTCTATTAAAAACGTCATGCAATATTTTACTGTAATGACGATACTCAAGAATTGCATCCACATGTCACATGTATATAGCGACTGATATATAAACACCCTGTAACCACATGGTTCAGTGTATTCTCTCATTAGCTGAATATGATTCAACCGGTTACGAAATTCCCTTCTTGAAACCACGAAGTTCATCACCATGTTGACAAAACCCCAACACTGTACCGTCCACCGAGCTTGTTCAGTCCAGTTCACATCTCCGTATTATCATTATCATCATTCTCGAAGCTCTGTATGTTACAATTATGTCCCATATACGTCTACGTTTCCGCTTACCTCTTCTTCAAGACAAATATGCATACGTTTCTTAATCCTCCGCCCCAAGGCTGAAAATCTTCCAAGGGTCTAAGTAACGTTTCTGTGTCTTCGTTTGCTAAACTGTGCCGTGGGAAAGACTACAGAATTCTGAAAAAAAAAAAACGACAAGGGTTCGAGTGTCATTATATCTACTGGTTATAACAGGAAATTTGATGTTGCTACGTCCGGTATAAATTGGTTTGATTCCGTGCCTAGAACATCACATGACAGCTCCATTCCCCCTTTCTGATAGCAACGATTTAGAGAGCCTATCATTAGCAGTTAACTATAAAGCTTGAAGGTGCAAGATAAAAGACGAGGAAAGAGAAAAGAAGGAGGTAGTTAGCTGACAGAAAAACTGAACATCCTTCGGACTATTATACCAGAAACGTGTTTCTGTTGCTTTGTGGCCCTATCAAAACAAAACAGTAAATGTGTGTACTACGTAACATTGAGGCACATTCGGTTCCGCATCCTGATTTTTCCATTCAGTTCGTAATGATATGAGTCTAACAATATTGCAAATGATGTGCTCCGTGACGTGGTGCACAGACTTTACAAAGGCGTTCTTTACTTTCAAAATATACGGATTCACGGTCGACGCGCAAATGTAACGTTACTCAGCCCATAAGGAAAGTACGGCCTACCCGACGCCAACTTTCACAAAACTCGCAGTCACTCAATTAATTTTGTGAGCAATTCCTTTACCGGATTTCATAAAGCTTGTCCGCAATATGTGTAAGATAGGGCAAAATTGAATTCACGCACTTGGTAAAGTATTTCACTGCAACGAATTTCACGAACTCTCAGTGCTCAGCAGCATTAAGTGGAGATCTTCTACACTATACAGAATTTCATGAAAATAATACAGACGGTTTAGTCGCCAGTACTACGTCAAAAACAAACGACGGACGTGGTCTCCATTTAAGGTGTTATTTTTTACGTCGTAAATAACGCCTAATAATTCTACGTAGGCCTACCAGCTAATTTAGTCGCTTCACACATTTACTTCTATACTGTGTCAATATTCGCAGAATGGAAACAATACATCGAAACACAAGACGGTGTGCTCAGTAATGACCTAGGCGGACTACATTCGTACAGGGCAACTAAACATCGTAACAACAGGACCTTCGTTGTGTAATTTCTCGTTTTTCGTACGTCTCACAGCAGATTATACTGGGATTACGTTCCTGAAAATCGCAACTTAAAGCGAAACAACGTAGGACGGAAAATTTAGGCGTGTTTTACTGCACAAAAAAGGGGTGGAGGGGAGTTATGTGAAAAAGACGTCCGTCCGTCTGTCTGTCTGTCTGTCTGTCTGTGTGACCTAGTGTCATCGACTAAACCGTTTGTCGGATTTTCATGAAATTCGGTACACAAGTTTTTAGAGCAAAAGTGAGTTTCGCGGAAGTCAGCTCAGCAGAGTCACAAGGTCGTAAATGAATTTATACCCCTAATTTCCACATTTCTTTACCTATCCGGGTGAAAATCTCACGTAACGCGTTGAGAATTGTGAGTTTCGTGTAAAATCGGTGCAGTGAAACGCATACTTTACTTACGGGTGTAAAAGAAATTTACACAATTTTCTACATTTCATCCGATTTGTATAAAATTATGTACAGGAGATGTACGCACAAATTTACTGAATAACTGTGAGTTCGCAAATGTTGGCGCAGTGAAATCCACATCTCACTTAGGGGCGTAAATTAATTTATCTCCCTACTTTCTGCATTTATTGTCCGATTTCTGTGGAATTCGGTATAATAGGTCTGAACGTAATGCTATGGAGCATTTGTGAGCTTTGTGAAAATCGGTGCAAGAAAGGCCATATTGTTCTTACGGGCATAAGTGAAATTGCATTTACGCGTGTGCCGTGAAACTGTTATGACATTTTGAAAATAAAAAACGTCTTGATAAAGTCCTTGTACTGCGTTACGAAGTACGCCGTTTGAAATCTTGTTTCCCATAAGAATTCATTAAAATACTCGAGAGCCTAACCGTCTTAGATCCCACGAACTGATAGCGAAAACAACATTAAACGAAGTCCGGGCAAAGTTCATTGAATCTTTGGTCGCTAAAATTTGTGACTGTTAAAACGAAACAGCGTTGCTCGGGACAACGTTACAAGACGACTGCCTGTTTGTATTTTTGTCTTAATTATTCGACATACAAGTCGCATCTTATGCTGCCATATTATGTTTAGAGCGTCAAATAGTATATTTCTGTGGCCTCTTTGTAATTATCTCACAAACAGCACAATGTTCGGGGAAATGTATTTGAAATAAGTGCGTGTTTTGATTTCTCTAAAACGTTTTCCTGAAACCCTTTTCAACCCAAAACAAATTCAGCGAGATATTATAAATTTACTTTGGTCTTCATTCACTACGTCTGTTCTTTTTGTCAGATGTTAAACTGGGTTTTCTTCATACATTCTAGTAAAAATCCCCAGTAGGTTATACAGTTTCCGAAACCCCGTTCACTGCGGACCGAGTTGCTTCATGTGAACAGATAAATGGACAAACATGATAAATCTAATAGCAGTATTTCGCAGTTGCTCTGGGAACGCATAGAAAAAGTAAAAATACAAAACTAGAATTTCAACAGAAATTGTATGTGTATATCTAAGATCCACCGCCCCTCTGTTCAAACATCCACCCTCCCCCCCCCCCCCCCCCCATCGGTGGGGCAGTTTATTGATCTTTGGTTCCGTCAAACCATTCGTGAAATGCAGGAAGTGCTGTGTAAGATGATATCACGACATTTTACCAATCACGGCATTCTCTCTGCAGGCTGTCACACCAGAATCAACGTATGTTTATTTTTTAGATGCTGCGCCCTACACACTTGGCTGAATAAAATCGTACGTATATAAACGTCACTGTAGACACAATATCAAGTGAAATATGAAGGGAAGAGATTACTCCAAAGACGTAATTGTAGATGGAAAGTCTGGGAGGATAATATTAAAATGATATGACAGGAATAATGTTCGAAATATCAGTAGCGAGCTCTTGTAAACGCGGTAATGAAATTCCGAGTTTCATAAACAGCAAATCATATTTCGATAGGTTAAGAGCGCTTAGTTTCTCAGTATTCTACTCCATGGAGTTAGTTAATACGTTATAAAGCACAGCAGTAATGTATGTACCATCTGCCTTAATATTAAAAACACTACATTGCATTCACAGAGCGTGTTTATGAGTTTCGTATGATTTCCAGAATAACCAGCCACTTCCCTAAACAGCATTAATCGGTTGGTCTTTGTAATGGAAACGCAGTGTGTTTTTGAATGTTTAAATACTGTTTAGATTAACTTTATGCTGTGAAGGGTAATACACATAACATCTGTGTTTAATAAAACTGTGTTTGAGAGAACAGGCGATAGAAAATCCTAATTATGCCAAGGCATACCTAATTGAAAGATTAATTTGATTAACCCTTTTGAGGTCAAGTGGTTACTTTATGTACTACCAGGTTTACCATTCTGCCCACAGGGTGTATTTCTGTGATCTTTACGGATCTCAGAACAAATAGCGATTCTTTCCCTGCACAATATCAATTGACTCGTTTTTATAATCAAGACGAGGTGTTTAATGTGTCGTACGAGCTGCATCGTTGATATGATGTAGGTTAAATTTCGTCCTTTAATTGGTTAAAAGGGATCCTTTTTAATATGTAGGCCAGTAGGGAAAGAAATTCAAATAACTTTTGTTGGAATTGGTTGGCGTTGGAGGAAAATTAAAAGGAATCAGTCGAAGCTGCCAGTGTTCCACCTGGTTATGCTGCTCCGTGTGGAAGTGTGTTGCCTTCATTGTGCTAACTCATACCTGGAAAGATGTCGGTAAATTTATTACGCAATAAATATTTGAAGTTTCGATATGATTAATAATAATAATAATAATAATAATAATAACGAAGGTTAGTCGTTCCTATTAAACACTGAAGCTGTCAGGTTAACGTTTACAGTTATTACATACTGAAAAGGCGAAGAGGAGAGAGTTAATGTATTAAAAAATTTCAGAGTGAATGCAGATGTAGCGCCATTGTAAAATATGACCAAATATTAATAAATTACGACGTGATAAATTAATTCATATTAGCTGAAGGTAAAATTATCATCATCCGTGGAATGTGTCAAACTGGATATCTTTGTGTACGTCTCATACTCCACCCATCGAACCGAGTTAGGAGAAGGGTCGCTAGATATGTACCTTAATGTCGTTATTGAGTGCAAATGTGTACCTTAATGTCGTTATGAGTGCAAAGGTCGCTAGATATGTACCTTAATGTCGTTATTGAGTGCAAAGGGTCGCTAGATATGTACCTTAATGTCGTTATTGAGTGCAAAGGGTCGCTAGATATGTACCTTAATGTCGTTATTGAGTCAAGGTCCTAGATAGTGACTAATGTCGTATGAGTGCAAGTCGCTAGATATGTACCTTAATGTCGTTATTGAGTGCAAAGGGTCGCTAGATATGTACCTATAATGAAGGTCGTATATTAGAGTGCAAATGGTCGCTAGATATGTACCTTAATGTCGTTATTGAGTGCAAAGGATCGCTAGATATGTACCTTAATGTCGTTATTGAGTGCAAATGGTCGCTAGATATGTACCTTAATGTCGTTATTGAGTGCAAAGGGTCGCTATATATGTACCTTAATGTCGTTATTGAGTGCAAAGGAAATATTTTAGGAATCGACGGAATGCAACCCCGCTATGAATCCACACAAAATTCCTCCTATTCTCCGAGGCAAGGAAGAGAAAATCCAATCCGCAAGAGACAAGCCTATATACGAGGATAAGTGCGTCACCCAATACGTCAGTAAGAACGACGCAAGGTTCATTGTGCCTACCAGCAACTCGTAATCGTGGCGCTTGGCATTTCGAAGTCCGTGATCCTCTACTGTGTCAGTTCTTTACGCCAAAACTATTGGTATATACACCAGATTGAACGACAGAGACTTCCTTTGTAATTCTCTAATAAGTTTATGTAAGATTCAACTGAAGATGTGAAGTTGGTGAGTTATTTTAAGCTCTGTATAAAGCATCCCCAGTCTGTCGACATAATTCGAAGAAAAAATTATATTTCTAATACAAAATTTCATCATGTCACCAGAAGCACTTGCTACTAAAGCACGTAACTTAACAAATCAACGGTATCATCCACTCCGTTATTTATTAATACGAGATATCGAAATATCTGAACTTTTTGTGTAGTGAATGCTATATGCGGGAACTGAAGCCGTCCATTTCTTATTCGTGCATATCACATTGCGTGACTGTGTGTAGACATCAGTTGGCACGTTGCTATTCAACTTGCCTTTTTACTTGTTCGCAGTGTATTTTTGCAACTCAAAGCCGGCGTTTATTTGTAGTTCAAAGGTTTAACTGAAACTTGCTTACAAAGGCATTAATAATACACCCGTTTCAATACTACATTATGAGGGCGGTTACCCAAAGTGAAAACGAAGATCGATATGAAGTACCTATTTTATCAATATTAGAACTTGCATATTTCCTGTTCCCAGAAGACTTGTGGCAGATTTATTGATTCACAAGGTACAGCAAAGTTAAGTTTTCTCTGTATCCAAGCGTCGCTGCACGAAGACGTTTAGGAAGGCGTCTAAATGCAGCTCCTCGCATTTTAGATCTGGAGTAGAGTGACAGGCTTTCTGCTTCATTTGCTTTACTTCTGGTACTCACTGAGTAATAGGTTTCAGGTGCCTCTAAAATCGTTCTGGATGTTGTGGCTTCTCAGGAAGGACTCTGCTCCATGCAGTTAGTCATGTTGTGGTGAAGACAGACATCCCATCCCTGGTTCGATCATCCAGCCATCGCCTTGCTGAGCTAGTTTGATACACTTCATTGATTTTCAAATTAATTTATGACACGAAATTTACTAAAGTAAATGAAAGGTGTAGGAAGAGGTGATTTAAGTCACAATTGTGGTACTGTCCTGGAAAGACGAGGATTTCGAAGGTCTAAACTGAGCCGTTCTAAGAACATGGAACGAAAAACACTGTTAACGCGCAAAAAGACAATGTTGGAGTGTTGTTATACAATAGGACCTGAAGTAGCAGAAGAAGTACCGAATTGTTCCATATCACACCTGTCAGAATTCGCCGAATACCCACATATTTCGAGGTATGGCGCCGCTGATGGTGAGCGCCTGATGAATTGATGGCTTAGCTGCGACGATATCCCCGTCCAGTTTTGTAACACAAAACGCAACGCCCGCCTACTCCGCAGATGTTTGTAGCGAGCTTCCATATTCTTATGCCCAATATAGTCTTCTCGGGCGCACAGCCGCGTCAATTCGTTTGAATACAACGTTTCTTATGCCCAGTTTACACGCAACTCGTAGGGAGGCAACTCAAGTTCTGCTGCAAGCTAAATGTCGTTTGTGAATATCTACTTGTTTCAAGTTAACGGCAAGTCCAGTAGGAAGCAAGTTGCTAGGCAAGTTGATGGATGGCAAGTGAATAGAATGCTGTTCTATTTTCGGGCGTGCTTGCCTTCCCCCACCACGCCAATATTTCAAGGGCAAGTTACCTGCCCGCTACTTGACACACTTAAAAATGCACTCACAGCATTCATCAGTTGTGATAAGTGGAATACGTTATTATTCCATGCATATGAAGCTACTAGTCCTTACACTAGTACTAGTACTAGTACTAGTGTAAGGACTACTGCCACCGGGTGAAAACCCAATTGCAGTAAATAATAATAATAATAATAATAATAATTCATTTGTCTTCTGTTTACGGTATGATTTGTAATACAGTCGAACTCGGTTATAACGTCATCGAAGGGACCGAATAAATTGTGTCGTTGTAAACGAGTGTCGTTATAAGCGGGGTGTGTGTGTGTATGTGTGTGTGTGGTAAAAGTGAAGGAAAATATTTCAAGACAAAATACAGGCCTGTAGGCATATTACTTAAATATTTACGCTTTGATATATTTAAATTATAATTCAGTTTAGAAAGAACAAAAGTTACTCTTCTATAATTCTAAATTTCCATACAGGATTACGCTAAAATACATTGATTTAAATTCAAATTTAGGAAGAACAAAAATTATTATGAGAAGAAGACCGCTCATTGGTGCATTGTCACTTCTCTGTTACTTAAACAACTTATGCGGCTGCTAGACCGAGAATATTTTATTGGACTTATGCAGCGCCTCATCGACGTCACTTCGTTCAGGATTTCTAGATCGCTTTATTCTCTATTCGTTTTGTTCAAACGCACTAATAATTTTGTTTCTGTTTTTCCAACCTTCTGATCGTAGAATTTACGAAACCAAATTCCCCCACACGTCAGCTTCCCCCCCCCCCCCCATTTTCTATTGCTCTTATCAATTTTTCTTCGACGCTCAAACCCTTCTGTTGTTTGTGACTGCAACCATATTATCACTTTACCAGTCTCCTGTTAACTGCAGAGGGCAAAATCAAGCAGTCACCGATACTATTGTTATTTTCCAGGCCTGGAATTTATCTAGCTACCTGAAAACGTAGGGAGGGTTGAATTATATTGGAACCGATGACTGGAAATGTCGTAATATCCGAGGTAGATGCTCTAACGTATGTCGTATTAAGCAAGGCAGAAAAACACGTGCCTAATGGGGAATGAGTTGGTACCACAGAATGTATAACGTTATAAACGAGGTGTCGCACGAACCGAGGTCGTTATAAACCGAGTTCAACTGTATTATATTATTATATTGATATTAAAATGTCGGCGAGGTGAAATGACGAAACAATATGCAAATTTGTACCGAAAGAAGAAGGCCTGAGAGAATGCTTTGAAAGAAATTGTTGCAAATGTGACATTGGACAGTTCTGGAACAGACGATGTCAAACGAAACATTATTTGCCTGAAACACTTGCACGTATGTAAAGAACACTTGCTTTACTGCTTGCTCATAAAAAGCGCCAGTGCGTGACCTGCACACTGAACTTGCCTCCCTATAGGCTTCGTGTAAACCGGGTTTATAAGCTACATTTCCGTGTTTACGGCCACTGCTCTGCGTACACAGGTAAATGGGCCCTCTTATGAAGCCGGTCAGTACGTCCTCCTGCTGCTTAGTTTAACATTATCAACGGTGGCATACTGGGGCGCTGTTAGGAAGCACGTTCCACCTATTGGACTGTTTGGATTTGGGTTAGCCCACCCGAGAGTACACGGTGTAGCAAGACTATACCCTATCATTAAGTAACACAGTTGAAGACTATGATGAACACCTTCTTCGCATTACATGCATGACACGTACATGCTTATTGTTTCCCGAGCCTGTATGTCGATGTGCAATGTGTTATTGGGTGTGCGCCGGAGCGGGTTGACGAACGATATCATCTGTCAGCATTTGCAAACAGCTATAGCGGATTTTCTTTTATTTCCCCCACTTTTATATTACGTAATGGAATGAGCAACTGCAGTCCAGAAGGTCACCGTGGATGGTACACTGTGCATATTTATCAAGATCGCAGCCGAATAGCATGCAGCTTTAACATGACTTTAACTTCCGTTCCGTCGAGTTCCCGGATTGCGCCCATCTCCTGGATGTGTACGGGCAGCTTTCATACATTTGTGAAAGGAAAGGGCGGAGGAGCAACGCTGGGGCTTCACCACCCGCAGCACGACGACGACGACGACGACGGCTTTAGATGAGTTGCAAGTCTGCCGAGGAGCGGGGCGAAGGGGCCCCCAAATGGACAGACTGTGGGGGTGGATGACGGTGAAGCGAGATTCAGCAGGAAGAGGGTAGTTGGTACAGGAAAGGGGAAAGAGATGTGTGGGTGGATGTGGGTGGTGTAGGGTGGGTTCAAGGGGATGATAGAGGGTGTAGGAGGGGTGGATGAACATTTTCTACAGTATTATTGATCTGTGGTGTTGAGGATGAGGGTGGGAGGCAGTTGTAGGAGGAGGTGGAAAGGGGGATGAAGGGAGAACGTGGAGAGGATGGGTAAAACGTCGAATCAATACAAGGGCAAGGCGGGTGGGTGCACCGAGTGGTTTGGGGGGAGGGGTTGTGATGATGGGAGGGGAAAATCTTCATATACATACTGTACCGGTATGAGTACTGTCACTGCTGACGTCACGCTGCATTTTGATTGGTTGATGACATGTGCCAGGGGTTATACTAAAAGTACTTATGGCATGCACCATATGCTAGTGTTACGCGATCATAAATGAAGGGTACCGCGCACATTACGACTATAGCCTGTGAATTAGATGTGTATGCCGGGCAGAGAGCGACATGATCCTGCGATGACTTCAAAAGGCACTAGACGCAGAAGTAGTTTATCTCTCTGTTATTTAAATGATTTTCCTCGATAATTTCAAATAAATGATAAATTCAAATGCCCATAACCTCTTCACTTTCAGTACAGTAACGATTTCCCATTTTATGTAATAGAATAATTATTGCAATATCAAGGAATGTTGGGTATGATGCGTGTAGGCGGTAAGACGTAACAAGCAAAATTTGTGTCGGAATATCTGAAGACAAGGGATATTTGAAAACGTAGGCGTAGACGGGAGAATATTAAAGTGGAGTTTGGTGCGAGGGTGTAGGCTGTACTATTGTCATCAGAGCCCGATAGTGGGTCCCTGTGAACATGGTAATAAACCTACTTGTTCCACCAATGCAGGGAAACGTATTTACAAGTTGCAGGATTGTCCGTCTACCTGACAAGACTGGGTTTCTTATTTGGTTAGTAGTAAGACCAATTAATGTCACAGAGTAGTCAGTCAAATGTAACACTGCACGGCACCACTGTTCTTCAGCTCTGAAAAACAAATACCGGTACCGACTATTTTCACTCAATGCAATCAATAACATTTATACCTGGTAACATTCCCCCTCCAGAAAGAATGTGGGCATATCTGTCAGAGGGCATACTCTGAATCCTAACCCATTCTCGAACTAAAATACCCCGATTCAAACAATCCGTAATTTCTGCGAAACACTCAACGCTGTATTTAAATTCAGGCCTACAAGGCATTCTCTGTGTATTAGTCCCATGCTCTCACATCAGCAAACCCCACAAAATGACAAAGGCAACAAATCGTAACAACTTCGTCGCATGTAAGTAACTTCCGTCATTGATGGGTGAAGATTTGTGACGAGGTCTGAGATCCAAAATAAATCTCTTGTACTTCGCGCTTTCGGTCGGCGTTTCTCATCCCGTGGGAAGCGCTCCACTGGTGGAACTTAGCCGGGTGGAAAGTGGTGCCTCAAAAACAAGACAGTTCATTAATGATTAATACGATACTAAGATGAATGTAATTCTAAAATATACACTTGTTGAAAACCAAGTTTTGCCTGCACTACGGCGGAATTACGCTTTCTTGGCACAGCGGTCGGTTGAGAAGCACCGCCTTAGGTAATCGCAGCAGTTCCGTAACTTGATGACTTAGAATAGGCCTAGGCAGTGTAAACCCTCTCCTTGCCGTTCTTCCACAACACGGCCGTGCACACGAGTCGTCTTGGCACAGGCCTGAACAGTAGTCCGATGTCTGTAATCGATTAAACGTCATTACTTCAATGATGAAGAACTAGTCGCGATGGCAGTAAACTTTAAATTTGGTGTAGAGAAAATGACACTTCAAAGTTGTGTAAAATTAAGAGTTTAGTTTTGAATTTAATTTGTTTAGTGTGTTGCCACCTGAGGATGAGTGGACTAAGCCCTTCAGTAATTAATCAACTTATCATCCATAGGCGAAACCTGGTGTGAGGGGGGGCAAGAGGGGGCAAATGTTTTTCCCCCCAGTATTTTTTCTACCTAAGAATAGTTTTCTTTTGGCTACTTAGTTGAAGAGGGACAAATAAAAAATTGGGGTGAAAGTGGGGAAAAGAAGTGTATATATATTAAGGACTGGTTCAAACCACTGTCCCCCCCTCCTCTTCCTAGCTTGACTCCGTAAATTTAAGTTCCTAATACCCATGGTCGATCCCCTCCCCTCCAGTGTCATTAGCCAAGTTACGTCTATGTGGTCATACATACAAAGTATCGCGCATCAATCCATAACTATCCGTCCTTTTATCCATCGATCCAACGAGTAACCAGCCAAAATTTGATTAGGATTTCAGCTGTGAACTTCACTGGCTCTTCGCAAATAATAAAATAGTTATGTTAGGGTGATTATAAGGTGACCAGATGAAACGTCAGCTCATCGTAGCCCGTGAAAGGCAGATGGCTGAATTAAATGATAATAGGAAGCGTTTCGTGCCCCTTATGTACGATATGACAGAACTTTGCATTCTACTGGAGTGACTGACGAAGAAACAGTTAGCTCCAGTAAGAAAGCTCAAGCTGCGATACACGAACTGCGTCCACCAATACATTATGTCCAATATGTTACTGCTGAGACACCCAGCCACCAAAGTGTAGCGGCTAGTATGCCTGCTCCAACCGCCGTCGGGAGACTGCCCTGAGAGGCATGTGTTTTACTCGGCCCATGCAAATAAAGGGAGGGTACGTAAAATGATCGAGGGACGGCTTGCACCCACATCCTTCTGAAATCAGTATTCGAATCATCATGTCTGTTCTCATTCGGCACTATGTAACATCACTTTCAAAGCACTGTTAAATAAACGAACAAGACAGGCAATGTACATATAACGTAACGCTTTCGCGTAACCATTGTTGCCGTGGAAAAGCAATAATTATTATATATTCTAAGTGTGTGTCTGTAGTCTTAGCTATCCAGCATACAAAGCGCATGCGCTGTATTATACTGTCATCTGTGGCCTGTCCGGCGGTACCATATTTTTCCACATTATGACATAAACGGCACGATTTTCAGAAAAAAAGTTACTGAACAGAAAATGGTTCTTTTGATTTTCTCTACAACGTTTGTCTGAAATATTTCTCATTCTAAGAGGAATTCAGAGAGATGTTATCATAAATGTACATAGGTCGTCATGTAATGTACCTGTTATTCTTGTCAGAATTTAATCAAAATTTAATTTTCTCGACAGAGTTTCGAAAAATACTCAAGTATCAAATTTCATGCAAATCCGCCCATTGGGAGCCGAGGTGTTTCATGTGGCCGGGCACAGACATGACAAAGCCAACAGTCTCTTTTCGCAATTTTGCGAACGCGCCTAAGAACTAATTAACCGTTGATGTCGCAGAATTCATGGGAAGGGACCGACTGAAGCTGGACACAAACAGCTTGGCGTGAAGTCGTAAATAATAAATATGATCTGTGTATATAGAGATATGACCTAACATGACTACGGCCGCTGCCGGACGCATTAACAACAATTCGATGTCACCAGGAATGGGGAATCCGTCTCATTCTAGTATCCTTCAGGGTCTCCATGAAAAGGAAGAAAAAAGAACACGAAAGTAATAGTGGTTCTGATGTCAGAACTTCAAGTTTTAGGTCTCTGCCTTTTAACTTACGTTCAATTCAACCAATCCAATTCACGCATATTGTTTACATGTTCTATATGTTGTGTGTCAATCAGTTCATTGATTACGTAGAATGGATTGAAGGTACATGCTGTTAGACTAAACAATCAACTCCATGGAGCAAAATACTTCTTGAGAAGCTAACAGTTGCCTAGCTTAGTCAATACATTCTCGGTATTTTATGAAACCGGAAGTTTGTTACCGTGTTCACAAAAGCCCGCCACTGGTCCCTACTCTGGGCCAGATTAATCCAGGTAACACTCACCTATGTACTTAAGGCCCACTTTAGTTTCCTCCATCTAGACACTGCTCTTCCAAACAGTCTTTCCTTCAGGTTTTCCGTCTCAACTTTGTAAGAACTGATCTTTTCTCTATGTGTACCACATGGCATGCCTTTTCATCTTTCATTAGATCATCCTAATAATATTTAGTAGAATACAAATCACGGAGCATCTCGTTATCTAAATTAGTCCAGCTTTCCTCTACCTCCTTCCTCTTCGTTCTGTGTGGCACCTTGTTCACAAACACCGTCAGAAACACGACGCCTATATGACCAAAACCGGTTAGCTAGTAACGAAATTAGAATTACTCTGAAACAGGCTAAAGTCCGCACAGTATTGAGGCCTACCGTTTCCCAAGACAGAAGCAGTAATGTATTCAGTATTTACAAACTATTGTAATTGTATAGGCCTATATGAACATCGGGGTTTCAAATAAAAGTAATCGTGTTCAGCTTCTGTTTATAGATACGTCTGTCGGTATGTATGTACGTATATGTTAGCAAGTGGTTATGAACACGACATCAGCAAACGCCTGCTATTCTATCTTACTTGTGGTAGTTACGAATAAGAACACATGATGGCAGCAATAAACTGCATTACAAGATATGCTTGAGTCGTCGGTAGAGTTATACGTATAACCTACGTTTATGATCTTAGTAGGTAATATATACATGTATACACACACATAGAGACAGAATATGTCATAAAATTTCATATTTGGGATTAAAGTGAATCGCAGACTGCTTTATTGAAGATACGTATTTTTGAGAACGTTTTAATGTGCAAAACATTTTGCACGTGCATAGAAATTGTTTTCTGAATGTATGTTATGCTAAATTAACCTTCATATTAAAACAAAAAATAATTACAATGTGACGGTTCTGGAAAGAATTTGTGAAGCTTACTTCACAGAAAATGTGTTTTGTAGGTCCGTAACGCGGCCTGACAACAAATGTGCATCTTAACTATACAAGAAAGTGAATCCTATCTTTCCACTAGTGTAGGTGCCACCTATATTATAGTTTGTCATATAAATCCCAAAATTTCGTACTGTCGCTAACTTTCTAATTGCCGAGTTCCAAACAATATTTCATACATAACTGCTATCTACATCTACGCACTGTCTGCACAGTGACTGCCCCATGCTTCACCTAAATGGTTCAATAGTTATTTCCAAATTTCGTGCAACCGCCAGATTGTTTTTTTATGTTATTCATACCGTACATAAAAAAATGTACGGTATGAATAACATAAAATTTATTAACGCCAGACAGGCAAAAGAAATTCGCCAGATTGTTCTTTTACAGTTGGTGCACAAAATTTAAAAGCCCTGTATTACGTGCCGCTAGTGGCGCCCTCACCTCGGAAACCCACGTGCCATGATGTCAGAAGATTAAAAATATAGGCGAGGGCTCTTGCAGCATGATATTCGCACGGATATTCATCAAGTAATTCGAAAGTTAGTAGTGGAAACATACACGTAGAAGGACACACGGGCATGATGACACCATAAGACTCCGTTTTCTGGTAATATACTAACGAAGGAAGACTGAACGTGAAAACCGGACACTGTCACTCCGGTGCGTACTCAAGTCCCGTCATTTAAGTCGGCGGTATCAGCGCGTTGGTGTCGTGCATAATCCATTAAATCCCTCCAGAAGTTATTTGACGACATCATGTGGGTTATACGCCGATCCCAGTGGGCGCGCGGTCTAAGGCGTGGGTCTACAGCCGCTCGCTTGCTGGGATTGTGGGTTCGAATCCCGCCGGGGGCATGGATGTCTGTCTCTTGTGAGTGTTGTGTGTTGTCAGGTAGAGGTCTCTGCGACGGGCTGGTCACTCGTCCAGAGGAGTCCTACCGAGTGTGGTGTGTCTAAAGTGTGTGATCGCGAAACCTTGAAAAATGAGGAGGTCTAAGCCCCCTAGGGGCTGTCGAGCCATAAAAAAAAAGTGGGTTATACAGTGTGTCCGGATGTTGATGACGACGACAATGAGTTATGAATTGCGAGGAGGTAAGGTAAAAGGTAAAGTTCGCCCTAGAACAGGCCATGAAGGCCCAGAGGGGGAGTAGAGGTATAGCTGTACTCTTTCTTTAACCTCGGCGCTAGATGGAGGTGGGAAGTTAACGCCACGCCCCGACCGCTTTACCCCCGGGAATGACCCGGTACCCATTGTACAGGAGGCTGGGTAGGCCCCAGGGCCAGCCTGGACGGGTGTTGAAAATCTCGCCCCCACCGGGATTCGATCCCCGGACCATCCAGCTCATAGCGAGTCGCTATACCGACAACGCTATCCCGGCCCGAATTCGAGGAAAAGAGGACAAAATAATCACGGCCCATATAAGCGTACCAATCCGGTAATCGCATGTAATAGCCAAACACAATAAACGATTTAAAATAGCCAATATACATCCGGAATTCAAACATTTTCAGTAAGGAGAAGTTTGGTAGCCTATAATTAACTACACATTATACGTGCCTGCATTTTCGAACTCTAAAAATCTGTAGTAACAATGGTGTTGTGGTCCTCTTTTCAAATGGCAGTAAAGCAATACACACTCCTATAAGCTCAGAAAAGATGCATTTTTTCTAATTGTAATTTCTGCACTTGATTACCACGCTGCTCCGTATTCACGATGTTAGAATTTTAAACCTGACTTAAGTTCTTCGTGAATTTGCTCAGTCCCTTCAGGCAGATACTGGGATAGTGCCGTAAAATAAGCCAGTACCACTTCCTATCATGTGCTTCCCCACTCATCGTTCAGAATTACCATTTATTATTCAACGGCGGTAAAATGTGAGGTTAATAAAGGGGCGTTAAATAAACTAATGATAATTTCGAAGTGGTATTGTTAGCTAAAGAGTTAAATAACAAACCTGTAACAGTATTCCGAGGTCACAGCACTGTGAAATGAAACAGACGCGAAGTATGCGTGGGTGCAATAAGGGTGGGTGGTTGTGACGTTATAATGCAAGTTCCCCAGAGCATGAGGATCTCTCTAAGGACAGCTTGACGTGCAAACTGCACGACTGACATGTCACTCACAGGGATATGCCGAAGACACGACACGGTTTATCAGCGTTAATATGAACAGTCCGTCTGGTGCATTTATGGAACGTGTCGCGCCTAGGAGTGAGATTGTTTTTTTCTGTGAAATACGTTGAATGTATTGTACGTACAAAACAAAAGAATAAAACCGAGGAACAAATACCACATACTCAGTTCGTGTGCGTCCAAACCAGTTAATACCCATACGTCACAAAATTAGAGTAGGCCTATTTATAGGAGGTCCACGACAATTGGAGGGAAATATGTATACACACCTATACATATATCTCAACTTGATGCACACCGTTGTGATGATGATGATAGTAATAATAATAATAATAATAATAAAAGACAGTTGATCACAACTAATGATGTTTATTACATATATGGGAAATTTGCTTACAACATGTTTCGGCCGAAACGGGCCATCGTCAGGTAATACGTATACCAAAATATACTAAGAATTACTGCATTATAAGTTGTTTAAATTTAAATGAGATCTCAATTTAACAACCATTTTATATTGAGGGTAATTAGGGTATATATAGAAGACTTTGTGGACAGTATATAAGAGAATTTCTCTCTGAGCAATCTGCTAATTTTGAACCGTTGCAATGAGGTAATTGATGATAGATAAAGAGTGTATTGGAGGAGGGTTAGGTTCTATATATCCGCGAACGTACCTAAGTTGAGAGTTCTTTATTGTAATCAGTTTTTAAATAAGAGGTATGGTATTCAGGTGAAATGCTGATTGGATGACTATTATATTTTGTAGGAAGCTGGGGTTACATATGCATTATTGGTTTTATATATTACAGTTTTTGAAGCAAATAACCTGATTAGTTGAGAAATCTGTGCGTGGATTGAGGATTCTAGATGAAGTGTATAGTTTAATGCTGAACCTTCTCTTGTTATGGAAACCGAATTTCAAGGACGGTGTCCACAAGTCTCTGAGCAAGCTGAATATTATCCTCACGTGCAGCTCTAGTCCTCGGTCTGCCAAAGGTTTTCTCTCTTGACGCCTTAGATCAAAATTTTGTGTTAATAAATTTATCTGCTCGTGTGACGTCACGGGTAGTTTCCTTATCCACCTTAGACCATCTGAGAGTAAAGTCGCGGGTTACAGAATGTGTGGCTGGGATTCGATTCCAGGCAGGGGCGTTTAAGTTTTCTCCTAGTCTTCGCTTCGGTAACCGCTCGAGGGCCTACCCAGTTTCCACTAAAACAAATATCGAAAGTTTCTTTTTCTTGGGGTAAAAGAGGGTGGGGAAGCCGATCTTCACTTCTATCATTCCGACATTTAAAAATGCTCCTTCACAATGCAGTCACAGTAAACGGTTTTGTTTTACGTGATGCCTTTCTTGCACAACCTGTAATCTTGCATTATCAAGTTCCGGTCACTAGACAAAAATAGTCAGTGGTATGTTTCGGCAGCCTTGCTCCCATGGGGAAACGTCACACTGTGTGGGGCTAGGAGCCACCCTGAGGGACGCGAATAATCTCATTACAAGTCTAAATGCTAAATCAACGCGTCTCTTATACAGTTTATTCTATATGGTGGTGTAAACACAGCAGGAACGGCTAGTGTACCTCACACAACGTACAGTCTACTGTGATCTTTCCGAAAGACCTAGTTCACAGAGATTGGAGTAAAAAATAATAGCTTCGGAAGGATGGAAATCACGAATGCTTATCTGAAACTCCTGTCAAAAATATATTACCGAAAGCCACGATAAACCTAATCACAAATATTGCAACATCTCGGGGTTTTGGGGGGAAAGTTCGAGTTCTTCTTCCATGGCACAACAGCCCCTAGTTAGCCAGGGCCTCCTCATTATCGAGGCTTCACGATCACACTCAGACACACCACACTCGGTAGGACTCCTCTGGACGAGTGATCAGCCCGACGCAGAAACCTCTACCTGACAACACACAACACTCACAAGGGACAGACATCCATTCCCCCGACGGGATTCGAACCCACAATCCCAGCAAGCCAGCGGCCGCAGACCTACGCCTTAGACCTCGCGGCCACTGCGATCGGCAAAGTTCGAGTTAGGGTTCGGTAAATTCTATAAGTCAAACCATTTGGCAAAGATTTATAAAATTAAATAGAATTGATTCTTTTTACTGGACTAATCCTTTCTGTGGGGCTTGTGTTAGAATAATTTCAAATCTAACGGCGACCAGTAGATTTCGAAGTTACAGAGGTAATAGTTGTACGCCTGAAGATCCGTATCTAGACCGCATGCCGCACAGGGATGTCAGAGAAGTTGCCGATCTGGTACGGTGAATTTACGTGTACGCAATTATGTTGTTTGAAAACGTGGCTTCTTCACATTTCAAATGAGAAAGAGCAAGGGAATTCGTACTAGTCTGTACTTTATACTAATGCCAAGCCATTTGTTCGGCACGACAACGAGCCAGTTGCCGCTGCCTGTTTTCTCACAACCAACTTCCTTGCGACCCCGTTGTACGTATAACAAGTACCCATCTCCTTCTCGAAATTCAAAGTCATAGCTTTCCTCTTGTCTCGTCCGAGCTACATTTTCAACTCATCGCACCATCTTTAATTTCACTAGCCTATTAATAGTAGGTGACATATATATATATATATATATATCACAAAGATCCCAGTTATCAATACCTTAAACTGCCCGCTTCCTTCACACTCCTGATGACCAACCATTTTCCTGAGCACTTCGTTTTCAAACACTGGTAATTTATTCTCGTCCTACAAAGAAAGACATTTTTGTAACAATACAAAACTAAAATAATTGTTATATTTATTTACTTATCACCCGTAAATAATCGGCGGGTATGAAGGTGGACCCTCACCTCCATATGCTGATGACGTTAAGAATGCCTGGCTCTTTACTTCTCCATGCGTCTTCAGGGTAAGGTAAGGTAAATAGTCCTGAGCATTGACACAACTTGATATATATAGGCCTATATATATCTGTGCGTGTGTCTCGAATTTTTAGTATTTCAGAAAATATGAGAAATGATAGCAATTATAAAAAGCGTTTTAAGAAACATTCCTCAAACTGAAAATAATTTAGTCAGAATTCCTCACATTCATTATTTCTCATATATCTCTCGGTTAAACTCAAATTTCTGGATAATTATATTCAAGAAACAATTGAATGTTTTTCCCCCCGTGGCTCCACAGCCCTAGTGGGCCAACGCCTCATTATCGAGGCTTCACGATCTCACACTCAGACACACAACACTCGGCGGGTCTCCTCTGGACGAGTGATCAGACCGTCGCAGAGACCTCTACGTGACGACACACAACACTCATAACAGACAGACATCCATGCCCCCTGCGGATTCGAACCCGCAATCCCAGCAGGCGAACGGCCGCAGACCCACGCCTTAGACCGCACGGCCACTGGGATCGGCTACAATTGACTGTTAAACCACGAAACTGGGAACTGTTTTCGGAGTTAATAGGATGTCGGCTGACCTTTATTTGCAGACCATACAGAGAATTACAATGCCGATATTACGCAGTTTTTACCCTTCAACTCCTCACTTATCACTATAATATCGTCTGTTCATACTCAGTATCCATTACGTATATTCTGTAATATCTGTATTCCCTTGACAACTGCAAGAGATTTAACACCAAATGCGGAGCTGTTGCTAGGAGCCAGTTAAGCTTCAAGACGTTAAAGTACAAAATGCCTTGTAGTACACGACAGGAAAATTCATTCACCTACAATAAAAATAAAATACAAAAGATATTTTACAGATTCCAGTACTGAATAAAGGACCATTCTTATAAGGTAAAGGTCAAAGATAAACTAATCTCAGTATTTCATTACGCATGACGTCATGAAGATGGATGGAAGAGTGGAGATAGGCCAATATTCGAACCTCGCCTGATCACACACTGTCACACATGTTTCCGTGACATTCCTGGATCTTTCCATACGAATCTGGGGGGTAGATCCTCGCAATTCGAACATCTTGCTCCTGCAACCCTTCAAATTCCCCACGTAGAACCACCCTTACATAGAGCCATTCAACGCTGCATTCCCTGTTGGGCTGAATACCATCACTTTATAAAATATGAACAAATGAGCAAACAGGAATAAGGAATTGACACATTAGTCAGAAACTGCGCTGGATTTGTGTCACCTGTCACAGAAGCATCAGACGTTGGTGTGTTGAACCTATATGCATGTTGGAGAACGGGTAAAACTGTGGAGCGAACAAAGGTCGTGCTAACGACCACAGGAAATACAATATGTATCCACCGTGTGACGTCAAACCATGTTACTCTCCCCAGACCTTGCCTGTTGCAGCAGGTCAAGTTGTAGGCTTACCAGTCGAGGGGTTGAATAATTGAACTTACAGCTGCTGCTGCTGTCTGTACTGAAGGCCTTGGGTCGTTCGACTGCCAAAGTAATTAATTGACAAAAACAATACAGTAAGAGAATGCTGCCCACAGTTTCAGAGCTAGTGTATTGTACAAGTGGCTTACATACAAGGACGAAACTAGAATTACGTTTAAATCAGCTGTCTGCGAATTCTGATTTATGTAGACTTTGGAACGGCATTTCATACGGAGAACTAAAGTCAGTCCAAATACTACATGCGAATCCATTTCCTTAATGAAGGGAACGTTGTCTTCCTGTCATGACATTATAACCGCCCTGTCATTTAAATTAGGCCAGCGACGAGTTGGCACCACAACTAAGCTTTCAAACGCTCATCCGGAACTATTTGCGGATTCTGAATACTTACAGTCACATAGATTGTACTTCCACGGTAATGCCTGACACTTCAAAACCAATATTTGATGTATGCATGTATGTACGTATATATGTATGTATATATGTATGTTTGTACCACACAGCGGACATGCATCTGCTGCAATAAACAGGCATGAATAATTAACTTTACTCGCAAGGTTCAAAGTATTAATTACTTAATAGGGCAGAAACCTTGACTATGGAGGGAGACGAAGGAGAAACGATATGTTTTGCAAAGTCAATAAACTCAATTTATATTCATTTTCTTATATACTCCTACTAGAAGGCTTGGGCGATAGGTAAGTAACAGTCTGACAGAGCACATTAGTTCCGGCACCGATAACTGCTATTAAAGCAGTCCCTGTGCATGCCATGAAAGCATCCAGGGGAAGAAGAGGTATACCTCCACTCATTCTCAACCTTGGCACTAGAGAGAGGTCAGTACTCAACCTCACGCCCTGGCCAATTTACTGCCGGGGAAACAGCCCGCGATGCCCGTTGAACAGAAGGCTGAATGGGCCCCGGAACCGGTCTGGACGCTTTGGAGAAGATAAAACCTCTTGTCCCTGCCGGCAATTGAACCACGATTGACCCGTCGTCCAGCCCGTACCCTAGTCACTACACCAACTACATGGTCCCGGCTCTCTCCATTAATTGCTGACTCGTAATTGGAAGTGTAATAAGTCCACTCAGCCCTCTCACTAACTCATCTTCAGGAAGTTCGATTCTTAATACAACTGTCCAACTACGAGCAGTGTGGATTATCACTATTATTACAAAAAACGAAATCCAATATTAATTTAACAGATATTACAGACGGCACATACACTGCAGCAAGTAGCAGTTATCAGAAACTACATTCTATTCAACACATGCACAAACGAGGTATGTTATTTATAACGTAAATATTACATGCATCACCACCAAATACCGCTTATTTTATTGATTTTTTCAGAAACCCCCTTTAAATATTGTTTATACATTCCACTAGGAAGAGAAGCTTTAGGTCTGTTTGAAAATTAGACTTGTATATATTATTCAGATCACTTTCGCCATTTAAAGGTTTAACTGGCTATTCTTTGTAGTGGAGATGCACAGTGTTTTCTCTGAGGAAGGAACACGGTTTACAAACACTTGTTACGTAAAACCCGTGCTTGAAATTGTTGAAGTATACTAATTTCCTTTTTGAATTAGAACGTCTTGCAACTCGATTTTATTGACGTAAATGTTTTTGTGACTCGCGTTGCAACAGTCTAATTGTATTTATACGTATTAAGTTCTGCCAATTCAAAGAAATGTCGTAAGCCTTTGAATACTAACATTCACCTCACTATACATAAAAATACAGTTCGTACCTCGCAGAGAACACAGTTGTGTTTATGATAACAACAATCGGTTGATGCTATTAAGGGAAATGATACATGTTTACTTGAGCACCATATAAAGCGCATATACTGTCTAGACAAAATGCAGAGCGTCTAATGTTACAGCAGATGCTACATAAGCGTTAATAGGTTAAAAGGAAAGGTCGAATAACAGTCAAAGAGTCCTAGCTGACCTTCTGAAACAGAAAGCGCAAGATCTGTATTCGGAAGGTACCTGATTCGGATGTCGGTCTTGCTAATTTTATGTTACTCATACCAAACATAGTCTTACAATTAATACATCAGCAAACAAATGCACTTAATGAAATACAATTCATGACAAGTATTAAACTCCTACATGTTTCGGCACCGAGGTGCCATCCTCAGGGAATTTTACAGAACATAGCGTGTTGGGCTTGTATTCCTTTATTAAGTGCGTATGTTGGTTGATGCATTAATTGTCGGCCTCCCTATTGTGAGTTCATTTGAGATTTGTAATAGACGCGTCCGTCGTTCGGACGTTTTATCGCCTGCTAATATGGGACACGCTCCATTATATCTGTTTCAAATCAAGATCAAGAGTACTGGAGTTATGAAGTTCTCACAGTGGTATTGTGCCACATGTCCAGGATCAACGAGTCCTTGGACTGCTTGACCCTGAGTATTTACTGACAGGGCGTAACATCCTAGGGAACTTGGATCTTCACCATCCATACTGTCAATGTATGAAAGAAACATATCACCAAATACTCTAGCTCATACAATGATGGGACTACAGCCGAACATTGGTTTGTATGTCTGTTAATGAGGCAATAGACTGCCAGCCCTCTTTTTTTATTTATTTATTGAAGGGCCCCGCAGCAGATGCTACGGACGCACCGCAGCCTTGAAGGCCTATTGTGCAACCTGTGATGAAGCTGAAGATGATAAAGTTTTTTTCTGCTTTTCCCTTTAATGGAGCACCGGTGGAATGAAATTGACAGGGGAAAACCGAAGTACTCGGAGAAAAGAACTGTCCCAGTGCCACTTTGTCCACCACAAATCCCACATGGAACCGGGCCTCCGCGGTAAGAGGCCGGCGACTAACCGCCTGAGCCATGGCACGGCCCACCAGCCCTCGAAGCCATCCGTATACAACAAAATGACGACTAAGTGTAGTAAACACACGCTGCGAGTCCTGAGGGACGGAAGGTCATTGCTCCAGAAATCTGTAAGGTTCGAATACCCTGTGAGCATCCGACAAAGGAAATAATAGTCTAATTTACTAATTCCTACAATGCATGAGCACAAGATAAAGTGTTAACAGTTTACCATAGAGTGTAAGGGCACTCGTCTGACACCAGTCAGCCTTGAACCCAAGGCAACACACAAAGATTCTATACTGACCACTGAGAGTTTGACGCTCTCATCCAAGTAAATTATTTAACCATGATGGGACGTTCCCATATATGAAGGAATCAGAGTTCGTTACATTCGGAAGAATATCATAGTGAGTTATTCTCACAAGAATCTAGAGATAGTTCATGATTATCTGACAGGGAGGACGGGTGTTTATTGAGGTGTGCTGGTGATCAGACCAATAGCCACACAGTCATAGTGATTCAAAGAAATACCACCTATTTCTAAAGCAGTTGACCGGACTCTATAAAAAGAAAGATACAGGTAATAAAGTAATAAGTCAGATGCAAACAACAAAAAACTGTATCATATTCGATGAGTGCACACCGTAACCCGAAGTGTCACCTACTATACTGAGCTAGTTAGGGGCGAACTGTACATAGGCAGTGAGCGTGTACATGATAACTATGTTCACACTTGCTGTACCCTCTAAATGACTGGCCGATGCAGTAAATATATTCTGGTGGCATTACAGTAAAGCGCAGTAAAAATTTAACCTAGACAGTATCTGCAGTTCTGGGAAAGAAACAATGGCAAGGGAGAAATCTGTAGGGGCCTTTTTTCAGAGTTCATACCCGTTTCAGAAGCATTTAAGAGCGGAAAAGATATGTGGAAAAACGCAACCTAATGACCTTTCATCATATGGAACTCCGCCCTGTGTTCACTAGTTCTGAGGCAGCTTTGTCGCAAAGTTAAGTATTTTGGAGATTTGGCTGTCGGTGTACTGCATGTGTGGTGTCCACTGCAGGACCCACCAAGCATTCCGTAATTGGAGGTTGCTGGTTCGGACTAGCCTCCACTGAGGCTGTTGGTGGTAGTGGGTGGTAGATGACTGGGGTAAACAGCGTGTGGGTGTGTGAGTGGGTGACTACTCTTGACTGCTGGTGAGTTTTCAAATGAAAACTTCGAAAGAGGAGGTAGGAGACGGAGGCTGTAGTAGTGAGTTTTGGAGGGGCCAAGGTGACCAGGTAGCACTGTAGTACAGAATTAGCACTCTGATTGTAGTAACAACTGCTAAAGTAGGGAACTGCAACCAGTGGTACTCGGTATAGAGATTCGTAACTTAGGGACCTTGCGCAACTTACGTTCGATCTTCTGACACCTGTCCGTGTTTACCACTTCCATAGAACAGAAACCTTTTTAAGGAGCTAATAGGTCCTCAGTCAAGAAATTTCCCGCATATATGAAACCCGAAGATTCATTCCTGTGTTCACAACAGCCCGCCACTGGTCCCTATCCTGAACCTCCAGTCCACATCCTCCATCCTGTTTATTTAAGATCCATTTTAATATTATCCTCTCATCTACGCGTAGGTGTTCCTAGCGGGTCTTTCCTTCGGATTTTACAACCAAAATCCTGTATACCAGAGGTTCTCAAACTTTTCGCTGGCGCATTAATAAATGAAATTTAACGTTTTCAATGTACCACCAATATTTTTTGTACTTAAATAAAAAAAACTGAAAATGGAAGGATTGGCTGGCAGCGGGAACGAGTTACCAGCAATGGCGCGTATTAGCAAACACATGTGGCTCATTTTTATTTATTTTTAAAAACTTATCCATTTTTATATTTCGATTATTTTATTAAGGCCGCGTACCATTAAACAATGGTTGGCGTACCAGTAACGGTACGCGTACCACAGTTTGATAAACCATTCTGTATGCCTTTTTTCCCTTTTCTCGTTTATCTGTTTACTGACAGGAACAGAGTTCATAATTACAATAGAAAGAACCACTTCTTCCAGTAACGCCATATGTACGTGGGCCTACATTATATCTCTAAGTCAAGTCAGTATTAGGCAACAAATGACTGTAGTCTTGATAATCCATGATTTTTCACTCGCTGTGCTTAGCCACAACTGACGTGCTTTCCATGTGACAGAAAGAAAACTTTTGGCTTAAAATGGGAAGTCTTAAGTGTAGGCGGCAGATGTTTCCAAGTATAATTGTTTATAACACGTTCGAAATAGCCAAACTTAATATATTACTGTGTTAATATGCCCTTCCAACCTTGCGGATTTGTCCGCAGATCCTAAACAGAGCTTACGCTGGAATGTTTCTCTACGCCTGTAATGAGTTACGCTTCTGATATTTCCTGGAATATCCTCATAATAGTTTTATTCCACACTGAATGGGGGATACTTCTTGGACACGGTCATGGCAAATTTCAGTCCTACAATCTCGTAGCTTAACTTGTAGATAACACGCAGTTCTTAGTTCACATCTCTGGCTTAACTGGAATAACATGTAGTCTCTTCAGTTCACATCTCTGGCTTAAACGGAATGACATGTAGTCTCTTCAGTTAAACATATCTGGCTTAAACGGAAATGGACACGTAGGCTCTTCAGTTCACATCTCTGGCTTAAATGGAATGACATGTAGGCTCTTCAGTTCAGATCTCTGGCTTAAATGGAATGACATGTAGGCTCTTCAGTTCACATATCTGGCTTAAATGGAATGACATGTAGGCTCTTCAGTTCACATCTATGGCTTAAATGGAATGACATGTAGGCTCTTCAGTTCACATCTCTGGCTTAAATGGAATGACATATAGGCTCTTCAGTTCACATCTATGGCTTAAATGGAATGACATGTAGGCTCTTCAGTTCACATCTCTGGCTTAAATGGAATGACATATAGGCTCTTCAGTTCACATCTATGGCTTAAATGGAATGACATGTAGGCTCTTCAGTTCAGATCTCTGGCTTAAATGGAACGACATATAGGCTCTTCAGTTCACATCTATGGCTTAAATGGAATGACATGTAGGCTCTTCAGTTCACGTCTGCCCTACATCCGCCCGCAACCTTCTTCGCATAATACTCCGTTGCTGTGAAACAAGTTAACCTCGGAGGTGACATATCCTTTTCCCTCCGTTCTATAATTTATTTCTTCCTTTCTTAAACTACGTAGGATGCTTTACCCTGTACAAAGGTTATATAAGGCTGACTGAGATGCGATAAACCTATCACATCTGAACCTCACACAGAGTAAGAACCAGAAAAATAGAGTTGTGATGGCAACAGTAGTAGGATGATTAAAATACCGAGAGTGGTTCGGCCAAGTGGACAGGTTAAGCATGTACGACGAAACATTCTTAAACTTCAGTTATTCAAGCAAGAACCAGATCCCCTTTTATTTTAAACGTTCCGCAAGTATTAACTGCCAAGAATTGTTCCAGTAGGTGTACGTATGTCAGGAACAGACGACGAACTTGTAACGGCGTTGGAAAGTATTCTTAAGAAACCTCAGTTACCCTCTCAGACCAGAATGTGGCCTTCCGTGATACAACTTCGTGCTCCACTGTCTTTAACTATTCTTTTCATGTATAATGCCAACAAGCAGGTCTTCAGGCGTAGAAAACAATGTAGTAGCTACGAGCACAATGAAGTCAGAGGAAGAAGTCGCATGATTAGTGGGGATGGCGGAGCTCGAGGTTTCGTCCTTTCTGCCTATTGAACTTCCCACCAGTCCCCACGCTGGTCTATATTAACCAGCCTAAAGCGCGTGTAGCTACCGAAGTTTGTCACGTAGTTAACAACAGTACAGTGGAGAGAACTGCCAAATGACTGAAGGGAAATATAGGGACTGACGATGAACTGGAATGCGTCACATCTCGAAAGAGAAGTGAAGGGTGTAGGCCTATGAAACTTGTTTGTGGTCTCACTATAGCAAAGCTTTTAAATCGTTGCATTAACCAGGATTACAACTGCAGATGGTATGAACAAGTACTTATTGATTCCAGCACTGGTAATGGGACTGATATACTATCCATATAACATCACTGTCATGTTGCAAAGTGTCACAGCAGAACCGAATCATCTGTACAATGTCGTACTTACGCGAGAACGGGAGCTTATGGGTGTTAAACCCCCCACGAAGAGCATAACGATCGAAACAACGAAGCACATCGTTGCTATAGTTGTGGATTAAAAAGTCACCCTCCTGTCACTCAATGAAATTTTCAGGTTTCGCCAGATATACATGTTAAAGTATATTTTTACTCTTACCAATAGTACACACACACGCTTGCAATACGTAATCAGGCTACCGGTTTCAGCTCAAAAGCCATCTTCAGGCCTATGACAGGAAACTATGAAAATCACACTCTACATTTTGGTAAGAGGAAAAACTCCCCCTTTTTCAACAATTACATATATAAATTGTATATCAATATATAAATGTACTGCCTAAGAGAAGTATATGTTAAAATGTAAATATAAAATACGTAAAATATACAAAACATATAAGTATAAAAATGTGAATATAAAAAATGGAGTCACACCGTAAATACAGCAGTACTGTTAAAGCAACACAAAAACCAGTAAAAATACGTGCCTAATACGCAAACTCCTGTAAAGTAGCCACACAAAATATGTGCCTAATACGCAAACTCCTGTAAAGTAGCCACACAAAAAACCTAGTTTTTAGTACATGCGTGGATACTACACAAAATACCGGGAGTGAAAAAAGTGTATACAAGCGATCTACCTTAAGAACCAATTTATCCGGTTGCATGAAGATCCATATGTAATGTACACGATTGACATTGGTTTTGTACATTAGTACAGCCGCACATACATCCACATCTTACGGTCTGACTCCATTTTTATATTCACATTTTTATACTTGTGTTTTTTATATTTACATCTTTTATATTTACATTTTAAAATATACTTCTCTTAGGCAGCACATATATATTACATATATATATATATATATTGATATAAAATCTATATATGTAATTCTAAAAAAAAGGGAGGGGTTTTCCTCTTACCAAAATGTATGGAGTTTGATTTCATAGTTTTCTGTCGTAGGCCTGATGATGGCTCTTAGAGCTGAAACTGGTAGCTTGATTATGTGTTGCAAGTGTGTGTGTTGGTTGTGACTGTACTGTTGTTAAGAGCAAAATATACTTTTCCACGTACATATCAACGAGGATGTCTAATATTAAAACTATACATGTTAAAATTGGCACTGGTGCTAGGACATGATAAAACCAATAACTGTTGAATAATTTCAAGTTCAGTGAAGTAAAGTTTAGAGCTGAACACAGAACTGTGTGATTTTATTCAAAAATGTTCCTTAAATAAAAACAAAACATTAAAAATGATGTACGTTTCTCCTTCAACCACCTACGAGTATGTTTCACGATTCTTATCTTTCAATGATTGGATCAGTCGCGAAAACTGAAAAGAACAAAACTACTGCTTCTGGTGATGGCAGATCAGAAATATAACGCGGAAGCCAAAACGGAAGAAAGTCTCTTCCGAACGGTGAGTAGACCTGCAGGTTGGGGGGTTTAAGAACCGTTTCTTTTTACCGGCACCTGACGAAGAAAAGTTACGAGGGAGTCATTAAGCCAATAATTGGAAGATCGAGTCATTAGGCCAAAAAATCAGGGGATCCGCTGAAGAAGGTGACATAAACACATGACACGCAATGTACGTAAAACGTAACACTGAGGCGCTTTCGTGTAACAATTGTTGGTGTGGAAAGCAACAAGTATTACATATTCTGACTATGTGTCTGTATTCTTGCCTTAGTTGTCCGACATGCAAATCTATCTCTTCTGTGCCATATTATATTGTCATTTGTGACACGTATGGCTGTGCCATATTTTCCCACATTACTTCATAAACGGCACGATTTTCGGGGAAAAAAATTATTGAACATGAAATGTGTGTTTTGATTTTCTCTACAACTCTTGTCTGAAACATTTCTCATTCTAAGAAGAATTCAGCGAGATATCATAAATGTACATGGATCTTCATGTAATGTACCGTCATTATGTCATATTTTAATGAAACTTGAATTTTCTCGACAGAGTTTCAAAAAACCCCTCAAATGTCGAATTTCATGACATCCGTCCAGTGGGAGCGGAGTTGTTCCATGCGCACGGATGGACGGACAGACAAACAGACAGACAGACAGACAGACAGGCAGACAGACAGACATGACGAAGCTAATCGTCGCTTTTCGCAATTTTGTGAACGCACCAAAAAAAAAATAGAACGAATGTATTTGCTTTGCTATAACTTTAGTTGTATTTTCAGACAAAATTAAATAATCGCCCTGCTTTAGCATAATTGGCTATTTTATATACGTGAATTCTCGACAACTGCTTCAATTTAAAAACATCGTAACGCATTGCAACCATGTGGGGGGAAGGAGTGGGAAGCAAAGTTCTCCACACTATCTGTACGCTTCGCATATAACTTCCTAAATCTGAGGTAACTGAACAAGAAAGTTCCGTATTAATCTGCTATACGTTTCAGTGTTAGGGGCGTTGCTGGAAATAATAAACAAGACACCCAATTGTCTGTTGGAGGCACCTGCATCAGACCCACCCACACACTCATGTCTTTAACTCCACCTTCATCTCAAGGCAACTCGCATACAGCATCCAAGCCGTAGTCCGTTTGCCAATTACGACATTACATGAAGTCGAGAATTTGTTATCGAGCGAACTGCAGAGGAAGAATTCCTGACAATCGACGTCAGACGTTTGCTTCTTACGGCAGTTCCTTGTTGTTGAAACGTTATCGAAGTGGAACATGGGCACCGGACAATATAAACTATAAACTTGTGTTTCTCTTCGTACGCAAGGCACTATAGGACCATAATGTAATTAATACAGATACTGTAAAAGTAAATATTTTGAAACTGATATGAAAGAACAAGTTAGTACTTTTAAAATCTTCAACTTGAATCATTTAGTTTAATGTATATGCCACCAATAACTATAATTAAAGACAGCGACCACTATCCTTGCCGCTCTACAGTGTTCCGAGCTCGTTTCGGTCATCGTTTCTTTAGAATCTGAGACGGAAAAAATGAACGACTTAGCTTTAGAACCACTGAAACTGCGGCTAGTAAAAAAAAAAAAAAGAAGGTATTAAGTTTGAACTGAGAGAACCAAATAACTTACAAAGCCTTCTGTTTTCAGTCGAAACAATCGAAAGTTGTGAATTAAATCAATATCAGTTCGAAAAGTGGGTTAAATATCTTGACGAGACACGTCAAGTTTAGCCGTTACAGAGTAATACAATACAATCCGCAAAGTGTTACAGATATTTCCAGTTTCACTCTACATCACCAGTTCGAAAAAAAACGGAATGGAACGAGACTGAAACTGAATTTCACGTATCTTCCACTTTCTCCTTGTCCCAAGAATGAAATGTCGAGTAGTGAATAATGTCTATGAAACGGGAACAGTCTTTTGGGATCCCGCTTCAGAAAGCAACTCGCCATGGTTTGAAATGACAAGGCGGGAGAGACGCAGGTAACTGTGCTACCAAGTGTTCTGACACCTTCACAAGAGGATCCACTTGAATGTGGCACTATTTTGTGTACTGTGTTAATTATTATATTAAGAGTTCGCCTCCTACATTGTTCCAGTTAAAGTGTTTGAAACATTTCATCTCTACAAGTCATACAACAGATGTGCAACAACGTAAAACATTTAATGGGATTGATTGTTATTTGGTTCACAGATTTGTTGTGAACGAGTAAGGAGTGTGGGTGAGTTATCCAAAAGGCATATCTTCTTAGCTTTTAGGAAGCATTTGAGTTCAACCTGCTCATTGTATTTCGTGCCGCTATCATACTTTCCCTGCACTCAGACAACAGACCGCCATATTTATTATGGTAAAATTTATTTAAAATATTTTAACAAACATGGTGGGAAGGAGTGAAAGAATAGTGTCGAGTTTGTCCATCCCTAGTAGGTGGTGGGCAGATGTGGGTGCTGTGCCTCCATCTTGCTGACGTTAGTCAGTTCTTCCACCCACCCACTCACTCACTCACTCACTCACTCACTCACTCCTCTCTTCTGAATGACGTGGAGCCAACAGTGAGCTCAGTCAAACAGTTTCGGTTCGCAACCTTTCATCACATATGGTTACTTTCATTGCGAGTTGAACTAATTTCATTGTAGCGTTAAGTTAGATAGTTAAAGTCAGAAACTCAAACGCCTAATAAAATTTCATTTCTTCACAAGTGCCAGAGTGTCATTCAAATTCTTGCGTGAAAATATTGAAGGGCGCCAACTGGAGAATCAGCTTCTTGCAATAAATTCATACGGAAAGAATAAACAGTCGAAACTCAGACACTGGTTTGGAATAATATACGCAGTACCACTGCAATGCCTATTTCGAGGTACCCAATTTATTTTGTTATGCCAGAAAATAGGCCTACAGCGACGAAGAGAGGATAAAAACTGAATGTTTGAACGTGGCATATTTTTACGCCAATGTTTAAAGTTGAGGCTAGTTAAGACAGCTATATGCAATGATCCTTTCATTGTGCATACCTAACACTGGACACCTGTAACAGTCACGTGCAATTCCACATTGCTGTTTCTTTCACGTAACCGCTGGCTAAAGCTGTTACGTCAAATGAAGACGTTTCACATTTAAAACAGTCGCTGCCCACAGTCACTGTCAATTATTATTTATTGCCTCTGAGCTTTTGAAGACAGTAGGCTAAGAAACAGTTCTGTACATATTTCAACTTAAAATTTTAAAAAAAAAAATCAAACATTCAAATACACAGTCTGCTTATGTGTTGTAAGATGGAATTAAATTCTACACTGCAATTTTATGAACATGTAGGCATGTCTGGACACTTTATACTCGTATATGCACTTTCATGTGTGTGACTTTACTTCACTGCTATCTACAAGAAGTGACACGTAGAAAAGAATTAGGGGCATCTGACTGCAAAATAAAAATATTACTTCACGAGGGGCTTGTACTTTTACTAATTTACGTACCTGTCCCACAGAACGCCGCTGGTTCTTCTATAGCTACCACGGACGTTTGACCTGTTCCGATTCAGAATTAACTTCAGGAACTGCGAGTCCTTCAGTTAGGCTCTCAGACAGATGACAGGGCTATTGCAAGGCCTATACAAGCACACAACACGCACGCACACACACACACCACACACACAAGAGGCAGGCAAGCACCCTCGCCCCGAGTAGGTTTGAATCAACTCTCTAAATAACACACAAATCCCGGGCACCAGGTCACCATGGCAAATAAATTTTGTATGGTGGCGCCTAATATTTGTGGGTCCTCCGTATGCAACACGCTTCATGTCACCCTTCTGGGGCCTAGAATTTTGAGGTGGCTCCTGGATGTTTGCAAAATTTGTGCACCCCTTATGATAACTACTTTTAAGGGGGCGAATCCATAAAGTAGTTAAGTAATACCTCCAAATTAATAATGGCGACGACAGGTGTCGCGCCTAACAGCAGCACTGCCACCAGTCGGACACGGGAAGTGAAATCAAGCGATGAAAAAGGTAAAATGTTCTGCAATATTTTTGGAAGAAAATGTCATTGTACGCTACGAACGCTGCATTAAAGTTTCACTGTTCTTACATTCGGACACAAAATGCTTCATAATATAAGAATATGCGAAAGAGGAATAAACAGGAAAAGTATGCATAACGTAAATTGAGGCACGTTCGGATCTTTGCATCTGGGACACTCCTCAGATGGTCATACCAGTTAATTCTTTTTTCTTTCTGTGGCGCAACAGCCCAAATCGGGCCTAGGCCGCCTCGTTTTTGAGGTTTCTAAATCACATGCAATTATACACACACATCCGATAGGACTCCTCTGAAAGAGTGATCAGCCCGTCGCAGAGGCCGCTACCTACACAACATACAACAAACACAAGAGACGAACATCCACACCCTTAGCGGGATTCGAACCCGAAATCGATCCCAGCAGTCAAGCGGCTGCAGACACGCCTTAGACACCACGGCCACCGGGATCGGCACCAGTTAATTCAGTGGGCCACCATTTTTGTTTTTGTTCACAATTATACACGTACTATGGACTATTATTGTTATTAGTAGAATATGCTATTATATTTCTCTGCAGAAATTATTATTCATATGTCTACATTGATTTTGTTAAATTTATCGCTGACACATAACCCCAGACGTTCACCCGTCGAAACAGTTTGTAATGGCCGATTTAAAAGTAATACTTCATAAAATATTTGAAGATATATTCATACTCTATCTACATACAAAATTTCATAATCGAATTCCTAGACATAATAAATATTAAATATTATAATCGCACTTTTCATTTTTCTCAATTATGAATCATGTAAATCGCATGAAGATATAAGATAAATTAGTATCGATTAGTATCGTCATCGATTACAATCGACGGCAACCATGGTGATGCCACTAACCAAATTAGTCATAAATATATGTAGGTCTTCATGTAGTGTCTGATTTTCTCGAATTTTCATGAAAATCCGTCCAGCGGGAGCAGAACTGTTCCACGTGGACGGGCGAACGGACATGACGAAGCTAGTAGTCGCTTTTCGTAACTTTGCGAACGCGCCTACAAAATCTGATGTGATATTCTGCATCGCCACGAATTAATTCACTGTGCAATTCTAATATTCTGGAATCTGGATTAAGTTTGTGTAAGGGATTTTAGGTATTTTGTTATCACTTTACACACGTTCGTAATTAATAAATGAGATAAATTAACACCCTGAACAGTCTTTCACTAATATCACATCGCTGGAGCAGTAGCACACTTACAAAATATGATCTCATTGAAAGAAGAGGATGGTGTTCAATAAATGAACAAAATATGTTACATATGTGTGTAAATTTATATCGTTAACATAGATGTTGGCCTGTTCACCAGATCTTTCTGTTAATATTACACAAAAGTTTGGGGAGGAGGAAGGAAAACTGTTCTAAATAGAGACAGCAGGAGTGTACTTGTGGAACATACACGACAAACGACGCAGATTTAAGTTCAATAATAGGGATGTGGACTGCAGAAAACGTGGCGTTAGCAGGCACATCTCTGGGAATACTCGAATGTACTTTATACCCAAACAAAAATAAATTTAATTTCATTTGAATGTTATCGAAAATACCTTTCTTAATGTTCCAACAAAACATTTCGAGAGAGAGAGAGAGAGCTCTGGTACCTTCTCTAAATACCCCAGACTCGTGTTTTTGATAGCTAATATCGCGGTAAAGTCGCAGTCCAAGGAATTCGACGTCGTAAGTTTCATTACAGCAAACAAATAAGCAAACCTGCTGTGAGAAATAAAGAGCTTGCTACAATGAATCGTGAAGGAATAGTGAACTACTAGAAAATCCTCAAAAGACGAATAGTTTGTACTGGGACACGATAAATTAACACGATTAAGGGTTCCTTGTCTCTATTCAGATGAGAATTTATTCCAAGTTATTGCACTGGTATATATCTATACAAAAGTTATTCCAACATTTCACATTGTTGACACCGTGCATCTTCGTCATATTAAATTAAGTTTCAGACCAACTGATGCACAACTAAAACCACTTTTATTGTAGCTTTATTATAATTGTTAAAATTATACACTCCACCATAGTACTTTTCACCGGACGACAGATAGCACACTTCGTTCCCCACAAGACACACATATCATATGTCCATAATACCACGATTCTACATGCCAGCACTTCCACAATCAACACTGTCTACAATACTTTTACAACTATTATACAACTTTTAACAAAGACTTTTAACAAGATTTTAACTTATAATGCATAAGTTTTAATGTGCTGTTAGACTATTTAAAATCATGTGATTGAAGTGACAGTAGCTTTCAACAAAAAACCCCCTGACGATGATCCGAGGATCGAAACACGTGTAGGGGTATAATTTTAACAATTATAATAAAGCTACAATAAAAGTGGTTTTAGTTGTGCATCAGTTGGTCTGAAACTTAATTTATTATTCCAACATGTTTCAGCTGATACACGTAGCCATCATCAGGAAATACACACAAGGGTCACGTTTGATTAAGAATACATAATACTGTTCAAGGTAAATATAAAATTTACACTCCCGAGTAATTTACAATATATTCGTATGCAGTTGGCAATCATGTATATAATATATAAAATATACAGAACTGAATTAATAAAAATTATTTGCGGCCAACCATCTTCTTTTCAAATAAGTATGAAGTTCTGTATACAGTGTAGTTGCGTATACATCGGGCCAGAGTGTTCGTCCTGTATATTGCCAGTGGCACGGAAGATGTATAATATTGTTCCTTGTCTCTCTTTATGTCGCGACGTAATAGACAGCACTTCATACTCGTAGTCCGCAGTTTCGAATCCCGGTCAGAAAGGGAAGTATCAAACAATTAGTAGCATTTGAGATCCTGCGGGGGAATTAGTCTTAAAATAGACCACGACATCTTTCAACATCCATAAGAGTCATTTAGGATCATCTTACATTTCTCATTCGATTGTCCATAACCTGGCAGCTGTCCACTGTCAATTAGCCGAAGAAACAAGCTCTATCCTTCTCGAAGAAAGTACAGAAAGATAAAGTTCACCGTACAACAGGCCATGAAGGCCCAGAGGGAGAGTAGACGTATAGTTCTACTCTTTTTTCAAACTCGGCGCTACAGGGGGGTGAAAGTGAACGCCAAGCCCCGGCCGCTTTACCCCCGAGAAAGAGATCTGGTACCCATTGTACAGGAGGCTGGGCAGGCCTCAGGGCCGGTCTGGAGGGGTGCGGAAAATCTTTGTGATTTTGTATAAATTGTGAGCATTACTTGGTGTATGTAGATGATGACAGAGTGAAGGTCTTAACCCTCTGAAGACTAAAATTAACGTATATTTCATATAAAGATTCATTCGTAACTCACACAGAACACTGTTCCAATTAGAAACGAAGTGCTTATGATGTAACCTAGGCTTACACACTATGGACAAAATGCAGAACTTTTTAATGTTAAACCTGGTGATGCATATAGTTACCAGTGGAATTTAAAGGGTTAATCTATGGAAATCAAATTATGATTCGATTTGATTGTATTTCCGTCCCTTTTCTCTTGTCCAGTCATTAGCGTCGTTACAAGATTCGAAGTTCGTGCCAGTGAAAGCATAACACCGTTTTCAGGGATTTTACTTGTACGTTTCAAATTAGTCCCCAAAATACGTTCGTCAGAGCCACCCCTCTGGCTGTATACGGTAGGATGGTCATGGCGGGGAATTCATTAACCGCAAGGATAAAGTGTCTACGGTTTCTAGTATTGACCGTTTACTCACTTTGAAAGACGAAGCCACGAAACCTGTCAAGAGGGCAAAACGAAGAGAATGAGGGTTCAATCGGAAGTTCTCTGAGCAGTATTCACATCGAGCCACAGCGCTAGTTCCTCTCTCTTTTTTACAAGGAACAAAGAACACGATTTAAACCAGCGGAGAGCACGAAGGTCTCATCAGAGTCGCTGAACCACACGCGTCCAAGTAACCAGCCACCCACTTTGGGATCACAATATTTTTTTTGGGGCCCACCCTGTTGTGGGCTCTCCCAACCCAACCTGGCGGTCGCCTAGCAACAGTGAGGGGCAAACCCCCCCCCCCCTGTTTCCCCATCCTCCTGCTCTTCATACCCATCCCACTCAGACCTCCAGCTTTTTTACTTCCCATTCTCCTGATGCACGTATGTATGTGTATGTGAAGGGGAGAGAAGAGAAGAGAACGAGGTGGATTGAAAGTGGAATGGGAAGAGAGATGGAGGGAGAAAAGGGTGGGGGAGAAATGGGGGAGAGTGGGAGAAGCCGGACTCAGTGGGTCGAACATTCATCCACCAACTTCATAGCAGGTGACATTAGAGTGAAGCGATAACGTTTTACTGGTGTTCCGGAATTTTCATAAATTTGCTTTAAAAATACAGGGTTCGATTTTTTAAAGGTGTGATAAAATATATTCGCTAATACATTTACCAACAGTGGAAGACGACCACAACCATTCAAAATATCGACACAGGTAAATCAAGTTTAAAACACTTAATTTTAAACCAGGTGCTGTAGCACGATTTGCTGTTTTTGTACTAGAGTATATACAAAGTTTAAACAGCCCGCGCACGACACAAGTATGTACGCATGAGAAGCAATATACGCATGCGCAAACGATTCAACCTCCGCACTGAACTACAGTAGCAAGTGTCTCACATTAACTTCATTCTCTCTGTACTTTCAGATTTAAAAACAATTATGTCGACAGGTATGCTGCCTTTTAATTATACGATAGACCACATTTCTTACTGTTTACAAGCATTCTACGAACAGCACATCAGTTATTTACAGATTCAGAGAAAGCCTGTGATTTAGATTTTGCATCGTATTGTTATATTTACACGAACGTGTCAATACATGAATCATCCACAGTAATGGTAAAGGTCTCCCTAGAACAGGCCACGAAGGCCCAGTGGGGGGGTAGAGGTATAGCTCTACCCTTTATTTAACCCTGGCACTAGATGAGGGTGGGTGGTCAACTCCACGCCCCGGCCGCTTTACCCCGGGAAAGAGACCCGGTACCCATTGTACAGGAGGGAATCATCCACAGTAGATCAAATAATTTTAACTCTCATTACTTCTGCCTGCCATATTTCTGTCCTATGTTCATTTTATCGGGCATATGCCCTTGACAATGGTCCTAGGACCGAAACATGGGGAAATATTGATTAAAAGGAATATTACATTTTAGGTGGTCTGTATTGACAAACATCTGTGACACAGTTGGAAGTACTGACAATATCCTCAGTGAATTCGGTATACCAGTGCAACTATTTAGACTAAGTAACTACTTCAAAGGGAATCAATCCTTATACCTGTTCAGAATGAGATGCTGTATTGCAATGTGTCATTAGAAATGTTCAAGAAAAACAGGAGGTACTGCAAATAAGGCACAGCAGGTTCCGTCTATGCTGACGATCCTAATTTGGTGACAGGAAGAGGGGGGGGGGGGCAGTTAAACAAAAACGCAGCTCTAAGGACTTCGGTTTAAAATTAAAGACAGAGAAAAACGAATTATATGCTCACGTCGCATCATAATAATGCATAACAAAATCATATTATAAAGGTAGTTTGTAAATCGTTCGAAAATGTGTCCAAGTTCCAATGTTGGGAACGATATCAAGATTGCATTCAAGAAGAAGAAAACATCAGATTAAATCTGGGTAATGCTCTGTACCACTCAGTTCACAATCTCCTCTTGTATCTAAAACATTAACATTAAAATATACACACATGAATATTAATGTCTTCCGAGATGTGTGTACCGACGTTTCAGAGGAACCTACTGCCTCCGCTGTCAAATCTGTCATAAACTATTATAAAACAATAAATTTACCTGTGGGTTTGTATGGGATGTTACGGTAATGGAAGAACATAGACTGAGGGCATGTGTGGACAGGATGTTAAGAAGAATATTTGTTAAGTTTGTCTAAGAAATAGGAAGTAACAGGAGGCTGGAGAAAATGTCATAATGAGAAGCTTCATTATGTGCTGCACACAGAATATTATTAGAGTGATCAAATTCAGGAGGATGAGATAAAATCTGAATGCAGCACACATAGGAGACAAATGCCCCGAAGGTTTTGTTGGAACATCAAATAAACTCGATTCACAACGGGAAACAAGAGTCGCATAGCAATATGACATACCTGTCTACTCGCACCTGTTCATAGTACACGTCACAACCACAATTGAAGTACAGGGGCAAACACAGTTTTCAGTATCAATTACCGGATAATCCAAGGTGATGATCAATTACAGTCACCCACATCCCATACAACATAACAGTACAATACGATAACACTCACAAAGTGTAAACTTGCAAACCGCTGTACAGACTCGTCCGTATTGCAGGTATGTCTGAGAAGATTCCTAACATGAATAGCAAAACTCTTTGGGGAGAAGGTTCATTATCATCGAAAAAGTGACTAAACCTGTGGGAGTGTGTAATAACGGAGTCTTTACAATCGGAGGGTTTAATTTACAGGTTATGTGTACCTTACCACCATGTGAGTTATCACATCCGAAATATCGCACCTCTTTTACAGTTTTCTCAAGACGTCTTGAGGCCAAGAACGAAACACGTCAAAAGCCGTCTGTCTCCCCACGGGCGTATGGTCTCTATTGAATACGATTTAATGGTCTTCAAAACTTTGAAGTGTTTGACTTAGTCTAGTGACAGTATGTACATCGGTAAAATTGTTGCTCGTTAGGCACAGAAGTCCATAAATCAAAAACAAACTTGGGCACCCAACTGCAATACGAGGCAACCCACTTAAAGTACCAACACACTTCACACTGAACATACGAGTATACGAGTAAATAAATAAATAAGCCTTATTCTTCCCATGAGGTCAACGGCCTCCTGGTGGAACCAGGGAGAGCTCGAGTGTTTTACCACTAGGTGAGGTATTCCTAGAGATGTCGCATTGACATTTGGAACATGTAATACAATTTCACTTTGGTCTGGTATGTTGGCACTTGCATCATTAAATACACTTTCTGCTTATGTCTGCGGAGTCTGTAACCTTGTTTTTACGAATGTTGTGTGTGTCTACTCCATTCGCTCCGGCTTTTGGCTGCTCGTGACCTCCTGCTACTCTCTTGAACGTGTCTGCATATATGTAATACATTCTCTACACCAGCGATCCTCAGTCTTTTGTATCCTGCGTCCCACTAGTCAATTCGTAAAAACAAACATCTAACTCCCATCACAGTAAAAAAAAGCTAATTTTCCAAGAAGCGTATTTTTACAATTATGCACATTTCAGTATTATGTAAAACATTAACGAAGTTTTTATTTTAGAGACCCGCGCCCCACCAGCGGGACGCGTCCATTGGTTGATAAACACTGCTCTATACATTTAAATTCAACCTGTAATCTTACAGATGGTGCAACGCACCAAGTGAAAGCCCTAGTTGTCATTAAAATTTTCTCAGGTATGTTCCAATTCCTATAAACGTAATCTGTGTTTTAAACTACTCCTGTAATTCTCGCACGGACTAGTTATCAGTGACATTGAAGGTTGTATATCTATACGCGATAACTATAAACGCCTAACACGAAACCATTATTTCACGCATTCCTCTATATCCTTCTTATAAACACAATTGCACCGACATGAAACCCGTCCCTTTAACTCCCAAGCGGAAATAAATATTTGGCAGTGTCATTACGAATCTTATTTCTATATTCGACAGCCATAAACACCCTGTACAATACCAGTGATTTCACAGTACATTCTTTTCATTTTCGCCCTAATTTAAATAATGCGTGCTACGAACATAGACACTATTGACACAGACAACTGATCAGTATTAAGGTAAGAGAGTGCCTACGACATAAGTACAATAGTAGTGAATTTGAAGCGTTTTTGTCAACAGTTATGCATGGTGCAGTAGCTTACAACAGTGTCAACCGATTTTCACAGACAACTTAACGTCCTACAGAAGATCAATAAGGTGTATGTGTACGACACGCTTCAATATGCAATAATTTTTGTGTTTCATAAGCAGTGACTTCTATTTCAGTTAATCGATTTTCAGAATTAGTACGTACTGTTCTCGTAATCACAGTGCATTGCTTTATTTATGTACGGAACAGAAGAGCAATATGTTTCTTCGAGAGAGGAAACGGATCTTTCACACTGGCATTTAATCATTCAAACATTAATCACGCTGTCTGCTATACAAGGCTCAAAACATGAAATTTTATTAATTTATCATACCTATGATTGATTGGAGATGGGCACATGTGGTGAAGTGATAAGACCTATTCTTGTATTGGAAGCAATGTCATTAAAATGTCTTGTGCCACACACGATATCATACTACATTGTAGGACTCGTTACGAAGTGATACGAGTTTCAAATTTGCAGCGTTTAATTAAGAATTATCAAACATTATGATCAGTAATTTGTTCAGAATCCTCGGAAGTGGGTCTTGTTGAAGGTACAGCCATTGCGTTCCGTTTCATTTTAGTTTACGACTGTTGTAGTTAAATTTATGACTTCACTTTTTCAGGACAAATAACACTGGTGGGCATCAGTTTCAAATAATTTTGATAGATTTTCATTGTTCACAAACTCGAATGTGTGAATAAAATGTTTATATCACCATCAGTTTGGATGTTACCAGTTGATACCTCAGTTGAATGGCCAAAAACCAAAATTTGGGGCTCACACAAAGGTTTGTTATGTTGTTCATTTATAATTACTTATTTAATTCACTTAAATTCTCAAACTATCTGTCAAAATGGAAGGCTTGCTTTCAGTTGTTTAGCGTCACTTTGATTTGCAGTGTGAAAATTTATCGCTGTGATAAAATGGTGTGACCAAATGTCGGCGTGATCAAATGTCCGTGGTAAATTGTCGCGTGATAATATGTCGCGGCCCCATCTCCCAAAATCTCAGTCTGATTCCACCCTCTATCCAGTGCAAAAGTAACAGTTTCCCTGTGTGTTTTAAAAGTATTTTTCTTGTGTGCAACATGTCACGTTCTCGCCAAAATAAGCCGAATAGCTTTTGCTACATTTGCGGCGAAGTGGTATTAAAATCGCAAACGAAGCCACTGTCACAACTCGTGAGAAAAGCTTATGAACTGTATTTTGGCTGTGAGGTCGGACATGAAGATAAAGTTTGGGCGCCCAAGGTTTGCTGCAGCTCATGTTCAAGGACTTTGGCAGGCCGGTTGAAAGGTACCCACAAATCAGTGACTTTTGCTGTTCCGATGGTGTGGCGTGAGCCTCGAGACCATTTAAACGACTGCTATTTTTGCATGACCAAGATCACTTGTTTCTCCCGATTTTCCGTGCATAAGATAGAGTATACTAATATACTCTCCGCTCTAAGGCCTGTTCTTCATGACTCAGATTCAGAAACGGAAGGGAATAAAATTGGCCACTCCGTTCAGAAAAAACACCAAGTCAGAAGAATATGGCACATCTTGCTTTAGTGGTGGAAATGCCGTCCTTCTTTTTAACTTCTTCTTTTCGCTGATTACATGTGTATCGCGATGGGTAGTGCCGACTACTCAGTTCAGTAGATCAGAGGTCTACCTCTAGGGAATATTGCGTGTGGTGCGCTGTGAGCTGGCTTTGCAACATCTTTTGACTACATTGAACTAACGACTCTCCTTATTACACATTCACAATTGGGATTTATTTTAACAACATTTTAATTGATAGTCTATTACGCTGATTTATGTATCACTTCTGATCACTGGCACTTTGAAATGAACACTCTATATGTTTTATATATTCACTGATTTTCACAAATTACGTTTTAAATTTACGCGTGGTAATTCCTTGATATGAATATCACAGTTCCAAACAATTACTTATAAATTTTTAAGCCGAATCAATCACACTTATCAAATTTTCTAATTGTAATTTTGTCGTAGATGTCCAAAATTAACGGAGCGCTGCAATTTCTGCTTCCGATCACTCCCGATTTCTAAAGCGGAGTTTTCTAACTTCCCGTAACAACAACCTCCTCACATTCACTCTAGCTTACCCCCCTTCTGACTTCCTAACTATCCTATTGGCCGAAATACGAATAGGTCAAAATTTTAAGTTTCCGTATACTAATTTATAATTGGCTGTCCTAAAAGATGCGCTGGTATTCCCTGAAATAACTCCGGAATGCCCATATCTGCGATTATTGGTCAAATCGAAGCGTGGCCGTTCGTAATCTCCTACTCCAAAATTTACTGGTGCAAAAACTGTCAAGTATGAAATTTCACAAAGAGGTGCCTACTCTCAAACTGCGCTAGTTTCTGACAGTTGACAAATGGTAAACCTAACTCTGTCCTTTGACTGGGGTTCGCCGCAGTCATTCCCTCATCCTAGTTTGTTCGCTCTTTTATTATCTTCCAGAAAAATCCAATTACCCTCTGTTAATTGTCCCGACACTTCATCCGACTTCAACCTGGATTTGTCCGGTAACATATTCCCCCTTGAATTACATGCGTAGGTTACGTTAAGGAACTTGTGACATTTAATTCAAAGTGCCGTCGCTCATATAATATTGCACCAACACTTAACATAAACCTGAAAGCATTCTTACAAACTAAGTTGATTATGTAGTCTAAGAGTTACACAGATTAGACACTCTAAGTTTACATACTCCATAGTCATTCACTCTACTATCAAACTTTAAAACTAGTTCAATTTCTCTCTCTTTCTTTCACTAGTCCTTCCCAAAAAAAGTTTCTTCAGGTCACCCTTCTTCTACCTGCTACAGTTTCTGTCTTACTGAAAGCTTGAAACAATTCAACACATCTGCCAATCATCTCTTCCTCATTCTTTCCTACTTCTATATCAATTTATTCTTAACTGGACATTGAGCTTATCATCTGTCATCACTGCCTTCAATTAATAGCCCAAAAATGATTACATACTTCAATTAAACTTAGCAAATATGAATTAATACAAAATAATTCTACTGCTCTACTTGACACTTAAATTTGAAGAAGGCTGCTTTCCTATAAGAATAAAGAAATTAATACAAAATAAAATAAAATACTGTCTTTCTGGTGAACAACTGTAAAGTAAAATTTTAATTGTTCCCTGCTTACTTCTCTCTCTACCACTGTCTGAGTTATTTGCTTGTATATCACTGATGCACTGTTTTCGCACTTTAATGTTCTGTTATCCATTGAGTAACTTCATCACTTTATCCATATTTACTACATAGCTTTTCAAGGAGTCCTATTCTCATTCTCCTTCTCTCCCTGAATACTTTTCTCACTTCACTCCCATCCTTCTACACTTACACAAACATACGTTTACCTTTACATTACATGAGTTACTGCACTCTATGCAAATTCCAATTTACATAATTAGAAGTTTAATAAATTCCTAACATGGAACATAGCTCCTAACATACTCCTCTTAACTGGCGTCTTGTCCTTGTCTAACTTCGGTGTTCCTTTTAATATTATCTTCCCCTTCTGACTTATTTTTGCCGTCAGTTTTAATTTCCACATCAGCCCTGTCTTTCTTGTCAGACTTCTCTTCCTCATCAGCATCTGCTTCACCAACAGAATTTTCGCCCAATACCTGCTGTAACGCGCTTGTAAACGAAGCCAAAGAGTTACGAAACCATAAATGGAACTCTTGTAAACTGGTACACCTGCCCTTCAAATTGAAACGCTGTCCAAGGCCGTGATGATTTCTCCAAAAGAATTTGTAAAAATGCACTCGTTAAATCAATGGAGGACATATAATTAATTCCGTGAAACCGACGTAACATCTCTTGCATCGGAGGCGGTTTAGCTAAGTCTGCAATCACAAATTTATTCACTTCTCTAGCATCCACACACACACGTAATGATTTTTCTGGCCTCTGTACTATCGTTAAAGGATTCAAATAATCTGAATGAGAAATTTCGATAATTTATTTTCTTATCATCTCTCTAATTTGTGATCTAAATTCATTCTGTAAAGCAAATGGAATCGGACTGTTTCGCGATCTTGGTATTCCCTCCTTCAGTTAAAACTTTGTGCTGGAAGGTCTTACATTTCCCAGGTGTCATACAGAAATGTCTATCGTACGTCTTCAACACATTCATTAGTAGCTGCTTCTCATTCCCCGTTAAATCTTCTGCTACTTTTATTCTTTCAAAATTCACTGCGCAGCTGGCTTTCCTTTTTTCAGTATCGTCATTAGTTGCACCAGTTGTCTGTTGGTTGTCGGATTTACTTTCCCAATTACAGTACCTAGCTAGACTTGTCTTTACTCGCATACAATCACGAACCTCGTCGTCATTTATTAACCTAGCAAAACCTTGCTCTTCATTGTACCTTACGATGGCATTATTATCATGCATATTCGCATTTTTACCTCGGCTATCCTCGCCGGAAATTAAGCTATCAGCTTCTAAATTATCGCAGTCACTTGACATAAAATCGTCATCTTCAAGACCTGATGTCTTAGCTCTCTCATTCATGCAGGGGTCACAGTATGGGTCGGCTTGTCCTTCAGAGAATTGGGGTGGTAGTGGGATGAGTTGGTTCACAGCAGGTTCTAAACTGTGTTTCTGCTGAGTTTGGATCTGTTTGGGTGCTTGCCGTACACAACTGACCTTACTGACGTCGTTGTTGCCACATTCTCCTTCACTTAACTTGTCACATTGAATTGGATTTCGATATTTTCATATTCGTTGCTAGAAAAAATTAACAGCTTTCTCTCGTGGAAATTTAATGTAATTTCATTCTCCTTACACAAATCCACTCCAAGCAATATGCTGGTTACTAACCGTGAAGAGATAAGGAAAATGTGATCTATTACAACCCTCCAATTCTTATTTCGATCATCGCTTGCTTCTTAATACGTTGATATCGTCCTGTAAATGCACTTTGTAGTACTACGTTCTGTGTGGGCAATTCTAAACTTTTCATACCACTGGTCATCAATTTGGCGTACAGTTCCTCCGAAATAATTGAGCACTGACATCCCGTGTCGACGAGCGCTATGCATTCCAGCTTTCCAATTTTACTGTCGATTTGCGGGCATGTTTTTACATTATTTTCGTTCACACAGTATAAACAAATGATGTCATGAGCTGTGGGCTTCTTTCCTTGAATTTCAAACATTTGTCGGCGTTGTGATTCATTTTCTTCTAATTCCCTTTGATTATCAACTAATTTAATTTCCTCGCAGTCATTGATATCTACTTGGGTTGTTGGGCTAAATTCTCAGACGATGCCTGCCTTGAATCCGACCGGGTATTGCTATTGCGCGACTCGAACTCCGGTGCCTGCGAGACCAATTCTTGTCGACTCGCTGTGTTAGCTCTGTTTCTGCCCTAATTGTTGTTGTGTTGCCTAGTGTGTGAGGTATGTCTGTCTGTTGTTATTATTATACTGTTTGCTGTACCTACGTTGTCTCACGTTCTGACGGTATCCCGCTCGATTCTCGTTTCGGTTATCCGTCTCCTGATTGTTCTTACGACTGTGTCCCTTCTGGTTCTCTTCCTGTCCTTTCTTGACAAATTCCCCACCTTCTTCTAAGGTCTGCAATTTTCCTAGGAAGGTGAGTACTTCCTGTGTAGACTTTAGATTAGCTGAGATTATACATTTCTGTATATCTGAGGAATAATGAGAGGTTAATGCCCCTAGCAGGTCAAATTCACTCAACGGCGGCTTTAAACTTGCAGCTAAGTTTACATATTTTAACTAAAGACTTGCCATGCTTTCATTTCTCTTTCCATCGAATTTGCCTGAAATATTTTGCATCTCACATTAGCCTGCTGTAGGTCATTCCAGAGCAACTGTGTAATCTTTACCTTGAAATTCTGGTATGTTCCCAGCTTCTAATACTCAGCATTAAGCCATACTCTAGCAAAAGGATCCTGGATAGCGCGTGACGCTAAATGTAATTTCAGATTTTCAGGTACCCCTTTCAGTTCGAAATATAAGTCTAGGTCTTTCAAAAAGTTTCCTACGATCTGATTGGAATTATCGCTAAATATTGGAAAATTCAACTCTTTCAAAGCACTACTGTTATTGTGTAAGATGGAACTTGCATTCACATTATTATCAGTAGCACACATACTACAATTATCATGCTCATGCACTCCACTACAATTAATGGTGTTAGTACAATCACTCTACTCATTCCTGCCATTCCTTTCACTCTCATTGTTACTACTAATTGTAGCATTAGTTGACCCTTGTCTCCCATTGTCTACATTTATGATCTGGCATTGATTTGTACTGCCAACAATGCCGCCATTTGATGCCCTGATAGTCTCTCCTTAACCTTATCGATTTCTTGATTTAGTTTTACTATCTCAGAGTGATGTGACTGTTTTTCTGTTTCTATCTTATTATTACAGTCTGCTACTTTAACTGAAATGCTTTCCATTTCTTTGCTAACGTCTTTATTTACACGCTCTCTAACTAAATTCAATTCCTGCCTGATGGTCTTCATATCAGTTGCAGTCTGTTCAATATGATGGTTTAAATCAGCAGCTACTACTGTAGTCTTAGCATTAACGTCTTGTGTTAGTTTTACAAAACTTTTGTCTGTTTCTATTGAGTGAATAGTTAGATTCTCACTTAATTTGTTGTGCACAATGTCCACACTTTGATGAAGACTAACAATTTCAATTTATGTACCTTTCCTCACATTATCTATTTCACTGTTGTCTTTTATTATTTCTGCTTCCAATTTCAATTCCAATTCCTATCTCAATTTCGCGTTTTCCTCCCTAATCTCTTTAGTCAGATCTGCCGACAACTGCTGATTTGCACGTTCAAATTGTGCTGCTAACTTTTTCTCGGTACGCATCTGCTCTGTTAATTTGTTATTTTCACTCTGCATCTTTTTCTGCATCCTTTCTGTTAATTTAGTATTCTCCCCTTGAATCAATTTGCTTGTTTCTAACTTAAACCCTCTCATTACTTCGGTCAAGATTGCTTGCAATTGTGTTTACGGCATATTCAGGTTGTCAGGTGAACTAACAGGATCGTTAACCTGTAATTCCGCTGACTTGGGTACTTCAGTAGTAACCTGTACTTCTTCATTAAACTCTGCTACATCGCTTGCATTCATTTCATATTAATCAACTACTACAGGTACATCTAAGTGATCAATTTGTGATTCCGTTTCTACATCTAACACTACACTTCTGCTGCGTAATTGTCGTTCTGCCATCCTGATTTATCTGTTCTGTTCTGTACAGTACATACAACATTAATTGGATTTGCTTACTCACTAGTTGATGTTTAATTACGTTCTAGTAGAATTGGTGATTGATTTACTGCCTGGTGTTGTGTAGGTCAGTTGCTGCGACGGATCGGAATTTCACTGGCCGTGATTGTTGCGCCGTCGTAAGTCACTTACTTTGTCTTGCCGCTAGTTCCTCGTTGTCTAGAGTTGCAGATATCCTGACTCACTTTCTGCACCGTGGTTGGTCCGATGTTCGAGGTTTGGGTGTTTCTGCGTTGTGCGAAGGTTAGCCTCTCTCCCCCAAGCCGTCGAAATTTTACTTCTTTCTTGTTCAGCGCTATTTACTGCCGCGGATCTTCTTCGAACCCCACGATGGTGGTTTTCATTTCCTGCATTGGATTTTCTTGGGTCGTCTGGTGTCCCACGTTCTGGTCTCTAAAATGGTACTGCCATGGATGTTGCTGGACTCTTTTGTGCCTCACATGCTGGTCGCTAATTTCTGTTTCTTCTTTTTTTGTTCTTGGACCGCCTTGTGCTCCGGGTTCTGGTCGCCAAGTGTTACTTCTGTGTATGTTCTTGGACCGTCTCGTGCTCCACGTACTCTTGGACCGTCTCGTGACCCACGCACTGGGCGCCAAATGCAACTGCCGTCCTTCTTTTTAACTTCTTCTTTTCGCTGATTACATGTATATCGCGAAGGGTAGTGCCGACTACTCAGTTCAGTAGATCAGAGGTCTACCTCTAGGGAATATTGCGTATGGTGCGCTGTGAGCTGGCTTTGCAACATCTTTTGACTACATTGAACTAACGACTCTCCTTATTACACATTCACAATTGGGATTTATTTTAACAACATTTTAATTGATAGTCTATTACGCTGATTTATGTATCACTTCTGATCACTGGCACTTTGAAATGAACACTCTATATGTTTTATATATTCACTGATTTTCACAAATTACGTTTTAAATTTACGCGTGGTAATTCCTTGATATGAATATCACAGTTCCAAACAATTACTTATAAATTTTAAGCCGAATCAATCACACTTATCAAATTTTCTAATTGTAATTTTGTCGTAGATGTCCAAAATTAACGGAGCGCTGCAATTTCTGCTTCCGATCACTCCCGATTTCTAAAGCGGAGTTTTCTAACTTCCCGTAACAACCACCTCGTCACATTCAATTTAGCTTACCCCCTCCTCACTTTCTAGCTATCTTATTGGCCGAAATACGAATTTCAGTGTTTCCCATAGGTCAAAATGAAAGTTTTCGTATACTAATTTCCAATTGGATGTCCTAAAAGACGCGCTGGTATTCCCTGAAATAACTCCGGAATCCCCAAATCCGCGATTACTGGTCAAATCGAAGCGTGGCCGTTCGTAACCTCCTACTCCAGAATTTACTACTGCAAAAACTGTCAAGTATAGAATTTCACAAAGAGATGCCTACTCTCAAACTGCGATAGTTTCTGACAGTTGACATATGGTAAACCTAAATCTGTCCTTTGACTGGGGTTCGCCGCAGTCATTCCCTCATCCTAGTTTGTTCGCTCTTTTAGTATCTTCCAGAAAAATCCAATTATCCCTCTGTTAATTATGTCCCGAGACTTCATCCGGCTTCGAATCTGGATCTGTCCGGTAACAGTGGATAAGTGAAAAACCTATTTACCTCCACTGCATATAAAGCTCGCTTTGATAAAAATATTTGTGAAATCGATGGATAAAGAAAGCGAAGGGTTTGCCTATTTAAGGAAAAAATTTCCCAAAATAAGTGAGGCCAAGATGAAAGAAGCAATTTTGCGTTGGTCCTCAAATTCAAATTCGAAGACCACGACTTTAGTACAAAAGTAAGTGCTACAGAAAGAAGAGCCTGGGAGGCATTTGAAAACGTCTGCAGAACCTTTCTAGGCAATGCAAGAGCGGAAAATCACAGTGACATTTTGCAGGAGCTAATTGCATCATAGTGTTATGTAACATGTCATTGATACTTCATTTTCTGCATTGCCATTTGGATTTTTTCCCTTAAAACATGGAAGCCGTCTCCAATAAACATGCTGAAACTTTCATCAGGACATTTACAAAATGGAACAGAGGTGGGAATGGAAAATGGAGTCCAAATATGTTGGCTGACTGCTGCTGGAGTCTTATAAGGGAGACACCAACTGGCGAATATAAGACGCAAAAGAAGACAAAATGAGTGTTTAGGACGGATCTGTTTGTAGTTAGGATACCGTATATAGAGACATTGTTCTTTATTTGACACTGTATATTGTAATTAAAAAACCCATATAGTACTTTTTATTACAAACAATTTAATCCCTCCTCCCTTAACAATGGGCAATTTGGTTGTCATATTCGGATTCAGCAATCTCAAAACTATAAGAATCACCCTGAATTTTAAAAGGGAGTTTTCTCTTACCGACCAGTGCAATCGCTACGGTTCACAATTTAGCTGTTAGATAATACTTCAGCTTTCAGTATCAGAAATGGCTGTGACGCCACCTTCCTTCGTTTTACATAATTTTAAATCATAAATGTTTTTCAGTGGCAATATTTTCGCGCATACGTTTGAATTAGAATTGTCCCCATTTAAGTGCCCCAGTATATCACAAATCAGAAACTCAGTAAACATTTTAGCGAAGTCAATATTCAGGTTATGCCATGAATGTAAAATGTGTGCTTTAATGTTTTACTATCAGGAATGTGCCTGTGAATTGCTGTCTACATTAGATCACAGCGAAGTCCCGGTGTAAGGCATGTATTATGTACCGCTCAAACAGTGGGGCCGTCGGTTCGACTCTCACGCGGCACAGAAATATATATATATATATAAGAGAGAGAGAGAGAGAGAGAGAGAGAGCAGAGAAGGCGTTTGTGTTGTCCCTGTAGAAGTAGAGGCCTTGCGACGCGCCATCCCTCGTGCAACGAGGCCTACTAAACGTCTTCAAACAAGATCAAGAACCCAGCAAACGGGAGACTACGTCGCAGTGGCCTGTAGTGTTATTAGGACAGATACGGATTTCTGTTTATATATGCCTTTCTTGCCGATCCCAGTGGCCGTGCGGTCTAAGGCGTGGGTCTGCGGCCGCTCGCTTACTAGGATCGTGGGTTCGAATCCCACCGGGGGCATGGATGTCTGTGTTGTGTTGTAAAAGACGGTTGTGGACCGTAAGTGACATGAAAGGACGAAAAAGGACTAATACAGAACAAAAATGGATCAAAGGGGAATCCCAGGAATTAGTAAAAAAAAAAAAAAAAAAAAAAAAATCCCACCGGGGGCATGGATGTCTGTCTCTTGTGAGTGTTGTATGTTGTCAGGTAGAGGTCTCTGCGACGGGCTGGTCCCTCGTCCAGAGGAGTCCTACCGAACGTGGTGTGTCTATCAGTGTGATCGTGAAGCGTCGTACAATGACGAGGCCTAGCCCCCTAAGGGCTGTCGAGCCATAGAAAAAAAAATATGCCTTTCTTACTGTAATGGGGTACAAGAGACCGTAATAATTACTGTCTACAAGCGTCTTTTGATGTGACGGAATATTACACGAGTATCTCAATTAGTTCCAGTGACGCGTTGCCAAATGATCAGAGTCTAGATGACACGCAATTCTGCGCTAGAAAGTAATACTTTTTCGACAATAGGATATGTTTTAGTGTGTTTGTTTGACGACGCTGTTAATTACTAAGAATATACAGCGTCGATGATGGATTAATAAAGTTGTATGGCGCAGTGGTGGAATAATACTGACAGCGAAAAATCGAAGTACTCGAAAAAGACTTGGCCCAGTGTCACTTTGTTCACCACAAATCGCACATAGATTGTCCTGGAAACAAACCCGGGCATCCGCAATGAAACGAAGGCGCCTAACCGCCTGAGCCTTGGCACGGCCAGTAGGGTATCAAAATTCCGTAATAAAGCCCAGTAAGAAAAGTACACAGCGTTCTCATTGATACGTGATTTGCATCCAAGGCTTCGCTCAGTATCGACAGGTCTAGGATGTCGAGCAAATCATTGGTTTGTATTCCATTCAGCCCTTGATATGAAAATATGTGACGGTGCCATGTAGCCTATCCACTTCTTTTCACAGTCGCAGAGGTGCGGACACGTGTTTAGTGAATCTGCAGAGGTCGACGCCGCTAGCCTTGTGGGTAGGAGATGAAGGTTTTATCGAGCTGCCGCAAGGAGACATGATACTTCTATTGTTGCAGTGGTGAGGTAGACGTCCTCAGGATTCGCACACTTGTGCAGAGAAGCATTTCTTCAATATTTCACACACATCAGTGCTATAGACTGATAATGGCAGTTGCCACGGCATTGATAAATATGCATCAAGCAAATCCTGTCATTAAAGTTCAGTGGTTCCTAAATGTACCACCACGTTTACCATTAAAACCCGGCATTGTTCCCGCAGATCGCATTTTTGTGTTTTTCTTTGGCTGCTTAGACGCTGAAGACAGAGACAGCGAACCTCTCCGAAACGTCGGTGATTTTAACAATCGACACGGCGTCATATCCGAGATTTGAATCTTCATCAAAACCTCTGTAAGAACTTCATCTCGCACACTTTTCGTGTGATTCTCACGATAAACTCCATCTATTTCCCTGGACAGCATTAACTGATTAATCTCTGTAATAGACACGCAGACTGTTCTCTGTGAGGTGGAAACCACTGCATCTTTTAATTTTAGTCTGCTAAGAAGTTGAAGCGGAATATGTAGGAACATCGTATTTCACACAATACCTGACGCAACTCTGGCCTATAAGGAGGTGAAATTTGGCAACTGACTGAAATGTTTCGGAGTAAAATAAAAACGTTTGAATTTCATTGTGTAAGATATCGTCAGGTGACGAAGAGGAAACAGGGTCAGAAATGAAACACGATGGGAGGGAATTGATGTTATTTCATCAGTGATAAGAGCTCTGAGATGGTGTCACCATATTTAATGAATGAAGGAGGAAAGACTGCCGATACAAGACGAGACTATTAAGTCTATTATGGATGACGAGGGTTTGGAAAATGGAGACTGTGAGAACAGATTACTGTGGAAACGGAAGACGACAACAGCACGAAAAATAAGGAGAAACTGTGACCCAGCACAGTGTTCAAAAATATTCGCCGGCGCTGCTGCACTATTTGCAGATCAATAATGGCTCCAGAAAACTGCCGTACTAAAGCTGACCACGCTTTTAGAAGAGCCGTGGATCTAATCTCAGGGAAATTAATGTATCATCTAGCAGAAAGACATTACACTAGCGCTAACGACTGCCGTATCCTGCCCGTACCTTTTGATTAACCACGCATACTGACATTAGTCCTCGGTCTCTGATTGATTTATTTAACGACGCGTTTCAACTCCAAAATTCCGTAGCATTGAGTGAGATGAGAACATAAAGTAGTCTCATGTGATGAACTGTATAGGAATGCGAAGGAAGCGTTCGTAGCTCACTCCCAGGAACCATCTCAGCATTTTCCTCGTACTGAGGGAAACCTTAGGATAGCCAACATCGCGCCCGCGATTCCACGCGGTTAACTCCAAAATATCTCCAAAAACATAGTGAAAGGTGTCTAAAACGGAAACGTCTTTACTGGGAAATTTATTTGGTGTCGAAAGTAGGCCTGCTGTGCAAACCCGCGTAAAACTGCGTCCAATATCGTCTGTTTGAAACTTTTATGGTCTTACACAAGCACAACACGAATGCTGTGGTACATACCAATGTCAGAAGCCAAGAGTAAATACGTCTTCAAGCGGCGAATCCTCATCCGGTCAGGTCTAGCGGAACCGGAACAGTACAGTGCCGCATTGTGTATGTACCCTTCCGCTAGACCTGACTTCCGGATCAAAACTGACCACAGCTTAACTTCTGCGACCCACAAACACCGCAGCAGACCTTACGTAGTGTCAAATGAAGTGTGAGGATAATCATGAGTGGCAGAACAAGGATTTGCCCCACATAACGCTACCAAACCGGCTATTAATCGAATCAGACATCTGCCGAATACAAACATGTTATCCCTGAGCTCAGTCAGGTCGGTAAACAGCGAGATTTGAGCCGAAAGCAAAGTGATAAAGGGTCAGTTAATATATCAGTACTGTTATCTACTGAACTAACCTTTCTAAAGATAAGTTTCATAAGAACGGTGCATTTCAAATTCAACTACACCTGACAGCAATATGTTCACTTGGAGGAGCCTGCGTATCTGCGTCCCACTGCGTTCCATCTTACACACTATAGATCGAAAGGCGCTACTGGCAGTTCGCGAGAAAAGTAGTTCCACAACACCCACCTCTTGCTCTATCTGAAACCTGTTTCGATGCACCCTCAAGCGACGACTTCACTGTATTTTTCCCCTCTTCTAAATACTCTGCCAAACAAACATATGCACTCAACCTGCTCTGCTGTGTAATGCCCACCACCTGTTTAGTCTTGGCTGAATTCGCCACGTCAAACAAATTGACCCCAACAAGGACGTAAACTTACAAAGGAACATATACAATGAAATAAACACGAAAGCTTGTATCATCCTAAGTCGTGTAACATGAAATAACAACATGCGGTAATGACATTTAGACCTCCCACGGCCTGAGGTTGACGGTAATCTGCAGTAACTTACATCGATCTCTTTTGAAAATGATATATTTCTATATCCAAGACACAGCCGATCCCAGTGGCCGCGCAGTCCAAGGCGTAGGTCTGCGGCCGCTCGCTTGCTGGGATTGTGGGTTCGAATCCCGCCCGGAGCGTGGATGTCTGTCTCTTGTGAGTGTTGTGTGTTGTCAGGTAGAGGTCTCTCTGCCGGGCTGATCACTCGTCCAGAGGAGTCCTACCGAGTGTGGTGTGTTTAACTGAGTGTGATCGTCAAGCATGGATAATGAGGAGGCCCTGACCCACTAGAGGCTGTTGCGCCTGGGAAAAAAATATCCAAGACACAAAATGAGACAAACACCAAAACCTTACGAACATTAAACTATTCCTGTAACACGAGAAAAGCCTTCGTCCAATTGTTCCTTTTTGGACAGTTGCATAACTTTATCACGTCCCATTACGGAATTTTTGAGTTTATGTAATTGTACGCTTGATGGGGGACGTTGGATAATTATGTTTCTACTGTTTTGCATCGACTTTCTTTTCAGAGTAATAAAAAGAACGCCTTATGTGGAAACCACGTCCGTCTGTGACCTAGTATCTGCGACTAAACCGTTTAACGGAGTTTCACGAAATTCGATGTAGCTCTTTACAGAAAGTTAAGTAAGTGCGAGGCTCATGAAGATCGTCACAGTGGCAGTCACACTTTACTTAAGGGCTTAAATGAATCTATAACCTTAAATTCCGTATTTCTTGACCGATTTAGGTGAAATTTGGTATAAAAGTTGGTACAGAAGTTGCGAGTTTCGTGTAAATCGGTGCAGTCAATGTCATGCTTTACTTAAAGACAGAAATTAAATTTCGCCCTATACCCTTCATTTTTCGTTCTAGTTGGCTCGAACTCGGTAAGACACGTCCACAAACATTTATTAAGTGACTGTGAGCTTCGTGAAAATCGATGCAGTGAAATTCATACTTTACTTAGGGCCGTGCTCGCATTGGGAAATTTTCACAATCGCAACGGTAAGGAAAAATCTTTCAGCTTTAATTTAGTGCGGTTGTATCCACCGGAAGGCTTGCATCTTTTTATTAACCGGAACGCCTCCGGTGCGTTCCGGTCCAATTCGAGCACTGACTTAGGGGCGTAAAGGAACTTCTATCCGTACTTTCCATATATATTTGGTTGAAATTCGGTATAAGAGATCAGCACATAATGCTGTTCAGCATTTGTGAATTTCGTGAAAATCGGAGGAACAGGGAAGGCCGCATTTTTCGTAGGGGTGTAAAAGAAATTACATTTACTTGTGTACCGCGAAATCGTATGACATTTCGAAAGTGAAAGATTCGTCTCGGTAAAGTTTGTGTACGGTGTACACCATTTGCAGTCTTGAAATCTTCGGTTTTCTGACCTGTTACGCAGCGGTGGAGTCTCTGAACTTGAAGTAGAGTAACCTCCCCATACAGGTATGCTACGTTGAGTTCAGAATTGTTTAATTATTATTTTAAAACCTAAGTTACGTTTTGACTGCGTAATTTCAATCCATGTTCTTTTTAACTGACATTTTAACCGTTAATCTGTTTCGATTTCACATTTTAACGTGTGGCTCCATACAAAAGTGCACTGTCTCAGTCTGAACCAGGGCTGGCCAACTTCAACCCACAGGACAGCCACATAATTCATTAAGCAGTCGCCTGAGGTCCGCAATTGTGTATACATATCGAAAGGGGGGGGGGGACTGAATTCACTAGAACGCCGTTATTTGCAAATAAGTTGCGCTAAGTGTACGGTTGAATGACAAGGCAGTATGCCTTCTTAACTCGATAAAACACAAAAATTATCGGTTTACTGTGTGCTGTCTTCCAAGTGATAAGTTATAGTTTGTAAACATTTTCTCTGCCATATTATGTTCTGTAGACTATTACATTGTTTGTTAAATTGTAGCCGGCTACATTTTGGTCGGCCCTGGCCTGAACGATGGAATCGCAGGTTCGAATCGCGATCGAAACATGAATGTGTGTCGGTGTTTATATTCGTCTTTTGTGGAGGCAGAGGTGTTACGATGAGTTCACCTTCGCTCTAAGTAATTCAACGCTTACATGAAGATGATTAGAAAAACTACGATTAAAAGAGGCCAAGGCTGATTTCGGACTGTACCGCCAAGACGAATGATTTAATCGTGGTATATAAACGGTAATGTGATTTGCCGCTAGCAGTACAGTTACAAGCTGGACTACTGGAATTCGATTCCCAGCAGGTACAGGCTGTACAATGAATACTGAGGGCTCTTTCCCATGGGGGAAATCAGTTTGAACGTGATGACTATCACAACCTGCAACTAAATCAGTTTGAACGATGATTATGAACTAATCACCAACACTGCAACTAAATCAGTTTGAACGTGATGACTATCACAACCTGCAACTAAATTCCAGATAAACAAAGGTCCAGCGTCATTAGATTTATGCCTTCTTCGCGCGCCAGTGCTGGGGCACAGAGGCAACAATACCTCTGCCGTTTGCATGCGTTCGCGTAAGGCTGACCGCAAGTCATACCGAAAAATTCATCGCCCCCCACCATTTATTTTCGGCTTTGAAAAACAGCTACTTAAAACGCGTAACTATGCCCGAGATTAAATAAACTTTAATACATTCGCAGGTACACTCGTTACTCTCTGCATACGTATCTGGATCTATAATTGGTGCTTCTGGGTAGGTATGAAGAAATCATAGGTAGGCTAATGCATTTTGGGAAAACGTTTCATGCAAGCTACGACATACGTGTGGTGCGTCGTAATATTTTAGAGGGTTCTTAGAGCAGACCGGTTCGATCCCCGAGTTTTTCTTTGTTCTCTTTCTTACAGAATCTGAATCAAAAGTGACAGGCAGCCATTTCGATGCCAGGAGCACGTCGGAGCAGTGGTGAGAAGTACGACAGCCCGCCGTGTCCAGTCCCTCCGACTGGGTACGGTGACCAATGATGGAGGTGGCATTACCCATGGCGGCGGCGGCCAATATGGATTGTTACGAAGACATGTTCAAGGAGATCACGAGGAAACTGTACGGCGAGGAAGGGTTGCCGGACACGAACGGTGAAGGGGGCACTGGGGGAGGAAATAGTAATAGTGGAGGTGGGAGTGAGGGCGGCATAGCGACGAGCATGCGCGCCGCGGCCGCAGCCGCCGCCGTAGCAGCAGCAGGCGTAGGTGTGATGCCAGACTATGAAGGGGAAGGTAATGGTGGTGGGTTCAAACCCGACGATGGGCATCATTCACATGGTGGCGCTCTAACGGCATTCGGGCTGGCATTAATGCAGAATGGGTTCCCCCCTCCTCCAGGAATGTTGAGTGCACATCATCATTTTCAAGAGGCAAAGTACAGAGGCGGAGCTGCAGGAGTTAGCGGGAGTGGTCATAACCATCACCTCCACCACCATAACCATAACACTGGTAGCGCCAGCAACGGAAATACGGTAGCCACGGCAGAGGATAAGTGGGTTTCCAGCGAGGAACTGCTTCAGTGGACCAGCTCCAGGATTGCTAGCTACAACCCAGCCCAGAAACTGTTTCGTTGCTCCGAGTGTGAATGTGTGGGGTTCCTATCTCGCGTGGCCGAGCACTGGCTTGGAACGCACGCCAATCTGCGGGTGTTCCAGTGTCCTCAGTGTCCATATTCGAGTGCCTGGGCGCGGTGCGTGAGGATGCACCTCACTCGCCAGCACAACGTCACCGAAGTGCCCGGGGACGGTGTGGCTACCTTATATAAAGAAAACCCCGTCCTGGAAGAAGTTACCAAATATTTACAGAGGCTGAAGACCAAAGTTGAGACGGCGCCATCAACCACTAATAGTAATGGCGGGGGAAACAACCAGAAAAATCAACAAGAGTTCCATCTTCAGCCTCCAGGTGGTGGGAGGACCAACACCTCGACTGACAATCAGAGTACAAAGCGTTACTGCTGCACATACTGCCCCTACGCCACTGATCGGCGTGACCTCTTTACGCGCCACGAAAACATCCACCGCGAGGAGAAACCTTTCCAGTGTTACGTGTGCCAGAAACAGTTCAACCGCGCAGACCATGTCAAGAAGCACTTCTTACGCATGCACCGCGATTACCCATACGATCTCAACCGTATAAGACGCCAACCGCCGAAAAACGCCAGCGGTATGTCTTACTATCATAAATACAACAACTCGACTACAGCCGGGACCAATAACACGCATCGTCAACAAGACAACCAGAACCACCAAGCAATTATGACACCGCCGATCCATCAAGTGCACCACCACCATAACCTCAATATCCCTGGCGGATTTTCCACGGTGGGCCTGAGAACTAGTACAAATATTCAGCCCATCGGTAAACCCAAAACACAGCCGCCACCTCAGCCACAGCAGCACAATCACAACGGTTGCAATGCCAAGTCTCATGGAAGCAAGACAAAGAAGAAGGGTGAGAAGCGTTATTCTTGCTGTTATTGTGCGTGGTCCGGTGTTGACAACTGGTGCCTGAAGCGTCACCTCAACACGCATCTGAAACCGTTCGTGTGTGTTCTGTGTGACTACAAGGCGGCTCGCTCGGAACGGCTCGCTACCCACGTGCTCAAAGTGCACAACAAAAGAGCATGTGGACGGTGCTCCTTCCTTGCCGATGACCAAGCTCAGCTCAGCGTCCATCTCCAAGAGCACCAGTAAGTACCATCTTGCTGGCTGTGCTGACAGTGATCAAAACTAACCAAACTAACCAACCCTTAACAAACTGTTAAGTGCAAGTCCGTCCGATAGCGCACCACACAACACCAACTGTGCTGAACCCTCTGTTTCTGGCTCGCTGGCTCGCTCGCACTACTGCACTTTGCTGTTATAATGATGCTATTGTTTACTCTTCATCTTCATTCTGCTACCACATAATGTGTGTGAATTATGTAAGAAAAACACGACCTGTGTGTCTAACATCACCCTAACCACAACCCTCCTTTCTCACTGTTTGCAGTCCATTGGAACATAGAAACAATCGTTCTTCCAACAACGTCCTTCGAAATGTTGGCTTCTCAAGCCATCCACCATCACTGCCAGGCTCCTTTGGGTAAGAAAAAGATTACTTCAATTATCCAGAGATTTGTTTATCTCTTAGAAACAAATATTTGTCTTTTTTAACAGTCCATTTTCACACCATGCACTAATGTTCAATTGACAAAATCTGTTCACTCCATCAAAGTACATCAATTAGTGTACTCTGGTGTAGGAAAATTTTGTCAAATTAAATATTTATGTTCTTAAACCCTATTACCATTAACATCAATAATGAACTCAATAATTAGCATGTAACTTTGTCAAAAATTCATGTAACTACAGCAAAAGACTAAGTACAAATTTTATACAGTTCTGCTAGTTTCTGTTATAAAATGTAGCAGTCCACGTCCATGTCATAGTAATTGGAAAAGTGGTATGGGTTTGCAGCCACATTCCACAGCTTGAACTGCCACATTTTCTGGTGTACAATACATAAAAACAAAATTACTGGCAACTTGATTGCTACAGCCTATGTGTTGTTAATGATACAAATAATTTTTAGTATAAAATAATGACAGATAATATTGTAATGAAAAGGCATTTAATATCCATCTAAATTTGCACAGGAAACAAGGGAAATTACTGGGATCATAGGAAAAACCATAGTTTCAGTTTGCCTATGGCTTTCTTGAATCAAATGCCCTGACAGAATATACAGATACTTTACTAATGAAAAAATGAACTACTTTTGCTGCAACAAACAGTTTCATGAACTTTGAACAAAGATGGAACGTATCTCACACTGTTTACTTCATTAATTAAAATATGATCATGGCATTGGGAACTCAGGCACTTAATTGCCAACTTCTTATGATGAAGTTCCTTAATTCAATCTCAGCGCATTCCTTGAGCAACTGAGTACATACGTTTTCCCTTACCAGTCATCTTTCCATTAACGCTGCATGTTCATCTATTATATTCCCTCACATAAGCTAGTACAATAGACCCATTTGAGGCTGCAATACTAAAAGACGCAGCCTCACCCTACTGCCATCATTAACATATGCAAGGGACCCAAGATTCCTTATTTCTGGAGCCCGATTCTCCATGTAAAAATGTAAAAAGACAACTTATTTTTGAGACTGTTGCCATTCATGTATTTTTGTTTTTATTATATTTTGGAAGATTATTTTTATATTTAAAATTTCTGAACAAGTTACAGAATTCTTTGAATTAATTGCTGCAAGAAGGTGCCTCATTGCCATTGCTCCATTACCATTAAATAAGACAAGGTGGATGTTATAGGGATCTAGATGCAACACTTCCACTGGAAGGAAGTTGTATTAATTGGTTGATGTAGTCCCTGCCTGTTGCAGGAACCAGAACTTTGGCTCCACCATCAATGGTCACAACATGGTGAAACGTGAACATTTTGAGCTGGAGGCGGCAACAGCTAGTGCTATGCTGCAACAGCATGGCCGTCTGGTGCCTCCTCCCATCCAGCACAGCAACCAGAACACTGGAGAGGACCAGTACAACCGAGCAGCCAAGCAGCACTATGGTGCCGCACGCCTGTTCCATTACATGGAGGCCTCGGATACATCTGATCCTGAGGAGAATGGGACTAACTACCCAGAGGAGGAAGAAGAGGAGCCACCTCCGTTCATCTGCCGTGAGTGTGGCTGTGAATTTGTGGACGATACCTCGCTCGAGACGCACGACTACTCACATCACCATGCCAAACGCCCATTGCTTGCAGTGGAGACAACCAGCAGTAAAAGTAAGCCCCTGCCATATCAGTGTAGTGTTTGCGGCCGCAGCTTGGCATCACAGATGGCCATGATGGAACATATGCGTACCCACACAGGACTTATGGTCCACTGCTGTGCGGAAAACTGTGACTTCTCGACGCCTCTAGGCGCAAATGCCCTGCAAGAACATATTGCAACACTACACAGGGATGAAGGTGGCTGCTGTATAGCTCGATGTCCCCACTGCGGGCTGGCGTTTGGTACAGGTGATGTGATCAAACGCCACCAAGGGCAGCATCATGATACACTGGAGAAGTGCGCCCTGTGCGACGCAATCTTGAGGAAACATTTTGCCAGCATGGTAAAATACAGCGTGAACAACAATGTATGCAATAACAGGAGATGCAGTAGTAGTGATGTGACTGATTCAAACATGAACCATTCTACCTTGCTTCAGAGGGCAGAAGACCACAGCAGTCGTGATGGAACTGCGGGATCAAAACGTTCCAGGAAACAGAGCCAACCAAGGAGAGTTGTTCCAGATGTTCTCAATTTGGAGATGGAGATCCAAGTGTTGCGCCACCCAGGGTTCCTCAAAAGCAGATTACCAAAGAGAAAACGTCACACCCGTGCTCTGCAAATGTTGCAACTCAGGGACAAATACATTGAACAGCTTCTGGCACGGAAAGGTCTGAGGTGCAATTGGTGCCGGCTGGAAATGTATACATTTCCTTACCACACTGCACCCAGTCTTGCATTCCACCAGCTATGGCGACACACCAGGACCAAATTTCAATGTGAACATTGCGAGCAAGCTTACCGGCATCGCTACCAGGTGGTGCTCCATGCCAGCCGGGAACACATCACTATTAAACCACTGTCATCCAGGAGGAGGTCATCAACATCATTGCAACAGCCTCAGTCAGCATCATCCGAACCAGTAACAGTGCCTGTACCTTCTTCAGAGGAACCAATACTTTCACCTGTACCTGCACCAACAGAATCTTCATTTTCAAGCATCAGTGTACCTGATTTATTAGTAAACTCAAACACATCTGTACATACATCCCCCCTCAAAGACCCTGAACCCTCTCATTTGGAGCCAACCATGCTGAACATACCTCTGACTGTACCAACACCTCCAAAACCCTCCTCCTCACCATCATGAGACATGTTCACACCTAGCAGCTTTTAAGTTCTACAACACCCTGAATATTACTGTCTTCTGAGATATGATACCATGTTATATGGTAGCTACAAAACTACAGAAGACAGTATTCTTCAAGTCACCACCACCATGAAAACCTGAAATCTTCATCACATTTTTTCTATTCATATGTAATTTGTGTGTATAAAACTTCTTTCTTGGGCATTGTAATGTGTGTCATTCATAATAGACTAAGTAGGTTTTACAGTTTTCATATAATTGTGGCAACATTATTACACCTGTATGCTATTAGATGACACTATTTATCGGTACTTAATGCTCATTGTACATACATTTTAGAGACAAAAGCTACACAAGTAACAAGTATGTGATGTCTTGTGTGAAACAACGAACAGAGCGAAAGTACTACAAGCAATAACTCAACAGCTGAATGAATTGCCTCTGTATCACAGATTTATTTTGTTTTTATCATTCAACATTCTAATATTAATACGGGTTGTTGAAATTATCATCATGCCTGTTCAAGAGCGAAAATACCAAGGAAGCACTTACAACTTTGAATAAGGAATTTTGTGGTGTTATCAGATGTTGTGATGCCATAGACAAGACTTCATTCACAGCATGAAAGTTACATTCACCAAAAAGAAAAAATCAACAAAAGGGTAATTTCATTTCATTTTCAAAACAAGTTACAAAGTTAGTAACACATACCAAAGAGCAGGGATGTGCAGGAACTGGTTCAGACTGGTTTGGCTGAACCAGCACCTTGAAACTTAAAACAGGTGAAAAAGTGTCTTGGAAGGACACCCAGCCCAGTCAAACCCCATAAAGCATGAAACACAATGCATAAACTGTGCCCCTTTTTCATTCTGGAAAGTAGGCTATAAAAAACTAACACCTGATCATGCAAACTGGCAGTTAACATGTTTCGCAGCACACTCTTGCCTAGGGGGAGGATGAAAAAGTTATAAAAGTAACTCTGCTCCAGTACTAAAAATTTCAAGAACCATCACTGGAAATCATTATGTTAAGTCTGTTTACAAAGTGTTTTGAATCGCAATAAATATGCATATGTACAAAAGAAAACATTCCAAAGCATTATTAAAATTCAACAAAATCAAGCTAATGATTGCATCACATATATTCAGCACACTGAGGATCTTTTAGGTTACTTTCATAATTCCTAATCTAAAATAAGTGTCACATAATTATAACAGTCACTTCCAGAATTACCTTGTAACAATACTGAAAGGAAAGAGAACTTGTCTTTCCATTTCAAAACCACAAACAATCAGTAAATATTGGGACAAATGTTATTCCTCAACAGATGCCAACCTTCTCTACACTGTAAACACACATGCTTCATAAAACCAACAACACCTGTATCATTCAGATCAAACTGCCCTTTTTTCAACTCAGAACTGCTGAAATCCTAAACAGCAGGGTACAACTCTGTCCCACAGTACAACTGTAAATAGCACTGTGTAAACCCTATGTAAAGTGGAGAATCTTTGTATGTATATGAGAGCCAATCAGGCAGAGTAGATATGTTAACATAGTGACAATCTAGTTGGTTTCAAATTTGCCAGGTACTCAGTGCAAAATTCTCCCCTACTATGTGCTCACTTTATAAGAAACTTAATATTTCAAGGACTGCTTATTTTAATTGCCCTTACACACACAAAAAAATGAAAAGAAATATTCTGATTGGATTTTAAATAATTTTAATACCAAATGCTCATATTAAAATTTATTTAATGACACCTAATTTTGGTCCACACTGGACAATTTGGACTACAGTTTTTAAGAAACACTTTTTCTTTTATTTACTTAAAACTATGTGTCTTAATAAGTTTGGAATAATACTTTAGATGGTGTAGTGATAACACATGAAAGGAACAATAGACCTTAAAATTACAGATGGATGAGTGTGTACAATCATTGTTTACCCCCTCTTAATGTAAATACCAAATTAAACTTTGCATCTATGTCATTCTTTTATGACTGTATTTCCATGTGCCCAGTACTGTGATAGCACATAACATTGCTTGTACTGCAATACACAGCACACATCAAGCTTATGTCCTGTGGCAGTTATGTTTCCGTAAATCGCTTTCAGTAATATTTAATGAGAGATATAGTCTGTGGCAAGCCACCTTATGGTAAGGTTAATACCTCTAACATTCAGACTTTACATAAATTATTATTTATTGTATTCTAGCTCCCCTATAGACATTGTTTCCACCACCTGCCTCTCACTAACATCCTGGCAGAAGTGGTGTGTTGCTGAATTGGTGAAATGTGGACAGATTAGGATTACACAAATATAAATTCATCAAGTTTCCAAACTTTTACATATAACCCATCACATTCCTACAGTTAAAAGTTGCTCTGCCTTGGCAGTACATAACTGACATCCCATGGTTCACAATTCAGTTATTGGAGTTTCTGTATAACTTACAGGAGATATGGGTTGAAACGATGCTAATCTTTCATTTACTCAGTTTAAAATAGAAATGTTATGTAGTAAGAAAATATAACCATTATCTTACCAGACCATTTTCCATGAGCGCTACATGACTGCCACGAAACCTTGCTGATGAACATGTTTACTGGAAGAATAAAATTAACATTTGTTAACATTGTGTATAAAATTAATGATAACAAACTGTTACTGAAATTAATTTGTTTTTATTACCACTTTATAGACTTATATGTCAGTAGACAGGAGAAAAGGAACGGAGCTCTAATATCCCAGAATACTGCAATGTATTATAGCATTGTTCAAGACAGAAAAGCTGCAGTTCACTGACATAGATTTAACCTCAGTATGAAAAGTTCCCATGTAACAAAATCCACAAATGTAGATAATACAATTTCAGGAAATAATACAGTTCCTTTCAAGAACATAAATTTAAAAATATATGACCACAAAGGAAATGTTCATGATTTGTTCCATTGTTGCTATAGCATGGAAATCTTTTACCACACATGTATGGTACATTAAATATCTTAAATTTCGTGTGTGTCACTAAATGCTTCCTGAATTTTAAAATTTAACACATTGTCTTTAATTTTCACGTTTTCATACTTTTCACTACAAGGCATGTTCCTCCATAACTAACTTTGGATGACCTTGCAAGAAATCAACTACGAGACATTTTACAGACATAATTGATGCCACAGAAAAACAAGACATATATGAAGTTTATATACCTGCATTAAACAACTTAAACACTAAATGATAACCAAATATGAACTCTCTTGTTCTCTGAATATTTTCAAAACATGTATGAGGAATGAAAAAGGTGACTGTCTATCATCTTGGGTTTTTTCAAACACAGTTTGGAAAACAGTTCTAAGCAGAGTTGAACTTCCTTCATTGTCCCAACTTAGCAGGAAGCTTTTTTAGTTTATGAAATGTGGTGTTTGAAGAAACTCAAGCAACAGACAAAGCCCAAAATAATAATTTTGTGTGTATTGTAACACACCATTATCAAAAACACTTAGATCTACCATAGCTGTTGTAAGAGAAATGCCTAATTCATTATTTTTAACTAATCACAGAATTCTTAAACAAAATTTTATTGTGACCACTAAAGCTCCTCTTCTTGACAGAGTCTGTATTAAAGTTGCATATATTCAAAGTCACAGCTCATAAAAAATGAAATACAGGAAGAGTGCAGTTCTGGAGATCCTAAAAAAGTTTTAAATCAATCAAATAAAGAATCAGTCTCACTTTCTTACTTTTCTTCGCAGTTTTTATTTGGCATGGAAGCAGAATGGTGAAATTATTGTGCTGGAGCTCTTCTCACATAACATTTCATGCCCAAGGACAAACAGCAAGAAAATTCAATTGGTGCTGCTGAACAAGATATGCAGACTTATTTCCTTAGATCCCTCACACATAGAACATTAATGTACACCTTCTGTATGCCAGATGATATAGTTATATCCAAATTTTAAAACATTTTTAAGAGATGGTATTACCTTCCATGCAATATGGGACCAAATTGTATTGTTACTCCATATGAACAAAATGAAAGCAGTTCACATAGGAATCTCAAGACAATAAATAACGTGACTGGAATTATATGGTTTTCCTCAGGTCCATCACGAAAATATCAGCATGGAAAATTGCTCTATCTAATCATCATAAATTCACAGTTTATTCTAATGTCAAGATTAAAGATACATTTCATCAAAAATTATGGCAAAGTCAAAGTCAGGTATAGAAACCAGATGAATCAGTCATCGAAACCATATCTCTAAATAGTGAGCCTGAACTGTGGGCAGTGCAAAATCAAAAGTGCAACCTGTCCTCTGATGCACTACACAGCCAATCGTGTACTTTTTGGCCCCTTAAACATGATGGTCAGGTCATACAGTGCACCTTTTAACACAAGTCACAGGAATTCAATAAATGGGATTTCCTAACATTCTAGTCAACTCTGACAAAATCTAGAACGCCTAAACATAAAACATGGCGCCACAATTATCTAACTGGTATAAACAAGTTGGAGGAATGAGGAAGAATTTTAATTCAGAACTTCGCAACAAATCATCAAACAACATTACACATTATAAAATTTGGTTAAAATAAAGTATATTGGACAGATGCATTACAACGACATGCCATTTATTAAAGGCAGTTTAGTTCTTTAACAGCTGCATAGAATTATGCCATTGTATTTTGTGTTCAATGTTTGGACCAAAAATTTAACACCCCCCCCCCCCTTCCCCACTCCAAGTAACTCCCATGTTTCAGTCAGATGACAAGAAAGTGTCATGATAATTCTTCTTAGCCATATTAAAAGAATTTTACTGTTATCTAAGAATGTTACAAGAATTTACAAATACAGCATAAACTTCCACCTGAAAATCTCAGTTACCATTTGCAGAAACTTTAGTGAGACCTGAGATTACTGAATTAATGTCCAGGTTTAGGTGTCTTCTCAGTGAAAAGGTGCATTAAATGGAGAATCTGCCATGAGAGAGGAGAAGTATCATAAGGTAAATGCATCAGAGGGGACAGTGGAAGCAGTTGATTTTATCCACGTGTAAATAGGAGAAGTTATTTGCCCTGGAAAAAAATGCCCAGGAAAGTGATAAAAGGTTATGTGATATCTCAGACAAAGACCACAATGAAGTATCTATCTGATCATTCACGTCTTCAGGGATGTTATGCCATACTGACTGGTAAATATTTACCAGTGTTCTGAAGGATCACAATTCCTTCACCTTCTGGGCCAAACAGTCAAAGAAGAGTGACTCTTCTTGAACTGCTTGACCCTGAAGTGATTCTTTGTGCCATGTTCACTGGTAAATAGTTACTGACATATCAAAGGATTGGAATGCCTAAATCTTCAGGGTCAAGCAGTCCAAGGTCATCCTTGACCTCAAGATGACTAAGCTGGCATAACCAAAACTGCTGTGAGAACCTCAAATCTCACAAGCATTTATCTCCTGTATAATTTAACCATCCATACTTCAAATGTGCTATTAAGTATTGTGATCTTTGTCAGTAGTTGTTGCATGTACGGGAAAAGGCAAGGATACCCCCTCACCCCAAAGAAAGCTTAAAGATTCAAGTCTTCTGGGATATGATGTCATGATGACTTGTAAATAGTTACCAGTGTTTTCGTAGACAATTGGCACAGTAAGCTAGGCGGACTAGAGCTGTGCAATGGGCAGGGCCATGGGTAGAACATACAGGAGAAAAAGGAGAGTAAAAATGAAGTAGGAGGAAGGAGAGCCTGGGTCTATACTAGAGCTGTGTGTCCACACAAGTGCACTACATCCATTCTTTCAGGGAGTGAAGATGGAAGCAACAAACTCCTCCAAAACATTGGCAGCTATTTACCAAATGACACAGTGTCATATCCCCAGAGTATTGAAACTTCATCAACACCTCTGTGAAAACCTGAACACACACAAAAGACAGGTTCTTTTATGCCTATGTGCAATTCACTATTGTGTGCCAGGGTTGGTCCAACTGGTTTCAACCCAGAAATTTAAAAAGCAGTTATGACATCATGGCATGGGCAACTGTATGACTAGCTTGACAAAATTTGCATTTTTTTAATATAATCACATAACAGATTCCCCTTTTCTAAATTACCTAATTCAGCAAACTCTGCTGTGCTCCTTTAACCATTTAAAGCACAGTGGTAACTATATGTACAACCTGCCTTAATATTAAAAAGCTTTTCATTTTGTTCACAGAGTAACTAATCTGCTGTTTTATTATTGTAAGAATTAACAATAATTTCCCTAAACAGTTGGTCTTTGTAATTACTCTGAAATGTTTTCTGTGAGGTAGGAATTGACATTTTCAGTATTATGTAGATGAAATGTATGCTTCAGAGTTAACTAATAATAGACTGGATACTCAAGGAAAATGAGACACATGACTTTATAACAACAATGTTCCTGCTCTATAATTCCTGTGGTTACAATAGCACTGACCAGGACTCATGGTCTGAATAGTACAGTGACACCTCGGCTAACAAGTGACCCTGCTAACGAATTTTTCGGCTAACAAAGATTTTTTTCGCTGTTTTTCGGACTCGGCTAACGAATATGGATTCGGCTAACGAATGTTTTAGTGGATGCTCGCGCTAACATAAAGCAGTAAACATGAACGGTCGGGCCATTCCAGTAGCTTATCTTTTCCGTCTGTATGCGTGTGACAAAGAAATGAGCTGACCACATCACATAGGGGAGACCCACCAACCAAAAAAAGTAAGCGACAAACCCAAGGGAAGCAGAAAGTTGCTCACGTTTCGGCTAACGAAGATTTCGGCTAACGAAATGTGATTCCGGAACGAATTATCTTCGTTAGCCGAGGTATCACTGTATCTTGTTCTGTAGTCCCATCATGTGAGTTCAGTAGTTTACTTGTATTCAAATGTAAATGATAAATAACTGTATGATGTATAAGAACATGCCATTTCAAGCATCATACAGTGCTTGGGATTGAGTGACTACCTAATATTATTGTCATCAGTTCTGACAGCAGTATTACACTCAGAATCACTTGTTTCTGGACTCTGCCCATCAGCTAGTATTCCACAAAAGCAACACACTCCTTGAGAAAGACATTCAGTTCCTGAAATGTGTTCTTTTTGTGGAATACTGAGACTAATGAAGGGAGTCCAGAAACCAAGTAATTCTAAACTAAAACTTTAGTTTGAATTGCAGAAACTGTACATGTCATCACAAACAGCATCAGATTCTACTACTAGATTCTATTCATACAAGCCTTCGGTATTAGTCTCACGAGCCCAGTGTACTTGCATAACAATTTGACTGATGACATATTTTCTTACATTTTTTTACATAGATCTGTGGAGAAAGTCTCAAATGTGAAACTGTATTAGTATTGTAGAAAAAATAACCTGACATTCATCACGATTTTAAACTATTCATCAACTGCTAGCAAGATTATCATCAAAACTTATACTAGTACATGTAATATTGTTGTTATATAACCTTAAAAAATTGCTTCATATCTGGTAAAACTTGCATTGTATCAAAAAGTTCAGTTTTTTATGCCCTGTTAACATTTGTTGAATCATTTCATTGTAATGCATGTATGTATGTATGTATGTATATATGTACATACATATGTATGTATGTACATATATGCACACACACACATGCACATACATACATGAGCCTGGTTTACTCTTTTCTCAATGATATGTTATTGTACTAAAAGTTTAACTGAAACGAAGTTTCCCTGCATTAAGCTCCATTTTTATCAGTCTCTTTATATGTGTTGTAAGAATATAACTCAGTATACATGTTATCAAAATGTTTCCATTTTTTTAATGGATACTCTGTTTACAAATACCTGTATATCCTTAAAAGTTTTAACAATGAACATTCAGTACATGGAGCAATATATAGCTGTGTTATTTTATATGCATGTTCTATACATAGTATGTTTAATTAATTAGTAGCTTTTTGTTGAAAATATTACTTTTTATCTTGAATTAAATGTGTTCTTTTATATATACAATAAAGGTACCAATGTTAAATTCAATGTATAATTGAACATACTAATTTAGTTAATAACACAATGTGATTTTTATATTAACTGTCATTTCCCTTGTCACTTACCTATAGTCTGTTATTGTGACTGATACACAGATAAAGTTATAAAGCTTGAAATATATCAATAACACCAGTTTTTATTCAAACATTACATTGGGGCCATAGCAGTCTAACTTTACTTGCTAGTGCTCATTTATTTTTGCCTCATTTCATATAAGAGATACATGAATTAATTAAAATAAACCAAATTTGTAGAGAAGATTACCTACAATGGGGCAAAATATTTAATTTACATCCAGTGGTACATTTAATTTTTATGTATTTTTTATGAGAAGACAGTGACTGCAAAATGAGTTGGTCATGTTTGCATATTTGAAATCTGAAAATATTCATCTGGTTTCTATGAAATTTGTTATTTATATCTACACTGAAAAGTTCTCAGGCAAATTTAATTTTGGTCTGTATTGCTTTAACATAAAACGAAACTTTACATTTAGTTTGATCTGGACTTTTCTCCTTAAAAATGACTTATACCAAAATTAGCAATGTAAAATACTGATCTTATTAAAACTTGCAACATTTATTTTACACATTTATTTAACGTATATTTAATAAAATATAAGGATACATTATTTCAGATTATATGCAGTGTAAATGTAGTGTGAAGGTAAAGTCTTACACGATGTGTCGCCATGCAGACTGGTCACATTCCTCAAGACAGTTATCTTCATAGTCACCACCATGAGAACCTCAAATCTCACCATAAGTGTAGTGTGATTAACTCTACAATGACACATATGTATAAATTAATATGGGAACCAATGAAATATGTTAAACTGCAAAAAAATCCATTAGATGATGCATGTACTTCAAGTCTAGTAGTAGTAGTAGTCATAACAGTAGGAGGAGGAGGTGCATAAGTTGCTAAGGCTATTTACACCTGTCCACCAGTTAGCCCCCCAGATATATTGGCCTCTTACAGAAGACAGATTCATTTACTGATGCAGGAATAATTTTAAAATGTGCAGTGTACTGGAAGGTTTAAAGCACCCATCAAAATGGCATTAACTACCACCTAATTTGTAGCAGAATTCCTGTTTCATTTATGCTTTCCAATCCAACACAAACAAAACCAAGCAGGCCTAAATTAAACTAACCTAACCTGCCAACAAATTTGGATTTGACGTCAAATGTGTAGATAGGTCAAGATATAAGAAGCGGTATTGCAATATTAACATTATCCCATAATCTTAACATCAACAGCCATGAGAACCTTAATCTCAGTATGTTTTTAACTCTGTGATGGAATGTACACACCAGTCACTATACTTAAGCCACAGAAAGTAGTGCACCTACACATCTCCCTCAACTGTTGCACTTTCTACTCCAGGATGCAGCCGCATATCCACTTCCAGTTGTCATTCAACTCACATGAATGGAACCTTCAGTTGGTAAGTACTTTAGAAAGGGCTTGGGGTGAATGTAACATTACACTGGGAGTGAGGAAGCCTCAAGCACCATCAACCCCATATCCATGGGACTCCTTTCTGTAGCCTTAGTACAAATGGTGTACCAAGTAAGTCAAACTATAATGCACATAAAGGAGACATGTAACTGATCAATGTACTGTAATGCTATCACCTTACAGATCTTGTGGGAAATTAACAATCGTGAATCTTTTTAAGAAATTTCCTGAAATTCTGAATGATGTGAAACTAATCAGTTGTCTTCTTAGAACAGACAAAGCACACTTCCATCTCTCAGGCTACATCAATAAGCAGAAAATCCCCATCAGCTTCACCAGTGATCTTTCTACACTGACAAGATGACTAATAATCCCTAAAACATGTGAGACTTCAGCCTTAAACGGAATGCTCTCTTCTTCGAAGTGACCAAACTGACTCTCGGCTCCAAAGAGCCTTTTATTCAATAGGTAACAGGAGATCTTTTGCCAGGAGTAAAGCAACTGGGGCATGAAGCTGGAAACTCACCTCCATCTAGTGCTGAACTTAAGAATGTGTTGAGCTAAACTTCCATTCCCTCATATGCCTTCATTGTGTAATACATAATTAAGCCAAGGGATTTTGCCTACTTATTTAACTTGGCAGGTCTGCACAACTCAGTCTGCAGCTTTTCATATACATGAAACATGCAAAACATTATTAAATTCTCCTGCTGGCATTCATCCATGGCAAGAATATTGATTTTTAGTAATGTAAGTATGTAGTGGAAAATGGAAAGTTTCCTGTCTTAGTGTCTACAACCTCAGAGATGGTGTTCAACCAACAATTATCCAAGTTCTTGATTTTCCTTTTCAGCTCCTGCTGTTCCTCTTTGAAAAGGACTCACCATGGTAGCCCAGAACCTGCTGATCATCTGTGCTAACTCCATGAATCCCTACTCCAGTGGCAGCATGGAATATTTCTTCAAGGCACTGGGTAGTGTCTTCTTCAAGCCACAATTCCTGTATGACATGCAGACTATATTGTAGGCTGATGGTTGTCGAAGAGACAAATTTATTAAACTTGCAGCATAAGATTGTTGTTGTTGTAATTATGGAAAAGAAGATTTTAAGTTATGGCCTTATGTTTAAAACTATGTTGTTATGATTTTATATATATTGTTGAGACAATTTGTGCTGATTGTATGAGGTTTTGTTTTATATTAGGACTTATGATTTATAGTAATCATGAAATGTAATATGTGACATATTTTATATCCAGTGCCCTATTGTGGGATGATGGATCGATGAAATGAAGATTAATGTAATGTAATGTAATGTAGGTACAGTTGGTGCCAAACACTATTCCACTTGCTTACAATACTATTCATGGAAGCCTGGGACCCCTTACACCACACCTCCTCATTCTGGACAGCCTTCATTATGAAGTTTCAAGCCTTCTGTGATGTGAAGCTGTGTCACTGGGGAAGCAGTTTCCATCGTTCTGAAGGATTGCACTGCCCTCATCTTCAGGAACAAGCAGTCCTAAAGATGAATGCACTACAATCCTTAGAAATGTCAGAAACTACTCAACCAACAACAAAGCATCACATCACGAGACATTTGAATCTTCAGCGGCCCCACTGTGTGAACTTCAAATCTCACAGCCGTAATTATGTACAGTCTTTCCTGCCCATTGGCCACCTTGATAAGTTACCTAAAGGTCATCCTTAGATAACAGGCCTTGAAGGTCCTTATTGTGTCTGGAGCCATGGCTGCAGGACAGATGTGGCATACGGAGGAAGAAACACCTGTAGAGTTGGCAACAGGGAAGTTGGAATTGATGATGATTATGATATAGTATGAAGTTCTTTTTTCCCCTCACAGAACAGGAGACACATTTATATCTGCAGTAATACTGAAATGTTTAAAACTGTTAATTCACCACCTCTTCAACATAAAACATATTACTCCTGCAGGAGCAACAAAATTGTTGAGTGATTAACATACGTACCTTTGCACACTGGTATGTTCTCATGTATGGTTTATTTGCTAAATATAAAATTCCAGATCTGATGGAATACACTGCATGTTTGGTATGTATCACCCGAGCTCCTGCCAATAATATGAGGATTCAAAGCTGAAACTTCCTGGATTACATGTTGTAAACAGTGAAATCCTACATGTATATTATTCATTTGGTACAAATGTGTAAACAAGATCACTGTCAAATAACGTCCCACTATTCTATTCCTTGGCGAAGTAATACAATTTGATTGCGCACATACCTTCCTTATTTAATTCTTAAAATTTTTCCAGTTTACCTTCTTAAACATTATCGCTGTATTTTTTGTTTCCCACGTCACACAGTTCTCTATGTTAGTGCACTAATTCAGTTAGCTGTGGGTCGCTTTATCATAAAATACTCACAGTGATTACGCCCTCTACCATGAGTCGATAAGTGGTACAGACAGTCGCCCTCTCGTCGAAAACAATGTTGGACTACCCGCGACGATGACTCTTACTGAACACGTGAACGTACTGCTGGAGCTGTACTGAATAATAACTTGACGTTCCATGACAGTAACGTTGCGTACATTACAGTTCAGCCTCCCACCATGCACGCACACTTCCGCTCTATTCATTACTGTGCCTCCGAGGCGGTACGTATAATACGTAGTATGTTGTCTGCAGCGTGACCCTAATCCATGGTCGCTACCAGGGATTTCAGGTGGTCGTCGAAGGTAGGCGTTTGTTGGGTGGGCTTCTCTGTAGGTGACATCGAAAGTGTGTAAACTCTGCTAAAAGACATGTAGTGCTATGTCATTCCATTGTCATAAATTCCCAACGACGGACCTCTGTGACGAATGAAAGAAAACGGTGTCTGACAGTGAGCTATTGTACGGCTCGATATCTTCCGAATGCATGTTTTACAGCTCATACTCGTGGTTACTATTACGTCACTTTCCTAGCACGCATCACGCTAACTTGACTTTTGCACAAGGCATACAGTAGACCCTCGGTGGCTCGGATCGCCGGACGGACCGGTCAATTTCGGACCGAAAGTAATTAGATCTTCCCCGCGGGTGACTCGGTCACAGAACCGGACCATGCGGGGAGGGGCTGAGGGAATCCTTCCTCTGACAACACGTGGCATGGGTGAAGCGAGTCTTTGTTTACCTCTACCGCGCCTTAACGAGTCATACCTTGGCTTTGGGTGATTAGTTTTCGTATATTACCTATACCATGGCGTTTCCCCTTTGTGGTCGAGATTTTAAAGATGAGGAAACACAAGGTCCCATAAAAGCTATATTCGGCCAGGCGCATTTCAAAATAAGCACAGTTTAAGTTAATTTGACTTCATACCTCCGGTATTATAAAATACAATTTACATTTTAAATAAAGTCACTACACTATAAATTAATGCACGCATGGCCTATCAGAATACCGCTTAAGAACTTCAGAACACATATTATTAAAATTAAAGGATTCTGTATGTATGGTGTTGCATTTTTCGATTTTAAATGTCTGATTTGTGAGAAGAGCCGAATTAGCGATTGGGCTACAGGTTGGACAATCCGAGGTTCGATTCTCGGCAGGGGTAAGAGATGTCTCCAAAACGTCCATACCGGCCTTGTGACTCAGCCTCCGACTGAATGGGTACTGGGGACTCTTGCCTGGAGGTATAGCAGCAGGAGCGTGAAGCTGACCACTCACCTCCATCTAGTGACGAGGTTAAGAATGTATCGTGCCATAATACCACTCCACCTACAACCTTCATGGCGTGAACAGAGACAACTTTACCCGTCTACCTTTTGATTTCTGTGGACTTTTACGTAGATTAAGTTACCAGCACTGGTACTGCGCTTCCTTTGCAGTGTTTTGTTTATGTCTTGAAATGTTGGGGGGTGTGTACGTGGTGTGTACGTTGTCACAGAGGATATGATCAGTGCATTCGATAACTGTATAAATCCTACCGATGGAAACTAAAAAGCTTAAGTGACCATTTTAGTACTACAGGCTTCCAAGTCTCTTGGTGTTATCCTTCTCCTGACCTGACGAGGTCAGATTCGGTTAACCTATACAGAGGCAGCTAATGGAAAACTTGATATATTTGGAATATGCCGTTGCTGGCATTATACGATATTGGTTACTTAATTCGGATTATAAACAGTCTATTGGAGATCGTGTCGAGATTTCAACACCTTTGAATTCTTGGAAAAAGGGTAATGTATGTGTAATTGTGTGCACATGCGTTTAGGTAACCTACACACCAACCACTTTTTAATTTTTTAAGTTTGGTATTTAATGTCACTGTCAATTAATAAAATTATGCAACGTCAGTGATAGATGAATGTATGTCGGGTATTGGTGGAATGATACTAGCAGGGGAAACCGACGTACTTGTCGAAAGCCTGCTCTAATGCCACTTTGCCCACCACATATCCCACATGGACGAACCGGGGATCCAACGCGAGCCTCGCGGTGAGAGGCCATCGACTAACCGCCTGAGCCATGGCACAGTGAACCCAAGTTACTATCACATGGTACCTGGCCTGTGTTAATTCATAATTGTGCTTCCAGGTTATGTTTTTCAACATTTTCTATCAAGTACAAGTTGAATTTACTGCATCAGTGTAATCACAGTTGCCATAATGCAGGCTGTTTATTGTATGAACATTTTTCTTTTTCAGTAACTGAAGGTGCATACTTGTACAATGAAGGAATAAATCCATATGTGGGTGATAATTTCCATGAAACACCACTGGGACTTATTGTCTTTGACAAAATGATAAATCATATACCACAGTGGATAGGGATTATCATCATTGTATGTGATCTTGTTACTGCACATGTGTTGTATCGTACAGCACAAACTTTCATGAGTGAACTGGTAGGTTGAGAAAGAGTTTTAATTTCATTTATATAGTATTATTTTGGAAAGGCTGAGAATTTCAGGAAAATGTAAGTATAAATATGCTACATTAAGATAAGATTACAGCAGGGCTGCTTTATCCATTTGGCCAAGTGAACAGCTTAACAGGGCCCCCACCATGGAAGTACTTAACCTTCCCCATACTATTTCTTTCCAGCTGAGGATTATATTTGCAAACTGTGTAGTCTATGGACATTGCTGAAAAAATTACTTCTAACATTTGCAATAATACTAAAATTGACACCAACAACATTAAAAATCCAATACATTATTTAAGACAAACATTTCAAAACTCTTTTCCAAATATTAAATTTAACTATACATCAACAAAAGAAATTGAAAATATTTTAAATTCTCTACCATCAAAAAGTTCACATGGATACGATGAGATTTCAACGAAGATCTTAAAAATTAGTGCTTCCTGTATTAGTTCTCCATTATGTTACATTTGTAATAAAGCCATATCATCCGGAATTTTCCCTGCACGATTAAAATACTCAGTAATAAGGCCTTTGTTTAAAAAGGGTGATAGGGAAAGGTTAGTCAATTACAGACCAATTTCATTACTAACCTCATTTTCTAAGGTGTTTGAAAAGGTGATATATAGAAGAATATTAACACATGTAACCAATAACAATATTTTAGTAAATGAACAGTTTGGTTTTAGATCTAAATTATCAACAGAAAAGGCCACTTACAATTTAATAAACAAAATATTAGAAGCTTTAAACAACAAAAGAAAAGTTGGAGGTATATTCTTCGATTTAGAGAAAGCCTTTGATTGTGTTAACCATAATATTTTATTATCTAAATTACAGTTTTACGGAATAAAAGACACTATGTATACTTTAATTAAATCTTATCTTGAGAATAGATATCAGAAAGTAATACTTAATGATAAATGCTCTAATAATAATGTTACTTCTAATTGGGGTACTGTTAAGCATGGTGTACCGCAGGGATCAATACTAGGACCGCTACTATTTTTACTGTACATAAACGATACACCTAAAGTCTCAATAAATATGAATTCAAATGTTAACCTTAAAATAATACTATTTGCGGATGATACGAGTGTCATCGTCAACAGCCCAAATTTTTTTGATTTTGAACGAAATATTAATATGGTTATTAAAAATATGAATGAATGGTTTAATGGTTTTTGCCTTAAATTTTGATAAAACTTATTTTATGAAATTTCAAACTAAAAACAACTCTCCTATCGAAATGAATATTACCAACAACAACAACAAAATAATATCAAACACCTCTAATATAAAATTTCTAGGAATCAGAATTGATAACACATTGTCCTGGAAAAATCATATAGATATGATAGCTCCTAAATTAAGCCAGGCCTGTTTTGTAGCTAGAGTGATCAAACAGTTTTTATCACGAGATACTCTAAAGATGATCTATTATGCGTACTTCCACTCCATTATGACTTACGGGCTAATATTTTGGGGAAATTCCTCACATAGTGGAAATATTTTTAAGCTACAAAAGAGAATCATAAGAATAATGATGGGAGCCAGACCTAGAGATTCTTGTAGAGAACTTTTTAAAGTTTTAAAAATATTGCCTTTATCATCTCAATATATTTTTTCTTTATCCCCGTTTGTTGCTAACAATAAAAATCTGTTTAAGGAAAATTTTGAAGTACACAACATTAAAACTAGGAATAACTCTAATGTTTTTCAACCATCATCTCATTTAGCGGTTTATCAGAAGGGACCCGGCTATTTAGGCATCAGGGTGTATAATAATCTTCCCTCAGAAATAAGGAAACTATCACATAATATTAAACATTTTAAAGCAGCTGTTAGGGATTTTCTACAAGTCCATTCCTTTTATACTTTAGCGGAATACTTTGATTACAAAAATAATTAATTGTTTTTTATATTCTATTATGTACATGTTGTTTGAGTTGTGATGTGCTCCTTTGGTAAATTGGGATCAGCATTTTATACATATTTTGTATTCTCTGATGTGATACACTCAATTGTTGTCTTGAGAACATTGTTTTGAATGTTGTTACTGTTGTGTATTGTATTTTTGTGACTTGTATTACATGTATTGTGTTCTTATGATTTGTATTGCCTGTATTGTGTTTTGCTGTTATATGTTGACTTGTTCCATATCCTAAGGCTGGATTGCCTAACTTGGATTTCTGAACGTGAAATAAATGAATGAATGAATTACAGAACGTTTTCAGTAATTATGCCAAAAAGCACACAGATGGCCAAATAGTTCTGTGCTGGGAAGTTTTAGGTGCACAATCAGTAAATGGTAGTAGCAGAGACTATATGGTCAAAATGTAACATCAGCAGCTACACAGACTATTTTCTCCCTCACAGCCTGTAATTAACAGCATCCTAGTATTGAATTGGTACAGTTGACAATTTATACTTCGGTTTTAATATGCAAAATGTTCAGCAATATGTTTTAAATGGTGATTTTATAATGTGTTTAATCTTTACGTGTATTTTACTTTCTTTAGTACATTTTAAATTGGTGTCAAATTGTCTTTCGTTTAGAAAGAAGTAAAGATAGGGTGTGCCAAGATCATACTATGCAGCCCACCTTTGCCTTAAAGTAGCTGTCATTATTATATCTCATAATACTCATATTCATTTTCTTTTCAGTTTTCAAGACAAACAAGAGAAAAAGATAAATATGCCAAAAACACGGAAACACTTCTCCTAAAACAGTCAGATCTGGCATTACCACCAGTTTATGTTGCATCTGCATATCTCTTCAACCCATATATCATATTCAGCTGTGTTGGTCAGACCACAACAGTATTTGCCAATCTCTGTCTTGCATTGACATTTTTATTAATGATCAAAGGTTTGTTTTAGTGGACTGTACTGTACTATTTAATTAACTACACTTCATGGTGCGAATATTTATGAGAAATTAACACTTCTCAGCTACTTAAGAAATTCCACACGTTTATGGAACCCAAAGTTCAGCATGTTCAAAAGGATCCACCACTGGTCTGTATCCTGGGAAAAATTAATTTAGTCCATGCACTCCCATCCTGTTTCTTTAAGATTCACTTTAACTTTATCCTCCAATCTATGCCTAGTTAGGTCTTCTTGAGTGGTCTACTGCTGTCAGATTTTGCAGCTAGAACTTTGTATGCATTTCTGTCCCATTTTTGCAATACCTCCCACCCATCTTGTCATCTTGGATTTGATCATTCTGATGTGTGGTGAGGAGTAAAAATTATTAAGCTTCTCATTATGCAGTTTGCTCTAACCTCCTGTTGTTTCCTTCCTCTTAGGTCCAAATAATTGTCTCCAACACCCTCATGGTACCCTCTTCCCTTAATGTGAAAGACCAAGTTTCGCATCCATACAATATGACAGACAGAATTATAGGTTTATATATTTTATTCTTTACATCTCTGGATATCTGGTGGAAACAAAATATTCTGAACTGAATAGTGGCAAGCGTTCCCAAAATTTTATTTGACTTTAATTTTGTTGGAAATGCAACTTTGATTTGTTTGCCGGCTGTATGATTTTGTCATGCATTATGGGGATGAGAAACAAATGTGTGTAGTAATGTAGTCAGTCTTAATGTAGTCAGTCCTCCCAGAAAATCTGTGGTAAACAAAATTTTAGTTCACCAGGGGTAGTGCTGCATGTATTTCAATGAGATAGGGGTATGGGATAATTCTAACTCATAAAATATAAATAGCTTTCTATACAAAAATATATCCAATTAAAAAAAATAGGATACACTGTAGAATCTCTTGGAGCTTGATGTGTAACCATCCATGCTGTAGCTCTGTCCTCACTTTCCAGCTTGGCTATTTATAGATTTCAAGAAAGCCTATGATTCAGATGGAGGGGAAGTTATGTACAGTATTCTTATAGAGTTTGGTATATCCATGAAACTAACTATGCTAATTAAAATGTATTTATGTAAATGCATTTTCTAATCAGATGGTCTGAAATAAGGTGCCTTATGATCACTGCTTTAGAATATGCCATGAGGCACTCCAAGAAAAGGATAGATTGAAATTGAATGGACACATCAGCTTCTAGTGTGTGCTAACAGTGTACTTTTGGGTGGCAGAATTAACTGCTAATAAAGAAAAATGCAGAAGCTCTGTTCAGTGCTAGTTAGGCTGGTCTAGAAGTTAACTCGGAGGACCCTGCTTCACACACTCCTAGCAAACACAGATTCACTGTACAATGCAGTGTAAAAATAGTTTTTATCAAAAAATTCCTTAAGCACAGTGTAGATGCAGCATATAAACACAACATGAATGATGAAGCAATCTGCCCATAATGCATTGATGTCTTGTGTAGAGGGTAAGAAACTAACAAAATATCTTTGGAGTAATTAAGAAGCCCAGTGTGGTGGTGGGTCATAAAAGGAGATGTTTGCAGCAAATAAAGGGTGGTTTGATTGATTACTTTAGAAGATAATCCAATTTGCATAACCTAAGAATACAAATCCTGGCAGCAGCCATGTAAGATGATATCATGATTGGTAACCTACTCATATTAAAGCAGTTCTTGTACACATATTGAATAGTGAAAAGTTTCCAGTTTTATATCAGTTAAGATGTGTATCTGATTTCAGGTCAGCGACTTGCATGCTGCAGTGTATTAGCACTTGCAACACTGCAGTCATTGTATCCAGCTACACTGCTTGTACCAGCATCAATTTACCTTGCCCAAGCGGAACAGACTAGTTCACTACAAGGGAAACAATCTCTACGAGCTAGTTCCTTCATTCTCACTGCTGTTACTTTCATAGCAACATTACTACTATTGCTGTATATATCATCAGAACTAGCTGGTGGCTGGGAATTTCTTCATGCAACTTATGGATTCATGTAGGTGCATACTGTGTAGAAGGGCACAAAGTGGCCTTTTTATGATATTCACTTGCTCTTCCTCCCACATCCAAGTTTGTGAAACTGTGTAGTAAGCACTAGTGGTACTGGTTAGCACACGGTAAAATGAAAGTAAGAAGAATTGAGAAAACTCTGAATCATTGTGCTGCACAAACCAAACACATTACTGAAGATCGAGTGTGGTGATGGCAGACATTCAAGTCCATCATGCAGTTTCGTTCTTGTGGTGTAAGATTAATAGAAGTAAAGTTTGTTAATGACTACTTCAACATGAAATATTGTAAAAATGTTACCACCTTCATAGCAGTTACTCCTGTTTTTAATTCACTGTGTGGAAGTAGAGCACACTATCCTGGTAACTTAAAATACAGTAGAATCTCAATGCTCAAGGTGAACAGGGCCAAAGTTGCATCAAATTACTTAAAACTCAGAATACATGGATTATGACAATGGAAACATATTTTCTCTTGCTTTAGCATTTACTGTTTGGGATGCTGAAGTATATTCTTAAATCACATAAGAGTACACAAGAATACACAAAGAAAGTGTCTAAAAGGCAGTACAGTAACGTCAGAAAGACGTGCACACAGAGATATGTACTTCAACCAAATTCTGTACCCAACATAGAGAGGACCTTGACTACAGCGAATCAGCTTGGATGAGACAACCTTGAATAACTGGGACTCAAACTATTGAGACTTTATTATATGTGCAAAACTAATTATTTTATTAACATTTTGTTTCAGTTTAAATGTTCCAGACTTACGACCTAATGTGGGCTTGTTTTGGTATTTCTTCACGGAGATGTTTGAGAACTTCCGTCTTCTCTTCATATACGCATTTCAGATCAATGCTGCTCTATTATATTTAGTTCCTCTCACTCTCCGCCTTCATGGTGAACCCATGCTGCTAGCTACAAGTTTGACAGCCCTCATGGCAGTATTCAAGTCATATCCTAGTCTAGGAGATGTGGGCTTCTACCTTGCTCTCCTCCCCATGTGGAAACACCTGTTCAATTGTGAGTTTTGATATATATGAAGTATCAATATGTCACCTGAAATAATTTATGTGTTCATTTACTTGAATGATTTAATTTCATGATCTTACAGATATGCAGCAAGGGTTTATTGTTGGTTGTTTCTTCCTTATTACATCTGTGATGGGTCCTATTGTATGGCATCTGTGGATTTATTCACGATCTGCAAATGCAAACTTTTACTTTGGAGTTACACTTGCATTTGCAACTGCTCAAGTAAGTATGAAATTCATTCTCTGGGAAAAACTTGAAAAGCCATTCCTAATTTCAAGTAGAACATTATACAACATTATCTCATATTGTGTCATGAAATACTGTATATTCTCGAATCTAATCCGCATCCGAATGTAATCCGCACCCAGTTTTTGGCGACTTCTTAAACGAAAAAAAGTTAGTTCGCGATTCTAATCCGCACCTTTCCTTCAACCACCCCTTGACCACGGGGCGACTGATTGAATAATATTGGATGTTACCAATGCGTTAAAATCCGACGCTACGCCTGTGGCCGATGAGTCATACCGATAGAGGCGGGGCCTTTCTCAACAGACGTGCGCAATCTCGTCTGAAGCCAGCTGAGCCTTAGTTGTTGAAACGTGGGAGGTGCTTGTTCCAATTTGTCATGTACCGTAGTTATGGAAGAGGGACACCTGAAATCTAAACGACTCTCATATATGGCAAAGTTCAAACGTGAAGTTATTCGGTGCACAGAGGAGAATGGAAACCGCAAAGCCGCTGCAATTTTTGGAGTTGATGAAAGCAACGTTCAACTATGGCGGAAACACAAGGCAGCGATCAGCGAGTGTGAGGCGTCACGAAGGAAATTCACTGGACCCAATTATTATATTATTATAATAATAAATAATAAAATAATAGATTATTGTATTGTATTGTTCTTACGGCACGTACAGCAGCTCAATCATTTTTCCAAAATCCAGCTCTAGACCGCGAATCTAATCCGCATCTGATTTTTTAGCCCTCTAAAACTGTAAAAAGGGTGCGGATTAGATTCGAGAATATACGGTAATAGGGCAGCATCAGATATCTTGCAATTATGATTCTGCCACTAGACCATTATGGTACAAGCTGGCACAAAACCATTGCCTAGCCTACTACACATTTAAGCTATCACATTTCTCACGTTAATTGTGTTGTAAGTCCAGATTACGCCTGCATGTGGGGATTTGCAGTTCATGTCTTCCCCCAGTGCACTTAAATGCCAACAACATTCTTATTGCCAAGGACAGTAATAAGCTGTTTTCCTCTCTAATGTGCTGTATTTTGACATGAGTGTTAACAGTCTGAAAACCATATGTTTGGAGTCAAAGAACTGTTTGTTTGTTACAGATTTTCCTTGTGACGGACATTCTGTTTGCATATATCAAACGAGAATTTTCACTTTACCATGGCTTACATCGTGAAGTTAATGGGAAGACAACCAAATTAGTGTTAGAATAGGGTACAATAAGAATGGAATTCTGTGCACATATCTTCCCATGAAACAGGTGTGGAGGCAAAGAGGTAAATATGTGGACCGCATAACGCAGTAGCCAGTCCAGACGTGTTCTTTAGAAGGCATCAATCATTCCATGATACCGCATTTCTCAACAAACCACAAAGTACACTTCTTAGGAAGTACACAATACTTATATTTTGAATTAGTATAGAGGAAGATGCAAAGTAGTAAGAAGAGATGGACTTGTAAATGGCTACTTAACAGATAAGTTGATACTTTGGAGTGTATACTACTTAATTCAGATTACTGTATAACATTTTAATTGTCATTAAAAACAGTGAATTAGAATGTCATGCTTAATATTTTGTTGAGATCAGAGCCTTATTTTATAATGAATATAACCGAATTCCAATTTGAAATATTGTGCTGCCACCCATTCATTCAATCCTGCAACTGTGAAAGAAGTCTCACTTGTTTTTAAACCTGCAGCTAATTTCAAAATTGGCTACATACCACAAATTAAAAAACCAACAAATGCACTGTATTTCCACATGTATAGTCTAATACCCCTACATATGTTTCAGCTTTACAAAACCATCATCAGGGGGTCCAAGCTTTACATATACTTAACATCCATTATTTTCGTCCAATAACATAACATATATCACACATAAAACAAGCTTCGTTATCACTAGTAGACTAGAGCACATTCACTGCATATAAAATCTTGGGTATGGGATGTGTATATCTTCTATGTTACATATATATATGTTAAAAGTTTTTAAACTTTAAATTTGTAACAAACATATGTGGAAGATGCAATCTTAAAAACTTTTTAAACTTTTAACATATATACAGGGCATACACAAAAGAATGGTGCGGTTTCAAAAGTGAATAAAAAATTTATGTCTCATATTACACGGGCACAACATACACCGTCAGCGGCGGCAACTGTCCAAGTTTCTCATGCGCTACCAGCAGTTCGCTTCTCATGCTTACTGCGTGGCCAGTTTCAAAGATGGCGTTGCAGCAGGAGAAGGCTTTCTGTGTACTCCGTTTTGAGGTGTCCAGATCTGTGATTACAGTGCAGCGTGAGTTTCGTGCACAGTTTAAAAAAGACACACCACACAAGAATAACATAAGCAGGTGGTACCGACAGTTTGTAGAAACTGGATGCTTGTGTAAAGGCAAGAGTCCTGGTCGACCTCGTGTGTCTGATGAAAACATTGAAAGAGTGCGTGAGGCGTTTCAGCGAAGTCCCCACAAGTCAGTGGCTACAGGAAGCAGGGAATTGGGCATGCCAAAAATGATGGTGTGGAAGGTGTTGTATAAGCGGCTATGTTTTAAACATTTTTTATTCACTTTTGATACCGCGCCATTCTTTTGTGTATGCCCTGTATATAACATAGAAGATACATGCATCCCATACCCCAGATTTTATATGCAAAATAATAGATAGTGAATGTGCTCTAGTCCACTAGTGATAATGAAGCTTGTTTTATGTGTGATATATGTAAGTTATTGGACGAAAATAATGGATGTTAAGTAAATGTAAACCTTGGACCCCTGATGATGGCTTGGTAAAGCTGAAACATATGTAGGGGCATTAGACTATACTTGTGGAAATACAGTGCATTTGTTGGTTTTTTAATTTGTGATTTGATATCAGAATGCACGGAGAATATAATGTGAAATTTGGCTACATACATTATAAGGCAACATAGCATAAGAAATCACTGTTAAGCTTCTTAATAAATGACTGTGAAAATGAGGTAGCATTTTCTTTTATGTATCACTACATACAAACAGGAGAGGAAGGTTTTGCAATAGTGCCACTAATATAATTTCTCTTGAGGTGTCTAAAATAATATTCTCAAACTTGTACACAAAAGAAAATGAATGCCACAAATGTAAGACACTGTAGAAAGAACTTTATGCCTTCAAAATAATACAGAAAACGAATGCAGTATACTTAAAAGAGAACTGAACACCTATATCAGGTGATAGAGAAACCTTCAAAGTTTTGTTTCAAATCAGCTAGGTGGTGGCTGTTGCGTGGCACTGCTGCTAGATGCCACTAGTTTTGAAAATGGCTACTCCACAACAAAAGAGTTGGAATACATTGTGGCTGGAAAAGAATGAGTAACAGCTATGCAGTGTGAATTTCACACACCATTTCACACTAAACAATCCAGCCAAGTATCCAATTCAAGCAGAAATGGTGCACTTGCAAAGGAAAGAGTCCTGGTCAGACTTCTGTGTTTGATGCAACTGTGGACCATGTTCAGGTCTGGCCCACAAAAATCAATTCACCAACCAAGTCATGGGTTGCAGCTACCACAAACAACCATCTAAAAAATTCTGAGTAGGCATGTACGTATTAACCTGTACAAATTTCAACTGGTTCAGGCTCTGAACCAAAAGATATGGTCATATGATGAAAATTTTGCAGCTCCTAGCCAGGAAAGATAATTTCCCTGCAAGGTCCATTTTTGGTGATGCGACTTTTCCCATCAACAGTACAGTGAACCGGATAATGTCCATGTTTGGGGAACAGAAGATCCTCATGTCACCCTCAGGCACGAAAGAGATTCACCAACAGGGAATGTGCTCTGTGCCATTTCAAAGGAGGTTTAGAGCCCTTTATTTTTCACAGAAAATGCCATCACAGGTAACTCTCACTCAAACATGTTTACCTTATGGCTTGTCACAGTGGGAAGAGGATTCTACTGACTTATCCTCCAGCAAGATGGGGTGCAACCTGACCACCACATGGCTGTTTGGAACCACTTGAATGTGCATCTTCCTTGGAAATGGTTTGGCCGTGCAACAGCCAGTGACACTGCGGTAAAGATGGCTGCCAAGAACATCAGACTTTTAACTATGTTTAACTATGTATAACTTCTTATGGGGTTACATAAAAAATAAAGGATTGTCCCTCCTCTGCCACAACTTTTGCCAAAGTGGAGACACTAAATCACAGCTTCCATTACCAGGGACACTGCACAAAGTTTGAGACAAATTTGATTATTGTCTCAACATCAGCCATGTGACTTATGGTGCACATACCATGTTTGTGTGAGGTGTGTCCAAAGCTTTGAGAGTTTCTGTATCGACTGATGTAGGTGAAGTCCCAAGTATGCCGCATTTGTTTTCTGTACCATTTTAAAAGTGTGAAGTTCTTCTGTGCTCACCCTACACTTTACACACAGAACATATTATATGCGGGAAACTTAAAGGCAGTGTCGCTACACAAGTGTTAAGGCTTCCCAAATTATTGTTGCAGACACTAAAATTATAATTCTGGGAGTCTGAAATAAATGTATTTGCTTCCTGATGTACTATTGTGATGCATCCTTGGCAGCCTTTGTTGTTTTGTTTGCTGGTTTACAGTCATTCATACGTAGCAAAGAGGCACTTGCCTTCATTTAGTGCCAAGGTTAAGAACGTGTGGACCTTTACTTCCGTGTCCTCATACAGCTCACCTTCATGCAGTGGTACCTAGGCACAGGGACTTTACCTTCACTTTGATGATAGTGGTAGTCATAAAAGCCTCAAATGATTCAAGCAGAGAAACATATTCATCCGTGACTGATGTTTGTGATAAGCCTGGGACTGCAGTAGGGTATCATTTGTTTTACCCTAACTCATGTACTTTTTAACCTCTTTGTAGTGCCATTCACTGACCAACTTGCCCTGTCACACACTACTTTACAAGCATTCTTACTTCTGAATCATCTGATTTCTCAGAATCACTATGTGAATGCCTTAGTAATTCAAACTTAATCTCGTTTTCTGAAACCACATTCTCTTTCTAGCTCAATCCAAATCAGTGAAAACATTTTCAAGAAATCTGAATTTCTTACATTTCACATAAATAGCAATAACTGCAGGGCACTGCAACATCCACTATGCCTGGATACCTTATAACAGCTTGATATTACCCGAATGCAAGATGACTCTAAGACGACCCCCCAAATAAAACATGTCTGCCAAGGAAAAATGTATTTATTCAAATCTAAGATGACCCCCCCCCCCAAAATAAAACGCCTGCTAAGAAAAAATATTTTACTATTAATTCCATATACTTAATACGCAAGACATGTCAGATTCTATCTACCTTTACCAATCAGTGTCGCTGCCTCCATCTTCACAGTCAGTGTCTTCATCTTCCTCACACTCCTAACATTCCCATCCTCTTCACTGCCATCCCACGACATATCATCAGTCTCATCCACTGCATTGGATATATATCACTACAGTACTTAAAAACAATCAGTTCTGGTGAGATGTGCTTATAATACATTTATATTTCTTGGTTTATAAACTTACTTGAACCCATGAAGATTCACAATTTTCTCCACAGATGGTGTTAAGAATTTTAAATACATGTGTTCTGGATTTTTGTGTTGTGTCTGTGGTCTTATCAGAGTTCATGGCTCTTTTGATGGTTTTTAATTTGTGGATTGGTCCAGGTTTTATTTTTGAGTCTTGTATTAATTTTTCAATAGCCATTTTCCTGTTACTGCCCTTGGACTACATCTGTTCTCAGGCGCATATCTTAACAAATTTACTGTTTCTATGGTGCCAAGTGACTGAAAGTAGCTTGATGTAAGGGGTTCACCAAGTTAGGTGCTTCTTTGCCAGAAGGCTTCCAAAATGTTTTGCTCTGTTCTCTCTTTTGTTTACATATGATTTGGCAATGCAGCCCTTGGTTTGGCTCTGCATGGTCTGGTTGAGAGTGGTCTGGTTTTGCACTTCATATGCAAATTTAAGATGACCTCACATATTTAAGCACCAAATTTAAGGAAAAAACCTTGTCTTGCATTCAAGTAAATATGAGACTTGAGAGTAAGAAAATAGTAAAACTCAGAAAATTCTATTAACTTTTATTTTTCTGTGAACTGAAGAGGACTGTGGTTACTCCATGTCAGTTATGGAATACCTAATTCCAGCACATGAACTCCATTAAAACATAGGTTGGGAACCATTGCTGTATATGATACGGCTTATGAATCCTGTCGATCAGTCAGAAAGGAGCAATGTACTGACTGCAGCCCAGGAAAAAAGATCCCACCAGGAATGTGATGGATGTGCATGCGCAACATTTCATGGCAAACGAAAAGTTTCTACTACCCATCTTGAAATGCCTGATGTTTTCGGTCTGTGTGTAGTAGAGCAATCTGTCACTTGTACCAGTATCAGTCCAGTAGTTCGCCCTATAGCCAGCTGTCCCCTGCACCCCCCCCCCCCCCCAAGACATGCCCACCACCCTACAGGGGATCTTTTCATGAGCTGCCATCAGTATTACTATACTGCTCAGCATGCAAGACTGACATACCAGTATAATGACACTTTTCACACTAAAGGTTTCTAAAGAGTTCAATATCACAGTGTCCCAAGTGTAATTTATTCTACAGAAGGTATTACAAGTACAAATACTTTTACAGAGAGGACAATATCATCAACAACCAAGTGTATTTCTTTCCTTTATTTATCACCTCCTGAAAGCTGTGATTATCATGGTGTCATGTGTAGAGACGTATGGTTTTGTCAGCTCCACTGGAAAACACCCAAGGCTGTGTTGGGTGAAAAGTGACATCAAATATACCGAAGTCATTGTAGGATTCATGGTTGCTTAACCTCTTGAGTGGTACAATCAATGGATTCTGAAGGAGATCACTGAAAACAAGTAAGTACATCTTCACTAAGTTTCTGATTGAAAAATCATATATTCTGGGATGTTACACTGTGTGGACAGCTAAGTAGTTATCAGTGCTTTGAAGGATCATAGTGCTTTCATTTTCAAGGTTAGGCAGTCAAGAAACATCAGTAACTATTTACAAGTGAACATGGTGTAACATCCCAGAAGACTTGAAACTTCAGTGACACTGCTATGACAGACAACCTAAAATCCCACAAGTCTCTATGATTATTAAAATCTGGCGAATCATGTTCACACATTTTAAAGTAGATAGTGATGGTGACAGAAGTCACTATGTTGCTTCTATAAATATTTCACTGAAAGAAAAAGCTTCAACAATCTGAAATGGGTTAAAAGTCTTAATTTCCAATAAATTGTCACTGTACACTAATTAGTGATTATTGTACAGTGACAATTTATTGGAAATGCAGTATGAATTACAGAATGCATTGTTAAATAAACCATAAATAACTACATAAATAAGCACACCACAATGAAAATTATCCCCACAATCATCAAATCTTTCCCTGTAAAGCAGGAGGTACAAACATTTCATCTACGAACAGACAGTCAATTACTTACTTGTAAACCATCCCGTGACAGACAATAAGGCTACGATCATCTGATCCTGATGCAAATAGGGGGTACTGCCTGTGATATGCCACACCTCTCACTGCTGTTCCATGCAGACGCAGCGTCTGATATGGTTTGGTTGAGAGGTCTAGGTCAAACCACAGCATTTTACGGTCATATGTTCCAACCAAGAGGTTGTCCCCACCTACAAGTCAATATTTATTCATCTTATATAAATAGCAACACAACATGCACATAACATAAACATAACACAGCTAGGAGTTCTGGGAAGAATTAATGATGCCCATGTTTGATTTAAATCCCTGAAACTGCACAGGAAGGAAAAGAATCATCATAAATCAGTACTTGCACAATTCCTTGCCAACAGATTTCCATCTGGTGATGGTTGATGTGTGGAAGTGGGTTGTGTTGGCAACATTTCAAAGGAAAATGCTGTCTTCATTTTCAGGGTTACAGCTATACACTAGCAAAACTACAGTAATGGTGACACAAAAATTATAAAATGCAACATCTGAATTATTAACTTCATATCTTTCAGGCACACATCAATATTACAGATGAATAAATCAATTTTATTAAAATTATAATTCATAACATTTATTGGCAGTGTAAAAATAAAAATGTTCATATTCTGCATAACTATCCACCAATTAATACTTTACATTAACCTTTAATCAACCTACATTCACATATGTGAATCAATGCAAAAAAAAAACCTAGATGTTAATATTACATATTTAGGCAACAAGGAAATGTGTCTCATTTTTAAGACATGCTGCATAATCTCTGTTTTGATTTCCACAAAATGCCATTTATTTCATAATTGTATCTTTTTCTGTTCAAACAATGCTCATGTTTTTCATAAACCATGCACTAAAATTTAAATACCAACCCAGTGATTTAAATGTTCAAGTTCTGACATATTTATGGATATATAAAATTACATTCTTCAAACTGTTCTTTAACAAAAAATTACATTTCTTCTTGTATATTGTTGTTCTGTACTGTACGTGTAAAAATTATCTAAATGAATTACCTGGATGGATGGCAATAGATGAAATCCACTTAGAATTTGAATATAACTTCTTCACTAATTCCTGCTTAGCCAAGTCATATACCCGGACAACCTTCTGTGTCTGTAGAGTAAATCAAAATTGTTACCACGCTTTAACAACAGGGACACGAACTATTGTACATAATGGCTTTGCAGAGTCATGAAAGGATGACACCATTATGGACGGTAAGATGGACATTCAAACTTTAGACTCTAAAGGTAGTGACAGAACTGTCGATAAGTAATCCACACAAACAGGGAACAAAACAAAATATAGGGAGTCTCCACCATATCGAAAAATAACTCTTATGTCGCAGCTAGATCAATCTAATTTTAAACAAAATATACAATGATTTTATACAGTATTTAATCCAACAAATTGCACAACCAATAATATATAATCATTTTTCATTTATGATGTCCCTCCCATGTGCTTCAGCCTCTACAAGGCCAATTTCAGAGAGGCTGTATACAAAGGAATACAAAACCAGCAAATTCGTCAAAGTGAGAGTATGGGGTACACAGTAGTCCACCATGGCATAAACATCAACTGACAATACCGGGATAACTCCCTTCGAATGAAGATAACAAAATTAATATAGATGTTTGTCAGCAATGAAAGATAAAATATTGTTAAGAAATGCTAAACATTTGTAATTGATTTATATTTTAAACATTTTTAGCAATTTTTATTGATAATATTGTATTTTAACTCCACACATGCACATCTTCAACAGAATTTGCTGTATTTGTATTCCTGTGTATAGAACCTCCCTGATGATGGCCCTATATAGGCTGAAACATGTATGAGGGACAACACAGATGACACATGATTACTTATTATTGATTGTGAAATTTGTTGGAATAAATACTATATATTCAGTCTATTGCACGGAATATGGATTACTTTAAATACAATGATGTCCTCACTTCTGAAGATATTACAGCCTAACAGCTTGAAGCATGCTGCTTCTTGTTCAAAAAAGTGCGAAAGTATTGATTTGTTTGTTGTTCACACAACATTTTGTAGCAAACAGGGCAGATTTCACAATACAAACAGTTTCAAAGAAAGAAACGTTTCTTACCGCAACAAAGAAGAATGGACGTATAGGATGGAAAAGCACACACTGCACCAAGCCTTTTGACTTGCTGAATGGTACCTGTGATCGCCGCTTTGACAACTGATGGATTATCACTGAACGATTTTGTCCGTCAGGCATTACAGTAGCAAAGTAGTCCCCTCTACCATGCCATGTGACCTACATATAGACATATTATAATTATATTATAAAAACCTTAATATACTGAATTCAGCAAAAAATCACAATAGACTGATCAATGTATGTTTCTAGACATCACCTGTCTCACTTCCTTAAAGTGATTGATTATAACACGAATCCCATTCTTCCAGATATCTTCAGGTGCCTGTTCCCACTGTACGGCTGTCTTCACCCTTTCCAGCACTGGAAAAAAAAATATATATATATATATATTATTAACCACTAATTACTATGTATGACAAAGTTTACCCATATGTGAAAAAAAGTTTCATTGTTAAAGGTTCATAAAGGGTCCAACAGAAATGACAGAAAATGAATAATGTAAAAGCAAAAAACTGGTAGACTGAACTGAGAAGATGTTAACCCACAGCATACAAAAACATTACCATAACAGAACTTCAAAACTTTCTTTCTTGCAAGGAATTCACTGTATTCATGACACTAAATTCGAAGAAGTGTGAATTATGTAATCACATTGTCATCAGTTTTTACTTTCAGTCTCATGAAAAGCATATTTATTAGTGAATCAGTAAATGAGATTTCCCCCAAAAACCTGTGCTCAAGAAAAGTATGATTTGCTTAATGAATCAGAAACTGCAAGATCAATTAAAGATACACACTTAGATTTGAAGTTGATGACTTATGTTGCAAAAGAACAAAATACACTTATGCCCAAAACTTTCTAGGAAAGGCACTGTAAGCTGCAGAAGAAAATCTTTCTGTACCCTCTGAATTTCTAGGTAAGTGAAATCTTTTAGTGTAATTTCATTACCAGAATTTTCATTTAAAAACAAAAGCTACATTGAGAACTGCACTAACCAAAGAAATGTGACAAATTATGTGCCCACATTTTGTATGAATGAGACTGGAATCATAAAATATGAGCATATGGAGGTGACACAATCTTAATGAGGTACATATTAAACAAAACATTTCAAATGTTGAGGCCTTCACTCTTCTGGGATATTATGTGACATAGGTTGGTACAGACACTCCGCAACTTACACAGTAGTTATGTTCCGTAGGGTCTGTTGCAAGTTTAATTTTGCACAAATCAAAACTGATTACACATATGGTCAACTACATACCTACATACACAGGCATCCAGCCAAAATCCAAACTCCAACACAGCGGAACCTAACTGGCTGTAGTACGATTGCCCCACCGCCTGCATTATCACCCAACAGTATTCTTCCACCACTTTCATCTCATTATACTGTCATTCCCATAAGGAAAAATTTGGCATGCATTTAAAAAATTTTACTTTTTTTTTTTCACTTTCTTAAAATTGTGTAAGTCTGAAACTGTCTATGTCAGGGAGTGCCTGGAGGTGGTTACCGAACACCAACCTACACCACATAACATACCAAAAGAGGAAAGGCCTCAACTACATCATTATGGCAGCCTGAAAGCTCATAATTTCAAACTTTACCTATAACATCCTGTTCTGGTGGCTCATCCAGTAGTGAGTCTGTCTTAGAACATATCAAATGGTCACCTACTCCAGGGTTAACCAAGAGAACCTTACGATCTGCTGCAACAGCAATGAGCGACAAAGCCTGGTTTGGACACCAACTTACAGACCGTACCACACCACCTACAGGAATAGTACGAACGCAACGTCCAGTAGCTATCTCCCACACTGAAAAAAAGAGATAAGGGACTGTAAATACCTCAATTATCCAATTATAACATGATTTTATACATAAAACAATCACCCTCCAAAGTTGAAAATTTCAGAAAAAATTGTATTCCATGTCATGATAAAAACATAGGTATATAACTTCCACGTCCCATCTCCTCATAATGGACTGTTTTAGGTCCACAAAAAGGTTTTCTAGTAAAAACACGCACCAAGTATTCTTTGTCTTTCACCCAAGACCATATACAGTGAAACCTCTATCCATCGTTTTTCAGGGGACCGGAAAATTTGAACGATACATACGGGTGATGATAGTACCGGGAAACCATTAAAAATTATAGATAAGAACAATTTAATGATAATTATTACTTCTTGCTGAGAAAATCTTTCATTGACGTTTGTTTTGAGCAAATTTTACTCCTCCTGAATTCAAAGTACGATTTTTCAAGGCCTAGAACACTTTCACGATCACTGTCACTCGTGCTGTGCGCATAAAAGAAAGATCTTACTTTCATCAGCGCTTCATGCGTCTCAGCAAAGCTCGGCACAACTTCGGGTTCGCCACAAGGCTCACGCACAGCTCCTGCACTGTTTCTACACCACAGGTTGCCACGTGACTGTCCACAGAGACGTAGTCCTCGAATTTATCTTTGTTCATGCCACTTAACTTTTCCCAGTCTTGGCGGAAATCGTCGTCATCGTTGGTCAATACGACGTCACTATCGCCTGAAGATTGTCCCTGCACGTAACCAGCTTTCCGAAAACAATTTTCGATTGTCTGCTGGGTTACTTCTTGCAAGGCTGCCACAGTGTAGTGCAAAGCTTCCAACACGTTTATCTTCTTTTTCGTATCTTTGCCTGCATCCATTAAGCAAACAGCTGTTTGCACGAAGCGTTTTCTATAAAGCTGCTTATAACACTTTATTACCCCTAAATCAAGGGGCTGGAGCACACTTGTACAATTTGCCGTGTACCGTATGACTTTTACATTTCTTAGAAACGATGTATCCTTTGGATGTGCGGCACAATTGTCCACAAAGAGGAGAATGTTCCTGTTTTGTGCACCCATACTTGCCTCTAATGAACGCAAAATTAAGAAAAAATGTCTGTGGTCATCCACGCTTTATTGTTCGCGTGGTACTTGGTGGGTAATTTTTTTACATTCTTGAAACATCGCGGTTTCGGAGATTTTCCGATAACAATCGGCACTTGTTTGTCAGTTCCATCACTGTTAACACAAAGTAAAACAGTAAGTCTGTCTTTACAGTTTTTCTCTCCATGACAAGACTCTCCTTTGAGAGCCAAGGTTCTATCAGGAAGCACGTTGCAGAAGAGCCCCGTCTCATCCGCGTTGTAAATATCACGTTGTTCGTAGCCCTCCAACAAAGATGGCAGTCTTTCCAGCCACGCTTCCGTGCTTTCGCTGTCCACTGCCGCACTTTCTCCGACTAACTTCTTGTATACTAGGCCAAATAAGGCAGACGATACATGCGGGCCAACGACGGTAACGGGAACGATGGATAGAGGATTCACTGTATTGGGCCCAGGAATAGTGTACATGTATTTTCTGGATGTCATGCAATTTTCCTCTTTGGTATGCCAGACAACCAGCAGTTTAAAACTGGGATCATACACAGATCACAAGAAAGATCAAATCTGAATATGACACACTCTCTTGCTTCAACACGATTTATTCAGTCTTTGTTTTGGCCTTATAAATTCCAGTTTTCTGCACCAGCTTGAGCACCATACAATTCAAATGTTCACTGGGGGAAAGTGTTTTCCTGTTCAGACAAAAAGGTTGTACTCTTAATGTTATACATATTCAGTGCAGTTGCTTTACATATGAGTTTTTATTACCAACAACTGCTGCGCAGTTGTGGGTAATAAGAACTTATATGAAAAAGTTGTACGTTTAAAGGGACAGCACTGTTCCATTCGTTCATTAAAGGTTAATGGGTAAAATGCAAGATTATTTCCACTGCATAGACCATTCTCTCCATCTGAGTGGCTGTTAAGTGATGAGCATATGGATTCAGGCATAAAAGATGTTGCATCACTATAAAATGTCCCTGAAGAGAGAGCTAAAGCTCCAAAAATAAAGCACCAAATAAACTGTGGAAATGTGGTGGTAATGGTCACAATGTGGTATAATTATTACTAACCAACCAATGCCATACAGCAAAGTTCCTCCTGAGAAACCAACAGTTTGCTCATCTAGTCAAGAACTTCCTCACATTTAATGGAACCTGAAGGTTCATACCACATCCCAACATTAATAATTACATGAGACAGAAATGTACAAACACCAACATTTTCCAACTCAAGTCAACTCAAACTTTCTCTAATATACTTTGAAACAAAAATCTGAAATTGTTGTTAATTTCTGTCTTTCAGAATGAGCAAATGTAGTTTCATAATGAAATGTAATTGTGTGTTTCATATTACTGCTGCAGCCCAAGCTGTTCAATTTAAGTGTCCACTGCAGGATAAGGTGCCAACAATACTGTTACCTTAAATTTGCACTGGACCTAAATAAAGGTTGCGAGAAGTGTGAAGTTTCGCAAATAATGTCTCCTGGCTAAGATCTTATCTGTAACACTGAAATATACAACTGAGATTTTACCTTTGATAGTTAGATCATCAGATCCAGAAACCATATATTGCCCTTTAGGTTCACAAGCTATGGAACGAACCATATCTGTATGACCCTCGTAGACCATGGACATAACAGTAGGGAATGGCTGCAGATCCTTCGGATTTGGCAACTGAGGCAATAAATCTTCAGGCTGAATAGTCAACTGCAATAACAAGAGCAATGAATAAAGGTATGTGAAATAATGACCTACCATATGCAGGTACAAAGAAATATGAATTAACAACATGTGATTTTACCCTGGGTGTGTAAGAAATAAGCATATCAAACTGAATAAGAAAAGTGTGTTATTGAATACTACCTCAATAATATGTCTTGATTCTCTCTATAAGCCATAATAAATTGAGAAGACCTGACACAACTCAGTGGATTGTAAATGAGGTTCAAATCACTAGTCATCAGACATCTCCACTGATGTAACACACCACAACACCACCAGTGCAGTGGGCTCATTCAAGAGAAGTGACTAAACAGTTGCGTGTATATATTTTATTTACACTTCACTGAGCTTCTTAACTTTTTGAATTCAATTGGTCCAGGTGTAAAACATGTGAGACAACAACATAACCCAGGCATATACAGTGGAACCTCATTGCATCGTTCCCGTTACCTTCGTTTTCCCATATATATCGTCTGCCTTATTTGGTCCCAGAAATAGCCCCATATAAAAACACTATTTTTTCCCACCTCCCTCGTAATTTGAACTGTCGTTTCATCGCATCGATCATTGAAAAATCACGGTCCTGACGCAACATTTTCCCACATGGACAGTTTTTTTTAAATTTGAAACAATGATTTAGTGTGCTGTGCGCGCATGTATTGCTTTCTTAGTGCTGCCTGGATTGGTTCCATCAAAAAGTATGGAAGTGCATTCTGTACTCTTTGCTCTCCATCCTTTTCTTTGGACTAGATGAAGACTTGGCAACAGTGTTGTCAAGCTTTACTTCATTGCAAGTGGTTCTGTGCGTTCTGGTGTGCTTCATAGTTTCATCCGTTACCCTGGTTTAACCATTTCCATCGTTTATTATCCTTTTCCTATAATATTTTATTTTTGTTATTAATTCATTCCTGTTTTTAATACTTCATTATATTTTATTCGTTATTCATTTTAAAATCCGTGGACCATGTCCCAACCTAAAAAGCAAGTGAGAACTCTGCACAAGCGATTGAAAATAGTAGAAGAGGTGGAGAAGAATCCTGAAGAGAAACGTGTCGACATTGCCAAACGCCTTGGATTGGCTCCAAGCACACTAAACTCCATATTCGCAAAGGACGAAATCCGACAGCAGACAGAAAAATGTGGTAACGCCAGTAAGAAGAGGAAAACAGGGAGGGAGTCAACATTCGCAAAGTTGGAAAGTGTACTCTTCACGTGGTACCAGCAGGCACGGACGTCGAATATTCCAGTTGATGGAACCATTCTTCGTGGAAAGGCAAAGATGATTGCAGCGCAGCTGAATATAGAAAATTTCACTGCATCCAACGGCTGGATAACAAGGTCTAAGGACCGGCATGGCCTAGTATACAAGAAGTTAGCCGGAGAAAGTGCAGCAGTGGACAGCGAAAGCACGGAAGTGTGGCTAGAAAGACTGCCATCTTTGTTGGAGGGCTAAGAACAACGTCATATTTACAACGCGGATGAGACGGGGCTCTTCTACAACATGCTTCCTGATAGAATATTGGCTCCCAAAGGAGAGTCTTGTCATGGTGGGAAAAACTCTAAGACAGACTTACTGTTTTACTTTGTGTTAACAGTGCCAATTGTTATCGGAAAATCTCCGAAACCATGATGTTTCAAGAATGTAAAAAAATTACCCGCCAAATACCATGCAAACAATAAAGCGTGGATGACCACAGACATTTTTTCTTCATTTCTGCGTTCATTAGATGCAAGTATGGGTGCGAAAAACAGGAACATTCTCCTCTTTGTGGACAATTGTGCCACACATCCAAAGTATACATCGTTTCTAAGAAATGTAAAAGTCATATGGTACCCGGCAAATTGTACAAGTGTGCTCCAGTGATTTAGGGGTAATAAAGTGTTATAAGCAGCTTTATAGAAAACGCCTCATGCAAACAGCTGTTTGCTTAATGAAGAAAGATAAATTTGAGGACTACATCTCTGTGGACAGTCACGTGGCAACCTGTGGTGTAGAAACAGTACAGGAGCTGTGTGTGAGCCTCGTGGCGTCCGGGAGTGTAGAGGGGGAAGGAGGAGGAGAAGAAGATGGCGAACCTGAAGTTGTGCCGAGCTTTGCTGAGACGCGTGAAGCGCTGATGAAAGTAAAATCTTTCTTTTATGCGCACAGCACAAGTGACAGTGATCGTGAAAGTGTTCTAGGCCTTGAAAAATCGTACTTTGAATTGAGGAGTTTTCACAAAACAAATGTCAATGAAAGATTTTTTCCAGCAAGAAGTAATAATAATCATTAAATTGTTCTTATCTATAATTTTTTATGGTTTCCCGGTCTATCGTGTTCCCGTATGTATCGTTTTTGTTTTCCATCCCCCTGAAAAACGATGCATAGAGGTTTTACTGTAGTTAAAATGCAGTGAGTGGGACTGCACAGAGAGAATTCTGGTTGGGAAACCTCTCAAAAAATGGCCACTTGAAAGATCAAACAGAAAAGAGGAAAACAAAAATTAGAAGGATCTATAAGGGGATGGTGTTTGTAGAAGGGAAGTGGGTGAAACTGGTTCAGGACTGTAACCAATTGCATGCTCTGGTAGCAGCAGTGTTACAACTTTGTGTTCCACTACCATATCAGTTAACCCTTTGGCACCGAACATTACAGATCTGTAACACACAGCGTGATGCTCAAATGCCAAACGACTATTGCCGGTGGCAAATCAAGGTTGCTCATATGCAGCCCTTTAAATTCTGTGCTGCTGCAGTCTTCTGTGCAGCACACCAGGCATTTAATTAGAGGGCAAAAGGGTTAAATGTAATTTAATACTCTGTTACTGGCACTGGTACTATCATGTCTGCAAGTACATAGTGTGGAAAGGGGGAGGTGGGAGGCACATATAAAAAAAGATTGGAATAGGAACATACTTCCACACATATTGTATGTGTACATTACTGTACTGACAATCCAGCTGTAAATTTTTGTAGATCACATGATGGCAGTGTCAAATATCAAAGAGATTTCAGGGAGAAAAAAAAATTCAAAGTTGCACCACACTCTTGGTACTGGTAATATGTATGCAGGATTTTGGGCTTATGGCATGGAAAGTGTTAACCAAATAGGTATTATATTACATGTAGTAGAATAAACAGCAGAATAAAAGCTATGTCTTACAATGGTGGTACTAACCCTCATTTTCCTGGCTCTGGGACACAGATACAAATCCAGACAGCGTTGGAACCTCTCATTGACAAAACGATCATATGCTGGAACTGCACGTAAAGAGTTGTATTTCTGGGGAATGAAGTGAAGTTTCCTCTTCCAAGGTGTTGTTTTCTGTTTGTTCCACACCTTAAGCTGTTTCAACACAAAACACTCATAAGCATTCTCTTACTGCTGTACCTTATTCAAGAGAGCAATGAAGGAGGGGAACAGTGCCTGTACATGAGACAAATGGCAAAAAGCTGTGATTTAATAGACTGCTTAGCAAGATTCTGATACGTCAACATTAACAACGATGGTTCTGTACTCTGAAATTAAATTCTAGATTCACCTCCCAAACAGGCCTGTAAGACAAGGTTAATAAAACAAACACCACAATTCTTTGACTTCCTACATTAAGAAACAATGACCACATTAGATTTTTATGACCACAAATCACAAAATGCACAGAGCACATTTTATTGCCACACTGCTCACAATTAAGCAGGACACATCACTGCTGCATAGCAACCAATGATACTACCCAGTATGGAGTGTTCTGTCAGGTGAAAAAAAAAATACTCCCTGTAACATCCCAGTACTAATAAAAACATGTGAATACAGCACTCTTACATTTCGTTATTTACAGCAGAATACTAAATATTTATGTTCAGATTATCTGACTTCCGGATTATGTGTGCACCCCTTTCCTTTACGTAAATGCTGATGTGTTAACTAGTTTTTCCCCACAGAAGATATGGTCAAATAGCACCTGTTTGTTTTTGATGCTTTATGGTCAGCATCGTTGGTGGGGTGGGGAGGTTTGTTTCAATGGGCATGTTATAGTTTACAGGTGATGTTACGGGTGCTTCATCTTTTTCAAATATTGGTGTCTCACAGTCGCTTCAATTGCAGTATATTAATTTCTCAGTACATCTGCAATAACTGTCACTAAAACAACAAATAAAAAATATACTCCACAGCTCAACATAATTACCTCTCTTTTGTCAAAGAGATATTCAGGTGGAGGGTTGTATGACTCAGCATGCCCTGGAAGATGACGTTTGGGAGCAGGAATATGATTCTGTATGCGTCTCATATGTTCCACTCCTTCATCTGTTTGCCACAACATGTAAAATGTAGGATCCTGGCTCTGTTTCTTCTGCTCTCGAGGTTTCATCCATCCCATCTTTATTGCATGCACCATCTTTGCCACCTTTCTTGCTTCAATCCTGCTTGGCAGGAATGAGCGTTTGTGATCAGGAACTCGAACTATTGGAGTCTGCATGACTTCTGATGTAAACCATTCCACCCAAGGCTGCCAACACAAACAGATATGACAATGTAAATTTTATTTCACACTAAGTCTGTTATCTATCAGCAGTATTATTAGAGCACAAAAATATATTTACTACTTTGTATTAGTGTTGTTATGATTAGCCTGCTTTCCTCCTTGAGAGAGGGGAGGAAAAAATGAGCTCATGAGATGACCATACTGTATGTGTGCATGATCATGTGTGTGTGTGTGTGTGTGTGTGTGTGTGTGTGTGTGTGTTTTTCCACTTCAACTTTTTAACCAACAACACAACTCTGAGGTTATATCCAACAAATTTAAGGCTCAGATACTGTATTTAAATGAGTTCTTCATAAACATTAAACACAATAACTAGAAATCTATGCAGTAAGAATGTACATTTTATAAGTTCTGCTCACAACTGTTAGTACCTATTAACCTTTAAAGTATGAGAGATTTAAATTCTGAAGTAACCACCAATGGCCAGGATTATTTTCACATTAAATGCCCGTTTTTGCATCTGCTGATATTATCCGTTGTATGTCATGCATTTTTAAAGATAAAAATTTCAAATAAATAGTACACACTTAAGAATGAATCCATCTACCTGTTACGCAAGTTTCAAGAAAATTCACCTATTTTTATGCAGCTTAGTTGAAGGTCTTTTTTTTTTATTTTGTTTATTTTTCACTTTAAGCTTCATTGTCTAGATGTATTCTTTTCAAATAGCTCCCGCTCTAAGTGGAGACCATGTGCTATAAAATTTGGAGCTGACTGTATATGTCATATTTCCTCAGGCGTTGTCTAGGTTTCAATCTTAGAATGATGTTCAGGTTTCATGGTAGTGCTGGCTTATCTAAGTGCTGAGGCAAATGAGTTCATATGCAATCAGTGGCAGAGGTAAGTAATGCATACAGACATTCATTGCTCTGGTTAGTGCAATATGGGACCAGAAGCAAACGTCCTTCATTCTGCTGTAAGGATTTCTTCGTGACTTTTTGAATTTTAGGTTCATGCTCATGTCTATCTTCAACTCAACAGTTCAGCCTATTCCCTGTCACAGCAGTAGCCTGCGACAGGCCAGGCATGGCAGACGCTTGAATCACGATCAGAGAGTCAGCAACTGGCTTATGCAGTGTGAGAGAATTTGGTGCCGTGTGTGTTCCGCCAAAAACAAAGAAACAAGAACGAAATTCAAGTGTCGAGAATGCAACATAGGGTTGTGTGCTACCCTGTGTTTTGAGGTATATCACACCAAACTGCATTTCTGAGGACCGACTGACACTAAAATGGAAAGGCAGAACACACAAATGTACATAAATATTACCATTGTCATTACTGAACTGATATTTTTCAGTAGCGTTTTCTTGATGAAATAAAAGGGGGTGAAGGGGTGTTATAAAGGAACAGACTTGTTGGAAGGTCCTTTACGTGTGTGCATTTGCTTCACTTCGCCAATATAAGGAAACAATAAGAACTACTGCCTGGAGATGTCTGTAAATAGTTTGTGACTGCTGGAAAAATCGTAAGGCTGTTAGTAAGAAAAATTATACCTCATTAGTGATAACTTTACCTAGAATTAAATTTCACACAATCTTTTATGGCTATGCAAGCCTTTTAGACAAATAACATTAAAAAGAGAAGTGTAATTATAAATGCAGAAAATTTTAAAAACGACAGGGCATTGCGGGACAATGTTTTCCTTTTTGGCCAATGAGGGCATTTAAATTACTGGGACAGCGTTTTCCCATTCAGCCATAAAGAGTTAATTTTACTTCAGAGCATATGCAAAATTAAGCCAATATTTTGCAGAAATGAATTTCATCTTGCACTTTATAATTCTCACACTTAGACTTCAGAATTCCAGGACAAGATTCAAAGCATTTTCAACTAAAACAGTTTTGCAACATTAAACAAATAATATGAACTTTGTTAATATCAAATAAACAAGGTCAATGTGAATATTTTATACTGTTCACATTTTAGTCTCAATGTATTTTCTTCCTCTGTGGTTTGCAACCCCACTGTATATTCATGTAAATGCCAAGAAGGCATACATGGGCAGCAGAGGTACAGCTCCACTCATTCTTAACCTCAGCACTAGACATGGTGAGTTGCCAACTTTACACCCCAGCTGCTTTACACCTGGCAATGAATCATTGTACCCACAGAACAGGAGGACAGGTGGGCCCCCAGAGCCATCTGAACAGTTTGTAGATGAGAAAAAACTCTTGGCCCTGCTGGGATTTAAATCCTGAATTGTTCAGCCTTTAGCTAAGTCACTATACTGACCAATATATCCTGGCTCCTTCTATTACTGTTAGGGCAAGTAAATAAAAATGAGTTATGCAGGCCTTTAGCTCACATGGAAAATAAGCAATGCATATTAAACCTTAGGTACAAAACCTCAAGAGAAAATATTGAAAATATTACTCCAGAGAAAAAGTATAAAAGGAAGGATGATATTAAAATGGACCTCAGAAAAACAGGGTGTGCAGACATAAACTGAATTTTACTGACTTGGAACAAATTCCAATGCAGATGCTTGTTTCATAAAATCAGGAAATTTGCTGACCAGCTGAGTAACTACAAATCTTTTGAGAATTGCCCAATACCAAGAAGTAAGTCTACAAACAGAACAGGGATGGTAAGGTGGACTATAAATATTTTCTTTGTTCTCTGATATTTTCCAAGCATTACCAGCCTCAAACTGCATCTGTCACAAACATCTGTTACAAAGTGAAAAACATACTACTACAAACATCATATTGCACAGTCAGAAATTATTTTTCTTTGCATTTCATTAAATATTCAGCATATTAAAATATCTTTCAAACAAATGTTGTACAACCTAATGAGATCTATATTTTATCAAAATGAACACTTTTACTATGATTTTCATTTGACAAAATCAGCTGAGTTCAATTTGAGATTTGCATGTGTGCTTGTGTAAAGCAAGAGTTATACAAACCAAAATCAAATTCGCCTGACTTATTTCAGTGTAGACACCAACACTAAATTTCATAAAAGTCTGATTAAACACACAAATTAATGAACAGAAATGACCCTCCTATTGTGCATTCATTTCACTGTACTCTGTGAAAGGAACACATAAAAACTAATTATCAATAAACAGTTCATTTTTTATGAACTGGCCAAGGAAAATAATACAAAAAATTTTGGAATCCAAAACTAAGTAAATAACATGTACCTTCCAAACAGTAAACCAGTGACAAGAACATTATAATCAAGTGCTACCTTTAGCAACAACAATTTATATAAGATGAACTCTGAAATGGAATTAACCTGAGACACATTTTCATATTAACTGCACAAGAATGCTAATACAAAACAATTAACAACAACATTCTTGGGATATGATGTGTAATCTGGTTGATGGGTACCAACATTTCAGAACAACCTGCTGCCTCCACCTTCAGGGTACCTAGAAGACTGTAGTCTTGCCACCACTGTGAGAACCTCAACTGTCACAATACAATTGAAGTTTTTAACAGCTCCAAATAAATTAATGTGCCAAGAATATTACAAGTACTCACTGCAGCATCATCAAAATTTTCATCTGGAATTTTCTGAGCCTGAAGTCGCTGAATGATATCCACATCTGCATCAGACAACACAACATCTTGACCAGTCTGGGGATCTCTTACAGTACGCCTGTAACAAAATTTGTAAGTGAATAAAGGGAGAAATCTCATATAAGATAAACATTGCTGCATAAAACATGTCAGCACATCCCAATTTGCTGCTAACTCAAATTATCTGTTGAAATTCCAAATAAAACCTGACAATGATAAAGAATGTAATGTACTTGTGACAACAACAAATGATGAAATTTGACAGGCAGCTCTACAAGTGAAGAAGTGTGTAATGTACATGTTATATGAAAGTGCAACCAGACTGAAATTTGATAATCTTGATGTACCCAGCTCAAATGAAGCCACAATTTAACTCAAGACCCAGTTCCTCCTTGTGAAAGTCAAGATACCACTCTAGCATGTTGACTGTGGTCATGACTATTTATATTCCTTGTCTCAAGCCATCACATTGAGACAATGGCATTTTTGCACTATTCTAACATGTGATGCTTTGTCACTGATGCTGACAAGTGCTGCAGTTTCCACAAGCAACAGCATACATTCCCTTAAAGTTTGTATGCAACTAGCAGTCACATCATGGTGGTTTGAAAACACATACGTGCTCATACCGGTGACCACAGTAGTGCAAGGTAATGGATATGCAGAAAACAATGGTGTTCAACTTGGCAGTTATGGTAAAACATGTCACAACACCTACCTTCCAAAATTTGTTTCAAAACATTTAAATCACCTTGTCATCTTTCAGTTTACATGTGACCTCTCATCTCTCAACTATTGCAGCTGATAAATCATTGTTATACAGGCTACAAAATAAACACATGTCAATGACTAAATACATTTCTACTTACCAAAAATTAGGATCCTCCATTCTTCTAAGGAAATTGTCAAGTTCGTCTTCCTTAAGAGGTTTCATAACTTTCTTGCCATCCCAGTCATATCCTAGATGTGCATAGTCATTATACCAGTTCATAGGAATGTTACCTACTGTGTTGCGAATGTCCTACAAAATAAAAGGTAAAAATTACTTTTCTAATCATTTATCTCCATATGAAAAAAAAAAGTGAGAATATTATATTACCACCTACCTCTTCATCTGATGTATCACTATTATATTCATCTGCTTTCCGATGTGATCTATTCTCTTCTGCCTGTGCCATCTTGTTAATTATGTTCTTTTCATGATCTCTGCTTAATATTTTGTTTGAAAACATATTGGAATTGCTTACTTTTGAGGAAGAGGTCTGTTTCACTTTGCATAATGGTTCAGCTTGATTAGACTCCTCCTCTTCATGCTCATGTGATAACTTACTTCCCTCTGAACTTTCATCATTATTTCCCTCCTCTTCCTCCTCACCCTCATGCTCAATCTCTTCACTTCCATATTCACTGTAGTCACTGCAGCAGGAATCATCTTCATCTTTTACATTTTCAACTCCCAGAGAAGAAGCACCACTGTCTTCAGTTCCTGATTCACCACCATCTTCACTTTCAAAGACTACTTCATCATCATCTTCACCCGACTCATCTAATTCACTGTCATCATCTCCATCAGAACTGTCCCCATCATTTGTAATTGATGTGAGAAGGTTCTCATCCTAGTAAGAAAACACATCCAACTTACAGCAACTACAACTATGTTAAATATTGGTCTTACTTCTACATACAGAAGTAAGTCTCATTTCTTGGAGAGCACAAGAGCTTCATAAATCTATTTTTTCTATACAGAGTACTTTTTAATAAATACACGAGACGTAATCCTGTGTTTCAATTTATGCCAAACCAAGATTTAACCCATCAGTAAAATTTCACAAATGGTCAGACTTCATGAGTGAGCTCCTGCCTACAGTCACTCTAAACGCTCATGTAATGACTGTACATTACAGTAAGCCTGCACATCTGTCAGTGACTCTGAACTTTACTTACAGTTACTAGTTGAAACAAACTATTCAAACCCACATACACTTCCTCATCTGTCACAAATTACTTTGGTATTGAGGTTACTAACCCTAACACAAACCTCTGTAATTTAAACAATACAACTAATCAGTGTATTATAAGAATATACTGCTAAACATAACAAAGTAACAGTAGTTATGACTGGTCTCCATGAACAATTGCACTGACTTCCTGCAGTCCCTTTATACTTCATGACAGTGGCTTAGTAAACATAATTAGTTTACAGTAACAACTGTGAATATTGAGGCTGACGATATGACCACCCGGTTTGTAATGACACGAAACCTGTCCAATATCATGACTGGAGTTGCAACTTCCACCACTCTGGAATGTAGCATGGTGATAGTACTCAAACCATATTCTGCACTTTAATTTAAAACCCCCTTAAAGTAAACCAATCTAAACATAACTTAACCAGAGGTTTATTTCGTTATCACTGTGGTGTCAGCCACACAATCTGCACAAGTACACCCTCCGTGATTTATGGAACAAGTCACTCTACAAACACAAACAAACAGCATGTCACTGAACAAGCACAGTACACAGAGTACTTAAAATTTGCGCGCTGCACATTTTCATACTACACCCCGATATTTTACCATTAAATTTCTTTCATGCAACCATCACGATTGGCAAGGGGTTTAAAGAATGATTTGTAACGAAAATTATGTTCATTGAGTACTTGCTATAACACGTCGAACACGTGGGCACATACTAATCAGTTATGGAACTCCTCCATACAGCATTTAAATCAGGGATTTATATAAATGAATGTAAAACCTGATACGCATGACTTGTGTCGTCTAATTCTTCCGATGTGTCCGAGACGTCATCGTTTGTGTCTGAAACAACGAATTTTCGTTTATTTCCACTCCCAATAGCAGCCATCTTTTCTCTCATTCAATTCCTGAGTCCTATCTGCGATTGGTCCTATCGAAATCCGTGGTATCGAATTGAACCGAATCGAATTGGCAGCCATTCGATAGCCTGCATGGATCAAGGTAGTAGTGTGTAACTATCGATCTAGATCCAAGTCCAATGGAATATGACGCCGTAGATATTGGTATGGGGAGACCAACGTTTCGGAGGAGCTTGCTGTTTCTATCTTCAGGGCAGTCCAAGAAGAACTCGATAGTCTACACTTGGATTTTTTGTATTCAATTCCATGAATTTGATCACGGATCACCTGCATGTGGACAGTATGCAAATAATGAAAAATGTGTATAACAAATAAAGAAATACAACCTGAAATTCACCTACCCTGCTGTCACCACAATCAACGCCACCACCCCTTCTTCCTACATCTTCTTTTTCTCCTTTTTCCTCTTCTAGCGTTGTTTTCTCTTCTTTTTTTCCACAATCTTTTACCTTTAGACTTCTTGACAGCTCTTCCCCTCTTCTTTATATCTTACAGTGCCTGGCCGAAATGTTTTGTTCTGGGTAATCCCACAGGCCTCTTTCTACATTTCAGTTCTGATGTCCTTCTTGGTACCTTATTTTACCCTTTTTTTTCCCCCTCTTAACCAAATTACTATAATAATCTCTTTTCCAACTCTATTTGAAAACTTTGATTTTAACTTGTCTCTGGCAGTTTAATCTCCAATATATATAGATTATAGTAGATTATATTAGATAACTTTCATAGTTTACTACTAAGACATCTGCTGTTTACTGTCCACAGACTGCTGTTTCTTATTTGATTCTTTTGAATTTTTGGTATAGCACAGGCTGTGTACAGAATTGTTTCCTATTGTATATATTTCATCATCTGTCTGGACTGAAACAAAATCAGACCTGCTGGCATATTGCTATTTAAAGTCTGCAATATGTATATGAAGGTCATTCTGTTTATGCTCAGTGGGTACATCATCTATGCAGTATCAGCATCTGAAATAGAAGCTTTCTGACCACTCTCTTGAATTTCAACTGAGCCTTGATCTCACCTTTACCCACTAACATCAGTTTTCTTCCTTTGTGTCAGTATGAGCTACTCTGATATTCTCCCTAAAATTCAAACTGTTCCATGAAGTTCTATTAAAGATTTTATCTCACAGTGTTCATTCATAACAGCCACACTTCAAACCACCTTCAAACAGAAGGGATGATTTTTTATGGTAAACAGGGATAACTCTAATAACTTGAAAGTACTACATCACAATATACAAAGTCTAAACAGCAAAACTTTGGAACTGTCTCTGTTTATACATGACAATGATATGATTGATGTACTATGCTTTACAGAACATTGGATATCAATGGACCAGATAAGCCTGATAAATGTGGACCAATATAGTTTAAGAAGTAAATTTTGTAGGACAACTTAAAAGGGTGGAGGTTCTTGTATATTTGTTAGAAACTTTCTGCAAACTAAGCAAGTCTGATATTTAAGTGATCTTGGTCAGGAAAAAGTTTTTGAACTATCGGCTGTTGAACTTTTGGACATAAAGATGGTCATTGTTTGTATATATATATATAGATCTCCAGAGAGTGACTTTAATGATTTTTTTAGCAAAATTAGAAACCGTGATTAGCAGAATTCAGGAAAAAAAAAAAAGACCCATCCTTTGTGGAGAATGGAATGTTAATTTTCTTCTTAGCAATCAAAAATTACATAAACTACGAAACTTACTGGGAATGTATAATTTAATCAATAGGGTATCTACTCCAACAAGGTCATCAAATTTATCAAGCTCACTTATAGATGTTATGATAACTGATGGCTCGAATCATGACATAATGATATCAAATATTGACTTGGGTTTTTCGGACCATAAGGCACAAATTCTATATCAGAGAATTGATGAACCATTAATAAATGTAATCCGTAAAGAAAAACGCCATTTCACCCAAGAAAATACGAACGAATTGAATCATATTTTAAAAGATGAATTATGGGGGGGATGTCTTTACATCTGATGATGTAAATACCTCTTTTCACGCATTCTCTGCGATTTTATGGTATCATTTTAATACAGTGTTTCCTTTATTAAAATCAGTGGAAAAAAATAAACCAAAAAATACCTGGATTACAAAGGAATACTTAAGTCCAGGAACAGAATGTGTTTTCTTAATAGATTAAAAAAATAATTTCTCTATCAAATAAATTGTTGCATTATATAAAGAAATATCAAAAACTCTACAGAAAAGTAATAAAGGAAGCCAAAAGGATGGAAGTGGAAAAATTGGTTGCATCTGCTATATATAAACCAAAAAGAATGTGGAAGTTAATTAATAATGAAATGGGAAACACAAAAAAGTTAATCGATAACATAAAAATTAAACATGGTTCAGATCTAATAACGAATCCCCAACTTATTTCAGATAAATTTAATTCTTTTTTCATAGATACCATTGTGGAACTAAAATCTAGGATTAAACCGACAAATCCAGACTATGTTTCACTAAATTACAATTTTAATTCCATCTATCTATCCCCCATTACAGAACATGAAGTTGAAGGTGTTATAAAAGAAGCTAAAGAATTCCTATTCGATGGGATATGATGAATTCCCAGAAATAGTAATAAAACACTGTGGTCAGTACATAATAAAACCTCTTGTCTATATTATTAATCTATCATTTCAATGTGGTACCTTCCTGGATATGTTAAAGATATCAAAAATAAAACCTATTCCAAAAGGAGGAAATAAATGTGACATTCAAAATTACAGACCCATATCAATTCTGTCAGTATTCTATAAAATACTGGAAAAGGTAATGTGCAAGAGATTAAACTCACACATAGAAAAAAACAATATACTTATAAAAGAGCAATTTGGATTTAGGTGTGAAAAATCTGTAGAAAATGCCTGCCAGACATTTCTAAATAATATACAGGAAGCACTGTAGAACAAACTCCAAGTAATAGGAATATTCTTAGACCTAACAAAAGCTTATGATGTCTTGAATCACCAAATGTTACTAGATAAACTAGAATCTTATGGAATTAGGGGTATTGCTAATCAATGGTTTCAATCTCATACTTGTCAAATAGAACTCAGTTTGTTGAAGTTACACACTTGGAAAAGAAGTATACTCAAATAAATATGTGTCGTCTCTTTGGAAGAATTCAAGTGGTGTTCCTCAAGGCTCTATTTTGGGACCCATTTTATTTCTATTATATATAAATGACTTGCCAAAATATGTGCAAGATGTTCAAATGGTTCTTTATGCTGACAATATAAACATACTTGTTGTTGATAAAGATGAAAATACGCTTACATGTAAAATAGCATATCTAATGAATCACTTAGAGGCATGATTCAATAATAATGTATTAATTTTAAATATTAGGAAGTCATGCGCTCTGTCATTTCACCCAAGACAAAGGGAATTAGTGTGTAAACCAAGTATCTTCTATAACGGCGCTGATATCTCTTATAAAACGGTTGTAAAATTTCTGGGAATTAATATTACAGAAAGTTTAAATTGGCACACTCATATTAATTCTTTATGTTCTAGTCTAAGTTAGGTTTATTTTATTATCAAAACTCTAAAGGATGCTATGAGCTATCACATGATCAGATCAATTTATTATGCTTATTTCCAGTCACGATTGAAATATGGGATTATTTTTTGGGGATCAGTAAAAGATAGCTTAAAGGATTTTCTCATACAAAAAAAGGTGATGTGACTAATTGCGGGGGTTAATAAACGAGTGTCTTGTAGAGGTATATTTTCAGAATTTAAAATTCTCACACTGCCTTCACTTTACATATTGGAAGTACTATGTTTTATCAAAAAATTGGAAGGTAATTTGAAATGCAATTTCCAGATGTATGATTTATATACAAGAGGTAAAAATAAATTATTTATCCAAGCATGCAACACAGCTCTTTATCAGAACAGTGTAATAAATAAGGCAATTAGATTATATAACAAGTTACCAGAAAGAATAAGAACTTTAAACAAATTTTAGATGTTTTAAAAAGGAGGTAAAATTATTGCTGATCTCGAATACCTTTTATTCGATTGATGAGTTTCTTAAGTCCAAACCCTTTTAGACCTAAACAGAGATGCCAGCGTGTGTACATTAATTGTATTTTATATAGTGGTGATTTTATTGCTTGTACAGATGTGATTTGAAATTTATTAATATTTGGCCTTGCTTGCATGTTGTAAGAATTATTGTGACTTGTCCAAGGTCGATGTAGACTGAATGGATGAATAAATTGAAATGAATTGAATTGAACTTAAGACACACAACTACATACCTACCTTGAGCAATAGATTCAAGAAGCACTCGCACAGACTCTTCAGCATACTGATAGTGAAAAGCATTGTATGAATCATCGCCACCTGATATTGATAATAATGATAACAATCATGAACAATTTATGAAAAGTGTGTACTGTCTACTGTCCCATGTAGTTTATTTTGTATCAACAATTGAAGCATAAAGATGTGGACTGGATCCATATGGCTTGTCACAGAGATCAGTGGTAGGAACTTGTAAACATAGAAATGAACTTTTATATTCCATGAGAGACAATTTCTTGATTATATAAATGACTATTAGTGTCTCAAGAAGGATTCTGCTCCATGGAGCTAGTTACAACAAAATAACATTTCACTAAGCATTAGCTATTCAACATGTTGCACGTACATAATTGTCATATTGTGACAAGTACAGTTTGGTTACTTTATTGCTATCCTAAGCACCGTAGATGTCATCGGTTGTCCCAGTCAGTGCAGCCTTTTGATGCAATATATCTGACAAAGCATGCATAGTCTATAAGGAATGAAGGGTGTGGAGGCTGGAGGAAGATTTCTGTCTGGCATTGCTGACTGATCTGGTTACTGTTAGTGTTACAACAGAAGACAGCAAATTGATGAACTGTTCAGGTGAGACATTTGAATGCCTGACTTTAGACCCATGAAGGAGTGCCACAATAGGGTGAACAAAAGATTAATCCAGATACTGACAACCATCTTCAATTGTTCGAGTTTTGTCCAGTGTGAGTGTGACCTGAACTGACTGATCCAGATTGCATCCTAAACTATTCAAATAAACAGATTAGTTTTTTCTAAATTATTAAAATGAAACTAGAATACATTTTAAGCAAATGGAAAGGGTTAGATGTTACCTCTAAATTGGGCCAAATCTAATGAGCAGAACCATAAGCTGGTAGATTGTAGACCATTCTACACAAAAACTGACCTGAAGAAAGCAACACAGTTAGACAGGGAGTAGTATTATGGATGCAATAAGCAGCAGAATTTGAACCTACTGCAACTGTACCCTTGTAATTACATTTGTTCATAGGATATGATAAACTGATACAAGATCCCTGCCATGTCATGTTACTGAATCTTAGTTGTCAATTAGAGGGACTAATTATCCAAGTAGGGTAAACCTTCCATGACTCCTGCTGATGTACAACAAACTTTTGTGAGCTGAGAAGATAAATCCAATAGGCCTTATCATCACACTCTCACACATGGTGTGTGACTGAGTAGAACCTGGAAAGGCAAGATGGCAATGACTTCTCAGATAGCAAGAAAGATGCTCTGTACACTCCTAAATACTGCAGCCAGCTGTTCAGAACTTGTACAAAGGGCTCCCCCATTACAGTAATAATGTTTGTAATTAATATTATAACTGATTTACAGCAAGCAAACTTACAATCACAATTATGTTTATTCTATCTTGAATCAAAATTTTTAACAATAACAACTTCAGAATCCAAACTTTTGCTTAAAATTTCACAAATGATACACAGACTTGCTCAGCATGTACCTACTGCTTTTTGTTTGGAACACGGCACATTCTGATGTTCCTGTTTACTGTAATATTATTGCAGTAATCACCACAGCATGTGAGCTGTGCTAAGTGCATTCTCCATCCATAAAATCTTAGAACTTACAGCAAACATTGATCTCAGAGCACACAAAACATCAAGAATGTGTCCTAATTGTAAACATGGTATGGCACTGAATGAGATGGCAGAGTGATTATAAACAGTAAACAAGTAGTGATATGAGAAGCAATCATGATCTATTCTAATGCATTACTCTGGCATTTGTTTAGAGGGACTAAGGAAAACCATTAAAACTCCTTTTTAGAATAACTGCAAAAATCCTTTACATAATGATCTAAATTTATAAAATCTAAAACATTTTTAATTAGGAACTTAGGGAATTTGTTCACAATTTGCAATTACGTTTTTCTTAATCCATCCCCACCATAATTACATTAACTGTATGTCTGTACAAAAAACATTCATTCAAGCTTTAAAATCATTTTATTCATTGGTATGAATCGACAAGACAACAAACAGTCTTTAAGGCAGAGGCCACACCTCAGCCATTCTTTAAGAGCATGCTCCTCTTACAACACTCAATAAATAAACATTTAAATATTATGTCACACAGCCTCACATTCAACAGTAAAGTTACAATATAGCACCAAAAAATCAAAGAACTGTAATTAATGATAATCATAATAAAGTAAGTAATGTTCATGTATGAGAATACTATACAATTAAGCAATAATAAAATTGAAATAATGTGTCAAAGCTTGACTCTATCAAATACACTTTTCATATATAGTTTCAAAGAATGAATGAAGAAAGAATGAATAATGACGGAAATGATAATCACCTAGCATACCAGAGAACACCATTTAACAAATAATACCATACACTCATTCAAAAAAACGTGGACTCAAATTTTAGCCATATTTTCAGAATTAATGTTTAAACACAATCATATTTTATTATTTGTGATTTTCAACCAAGCTTTCATGAATGAGGAAATTGATATTGTTTATTAAACAGCGATGCATGATCACACTACCACATGGTAAAAAATTGGTTTATTCACTTTACAGTCTTCATTTGCCCTGAATCAAAAGTTCTCATGCCTCTCTCATAACTTCTTTTTCCTCTTGCTCTCTCCAGCTTCTTGTGCTTTTCCACCACAAATTTAGCTGTGCTATTATATGCAAATTTTCTTGGGTATTGTATTACAAAATTGACTTACATAAATTGAGCACAGATATGCAGGAAAATGGTGGCCAACTTACAGTCTATACAACAGCAATGTTCATGCAGTTCAATTACCACCAACAGAATAAAACCAAGTGATGTGAGTGGAAACATTATAATGTGTTCTGAATAACACTAGGCAACATATTTTCCCTTTTTGATCAACATGTACTAAATTGCCAGCTTTAACTAACCAGAAACCACAAAAATGACAGTCAAAAAGTTGCAACAATCAGAGGATTCCATTCTTCTGGGATGTAATGCAGTGTCACATCCCAGAAGAATGGAATTCTCAGCTACACAGCTGCATAAAACTCAAAACTCTTTTAACAGGCAGTTTCCTCATCCTCTGTTTTTATTTAAAGGCCAGACATATGTATGCACATACCACTTACTAAGCAGTATAAAATAATTACATTATTTAAATGAGAATAAAGTTTTATTCACTAATAAAACATCCTATTCTCACATTCTCACATAATATGCAGTATCTACTCCCCAGGTCTGCCAGCATTCACTAAGCACTGCTTATTTTTAAATGTATATGTGCAGGGGCGTAGCTAGATTGGGACAAGTGGTGCAGCCACCCCGGGAAGCAGAGTTTAAGGGGTAGCAAAATTGGTGGAAAAATAAATATTTTAAATGAAAAAATTTAATTTTCTGCACTCAACTAATTTTAAATTATTGAAACAAGTAAAAAGGAATTGAAGGAATGATGGTGATTTTTTTAAAGTTCGGTGTATGTGTGAGAAACAGTCATTCACGTTTCTTCAAGCTGTAACATGCTGTAAAATTTTTACACCCAGTTTTCAAACCAGCATATCGGAATTAAATTCAAAAATTAATTTTCCTTTATCTTACCATAACCTTGCTGAACTATGTGATTAAATATTTTACATGACACTTCATACTTTTAACTGTAGAAAAAACGAGTAATAGCACCACACATTCACTACAAAATAATTCTGTCTTCTGTTACAGTATGTGACAGCTTACTTTACTGGTGTCATGTTTCATCTTCCACAAAACCATAAACAATACTAATCATGTACTTAAGGTAAACTTCCCTTAAAATCAGTCACAGTTGAAATCTTTTCATACAAGAGTCCTACTTTTCACCCATTTTCAAAAACAGTAAACAATAACATAACTGCAAGAACTGAAACACATACAAATTGTTGTAATGTGAACTGGGGATATGTAGTGAGACAGGTGTACAGGATAAATATTCACAGACTGAAAAAAGCTACTTTTTTATCCCTATTTTTGTGAGATAGAAGAATTCTATAGCAGACCTGATATTTTACAAAAACATGTATTTGATGATGGCAACTAAAGTATTTATACATAATCTGTGTTGTTACCTGCACAGATGTGCTCAACCTTGTCTCTATACCAGATTATTTTGAATAAACTGTTCTTAAGTATACAAAAAGAAACACTTAAATTACAATTCTAAAATTATTTTTATTTTGTGATTTTCTGATTGCTGAGATGTGCAACCAAACAGTAACATTTTGTGTTAATATATTAAAATTTTGAGATACATGAACCTTGTAGCAGAAAATGTAGTTCATATAGGCAACAGTCAACTGTTCAGTATGTTTTGTGCATTCTGAAGTGATTCACATTTTGGACAGCTGCCTCTGGACAAATATACACAATATTCTTAAACACGTTCAAAGACCCTATATGGTGAGTAAATAAGGAATCTGTACAAAGATATGTGCCCTTGTAAAGTTGGTATGAAGGAGTAACCTAGCCAACGTTTTTACACTAATATTAATATTCAAATTTTAAGTTTTATTATCACATGTAAAGTTTACCTAAAGAAACATCTTCTCTTCTCTTCTCTTCTCTTCTCTTACTTACTGTAATTATTTCATGACTGTCCTTTGATATATCAGTGTGATTAAACATACACATGGCATATGAATTTACATCAAAACTTAACCATACACTAGAACGTTGAACACAGATTTGTTGCGGTAACAGCACAAACTTCTTTCTTTATAGTCATGTTCTCGCATCTTACCATGCTTCTGTATATCGGACATCAAATTCCTGCAGTGCTGGTAACTTCTGCTTCAGAATCTCAAATGTCTGTGCTGATAATTTGGTGCTGTTCAAGTTTAACTTGCGTAGATTTGTCATGGCTGCAAACAACAAAACTCTTTAGGACCAACAACAATCTTGAATTGTAGAGAATCTCCCAAATATTTTTCTTAACACTTGGCACACTCCAGTGATGAATGAACCCAGTGACACCAAAACAAAGGAATAATTTACCCCCTGAACATACGGAAGGCACAGTATTGTATGTCCAAATGAGACAATCTAGTCAGTCTTTAATTCATGACGGTCAATAAAATGGAGTCCCAAAATATATACTCTGACTCCTACATTAGAAACTTGCAACTGTCATTCTACTTTTGACAATTTCTAAATTTGCTAGTGCATGTGACACCTTTTATATATCTCCCTTTCAGAAGAACTTCTGATGACACAAATTCAGTTATTGATGTTTCTAACATACTTACAAGATAGAGCTGAAATTCCCTTATCAGACACTGGCGTTTCACACAGATTCAGTACTTGTAGTTTGTGCAAATGTTCAGAAATCACCAATAGGCCAGCATCACCAAACTGAAATCAAATCAGTGTAACTCAGTACAACAGTCCTCCACTGACTGACAAAAGAGTGTTAGAAAGTTAGTCTCGAAAGACGACCAGGGCATCATTCACACGGGCATACAATGGCTTGATTCAGGAACTAGGTGAGTGAGCTACGCAGATTATGGCAGAAGCAATGTTTGAGTTAAGGGATTGGAAGCATACGACACAGGGGGTGACGAAGAGTGAACCTGAGATATTAGTGGTACTTGGTTTGTTATGAGACATGCAGGAGGACATACTATTTTGTAATGTACCGTATATTCTCGAATCTAATGCGCATCCGAATCTAATACGCACCCAGTTTTTGGCGACTTCTTAAACGAAAAAAAGTTAGTTCGCGATTCTAATCCGCACCTTTCCTTCAACCACCCCTTGCCCACGGGGCGACTGATTGAATAATATTGGATGTTACCAATGCGTTAAAATCCGACGCTACGCCTGTGGCCGATGAGTCATACCGATAGGGGCGGGGCCTTTCTCAACAGACGTGCGCAATCTCGTCTGAAGCCAGCTGAGCTTTAGTTGTTGAAACGTGGGAGGTGCTTGTTCCAATTTGTCGTGTACCGTAGTTATGGAAGAGGGACACCTGAAATCTAAATGACTCTCATATACGGCGAAGTTCAAACGTGAAGTTATTCGGTGCGCAGAGGAGAATGGAAACCGCAAAGCCGCTGCAATTTTTGGAGTTAATGAAAGCAACGTTCGACTATGGCGGAAACACAAGGCAGCGATCAGCGGGTGTGACGCAGCTCCTTCAGAAGTGGCGCGGTGGGTGTCGGCTGCATGGAAAGCCATCCCGGAGAGCATTATCGTCAGATCTTTCAAGAAGTGTTGCATAAGCAATGCTTTGGACAGAACCGAAGATGACATTGTATGGGAGGATGATGTTGAAGATAAAGATGATAGTGACTGGGTGGAGAGCACGGATAACGATTCAGTTATGAGTGATGACGGCGAGTCTGATGAATAATAAATTATAATAATAAATAATAAAATAATAGATTATTGTATTGTATTGTTCTTACGGCACGTACAGCAGCTCAATCATTTTTCCAAAATCCAGCTCTAGACCGCGAATCTAATCCGCACGCGAATCTAATACGCATCTGATTTTTTAGCCCTCTAAAACTGTAAAAAGGGTGCGCATTAGATTCGAGAATATACGGTAAGTGCTGTAAATAGACCCCAGGGAAAACTTACAAGAAGAAGTATCCTATCAGCAGCACAGAGGGTCTATGATCCAATAGGGTTCTGCTGTACTGTCACACTTTGTCCTAAGCTTCTGCTGCAAGAAAGTTGGAAGGCTAACCTGAGTTGGGATGCTGAAGTGCCAGAAGAAATAAGTGGAAGTTTTATGAAATGGGTGGAAGATTTGACAATGTTGGCTAGTGTGAAGATCCCTCCCCAGGTGTGTCATGCTTATGGGTAGTCAGAAATATAGTCTGCATATGTTCTGTGATGCCTGTAAATCATCCTACACTGCTGGGATATTCTTGAGGAGTAAAAATGGGGGGCAGGTGTCAGTGCATCTGCTCCAAGCCATATCCAGGGTTGCTCCGTTGAAGCAGATTATTGTCCCGAGATTGGAGCTCCTGGCTTGTTGCATTGGGGCATGCCTTTCGGCCTTTGTAAAAAAAGGCATTGACATTGAAGATGTCAAAGAATATTTTTGGACGGATTCTTCCACTGCTTTGCACTGGATAAAGAAAGAAGAACGTTGGGGAACTTTTGTCGGAAATCGAGGGGAGGAGATTCGCACCAAAACCAGAACTGCAGACTGGAGACATGTTCCGGGCCAAGAAAACCCAGCAGACCTACCTTCCCAAGGGTGTACAGTAAGCAAGCTTGTAGAGACAAAATGGTGGGAGGGACTGAGCTGGCTTAGATTAGCAGAGGAAAATTGGCCACGGGCTGAGTCCACAGCAAATGAGGAAGAAGTAAATCATGAGAAGAAAAAGGGAATTGTGACACTTCTAGCCTGTGAAGGGCAAAGGGAGGCATGGTATTTGACTTACTTCTCCAAGTACAACAGAATCCTTAGAATGGTCACATGGATGCTGAGATTTGCTAATAATGCCCAAAGAACACTTCCTGATCGCGCTTTTGGAGAGCTGTCTGTTGATGAGATATCGGTGGCTGAGAAAGTCCTCGTGAGAATTGTGCAGAGAGAAGTGTTTACATCGGATGAAATTCCAAGATTGAAATCATTGCAGGTCTTTGAAGACAAAGAAGGTATTCTTCACATGAGGACCAAAATTATTGAACAGGATGATATGGAGAACTTCAAGTATCCTGTCTTGCTGCCAAGTGATCACAAGCTGGTTACACTTTTCATTCAAGAGCATCATCTGAGGTTGCTCCATGCTGGACTTCATACGTTATTGTCAAAACTGCGAGATAATTTTTGGATAATGAGAGGAAGAACAGACCGCCAGGTGCTTTCAAGATGCATCAGGTGTAAAAGACATGAACAGAAGGGAATACAGGTTGTCCCTGGGACCTTGCCAGAAGACAGGGTGAGAGATGCTTCTGTACTCAAAGTTACTGGAGGTGATCTTACAGGCCCTCTTTTCCTGAAAGAGGAAAGGAAGGGCTGGATCATAATGTTTACAAGTGCAGTAAACAGAGCCATACACCTGGAACTTGTAACCTCTTTGAGTACAAAGGGATTTCTGCTTGGACTTAGAAGATTTATTGCTCATCGAGAGCATCCTAAGGTCTTATATAGTGACAATGGAGCCAAATTTGTGGGTGCAGACAATCTTTTCAAAACCATAGATTGGGCCGCTGTTGAAGTTGATGCGTCTGTGTGGAGAATCCAATGAAAGTTCAACCCACCCACTGCAGCCTGGTGGGGCTGGGGCTGGTGGGAACGCCTGATTCGGATGGTCAAGAAACTGCTGAGATGGGTTCTAGGACGTGCTTCTTTGAGCTACGAGGAGACAATGAGTATAATATGTGACTGTGAGGCAACAGTGAATTCCAGACCTCTGACTTATATTTTTGAAGACACTCAAGATCTGTTGCCACTGACGCCTGCAATGTACCTACAGGATGTTCCACAGGTGGGAGTAACAGATCTGGACCATTTGGATAAGACAGAACAAAAGGTTGAGATATCAACAGCGCTTGAGAGAGAACCTGAGAAAACAATTCAGATCGAGTACCTAAACCAGTTGGTTCAACGACCAGGAAGAGGGGGAAGGCATCAGGATGTTCAAGTGGGAGATGTTGTACTGATTGAGGGTAAAGGAAAAGGAAGAACTTTTGGCCTATGGCAAGAGTGATGGAGGCATACCCAGGAAGAGATGGCTATGTCAGAGTGGTGCGACTGAAAACAGCTGTGGGAGAGATGGTTCATCCCATACAACGAGTCTATCCTCTAGAAGTGAAGACCCCAGTTGAGGTGCCAAACAACAGACCCTAGATGATGTGAGCTCCACCTCCCCTGTGCTGAGGAAAACTGCAACAACTAGGAGTGGGAGACAAATGAAACTTCAGTTCAAAATTTCTAAACTGAGGGTGTGTTGTTTGATTAATCTGTATAACAATCAAAGGTGGGAGGATGTTGGAAATCATAGCTAGTTTAACCCCACTGGTGTTTCACTGGGCGAGATTCTAGCGATAACTGATTGGTAGTAATGAGTGAGTGTACGGGTGGTAACACTGGGACTAGAGAGACAGACGAACGGTATGACATTCATGGCTGACTTCAGCAAGTTTGTGTTGTTGTAGACAGAAGAAATTGCTACATAAAAGTGGTAGTGGAGAATAAAGATTTGGGTAAATTCTTGTAATTCTCTACACTAACTGAAGAGTCAAAGAGTACAAAATTGACACTGACAGAAGAAGAAAATCAACACTGTTTTCTTTCACACCTTACTCAATAAAAATAAGTGTTATAATATCTTCACCTCATACTTTATTTAGTGTACTTTTGTGCAACAGATCACACTGTTACAAACCAATATCTGAAAAGAGATTTCAAGTTCTTACAGCAGTGAACATTCAGATCATGGTTTTTTGTACTGTTAAGCAGGTACCAATGTTTCAAAGGAACATGCTGTCCCCATCTTCAGGACTGAGGAGATCCTCAAAATGAGGGCAGCAGTTCCTCCAGTATTTCGGTACCAGTCTACCAAATACTGATCTGTATGTTGACTGTTTAATTCAATGTTTCCCAAATATACTTTGCTGCAGAAACCTCCAAGTTTTAGGCGAGAAAAAATACAGATACGGAGACCCATAAAAATTAAAAATCAGATGTGGTTGAACATGTTTACATTAATCTGAAATAAAAGGACAGTCTAATGAGATGCCAAACCAAAAATTTTTTGGTTTTAAGTGAAGTTTGTTGTGAGTTGTTTGGTACACACAAACACACACACACACACACACAGATATATATATATATAGAGGGGCACGCGATGGCGCAGTTGGTTGAGGCACTGCGCTACAAACCGAAACGTCGCGGGTTCAATTCCTGATGGTGTCACTGGAATTTTTCACTGACATAATCGTTTCGGTCGCACTATGGCCCTGGGGTCAACTCAGCCTCTAACAGAAATGAGTACCAGGAATCTTTCCTGGGGGGTAAAGGCGGCCGGTGCGTAGGGCTGACAACCTTACCACCTTCATGTGCCGATTGTCTAAAAACCTGGGAGTCTCGACCTCCTGGAGCCCTAAGGGCCTGTCCAGGCCTGTATGGGACTGCTTTACCTTTTTTTATATATATATATATATATATATATATATAGACTAATTCATCCTCTCCATTTTCAATAAAATTTACTGGTGACAGTTCCAATTAAAAAAATTACATAATTAAAGCAACTTCTTATTTCTCTTAAGGACATAATGTAACTTATTCAAGAATTGTGTAAAATTAAAGTCTGTGATTGGAAAAGGAAACCCTTTGTGGAAAACTTGACGTCTAAAAAGCACAGTCTGGGAACCACTGGTCTAGCTGATAACGTTTCGTTCACTAAAGGATTTTTAGTTTTTCACTTGGCAGTTCAAGTAATCCATTAAAAGTGACTCAACACAAAATTCATTCTATGTTGCTCTCATGAATCTGTACAGCAACAGTTCTTACCTGTGTAGCCCACAGATTCAGATACTTCAGGGATGGCAGCTTTATGAGTTGCTCAGCACACGCACTTGTCACGTGTGTGAAGGCAAGGCTAAGGACCTCCAAGTTTCCAAATGAACCACAGCTCAACAGCTGGGCAATGTCTGCATCTGTTGATCGGCTTGGTAATGTCAATTTTCGTGGTCCTCCTTTTTGTTGCTGTAACAGACACATCACCCAGGAGATGTTAACAAAACTACTTTTGAGACTGTGATTGCAAGCACAGCCACAGCAGCAGGAATTTCTTCCTGGAAAGAATTTATTAACAAAGTATTCTCTGTCTATGTAGCCTAAAGCTGAAAGGCAATCCAGCTTATTAAATGCTAGCCATTAAAGCCTAAGGCTTAAGAATATTAAATTTGTTTTGAAATAAGCTCAAAGTTTAGCACTGTAGCCATGTTTAACCAAGCAAATGGTGCGATCTACCGATTTTGTTACATTTTGTAATATTGTGCAATATACTTATGCAATTAAAATGTCTGTAACACAAATTACAAATTATTGCCACTGGCACAAAATACAACTACACAATTTATTCAGAGTTCTTTCAGATTTAGAATTACGCATCTCAGGCTCACATCTCAGCCAACATATATTGGCAAAAAATGAAATTATTGTCTTCCAACAAGCGTACAGCCTCAAGAGGGCCGCACGTCAGTCAAAACATAGAGCTGTTTAATGTGAATACCAACTTACCTAATTAATTAAGTTGTGTAGACGGTAATATTAATTATTTTAAACAATTAAGTAGTCATAACAACATGTATTATCACCAACTTGTACACAAAATGAAAATAAATATGTAAAACACTTCACAAGAGTCCCGACATGTTTCGGTGCACTAGTACATCATCTTCAGGGGAACACACCGAACACTTAAAAATACACACACCCACTTTTAAGTGTTCAGTGTGTTCCCCTGAAGATGGTGTACTAGTGCACCGAAACATGTAGGGACTCTAATGAAGTTTGTTACATTTTTTTTTTAGTTTTGTGTATGAGATGGTGATAATACATGTTGTTATAACAATTTAAATCAAGTAGTCTTTCTGTTGCAAAATAATAAGAATAGATACTGTTAGAATAACAGCAATGTGATAATAAATACTTGGTGCGCACAAGTCAAAATGTAGTTCGAAATGAAATTTTAATGACATTTTCATAGTAGTTTGAATTTAAATTTTCTTAAGGATATTTTGGTTGTAAATTCTGTTTGTCATAAGTGGGATGGTCAAAATTCAGGGACAGATACAAAATTAACAAATGAGCAACTAAATAATGTAAGACTGAATTAATTGTAAGACATGTGTAGCCTTCTACCTACAGAATTTTTGGGTCTAACTGCACAGTGAGAGCAAGACAATCAAATGTACACTTAGCTTCAGGCTTTTCCATTGTAACAGCACTGAAATACCAACAGCTTATACATTCAAAACTTGAAACAATCTCCACTTGAACAAATTAAAAATTTTGACATGCCACCATAATTTCAATGACAGGACTAAGGCTGAATTCTAGGAAAAAGATAGCTGATATCTGCTAGAAAGTACATGATTGACATGTGTAAACAGTGATGCAAATGGTCATCAGTCATTCTTAAGCAAAATTTTGACTTGAAGAATTTCGTTTTTGCAAATGCTTGCTCAGATACATAACTGCTTCTGAAAACCATCAACATTTTTGCTGCAAGTCCTTCTGTGTTAGGAAACTTTGAATATAAGAGACATTTGAAAAATTGCGCACAAGAATTTGAGTATAAGGTAAAATTGTAGTTTTGTATGTGTTAATCTTTATGTTCATAGATATTAGGAGACTAGGAGACAAGAAGCTAAAGATTCTAACTGAATGGTAGTAAGCATTCGCTACATTAATCTGCTGTAATTTATCTGTAAACTGAATTCTGATTTACTATTGTCATTCCCAAAATGATGCACCATATAAGAATTTATGTGATGTGCACTTTAACATTAAAATTTAGTTTCTTTCAGCAAACAATTACTAAATTTTGACATCTCAATTGAAACACCTGTAGTCTGCTTTCTTACCAGCTCATGAAGGTGCAACTGTCGCTGACAGAGAGCTGTGTAGTTATCCCGACCTGAGGGTGTGCTCTGGAGTGTGGAAACAAGCTGCATTTTCTGGTCCTCTTGCTCAATAAGTTCCCACTCCAGCATAAGACAAAGAGCCTCCTGAGCTGTTGAATGACCCCGCAATGCAAGTAGTAGACAAGCTCCAAGCTGTTCCTTTGTAAGCTGTGACAGGAACCACTTGCAGCGACAGCAGCAATGCAGTAGGGTCTTCAGCTGTTGAAGTACAAGGTTTTATGTTCTTCTTGAACCAGTAATACTTTGCATGGCTCATTTGTAGGTTAAATAGATTAAGCCATATCAACTTAAGACATGGATTTTGATTGATTTATTGACTGGTTGCCTGACTGACTGACTGACTGATTGACTTATTTATGATAAGTTACTTAATAATGTTGTTTCAACTGCAGATGTTATGTAATATTTTAGGTAATGGCAAATATAATTACACATGGAGAACAGGAAAAGATTTGAGAGAAATTGCCATGACCCATTGCAATGTACTCTCTGACGTGCAGTAAACAGAATGTGAAAGAATTAAGGATCATAATTTTGTATAACCAATACAATGGCCAGATTTAAATTGGGTACCTGTGCAAAATATTACTATTTAAGTTAACCTGATCAGTATATCTAGCATACATGTATGGTGTTGTCTTCATACAGAAAAATATCTGCAGATTTCAAATGGGTAGGTTGATATCTCTGAATAAAAATAATACTTCTTGACTGTTGTTTGTAGAAACTCTGGTGCCTACACTATTTACAGAACTTTCTTCAATTTGGTCCCAGATGTCAATTGTTTTAGAAAAATTTTTATCCACTTTGATACTGATGACAGAAGTCAACAGTCTCTCTGTTTTGTATGTGTTTTGGGATGAAAAATTTTGTTCTCAAATTAGAGGGTCAGGTAAACTTATCCAGCATATTGTGTTCTGAAGGGTGAATTGCGAAAAAAAAATGTTCACATTTAGTTGTATACTGAAGCATCATAATGAGCATGTATGAAGATGCTTTAATTCTTCAAAAAATGTACTTTCAGTGACATTTTGGAAAGAATAGTTACTATTTTTCTTTGCCAGTCAATAATTTGTTCGGTATATGATTGCATAATTACATTATTACTGAGCATCTTATGCTCTGTATGAAACAGAACGTAAGTATTATGTTACATATGTAAAACTTGCTCTTTGACTACCACTCAAAACAAGTAACCCTTCTGTAAACTTTGTATGAAGAATTATATCTACACAAACACCAACCAGAATTGCTAATTTTACAATATTTTGCTGTTAATGACATGGAGTAACTTAAATTTTTACCATATGGCCCCACGTTTGTCCATCATCAGTACAGACAGAACTTGATGGACAATAGACATGAAACCAGCCTTCTTTTCCTTTGCGGACAGCCTGTACCATCTGGTGTGATGAGCACCTTGCATCAGTTCCAATATGCTCTATCACAGGCCTGAAGCTCCTGCCAAAACCCAAACATAGTTCAACACATAATTAACAATGGAAGTGGTCATTACTCCTTCACAGTTTGTAGTAATTAACAGGGAATTGCAAATATTGATATCTTGTGTCAGAAGTTACAATGGGCAGTGTGCTAATTGCATATCCAATTTCCTGACTATGTTATATTTAAAGAAGGTATCGTATTGTGTCACTATGAGCTGTCTAAAATAAAGTTTATATTATATTTACACACACAAAATAAAACATTTGCACCATACGTGAAATACTACTTTACATATTGAATCGTATTACAATAGAAGTTACAGACCCTAATCATGTACCCACATTTTATGTTGAATACAAATTTTGATGTATAGCATGCCATTTTGAGAATTTTTGGTAAGTTCATATGACCTTCACTTAAATAGTGGCTTTATACAAACCAAAGGAAAATTGCTTAACAACTTATAATGTAGATTCCCCAGATACCAAATTCTGTCTAAGTATGCTGATTATCCTAAAGACACAGTGCGGATGAATCGATGAGGAAACAGATATAGTATATACCCAGAAATTTTGTTCCCCTATAACATAGAAACAAAATTTCTGGGTATATACATAAACGAAAATATGAAGTGGAATAGTCATATCAAATATTTAAGTTCTAATTTAAGTACAAGCTATTACATGATTAATTCCTTAAAGAATGTAACGAGTCCATATATCCTAAGAACCATGTATTTTGCATGTTTTCATGTTCATTTGAGATATGGGTTGACCCTGTGGGGTGGTGATCCTGAAAGTATAAGGATTTTTAGATTACAAAAGAAAGTAATAAGGTTAATAGGTAAAGCAGGCAGATATGCCTCTTGTAGAAAGCTTTTTAAAGAACTTAATATACTTCCATTGCCATGTCTATATATAAGTGAGGTTGTGTGTAATGTAAAATTGAATATGAGTAAGATGAAATGTAATTAAGAAGTCCATGACCATTGTACACGCCAAAAAAAGGATCTTCATGTTCAGTTCTGCAGAACCACTCTTTTTAAAAATTCTAGTGTAAATGTGGGCTATAAAATTGTACAGTAAATTGCCTAATACAATAAAGGAACTAGAAAAGATACGGGAATTTAAAAAAAAAAGACTAAAGTATTTTTATTGCAACATACTTTTTATTCTGTGGATGAATATATGTCTTACTAGGTTTTACTGGTAGGTTTTTCTTCTTATGCACAAGTTTATTATTTTAATTGTTTTTGATAGTTTATATTGCTGTGCCATGCATTGCTGTGTAAGTGTGCATTGGTTAATCTTGATAAACTTTGCATTATATTCTAATTTACTATGTTTTCAATCATTTTTTTTAATATAATTTGTGACTGAAATTGATGAATGTTTTATATGTACAATGTATTTGATGTGTCCAGTGTCATGTGTATGACTGGATGGACTGAATAAATAATCTAATCTAATCTAATATGGTTTCCCCATTATACTTCATTTCATGTATGGTATGCAAAGAAATCATACAACAAGGTGCTGAAGCTGGTGACAAAGAGTTTCACAAATACAGTACTCTATGAGGCTGTATATGTATTTGCATTTAATTATTCTGTGTGTCAAAAAATTTGCCAAGAGACTTCTCATTTTATGTGTCATTAACATATTCTTAACCTGTGTCATATTATGTAAACATATATTACTTGAATATATAGAGTGTTTTATTCCTGCTTGACCGATAAGTCCTGGCCCAACGCTCCACCCAACGCTCTGCAAGTGTTGCGTCGTACCCCACATGTCAGGGAGGTTTAAGAGTCAATGATGGGAGGTAGACAAAAGATTGCAGTGATAATAGCCTTCAGAAAGTCTAATAAAAAGTCATTAGAGCTTTGGGCCAGCTCTGATCGGTTCAAGTAGGGACAAAAACACCTTATATTTTTAATTACAGAAGGGCATTGGATAGCATAATGTTAAGGTGGTGACCTACTGCTAAATCATAAATGTGGTTTAGACACACAGATTAATGCTTACTTACCTAATGAATGGTTGATGAGAAAGAGCATCACTAGGAAATGGGATGGGTTGTAGAAGCTGTGCCAGTATGGGTCTCCAGTCGTCATACTCAGAGCTGCAAATTTGAAAAAAAAAAAATGTTATGTCTACCATGTCCTCCAATTTTCTATCTACAAACACACAGATTAAAATATGCAGAACTATATTTTTGCCTGTTTTTCATATAGCTGTGTAACTTGGTCTCTCACATTAAGGGAAGAACATAGGCTGAGGGCATTCGAGAACAGAGAGCTGAGGAAGATATTTGGTACTATGAAAGAGGAAGTAACAGGAGGTTTGAGACAGCTGCATAATGAGGAGCTGCATGACTAGTACTACACACCAAATTTTGTTAGGGTGATTAGATCAAGGAGGATGAAATAGGCAGGGCATGTGGTATACTGGGAAGAAGTAAAATTCAAATAGGGTTTTGGTTGAAAAATCTGAAGGAAAGAGACCTTTGGATGGGAAAATAATATTAAAATAGATTTTACATAAACTGTATGTGAAGGTGCAGACTGGATTAAGCTAGCAAAGGATAGGGACCAGTGGCAGGATTTTATGAACACAGTAGGGACATATAATAGACACGCTACAATAAAGGTGGCTCAATTTGTGCATCAGTTGGTTTAATTTAGTTTTATTTGACAGTAAAGGAAATTTAATGCAAGGAATTTATTGATCAGCAGATGACCTACAAGCCTTTCAAGAAACACTATACTTCGTGGAGTTTGCTACTTGGTTAGTTAGTGTTACATCTCTCAATATCACTTATTACAATGGGCATGTACAATTAAAACACAGATCTGGAGGGATGTTTAAATGCTAGTGTTGCTGAAGAATTTGGATTATATTGCAGCATTCCTCTGTATCTTATTTTCCTTATTTTATAAGGAAATATAGGCTTATGATATCATCACATTCATGTGTTTGCCCCCCACCCCTCACCATCACAACTGTCACCATTTTAGAACATTTGAACCAATGGACAGATTTTCAAAAACACCTTATTCATACTGCACAATCTATCAGTAACTGCCTGCATGGCCCTGATGTAACAGACTTGCAGATTAACCGCTTTATTGCAAGGTAAACCGAGGTTTCGGAAATGCCACACAGTAGAGCCAAGCAGCTCAGTGACTTTTAGGACTAGTTTCTAGTCCAGCACCAGTGTAGTCTAAGCTCTTTGGTCATAATGCATTTGCTCTCTTCATGTTTTCTTGTTGTCCAGTGCCAAATATTTCATGCAAAACTTTTCCCACTATTTTGCATATTTTTTTTTACATGGCACTGGACAGCCAGGATAATTCTGTTGGAGTTTTAATTCCCTTCATGATAAATATTTCACAAAAATATTGCATAACAAAACCTTTGGTTAAACGCTTTTCCCTTTCACAAACTGAACTCATGCACTGTTTTTAATATCCAGTCATTCCTAAATAAACACGTGAGAGTTAATGACAATATTTGGTCCTTTTGACAAATGAAAGTTGAAATTGACATGAGAAAGTAGGAAACTTAGTCTGGGAAAACATAACAGTCCAGCCAGTAGGGACCTCACAAGTTTAAAAAAAAAAAAAAAAAAAAAAAAAAATTTGTCACAGTGGTCATAAGGGAAAGGCAAGGTGTAATGTACTTATGTGCTAATTGTCCTCAGAGTGACATAATTGTACATGATGGTGCACTTAATTATAAGAAAATATTTTAAAACACATATGCTTGGGAACAACAAAAGAAATGTAAATGAGGTTGCAGATGAGACCAGAAGAATAATAACTTACAGAAGTGCACATTATTATCCAGTTAAAAACACTATTACACTTCTATCTGTTTTCTCAGAACACTACAAACTCTTCTGTATTGGTGTGTTAAAGATGATATCTTACTCTAACAGAAGCATGTATTTCAAAACAGGACTCATAAAAATATAGAGCAGAAAACTTAGGATACTGTATAACAAGGACTTTTGTGGTTTAAGCAGGTCATAATAATTAAATTAAAAAATAAAGTTGTTCCTGCTCTTCATTAACCACCACACCTTGAAAGCATATGGGGGAGTGCGAGTATAGCTCCATGTACTCTTAACCTTAGGACTCTGTGAAAGTGAGTGGTTAGCTTCACGGCCTGGCCATTTTACTCCCAAAGAAAGAGGCCCCTCTTATGCATTGGATAGGAGGCTGGGTGGGCACCAGGGCTAGTATGTTCTGTGCTGGTAATCAAATCTAATTCCTCCATCATCCAGCCCATTCCCCAGTCACTAAGCTGACTGACCTATGCAAAGGATAGTAAAATCTGGTAGATTATGATGAATGGGGAGACAAGGAATGCATACAGAATTTCAGTGTAAAACATCTTCGAAAATAACCTCTTGGATGATCAAAAAGGAGATGGAAAATGACATAATGATTTTAAAAAAACTGCTTCTCAGGACAGAACTTAGAGTGATATGGCTCAGTATCATATCCATTGGCAGCCTTGGGTACTTGTGGTGTTCAACCATTAGCCTATACTATCATAAAATTAGGTATATTTAATACTTATCTACAAAGCCACCATTTTTAATACATCCACATTAAGACAACAGTTGTAAATTACTACTTTATATTGATAGAGAGACAGACAGAACTGACCAGCAATTTTAATGAATTAAATGATACCTTTTTTCACCTCACATGTTGTCATGATAGAAAACATGTTTCTCAGTTAAAACAAAATAATCAGTTTAGGGAAATTGAGTAAAATTTTATGGAAAGTAGAAGCAGTCAATTACAGATACAAAGAGATGGTCATGACCAAATGCAGGTACAACAAACATGTTGCAAAACGGGAAGGGTAAGAATAAATAGCATGTCAAAATTTTGGACAGCACTAATCACAGCACATACTTGATAAAATAAGTCAAAATGCATGACAGGAAGAAAACCCAATGTGTTTACACAGAGTATAAGAGCACACAAATCTTGTGTTACCATCTCATTTCCTGAATAACTTAATTCAGTTACAGTAGCACATTTTTCACACCATCACAGATGTTTAAGGGTGGGCAGGAAACAAATCAATAAATCAATCATCCCCTAAATAACAACATATATTGTAGACTGTCACAACACATTACAATGCCAAAGCAACATGACACTGAAGTAACAAACAAGTTCATACTTACATATATAGGAACACTGTGACATAACACTTTAGTTCTTTGTCATGGGCTGTTTCCTCTGTGCCTTCACCCAGGTCCTTCTTTGAGTTGGGAGTCTCATTTAGTCCTGCTAGCATACGCCGCTCCTCAAAATTGGAAAAGATGGCAGCAAGGCACACTGCCACAAGATTTGGTAGAACACGGGGATGAGGGCATCCACTGCCAGGACCATGGACACTACAGGACAATATTACATGCATTGAATGGATGTCCAATATCATATGGTGTTATGTCCATCAGATATGGTGCAACACAGTAACATAAAAAGTGATAGTGGAAAGGGGTTAAAAATTATTGAATAATAGCCACAACATTCCTGTAACTCTCCTTCCAGCAGGCCAAAATTGGATTGAATCTTAGATTATTTAAAAACTGCAAACTGCTGATATCACATAATACTGAGTAACATGGGACGGTGATTGCAAGTGTAAACGATTCAGCTGGAGGCAGTTATGGTTTGCTTTAAAGTACTATACCAGTATTCACATTGAGTTTAAAAAAACCATGAAACATCTCAGTCACAATAGCCAGAAATCCACACAAAATTTGATCCAGTATCATCCACATACAAGTCTAGACAACTGTTGTTATGCCAATGTACTCTGTCTTTGCTGAGGGACAAACATTATACTTTACCACTTTTAATTGTTGTTGGAGCCTTACCAACATATATGTATACTCACTAGAGTGGAAAATGGAAAAGAAATTAGGTGTAAGGTGCAATCCATAATGAGAACATATATTAATTAAAAGAAACATAAATCTAAATACATTCATGTACCATCCATTTTAAGACCAAAAACAATTACAAATCAGATACACAGAATTTACTTTCACCTTTAAGGAGGAAATGTCACTCTCCATTTAAAGGAAACTTCCTTGAATATTTTGAAACCAAAAGGCTTCAAATTTCATATAAAGAATTACATAGAAACACTTTCCTTTCACTTCTGAGATGGAAATGTCATTCTATATACTAAAAGGTAAAGCAATCCCATTACAGGCCTGGACAGGCCCTTAGGGTTCCAGGAGGTTGAGGCTCCCAGATTTCTAGACAATCGGCACATGAAGGTGGTAAGGTTGTCAGCCCTACGCACCGGCCGCCTTTACCCCCAGGAAATACTCCTGGTACTCATTTCTGTTAGAGGCTGAGTTGACCCCAGGGCCATAGTGTCAATGAAAAATTCCAATGACACCATCGGGAATCGAACCCGCGACCTTCCGGCTTGTAGAGCAGTACCTCAACCAACTGCGCCACTGCGTGCCCCCCATTCTATATACTAATATACACAAAAGGGCCTACAAGATTAAGGAAAAAGTTTCCAAGTTTACTATGTAATACAAATGCCAAGCTAAGCATAAGATCATACACTACCAATAGGTTATACAAGGCAAGCCACAGGTATTTCATCCAACCCACTAATCTGCTTCAACTGGTTACTGGTTACTTTAAAATATTTAATGTGCAATTAAATTTATATTAATGATCATTGTGGGTTATTCAAGGGGTTAACAAAATGTGTTACTCAGATCAACATGTCTTAATGCCCGAACCAAATTTAATGTATGTAACACAATGGGACATAGTAATATTCAGTGTCACCTGTCAGACCTAGCTTAATAAAATGTACAAATAACATGTAAGGAGATTTTAAATTAACCTGCCTGACAGCGTCAGGGCATGATAAACTGCAATTTATTTCATTATACCAGGTGCAGTACATGAAAATAATCCTAGTAATGTTGTAATGTTACAATATATTGTAACTAATTTATCATTGTAGGAAATTTTAAATAAAACAACTAATAAAAGAAAAATATGATTAAAATTTTGAAGAAGGGGGAGCATAATAAAGGTTCCAGTTCTTTTGTTCTTCCATGCTGCAAATTTAAAATAAAATGTCCCACAGTACTGAATAAACATGTTTTCTTACCTTGAGACAAATTTCTGAATGACAGCCTCCCCTGCATTTTGAGAATAAAGGGCCCGAATGTAATCTTGCACAAAGTGTCGCATATGTTGTGACTTGCTGAAATCCTGAAAAAATGCATAACTACATTATATCTCAGCAATTCGACAAAATTGAGAAAGCAAACCCTAAACACACATTTATTACCCATTCATCTGCAAAACACACTGTGGCCTTCCTCTTACCAAATGGTTATTACAATGGTGGAAAATGTGTATTAATGTATTTTCAACTAAAAGCCCCTTATCTTCATATATTTATGTCATGCTTAATTATCTAGTGAAATATTTTAAAATGGGGCAAGGCGAGCTAATTCTACACAATGAAAAGGTCACCTTTAAAACTGGGTTTAGACTTTTGAAAGAAATTTACCTGATGGGGAAGCTCCTGTAACCTTCATGTCCCATGTGTAGCACAAACATGGTTCTTCAGGCATAAGGGGCTAGTTGTGGAATATTGCTAAAAATTCATATTTCACTTCTAGTGCAGTGTCATACAAACTTGAATAAGGGCATGCTAACATACCTTTTTCTTGGGTGCCCTGGGTGTTACCTTACTTAAACAGGATGAAGCATGTCATATGATCTGGATGTAACAATTTACGTAAGTTCTGAGGGTACTGCTTTTCATAAAACTTGTAATATAAATTAATGGCTTCTGACACAAATTAATTAGCGATCTGAACGCCATTTATGTTGTGAGATCCAAGCCTCTCACGGTAGGGCTACGAAGTTCACTGGAATGTGACGCTGTGTGGTCTGGTAGAAATTAACGTTTCAGAGTAGCCTACTGCTCCCGTCAAGCATCTTGGAATATTATCATCAGGTAGAGACAAAGCCTTCCAAAATAATCCAACACTTAATTTAGGAAGAGGGGGCTGACGACAAAAAATGCATAGTAGCTGACTTTATGTAAGCTAATGTTAATCTGAACCAAAGTTGTAAAGCAAGATGGCACGAGTGAGGCCATATTTGTTGGTTAAAACAAATGTTATATCTGCTGCAGTTCACTTCAGATTTGAAAGCTGTTTACATAAAGTTTTTAAACATACCGAGCCTAAACGTTTATAATGCTTAATTTTTAGGTTTCTGTTTTATCACTAATTTTTAGGTGCGTTCGCAAAATTGCGAAAAGCGACTCAGCTCCCACTGAATGGATTTTCATGGAGTTTGATATTTCAGTATTTTTCGAAAATCTGTTGAGAAAATTCAAGTCTGATTAAAACCTGACAAGCATAATGGATACTTTACATGAAGATCTATGTACATTTCTAATATCTCGCTTAATTCCTCTTGAATGAGAATTGTTTCAAACAAACGTTGTAGAGAAAACCAAAACACACATTTTGTACTCAATAACTTTTTTTACGAAAATCGTGCCATTTATGAAATATGGAAAAACATGGCAGAGCCAGACAGGCCACAGATGACAATATAATATGGCGCATGCGCATCTTAGCTTGGTGAAACGGATAATTATTCGATACGAACTACAGTTCATGCAAACACTTATCCAAGAACTGGTGCAAACAAACCAGGCAAGACAGTGTGTGTGTATGTGTGTGTGTGAAATGTTTATCAGAAGGTCTCATTTATTCAACAGAGCAGCAGTGTAAGGCCTGACTGAAAGACACGGACCGATGGGTTGGGCCAAATGTAGTCTGGTAGAAATTCACCGACTTTCGGAGGAAATGTTGCTTCTATCTTCAGTGCATACTGAAGAAAGCGAAAGTATGACTCTCCAAAACATTGACGAATATCTACCAGATTACATAGCGTCACATAAGAGACGGCAATCATCACGGCAGTAATGGCCAGGCATATAGTATAATCATAACTTAAGAATTTTGATGTTTCCTAGGGGTTTGCATAGCATAGTCGGTATAGCGACTACGCTACGGGTTGGAATGTCCGGGGATCAAATCCCGGTGGGGGCCACATTTTCCGCATTAATCCAGACCGGCCCTAGAGCCTAACCAGCCTCTTACCGGGGGCAAAGCAGCCGGGGCGTGGCGTTGATCACCCACCCCCATCTAACGCCGAAGTTAAAGAAAGAGTAAAGTATACCTCTACTCCCCCTCTGGGCCTTCATGGCCTGTTATAGGGAGAACTTTACCTTTTGTGTTGTTTCCTAAAACAAATATTCATTCATGCTGTAGTCTGTCTTACGACAGGTCTGTAGCCTCTTCCAAAGTGAGATCTCCACAAGGTGCGATCTAGTGCTCCCTCTTTCAATTTCCAGTATCTTCTCTTTTCCTTAAGGTCATCCAGTAGCTGCTTACGTCTTCTCCCTCGTCTTCCCATCATTTCTCTCCTTCCTTCTAACTTTCCTTCAATCACGTGTTTCACAAGGCAGTTTCTGCGCAAGATATGACCAATCCAGTTAGCCTTTCTTCTTTTTATTGTATGTAGAATATTCCTGTCCTCCTTGACTCTGTGTAATACTTCTTCATTTCTCACACAATTGGTCCAACTGATCTTCTCCATTCTTCTCCAGCACCACATTTCAAAACTTTCCAGATACGTCTGATCTATTTTCCGAAGTGTTCACATTTCATCACCATAAAAAGCAATGCTCCAAATGTAGCATTTTATTACTTTCTTCCTTAAATTTAAGTCCAGTTTGCTGGTGAAAAGATTCTTCTTCTTGTTGAATGCTGCTTTAGCCATGGCAATTCTGGATTTAATTTCACGTGTACACCTTGCATCATTTGTTATCATGCTACCCAAATAATTGAAATATTCCTCATTCTCCAATTGCCTTTGATCCATCATAATTTTCATTGGGGATGGTTGCCTTGAGATTCTCATTACCTTAGTTTTTTCCACATTCATTTCCATTCCATAGCGTCTTCCAATTTCACTTAGTCTATCAACCATGCCCTGTAGCACCTTTCCTTCCCTAGCCAGTAGCACAAGGTCATCTGCATATTTCACAGTGTGAATTACTTGTCCTCCTATTTTGAAGTCTCCAAACCCTTCAAGAGCTTCCTTGGTAAGGTATTCGCTGTATAAGTTCAACAGAATCAGCGATAAACAGCAACCTTGTCTAACTCCTCTTCCAATCTTCACACTCCTCGTCTCCCCTTGGTCCAGTCGTATTTTGACACTCTGTTCCATGTACAATTTGCTGATCAATCTTCTTTCGCGCCAGTCTATCCCAATTCCCTTTAGGATCTGCATTAATTTGGTCCAGTTGACACGGTCAAATGCCTTCTGCCAGTCTATGAAGCAAGGACACAACTCCTCATGTATGTCCAAGGTTCATTCTGTTACTATTCTCAGCATCCCAATTGCGTCCATACTTCCTTTTCCTCTTCTAAATCCAAACTGATCTTCTCCAAGTGCATCCTCAATTTTCCTTTCAATCCTTCTTCTAAGTATCCTCGCTACTATCTTCGCTGTATGTGCGATGAGGCTGATTGTGCGGTGGTCGCTGCATTTTGTAGGGCTTGGCTTCTTGTTTAAGGCAGCCATTGTGACTTCAGTGAAATCCTTGGGCCAGTTTCCAATTTCATATATTTCTCGAGCTTCATTTGCTCTGTGCTTCAAGTCGCTACTGATGTCGCTTCTTCCGGCATCAGGGGAGTTTTTATTGGATTTCCCATCTCCTAGGCATCTCTCTTCGTCTGGTTCCTACCCTCTTGATCTGTCCGGCTTGGGAGACCCTACTGGTAGCAATGCTACCGCCGGCTTAGCTCACAGGGTCACTGGAACTCACAAGCCCCTCTACCACGGCAAGGTGGAGATACCAACAAAGGGGAAATGTGTCGCTGATTAATTAAGCTTAGCAAGTTTTGAGTGTTTTAAATTTTAGGCATACTTATTTGACCAGTTCTAATCTAAAAGGTAAAGTTCACCCTAGAACAGGGCATGAAGGCCCAGAGGGGGAGTAGAGGTATAGCTGTACTCTTTCTTTAACCTCGGAGCTAGATTGGGGTGGGTCCAGTTCTAATCTAAACTAACAAAATTTCATTTTAAATTTTATATTAGTCTCACCGTGCATATTTCACAATTCACTGTTTATAAAACACCGACGACATGCACTTCACTTTACCACTTTTTTTATTTCACTAGACCCCTACATATGTTACGGTTTATGCAAAAACCATCATCAGGGGGTTCTCAAAACTACATATATTTACATCCAATGGTATTTCTGTCCTTATTGTTATGCAATATCTTAGTGTTTAATTGCTTTGAAATGTAGATCCTGATGTACTTTATTCATGTAGTTATAGATATCTACATTTCAAAGCAACAGATGAAATAGAAAACACAATCAATTTTCTTGATCTTCTAATTACACAAAACCAAAACAAGTTGATAATTGACATTTACCGGAAGCCCACTACTACAGACACAACTATACATTACAAATCGAACCACCCACTGAAACACAAAATGTCAGCATATAGATTCTTGCTAAACAGATTACACCAGCTACCATTATCGCCAAAACAAAAACACCAGGAAATGAACACCATCATCCAAATAGTTAAACATAATGGATACCCAATTTCGATTATTGATAGACTAAATAAACAAATTATAAACAAGAATAACAACAAAACACCTAATACACAAACACAACAACCTAAAATGGGTAACATTTGAATACCACAATCCCATAATAAGAAAAGTTACTAACATTTTCAAAAACACAAAACTAAACATTACATACCGCGTAAGCAATACAACACAAAACCTTCTAAAAACCCACATAAGAAACAACGACAAATACACAAATAGTGGAATATACAGTATAAAATGCAACACTTGCAATAAACGGTACATAGGACAAACTGGACCAGCCTAAAGACACGCTTCATAGAACACTGCAGATATATAAAAACAAATGATCCTAAATCAGCATACGCACAACACATTCTAAATAACAGACACGAATATGCTCCTATGCAGAACAGCATGGACCTTCTTAAAATATGTAAGAAAGGATGGCGTATGAATGCAACAGAAAATCTCTATATACAAATACACCACCACATAGGCCTACTTATTAACGAACAAAACCCAGGTGAAGAAAACCCGTTATTTCGGATTATCACCCCACCAACCTCACTTAATACGCATGCGCCAAACCCCCACACAGCTATACAGACACTAACTACATAGCCCGACAGTACACACCACATCATGGAACAGACAACAGACAACAGCAGGTATGTCATTCAAATCAAAAGTGTCAACTTAAAAAATTATATAAACTTTAATATCCGAATATTATAGTACTGATACTTATGCCTACTATCTTACAGGACATACAAAACCAAGAACAAATAATAGCCAGATGTAACACAGCGATCCGTACTGCAGCATTTTACCATTTTACATTTTATCTTCTCGACACGAATTTTAACGAATTTCAACGATTTTATACTTTGTGTGTCTATATACGTTTTTCAAACAACTCTGATTTTAAACTGATTTTATAAGTGAATGGCACTTAAACACTAAGATATTGCATAACAATAAGGACAGAAATACCATTGGATGTAAATATATGTAGTTTTCAGAACCCCTGATGATGGTTTTTGCATAAACCGCAACATATGTAGGGGTCTAGTGAAATAAAAAAAGTGGTAAAGTGAAGTGCATGTCGTCGGTGTTTTATAAACAGTGAATTATCAAAATTTCAGTTTTAAAGTCACTGGACCAATTAAATTTATATACTGGAATCCTGATGCTAAACATAGTAAGTTAATCGTTATGAACGTTGTCAGGTCTAGAATGTACCTTTGCTCAAAATGTTTCCTGAATGAATGTACATGTAATTACTCTGGCCAAGTTACGTGATATGAGATTGAACGTACTACACTGTGTTTGAGGATTCGATGTGCTATAGAAGTCAGCTTGTCGACCACAACGGGGGAGCGGGGATGTAGCACACAGTGACTGGAGAAGAAATGGCACATCTCCGGGGTAGGGGGGTTGTTGTCGAGGAGCGGTGCAATAATGCTGATCAGCTCCTCACTGCTAGCCCGACTGGACCACAGGCCCTCCTGTAACATACGACAAACAGGTAAAAACAATTCTGTGCCAATGAAACATATCCAGAAATATCTCAAACGGACAGGAACATGTAATCGTACCGAAGCGCCATGATACCGAGTCTAGGATCTTCAGAACTTCCGTGAAATGCCAGAAAATGATACTAGTCTGAGTTCTACGTGCTGTGCAGTTTAACCGTATTTGTACCGTAAAGCTTCCAGCAAAGAAATGTCACATACAGAAAGATTATTCCAGTCCGATAGTCATTTCAGTTTGTGGTTCAAGAATAAATGCACCAAACATTTTACAGAAAGTATCGTGTCGTTATTCGATCCAAACGGCAGCAAAATATAAATAAATTTCGCCAGTGTTCACAAATTTTTAAACAAGTAATTAATACCCCCAATAACGCCCAGATTCATTCACCCTAAAGATGGCAACTGCAACTTTGCCGAATCGTCGGAAAATTTCATTCCTCTTCGCAGCCTAACCAAGAAAGCTGATCCGACGCATCTACGACCAGCTACAACAGCTTGAAGGTTAGAAATGATAAATTTTATTAATAGCTGCTCATCGCAAAACAAATTGGTAGACCGACATGACATCTCTAACATTTAGACCTACGGATTTTGTACATGTTTGCACGCCTTTCCTTCGGTATGGTGAATATTTAATGAAACAAGAGAAGGAAAATAATCTCTGGCTGTTGCAGTTTCACGTGTTGTATGATAGCTATGCAACAACAACGCTGTGATGACACCATCACTACCATTTACACCGTCCCGGAATATTGTCGTCAGGTCGATCTCACCGTGTGGTTGTAATGCTGACCATTTGTGTTCGGGAGATGGTTCGCTATTCGACCTGGTTATTGGCTCTACCGTCTGAGGCTTTTCGTGGAGGAACGATTGTTTAATAAAGCTAGAACTTCTAATCGATCGACCACCAGGTGGTCGATCGATTAGAAGTTCTAGCCTGCAAGTTATGAAAGACCACTTCTTGTGTGCATACTAAGCAAACATTGCTTAAAATTGTTATCAAGACGTAAAACTGCTTAATTTTTACACACGCTTTTCACGACGCGCGTTATGAATGAAGGCACAATGCGGAAGCAGCGCCCGTCTTTTCTCCTACAGTATTCAAAGAATTTACGTGAAATTTGTAGGAGGATCTACACAAGAAAATGCCATGGGAATTTACTCGTAACTTGGTTGCCCAATGAAATCCCTACTTTAAGGCTTTCTTAATAAAACTGCTCAGCGTACAAATGACGTTACATAACATGAAGAATTTACAGATCTCATTAACACGAACTGCATTTATTTGAAACTACTTCCGATACGTTCAGTATTTACTGAAACAGAAGAAGAAAGCTATTAGACGGGCTTGCTTTTGTGACACTGGCCTATATAGCGTGCAAAGATTTGCAATGAAAGATTTCTTTGATAATAAATGCATATCACGGCGAATTGGGCGTACAAAATAGCAAAGAACGCGTCTGAGGAATATACGTGCCGAACTCCACTTGTTCATGTAAACAACATTAAACTCTTTAATCCTTGTAACAACTTTGTTCTTCTCGAAGTCTTTACCGCTCACGCAGTTAACCTCGTGCCAAGACAGCAGTAAATCACCACGCATCTTTACGAAAGTAATTGCTGCAGCAGTTGCAAATTAATTGCAGCAGATAACAAAGAGGCTAGAATAGACAGGAACCTTGTTCGGGTATTACATCATGAGCAGCCGTATGAAACGTGACGGCGAGATATAATGATGGTTGATTAATTATTGTTAACGCGAAAAATACTGTTGGGCGAACAGCTTACACCGTAAGAAAGAAGTGTCTAATGTAATTTACGAATTGGAGAAGATTTTTTTTCTTGGTCCCCTTGGTATTTATCTTACACTTTAACTCGCAGGTGTATAGCCACGTACGACCTTCTGCCATAAGTCTGCAACAATACTATCGACACCGCACTTTTGATTCGTCTTAGCTGAAAACATATTATTTATGGATTTTACAAAGAATTCGGAGGTCTCTTTCCCATATTAGGAGCAATCATTATATTCTTCTCTAAATAAAATGCTCACAGAATCGCCCTTCCTTCATAATGACCACCATTTGATCTAAAAACGGCTTTTTAAGATATGTCAATGAAAGTACAAAGATGTTGTGAAGTCTACTGCAAGAGTGGAATATAGTTTATGAGCTCACAGATGTGCTGGTGCAGTTTTAATCAATGCACACTATTGTTTATCTTTAAATATTTTTACAACTAAAATTCTGATAAAATTTGCAGCTGACTTTAGACACTGGCTTCCTGGTTTATTTAATGAAGCCATTAGAGCTGTGTAAGTTTACAGCATCGAATGGTAGGGTGCCACGTGGTATAATATGCTGGAATGGATGTGAATTAAATCAACCGTGGCCTATTTAAAGGCTCTGTCAAGGATCTTTCATAAAGGAACTGAGAAAACCCATCTTCGAATGTAAACTGTACCCAGAACTATTCTCACTATGATTTATCTGCTTTTAGTTGTCACCTTAATCATTTACATGGAAATTACTTTACTGAATCAAAATAAGTATTCATAAGCTCATTTTATTTCTTTATAATTGGTCTTCCAGAGGACAGTCGGCCTCTGGGAAAAGACCTGAACCCGTGATCCCCCAAGTATGAACTGCTGACCAACAGAGCGTGACGTTCAGTAAAATCAGATCAGCAACACGTGCCTTGTATTAGACGTATTAATTCGTAACACGCTTTTCTGTTTGGTCACGCTCAGCATCAGGTATGAACTTTGCTCTGGCTCTGTTCATGATATGCTCTAAGACGCTGTATCAACTGCATATGCATTTACGTACTATAACATTTGATGTCAGAATAAGGATGGCCGTCAAGTCTGTTTCGGAAAGAGGTTGTTGTGACCATTGGCGTGGAGATAATTGGAAAATAAAGAAAACCACACAGAACACCCGGTGCTGCTTTCGATATTGCACCACTGCATATTCTGCGATCTGCTCCAAAAATCAGTTTCCTAAACATTCGAGTATTGCCACCACAAATGAGACGCAACATTTTCATAAAAGATACAGTGAATTTTCTCATGCTGAGGTTGCTAGCACAGATGTATCTTAGTACACGTTGTACACTGATCTAAGTGTCACGTACACAATCTTCAAGAATGTATAATTTCTCTATAATTGATCATCATTTTTCTGGATGTATCTAAACTGTATTTGTGCAAAAATAAACACACTACGTACTTCACTCTATGATCTCTACAGGCAAACTGGCAATAATATGACAGATAAACTGACTGTTCACGTATACAACAGCGAGATCTGGCCAAACACATTCAGTCCTGTTAATTTAAGATCGTCCCTAGTATCCTGGGAAATGAAAGTGAAACAATATTTTACTCATCTTATAATTAATGTAAATCCAAACGTTATCGCTGCATTTAAATAATAAGTGCACAGCGGACATAAAGGTAAGGTGCAGTGGATCTGAACACCGCGCTCGACATTGCTGAGCACAGCCGTCACTAGCCTGTACAAGGACAGCACAAACAGCCACAATAATAGAACATTGCTGAGCACAGCCGTCACTAGCCTGTACAAGGACAGCACAAACAGCCACAATAATAGAACATTGCTGAGCACAGCCGTCACTAGCCTGTACAAGGACAGCACAAACAGCCACAATAATAGGACATTGCTGAGCACAGCCGTCACTAGCCTGCACAAGGACAGCACAAACAGCCACAATAATAGGACATTGCTGAGCACAGCCGTCACTAGCCTGTACAAGGACAGCACAAACAGCCACAATAATAGGACATTGCTGAGCACAGCCGTCACTAGCCTGTACAAGGACAGCACAAACAGCCACAATAATAGGACATTGCTGAGCACAGCCGTCACTAGCCTGCACAAGGACAGCACAAACAGCCACAATAGAACATTGCTGAGCAAAGCCGTCACTAGCCTGCACAAGGACAGCACAACAGCCACAATAATAGAACATTGCTGAAAACAGCCGTCACTAGCCTGCACAAGGACAGCACAAACAGCCACAATAATAGAACATTGCTGAGCACAGCCGTCACTAGCCTGCACAAGGACAGCACAAACAGCCACAATAATAGAAGCATTGCAAAGTATTACCCGCCTATCATGAAACGTTACTTCCAGCTAACAACGTGCACACAGTAATAGAAGTTTTAAAAAAGTATGCCGATAATATTAAAATTAAAGCAGCTAATAAAGAAAATATGTCAATGGTCATTAAGGACATTTGCTACCACACAGCAAAAAAATCCGCAGATTGATACTGACAATTACACCATTTGTAATTGAACTCGCCAGACTCGTATCGGGTACACTTGCAAGGCTAGCAGGATGCTCGCACAGATTTTCTGTACATCTGTGTATATGTCACCTACAATAATTGTCAATTTAATTTACCTGAATTTTTCAATATATTCGTATTTACTTTTTAACTGTCCCATATATATATATATATATATATATATATATGTGTGTGTTGTGGTGTGTGTGTTGTGTCTGTGTGTGTGTGTGTCAGGTGTGTTCAACCTTTTATGTGGTACGGCCAATGTCGACAAAATTTGGTCTTCATGCGGGTGACATAAAATTCAATACACAGAATGAAGAATGAGTAACTACATGTATAATTATATGCATAATATTACTTTGTATTATTGTATACATCATGTGTAATGAAAATATACCGATAATAAGAGGAAAAACTTATAAAAGATGCAACTCACAATCTAGGCATGGGTATCGCTATTTTCGCACTCTTTTACAAAATGAGTGAGTCATGTAATGTATGTCTCCATAAATAAACAGCTCACAATTTTTAAAATTTGCTTCGGTGTTCTATCTCGGCTTTGCCAGGGAAAGGGTTAAAAGATGGTTTGTCTTTCAAATTCCTCCGCGGGCAACATAACACTGCGTTGCGGGAAAAATGTTGCCCTCGAACTACGCGGTGAGCGGGCCTCATATATGTCATTAAGAACCACATTCCGTTTCCATACAGTTAGACCTACCAAACCTACCAAAAGGAATAAAGGGAAGTATTTAGTATCTTCATACAGTGGTCTGTGGCGTGCGTTAGGGTTACAAAATGTACCTGTGTGTGGCTAATAAAACAAAAATCAGCACAAACGAGGTATGACTAATCGCTCCTCTTGGAGCACACCTCTCCAATTTTATTCATACATTTCATGCAGCACACTTACGGTCGGAGGAAAGCAGCAATTTATTTTGTGAAACCTATGAAAATGGGCCTTACTTTCTTCTGAAAGACGCCTAATAATTTTCCCTACTTTTCGGGTTTAAAAGCACATAGAATCCAGATTATCATATATCCGAATACCTTATACCATCGCGTTGATGTATAATGCAATCGGAAATCACCCTAATGTTTCCACAGATCACATCAGCATGAATATTACAAACGTACCTTGACTAGAAGTTCCGAGACAATCTCAATAGGAACATGTGTTACGCACTCGTCTTGAAGCGGCGTCATGGTGGCGAAATCCACGAGAATCTGAAACAGGCAAAACACAGTCATTTAAGCATCCGTTATTACGTGTATGTCACCGCGCAAGTGTAACTCTAACAAGCTCTGCTAGCAGCATGACAGATGGATCGTTGGCTTAATGTCCGTCCGGGCTGTCACATAACAGTTCGGACCATTTATTTTAGGCAATTTGGGTTAATAGTAACTCATGTTTTGTGGGTAATGGAACTGCTGTTGATGAATTTCGAACTGCTGTAACTGGCAAAAGAGAGGTCATGACTGATTTGGTGTTTAGAAGACATGAATAGGGTAACTTCTCCGGGCTGACAGTATCCAGCTTGAATCCCAACAGACAGTTGTGAGCATTGGCGCACCCAAGGAGGGGGGGGGGGCTGCAGCCCCAAAGCGAAATTTAAAAAACACAGATTTTGTAGACACGATGATATCAAAGGTTTTACATGATTTATGCTTCAGCCTAAATCAGCCACTAAAATCGGCTGATGACTAGTGCATTGAAATACTGAAAACATAATCAAACCTTAGAAATATGTAGATTTTTTTTCTTTTTAGTTAGTTTTGATTTTTCCTGTAACCGAACTAGATGACGGTTCGTAGATTTTGACATGATTTTCATAAAAGTTTTTAAAATCAGACATAAATTATATATATAGCCTCAGGGTGCGCCTATGGCTGTGAGAGACTTTGTTTGAATAAATGGTTGCTGTTACTCCCGCTACCATTATATCATCACCATCATCATCACCAACCAGCCATAGTCAACACATTTCTCCCTTACTAATCTTTTTCTTAAAATTTTAACTCATGTCATAGAGGTAAAATTGTCCCTCTTGACCTCATGAAAACATATGAGGAGTGGACCTTATAGCTCCACGATTTCTTAACTTCGGAACGAGATAAAGGTGGTCAGCTTTATGCTCCGGCTGCTTTACTCCTGAGGGAAAGAATACCCCACCTACCTATTGAACAGGAGGTTGTGGAGGCTACAGAGCTCGTCTGGAGTAGAGAAAATCTCTTACTCTTGACGGGAATCGAAACAAAATTCTTCCTTCGTCCAGTCCGTAGCATATTCCGTATACTGGCTAACCATTGTATAAAATGCATAGTCCATTACACGATAAGTACTTCATTGCAGCACAACTCATAAACAATAAAATAAAATGTATAGTAATACACTATAACACAAAGACAAAGCTCCATGCATTCTTAGGCACACTACGGGGAGATTCGTAAACACAAATTTCTTATGCTGGAACTGCACGAAGTATGCTTGCCAACAAATCGGACACAAAGACAACTACAAGCCAACCTACGCCACAGCACCTTCAGGCAGCGTATCTTCTTCTTTCAGTAAGCGTAGTGAGATTTTTTAATATGTTTATTTAGTAGAGTCACACAATATTATTCTTATCATTCGTCAATGAATACACACTTTAAAATGGGGCCTACTGTCCACAGAAGGCAAGAGATTCACGAGGTTTGCATCGCCTGCTGCTGGGTAATTTTCTTTGCAAAGGTTAACATTCATACATACGTAATCAGAGACAGGGGGTTTTTCAGTGCTACTGTTCGTCTACAGAACTAACAAAACGTTGAACAAAAGGGAAGAACGAACACGATGAACTCTTTCTTTCCTTCAAGACACGACTGAACAAAGACTGGAAACTGCCCGCTTTGCTATTGAGCGTGACAGGCTGCCGAACTGGCACGGCGTCAACGTACATAAAAGTACACATATGCTTGGGTTTCGGCGAAACGAGGATGTGGCACATATTACGATCGTATATCCATACATACGTCACGTTATTCCGAGGGTGCAAAGTGCATTTTACAAAACTCGGCATCGATTCATATTTCATAGCAACAATTCTGTGTGAGTTGCTTTTGCGGAATTAATAATGTAATTAAAAGTGTAGCGTCCAGCGTCCACTGTACGTACCACACGCTACAACACTACGAACTCCTGCGTTGTGTGTGCACAGTCTATGTACGTGTTTCTGAAGATTATCACAATAAACAGAGATTATTTACAAACACTGCATTAACAGACCGGCTTATGTTGTGCTCAGTGCAAAAAAGAAACTGAATTTTGATACAGAATTTGGATAAATTTAAGTCTTAATAACGCAGGCATCGAAATACAGAATTCAACATAACTCAACATTCAGCCCAATGATCAACTTCTTTCCCCCAAACGCACATTCAAACACAAACAGTCCGCTTGTCACATCACTTTCTTCACTTCCGAAAGCTCTACACTGCCTCCAGCCTATCTTCACCAGAAGAAAAACCGGACACTGCCGGGGAACCTTCACAGCAGTAAGTTTTCTTCCCCCTCCCCACCCTCCATAATAAATGTAGTGTCTCTCACTACAAATACTCTTCTTCTTCTTCTCCTCTTCTTATTCTTATGTTCTTTTCGGTGTTCAAAGGATTAAATAATATAGCACTCTACTTTCGCCCTTGTGAACAATTACTGCGAAAATTGAATCTTATTCGATAAAAGAGCAAAATCTGAAAGAGTGTGAATTCAGAACTCTAAAAAAAAGAAACAAACTGGATTCAATATAGCTGACCCGAATGGAGAATGAAAAATTACATAGGGCAACACTTCGTGAGTATTCGTAGGGTGAGTAAATAAGGAAGAACGGAATAAAATTGGTAGGTAGCATGCAGCTCTTGTACCCATAGAAGAAACGTACTGTATTTTGATGAACTTCCCCAGAAAAATGTAACCTGGAATTTCAGGGCCGTAATATTAAAATACAAATTTAAGAAACCATTTACGTACTGGATTCGGCTCGCTCGTATAGGGCCCAGTGTTTGAGCTTTGTTATCAATTGTCTCACTGCGCCTGAAAATGTTTATTTTAACATTTCAAATTGTCCAGAACAAAATTGTATAGCCTTAGAAATGGCACAGGATGGACATATTCTCTCTTATCTCCTTTAAACTGGGAATAACACAGAAATTTCCGACCGTTTCTAAGACAGCGCTTAACCAGGCATAAGAGAGTGATGGGAAGGTTCGGATATACGCGAATGTGGCTCCGTGTTCGGAGATGTTGGAAACTGTGTACTAGATCGATGGGAGTTGTACCGTATGTGGTGAACACGCATATTGAGTTTGTTGGTTGACTTGGCTTGAATATCAAACACAGACATGTTTGTGTGATGATGTTTGGTGAAACATTCAAGCTACAGATGTCATTATTAGTTTCGTAACAAATTAGGTGTCTTTCTCAGGATGCAAATATTTGTTATCCAAGGCAGAATCAGCAAAGAATGTGTCTCAATAAGAAAATGGTAATTTCAATAAAAACTCTTTGCAGTTTACGTTATATCCTGTTCATGTAAAAATATTTGGTCCTTCGACAGTAGCAAAATATACGCAGTGTTTTCAATTACGTTAATGGGATCCGTTCTTGGCCGTTTATATAGTCTTTTCTTTCACTATTGCCTTCTTTTGTTGCTGCTATAATGCGCCTGAACCTCTTTCAACGTTCAGTTGAGGCCACTTGCTACACAGTAAGCCGTCAGTGTAGCTGCCGTCCTGCAAACATGTGGTTTACCCGAGATTTCGGGTTGCCACAGCAATGCTGATGTAGATTCCAGTCTTCTGGGATATGACTCCGTGTAGATCGGTTAAAATCAACCAATCTTTCGGAGAAACTTACTGCTTTATTTTGTTACATCTCGAATGCCACAAGACAGCCGATATACTCGTATTTACTCTGGCTGTATAGCAGCGTGGCAACTGCCCATTTAAAATACACGCAGCAATGCTTAAGTAGGTAGTCTGACCTGAACGTTGAACAGAGTGTAGGTACGTTGTCTCTGCATCCTTCCCGACACAGTATTTACAGTCAGTTACACGACACATCTTAACCCATTCAAGAACTGTAAAATATTTTCAACAACTTCTATAAATGTGACACTTTGCATAAAAATGAGGCAACAACCGAAGAAATTTGAGCAAGTTCTATGCAAGGTGCTTCCTTTATGAGAATCAGCCACAAAGGGAGGAAGGAGGTATATCCACAGCTAGCATTATTTCATAGATAAGAGTTCATCCTGAGAAGCTAAGAGTACACAAATTCCCCGCCTTGTGCAGGCAACCCAACCTGAGCCCCTATCAACATCCATACACCCCATTCCCTTAATTACCGATCTTGATAATGTACCACAGTCTACGTCTACATTTCTTCAGTTCCGGTTTTACTAGTACAACGATAGTGTTGTAGGCCTATGCATATGTCTTCTCTTCTACGCGTGCAACATTCCTCACCCATCTCATTCTTATGCGTGAATGTTCACTTGGTTTCTTACTGAAGTAAGGTAACGTAAATTTATCCCAGTGCACGCCATGAAGGCATATGGGGAAGTGGAGGTAATGGCTTCACGAATACTTAACCTCGATACTAGATGGAGGTGAGCGGTCAGCGTCACGCCCCGACACTCGTTGAATAGGAGACTAGGTGGGTCCGAGAGCAGGTCTGAACGCTTAGGAGAAAATAAAATGTCTTGCTGCTACCCGGAAACAAACCACGATTCCTCGCTTGTCTACCACGATTCAGCCATCCCGGCTCACTTCTGACTGTTGTTCCTAAAAATTGTAACTTCATAACACTTCCGACGGACTTAGAAGCTGTCTTCAGGTAAGCCTATATGATAATGTTGTCCTTCCTTCTGGCTAGAAAACGAACACGAAAGTCTACTTCTTTTAAGCGCATTCGCAAAATGGCGAAAAGTGACTCCTAGCTTCATCGTGTCTGTCTGTCCGCATGGAACAAGTCGGCTCTCATTAGACGGATTTTCATGAAATATATTTGAGGATTTTTCTAAAATCTGTTGAGAAAATTTAAGTTTCATTAAAATCTGACAAGAATAACGGGTATTTTACATGAAGACCTGCGTACCTTTATGATAATATCTCGCTGAAGTATTCTTAGAATGAGAAATGTTTCAGACAGAAGTTGTAGAGAAAATCAAAACACACATTTTATGTCCAATAATTTTTTCCCGAAAATCTTGCCGTTTATGAGCTAATCTGGAAGAATATGGTAGAACCAGACAGGCCACAGATGTCAATATAATACGGCCCAGAACTGTGCAAGAAAACAAACTCACGGAAATAATGGTTAAGCGAATGCGCCTGAATGTTACATTATATGTACATTGCCTGTCTTGTTCTCTTACCCAACATTTCGTCAAGTGGTTGGGACTCCTGTGTCGTATTCGGGAGGTCCCGGGTCCGGAGACCGGCTACCCGTACTTACGTCAGTCACGTCAATAAAATGCCGGGATATGCATCAGATTAGGCTACAGCCGCTTCCTTCCACAACCTTTCCAATTCCTGATTCATTAATAATTCCATCAATCGATGCTACAGTCAGCTACTGACTAACTAACTAACTAACTATCTCCATGGAGCAGAGTCCTTCTTGAGTAGGTAGCAGGTCGTCAGCTAGTCAAGAAATTCCCCGCGTTTTGTGGAACCCGAAGGTTCATTACCGCACTCACAAGAGCCCGCCACCTGTCCCTATCCTGAGCTCAGCTACTGACAGCGTCCTTAAATAGAGCGCAAATGAACAAAATTATTTTTCTCTTAATTTATTCTATACCATCCTCCTTAATAGCGTGCCATATAGTGAGTCTGTGTTTTTCTTTATGGTGTTTACGTTTTCGTAGTTTCTCATAGCTACAGTATTCAAATATTGATCTGAGGCGATGAAAAGGGACGGCTTTCTTAAAAGCAGTACGTGAAGCAGATAGCACCACGCGGTGTATTATGTCCCTCGATATACTCTGTGGCGTCTGAATGGTATGGGTGTGGCCCACTCTTATTAACGTAAGCCGGTTCAATTAATAGAGGTTAAGAAAACAAAGGCACGCCCGTTGGTCCTGTGTACTTCCGTGTCTAGCAAGTTGAGTTCTCAAACATATTATTATTCATATCGCAGAAATGTTTAGTGTTTGTGCATTAAGTACCAAAGGATGACACCTTACAGGTACACTAAACTAAAACTGGCGTCACAGTGGAAGAATACATTTCGTTTAATAGGATATCAAAATTCATGCAAATTGCATCCAAAACGCACTTATGAACATGAAAGGTCAGTTAAAAAATTAAAAGTTTTATTAGACCAACATGTGCACTATATTCTTATAACCAAGTCAATCACCCCTACATATGTTTCGGCCTATAACAGGCCATCTTCAGAGGGTCAAAGTTTTTTACATAGACTTTACATCTGTTGTTTAATTTTAAAAAGTTAGTACATCCACATAAAAGTAAAATGAATCTTAGTTTCCAATGGATTTAGGTATTATTTCTTTCAGCTGTAAAATCCTAGGGAATGTGTTTACATAAAAGGTTAAAATTACATATCTGTTGTTATATATAAATTGACTTGGTTATAAGAATATAGTGCACATGTTGGTCTAATAAAACTTTTAATTAGTTAAGAAGATGCACGGTGAATACAACGTGAAAGCAATGAAAGGTCAGTGTTTCTTCTCTTTGATACTGGGAATTTTGTTCAGCATTACAGACACCAACATACTTTGTCCCACGCGTTTTATAACCGGTGTGCTGTGACCGTTTACATCTTACGGTGTTGGCGAGCGTGTTATGAGGATTGCGTAAACAGGTGGTAGAACTGAAGACACAGTTTCTTCCTCGTGCTTTGAGAGTTATCGTAACTTTGTCAGAAAATTTCTGGGCAGCCTGTTTTATTCATAGGCAATTTTGATTTTTTTCTTTTTGGGATTCTGGACAGGCAACTCAATAAAAGCAAATACCAGTACAAATTTGATTGCCCTACAAACACAAACGATGTCACTTACAGTTACATCATGTAGGATGCAGTAAAGGCGTGTTACGCTAGTTTGAATGTAAAAATTGGATTTTCGGAATCATTTTCGCACTGATAATTTGAATACAGTACGTTAACTATCATGGCCCTATTGTTTTAACACTTCTTCCGTTTTTCTATCCTACGTCATATGACCTTGACAGTCCTAATGGGGTACGTAGATGACGTAGATCGGAAGTTCCTCTCCGCTCGGCCGCTAAGAGAATAAGCAGCCGTGCCAGGACAACTGGAGTACTTCTTTTTCTTGAAGTAATTAGAAGTCTTCCTTGTTACTACAACCACTGTTTGCTGTCCTTCTTTTTACATTTTTATATAAGAGTACACGGTTCCGTGTAAAATATGACTAGATACCCGAGGAAAAATTATAGAAGACTTTTTAGAGGGGAAAAAGCAATTTATTAGTTAGCACGTTACTGCAGCTGATTTACAGATTAAGTCTGGATTTAATTGGTTTCAAATGAATCATACTGACGAAAGTGAAGTTCTCACTGGCAGGAAAATGCACCTTGCAGTAATTGACGTATACTCGTATAATGACAAATAACTTGTGACTGCTGTTGTCTGAAACAAGGACTGTGCACCATATTTAAACGGGGATTTAAAAGCCAACTGTACGGCGTGTGGTGGGCCGGGATAGCATACTCGGTCTAGCGACTCGCTACGGGCTGGACGGTCCGGGGATCGAATCCCGGTGGGGGCAAGATTTTCCACACCCGTCCAGACCGGCCTTGGGGCCCAACCAGCCTCCTATACAATGGGTACCGGGTCATTCCCGGGAATAACGGCTGGGGTGTGGCGTTGCCCACCCACCCCCATCTAGCGCAGAGGTTAAAGAAAGAGTAGAGCTACACCTCTACTCCCACTCTGTGCCTTCATGGCCGGTTATAGGGTGAATTTTACCTTTTACTGTACGTTGTGTTAGCTAACTCCATGAATGAGGGGAGTTCCTCAGCTACTCAAGAAATTCCCCGCATATTTTGAAACCCCAAGGCACATTACCGTGTTTTACAAGAGCTCACCACTTGTCCGTAAAGTGAACCAGATGAGCTGAGGCCAAGCCCTCCCATTTATTTCCTTTAGTTCAATTTTATTATTACTTTCCCGTTTAGCCTAGGTCTTCAAAGTGGCGCTTTCCTTCACGTTTCCCCACCAAATTTCGTACACATTTCTCTCCTCCCCAAACGTGCCACATGACTCGCCTGTCTCATCCTCCTTGATTCTATCACCCTAATAATACTCGGAGAGGAGTAAAAATTGTGAAGCTCCTCATTATGCAGTCTTCTCCATTCTACCATTACTCCCTCCCTCTCAGACCCAATATCTTCAGTATCCTATTCTCCAGCACTCTCAGCCTTTTTTCTTCCCTTAATGCAAAGAATCAGTTTCACAACCACACACAACAACAGGCAACATTATATTCCTCTGCATTTTATTCTTTATGTTCTTAGGCAGCAAACGGAAAGGCAAAAGATTCTAGACCGTTGGTGGCTAGTATTCCCGAAATTTAATCTGCTCTTAATTTCTTCAAGCATGCAATTTGGACTTGTTACCGTCGTTCTGTCAATTGATTTGAAAATGATGTTCCATCAGTATACAGATGGAAGGACTACGCAAATTTCAATACAGCATTTTTAACACTTTTGGATTAAATGTGCTTAAGTTCACATTTCTGACAGCAAATAAGAAAGTTTAATTATTGTTATTATTACATCAACCAACTCATGCACTGAATAGAATACATTCGTGAGCTATTATAAAAAAAAGACATTACACTTCCTCTAAACAACGCTACAAAGCACTCGCTCAGTATACCTCACCACTCGACACGATAAACTGCACACACTCCACCAGGTATGTACTCTAATATATACACGCTCCTTATACAAAAGAATTCAAAGTCACCCTCTATATATTGTTAAAATATATTTAGTTATTCTCAAATTCATAATGATAACATATTTAAAGGACGATATGTCTATGTACGATCGGCATAGATGTTTGTATGCACGATCCATACAGTTATAAACTACAATACCGGGATGGGCTTATTTTTAATACTTTTAATACTATTAATATTACAATACTGTAAATTTATGGTTATTAATTTTATGTATCTTAGAATTTTAATATTTAATTTTTAATCACTTCTGGAAAGACGGCGTAATAACTAGATTGGTGTGTTGGATCTGCATTCCTTTGTATCGAACGGCCCCCTGATGATGGCACCTCGGTGCTGAAACATGTAGGAGTTTGTATAATAGCTGAAGAATGTATCTTATTCAGTGCATGAGTTGGTTGATGTAGTGATTATAAGAAAATACATGGTATAAATAACGTAAAATTTAAAAAACAAGAAAGTTGAAATCTCCAAGAAATTTAAACACTATTTAAAAACTGCACAAGTCTCTAAAATCAAAACGCACGATATAGCTACAGAAAGAGCTGTTACTGACAATCTATTAAGGACAGGATTTTGATGGTGCTTGAGAGAGGAGACAGAAGACAGCGTGGGTGTTATACAGGGGACAGAGCGACCAGATATGAAGTATCTACCTACTACTCTAATTAATAGCGTTCAGGTTAGCAGTATGTTTAATTTAGAAATCAGTGATGTGTACACAAATGTCAAAGGCAGACACAGTACCCAGCATCCAACAAAACAATATAATAGGATTGTCAATTTTCACAGGTTTACGAAAAATAATTGCGTAATATCCGAGTACGTTTCGTTACACTGCATTTGGCTGTATTGAGCGTGTTCAGCAAAAAATAGGCAGGGTTTTGTTTACGTATCTTCACTGTAAAATGGTTTGTAAACAACATATACCAATTCAGTAGCACAGCAACTTACGAAAGAGTAACAATGAGACGTGTCTAATGAAACGCGCTGCCAATAAAACAATTCACACGGCCAGTTTTTCCACTCTTTCCCCTAGATTTGGTGACGTCAAACTACTTCCCGTCAAAATACAATTGCATTGTTGTTGCTTGACATGAACTGGCGCGAAGTTTTAATAGCTCCTTTTGTGAAGAATTTTGTTGATGACGTCAGAGCAAGCAGTTTAATCTACAATTCATCGGAATACGGATTTAATTATCACCAAATCACTGGTTTCGTTAATTGACCGACCTTCAAAATCAAGAACGCTGTACATGCAGGCTTACAGCCGTTCTTTCATAACTTTTGGTGCCACTACCCGCTACTCAACAACTGCTAAACGGAAATGCATGCATTAGCGCACAGTCCTACAGCTAATGACGCAAAAATGAAAAGTAGAGGGTCTCACTAGCATGGACACTGAACTACTGAGATGTTAAGCACTGATCAAATAGACACAAAAATGTATACACTTAGTTACCTGACTGTAGTTAGACACATTAACATTATGTAAATGACTCAGTTCATTTGGCAACTGAGAGTACAAGATCATTAGCAAATCACGGATGTACATATACTGGTAAGCCTATTATAATGGTTAATGTTAACCGCAGTTTAAACATTTACATGGTATGAGAGTTCTATGTAACTTAGGAATTGTACTACAGGCATCCCACACAGGAATATATGAAGAATATCTGACAGAGAGAGCACATAAACATGTCAGTAGAAGAACGGCTGATCTCCTCATATCCCACTGAAGCCGCACCGGTCTTTAACAATTTTTTAACATTTTGCATAAACCTGCCGATTACTACTCGTATTTTGGTACTGTCTTACATGATGGCTCTGAAATACCGCGGGATATTATTCTACGCCCTTTTTTACGCACAACGTAGTGTTAAGAAAAACCTTATAGCTGCGGGACGAGGGCACCGCCGTCCTTCGACTTAGGTGACACGAGGGCACCTCCGTCCTTCGACATAAGTGAGACGAGGGCACCTCCGTCCTTCGACATAAGTGAGACGAGGGCACCTCCGTCCTTCGACATAAGTGAGAGGAGGGCACCGCCGTCCTTCGACATAGGTGAGACGAGGGCACCTCCGTCCTTCAACATAAGTGAGACGAGGGCACCTCCGTCCGACATAAGTGAGACGAGGGCACCGCCGTCCTTCGACATAAGTGAGACGAGGGCACCTCCGTCCTTCGACATAAGTGAGACGAGGGCACCTCCGTCCTTCGACATAAGTGAGACGAGGGCACCTCCGTCCTTCGACATAGGTGAGACGCGCTGAAAGAATGAAAGGATGTTTAAAAATAATTACAGCTCAATGTTGATAATATTAATAAGATTCAAGCAGTTGTTGTAGAATACAAACATATCACATAGACAACAGTTCTGTCACAGTTCACTTGAGGGAAATTACTGTATAATTGGATTTCAGAACACACACACACACACACACACACACAGGGTAACATGACCCAAATTATTTATTCTGCTCCTACAACAAACAAACTAACTAAATAACTAACTAACGAACTAACCGTATGAAACAGAGTCCTTGACAGGCGCTGAACTAGTTAAGAAATTCCCCACATTTTATGAGGCCCGAAAGTTCATTACCGTGTTCACAAGAACCCGTCACTGTCCTCTATCCTGATCCAGATTAATCCACTCCACATCCTTCCATTATACTTACGTTCAAATTTAATATTATACTTCCATCTACGCGTAGATCTTTAAAGTGAACTTTTTCTTTCAAATTTTCCTAGCAGAACCCTGTATGATTTCTCTCCCATGCCTGCCGCTGACCCACCCTTTAATCCTTCATGTGATCATCCTAGTAATATTTGGCGAAGAGTACAAATCCTGAAACTCCTCCTTGTGCAATCTAATACACCTTCAGCCTATAGCCATTCCTCATTGTAAGACTACTACTACATACTACTACTACTACTACTACAAATAATAATAATAATAACATTGGTATATTCCTCGTTCTCTTGTCTGTTAAGCTTTTCAGTTCAACAACTAGACGCTCTATCAAATGTTAAGTGTTAACTCGTCCAAGGAGATAAATAAGTCAGAAGAAAGCGGAAGTAGTCCATTCAGGCACTCTCTCGAAAGGAAAGATACGAAAAAGTTCCTAAAATTAGGAAAGAAACGTCTATAGTAATTTAAACAAACTTCGGCAGTAAAATGTTTGACAAACACGATGCAGCCTTGCCATCACCATTGGCGGTATCACAATCTTCCGCACACTTCACATAAAACTTTATCCTTATTTACAAAATCTGGATCAGTTAGTCCTTCCGATGAGCGAATACTACGTACGAAGCATTGCTGTACGCCACACAAGTATCACTCATAAAAAGTAACTACAATAACTGCTTAAAAATTAAACAAGAACATCGCTACGTCCATTATTAGAACATTTCAAAATACAGACATCAGTCCTATATTAAGACATGGGCCAAAATTCTCAGCTTCTGTTAGAGTACCGTCATTTCCTGCATCAGGCCAATCCTTTAACCACCATCTCGTGCGAAATTAATTTTCTACAGACGCCTTTCGGCTGGCACTAAGAGACTGAGGAGCATTCCACTGTACGGTCAGAATAATCAATAGCAGTGCTGGAGTACGTCACCAAGAAAGAAGCAAAATTTCTGTAGCGATAGATAGGGGTGAGCGAGGTTCAAGCCCTTAGCAAGTTGGTCGTTCAAAAGGCATGTGAACTCATGTGTGCATCTCGAATTATATTTTGTGCTGCCGAAATTATGACGAGGTATTATTAACCTAGTGTAGTAGTAGTATTAATGGTAGTAGCAGAAGTAGTAGTAGTAGTAGCAGTAGTAGTAGCAGTAGCACCAATAGCATTAGCAGGACTTTCTATTATTATTACCATCATCATTATCATCATCATCATTACACCATTACCTGTACATATATATAGTCCATGCTGGACAGTGTTTGTCGTAAGGTTTATTAACTGTTTCCAGTCCAGTGGTAACCATATGCACCAACTTCTGTAATTAATATTAAACAACTGCATTTTCCCACACACACTGTAATTGTGTGTTCCGTATCATGTTACAATAAAACACCCGATCTCTATACAGCAATAACTAATTGGTTGTATAGTGGAGACAGACTGTATTATCTGCAAGGTAGAAAGCGAATTTTTACATATTTAATTTAGATCTAACGTCAGTTTTAAGACCGTGTCATGCTCAGGCTGTAGGTCGTCGGCCTCTCACTGCGGAGGCTCGGATTCGATCCCGGATCAGTCCATGTGAGATTTGTGGTACGCAATGTGGGACTGGGACAAATATTTCTGCGAGTACTTCGGTCTTCTCCTGTCAGTATCATTCCACCAACGCTCCATACTCATCTTCAACTTAATACCATTCGTATCAGAAGGACAAGCAGCAGAAGGCTGGGAACCTTCTAACAAAGCAATGTTCTTTCAGATATTGGGGGAACACTGGACAGAAAAGTACCTTCACCTTGTTTCATTTTTCAACGTCGGTTTTAAGGTGGTCAATTGGTTTGCCTTTATGTTGCAAAATTGCTGATAACTGCAGACAGGACCAATGATGGCAGCAATAAACGGCCGTAAAAGGTGCATATGCTTCAGTCGGTATTGAAATCACGGGATCTTTGTCGCAAACATCTCCAAACAGCAGCATCGCTGACTGCATGGAACTGTCGCTCAAGAACCTTCGAAGTTCACAGCGTACATATTGAGTAAAAATGTGTTTTCAAAAGTCCCTCAAAATATGTGGAAACCGTAGCTAGAGATGGGACTTGTAATATTTTCACCGCGAATTTCACTAACTGCTGCTATCGTTATTCCGAAATTGTTAAATTATTGGACACTTGGTTGTTGACTCAATATGTTAAAAAACAAGAACTGGTGTGAACTGAATTAAGTGCTTTATTCACACTTCGCCCTATGAAAACTGCAAGTTTATTGCAATTCAGCTATATTTTAAATATTAAACAGATTCTAGCTATTACTCAGATATTCTCGAAAGGTATCACGGTCCTTAAGTAGCGTGGGTGTTAAGACAATTTGAAGAGGCTGAAACTCGTAAACATGTACTCCTTGTATACTACTTGAAGTGCTGCACATTGAATCATAACAGGATGTTGAACGGACCCGAAAGACACAGGATCGTCATTACAGTAACTGATATAGCCTACCCATTAAAGAAGTTAAGGTCGATGAAACTTAGTCCTGCGTGTGGCAGTATTCATGCATATACAACAAATATGTCTCATGTCAGTTTAATCAACATCTTCCGAAATAATCTTAAGCATAAGCCAACGCATAAACATTTCATTAGATCCCAATGTAAATGTGCCTTAAAATAAATCAGAGAAACCTGTGTCGTGTGTAGGTTTCATCAAAAGTTCTCAAAACATTCAGAAGACACATGTAAAATTTTATTTATATCCTTAAGTAAAGTGAGCCTTATAATAATCACAATTTAACTGAAATCAAAATGTCTCAACAAAATTTACTAGAGATGTAATCATACTGAACTTTAACGAGACTGGTCATGTAAAAGGCAGTGCCGACGAGAGGGACGGGGGAAGCCGGTGCAAATTACCGGGGCCCGGCCGTCCGGAAGGGGGCCCGGGGCCCCAATATGTTGCATATGTTTTTGTCTTTCTCTGTAGTAGTATCAGATGTAATTAGGTTGTGATTTGTTGTGTTGACGGCACTTGCGGCCAGCGGCCATCTTGCGTCAAACGCTCTCTGCTTTGTTTCCTTACTTTTCCCCCTGTCGGTCCGCCCTTGTTGGGAGGCTCGAAAAATGTTTTCACTGGGGCTCGAACCCGCTCTCGGCGGCCCTGTGTAAGGGACAGATGAACGTAATGGATCTAATAGCTGGCTTTCGGTTTTCTCTTTTTCACAAATGCATCTAAAGTAGCAGCTTACCAAAAGCCTACTAGCAACGGCCAAGTACACTTTCAAATCACAGACAAATAAAATGTTTAAAAAGATTCTAAGTGTTTAATACCGAAAATCCGAATGACAATTAAGACTGCCCTTCTTTTTGCTTTCGCGTTATGAAAAGTCAACCAGTTTTCTGCAGATAATATTAATAAAAGTATGATAAGAAAGACTTTAATGTTTATAAAATTCGACAACTGCACAGGGTCAATTAATGGTATTTTTATTCACTCTCATTTTAAGAAGCCAATGAGCTACTGAGCTAAGGAACCACGGGATAAAGTATGGTAGTTGACTGTGATTGGTGCCATGGGACGAAGCGGTAGTGGGCTATTTCAGGAGACAATCCAGCCTTTTCCTAAAGAACTGAATAAACGTACGAAATCCAATATTCGCAATAGTCAGCTGTTTGCCGGAATTACAACCGAGCGCCCTCGGCATGTCAGAAGCGTTACCGCACTTCCAGTTCGCTCTGTGGCACAGCGCAGGCTTCGTCTTGACAGCAGAACTTGGACAGACAGCAATGGAGAATTTTAGGAAATCTTAAAAGAAACGTATCTCAAATAAATTAAAATTTTAATGTTTTCATCGAGTGACCTGAAGTTCATTTCGCAAGCAGAAGCACAGAGTGGCTTCACTTAACGTTCTGATTTCTCTCAAGGGTCATAATTTCTCTCCACCGCCATGACGTAGGCGTTAAGAAGCCATTCTTGACCTGTCTGAATGGAAGGACCTACGTTCTAGCAGTGAAAAAAGATCTGCCACGAGAGTCTCACTGATGTTCCGCGGTTCCTAAGGCCGCGTCCAGACTTGAGCATTCTGCCGCAACGTAACAGCGTAACGTAACATGCATTCGCAGGTCTGGACGGTGTTACAGTAACGTTCGCTCTGCTCGGTTCGCTGCGCGGGCTGATCCACCCTGCTGTCGATTTTCCAGCGCTAGAGCAAGTTCGGACGTGTTTCTGTGCTCGCTGCGATCTTCGAGTCAAGCTGATACTGGCACTTGTCCACTGTTCTGTTTTACAGTCAGTGTGCGGAGCTGCAATGGAGTGGAGGCAAGAAAATACTTCGGGCTTTATTGAGTTATACGAAAAAATGTCTGTTTTGTGGGTTCCGAACCATCCCAAATATTATAACAAATTACACAAGCATCTTCCCACCAGGAGCAGCGAACACCTGGTGGATCACAGCGCGCAGCCCGTTCGCCGGAATGCGCGCCGAATTGTCCGAACCTACACCTCAGGTCGAGCAGAACCCCGCGCTGTTACGTTACGCTGTTACGTTGCGGCAGATTGCTCAAGTCTGGACGCGGCCTAATGCCCTCTACCGTTACCAGATCAGTGAATCGTTAACGCTTCATTGTCGCAGTACAAAGTAACCCAATTTCGGTGGGTAAATTTCGTGATGTTACGTCGCTGTGGGTTGGCATATTTCTCAGAATTCGCAGTTAAAAAAATAATACACAACGGGGTACGACCTAGTTTAGCATAACAAAGGGGATGGGGAGGGTAGAGTAGGATAAGGCCATTCTGAAAGTGCAACACAGATTACTGAGGGCTAGATGCCTGTGGTGTATATTGTGCAATCCTGAACAGCTTTCAAGCCAGCAGCCGACAGTGGGGCAATGCGATCTACAACAGCAGAATATTGTGCGCTCCAATAAATGCTAATCCTTTAAACCGCAGAGAACGCAGCAAATTATATATGTCTACTTGCACAGTGTACACAAGCGTTTCATTCTTAACGGCCCTCTAAATGAAATATACGGTACGAATAACAGCGCACCAAAAAATCAAATCGAGTTCCGTAGTATTTAGTGATAAAGAAAATGTGTTAATATACCTTGATTTAGGGCCTACTGGTATTTTCCAAATAGGTATAGGTCAAACATATTAACTGTAGCCATAGATGGAAGAATTCCTTATGCATACGTAGAAATTAAAATATCATACTTCGACAATTTATTTCGTATAATATTTAACTAAATTCCAAAACTAAAATTAAAAAATTTAGTACTTCTTGTTTCTACGTTTTATAGCCTAATTCACTGGACTATGAACTGGAAGAAAAGCGAAAAATATTCACTTCGGAACGCGAGCCCGTGTAACCTGATATAAATCACATCCCAGAAAACATTATTTTGTATTTACCGTCATGAGACCCTCAAAAGTCACGGCAGAAAATGGCTCGTACTCTTTACATTTACATGAACTTCGTTGTTTTTCCCAGTTCCTCCATGGAACAACGCAAAGTAATAAGCATTTGTTTCTATGTCCCTTCAGGCCTACCATTCATTATCGTCACGTCGTCATATTCCCTTCACATTTACTGTCCGACTTGTATTTGGAGTTAGCAGACTAAATGGGGTGGTGGAGGGGGGGGACGTGATGTCGTCATCAAATTTTCCGTACTCATCTTCAGTGTTTCCAGGTGAAAGCAGGAATATGGCTCAAAATATTTCGCCACCGCCTCTTTCTCCATCCTTCACCATCCACGATCATACCAACGTTTGCAGGACGCTACATAAAATCAGAAATTATAACATGCTGAAATTACACACTAACCATAACAGAAGGTTCACAAGTAACATCCGTCATATCCTCTCACTCTTCGCTTCACAAATAAAGGTGGATTCACTACATAAAGAGAGCGAATTATTTTCGCACCAAATTTATTTGAAAAATTAAATTTTGAAAGTTTTAAATCGTACCGCCATTTTGATGCCTCGGCTGTCGTTTAGTTCGGAAGTTCTTCGCAGAGGCTCTGTACATGATGCCGTAGTTAATTCAAATGAAATACACATTCAGTGACAAAGCAATTAACACAAAACACGAACACTTGGCTATGTGACGTTCGTTAGCGGCACCAGCCGTATGCAGATCGCGCTGTGCTCCGACCATATCCACGGTCTCATGCAATGCTCAACCAACTTCCAGAGCAATGCGCGATATGTTTTTCCGCTGTAAGTGAATTAACATTAGTGGCACTGAACGAACACTTAACACCTACACAGCACCTCTTTTATTGTCACCCTGAGCACCTCCCAGCAGATGTAGGTCTTGTATGAGTTAAAGCTGCGTCCTCGGGAAGACGATAAATGAGATGGTCTGTATATGGTAATAAAATATAAAGTTATTTTAACTTGTTCAGACAGAACAGCGCGGTAAATTCATGGTGTTTCATATTGAGTGACTGATTATTCGACTGCTGGGACTTGAAGTTTTTACGGCAGGTTATTTATTGATCCTATATTAACTAGGGGAAACCTGGTAAAGTGTTCACATGAAAGAATAAAAGGCCGCTATTGACGTACCAGTACTATTGTTACCTGAAGTCTGAAACTTTTTGAATGTGACGTTGGTGTCCTTTTTGTTAACATTACATTTTAAACCTTTTTCTGCAGCTAGGTTTCTCGAAACTATATGTGCTAAGGTTATGCACATTGACCACTTTACCCCAGGGTACTGGGTAAGGTGGGCCGTTGGACATATGAAGAGATTTTATAAAAACGCATGTTTACAGCATTAGTGCTCGTATGTTCAAACAAGTTCGGGATATTTGTCACCTGTTTCAAGATGTTCAAACAGAATCACTCTAAATGTTAGAATCATTTGTCTGAGTGCTTGATGTGGCTTTTTCTACGTTCAACACAACCGTCTTCACTGCCAGCACTCTCCTCATGAGCCATATCTAAACAGGACATATAATGCATCAATCCTTCGCCACTTCTGTATCTCAGATGACAGTCCTTACTGTTCTTGTAAACGCATTCCGCATCATCAGCACTACTTGTTACACCTACATGGGTGACGTTCCTATCGTCTTCCTCGACTTTTCGCCATCAAGTGTTATTGGCCCAGAGGGAGGAAGCTGCTTGTTCTTCATTTTAATTTCGTCTTCGTTTTCATTAGGCTTACTGTTTTCTTTCCCTTCACATAACTGTTTCTTATACGTGCCGCTTGCAAAAATTCCAGCAGATCCTTTGACGGGCACATGAGTGCATTTGGGTGCATGACTGATATCTTCAGGGTGGACTGTAAGGAAAGAACTGCGGCTGCTAGATTCCATAGGACTATCAACTGACACTGGGCTTGCGTCCAAGCTCGAAGAATGATAATGTCCCTTCTCTCCAGGTCTCTGAGCTACCGCTACAGAAGACAGGTGCTGGAGATTGTGGTTCATCACTCGGCATTTAAGAAACAAAATCCGCGCTCTGAAAGCGCCAGGACTAAACGGACAAATTCAGCATTTCCTGACACGTTTAACTACTTCTGATGGTCTATCCCTTTTTAAAAATGCATTTCCCTACAGCTTGCTTGCTTGAAACTGGTTTATTACCCTGCCCAGGTTCTTATGCAGGAACTTCTGAACAGCAGATACATGAAGTGTGTCTAATGGACACACGAAAGACACACCCAAAGGCTGTAGCTTATAGCTGCGGTCAGGTGGATAATAAGCAGTGTTTCATGTTTCCAATTAATGTGTGGTATGCTTCAAATAATTATCATAACACAAGATCGTCAGCCGCTGGTTTGACACGAAACAGAAAATATTCAAACCAAAAACTCAAAAGTTCCCAGTTGCATTGCAACTGCCGACCTTATTCTTTTTAACCTCTTCTTCTTCTTTCGCTGATTACATGTACATCGCGAAGGGTAGTGCTGACTACTCAGTTCAGTAGATCAGAGGTCTACCTCTAGGGAATATTGCGTGTGGTGCGCTGTGAGCTGGCTTTGCAACATCTTTTGACTACATTGAACTAACGACTCTCCTTATTACACTTTCACAATTGGGTTTTATTTTAACAACATTTGAATTGATAAAGTCTATTATACTGATTTATGTATCACTTCTGATCACTGGCACTTTGAAATAAAAAATCTATATATATTATATATCCACTGATTTTCACAAATTAAGTTTTAAATTTACGCGTGGTAATTCCTTGACATGAATATCACAGTTCCAAACAATTACTTATAAATTTTTAAGTCAAATCAATCACACTTGTCAAATTTTAATTTTGTCGTAGAGGTCCAAAACTAACGGAGCGCTGCAATTTTGCGTCCGATCACTCCCCATTTCCAAAGTGGAGTTTTCTAACTTCCCGTAACAACAACCTCGTCACATTCACTCTAGCTTACCCCCTCCTGAGTTCCTAACTATCCTATTGGCCGAAATACGAATAGGTCAAAATTCAAGTTTTCTTATACTAATTTCCAATTGGCTGTCCTAACAGGCTCGCTGGTATTACCTGAAATAACTCCGGAATGCCCAAATCCGCGATTACTGGTCAAATCGAAGCGTGGCCGTTCGTAACCTCCTACTCCAGAATTTACTACTGCAAAAACTGTCAAGTATGGAATTTCACAAAGAGGTGCCTGCTCTCAAACTGCGCTAGTTTCTGACAGTTGACAAATGGTAAACCTAACTCTGTCCTTTGACTGGGGTTCGCCGCAGTCAGTTCCTCATCCTAGTTTTTTCGCTCTTTTAGTATTTTCCAGAAAAATCCAACTATCCCTCTGTTAATTATGTCCCGACACCTCATCCGACTTCGAACCTGGATTTGTCCTTTAACATACTCCCCCTTGAATTAAATTCGTAGGTTACGTTAAGGAACTTGTGACATTTAATTCAAAGTGCCGTCGCTCATATAATATTGCACCAACACTTAACATAAATCTGAAAGCATTCTTACAAACTAAGGTGATTATGTAGTCTAAGAGTCACACAGATTAGACACTCTTAAGTTTACATACTCCATAGTCATTCACTCTACTATAAAACTTTAAAACTTTCTCTCACTTTCTTTCACTAGTCCTTCCCAAAAAAAGTTTCTTCAGGTCACCCTTCTTCTACCTGCTACAGTTTCTGTCTTACTGAAAGCTTGAAACAATTCAACACATCTGCCAATCATCTCTTCCTCATTCTTTCCTACTTCTATATCAGTTTATTCTTAGCTGGACATTGAGCTTATCATCTGTCATCACTGCCTTCAATTAATAGCCCAAAAATGATTACATACTTCAATTAAATTTAGCAAATATTAATTAATACAAAATAATTCTACTGCTCTTACTTGACACTTAAACTTGAAGAAGGCTGCTTTCCTATAAGAATAAAGAAATTAATATAAAATAAAATAAAATACTGTTTTTCTGGTGAACAACTGTAAAGTAAAATTTTAATTGTTCCCTGCTTACTTCTCTCTCTGTCACAGTCTGAGTTATTTGCTTGTATATCACTGATGCACTGTTTTCGCAATTTACTGTTCTGTTATCCATTGAGTAACTTCATCACTTTATCCATATTTACTACATAGCTTTTCAAGGAGTCCTATTCTCATTCTCCTTCTCTCCCTGAATACTTTTCTCACTTCACTCCCATCCTTCTACACTCTTACACAAACATAGCTTTACCTTTGCATTACATGAGTTACTACACTCTATGCAAATTCCAATTTACATAATTAGAATTTTAATAAATTCCTAACATAGAACATAGCTCCTAACATACTCCTCATAACTGGCGTCTTGTCCTTGTCTAACTTCGGTGTTCCTATTATTCAGTTAACCAACAAATGCACAAACATTTGTGCATTTGTTGGTTAACTGAATAATAAGTGAAAATGCACGGTGAAAGCAATATAAAATTCGGTGTTCCTTTTAATATTATTTTCCCCTTCTGACTTATTTTTGCCGTCAGTTTTAATTTCCACATCAGCCCTGTCTTTCTTGTCAGACTTCTCTTCCTCATCAGCATCTGCTTCACCAACAGACTATTCGCCCAATACCTGCTGTAACGCCCTTGTAAACGAAGCCAAAGAGTTACGAAACCACAAATGGAACTCTTGTAAACTGGTACACCTGCCCTTCAAATTGGAACGCTGTCCAAGGCCGTGATAATTTCTCCAAAAGAATTTGTAAAAATGCACTCGTTAAACAATGGAGGACATATAATTAATTCCGTGAAACCGACGTAACATCTCTTGCATCGGAGGCGGTTTACTAAGTCTGCAGTCACAAATTTATTCACTTCTCTAGCATCCACACACAAACGCTATCATTTTTCTGGCCTCTGTACTATCGTTAAAGGATTCAAATAATCTGAATGAGAAATTTCGAGAATTTATTTTCTTATCATCTCTCTAATTTGTGATCTAAATTCATTCTGTAAAGCAAATGGAATCGGACTGTTTCGCGATCTTGGTATTCCCTTCTTCAGTTCAACTTTGTGCTGGAAGGTCTTACATTTCCCAGGTGTCATACAGAAATGTCTACCCTACGTCTTCAACACATTCATTAGTAGCTGCTTCTCATTCCCCGTTAAATCTTCTGCTACTTTTATTCTTTCAAAATTCACTGCGCAGCTGGCTTTCCTTTTTTCAGTATCGTCATTAGTTGCACCAGTTGTCTGTTGGTTGTCGGATTTACTTTCCCAATTACAGTACCTAGCTAGACTTGTCTTTACTCGCATACAATCACGAACCTCGTCGTCATTTATTAACCTAGCAAAACCTTGCTCTTCATTGTACCTTACATGGCATTATTATCATGCATATTCGCATTTTTACCTCGGCTATCCTCGCCGGAAATTAAGCTATCAGCTTCTAAATTATCGCAGTCACTTGACATAAAATCGTCATCTTCAAGACCTGATGTCTTAGCTCTCTCATTCATGCAGGGGTCACAGTATGGGTCGGCTTGTCCTTCAGAGAATTGGGGTGGTAGTGTGATGAGCTGGTTCACAGCAGGTTCTAAACTGTGTTTCTGCTGAGTTTGGATCTGTTTGGGTGCTTGCCGTACACAACTGACCTTACTGACGTCGTTGTTGCCACATTCTCCTTCACTTAACTTGTCACATTGAATTGGATTTCGATATTTTCATATTCGTTGCTAGAAAAAATTAACAGTTTTCTCTCGTGGAAATTTAATGTAATTTCATTCTCCTTACACAAATCCACTCCAAGCAATATGCTGGTTACTAACCGTGAAGAGATGAGGAAAATGTGATCTATTACAACCCTTCCATTTCTTATTTCGATCATCGCTGTTGATTTGCACTTTCAAATTGTGCTGCTAACTTTTGTCGGTATGCATCTGCTCCGTTAATTTGTTATTTTCACTCTGCATCTATTTCTGCATCCCTTCTGTTAATTTAATAATCTCACCTTGAATCAATTTGCTTGTTTCTAACTTAAACCCTCTCATTACTTCGGTCAGGATTGCTTGCAATTGTGTTTGCGGCATATTCAGGTTGTCAGGTGATCTAACAGGATCGTTAACCTGTAATTCCGCTGACTTGGGTACTTCAGTAGTAACCTGTACTTCTTCATTAAACTCTGCTACATCGCTTGCATTCATTTCATATTAATCAACTACTACAGGTACATCTAAGTGATCAATTTGTGATTCCGTTTCTACATCTAACACTACACTTCTGCTGCGTAATTGTCGTTCTGCCATCCTGATTTATCTGTTCTGTTCTGTACAGTACATACAACATTAATTGGATTTGCTTACTCACTAGTTGATGTTTAATTACGTTCTAGTAGAACTGGTGATTGATTTACTGCCTGGTGTTGTGTAGGTCAGTTGCTGCGACGGATCGGAATTTCACTGGCGGTGATTGTTGCGCCGTCTTAAGTCACTTACTTTGTCTTGCCGCTAGTTCCTCGTTGTCTAGAGTTGCAGATATCCTGACTCACTTTCTGCACCGTGGTTGGTCCGATGTTCGAGGTTTGGGTGTTTCTGCGTTGTGCGAAGGTTAGCCTCTCTCCCCCAAGTCGTCGGAATTTTACTTCTTTCTTGTTCAGCGCTATTTACTGCGGCGGATTTTCTTCGAATCCCACGATGGTGGTTTTCATTACCTGCATTGGATTTTCTTGGGTCGTCTGGTGTCCCACGTTCTGGTCTCTAAACTTGTACTGCCATGGATGTTGCTGGACTCTTTCCGGCCTCACGCGTTGGTCGTTAATTTCTGTTTCTCTGTTTTTGTTCTTGGACCGTCTTGTGATCCACGTGCTGGGCGCCATATGCAACTGCCGTCCTTCTTTTTAACCTCTTCTTCGCGAAGGGTGGTGCCGACTACTCAGTTCAGTAGATCAGAGGTCTACCTCTAGGGAATATTGCGTGTGGTGCGCTGTGAGCTGGCTTTTCAACATCTTTTGACTACATTGAACTAACGACTCTCCTTATTACACGTTCACAATTGGGATTTATTTTAACAACATTTGAATTGATAGTCTATTACACTGATTTACGTATCACGTCTGATCACTGGCACTTTGAAATAAAAACTCTCTATATATTATATATTCACTGATTTTCACAAATTAAGTTTTAAATTTACGCGTGGTAATTCCTTGATATGAATATCACAGTTCAAAGCAATTGCTTATAAATTTTTAAGCCGAATGAATCACATCAATTTTTCTAATTTTAATTTTGTCGTAGAGGTCCAAAATTAACAGAGCGCTGCAATGTTTGGGTCCGATCGCTCCCGAATTCCAAAGAGGAGTTTTTCCAACTTCCCGTAACAACAACCTCGTCACATTCACTCTAGCTTACCCCCCTTCTGACTTCCTAACTATCCTATTGGCCGAAATATGAATTTCAATGTCTCCCATAAGTCAAAATTCAAGTTTTCGTATACTAATTTTAATTGGCTGTCCTAAAAGACGTGCTGGAATGCCCAATCCGCAATTACTGGTCAAATCGACGCGTGGCCGTTCGTAACCTCCCACTCAAGAATTTACTACTGCAAAAACTGTCAAGTATAGAATTTCACAAAGAGGTGCCTACACTCAAACTGCGCTAGTTTCTGACAGTGGACAAATGGTAATCCTAACTCTGTCCTTTGGCTGGGTTTTGCCGCAGTCACGCCCTCATCCTAGTTTGTTCGCTCTTTTCGTACCTTCCAGAAAAATCCAATTATCCCTCTGTTAAGCATGTCCTGAGACCTAACCGACTTCGAACCTGTATTTGTCCGGTAACAGCATACACCCTTATCGGTTACACACAACAAGCGTTCCTGGTGATGCACCATTATCTGCCTTCATTCCATGCTGAGGGAAAGTAATAATCGGTGGCAGGAATGGAACTTCCGCCTGCATACATAAAAATTACCACAGCTAACAGAACAGCGCGTTCCGCCGAATTCTTGGTCCTCACGTGTTCCCGCGACCAGCAGGAATTTATACTTGATTTTCTTTGAACAGCTGGTATCCCTGTTTTAACCACATTAAAAATCTCCTGTGGTGTGAATTCCTTCCATCCATGACACACTACAGCAATGAAAAGGTTTCACAGCAAATGCTGCTTCATGGGTTCGCACAGGGAGTTCGGGATGGCGTTTTCCACACCAACAAACCAGAACCTCACCATCAAGTGCAGTATCTTTGTTGAATGGATGTCGAATAACTAGGAAGATAACCAACTTGATGCCAACATTATTATACACGCCAAAAGGAAGACCTAAAAGGAGATGGTGGGAGAGTGTATGCGGAGATCTGAAAATTGCGGGTGTACTGGAATGGAAAAAGAGTGTTTTTGACAGAAAATGTTGGCAAGGAATGCTTCAGCAAGACAAAACCCATCCAGGGTTGTAGAAATTAAGAATAATAATAAGAAAAAGAAGAATTTATTGCTTCCATTTATTGGGAGGTAGGGCTCATCACAGACGAACATACGTTCGATGCAGAAAACCTTTCCCTTTTGAGCCAAAAATGATGAAAAATAAAACGTTTTATAGTTTTATTATGAACGTTATCCATGACTAGATCTTTGATGCAAAATATTAATAATTATGAGACCAATTTATCGCTCAAATGAACACAGCGCTGGAAACAAGTACGCTGATGTTATTTCAAAGCTGTCTTTTATCCTTTGACATCAGAACCAGAGACAGGACTTTAAAAGCACCAATATGCTCTCCAGAATAAAGCAGCCAATAAAACAAGCCATGAAAGAGAATTTAGGACCTTAGAATTCGTACTCAAAGTGAAAATAGCTACATTAAAATATTAAAAGCAATATATACGCAATTCTTTAATTTTCGCAGAGTGATTGATGTTCGTCGTGTTCTTGATTTATAAGGATTTTTCATAAACATGGTTGAACTGGACCGAATTTTTCAAGTTTTTGCGACTTCCGTCTTTTCGCTAAACTATAAGGCTTCAATTATTCAGTTCTAGTCCACTCTCACGACTACCAAATGTATACACATTATAATGACCAGTGGATTTCCTGTCTTCGATTAACGAATATTTACACTGCGGTTTGTATTGATCTTATTTACTGAATGTTAGAACCCCAGTCATGGCGACATGTCCCTCGTGAATAAATGTTTTAACAACTTCAGCGATCGTAATTGAACTGTATTATATGTATTAACCGTACTATCCGAGTCCTTTCGCCAGAAAAGCCTACACCTGTGCAACAGACATTGCTGGGGCAAAGAGATTACCAACGATTTTGAAAATACGATTTGAATCTTTGTACAATGTAAGTGGTTAACAAGACAGGCATTGTATAACGTAATATTGAGGCGCGTTTGCTTAACCACTGTTGCCGTGGAAAAGCAAGAAGTATTACATATTCTGAGTGTGTGTCTGTAGCCTTAGTTATCCAGCATGCAAAGCGCATGTGCCGTATTATATTGTCACTTGTGGCTTGTCTGGCTGTACCATATTTTTACACATATCTCATAAACGGCACAATTTTCGGAAAAACTTTTTTGCACATGTACGTTTTGATTTTCTCTACCGTTTGTTTGAAATATTTCTCATTTTAAAAAGAATTCAGCGAGATATTATCAAAAATGTGCATAGGTCTTCACGTAAAGTACCCACTATTCTTGTCAGATTTTAATCAAACTTTTTAATTTTCTCTACAGATTTTCAAAAAAAAAATTCAAACATAAATCCTTATGAAAATCCGTCTAATGGGAGCCGAGTTGTTCGATGCGGACGGACGGACAGACAGACAGACATGACGAAGCTAACAGTTGCTTTTCGCAATGTCGCGAACGCGTCTAAAAACATTCAAATTTTGACCACGTCATATTAAAGGATGACCCATTCGACAGCTAACACGGGGACAATTCGAACGTAAACCAGATGCACTCAGCGCGTGCCGGCGACATGGGCAAACTCAAATGTTATTCCAGTTTGGTACGTGTTTTAGGGCAGCATTTGTCTTATATTGCGGGCCGGCATGTATAACTATCTTCGTGGATTGGACACCAACAGGCCTACTTACTAGCTTGTACATTATTGTCATTAACACAGTAGAGTGCAAGGAGAGCTGATTTAATACAAAACATTGTATGTTATGATAAGCATATAAAATAGCAGTCAGTTTCTCCTAGTCTGTCCAGACCGGTCAAAAGAGTTTAGCGAAACGCATCGACCCGTGGGCCCACAGTACAAAACATCTAATCATGTACGATTTTTACAATTCGTACGGAAAACTACAAAAACCTACAAGATCAGCCGCTGGTCTCCACGGACACGTCCCGTCAAAGCACATTGCTTTCGGACTCGATTCAAACCTCTCCTACAGAACAGAACTTATGTCTTTAATTAAGTCCTTACTTTCAAGATAAGTCTCAAAAAATGTTTTATTTGCAACTTCGTGTTTGATATCCTCTTCTTTAAATCCATGTCTTACTTAACAAAGTGAAGTTTCACGGACAGGCCTGACTCTAAAAATATCGCACAGTTCCACTCTACTATTTAATATTTTTAACTCTAATATTATTTAATTTGTTTCATGTTTAATAAAGACGCAGACTCTAGGCGCACGTACACATTTTCGGTTAGTTGTGCCAACAAATACACATGAAACTGACTTTACTAATCCCGAACTATTATCAAAATGCTGCTTTCAAAGAAAGGACACTATTATGTTAATGATAATTGCCTGTAAATTAATAAATTAGTCAATTCACTTGTTTACTTACTTGTCATTTTTAACGAAGTTGTCAGTAGCTCAGAGTACATAGGGTCAAGTGATAAAATGATTGTTGAAAACAAATTAGAAAGGATGCGGCAGAAGCTGTGTGACCTGACGTGAGGTACCATCCCGACCATTTTCCTGTGAGGATTGACAGAAACCACGAAGAATAACATGAGATTCGGTCTCCGGAAAGGTTTGAACCGAAGTACTCCTGAACACGAAGCAGAAGTCGACCACACGACCGCGACATTCAGTGGTGTGGAATAGTACTACGTAAGAAAGATACAGATTCCAGTGACGCCTCATTTTACGAATTATACAGACTTCACTGACTGGCTCATCATCCTTTCATTTAGCAAGTTCGTACAAGCTGTAACGCTTCTGACTTGTATTCGGGACGTACCCTGTTCGACTATCAGCCGGAACACAGACTATCCTGAGGTTTTTGTGGTTATCAATCCCCACCAGGAACGTGGAGATAGAATCTTAAATCAGCTAAGCTAAGGCCGCTTCCTTTCAGATAATTTCTCATTCATTAGTCAACATCATCCCACCACTGCACGCTACACTGATTTACTGAGCCTGTCGATAAATAACCTGCAACTATATCAATAATCATGCTTTGAAAATATCACTCTCCAACTAACAAAAACGTTTGATTTTAAATAAAGATCATACGCATGCAGTGTGCTCTATGCAGCGTTTTCATTCTTTCAGGAAATCGAGAATGATAATCAAAACAATATCCAGAGTAGATCACCGACTAGTGGGCACAGAAAACAAAACTGAAAAGACATTTTACAAATTAATATAATCATGACGACAGAACATTACATTAATAAAACATAAATCGTCGTAAACCAGAAATGCCACACCGAACAGAACTGAGCCCGCCTCGAGTTAAACTTCCCACCTTCTACAGCAACGTCTCCAGCGAAACATTTATGTAATAAGAATGGAACAAAGTTGATAGCGGACTGACAGCTGGGCGCAGTTCCGAGAAACTCATTACCATTAGCAAAGCGTCTTGATCCGAATTCATCACCTTTGGAGAAATTCCAGATTGAAATTGCAACGACATTTCAATGTCTTAAAACCTTCCAACGCTCGTTATTTTTCCTGTAATTAACTACGAGTACATTACTATTCGTTTTATCACAAAATACATTTCTATATGCAACACGATTAGATATAGTATAAATGAAAATCGCCCATATTAATTACTCAATCATTCGTTTATACACTGCAATTGTACTAAACTCTTCTTTCACAAGGATTACCATAAGTCCTCTTTTTCGCGGACATGTCCTCTTCTTTAGAAGTAAAATTTACATATAGGCAAATTTGTTTTCACTTGCGAAATTGTCTGGGGTTTTACCAGTGATATGGTAACAAAGAAAAATTATAACAATTCAAACCTAATACGGTTTATGAGCGAAGACGTTTTCTTCCCAGGCTTCATACACGAAGAGCTGAAGATTCGAAATCGCATGAGAAACCTGCTCAAACACTAAATTAATTAATTCTTGCCATTTTAATTTTTAGCCCATGTTTCGTAGTCTTCTCCAATAATAATAGTATAATTCCGCCTCATTTCCGAATGTCCTCCAGTCATTTCAGCATTGGTATTACTGTAAGGACAGTGAACAATGAGGAATTAATTGTAAATTGACACTGTACCTTAATTGTACATTAATCATAAATAATAATATCCACATCACAGGAAAGTTCTGTAAAAATTTAAGCTGTTCACCTCTTTGAGACAAGGAAGCATTCGTCTTGGTAAACTAGGAGCTCGATGGGGCCTTCCACTTTAGCAATAGGTGTCGCTTGTACCCACATTATCAACCCGTCCGCCATTCGCCTCAACTTGTCATCTAGGAAACTTCCTTCGCTGCAGTCAGCATTTTGTATCTCTTCCTTTTTTGTACACAGCAAACACGTAAAAGTTCAGCCAATACTTTAAAAAACTCAGTTTCGAAAAGTTTGGTACATGATGCTTAAAAGAGCTTCCCACACTTTGTGACTGTCACACTTTGTGGCGATATACGATAGGGCCTACGATAAACAGGAAAATGGCAGAGGCCAAACACAGCTGTATTCAACAGTTCATTAAATAACTTCTAAAAATGTCACACGAAACAGGTCGGATCGAGCAACACTGCCTGTGAGATTCGTAAGAATGTCAAAATAACATACAACAAAAATTTTACAAAATTAAAAACAAGGAAAACTTTCTTCTGATATGTAACGCCGTTAGTCTGGTAGAAGTAACAATGGTTCGGGTAACGTGCTGTCCCCATTGGAGGGAATAACAGACACATACTATCATTTCCGAAACGTCGGTACGTATGTACCAGCTTAAGAGTTGAGGTCTCCGTTCTTCTGGGGTATTGCGCCGGGTCACTAGGTGATTGGGGCCCGACGTTTCCGGACAGCGTGGTGGTCCATCTTCAAGGGTCGGATGTCAAATGAAGACACAAAACTTGCAAACTTCAACAGTCACCGCCGCACGAACTTCAAATCTCACTAAAAAGTAACATTCAATTGTAGTGCATCGAAGGCAACCCTCCTCCGAATATGATGACATCATACGGCTTTAAATGTCGATGTAGAAATATGGTCAACTTTCTTGATACAAGTATTATGCACTGGATACGCCAACTCTTCGCGTAGGATTCTTATCTTCCACACAATTTCTCGCTTGCTGGGCACACATTCTGTCACGCTCTTTAGAAAATCTGACACGCAAGTTGTCGACACATGTCAGAGTTACCATGGTTAAGGTGTTTATACAAAACCACTGGCAAGCAGTAGCAGTAGGAAGGATCAGGAATGCTAGTGTCACCAAAGCAGGGCTACAGAAATGGAAGCATATTTGCAGGAAATATTAACATATCAGCAACAAGGTCAGATCACCAACACATTTTAAAGTTATGGATCATTAATTTCGTTCAATTCCCTTAATTTGTAGGAGCCAGCAACACGATCACACCAATATAACAGAAACCATTTGGAAATCGTGAATATATAAATATAGAATATATATTCACTTAAATAAACAGTGTCATTTTTGGTGCTAATGGCGACATCTCGTAGCGAAGTTCTGCAACCAACAAAACTGTTCAACCCTAGCACCAATATTTCGGTTAAAGAACATAGTTACATGCACATATAAAAACAACATTTCGATTTGTCATTGATAACATCTGACTTTACTGTTATTCCAACCATCAATGGTCTAAACATGCTGGACTAAAATACAGTCAGATATATCAATGAAGATTTGTGTAACATGATGAGCCTTAAATTAGTTTAAAATTCCAACAATTACAGCAGTGTTAGAGAAAAGCCATACTACTGCTGCACTCACTGTCATTCAAACATCGCTCACGTGAACGTCTAACGTACTCCTACATAGGCCTATTCAATAGTATTTGCTGATCCTCTAATTCAGTATATTAATCTTGAAACCTAGGCTAATGGGCATCCCCAGCCGACCAATCCCCCAAATACCATTTACGTAAATCTCTGAGAAATGTATTGTTATGTCCCCCCCCCCATGGGCATTTCACGTAAGCACACTGTGCGCATATTAATCCAAGCCATGCAGTCTACCAAGTTTATAAAATGTTCATCAGAAAGTTTTCAAAACCGAAATTTCAAAGAAAAAATTATAAAGAGTGGGAGAGAAGTATTTTACTTAAAGAAGTTGCCAATAGCTAAGATTATATAGCATCGGTGGTAAATGAATGAAATACCAATATAGGGCATTAGTGGAATGATACTGAGGGGGTAACTGAGGTACTAGGAGAAAAATCTGTCCCATAGCCACATTTTCCACCTTAAATCACACATGGACTGGCCTGGGATAAAAACCGGGACCCCGCGGTAAGAAGTCTAACTAACCGTCTGAGCCTTTGCTTGGTCTCAGGGAAAATTCTGACCTGTAGAAAAATATTCGTATGTGGCAATACTCATGGCCTACAACATTACAACGCATAAGTACCGAAAATACTTTCGTTAAGAAACTGATTACCGAATTGAAATACCGGAAATACTGTTGTACGAAAGAAGCCGGAATAGCTCAGACAACAGACAGCCGGACGGCAGAGGAATCATCGTTCGACTCCTGGCAGGGGCAAGAAATTTTCGTCTTCTCCAAGACATCGAGAATGGCTCCGGAACCCACCCAGCCACACGATATAATGAATACTAGGAGCTATTTCCCTATGGGCATGAAGCTGACCACTCACCTCGATCTAGTGCCGAAGCTAAGAGTTCATGGAGCTATACCTCCACTCCCATATAACTTTATGGTTTGGTTCTTAATTGAGAACCGAGACAAGATTACTGCTTTCTGGAATGCTCTAGGCGCAGTGACACTTGTCCGGATTGTTACTGTAAGCAATTAAGGTGGTCATCACATGACGGACAGTTTGCTTGTTTAACGGCCTGCAGGAACAGTTTCTGGAGGTGTTATCAGCAAAGTCGTACTTATACTGAGGTGAGAACGCTAAACGATATGTAGAGATTGTTGTCTTACACAGATAAGAGAATAATCAAACTGAAGTGTAAAACATTCACTTACCTTCAGTTCCTTGAGTATCACTTCCGGCCTCGTAGACCGCTTTAAAATGTTGCGGTATTTAAATATGTTTTTCTGAAACAAAAGAAAGAAAGTTATGAAAATATCTACTTAGGGAATATTTACATCCAAAACTATGTCCAAAAAAAAAAAGACATCACAATTTGTAAGGAACTTCACCGAGTAGGTGAAGGGCATCAAGACTGACGTAACATATTCAAGTCTTATCTGGTTCAGCGATTATCCCAAGAGTTTCCTTTGTTCCCGTCTGCTCCTCCAGTCGGACGCCAAAATAATACTTCCAAAAAGACGAAGCTCACTCCCTTTCTAGCTCACCACGCAATTTCATCCTATCATTTCACATCAAATATCCGCATCAGTTGATACAGTGTCGTTAACAGTCTACGAAACACTCAACAAGAAATCCTGCCTTGTTTTGCTTATACGTTCCTGTTTAGAGCTGAAGAATTTCATCGTAATATTTTCGCTTGTAAATGATACAATGGAAGGAAGTACTGGCATTTTTCAAAAGACCAGTAAAAGAAGTACCAAGACAAGGCACGTTTTGAAACTAATATTCCAGCTATGTATCATAAAATTAATCATTTAACCGTTTTCCTCATTTTAGGTTTGTGTTTGATCAGTTAGCAACACTTCACTTTCTCTCTACAGTAGCTAAACTAGATTACTCGCAATACGCCATAATATCCCGGTACCCCACAAAAAAGGAATTGTAAAAAGGGCCTGTTTAGGGGAAAAACACACTAATACGTCAGCCACAGGACCCAGTCTAGTAAATGGATTCACTAAATAAACCAACTCCATGGAGCAGAGTCCTTCCTCAGAAGCTAACAGGTCCTCAGCTAATCAAGAATTTCCCCGCATTTTATGGAAACCGAAGGTTCATAACCGCATTCATAAGTGCCCGCCACCTATCCCTATCCTGAGCAGGAAATGGATTCACGTACGTATAAGGCGAAAATGAAATCAATTAACTTTATACGCTATAAGCTGAGATATTCCTTTCAGCTGGAAGTTAAAGGTAAGCATTAAAAGACAGGGCCGATCCCAGTGGCCACGCGGTTTAAGGCGCAGGTCTGCGACCGCTCGCTTGCTGGGATTGTCTCTTGTGTGAGTGTTGTGTATTGTTAAGTCCATAATCTGTGGTTAAGTCTGCGTCGAGCTGATCACTCGTCCAGAGGAGTCCTACCGAGTGTGGTGTGTCTGAGTGTGATCGTCAAGCCTCGCTAATAAGGAAGCCCTGGCTCACTAGGGGCTGTTGCGCTATGGCAAAAGAAAATACAAGAGAGTCAATGTACGTATAAACGTTATATTGAGGCGCGTTCTCGTAACAATTTTTGCTGTGGAAAAGCAATAATTATTACACATTCTGAATGTGTGTCTGCATCCTTAGTTTATCCAGCACGCAAAGCGCATGCGCCGTATTATAATGTCATCTGTGGCCACTCTGGCTCTACCATATTTTTCCACATTATCTCATAAACGGCACAACTTTCGGAAAAAAGTTATCGAAAACAAAATGTGAGTTTTGAGTTTGTCTACAACGTTTGTTTAAAAATTTTCACATTCTAAGAAGAGTTCAGCGAGATATTATCAAAAATGTATATAGGTCTTCATGTAAAGTACCCCATTATTCTTGTCAGATTTTAATCAAAATTTAATTTTCTCTACAGATTTTCGAAAAAGACTCAAATATCAAACTTTATGAAAATCCGTCTAATGAGAGCCGACTTGTTCCATGCGGACAGACGGAGGGACGGACAAACAGACATGACGAAGCTAATAGTCACTTTTCGCAACTTTGCGAACGCATCTAAAAACGGACATTATTTGTGTAGTCCCTGGAATGTGTGATTAGTGACTATACATAAATTGCTACACCTACGATAACAGGCCTGCGATCACATCGCAACATATTATCGAACACGCCCACAGACAACATTAAACCGCTGTTCCCTAGGCAACAAGTGTGTACTTCCCCTCTTACATGAACTTCTCATGCCAGATTATAAATCGGCGACAGCAGCTGTAAAGTTCAAAAACATGCGGCTTGGAAATATTCATGCTTCTCTAAAAAGCGCCATCAATAATTAAAGACACAAGTTACTATTTTAGCAGACAGTGTTTTCCAAAACGAAATCTTTCCATTTATAAACGTTATTGATTCAGCATACTGCACACAGTTTGTACAAGGACGTCATCCACAACGAACTATTATTGTTAACGTCATCCAGTCGAAAGAAATAAATCTATGCTACGCTCAAATGCCAATAAATAAGAAGTTATGCTATGTCAATTGCACCATAGTATGTGCAAGCAACTGCGTGGTTCGTATAGGTCATCTAAGACAGCCTACTGATATCTAGGGGACTGCGATGGGCTTTATATATTGTTAGGATTAGGAGAAAAAATATGCAAACAAAACTGATAAAAACGCCTCTTAGAAATTACACGATTGGAAGGGCAATGTGGGCATGGGAGGATAACACGAAGATGCGTATTAGGGAACTTCGTTGTGAGGATGCAAGGCGGACGGAACCGGCTCAGGATCGTGTCGAATGACCCTTCTTTTTACTAGCGGTGTTGAACCTGCAAGTTATGCTACCAACAAGATGTTATCAATTTAATTCATATGAGGCATTCTAAACAATGTTCAGTGAGTTATGTTACCGAACTGATAGACCTACTGCATCAAACTGCAATATCAGGATTAATAATAAAGTGCGAAGTAGTGTGGATTAGAAATGCAGCATCACACTCCGACATCAAATCTATTACGTAAGCAGAATGAGGTGATCCAGACGGTAAATGAAACGCGAAGAACATCCACAAACCGGTTTACTTACCATCTTAGCGGTTAAAATCTATACACATATATGCCTGTTATATGACGTGTTTCAGTTTATTTTAGAAACACAACCCCAAAGCACGGCGCAAAAAGAAAGGTTTGTATGAGATTTCACAGCGTGATAATTTGATATCAGACATCATCATCGAATCTAAAATACAATTTGGCGCTGCCGCCACGTTTCTTGCATATTTAAGACAGACGTGACGTTATCGATTTGTGCGCTTTAAATTTTCTAACACAAGCTGAAGGATTAGGTAATGTTTTAATCCTAAACTTGCCATATTTCAAAGTTTGATAGCAGGGCTTGGCCTACAAAAAATGGGTAAGGAAGGTTGTCAATAAAATTGTCTTCTTATCGAGTAGGGTGTACCGTATTACCAAAATGTACCATTTCAGAAAACATTTTGTGGAAATACATACAACATCCACGAAAGGGATGAAGAATAGCTTATCCTTCAACTGTAATTCCTGAGGTACCCGGTTACAATCTCCGCCGGGCTGCCGGTTATCCTGTATTATTTTTTCAGTCTGTCCAGTCCACTATGATTGCGCCTTAAAGCAGGCCTCAACCGCTTCACCCCACATTACTTTCGTCACTCACAGATCATCCTAACATTCTACGCCACGTTTCCTTGGCAGCTGACAAAGCGTGATTAAATAAACCATGAATTCTCAATCTCAGCAGACTTCTGAATTTTGAAACAGCATCGTTAAATAATCCAAGACTCAACCAGACAACTTTCATCTGCACAAAAACCACCTAAAGCTATGGCACAGATAATATGCAGATAGTAAACAATCATGACATTTCTCCTACATAAAAAACACAACTGTAAATCACTATGCGACGGCATTCATTTATTTAGGGAAGGACTGTGCAGTGTCAGTGTTCTGGGATTCGGTGAAATGGCTTGTTGTTACTAGAAGAAAAAAGACAGAGATCACAAGTATGGAAACGCGAGAGTAGGAATAGGAGGTGTCAGGCTAACAACAATCATGATGCAGGAAATTAGGAGTGAAGAAGAGTAAACACGATCGATGCTGACTGGACCAGCAGAGAATAGCAAAGTGGAGAGAATTAGAATAGGATCAGCCAGGATTAAATTGGAAAAGAGCAGTAATAACAACTTCCGGGTTGAGTGACCTGTAAAGCCAGTACTTGAAACAGATACACTACTCATGCTAGTAAAACTAATATGCAATTCAAAACCTCCTCTGCAATGACTTCCGCCAAACAAATCACACTGAAACTGTCACAGCCAAATACAGCCTACTCGCTGCTACAAACAAGGCTCCTGATTTCAGCGAATAATAATTGCAATGATTAGCACGATTTTAAAAATTAAAACAGCCTACAGCACATATCTAATTCTGGTACTCAAGAAAGTGATAATCGTTTCAATACTCATGGTGCTTTTTATACGCCAGTGCTAAGAGGCAAACAGGTATAAAGTGGCCAAATATGAAATTTTAAATCCCCAATTAAAGGGTAGTTCCAGTGAATTTAAATAACTGTATGCCATTTTATCTAAGGTGCTTCACTATTAACGGAAGATTGTGAATTTTGAACCCCTTCCATTCCTAAATTATTTTTTTACAAACAAAACACCTGACACATAGCCTTATTAATCTTTCACTTGTCATCTGCCGGGAAAGAGGACGAACACTGAACTGCATAAAAGCATTTCACTTCACAACAATTTTCACTCAATTAATGGAGATATTTTGCCACCCGCGTAAGCTACACAGAGCAGAATCACAGGATGAGTGTCGATAAGTGGGCAGCAGTCACGTCCTATCTGAAGGCACTGTACCAGCATTTTATTAGAGAAACTAATCACAATGTTCAACACGGTTGCGATAATATTAAATTATAGATAATTCAGTTCCTGTACAAAAAAAATGCAGAAAGTGATGTAGTTTTTAAAATTGTCTGCTCATAACACTTGATCATTTACACATCTGATTGACAGAGTAATTTAAACTAAGGCAAAGAGGGGTAATGGTCTTCAAACATGAATGATATTTTATTAATTACGTGCTTTTCATATTCCACCTGAAGCTGAATGATTATACAAACAGCATTGTCAATTAAAATTAACTGTTATTTGTCATGATATTTGCTCAGTGCTGTCAGTCACATTGATTGCATTTAAATAGCAAACCATGTACTGACCTCTCATTAACTAAAGTATCATTATATTATTATTTGGTCAAACATGCCAGTACTAAGCATAACATACCTGCATCATGCATTGTAAGAATTCGCTGCTTTACCAGTCAAATTTATATTGAGTAGGAACAATATATTCAAGAGCACAATATTTTAGATATTAAATGGTGATGACGTGGCTTATTTGGAGTTTAAATGGCATGGCGTAAGTCGAAAAAAGGAACATTGATTTGATAAATTGTGGTTGAATAGCTAATTATGTTAATAATATTATAAGCGTTGGAAGTGCTGGTTGGCAGAAAGAACACATAATGAGATTACAGTAAAGGCTTAACTCATAGTCAAGGTTGGAATTGTAACAATCCGCTTTCATTCTGTTTTACATGGCTTTGAAATAGTGTTGTACAAACACAGCGACAAGAGCGGTTCACACGGGAAAAGACAGCTTCTGTTTAGTGATGAATAATGTGACAGAAAATCAGCAAGACAGGCAATGTGCGTATAAACGTTATATTGAGGCGAGATCGCGTAACCATTGTTGCCGTGAAAAAACAGTAAGTATCATATATTTTGAGTGTCTGTAGCCTTAGTTATCCAGCAGGCAAAGCGCATGCGCCATATTACAGTCATCTGTGGCCTGTATGGCTCTAGCATTTTTTCCCACATTATCTCATAAAAGGCACGATTTTTGGAAAACCGTTATAGAATATAAAACGTGTGTTTTGATTCTATCTACAACTTTAGTATGAAAAATCTCTCATTATAAGAAGAATTCAGCGAGATATTATCAAATAACATACACAGGTATTCATGTAAAGTACCCTTTATTCTTCTCAGATTTTAACCAAACTTAAACTTTCTCAACAGATTTTCGAAAAATACTCATGTCAAATTTCTTGAAAATCGGTCCTGTGGGAGCCGAGTTGTTCCATGCGGACGAACATACGGACGGACGGACAGATATGACAAAGCTAATAGTCGCTTTTCGCAATTTTTCGAACGCGCCTAAAATGGTAGGTTGTGTGTCCGTTTGTCACAATGTGCCTAAATATACAAACTACTGTGGTTTGTTCAACGGAGAGGTGTGTGTTCATTCCCCATAATGTGAATGTTGTGTTGAACAGCCACTCTCTGAGACACGAACACACAAGAATGTGAATGAAGGCAGAAACTGCTATGTTATCTTTAAAGGACAGGTTTGTGTCCATTTTTTTCCGGAATGTGACTGAAGAAACAACCGCTATTTTATGCTTAAAGTCAGATGTTTTATCTTTCAGAATGTGATCGATGATACAAATGCTGTGTTGTATATAACGGATATATATGAGTTATTTTTCAGATGTGACTCAAGATACCAACGCTGTTTTGTGTTTGACGGACAGGTGTGTGCTCACTATATAGAATGTGACAAAGTGCTGTGTTGTGCAGGCGTGTGTTTATTTTTCATAATGGACTAAGGTTTCTAATTACTTAATAGGTGAATACATAACATTACATTTTGTTTTGGGTTTTTTGATGAGAGGAAAGTGGTTTGATGGAAAGTGATTCTGAGTACAGGGTATTCATTTTGAAAGTGAACTGATTAAAGAGTAACTACATAAACTCTGTTAATGATAGATAATGCTTGACGTTTTACGGCAAGGGACTTCACATATGAATGATTCAATTTTTGGCTCAAGTATGTGTTTTCTAACAAGAGAAATACTTTGTAGTTCTTCTGTAAGAAATATACATTGAGGCACACTTTACAAAAAGCAATTCACTATGTACTGCAGAACAGAGTGAATACAGCCATCTAGTCCTCAAACGACACGAAGTTAAGGAGAAAAAGGCTTAATAAAATTGCTCTCAGACGTTTGTAAATTCGCGGTTATCATTGTTTCAGTATTCATTTAGACCCCATAAATTTCACGTGTCTTAAATTTCAGTACACAAAGAACATGGCATTGTACAGAAACGAGATCCACTGCACGCCAGTGATTACAAAGAGCAAGCGCGAAGCCTTGTAACTTAAAATTCCATTACAACTCTTAAATCGCTTTTTACATTTATCCCATAAAAATGTACTGCGCAGTTTCGAGTGCAGGCCTGCAATATACGAACAAATATTATGCAGAAGGTAATTACACAATTATCCTAAACAGCCAGTGGAAACGCGGGAATTTAAAATAAGTTTCATTGGTTTACATCGGCGTAAAGCACAGCCTGATTTTGCAGTTCCAATGCTGCCCGAATTAAATGAAACAACTATAATTTGGCATCTTTTAGTTCAGTCCTTCCCGCGCCTAATTGTGGCTTTTCCAGTAACAACATATGTAAACCGTCCCACCTACATCAATTGCTTTTATAAGCATACTGTAAAACAGAAATGCCTTTAGAAACTGAAGACCGACTGCAATTTCAGTGCACAGCAAAATAATACTGTTACATCGGTATCTAATGTTTAATATTCAAATCTCTTCAGTTCAGTAATTAAAATGCTAATCTGATTTTCTTGTATGTAGTGTCTTGAAAAATGCAATCACAGCGTTACAATACAATTACCAGATCACGTTTTCGACCCACGATCACTTACTTCACATTTACTATATTTTAATAAAATGATATAGTGCTGCGTAAGCAAGCAAATCGGAATCAAAACACATGTTGTGGTAATTTTAGGCCTATACAGTGGTGATTACATATACGGCGATTTAAATTTTATTACACCGCTTTTAATATAGGTTTAAAATATTGATTTCGGATAGTTTTGGCTTCTTAGTGCTGAGTCATTTGTTACCGAAACGTTCTCATGCGTTAATTTCGTTACTTGTAAATGTAAACCGTAAGAATCTTCACAACTTAGCTGCAGCTGATGTAAAAGAGCTGCTGCTCTACCTCAGTTCATTACAGTCACTTCATAACTGACGACTGTTCACAAATGGAATTTAGTATTAATACGGAGGGTTCGATTGGAACATGTCCGAGAACGATTACAGGGGATAAAGGTTCAAAATAAACACGCCCCCCGCGCACCATTTACACGTACTGCGTCATCCAGTCCCATGAATCCGCTAGCAGGACTTATAAATATTCATGTTAACAGCGTTCATGTAGCACCACTTTCAGGGCCTTGTTACGTCGAATGCGTTCGGGAGTGTTGGAGCGTCTTCCATACAAGCCAGGTCCCCCCTCTCCCCCGCACTGTTTGGGTCTATGCAGGAGGCATTCAAAGGAACGCCGATTACAGTTGCACACTTGGACACTCAAGAGTGAGCTACTGGTTTTATCAGCAAGTAACGAAACTCTACGAGAAACGCATTTACAGCTTTGAATGCATGTCTTGATTCTTACAGTGGTATTAGATTCTGCAGAACGGCCCTCCGGTAATGTCCCTCTGATTGATACCTATTAAACGCCGTACATAAAGTAATATTATTTTATACTGATGTTGGCCGCGAGGTCTAAGGCGTGGGTCTGCGGCCGCTCGCTTGCTAGGATTGCGGGTTCCAAACCCGCCGTGAGCATGAATGTCTGTCTCATGCGAGTGTTGTGTGTTGTCAGGTAGAGGTCTCTGCGTCTGGCTGATCACTCGTCCAGACAATCTTACCGAGTGTAGTGTGTCTGAGTGTGATCGTGAAGTCTCCATATGAGGAGGCATTGGCCGACTGGGGGCTGTTGCGCCACGAAAAACAAAACTGGCGTTATTTTAACAACTTCACGCCAGTTACGTACGGAATACAACTTCGAAGACATGAGACAAACTGAGATCTGAACCACGAGAGGACACTCCGTCAGTCGACCAGCCGCTGACTGTGAAATGCATGGCCAGTTTTCAATTCTCGGGTGGGGAAACTGGCACGTTCTCTTTACCACCGAATCAACAGTGACTCTGGAGCTTATCCTCGAGTGCTTGGAACTCTTTCCATAAACACACAAACATACGCAAATATTTATTATCGTGTTGCTAAGGTACGGGAACAGCTTTTACGTTCTGTCACAGCACACAGAGCTATCTGACTTCAGTGCTGACAGATGACAAACTGATTTATTATATGTCACCTGCATCATGAATCTAGCCCAAAATTTGTTGTCCTTGACAATTTTAAATTCGAAAATAATAATAATAATAATAATAATAATAAATCATAGAACCCAGCAATCAATTCCCGCTTTCACGATCCTGCCACTGAAACCTACCTCAGGCCAGAAAATAATATCCTAAAATTAGCGTCCGTATCATTGACGTTTCTTGCAGTTAGTAACATAAGTGCACGATCAAACACATTAATATAAGCGTATATTGAATAAGACCATTCATACCTCCGCGATACGTTTCAACAACCAAGCAGTCACCAGAAGGGGGGACATTTGTTAATGATCTGTTTTAATATTATCCCCCATCTACGCCTACTTCTCCCACGTGGTCTCACCTTTCAACAGTTTTCGAATTTCATTCTGTGAACAGTGGCATATCTGCCATAAGAACTTCTACGAAAACACGCTAATAGTATTTGGTAGCACGTAAACTGCGAACAAGCGTTTTTCGTCACGAAATTCCGACAAGTAAAATGTTTTCTCTGCTTAATGATGAAAACTTGCATGCTACATTACGCATTTCTTCTTCAAGTTTCACAGGAAAAGTTAAGAAGTTTGCCAGGGACAATGAATCTCATAAATCCCACTAATGAGCGAGATGAAAGAGTGTAATAACTTTCCAAATATCTCACTTCGCTGATTTGAGGCGAAAAATATTACGTTTGGAATAAACAATCGAATAACATTTTATGTCTGTAAAATCAATATACGATGCTACCTCATCACCTCTCACTTCGTTCTCAAAAAGATCCTACTTTTTCTAATTATCAACGTATCGCACGCAAGAGGCTCGACTGATGAAGATGAAAGCGGAATGCAACCCGCAAATGACGGAAGGTTACCGACCCCTGCCCTCAAGAATACTCCATTTTCTTTCCGTGAGTTTCAATCTAGAAACTAAGAAAACTGAAGAAACAAAGCTCCGACAACTTCTGTACGGCACTGAGCCATATGCAGAAAGCAAGCAGGCCCTGAAAGATCGAAGACAATTTGATTTACGTATTTGAAGAAAGAGGTTTTTCATCTTTCAATTCTTAGAATTTTCTTTAAAATACTACGTATATCATTGTCTCCGTTATTAATGCCATTTTTGGAGTTACAACACCCTATAAAATTTCCACCGTTTGATACGTTATTTATGGTGAGGATGACGTATGGGCCAGTTCATTGTAAAGGACCAGCTATCGAAGTCATACATTAAACCTGATATCTAAATAAGATCATAAGTGGCCACACTTGAAATAGTCATTTAAATTTAAACTACTCACTATCCCTTCTTCGCAGAAGTTAAAAGAATGAAGGTGTAATAAGAAGGTCGTGTTTGTCCAGCGGCACGTTTCACCTCTTAAAAAACCCATCTAAAGATTTTGATTGAATTTAACACTCGAAGTTAACATTCACATTCAAATTAGGTGAATGAGTTTCATTTTGGTGCGTACCATACAGGTGTGTATTTTCAAGCAGCTCAACTGATGTTCATCACATTTATCAAAAATGAACTATCGTATAACATTGTAGTCCTTTAAAAGAAACTAAACAGAAATAATTTCAAGCTAATGGGTTAAAAGCCGTAGTATGACATAACACTTGAATCCCATCAGAAACTGTAACTTTCTGTGTGAAGAGGTTTCCTATGTTGTAATTATGCAACGAAATACAAAGAAAAGCAACTGACTATGCAGTGTCACATCTACAGTGCAAAATGTTATATTTATAGTACTGTTAACATGATTAAATAGTCAGCAAGGCCAATCATCTATGCAAAAAGAAAGTAACTGCTTGTTTTAAGTAATTTATGTCACGAAATTACGAAAGAGAACCTCGGATAGCACTGTTTTAATACCAAATACGGCCAACGAATAATTAGAATCTGTTAAATTTCTGATGCTATGCCTGCACGAATTTCAGAAATCAAATAGATGGGACACAGGAACTACTCGAAAAATTAAGAAAACATGTATTTCATCCGCGTCAAAATCCAAATCGTTTATTTAGTTAAAAGTTCTTACATATCGCAGCAGCTGCAGAATATGAATAACAAACTGTAGAATTCCTGTATGTGCTTACCTTCCAGATGATAGAATGGAACCACTGGTCACGCGTGTAGGCGTTGTTTGCCTGAAACAGAAGTAACAGAACCCATGACAAGACTCGTACTGCGATCGCCCAGTAGGGCACCAAACTATGTTCTGACGCTACAGTAACCCGGTTATGTTGGCTGAGAGATTAGAGGGAATGTTAATTCGTAATTTCGTTGTGTTTGTGTTCTTTGCAGACAGTTCATAATAGCCTAATGGAGAATTTACTACTGTGCGTCCGTCTTTAAATTCATATCCGAAACTTATGAACTGAATTCTATTTAATTTCTTACGAAAACGCCTACAGTAAAAGTCAGACGAATTTCGTTTAGTGACGGAACTGTACAACATATGTCAAAACACCTTATTGTACAAAATGTTGGTATATAAAACAGCTTTCATTAGAAACGTTCTTCGATATGTCGTATATTCATCCAAATACAAGAACATATGTAGTATTATTCTTCGTGTAAATACTCTGTAAGAATTCATCCTTGACTGTTAGGCCGATCAACACGTATGAAAGCTGATAATTAAACTTTGACATAAATTCTCTCAGCATGGTACATACACTTACTCCCTTACCATTACGTTGTTATGCTAATGAAGAACTCAATTACGTGTTTTCATTAACTTCATGACAGACGCATTTAAATTTGACATCATACGACAAAGTACTGAATTGTATTGTAGTAAAACCTATATCAAACACAAATTGAAAGCTTTTATCAAAGTCCTTCCTTACGCAGATGAATAATATTACTGCCTGTGAGGATAATACAAAGGATGTATGTACGTAGATGTTCATGAACTGTCTCTTGTCTGATTACACTGGCCGGCAAAGAAATTTTTTTTCGCTCCCTGTTAAAATTCAGGGTGATTCTTATAGTTTTGACATTGCTGAATCCGAATATGACAACCAAATTGCCCTGTCACTGACCATTGTTAAGGGAGAGGGATTAAATTGTTTGTAATAAAATAAGAACTATATGGGGGTTTAATTACAATATACAGTGTCAAATAATGAATAATGTCTCTATATACGGTATCCTAACTACAAACAAATTCGTCATAAAACACTCACTTCGTCTTCTTTTGCCTCTTATATTCGCCAGTTGGTGTCTCCCTTATAAGACTCCAGCAGCAGTCGGCCAACATATTTGGACTCATTTTTCATTCTACCTCTGTTCCATTTTGTAAATGTCCTGATGAAAGTTTCACCATGTTTATCGGTGACGGCTCCCATGTTTTAAGGAAAAAATCAAATGGGAATGCAGAGAATGAAGTTTCAATGAATGTTACACACCATAGCACGGTATGATGAAATTAGTTCCTGCACAATGTCACCGTAATTCCGCTTTTGCATTGCCTAGAAAGTTACTGCAAATCTTTCCAAATGCCTCCCAGGCTCTTCTTTAATTCTTTAATTTTGTACGGAATTCGTGATCTTCGAATAGTTGTTTAATTCGAGGACCAAAGAAAATTCCTTCTCTCATCCTGGCCTCACTTATTTTGGTAAATTTTTGCCTTAAACAGGCAAACCCTTCGCTTTCTTTACCATCGATTTCACAAACATTTTTAACAAAGTGAGCTTGATATGCAGTGGAGGTAAATGGATTTTTGACTTATCCACTAAAGCAGGATGTGCCACATTCTTCTGACCTGGTGTTGTTTCTGAACGGAGTGGCCAATTTTATTCCCTTCCTAATCTGAATCTGAATCAAGAGAATAATATTCTGGTAGCTTGGGCACTGGCATTGAATCATCATGAGGAACAGGTCTGAAAGCAGAGGGTATATTCGGATACTCTATTTTATGCACGGAAAATCGGGAGAAACAAGTGATCTTGGTCATGCAAAAATAGCAGACATTTAAGTGGTCTCGAGGCTCACGCCACACCACCGGAACAGCAAAAGGCATTTATTTGTGGGTACCTTTAAACCAGCCTGCCAAAGTCCTTGAACATGAGCTGCAGCAAATCTTCGGCGCCCATACTTTATCTTGATCTCCGACCTCACAGGCAAAATACAGTTCATAAGCTTTTCTCACGAATTGTGACAGTGGCTTCCTTTGCGATTTTAATACCACTTCGCCGCAAATGTAGCAAAAGCTATTTGGCTTATTTTGGCGAGAACGTGACATGTTGCGCGCAAGAAAAATAATACCTTTAAAACACACAGGGAAACTGTTACTTTTGCACTGGTGCAACATTCAGGATAGAGGGTGGAATCGGACTGAGATTTTGGGAGACGGGGTCGCGACACATTATCACGCGACAATTTACCACGAACATTTGATCACGCCGACAAATTATCACATCGACATTTTTTCACAGCGACAATTTATCACAGCGAATAGCGACATTTTATCACGCCAACATTTATCACACCGACATTTGATCACAGCGACATTTTATCACAGAGATAAATTATAACACTGCAACTTAAAGTGACGCTAAACAACTGAAAGCAAGCCTTTCCATTTTGACAGATAGTTTGAGAATTTAAGTGAATTAAATAAGTAAATATAAATGAACAACATAACAAACCTTTGGGCCAGCCCTAAATTTCGGTTTTTGGCCATTCAACTGGTAACATCCAAACAGAGAGTGATATAAACTTTTATTCACACATTCGAGTTTGTGAACCTATTACCAATAAAAATCTATCAAAATTATTTCAGGGAGGAAATTGATGCCGACCAGTGTTATTTGATATCTTAGGTCAATCTCACAGTGACAAGAATAGTGAATAGTAAAGTACAAATCAAAATGCTAATATGAAGGGATTTAAAAAGCATACCAGTCATGATATATTTACAGACAAAACATTATATAAATCCACATTCATATTCGAAAGGTTTGTAAGGGCATGCAACCTTACTTACGTCACTGATGAAACAAAAGTACGACAGATTTCGTCCAAGAATACCAACAAACAATCACCAGTAGATATAATCTCCACTTATAATAATTGACAAATATCAATTTATGCGCTCTTTCCACCAAGCACAAAAAAAACGCATGAGGACTTCGTATATGTCGAGCAGCATATTTCATCTTCGAAACCACTCACAAGATTCAGAATGTACACAGATTTTAGTATTGGTAGATCTGCATTAAACGTTGTCGGCAGAATTTCTTTTTTTACATTAGCTCCTGATAGTCAGTTGCTAAAAAGACTTCGAAGCCTGCGACTAATGTTATTTTTGTACTCTTCACAGCATTTTATGCTACCTTAGCTTCACATAAGTCAAACTCAGGTCTAAACGATATTACAAATGTCACTATTTAACATAGAATTGTTCTTTCAACCACGCTGGCTACATAACGTTATAAACCACGTTACTTAAATTTTTAAATAATTTCCATCTCTCATATGTCTATGTTAACTAAAAAAGCTGCTATTTAGTATATTTAGTTTTGGTTTTCGTATAAAGAAACCGTGAACGTTATTTACGGTTCATCTAGTTTGAACTGCTAAGTAGCGTTTAATAAATCATATTTATGAGGCTTAGGCCCATAGGCTTCCATACCCAGCACCAATAAACGTTATAATCGAAACATACGAGTACACTTGATTTATTTGTACCAACAAATGCACTAAGACAGTTTTTTCACTGTTTACTTTATTATTACGATGCCCCAATACGCATTTCGGCAGTTATTCTGCCATCATCAGGAGGTATTTTAAGGAGCTTTTACATAGACCAATTCTTTGGTTACGTCATAACAGTGAGTCAGTATTTACCACATCGTATAAAATTTTTGTAAAATTTGTGGTATTGTTAAGCTGCTAAAAGTTATTAAATTATTAAAACTTATAAAAATTACAACAAAATCAAGTAGTATATTATACTACCCTCTATAGTATAATTATTAATGAATGGGCAGCGTGGTCCTATTTCCAGCATGTGTTCCAGTTATCTGTGTGTTATGTTGTTGGCAGAACCTCCTTCTCTCCTGTCTTGTGTGCAATGTCCCACACAGACAGGAGAGAAGGAGGTTCTGCCAACAACATAACACACAGATAACTGGAACACATGCTGGAAATAGGACCACGCTGCCATTCATTAATAATTATACTATAGAGGGTAGTATAATATACTACTTGATTTTATTGTAATTTTTATAAGTTTTAATAATTTAATAACTTTTAGCAGCTTAACAATACCACAAATTTTACAAAAATTTTATACGATGTGGTAAATACTGACTCACTGTTATGACGTAACCAAAGAATTAGTCTATGTAAAAGCTCCTTAAAATACCCCCTGATGATGGCAGAATAACTGCCGAAATGCGTATTGGGGCATCGTAATAATAAAGTAAACAGTGAAAAAACTGTCTTAGTGCATTTGTTGGTACAAATAAATCAATTATAAAAGATTCACGGTGAATATAAAGTGAAAAATACGAGTACACTATTGTAAACCAGCTCACCATCAGGCATAGTGTTTTTTAAGTCTTTTTCACTAAATATTTTTATTTTTCCCTCTTTATAACTTTTGGTCCACGTACTCATTTTAGTTAAATTGGTGATCGGAACAATTTTGTAACTTCTTCCTTGTATACTGTACATATTGTAAATTGTAATCTTCAATAAATAATTTAAAAAAAGAAACGTTATAATCTTCGTCACAAAGCATTTGTTACATACCTTTTATTCATTACAACACAAATACTTCTTCACAAGGCACAGATATGAAGATTTTCAACTTTTTATCGGATACAGGAACACATTACAAATACAAATAATTTAAACAAATCTGCGAATACCCAGGATGGCAGTGGAGTACAAGCCAAAAGGCAAAAGCGACATACTAGGTCGAACAAAAACAAGATGGAGAGATCAACAGTATCTTCAAGACTGAGTTTTCCCAGGACAGGACCCAGGTGTTCTGCATCTATTTACGTTCATGATGGTGATGATGATGATGATGATGATTATGATGATTAAATAAGCCTGTTGTTAAAGTTTCCTTCCAATAGCCTCGCGAGCAGTTTGAATCGTTAAAAATGGAAGTTTATTAAACCATTCCAGATCTTCTTGTTGTTGGGCCCTTGCAGTGAAGTAATATTTAGTACTCCATCTTCTTCTTCTATTGCTGATTCCCCAATGAAGATTAAGCACAGCCTACGGGAAGACATAAATCCCTCTGAAAGTAATGCAGCAGGATATTTTCACAAGGAATTTCTGACTTCTTAAATCATGCCGCTATTTAATTAAAAAGAAATTCAACATTTATTAAAGCACCTACAAAATGCAAGATTAAGAGTTTTTATAACAGAGTGCTCAGAATAAAATTTGGCTATAGAAGAGATGAAAGAACAGAAGGCTGGAAAGAATTACACAAGCAAGAGTCTCGCAATGTCTACTTTTCACCCTATATTATTAGGGTAATAAATCCAAAGGCGCTGAGATACCTGGGAAACGTAGCAAAAAAGGAAGGGATAAACTCGTACAGAATTTTGATCGGAAAACCTGAAAGTAAGCTACCTAGAAGCAGACGTGAGAGTAACAACAGACTGGATATTAAATAAATAGGGTGTGAGGATGTAGACAGGATTGAAGTGATTCAGAACAGGGTCGTGTTTTGGGGTCTTCAGAACAAATTATGGACATTCGAGATGAAAGGAAGGCTTATAATTCCTTCATTAGCTAACAAATTATTAAATTTTGAAGATTTGTGTCACTAAATCACAGATTAATATTGCATGGACCGTACCACAGATCACGCTGTCAGTCGCCGGTCTCTCACTGCGGATGTTTAGGTTCAAATCCAGGCCAGTCCAAATTGAATTTTAGGTTTACGAAGGGGCAGTGGGACAGGTTTTTCTCCTAGCACTTCATATTACCCTAGCAGTATCATTCTCCCAATACACCATACACATTCGTCTACCACCGCCGCTATATCATCTTAGCAATTGAAACCGTCCTTAAATAACACATAAAGATTTTTCCTTCGCTCTCTCTGGGCAGCCTCTTTAGCTCTTTACAACCAGTAAGAACAGAAACATATCAAAACTTTTCACTATTAGTATTGTGTACTAATTTACTCACAGGCTGCGATGGGCTGACCAATCAACCAAACATCCTACCAAACCGGTTAGTCAATTGTAATCCCCTTATTCTTCCGAATGGTTAGTAAAAGTCATAGCGTCATTTAGACCAGTGGTGTTCAACCTCTTTTGTTCGCGTACCTCCAGATATAATTTCTTTTCAACTTTGTACCCCCAAAGTTGTTGGTGCATAATTCAAGTTATACATAGTCTATAATCCACATCTAATATAAATTAAATAAATAGTATTAGGGACAACGTTAATCCCTCCCAATAGTGTTCAGTCACGTTCCAACGCACTATGTGGAATAAAATGAAACTAGCCGCCCAGATAAGAATCACATAAAGGACAGAAAGAGAGAGAAAGAAATGGCGCTCCCAAATCGCATGTCCTTACGTCCGGGTCTCTTGTGGCTAACCCTAAATCTGGCCCTGATTATTCAGTGTTTATCATGAAATAATATATTTATTTTTTCTTTAATTTTACATACCCCTAAGATGTCTTCGCGCACCCCCGGGGGTACGCGTATCCTAGGTTGAATACCACTGATTTAGACCACGGTAATTTCCATGGGCAAATTTTTAAGAATTTGGGAAGAGTCCTCCTTTATGGTATAAAGTCTTCAGTTACACAAATGAAATTTAAATTCACTGCCCTCAATCATTCATCAGAAATATAAATCATATACATTATAATACAATATTTAATTTAACAATTTTAATAAAATCACAATCGCGCCACAACTTAGGTATAAAACAAATAAATAATGAATACTTAAGCAAGAAAAAAAGTAGCCTTTATCACTCAGAAATAAATGCGCAGGAAACAACAAAGTAAGGAACCAAAAACAAAATAAATAAACGAAATACTGTATCATGTCATGCCCTATGTAACAAATCATATCACCACAGTCATCGTAAACACGCCAGGTCCGCTGCTTGCTTTGTTCGCTTGTAACCCTACCGGTCAAAGGAAGTCACCGGGCGACGGCGGCAACTTCTCTGCCTTTGCTGTATTGCGTGTAATGGGAAAGACAACATCAGGCGTAAACCATGTCTGACTCGTATGTTCAGAAGGACCAGTACACGAGTAACGGACACTTTACAATTTCGTTCTTGTACTTGCAATCACGTGAACGTATACGTGCACTGACAATGTTACACGAAAATGGAAATTATACACATCAGTAAATTTATTACCACATGGGGGGATAAGGTCATGAAACAGATGTGGAGGGTGGATGACAGGGTATTTCACTTCGTGATATTGCATGAAATGTTAATGGAGGTAATCTTCACTCCTTAAAACGTAATTATTCTGGTTTATCCTATGTTCTCGTCCCTCACAGCCTAACTTATATTAAGAACAGCGAGTACTTCCTTATATGAACATACAGTTGAACACAGATGTCTTCGCTCTTCAGGAATGCCGCGTAGTGTAGGTTTGTAGTTGGTTATCGACGTTTCGGGACAACGTATCGGTTCCATCTTCAAAAGCCAAGCAGTTCATTGCAAACTTTTGTACACATTTTACATTTCTCCCATGTGTGATAATGGCCCATAATAAGGAACGATAATTGCTCCTTACCCGACATATCGTGAATTTGTCTAAAGCTGGCTATGTACTTAATGAAGCACCACGCCATGACCACATATGAGGAATGCAGGTATCACTCCACTCATTTTAACGGCAGCAATAGCTTAAAATGTGTACAGTCAAATGCATGTCCCAACTGCTTAACCCATTTGAAAAAAAAACCTGGGTATCCACTGAATAAGGCGTTGGGTGGGTCTCAGAGCCTCTCTGAATACGGTGGCAAAGAGCAGCCACGGGATGGAAACCCGGTCGTAGCGCAAACCGTGGAAGTCACTACACAAACTAAGCTAAATTTTTAAGAGAGTGATAATTTTCCAGATGTTAAATTCAATCACCATTAGACTTTGAATAATTACAGTACATTCAATTTCAGGTTACGATATAAAATTTCAGTGAGCTTTGCTTCCTTGCATGTATGAAGTTAGCAGTAGAGGATGACATTAATTATAATATAACTTTAATAAACTATATGCTGTGTTACACGTTTATGCGAATGATCACTGAAGGTCTATGAATAAATAGAACCATATCGTCACAGCTAGACGCATAACCAACCATAGTTCAGTGAATCCGAGAACTAAGTCCTGGGGCGGTATCTCACAATTTTCTGCTGTCAGTTCGTCGAAACTTATGTTCGAACACTACATAAACAATCCACGACCTCTCTGATCTTAAAGCCATAAGACAGCCATTATGTATTTCACAGCATAGGCATAAGAAACCGAGCCTTGCGTAAACCAATGAATTCAATAAGCAAGAAATGAGAGCTCATTCTTCACCGGACAGAGCCATGACGGCATCTTCCAGCGGTAGCAAGACAGTAGTCAAACCGTAAAGCAGAGCTCAATATTGTTTGATTCTCACCACTCTTATTACATTGCTATATTAGTATTACTACTACTACTACTACTACTAGTAGTAGTAGTAGTAGTAGTAGTAGTAGTAGTAGTAGTAGTAGTAGTAGTAGTAGTAGTAGTAGCTACAGTAAATGACAGTAGTAGTAGTAGTGGTCGTGGTAGTAGCATTACTATGATTAATATAGTGTTGTGGGTCTTGCTATGGCTCAGGCGGTTAGTCGCCGGCCTCTCATCGCGGAGCCCCGGGTCGGTCAATGTGGGATTTGTGGTGGACTACGTGGCACTGGGACAGGTTTTTCTCCGAGTATTTCGGTTTTCCCCTGTCAATTTCATTCCACCGGTGCTCCATTAAAATGGAAAAGCAGAAAAAAACTCATCATCTTCATCAAAGGGTTGCACAATAAGCCTTCAAGGTTGCGGTGCGTCCGTAGCATCTGTTACGGGCCCTTCAATAAAAAAACAGCGTTGTACGTGAAAGTAATAAGATAAACAACAGCCACTTTATTTTCTTTGTTCATTTAACGACACGATGTAAATAGTCTGGGAAGGAAACGGTTGTTACTTATTAAAGTCGCTAGCATAGCTTAGCTTTGGGCGGACTCAGAAACCTTAGGATAACCAATCGGCAGGCCGTGAATCGAATCCACGTCATTCCGAATAATAAGCAAAAGTAGTTAACTACTAATCCGCGAAGATTTATTCCTACATCCGGAATATATAAATCACACCAAGACACACAGACAGTAAGCAACTGTATTATGTCTATGGTTTAGCGGAAACAGCCTGTAAAATCCAAATACAGAAATGTTTTAATTCTATGCAATGTGACTGTGAAACAATGGCTGCCTCGTAATCTTTCGACCGCCTCCATTTCAGCCGACATGTGTGGTTCTTAACTAGGCAATAAACAAGATCAATAATGCAAAATTTTAATTTAAAAAAGCAGATTATTTGGACGTCAAGAACTCACACGTAATTTTTACGAGTACAATTTACATTTTAACGTCAATAATTTAACAAAATTCCATACTGGCATATGCCCGTACTTATTTACTGTGTTACACCACACACGGTATCCACCTTTCAGGTCTCCTTACTAAAGGTTTTCTCACCAAAATTCAGGTTCTTCCACAACGTTATTAAACACGCACAAGACTATGAGGTGTCGTAATCCAAAACACCGCAACCCAGTAAATGCACAGTTTTTATACGTCACACATTTAGAGCTTTTATCTCGAAATAACACCCACATTACGACGCTTTAACTCAGCGCGACAAAAGAAAATTGTTCCAGAATCCACGGATTAATTTAAATTTTAGACATCTGATGAAGCAACAAAATGAAGAACTCGGACGCAAGTGAAAGGTTTACCAGAAAGTTTGCAGCACAGGGCGTAGTCACGTTCCACCAACCAGTATCCTTCCTCGCTGTCTATAAATACACACAGTCTGTAGTAACCGTGTTCAGTCTCACCTCTATCCCCTCATTCTTTCGTCCCTCACGTGGGCAATCAGTTATCCTGCCAGCTCAGTCGAGTTATTCTCAGATACATTATAACAAACTTGTCTGCCATGTGAAAGCATTCTCCTCCCTAGCGTCTCTGACCTTTCGTCTGTAAACGCCTGAGGATCGAATGATACGCGCGAAGAAGTACTTGTTACCCGTACGGAAAATGTGACAGATATAGAGAACTGAAACTAAAAATTTAAATTTTATATTGCTTTCACCGTGCATTTTCACTCGCTATTCAGTTAACCAACAAATGCACAAATATAAACTACTTTTTAGTTTTATTAGTAACGTTGTATTCCCCTACACGTGTTTCGGTCCGTAGACCATCTTCAGGGGGGTAAATAGGCTACTACACTTCACATCGCATGTTAAAAGGGGCCCGAAGAGCACACTTGTCTCAGTAATAGGTTATGAAACATTTGAATTTGTAAAATATGTAAAACTGTAAAACTTATAGTTTTATCATATAAGTTAAAGTCAAGATTTAAAATAGCAGCGTTGGTCACTTGATGCACAGAATCATGGTATTGTATTTGTTGTTAAACGAACTCATAAGCCACAAATTATTACAGATTTTAGCCTCTACGAAAGAAGCACGTGCTTTTTGTCAATACCTGAGCATTTTCAGTAAAGCGTACACAATTATTTATAACAGTTACGCTATCAGACGATTCTACGTTATCGACACTTCACACCTAAAGAATGAAATAAGACACGAATCTTAACTTCTTCTCAGTCCATTCATCGGTGCATTATCTGTACCAGTTCCATGGCATAGAATAAGATATAACAAACTAACAAACTGTTGCGTAAAAAAGATCAGGGGTGTGGGCATGAAAATGTATTCTGACGTGTCAATGGCTTAAGGAGCAACACCTGTTTAATTTTACCATACAACTTTAAAACATTCTTACGCACACAGCATAGTAAAATCCTGCAGTGTAAAGAATAGCAACAGAGGAACAAGCTCATGCAATATACTCATATTTATAATTGAACCGGGAGAGAAAAGAGACTCTAACACAGAAATACACCTAGCTTACAGTGACTGAGGTAAATTTAATAACGTGATAAAAACACATTCCTTTGATCCTTTGTAGAAAACAGCTATTTTGAACATTTAATTTACGCATTAAAGATATTTATAAAAGTACCCAACACTCAGGTCTGAGATGTTAATTTAGAAGTCCAGCAACAATGTTATAATTCCTCTACCTTACACAACCTAACTCTAAAAGCACGCCAGAACTGGCTTTGACAAGTAGGAAACATTCAAGGAAAGACATCTTGCCTTGAAGGTTATCGGCCGTAGCTCATATAATTGAGAGCTATAAATACTTCACAAACAATGCAGTTTGAACTTTCTTGTAAGAGTATAACGCTCCCACTTCTCAAGAGTTCAGTTCTTATCCGTTCGGACATGTTTACAGATGAACGTCGATAATGCACAGGCACTCTCTGCTCTAACGACTGAAGTCAGATACTTCCTCATTCGATCAACTTTAGTTTCTGTTGTTAAGTGTGTTTCAGAATGAAAATTGGTAAACATCTATCACACTCGTTCGTCCATACTGGACTGATATTGCTCAGTTTCTAGTCAGTTTAACTTTGCCTCAGTTAGGTTCATTTTACGGGCCACATTACTTATAAACATAAATTAACGTTCATGGATACGCATATTGTTTAGTATTTTGGCACATTTTGATCGAACTTCAGGCAAAGCACATGAATGAGACGATCTCTATGAAGTACGAATTCCGTATGTTAATTAATTTTAAGATCCACTTTACTTAAGGGCCCTTAACAAATTTAGTGACACTCTGACATTCGATATTTCCATTTTAAGACTACAATCAAGCACAAGCCTCATTCTATTAAATCGTTTTAAGGGTCGCTTTATTTCAAGATTTATATGAATCTTTACGTGTATCTGTCACAGATTTTAATGAAGCGCTTCTGTTATCGACAAATGGAAAAACTTTCATTCACGTTAATTCATTTTAAGACACACTTCTGTAGGGAACCTAATTAAACTTACCCTTATATATCTGAACCCTTTGCCAGCTCCTGATGAGACTCGATATACACAGCACTTATATTCGACCATGGGTATAATTCCTTTATTACCCACACAGCAGACGTGTCATAACGCACAGAAACACTCCCGTTTAATGTAACCTCAATGTTACATTTGCGGTACCCACCTTCCTTCTTTCTCTTAGTCCTTAATATCAAATATGAGACATCATAATTTCGTCTGTTTATACTATGTCATAGAAAGATCACGCTCTGACCAAAAATATTTACGTCGCTAATGTAGGGCATCCCTTCAGAATCTGACAGTTTTATTACCGTCACGTATCTGAAGCAGTTCAATGTAATTCACAAGCTGCAGCACTGAGACAAATTTTATTAGCAAATCTCAACCACGTATCAGTACCCAAAGTGGTATCTTTCCAGTATATTACACAAATTTTTTCCATGGCGCTACGACCCCTAGTGGGTCAGGGCCCCCTCATTATCGAGGCTTCACTATCACGCTCAGACACATCACACTCGGTAGGATTCCTCTGGACGAAAGATCAGCCCGACACAGAGACCTCTACCTGACAACACACAACACTCACAAGAGACAGATATCCTTGCCCCCGGTGGGATTCGAACCCACAATCCCAGCAAGCGAGCGGCCGCACACCCACGCCTTTTTTTATTATGCTACGGACGCACCACAGCCTTGAAGGCTTATTGTGCAACCCTATGAGGAAGATCGAAGTACTCGGAGAAAAACCTGTCCCAGTGCCACTTTGTCCACCACAAATCCCACATGGACCGATCTGGGAGCGAACCCGGGACTCCGCGGTGAGAGGCCGGCGACTAACCGTCTGAGCCATAGCACGGCCAGACCCACGCCTTAGACCGCGTAGCCACATATTACACAAATAACGCTATATAATTATTTCTTGTTTCCCCTCCACAAGCCCATGACAAAAGTAGAGCAGTGTTGTTATGTTTCAACAACTGCAGTCACTCCACATACATGTGCATTACAAGTCTGCAGGTAAGCATACAATTAACAGTTCTCTACTGTCACGAAAAGATTATTTTATTACTTTTATAAAAACGTGTAAAATTTAAATGTTTAAAAACACTCTGGACACAAGCCGGACACAGGAAGTGGGAATCATAATACTCGTATATCAGGATGCCTGTACAGGAAAATCAGTTTCACATTCGAGCAACGTTTTCTGTTTTCCGTGGTGGTTCGCTCCATAATCGTTCATCATATCTCCCATCACCTTCACAGAAGAAAATCCAGTGCTTTAGAACCTTACACGGAGACTGACTTGCATTCGAAACCGTGCATATAACAGCAAAATTGACAACTTTGCAGTTTTTCCCTTTTCAAGCGAGCAGTTTTCGTCTTTACGGTTAGGCCTATACGCTACCATTATTAGTTTCTGAGCGTGACAGACAGACGGACAGATACTGTGCTTCATACAAATTTCTGCTAAACCTTACGCAAGGTGGCGAGCCGTCCTGGCAGCTGGGTAGATCTAGAAGTATATGCTCGCAAGTGCATAACCTACCATGAAGCTTTTGTGACTTTAGGGTGGTCGTACGAAGGAGCTTACGAGGAACTGGAGATGTGTCTGGAATGGGGAAATTAAAAACTCATACAGCCTTTAGCAAATAACAAGTAAACTTGTATCTGCAAACGCCACACAGACATGCTCGTACGGTAGATCATTCTTCACCTCGGCATTAGCTGGAGGTAAATAACCAGCTTGACGCCTACAGCCGCTATACCACCGGGAAAACAGCCTCGAGTATTCCTTAAATTTTAGTCTAAGTGGGCCACACAGCCGGTCTGCGCATTTTGAAGAAGAGGAAGGCCTGTTTTCCCTGTAGGGAATCTAACCATGCTTCCTGCGTTCTAGCCACTAAACTGACTACGCTATTGCGGCTCTGTTTTCATAGGTAAGCCTCCTGAAAAGCAGCCACTTCAAACACAGCAAACTTTTATTAAATGTAATAAAGGTTTGCTGTGTGTGACGGCAGTACCATACTGGTATTAAATGTCACAGCACAACGGTATGTACTCCATTTAAACTAGAACGGCCCTTCGATGCAATGGGAGTAAAGCTGTTAACTAAGTTGATCTAACTCAGAATCGTGGTTTAGAGGTGCCGAACGCAAGGGCTGTGTTACAAATTAGTCTGCTTGAGTCTTGTCGCTTACAGGCTGATAGGTTTACCATCAACTGCCTCTTCCTTGAAGTAACTCCTTCGGTTAGACCACTATTTGTGTAACGTGAAACCTTGCTGTCAGTGTACTACTAGTATTTTCTCCAAGCCTGGCCATAAAATAAATTCAGATATGACGCAAATTTGAGAACCGGTCAGAACACAACTCACCAACCTGCTCTAAGCACATTGTATGCCGGCCATCCGCCAGAGCACGTATCTGGATGCACCAACACATCACTTTACTCCTGAGACATAATTTAAATATCTACATTTTATAGTGCGGTTATTTGCACAAAGCGCATACAATTAATGGTTAACCGGGGTTGTGTCTGCGTCTTTTCTCCCTCTATATGTTTAATTTCTGACAACATTCAACGGATTCCGACAGAATGTGGTTGGAGTTCTGCACTAAAATTCCCTTGACAATTTACTTTTCTTGCGTATCGGTTCCACGTAACCTCTACTTCATATAAGGCTTCAATTACCATTTGCCTTAAAAAGGACGATATATACAGAGCGATTAAGGAGTAAAGGACGTAAGTACGACAGCTGATGACAGGAGGCATATGGAGTAAAAAAAATTTACGTAAACACGTGTCCGGTTCTGAAGAGGTACGAGTATGCCGCTACGGCTGTTTGAGTTTCAAAAAATGGCTATGTACTTGAGAACGGTAAAATGTAAAGAAATAAAAAGCTAATAAGCAAAAAGCCGATCCCGGTGGCCGAGCGGTCTAAGGCGTAGGTCTGAAGCCGCTTGATTGCTGGGAACGCGGGTTCGAATCCAGCTGAGGGCATGGATGTTCGTCACTTGTGTTTGTTGTGTATTGTGTAGGTAGCGGCCTCTGCGACGAGCTGATCGCTCATTTAGAGGAGTACTACAGGGTGTGTGTGTGTGTGTGTCTAATTGTGTGTGATCTAAAAACCTCAACCATGAAGCGGACTAGGTCCGAGTTGGGCTGTTGCGTCACAGCAAATAAGCAAACGTGTGTACTAAGTGAAGTTGAAATTCCTGTTTGCAGTAGGTTATCGATCAGATGTACTTAATTTTTTCTCATTTTTTGACACGGTGTATATTTTTACGAAAAGCAAGAAGCATTTCAGTGACTGCAATGCTATATGGAGTACGCGGTGGCGCAGTTGGTTGGGGCACATGCTGGAAGGTCGCGGGTTCGATTCATTGGAATAACTGGGATTTTTCATTGATTCCGGTCGACTCAGCCTCTGACAGAAATGGATACCAGGGATGTCTCCTGGGGGATAAAGGCGGCCGGTGCGTAGGGCTGACAACCTCACCACCTTCATGTGCCGATTATCTAGTAATTCTGGTAGCCTCAACCTCTTGAAGCCCTAAGGGCCTGTCCAGGCCTGCAACGGGATAGCGTTACCTTTCCCTTTACCTTCAGTGTTATATAGAGCGTGTGTGACGTGTACGCTTTGCAGCAACAGAAATATTACAGGCATGCAATAACTAAAGATCGAGGCAAAGGCTGCATGCAAATCGTAAAGTGCCCATTGGAAGACATGGGTAGGCCTAATCCATTGTCGCACATCTTTCTACTTTTGGTTTAATATTTCAATCATAAATAAGAATTTTACATTTAGCATAGCACTGCTATTTTGATTACTTTCGCGAACTGTGTCACGCTTGAAATATATTATATTTACACCATCAGTGAACTAAATTATAGGTCCTATATTACCAGTTCGTAAACTAACACAGGAAACATCCTGCACAATGACACAGTACAGAAGTTTCAGTACAAATTTTGTTTGGCACATTCTTTTGTTTACACTGGAAAGTACTAACACGACGGCAGCACCAACTGTGAGGTCACTTTTACATGTACGATGGTACACAAAACACCGTTGCGTGTTGCATCATATCTGACTACGAATTTGTTATAAATAAAGCCTAAGAGATACATCACTATTTTTTAGCATTCAATATTACTTATAGAAAGTTTTTAGCCCCTCGCCCAACCCACAACCTGAAAGACAAACACTTTTCGCTTCTCCTATACTGCTTCTTCAAAACATGCAGTTACCCTCCATACTTGCAGGCCGTCTCCTCCATCCGCAACCTGACGACGCGCCACGCCGTTGTGAGAGGCAACCACTTAATTTGGCACAAATAATCTGATAATAGTGCACATTTCATATTGGTTCACAGAATCCGAGAACGACATTTGCGAAAGGCTTGGATTTGGCTCCATACTTGCTTAGAACACACACTAGACGTAGCCTAAAATTGTCACACTGAGTGCCGAGTTACGCAGAATAAAAACAACTTTACTTAGTTTTCACTGAAGTTCCATTAGCGCTCTCCTGTCGTGTACATACTATAGATTTCTCCGCCTTACTTCATGATATTCCATTCACGTCTACTGAAAACTGTACTAACCACTCACTCCATGCAGACGAACTCATTTAAGAAGCTAAGGGTAATTTAACAAGTTAAAGAACTCCGCACATTTTATGGAACGCAAAGGATCATTAACGTATTTACAAGAATCCGCCACTGCATCCTGTCCTGAGCCAAATAAATTTACATTAAATCACCATATTATTATGTATTTTTAAGATTAATTTTAGTGTCATCTTCCATCGACATCTAGTTCTCCAAAATGGTCATAATGTCTAACTAAAACCTCGTATCCACCTCACGCATTACACGTGTTACTCATCTCATCATTCTTGATTTTATACCCTAACAATTTGTGAAGAGTATAAATCATTAACCTTTTCAGAATGCAGTGCGTCCCAGTCTCCTGTTACGTATTTTGTCTTAAATAAATTGAAAAGAATCAGTTTGAATAAACAAGGGAAAAGCGCTAAGAATTTTAACAACATACCAAACATTCAAAGTAGAACTGCTCCCTCCGATGCAAATGAATGGACGCCTCACGCTACTTACTGGTGTCGCCTTTGTCAGGGCTTGTGTACAAGGTACACAACCATGTTAGGACACACTGTTCAAATGTTTTAAATCACGGCCGCTTGCCGTCATAAAACAGCCAACGACCTACATGAATAGTCAGTCACTTGCTTCACACAGACAGATTGTTTCCCGCAAAAATTCGAAGCCCCGCTCGATCCACGCCGGAAAGCGTGTTTTCATGTCCGATATTCAAGCTCTGGGAGGTATGCGTTGTTTGTGTAGTAAATTCTACGCTCTTCCAAAATACTTGTTCACATGGTGAGCCGGTCCGCATCCCAACAGAGGGTGCAGATAGTGCTGAATTACAGGTTAAGAACTGAAAATTTGTTTACTATAATTAATATAAAATATCTTGAATCAACATGCGTAGTCCTTAATGAAGACAATTTTACATGTTGTCTCTTTTTCCTTCGTAAACCGATATGTTTCAAATCAAAGATAATAATAATGTGTTCATAATAAAGTATTTGAATGTTTCCTTTTTTAAATTTATATTTGTTACCTGTTTCACTCATTGAATTTAACTGTATTTTACTTTATTTTGCCGAAAATAATTTATTTCTGAACGCCCTCTATATCTTACACCCTTCATGCTCTCCAGCCATCATACCAATTAGCCCTTTAAAGACTAAAAAAGTGAAAGTTCTTCTCCGTCTAACGCACCCCGATTCCCGAACTTTCGCAAGTTTCGCGGGTTCTTCTTACGGTAAAAGAGGAAAATAACCTGAACTCTATTTAAAGATTCAGTTCGTACCGCTCAGTAAACACTCTCCACCTCGGTTATAAAAACCATTAAGCTAAGTCTGTACAGGGAAATAATCGATGTTCTTTTCGGATACCCATTAAAATCACACAAATATACTCTTTAGGCAGAATGCAAAATTTTCAGTAAATCTGGTGTTAAATGAAGTAACCACTATGCTTTAAACGGTTAATCAATTTCTTAAGTCTCTTTGATGCTATTAGTCCTCATTGCAGTCAAGTAGAAAGGCGTTTAGTTGTTTATTGGATCTTTAAATAGATCTCGTACATTTTTTTAGGAAATGTTATAAGTTGGATACATGGATTAATAAACCTCACAATTTTAAATTAGTGGCAAACTGTTCATCTCTGTGATGGTGCAGATAGCAACAATAACTTCACTGAGGTTTACAAGCAAAGTGATAGCCTGACTGTCGGCTTTATCCTACGGTAGTTGAAAACAATGACATCGACCTTTAACAACTCTACCAAAATCGATTCATAAACAACACGACTGAGTCATGAGACAGAAGGACACGGTTTAACTCCAATAAGCAAATGCTTGGTTTATGGGACGCGTCTGAAAGTGGTAATCGCAAGTGATTAATTACTGTACATGTAAACTGACACGTAGCAGAGAGGGCCTGTCACGTATGTTGTGCACTAGCATTCGGAGTGCTGTGCTGAATATGGGCTTCACCAATTAGGTTGACATATAACGGGTCTTAATGAAGCACACAGAAGTTGTATATACTCAGAGGACTAATTGGCAGGGAGGCTGGGCAATCGAACCCGGATATGATGCAGGCAGCAAACTGAAGTGTGTCCCAGCTCGGTTAGATTTATTACTAGCAGATGTACCATAAGGATGCAGAAGGATTTTGAGACATCATCACACCATATGCTTGGTGGGACTGAGGAAATCCATAAAAACTTTTAACCGGGATAGCCGATATCCGAACTGAGAATTGAAACCGGGAACTCCCTAATACGAAGCAACAGTGTCAAGCACGGAAACGCGAAGGTCGCTCATCTGCAAATCGACCTTTCCTGTTGTTATCTCACACGATAGAGTTCAGCTGTAGAACTTATTAGTCTTCAAAACGTTTACTGTGGCGTAGTGGCACGAATGTCGATACATTTTAGATCCACAGATTACGTTTCCTTCTGTTCGTATGTCTACAAGAACGCTAGTCCTCCAGACTGTTCTTTAGGACATTAAAATGCTGCTCGAGAAAATCAACCTTGCAACAGAAGCATATGTTACAGGGTATTCATCTTTTGAAGCAGCGTAAACCCGGCGTCAGCGTTAAACTAGTCTAGACCGCATCGATCTTCCAAGCATGTTCGAAGCGTCATAGTTTGAAACCCCCTCATCTTAGCAGCCAAGCTCCCCTCGCGGTAACGCTCCAGACCAGGGGTGTCCAACCCGTGTCACGCAGTGGCGTGTGTCCCGCCAGGTTGTGTTACACGGCCCGCGGCCACATTTGTAAATTATGTGTGTGTGTATATATATATATAATATATATATATATACACTATAAATTTACACAGTAGCTAAGGCAGTTACGTATATGTATACCAAGGTCTAATTCCACAGCAGTCCAGGTGTGTTTTGTGGTGGACAAAGTGGCACTAGGACAGGTCTCCCAAGTACTTCAATTTCCCCTGTCAGTACATAATCATATTTCACTCATACACCATCGACGTATACAATCTTAGCACGTGAGAGCGTCGTTCGGCGAAACGCTTGTCTCGCTCTTTCTAATATCTACGGTTTCAAGTTTCTATTCGAGGGAGGAAAACGAAAGCGCCGAACTGAAGCTTAGCAGTAAAACTGGGTCTCACTGTTACAGCTTTTTTGTTTGGCCTCAACAATCGTACACGAATAGATTCCTCTTGTTTATTTGACGATCAGACAACTCTATTTTACAGCATTCCTTCAAGATTTACATTCCTTACTTACTACATTTCCTACCGGTTTTACCATTTTTCTGTCTGTTCTGAGAATTGGAGAATAACTCGTGCAGATTTGCAAAGAAACATTCCGTGTATAAATATGGAACACTACGTTTTCGCAATTCGCTTTCACAAACACAAACGATTAAGGACATAATAGATATAACATAACAACATTGCTAATATTCTCTCGGAAAAATGCCTGATTGTCGCTTAGATGGGACAGAATATGTATTTTTATTCTCAGTTTCAAGTAGCGTTCAGATCCCAGACAGTATTTGTACAGTGAGGAGGTGGTAATATAGCGTAGTGGTGGATGCGGTCTCTACAGAAACGAACCACACGTGTGAAATGTGAAGTCATCAATAACATGAAAGTAACTTTTTTTCCGGTCCTTGTTAAATGACGATGTCAATTGCTAGGCTTATATAGGGGTTGGTGACAGATGAAAGAATTAGTATGGAGCATTGGTGGCATGACACAGACAGGGAAAAACCGAAGTACTAAAGAAAATTCCGCCCTAGTGCCATTCCCACATGTGACAGTAACTAACACACGGCGGATGGTATTGGTATAGTTCACTGGATACGTAAATGATAATACATACCAGCCGTAATACACTGCTGACCTGTACAAAACATATGTACAACAGCAGAACAAAATCTGAAAATGTTACGTTATTTTAAAATGGACACAAACGTATAATCAACAAGATACTTGATAGGGTTCTCTTTCAATTACCGCCGTCAGAGAGAAAAATATCACTGATTTAATAATCAAAAATGCTTAGGAAGAGGTTCCAAATTCTGGTTCGCACATGCGCGAGGGAAAAGCTAATATTTCAAGCATTTTCAAGAAACAGATGGATAAAGTGTTGTATTTTTCTGAAGCCAGTGCATAAAATCAAAGATTTGATTGGTGCTAAATCATTTATATTTATTTTTTACATCAATTTGTCACAGTAACACGGTTGAGACGTGGGCCCATACCATTAACATTATAACATACTGTAGCATTACAATATTAGCCCGTACAGCTTTGTTTCCGTTCTGCAGAGGTACGATCTATGAAATAGTTACAAGATTAGCTACTTTAAGACGGGACATATCAAGTGAGCGTGCAGGAGAGAAAGTGAAGCGCAGGGGAGGAAACCTTGGAACGAAACACTAGCTTGCATAAGGAATCATCCATTTTATGGACTCTGTCCATCGTCTCATGTCAAAAATAATGACAAAGAATAAAAGAGTACGTTTCGGGCACAGGATCTTTCTTCATTCTCAGCTTAAAAGTACAGGTAAACCTACTCAATTGGGCCTGACAGGTAAATCTGTTTCACCGTGTGTCCCAGAGGTTCAGATGGATAAAGTCCACTGAGTGGAAAATCCTACATGTGATATACCATGGTCAGAATTGTATGTGTACAATTGTACTACTTCGTATGTTGTTGCCCTTTAAGGCAGGATACTAGAAAAACAGAGGAACATTATTTTATCCGACAAATCACATCACAGTTCACTCAGAATAAATCGCGAGACGGCAGGAAAAGCAGCGATCGCCCCTATTCCAAACTCCCGTGAGTTGGAGTCCGCGTTTTAAGTGCACTTGGTATTAGGTTTTTAGGTTTCTTACCATATTTAAAGCAGATGCTGGAAATTGTTTCGTTCTGCTGCCAGACACGCCTCACATCTAACAAACACGATGTTTATTGCACATGTCGGAGTTCGTCTGGTGAAAATGAAGATCCTACATCCTGAACACTTTTTTCCATATCGCCTTCAATGTGAGGATTATCACTATACACTTTATAATGTAACAGGCCCCACGACTAAAAAACTAAAAGAGTTCAATTCTGGCGAATGAGGAGTACAAGAGCCCATGCTTATTATTCTGTCACTAAAGATACACTCCAGAACAGCGCGCAGAATTGTTAGCAGTGTAGTTTTTGCAATGCCTTGCTAAACAAAATGGGGGCATAGGTTCTCTTGTAGTCGGACAGATGTTCAAAAATAGTGCCAGACTGTAACATGTCGGTGTGAATTTGTGGTCTTAAAAAGTGGATTCAATATCCTACCTGCACTCATAGCACACCACATACCAACTATAACAACATGTAATGGCACTTCGAGGAATAACAAAGGATTTTCTGCAGACCAATATGCCTAAGTACTACTCCAAGTGTTCAGTTATCCACTGAGATGAAACCAAGCGTCATCGCTCTACAGAACGACAGTGTGATCTACTCGTACTTGTCCAGCATAACCCGGAAGATACGCGTTCACAAAATTCAACCTTGCTTAACGATCTGTGTCGTACAGTTTGTGAGCCACAGTTGCTTTGTATGAATGCAAAGTCTTGTGACGCATACAGAACTGACAACCTCTCCCCGATAAGCGCATGTAGATGAATTGGTAGTTATACAATAAGTGGGAACCGACGGAAAGTGACTAGCGATATTTGATATGTAGAATAATGTCCCTACACAAAATTTGTTAATCGCAGTCTAGGTGGGTCAGCACTATACTTTGTTTCCCAGACGTCATTACAATCAATAACCAAATTGATATGCAGTTTCACGACACGTATCTTTAGAACTAAAGCCAAACAGGCCACAATATACATTAAATTGCTGACGGGCGTTTGGGTGAGTGGAAGAATGTTTACGATCTTGAACTTCTGGCACATTCTGTGAACTGCGGTCAACAAGATCGATACACTCCAGACATGTCCTGAGGGTGCCGAGTTTCATCTGCACAGATTGTGGCAAGAACGCATTCCTTTTGCTTGAATTAGTTTGATCTTGTCGTCTAAAACAAGGCTTGATCTTACGGTTAGTTGAATCCTCTGCTAAGTGATATTTTAAATATGCGATACGCGCGCATAGCAAGTAACTAATAGTTTGTAAATTTTCCATGCTACTGTGGTAATCTCCGAGCATAAATTACTCTACGGTTTCAGCACATACTGCTGCACTTTGGGAGATATCTCTGAAACATTTTTACTTTAACAATTACACACAATGTGATTCGTTCTTATTATACCTTTTCTGCGTGTCTTGGTTTGTGCTTTGTTATTGATGCATTTTATCTTACGATTCCGCTGCTGTCTCTGTAATGGTCCTTATGGATGTTGTATGAGCACATAAATAATAAATAACTGATTTATTATTATTACCGCCGATCCCAGTGGCCGTGCGGTCTACGGCGTGGGTCTTCGGCCGCTCGCTTACTAGGATCGTGGGTTCGAATCCCACCGGAGGCATGGATGTCTGTCTCTTGTGAGTGTTGTGTGTTGTCAGGTAGAGGTCTCTGCGACGAGCTGGTCCCTCGTCCAGAGGAGTCCTACCGACTGTGGTGTGTCTAATGTGTGTGATCATGAAACCTCGACGAAACGAGGAGGCCCAGGCCCATATAGGGCTGTCGAGCCATACAAAAAAAAAATTATTATTACCGTCATAATTACCAACGTCATCATCACAACTGTTGGTATGAACTGTCAGGGATTAAGACTATTGGCAGCATCTTCCAATTCACAGTCCACTCAAAGAAACCCTCAATTTTATAGCAGTTCCCTGGGACAAGGGATCGGTTCGTCGCAGAAATATGCCTACTCAGGACAACACATTTTAGGAAAGTGCACACGCCGATACTGCTAGCAGAATTTTAACCTGTGATCCCAGTGTTCCGAGTGTATCGTACGTATACGAGTACGCGCCGTAAACAACACAGCATGTTCTCACGAATGATATCCCGTTGTGTTGACAGCAGGTTCTTCTGAAACCTCGGTTCTTATCTGCCATGCTACATGGCGTCACACCCTACAAGAAGGCCACCTGAACGGTCTCTTGGTGTATATGTTGTTATTGTTATTAGCATTTGGTAGTAGGTAAAGTTATCCCTACGCACATGCAATGAAGGCTTTACCCGCTTTACCCCAGAGAAGCGCCACCGTACTCACTGAATAAGAGGCTGGGTGGGTCTAAGAATCAGTTTGGATGCTTTGGGACAGAATTTCTTGCCCTTGCCAGGAATTGAACCACGATTCCTCTGTCCTCCAGCCCATAGTCTAGTCACTATACCGACCATACTGTTACGCTACTGGTACTACTACACTGATGTCATCATACTGAATGGAGCCATGATAGCGTAGTCGGTATAGCGACAAGCTACGGGCTGCACGTTATAGGGCTCGAATCCCGGCAGAGGCAGGAGATTCTCTCTTCTCCAAAACCGTCCAGACCGGCTCTGGGACCCAACCACCCTCCTGTTCAACGACAACCCGAGGTTCTCTCCCGGGGCAAAGCGGCCGAGGCGTCAAGTTGACCACCACCTCAATCTAGTGCCGAGGTTAAGAATGAGTGGAGCTATACCTCTACTCTCCCTACATGCCTTCATGGCGTGGAGAAGGACAACTTTATCATCATATTCGTCGTTGCTATCACGTGTATCTGTTCGCTAAATTATAAGGCTCACATTTACAAGTAATTTGTTACGAAAATGACAAATTGGGTTATCTTGAGCACATACTTCATTTCTTATAAATTGTATTTTAAAATACGAGTATGTAAGGTGCATTCCCACGCATATTCTCTTAACTCTGAAACTTCTGACAACCAAACCCTCAACATGCCGCCACAGAAAATCCTACCTACAAGCTCTTCGCCTCTCCAAATCCTCTAGGAAGTTCTCCAGATCTCTTGAATATTTTTCATTATTCTTCAGACATTAGCAAATACTGGGAAAGCGTAATATTCTAATTGAAGGAAAATCTCTCCGACATGTTTTCGCTGTCTTAGTGATCGCAAGTAAAACTCTCTTTTTTTTTACAGTAAGCAGTTTCCACACCTTGCGGAGGTCAGAGGAGGATGGGAATGACTTGAAAAGCTCGTAAATGTCAAAGTTGAAAGAAAAGGTTTAAAAATTTGAAAACACCTTGCTGTGGAAGTTCTGTGTCATACTAATCGCAAGAAGCAAAAACAATCTGAACACGTCACATAAACATGTATAAACTAAAGTGGCGTTTCCCAATCTGTGAACCGCGGACCCTCGGGGCCGTCGGAAGATATTCCAAAGGCTCCGCCACTTCGCGTAACTTTGCTGCAAGTCTTGCTCCTCTATCCAGCGCCTGATGTGATGAATAAAATGTGAATTAATTGACAACGGTCACTGAGTTCGTAACATTTTTGCCATTATATACTGTCCCAATTAACCGAGCCTACAAGTACCACTATTAGTAGTAGGAGTCCGCGAATTTTTTTTGAAGTTAAGAAGAATAAGAAGGAGCCTCTGAATTAGAGAGTTGATTTTATTCTGCCTGCAGAACATACATATGGCTACGTAACCTGATGACAACGTAAATAGACGCTGACGGATATCAACCATCCTTCCTGTAATCCTTAATCATGGGCGCCTTTCTCGAGACATTTCTCTTTCTAGTTTATTCGCTGTCGTCTCTGTCCATTGCGTGATTCAGTTATGGATACAAACAATAGAGACACATTGGCGAACGTGGTGCAACTGGACGCCCCCTCACCTTTGTACTCTATGAATTCCATCTTAACAAATACCAATATCAAGAACGTGTAAATTTAAAGGTGAGCATAACACTACGGTATTGTGTTTCCGATGAGAATGGTGGTGACAGTGGCAATGTTGGAGGTGGTACAGATGACGTCAGTGTTGGGGCTGTAAGGTTGGTGTGAAAGCTGGGGACAGTATGGTGACGTTCTTGTCGGGTAGATACTGGTATTTCAGTACTGACGATGATGCTATGGGATTCATGGTGCGAGTGAAGGTCACGGGGTCACTGTTGGTACCAGGTTATCGGGATTGTGCTACAGCTACCGCAGCTTTAGTAACCCACAGGCTTCCACCCACTGCCGAATATAAGAATGCGTCAAACTTTACCTCCGCTACACTGTAAGTGTTCATGTCTTGGTGCTTACTCACAGGGATAACAGTACTCGTTAACACTACTGTCTCTACACAGACAGTGATGTGTGTACAGTTCCGGCTTTCCCCCAAAGACACATACACTTCCTGTGTCGTTTAGTTTTCGTGTAACGCCACGCCACGCACAATCAAGCCATGGGTTATTGTATTCTCAAGGCATAGGCAGAAGAATCCTCAAGACTTCGGTAACCAGTCCCCAGAATACGGCGTCACACTCCAGAAGAACAGTTTCACATATTTATTATCAGCGAAACAGCTGTGGTTTAGAGTTCCTTGATGCACTGTAGATCTGACCACCAAGAAACTGGATGATGGGAACAGACATAACGAATTAAAGAATGTGAAGCAGACTCATGCACGAATATTTTAAATGTGACTTTTATTAAGGTATGTGGTGATGCAGTTGGTTCAGGCACTGCATTACAGGCCAGAAGGTCGCGGGTTCGATTACCGATGGGGTAATTGGGATTTTTCATCGGCTTAATTCTTCCGGCCGCATTATGGCCCTGGGGTCGACTCAGCCACTAACAGAAGTGAGTACCAGGGATGTCTCCTGGGGATAAAAGCGGCTGGTGCCTAGGGCTAACAACCTTGCCGCCTTTATGTGCCGATTGCCTGGAAATTCTGGGAGCCTCAAACTCCCGGAGCCCTAAGGGCCCGTTCAGGCTTTACCATTACCTTTACTTTATTAAGAGATAAACCTCAATATCAAAGTAGATGTGTAGGAACCCACATCTTGCAATAAGGATATTTTTTTAAATGATTTAAACGCGCTTTACACCCAACACGTTCCTATTTTCTTGACGCGCTATGAACATTTACCGACGTTTAAAAGAAACCTACAGTTTCCATCTTGGGGGAAGAAAATGTCATGACGGCACATCCCTGAAGACAGTGCCTTTCACAGTCATCGCTGAATGAATCTCACATAGTGTTCCTTTATGCGGGTCCTGTTCTACGAAACCCTTCGAATCCAGGAAGGAGGCTACATCTTTCCCGGTAAATGTCTGCAGTACTACACGGAATTACACCCAGAAGACAGAAGACTGCACACTTCATAGTCACCCCCCGTAAGAACTTCTGACCTCACGTTCTAAACATTGAAACGAGTCACGATAGCCGTTATTACAGCACCAGCATTTAGGTATGTGGGTCCGTGAGGCGGTGAATCAGCGAGTGCTTGTCCTAGTAACTCTAATTCAAGGTGACAAGTCAAATGGCCGTATTAACGACAAATTCATTAATGCCTGACGTGTATTTCATAGTAATGGCCAACTGTATCATCTGTCCCGCACTAACTTATAGCTGGCAAAAATTCTGTTTCCTAATCGTAAGGCACAAGAGTCGATATTTGGCCCAGGATTAGCAGCCTTTAATTGGTTTCTTTTTTCATTCGTCCTACCATCTCAATGTGGATCGCACAAGTCCCTGTGTGGCCGCTGTACGAATGAACATAATTTCTGCTTCCGAGGTATGTCAAGACATTTCGCTATACGCGAGTCCCTCCGTGCTTGTTATAGCATCTTACCGAGCAGGTCAGTTTGGCGGCGACACACCAGCCATTTCGAAAGGCTGCAGGTTAGAGCCTCGACGGCAACTTATAATTTATTAATATTAGCAACAGATGAAGACAGAAACAAATACAATAGCAAAATCGCGAAGTAAGCATTTGTAAAATATGTGGACTCCAGTATGAAGTATAATATTCCGTGTTTGTTTATTCTACGGTTAATACTCCTGGAAGGAATTAGGTAGTCAGGACGAACAGACCGATCCTAATACTGGCTTACCTCAAGGTCACGGAACGCTTACGTGTTATTTTGCCATCACACTGACTCGTCTTCTGATATGCTAATAATGATAATAAATTATGTAGATAAAAGTGCACAATTTTCGCTCTACATTTGTGGTTTAACAAAATGTATAGAGGACGACAATATTTCAGAATCAAAACCACAGTAAAAATGTAAGGGAGATAAAGTGTAGCGTAAGGGTACAGAATGCCTTCTTTACCCCTTCCTCCTCTCCAAGAAGTTAAGATTTAATCATCCAACATTGTGCAAGGTACAATAGCAACAATAATAATAATAACAATAATCGAATATGTAAATGTAATCACACACAACCATTATGCGCAGAAGAGACAAATCAAATATAAAGTAAAATTCTTCCTGATATATTTTGGTCACTTAAAATACAATTCCGCTTTCTTATTGTCCTTGTGTATACTTTTTCCGTTACGTAAATGGGAGGGGAGCGGGTCGCTCCTCCCTTTTGTCTTAGGTTTTCCTGCTATACTTCTTGAGAATGGCATGTCTAGCAAGCCCTGAATCGCACTTGTATCTACATTGGAAACACTCATTCATCGAAGGAAGGGTTACTAAAAAATAAAATAATTTAAAATTAGTTTTCTACATCACACTACTGCAATCCTGTAAAACCTTACAACACAAAACAAGGGTCACTTTGTTAACTTCAGCGATCACTTGGAAGAGAAGTGACATCGCACACTACATTCTTGATAAAAACCCATCCGTAAAATTCCAACCTGGAAAAGATGGGAGTCTTTCAATACAATAAGCATGAATGAATGCCACAGAAATGTACAACAGCAGTATATGACGGTATTGTCTCCTGGGTCGAGCGGAGCTTGGACCGCAAGACCACGATGGTGCCATATTCTTATAATTCTGACTACCAACATTTAATAGTAAAATATTCCCATTTCTTTTTAATTCCTTTCAGTAATATTGTTAAGAATTCATGGAGACTGGTGTCCAAATATTAAGAAAACTTTTACCGTTTCATTCTCTTATAGAAAATCAATCACGCATCAACAAAACACAGTGAATGAGGAAGGTAAAATAATCAGAAAAAATATATTCTCAACAGTGCGAAAACAGTGATGAAGTTTCCACTGCATGATTATTGAGAAAGCAGGTCTTCTGGGTTGTTGCGCCGTGTGGTTGGGTAATTTGTTCCCGAAGTTTCGAAGAAACTTACTGCTTTCATCGTCAGCGTTATAAGTCAATTCAGGGACTCATAACCCTGAAGATGAAGGCGGTGCGTTCCTTCGAAACGTCTGGATGCAATCACCCAACCACATGACGAAACAACCCAGAAGAACTCTTTCCTCAATATGAAAACAGGTTTGAAACTAATAAAATCTCCCAGCGCTGTTTCATGTCCAGTGGGTAAAGCGGCACCTTTCCCGCTACACTATCCGTATCTTTCACTGCAGTACTCCTTCTCTCTCTCACACACTTATTATACAAGTGATAAAGAGGATTAGCTTTAGTATCGTCGCTTTACTTACATTTAAATGGACGCTGTGGAGAAACTCCACACTGCCTTCTCTATGTCCCTCTCTCACACATACGCACCTTCAAGCGGCAAGGTTAGCAGGGAATACTCCGCTAAAGTAGAATTTTAGCGAATAAATTATTCAAATTGTATATAACACAAAGTAATAATTTTGTAAAAAAATATTTATAGGTTTTCTCTTTTTTTAATAGAGAATGGGAGTCATTTCCTCCGTTTCAATGGTAGAGCGGCAATACTAGCTATGCCGGAGAATAAGCCAATGTTTGAGAAAATAACACAGACTCAGCTCGTCAAAAAAAAAAATCCCGCCTTCTTATGGAAGCCAAATCGTTACTGTGTCCAAATTAACGTACTGATGCATCATGCTCTCACTCGTACGAATCCAGCCCACATCCTCACACACTATTTCTTTAAGATCATTTTAATTATCATACCATCTATGTCTAGATATTCAAAGCAGTCCCTGATCTTCTGGTTTCACGATTAACAATGTGTATGTTTTTTCCTCTCATGTCTCCCGGTGTTAGCGGACGCAGTTATTCTAATACGTCGTGAGTCGGGGTCCATGAGTCTTAGTTCAATGTATTGCAATTAACATTAGATTTCTACTCACCACATTGAAAGCAAGTGCTGGAAACATTTTCCTTAGGTTTGCAGACACACACCACATGCAACAAACGTGTTGTTTATTGCACATAGGCGTCCTGTGGGTTCTGTTATTTAAGCGAGCAGATGGAGACTAGCGACTGTTGTCAGATAAAATAATGTCTCTATAGTTTCACTTCCGGACAAAGCAACCGGCAAAACTACACTTTTATATTTAGATAGACGGGAGGAGAACGGATTTGGGTGTAGTATAAACCTTTCTCGATTTGCCTGTGTATGAGATTGCGACATTTTTTAAATTGTTCTTCATTTGGACGCAGTTTTCTCGTTTGGAGCTTACTGCCCGAACATATACACATTTTGTGATATCTGAGTTCCTCAAGGCGACGACTGTTACGATGACTGTCTTCTGGGATGTGGCGTCATGTAGTCTGGTAGATGTGTACCGAAGTTTCAGGAAAATCTGACACCTGCACATAAATTAAGACCAAGAAACTGAAATGTTCAGGCACACTTGAAGTTACCTTCGAGGCTTACAAGGTGGCCTTCGAACTCCGGTTGAAATACATCTCCAACGTTGCTGGTTGCTTTCACCAATGCTTTCTTAAACACCGCAACGCCCATGCCCCATTGTTTTACACTCTGTAAGCACTAATAACGGCAACATAAAAGCAAAGTTATTCCGACATTAAGTAAAACATAAATTGTAATTCGCAACAGGGGGCCGATAAACAAAGCAAGCAATCTTGTAACTGCATGGGTGTTGGTTATTGTCTCGGCAATGACCTCATAATTTGTTAAACTCGCAGCAGCTTTATCTCGCGATCTTCTGCAAATAAATCCAAACTTGATCAGAATCCAAACATGGCCACCGAAAACAATCAAACCTCCTGCTACGGTCGAGTCATCTACACCACGTTCACGTGCTTCATAACGTATCGCCCATATCTAGACAGACGTTATGAGCAAAAGAGAAAAGCATCCGCACGTACGAGTATAGCACCTATTAAGTGTACGCCTTCAACTTAGGACGCGCTGTCGAAAAAGTCAAATCTACTGCTATTGCCCAGCCATCTAGAGCGATTTACAATGCATTATGTATATCTATACTTACAGACAAACGTGAATAAATGATTTAATGCTACGCCCAAATGCATTTACCCCTTCTCCTTGTTTATATGAACAAACTTTCAGTGCTTTCATATCTTTTGCAGTCTACCATACATAAAATAACTGCTTCATAGCCACTCATGGTGTAGCCGTATGCTTTCTGAACAAATAAATGTCGTTGTTCGTAATAATTTATTTTTAAAAGAAGGAAACGTTACGCTCATTAAAGTACGTATGTCATGTATACCAGGCTGAAGCACAACTGCTCCTACACACTCGTAACAGTGTCACCCTGCAGTTTCCATTAGTGGGCATGTGAGTTTGACACTGAGTGCACGAACAGTCTAAAAAAAAATCAGAGTCATTTCGTAAAAACCATTTTGTCACATTAGGCTGTAATCTCCAGGAGTAAATTGGATGAGTGAGCATCGGAAAGTGCTAATCAGATTTGAAGGCACCTTAGCCCGCAAATTCGAGGTTTTGCAGTATGTTTTCGGAGAACCGATCGCATAATCTGTCTAACTCCAAATCTGATAACGGCGAAGGCTCTGTGCATCACGTGGCACAAGCACAATGAGCCTCTTATTCTTGTGTCTGATATATTAAACGTTAGTCCTAGGCTCTCAAAATTCCTGGGGGGGGGGGGACATGCAGTCCTTCTGCATTAGCTGAACGCATTCCTGCCGTGGAAAACAGCATTCTCTTTTGCCAGGACTCGATTATAATTAGTCGTAGGTCATGGAGAATTAGCTATGTTCCAGTGACGAGCCGCAACAACCGTCTACATCATAAACTTATGCATATGTGTGTGTAACAACCCATGATTATTGCTATTCAAATTACCTCAAAAAGTTTAGCGAAAAAATTAAATCAAAGCAAAGGAAGTGCATTTATTTACTGACTTACGCCCTGTGGCTACACCGTTCGAGAGCGGCTATATGATGCTTTCCAGTAAATAATCCATTCGACAGAAGTCTTTTGGGTAACCAAAGAGCAAATCCCAGATGTAACCAACAGCCAGAGCATCATCGAGTGAAGGGTGTCTGAACTGACACAGCTGCGTTATAGACAGGGACGCTATTAAACCGGACGAAAATTAGCGGGTTTCCTGTCCCAGAAGTTTCCCAGAGGACTGAGAAGAGCAGAAAAATCCCGGTGGCCAAGATTCGAAACCTCACAAATACGAAGCAACAATAGTAACCACTACACCGCTTTGTTCGTCTTTTTCTTAGGTATGAGCTGTTTGGTCGATTTCGTTCGTTCGCTAAAGAGTTCTCACACGAACTGTCACAGGTTTATAAACAGTGGCTTCGTGGACAATAAGAAGCGTAAAAATTGCAGCGTTATAGTAAAAAGTCAATGAAAACAAGCCGTTTAAATTTCCTGCTGTAACTGGATATCGGGTACAAGAAAGCGACTGGAAACTCTATTAAGTCGTGCAAATAGTCGATTAAGAATACAGAACCGGAGAGTTGAGGTGATTCCCTCAGACAGTAATCAGCATCACGGCTCCATGCATCCAGTCTTCTTCACTGGCATTGAATCTGATAAGAGGATCGCATTTACGTCAGAGTAGAGTCACAGATAAAGACGTCTATTGCACTGTATTCACACTCTTGTTCCTTATAACCAGCAATCTAACGGAAAGTCGTACTTTATGAATTGGCATGCAGCATGTAATTTAATTTATTATACAGTAATACTGTTATACGCTGCAAATGGTCGAGTAGTGTTTATATGGGCTGCACTTCTCGTGCTAGTATCCAGCTACACTTCGAGCCAACGTTATTAATATTTCTCAGCGTGTAATCAGTTATTCACGACTATATACGACATACTTGAATCTGGAATGATTATTAACCAACATGGATAATTTTCTATAATAAAACTGTAGAAGATAAAAAACTGCCTTAAAAAAGTGTGCTATCTTCTCAACCACTGGTACCATGAGATCAATCTTGAATGACAGCGCCGAGCAGACGGAACGAGTCTGGATTTTTTAATTTTCGCTTTCAACACAGGTTGTATTTGTTTGTTTCGCACGATTCTTTTAATTAAGGGCGATTATTTTTAAAAACAACGTCAACCGATTGTTTTATATAATGGACATGCAGAGTATTTGCTGTGAGATGAGAAATAAATTTGTAAATATAATTTAGAATAATTTTGTCTTCAAAGGGTGAAGCAACGCCATTCTTTACATTGATTAACAGCAACATGTACGATATGTAGGACAAACAGTAGCAATCCACTTTCATCCAGAGACTCATTTGTTGCACAGGTCTTCATTTCATTATACTGTACATTCCTGATTGGGCGAGTTTGCAAAATCATTTAACACATTCTTATTATCCGACGATCCAGTAGCATACACGATCAGTATTCAAAAGTTTCAGTCCATGTGACGAAGCTACTGGAAATATAAACTAGTGAGGTCTAATAATGCAAAATAACTTGCCCATTTCTGTGCATAATTTCCACCGTACATGTTCCTACAACGTTCATTTTACCAGCTGTAACCCCAAAATTAAGCACCGTGGTCATGTTTTTAACCGGCAAGATATAAATATCACAAATTTTATAGGTATACTTATGACTGACACACCTGTACAAAACTTTCACATACTAGTTTCAATAGTTTCATTCTCATATTCATCGTACCGAAACCCCAATATAAAAATACATATCACGATAAATCACGTTTTTATGCTGACTCAAGACACACAATGCAGAGCAGGGCTCAGTTGTGATCGAATGATCATGCAATGCACATACGGCGAATACTGCGACACGCTCTTACCCCCCTGTGCCTGTAAGAGTCGAGATGATAAATGCCACACGGTAATTCGCACTACATTACAGTGGTCGACGTCATCCAGGCGCTAATATGTTTCGGCGATTGGAGCAGCGTCTCCGTGAGGCACTAAGGGTAATACGCAAGGAACTTGTAAATTCAGGTCGCCCACGGACCGTACAGATACCAGTCAATAAATATGCCATAATTGCAGCTGTGTAACGACAGCCCGGAAGCTCACGCGATATCGCATGACAATTGGGACTATTCCAACGTCAGGCTCCTTGAAGTACTTCTTGACGGTCAATTGGATCCATACCAATTCTAGCGCAACAACATGTTTCCAAAGATCGTCCTCTTCATCTGTTGTAGGCGTAACTACGAGGTTTCATCTTTTTACACATTGAGCCATTTTATGGTGACGTGTGTCTCGAAAAGTAAACGTCTTCGGTCACTGTATTGCAACTTTTTTTTAACGAGGAATAACCCTATGGACAGCTTGTGTGTAAATTTCTTTTCACCTTGTACATGGGAAATATCCCATTTTATATATCCTGCTTATCCAGTTCCACAAGAGTGAAATACGAATCTCTCCGTAAATTATTCAAGTGATTGCAGTACACTAGCGAGATTGTGCTCTTCAAATAACAGCAATCATTGTGTGAATATCGAAATATAAGGCGCAGGACCTTGTTACAGTCTGTATGGGAGTATGTAATACCTATTCCAAGGAAGAACAAACCTTTTCGGGAATTTACAGATAAATGAAAAAATTCCTCGCTTTTATTGAATAATTTATCTTCATGCACAATATATATTTGCATACCATTCTTGAAAAAGTGATCAGGTGTCAAATTACATAATCAATTAATTTAATTATAATTACGAAAACACTGGTTGTCTTCCATGATAATTAATAGCCACGAACGATTAAAGTCAATAAAGTTGCCTCTGATCGTTTTTTTCAATAAAAAACAGTAAAACTAATATTCACTGACAAATTTATGTAATAAATAAGCGTACTAAGTTGTAGAATTCTCTCCATTTTCACTCGCTACAAGCAGACAGCAATTGGACTTGGTTTACATATTCAAATACCTGTAAGTCACAAGCGTTTCATCCATTGTCCTACATTTTCAATATTAATTTACTAAGACGTTAAAAAAAATTTTGTGCTAAATTTTCGGTGCTTTTGTGCTGTTCAGAGTAAATTATGATTACGTAATGCAATATTACTAATTAATTACCTAACTAATGAAGCAGAGTCCTTTTTGAGAAAAGGACAGTCCCTTGGCTTGTCACTAAATTCCCCGCCTTTTATGATACTCGGAACACTCATAGCTGTGTACATACGAGTCACGTGTGTTAATTTAACAGTACCTTCCTGAAGAGACTGAAGATCTAATACATTCAATATAACCTATCCTACGAGAATAGGAAGCTCACTGTGGAGTTGCGCCGTAATACTCATATTGGAATAACAGTAATTCGTGTTTGGTATTTCGATACTGCCACTATGTAGTATAAAATATTTGTCTTATTTTACAGTGTTCAAGCAACTTCTGAAGTTTCATAACGTCGAATGGAATACTGTCTGATAAAGGCTAACGATGAACCTGGATAGAGCGGGAGGAAGCATTTACGTTCGCGTTTAGGAGATTCACAGTACTTTCACGGGGAAACTGCAAGAAATAAGCACGACACTCACACTATAACCGGCCTATAACAGGTATTCAAACCGGACATCTCCTGAATATGAGCCAAGATTAATCACAATTCGTCACAACTGTGCCAACCCGCTAGATATATCATTCAGTAGACTGTGTCAGACGCTACATCCTTAGGTTACACGTTTGGAATTGAACTGCCATTATCATTTCGTGTTGGTTAACACTCATTCCTCCGTGATGTATAGACAGACTGAATGCAAATTAATGGATCTTTGTATACGATGAATGCATTTAGAAAGGCGCCACTGGGCTTATTCTGTGTTCAGCAACACACAGTTGCAAGGCTGGCATACACACGAGATTTATTTGCATTACTTACTGCTGTCATGTAGACCCTCCTCACAGCTATCCTTGGCAACGAACTGAGAGATGCTAACATTGTCTTCCGAACTGAATATGTTCTTTACCAAAGCAGGTTTATAAGTCTCAAATTGTTAGCAAGAGTTTTCTCCAACTTCACAGACACGTGTGCGTAATAAATTTATTGGTATTGCTCATTGTCAAATTCTTATACCTCATGACACCGTACAGTATTGTAGGTGGGCACCGATATCCCACAGGAACACACTGCCTCCACTTAACATACCAGACTGCACGAGGTCACAACAATATAAATCTTCTTAGCCGTAAGAAATTCCAGACTCATATATGATACGGCAAGTTCAAAACAAAGGCCTCTTGTGCAATTAAGTGCTTCTGTGTCATTTATTGAAAGGCATAATTTGTCAAAATCAGTACCTTCACAACAGTCTTTTTGGGCGACTCAGCAGCAATGGTAGAACCAGAAGATTCTCTCTTATGCCCTACACACAAAGTGCACAAATGTGAGAAAAATTGCAATAGGAAAGCGTCCGCAAACAAGGCATTACTTATTATGGGGAAATTACTTAGCTACACGTCCTGCTCGTATTATGGAATGCTTCCGCATCGTTAAGCTGGATATAACTACAAGTAGCTTTAAACACTCTAAAATGAAATTAGCTTGACGGGAGAGAAGAATATGGTGCTTGCTGTACAAGGTACAAGAAAGGAGAAAAGTGTGGTAGCATAGTTTAGGATGCGGATTTGAAAACCGACAGGGGTAAGAAGAGGGTTTAAGGGGGAAAGATGTCTTCTGTGTGGGAAGCAAGAAAATGTTATTTACATACTCCTGAAGTTTTTAGAAACTCAGAGGTAGAGAGATCAGTTTTTGAGCCTTACGGAGCACAATATCAATGAAGATGCAGCACAAACGAGAATAGTGATGTATACTGGTATCACGTAAGCGAGAAGTCTAGAAAAATTCTTGTACAAGGTCAGATGTAAATAGGAAAATGAAACTAGAAATCCATTATTATTATTATTATTATTATTATTATTGGCTTCGAAAAATAACCACAGATCCTCACATCCTTGCTCACGTAAATATAGGATGCCCTGATAATAGGTACCCAAAATTAAAAATTTATATCTCAGAACCGATTATACATGTTATATTTACAATCTACCTTTTCCAGACTGACACAAAAAATAACTAAATAATAAACTGTCACTATTTGAGTATACATTCAGTCTTACCTCATAGGCTACTAGCGTGAAGAATGGTATTGCTTATTCGTCTCACAAAGTCCTTTAAGTTGGGAGTGACTGTAGACAACTGAATTCTCATGTCGGGTGCGACATCCAGTATGTAACGATATTTAGATTCCGTTGCTGCATACCTTAGCACAGATAGGTTGTGGGAAATGGAAGGAATTTGAGCACTACACATTTAGACAGTAATTCTTCCTCTTTTGTTCTGGAACACGTAACGTGCAAATACAAATCATACTGCTAGCTTTGACATGTCTGTTGATTCATCAAGTTGCAAAGAAAAAACGAAGCTGGATTTAAGGCACGACACTAATTGTTTTTTCTATATCTGCTGACAAATCTTGAATGCGACGTTTAACAGTATTATTAAGTAACTGAACTGTTTCAAGTTTCTTTTTCGACTGTTCACCAGCACACAATTTGTCATTTCCACTGCACGTGGTTTAATTAGGATTTCTGCAACTGTATTGGCTTGTCCTGCAAGTGCAATACGGTTACTCACACTGTAACAAGCCTCGGGCATTTTCGTTATCAGTTTTTGAACTTTTCCCCATTTCACTCTGACAGTTTGTTAGTGCCTCAAGCTAACGACAGAAAAATCTAATATCTTTGTCCTTCTATGCAGGGTGATTAGTATCACGATGACTACGAAGTTTGGCAGGTAACATAGAACTATTTGGTAACACGTTGTTGCAGAAGACGCACAGGGCAGCAGGATTCACTGTACTTCCGTTTTTTACTACTTTCTGCAGTTCTAGAACTGTCGATACTGGGTGGGACGTGAACCGCTGAGATTCACTTACAACGTCGGTTACACTGTACTTACTGTTGTGGTGCTCAACTGTTTACTTAAGCTACCTCTGTTTAGCCACTGATCCATGATATATAAAAAATAAATTAAGATTAGTGTTACTGACGTTACGTCACTGGCACTACTGTCCCTAATAAAAATAACTCCTTGACTTCCCTTGTAATTACGTTAACGCTATATGAACTACGACTAAACTGAACTGGTGTCCGTGGTGGTGGCAGTCACAGCTACAGATTACTAACATCTGTAGCGGGTGCAACAATGCGAGTTTCTTTCTGCGCCCACATGCAACATGCTTAGCAATTAGATAGCAACGAATACAGAACACAAGCATACGTAACAATGCATTGCATGATTTGACGATTAAACTGACTGTCGCTCGCTTCTTGCGTACTGGGGGTTTCTTAACCAGATATTCTAAAGGTCATACGAAATAAAAATATAGGCATTTAAAGATGTTTCGCGATTATTTTTAACAAAACATAATTCCTTTAATTTAAAAATAAGTACACTTCGAAGTAGCCATTACAGAAATTTATCCACGGAACCCCTGGGAACTGTTCGCGGATCCCTTGGGATAGAATCCGCGGAGCACACTTTGGGAACCACTGTTCAATTGTGTTCTATTCTATTCTGGTTGTAAACACACAGGCTCAAAGCGAGTGAATGGAGTAAGCTACCGGTTTCACCTGCCAAATATTTCGCGTTTCATAAAAAGAAGACACTAACAAGTAAGATCTATGAACTGCTAAGAAACGACTCTGAATAAAGGAAAAAGACGAGGCAGAGAAACAAAATTTTACGGAAGAATATCGGAACCGATTATATCTCATGAGCCGTAAACCTGGCCTGTCATACGAACAGACGAAGCAGAAAAAAGACGGCGATGAGGTTCTCAGTTTGGCAGCAAGTGAGTTTCTGCGTGACCAGAACACGAGTAGACAACATGAAACGCATGGTAAATACTTACCACCCTTAATTTTTCTCAAAGGCTCCAATCTTAAGAGACAGACTAGCATGTATAGACTAACACAGTAACAATTATACAACTTATTGCTTACTTTACGCCTATTCTCCTGCCTATAGAGAGCTATTAAAATGCTATCCGTTCGTCTGTCGCATGTAAAACTCGAAAACGGCTGAACGGATATGCATGACGTTTCAAGTAGGAGAATATCATAAAATAAACTGGAGCCATTTAAATTTGCTTAAAATCGGGCAAAAATAACAGTACCTTAGTACAAGACGGCTTATATATCTATTTCCACCCGCAACTCCAGCGTAACTCGCTAAATATTTATCGGAACCAACACATATTTCGAGGAAACACTGCAGAGAATGAAACACGCATTTTATACGCAACACATTTACCTGTAAGTTCTATCCTACATGATTCGAGATAATTAAAAAATTGAGCGCTATGTGCTTTCCCGAGCTTCTATGTTGAACAACTCAAAAACGGTTACGAATACAGGCCTACACATTCTCCCACTCGAAGAACAAAGGAAGGTCATGACTGCATTATACAACGCATGAAAAGGTCTGTTGTATTCTCTTCATGTAGTGCTCATTAAAACACGGCTTTGAAGCATAGGCCCACATTGAAACATGTATGTAATTCACACGCATATACACATACAATAAAATTATTTTGTGTGTGTGTAATAACAGTTGCAGTTGAAGTTTCAATATTAATTGCTTAGTCAGGCATTATACAGGCTAGCTTTGACTTCACACCAGTTTGATTAAGTATACACTAACTGAACAGTTTCATGTCAATTTAATATTTGTTTACTATACAGTGAGTACAACATACAAGTAGTTTCAATTATCTAATTTTAAATGATCCATAACAGTGTATTGAGCAATAAGGTATGATATTAAAACCAACAAATGCACGTAAGTGTATTAGAGTGTATTATACACACTGTATACCTCCTACATGTTTCGGCCACTCATGTGGCCATCTTCAAGGAGATGCATTACAAAGAATACATACATTGAAATGTTACAGAAGTTAATGGAACCAATGCATAGATAAAAAATATTAAATTTTAAAAAATATATGGTTTAAAATATACTTTAAAGATTAAAATACAGAAAAAATAGTTGTGATTATTTCGACGTGTAGTGTATGTGTGTAATAAATCACCATCCTGAAACGAAAAGTAAGTGTGTATAGGAGCTAATTAATAATACATTGATATACACACTTATTTTTCCTTTCAGGATGGAGAATTACTACACACATACTATTCACTACAAATCGAATCAATCACAAATATTTTATCTGTATTTTAATCTTTAACGCATATTTTAAATCACAAATGTTTTTAAAATTTAATATTTTATATCTATGCATTGGTTCCATTAACTTCTGTAATACTTCGATGTATATATTCTTTGTAATGCACCTGCTGAAGATGGCCACATGAGTGGCCGAAACATGTAGGTGGTATACAGTGTGTATAATACACTTTCATACACTTATGTGCATTTGTTGGTTTTAATATAACTTTTTTCCCCATGGCGCAACAGCCCCTAGTGGGCCAGGGCCTCCTCATTATCGAGGCTTCACGATCACACCGTTAGACACACCACACTCGGTAGGAATTCTCTTGACGAGTGATCAGCCCGACGCAGAGACCTCTACCTGACAACACACAACACTCACAAGAGACAGACATCCATGCCCCCGGTGGGATTCGAACCCACAATCTCAGCAAGCGAAAGGCCGCAGACCCACGCCTTAGACCGCGCGGCTACTGGGATCGGCAGTTTTAATATCATACCTTTCAACTGTCTGTTTAAAAGCTTATAAAACTTCAGTCTTGATGTGTCTTGTGTAGAACAATGACAGGACACAAAGCATTCGCATATATCAGTGTTCCTTTAAATCATTAGTTGTATGTTGTTTGTAAGAGAGTATCAAACGTTGGCATTCACAAAATGAAAATCTAGAGTCAATAACAGAACGAATGCGCCACAACTCCTATGCTATGCGCAAATTTCACAATTATTGTAAAATTGTACGTCAGTATTGTCATAATCTGAAAACTTCGCACCCTCACCATGTTTCTAACTTTCAGTTCATAAAAATGTCTCATTCTCATTTGTAAGTTGGCATATGTTTAAGTTATCAGCGATCACCCTACCAAATTTCACACGTCTAAGAACTTACATACGTTTTTCCAATCCACCGCTTAAGTTTCTTATTTTCAATAGCTAGTACCACATACAATTATACAATCCCCTCTACCTAGCGTATCAGGTAATTAAACACAATAATATTTTGCAAAATAACGTAAAAAAGCCGAAGACAGTTCTTCGCTCTTAACATGATGGACAACGAAATTTTAGTCACCCTCTAAATATGTGATCTTTCCATCCTTTTCCATACACATTCACTCAGCAAATCACCCAACCAGTCAAATAAAATTTGACACTGCATTATTCATTACATGAAAACTTGGAAGAAGTCGCGAAAATTATTTCAGTGGCGGTAGAAGACACTAATAACTTCATGTGGATTATATTCAGAAGTTTGAAATTTCATTTCATTGCTCAACGTTTCAGGCTCTTTTAAATTAGTTCGCGATAAAGGCTCGGGTTAAACAAACAGCAGAACCACCCCAATCTTTAAAAATTTCAGCTTGACGTGCTGTGCAGTATAGATCACAATCATAATTACACATGTATCTGACAGCATGCCAGTTTCTCGATTAAACGGAGGCCCTACGTCGGGTAGATGGCAGGAACCTTAGGTTCATTGTCACGTGCATTAAACAGGAAATAAGGATCGAACAATATCCGGTCGTGAGTGTTTCGAAAGATCATAGCCAACACAAGGTCTAACACGTGTAGCTGACGTCTAACTTAACAGTGATCATACGAGTATAGCCACACCGGTTAATAAATATCACGAGAACACCGCATTCAAGAACAGCTTCATGGAGGTGGGTGATGAAAACGTTTACCTCAAAGCTCTCTTCAATCCAGTAACACTTAAATCACAGCTTTTATTGGTTACGAGTGTTCACACAAAAAGCTACGTGAATGTTTAAATGCAAATGCAAGGAACGAAAGTGCCTGAAAAAAACCCTGCCTCAACTGAAAGGAAGGCAGAAGCCAAAACTGTTTGTATCATGAAAATTCATTAGCACGAACTTCTTAATATCTCCGTTCTAATAATTTATTTTTTGTATGGCTCGACAGCCTTATAAGGGCCTGGGCCTCCTCGTTTCGTCGAGGTTTCATGGTCACACACTTTTTAGACACACCACAGTCGGTAGGACTCCTCTGGACGAGGGACCAGCTCGTCGCAGAGACCTCTACCTGACATCACACAACACTCACAAGAGACAGACATCCATGCCCCAGTGGGATTCGAACCCACGATCCTAGTAAGCGAGCGGCCGAAGACCCACGCCTTAGACCGCACGGCCACTGGGATCGGCCCGTTCTAATAATACCAGATCAAAATTCTAAATTATGATATTATTTGCGTCATATTCCTCCACTCCTCCATATGATATAACTCCTGGTCAAGGTATTTTCTTTAAGACTTGAATTTCAAGTTACCATAAGAGGTTACCTTTTCTATGATGCCTTATTTTTAACCTCAGGCTTAACAAACTGGACGAATGCCCCTTGTTGCCTCTCCATGGCTGTTTTCGCAAAATATTATCCAATATGTATGCCATGGAGGATGGAACCTCTCATAACCTGGTCAGTGATTAATATCAAGTACGGCTTTGAAGCCTCAAGTCAGAAGTTGGAGAAAATGTGAAATAGTTTTCAAGAACGGTTCAAGATTCATAGAAGAATGGTACAAATACACGAAAAACAGCATTAATGAAATGTACATGCTGTAAGAGAAGAGGCTACAAACTGTGCTACAATTCACTGATTACGAAGTACGAAGAAGGTAAAACGGGACGCAGAGAGGACAGATATGCACCGTTTGGGCCAAATTTAGTTTCCCATAGGGAAATGGATAGACGTATGACATTTGGATCTGAACTCGATCAAAATTCTCCTCTAATCTTATCTAATGTGCTCTCTTTTCATCCCATGAAGCTCTTTCCTGAAGCAGTGGATGAAAAGTAATTAAGTGATGTCACAAAGAACAGCAATGAAGAACAAAGAACAAAGCAAGCCGACAAGAGAAAGGATGGCTCCTAAAACTGATACAGCTTACATTGTCCAGGGTGGTAGATCCCCGAAGGCGTCGTTATCGAAGTCGCTCGAGGTCTCTGAAACCATAAAATCCAGTATTTCGTTTTCCGCCAGTAGACACATACAGAACTTATATTCATAGCGGCGTGGCAGAAAATGCAGAGACTGTACAATAAGAAGATGACTGAAATCTTCGTAGTAAACAAGGCCCAACTGCGGATTTCTCCTGCGTTATGCGCGCGAAGTGCATGAAATGAACTGCTGTCTGTTATTATGGTTGATCTCCGAAAATCTAAACGGAGCTGCCTACGATATAAATTGCTAAGCACATGTAATTTGGTTCATATACGTTCACTAGGCCTATAGAGCTAACTTTACAAGACCAAACAGAATACCATCACCTTTTAACATGTCGTAATACAGAATGTTGATACATGGTGTGGATTTCATTAAGACTTGAAACAACTTTTGTCTACAATATATTTGAGTGTAATGAATTTTTCACGAAACACAAGAAAAAACAATTTCTTACTCTGTGTATAGTGTCACACGTCGTCATACAGGATGTTGATACATGGTGTGGATTTCAATATCTTTGAGTGTAATGAATTTTTCACGAAACACAAGGAAAAACAATTTCTTACTCTGTGTACAGTGTCACACGTCGTCACACAGGATGTTGATACATGGTGTGGATTTCAATATCTTTGAGTGTAATGAATTTTTCACGAAACACAAGGAAAAACAATTTCTTACTCTGTGTATAGTGTCACACCTTCATAGCAGTATATGCAATAACAGGCTTAAAATCTTATCAAAGATAAACTGACATTATGTCCAATGGGATGCTACGGGCTGGACAGTCCGCTGTTCTAATTCCGTCAGAGCAAGAGATTTTTCGCCTTTCCAAAAGCCTAGAACGGCTCTGGAGCCCACCCAGCCTCATATTCAGTGGGTGCCAGGGTACTTCAAGAGGATAAAGCGGCCGGGGCGTGAAGTTGACCACTCACCTCCATACAGTGCCGAAGCTAAGAATGAGTGGAGCTATACATCTACTCCCCCTATATGCCTTCATGGCGCAGACAGGAACAACTTTAGCTTGTGTCCCATAAGATGAGAATCGATTTTCTCTTAATAATACAAACAGAACTAATGCAAACGTCGGGGAAAATATATTTCTTACATGAGTCAAGATTAAAAGTTTTATTAGACCAACATGTGCACTATATTCTTATAACCAAGTCAATCACCCCTACATATGTTTCGGCCTATAACAGGCCATCTTCAGGGGGTCAAAGTTTTTTACATAGACTTTACATCTGTTGTTCAGTTTTAAAAAAGTGACTCAGTCACAACGCAACCGGCCGGTGCAGTACACAACGCACAACTCGTACAACATAACACAGGAAAACTTCAACATCCTTGTGATAACAGCATACAAGACCGGACTGCCTTTAATTTATATATAACAACAGATATGTAATTTTAACCTTTTATGTAAACACATTCCCTAGGCTTTTACAGCTGAAAGAAATAATATCTAAATCCATTGGGAACTAAGATTCATTTTACTTTTTGTGGATGTACTAACTTTTTTAAAATTGAACAACAGATGTAAAGTCTATGTAAAAAACTTTGACCCCCTGAAGATGGCCTGTTATAGGCCGAAACATATGTAGGGGTGATTGACTTGGTTATAAGAATATAGTGCACATGTTGGTCTAATAAAACTTTTAATTAGTTAACAAGATGCACGGTGAATAGAACGTGAAAAAAATGAGTCAAGATAATGCTGCGCTTACAGGACGACATGTCAGTTTTTGTTGTTGGCGAACTTCCGAACTGACAATCCACTGGCGCGGTACGCCACTTACGTAGTTGCACGTGTCCTGCAAATCGTTTCCGTAACTCCACTAAACTCGCCCATCCTACCTCTCTCTTCCATTTTGCTGTCTTTGTATTGTTGCATATTTTTCTGTTTCGTTTGTGCGTTGCTCTCTAATGTTTCCCGCCATTACTGCAACGTACGCACTCTCAAAATGCCGTAACACAAACACACACCACTCTGGCCCCCGTGCAGGCAGTTCATGTCCGTTGTAACGCATTTTTCATCCCACTCTTACTTCATGCGTTTGTTTCCCTTCAGTGTTTTAATTACACTGTTTCAAATAGTAAAGTTTGGAAAGTGGACGTGAAGTTGTCCCTGTGCTTAATTACGCACCACGTCATGAATACGTATGGGAAGCGGAAGTAAAGTTCCACGCATTCGTAAACACGGCACAAGAGAGAGGTGGTGAGCTTCATGTTCCGGCCACTTTAACCCCGGGGATAGAGCTCCCGGCAAATTGTAAAGGAGGCTGGGTGCACCCCAGAGCCGACCTGGACGCTGTGAAGCAGAAAACAACCTCTCGCCCTTGCTGGGAATATAATTCCAAGTCCTTAGTCGTCCAGCCCGCAGTCTAGCCAAAACATCGACTGAACTATCCCGGTTATATTGAAGTTATAAAGCGTAAAGTACCAGATCTGGAGGTGGTATTCAATTATTCCTTAAGATGCAGAGGTAAGAAACGGTTATAAACTACTTTAAGACAGCACTTCAGAATTCGTCCAGAAACGTAAGATCTACTTCCCTCCTCGCATCCAGCCAATGAAATGAGGGAGCCGGTCAGAGTGAGTGGAGAGGAGTTAGGTGCTGGAAGGAGGCGGTCGCTGTTGAATTGAAAGTAACCTATTGTCCTTGCATTCATCAGACGACAGCACGAGATATCTCTATCAGAACAATCCGAAAACAGCCTAGCTTCGAAAAGTGTTCTCCTTAATATAATACTATAAAGTTACCATCACATAAACCTACTCGGTAATTCGACAGACTGAAGAAAAATACTTCAACGTTAGTTTAAGATGAGAGGCACTGGCCGAGATTCAAATGGAGGTTGTGTCGTTTAACCTAAATGAGGATATTTACAATCGTGTAGGAAACGCTTTCTTTTCGTCTCCAAACTTTGTGGAACAAAATTTAAACTGGTAACAATTAATTTTAATAACCACCTTCAGAATCAGTTGAACAACCCATACGTCGGCCATGCTGCGTGCTTAGGGATGCAAATATCTTAGGACAATATTATCGATTACAAAAACACGGAACTCCAGGAAGGCCAACTATCGTAATATAATCCTCTCTTAACAAAGCTGTTTGTCTGGATTAAATCCTACGTACACGCCTGTCCACGCCTATTTACAGCACATTACAGTGTATGCCTGAAAGAGAACACAATTGTGTGCCTATGGAAACAATTCGTTGTATCACACTTCAATTGTTGAATGGTGCAATAATCAGAACTACGCTAATCGTAAATTAAGTCGGATAATCGATACAAGTCAATAATTAAATTCCTTCCAGTTCCGTCCGATTATCCGAACACGAAGACAGCCCGCCCACAAACGGAACGCAATACAACTTTCAGCAAGACAGGCTTAGAAGCGTCTGCAATACAGATCTCATAACGCGAGCAGCATCAAGGCACGTGCTGTATGGGTGATCTCAGTTGCATGGTGTGAGGGCAATGACACAGAGTTTCATACCAACATTAATGAGACCAACAGCTTTAAGCTGATAGCTTTTGATAAATGGTAGGTGATTTTAATTTTCCGTGATCAACACACCATCTACTTTCCACGAATCACTGAATTCTTTGTGGGGAGGTTTAAACGTTCACTCAACTGTGAAATGAGCTGGATGTTCTCCAAATGCATAGGCGGCGTTTTTCAAGGTTCTGAAAAACTTTTACGTTATAAATGGTTACACAGATCTGCAGGTCACTATCAGGTGAAGGGCGGTCACATTATATTGCCACGTGTACCGCTACATTACCGTCAGCCACAGTCGATATTAAGTACTGCAGTAAGTTATTTTGGGTGCGTTATGTAACAATGCTGTCCATTTCTCGGATTACATAGCGTCGGTGATGTATAAAAAAATGATGGTGGAAAAAGGGGAAAACGGAAGTACACTTGCTTGGAGAAAACTCCGTCCCAGTGCCACCTTGACTACCACAAATACCATATGGACTGGCCTGGGTTTGAACCCGGGCCTCCGAAGTGAGAAGTCGGCGATTAACCGCCTGTACCATGACGCAGCCCAAATTTTTTTGACATGAGTGATTCCCGAACAGTCCGACCGCAAACTGACAATGTCCAGAACATTCGACCGGAAGACAAAAGTTCATTCCCGCCTAAAATGTTTCTATTTCAACGAATATGAACTCTACGGTTGCACTTCTATTAACAGAAAATCGTTATCTTAACGCTTCTTCGTTTCGAATATTATTTAAAAAGTTAAAATCTAATCAGTGTCATCCGCCCTAGCTATATGTACACTTATAGCAAGGTAGAAACTTTACATACAACGTAACACTAAGGCACGTTCGTATCTTTGCAACCTGGACACTTCTCAGATGGGCATGTCATGTCATGTCATATCATGTCATGTAATGTCATCCGCTGCGGTCACAATTTTAGGCGCGTTCGCATAGTTGCAACAAAGCGCCTACTGCCTTCGTCATGTACGGCCGTCTGCCTGTCTGTCCGAATGTGTCAGAGCGGCTCCCACTGGACGGATTTCCGTGAAATTTGATATTGAGAACGTTTATAAAAATCTGTCGAGAAAATCCAAATTTAGTTAAAATCGGACAAAAATATTGGGTACTTTACACGAAGACCTAAATATGTTCTATAGTTGCCGGCAACAATAAAGCGCCATCAAATTGCTCTGTTCTATTCAAATGGTATCAGGGCCCTAGGATAGCCGAGGAGGTATAAACATTACGCGAACGCGCCACAATGTTACGTTATATGTACACTGATATCTTGTTATTGTTTACAATTATGCACTTATTATAAACTATTGTTATTAATATTAATATTATTATCAGGGTATGTTATTACATTTCTTTACATGAAAATCCTTCCAGCGGGAGCCGACTTGTTCCATACTGACTGACGGACGGGCAGACATGACGAAGCTAACAGTCGGCAGTGTACGTGTATCTGACTCACAGGCTCACCTGTTCAAGTCCTAAAAATGTCGTAGTCATTGTATTACGTATCATTCAGGTCTCACCTTTGTGTTTCCTTGCGTTGGCGACTGAAGGTTTATGTTACAATTAAACTGAAGCTTAATCATTAGACATAAAATGTGTACATAATAATATACTTTATATAACAAACGAGGATAATTTTAGTGTCATGACTGTTGATATTTCAACAGGCAGTATATTACATTAGTAATGCTCTCCAGTTATCGGGAGGAGATCGTTATTTTTTTTTCAGGGGCCTTTATTCCAAGATTAGGCGTTTTTACATTCTATTTCAAATTCAGGCGACCCATTTATTTATTTCGCAAATATATTTGTCCACTTTGAAGTGAGGGCATCTTTAAATTACATAACTGGGATGGAATCTACAACAATTAAAACATACGAATTATGAGGTGATTTCAACTTCACATTTCGATATTTTAATTTAAAAACTTACGTGTTAAAGTGTGCGAGTTTTAAGGTTTTCGCAGCGTTGTACCTGAGAATTCCGTTCTTCTGGGATACGACGTTGCGTCAATGGGAAATCAGATCCTGACGTTTCGAGGGAACTACAAGGGTAGAAATGCCCTAAGGGCCTACGTCCATTGAATGTGAAGGCACTACGTTCCTTCGAAACGTCGGGATCCGATTACCTATTGACGCAGGGGCCATATCCCAGACGAACGTCATACTTAACTTAAAGTGTGCTTAGCCTTGTCATTGTGACTGTTGGCCCGTTTCTTCCTTTTGAGGGTTTTCTGAGTAGTTTAAAATGTCCCCTTGATAGGTTACCGGCCTTTCGCAGGGTAAATACAGTGGTGGGTCTGCCGCCTTAATGCCTCTAGAGTTACAGACATATAACAAAATAAATGGCATTATAAGGACACGTTTTGGAAAACAGATGACTAAAGAAGCAAAATTCGGAATCCACAATATTACAGCTAAAGCGACCTTGACGTTTGGCAGTGAAGTCTGGGTGCTGAAGAAAAGAGACGAACAAAGATGGGAAGCAGCTTAAATGAAATTGTTAAGACATTTATTAGGAATTACTAAGTTAAACAGGGAAAGAAATCAATCCGTCAGGGAGAAACTTGGAGTGCAGAACATTGTTTTGGAAATAAAATAATACCAACGAAAGTGGCTACAACACGTAGAGAGAATGAGTACAGACAGGATACCCGAACAGGCACTGAAATATAGGCCAAAGGGGAAGAGAAGCATAGGGCGCCCGATGAAGAGATCGGAGGACCAGCTTCACCTTGAGAAAACATGCGCTACGCCTAACACTTCACAGCTCATTTATTATTATTATTATATTATTATTATTATTATTATGAAGTGTGCTTAGATTTACGAGAAGTCATTTACATAAGTTATCATGCTTCATATAACTTATCTATATAATTCCGTGTGTTCACTTATCCTGTATATTGTCTTTATTTGTAACCCCGATTTGAAGATTTTTTCAGAGAACCTTTAACTTTAGGAATAATAAAAGCATCAGGTTTCTATTTATAACATTCATACAACTGATCATGTTTGGTAACATAAGAAGAAACATGCAAATGCTTCTTTTGCAACTTCAATACCGAAGTTTATTCCGTAATTTAGAATACAGGAACGGAGAAAATAGGAGTATTAAAGAAGAAAAGACCTGAATATCTCTTGCACTCCAGAAATAAACGCAATTATCTTTAAAAATGTTAAAGAATCATTTCCATACTCGTTACTAGAAGAATCAATTCCCAAGCTCCAACATTTACATTCGCATTACGTTCTGCACTGCAAGTCCTAACAGAGAAAATAGACTCCTATTCTATCAAAAACTCTCAGCTCTCTCACCTAAAGCTGCCATCTTCACAAGTATAAAAGATCAGCACACACATACAACGTGTTCAGCTCATCAAGCAACCCTAACCTCACACTCCCTGTACGGCCCATAAACGACATGCAAATGGTCGCAACGTCCGTAATGGGAGAATTGGTCTTGGAATTCTAACAAGCAGACAGCCATACTGTGTTCTGTCTGTTGTCACAAAGCGCAGTGGGTCGTTCTTCTGAGCAAATAAATTTCGTTTCATAGCAATACTCTGATAGCACATCGTCTGTATTGTAACGGAATGATACAGATACTCTGCTGTATGGCATGATTTAAAATGAACACTTTGTACATGCCGACCTGGAGTGTCGGACTGGCTAAAGACAACTGCGCCATTCCCCAGTTCGGGCATCAAGTGCTTCCTGTAGCGACGCAACAGAACCATTAAAGTGTTGAGGAATACAAAGCATGTCTTTGTAGAAGGGAATGAAAAGAGCGAACGTATTAGATCCGCTAACAATGGGTCCGTCTATTTTATCCTCGTAAAGCAACTGGATGACACTCAGAATGAAGTGTGTATGCCTGCAGGTCGTATCTTTGCGGAAGTTAAAGAGTTCCGATGTCTGAAACGGGTTCAACATTCTGGTAACCCCACTTCGCCTCCAGCAGTGTTCGTCATGCGAATATCGCAAGCTTGAAGCAGACAGCTGGTTGGCTATGTTTCCACACGCCGCGCGCGCGTATGTGTGTGTGTGTACACGAGTGAAAAGTTATTTGAAACTTGTCGGGAGAGAGAAGTCAACACATAAAAAAACCTTGACGTAGATACATGCCGCTTCCTCTGCGTTGGTATCAAAACAGTGCATATTGAGCAAAGATCTAGGATCTGTGCTATTTTAGTATGAAAGAGAAAAATGACGTTAGTGCATGCACTGCTATGCCAAACCTCAAACTGGAAGAGGCGTCGATTGCTCACATCGTAGGCCTATATTACGGTATGATTTCAGAAATGGCCTTCTGGGACTTCACACCGTGTAGTATGAGTTCGCTCCGACGTTTCGGACGAAAGTCAGCACAAACTCTTTATATTAATTGGTGTGAAAGCCAGAACACCATCATACTAACACCACCCGCCGTAAAAACTTGAAAACTAACATGATTGTGTAAATTCTCTTTAGCCTACTACATGCTTTTCCTCATCTTAATATAGAACACAGAAATCGATGGGTTTGTAACTATCGAAATTTACCGCATAAAATGCATTAAATCCAGAACAATTAATATTCTATCGCGGTTTAGAACTACATCCACGTTATCTCTGTAAACTTTCTTGCTAGACGTCTGAGTCACAAAAAGATTTTGGTTTGTGATTCGCCGTTTATTCACGCGGTTCATTCACTCTGCTGTATCACAATCTCTGTATAATGTGCCAATTATAGGCCTATAGGCAAGAGTACAATGAACTTGAAAGAATGCAAGTAAGAGCTTTCGTATCCTACTCAAGAAAATATCATACCCGTTAGCCTGGAGATCCTGACGAAAACAACGAAGACAGGACAGCCTAACTCCGACCGACATACGAACTGTGTGCCTTCCGGCGCTATCAGGCGCTTCATTTCACGATCACACTACACTGCATGTCAGATCCGATTATTGTGCATAATTCTTAACTAATGTAGACGCTATTCTGTATAGTGGGATTATACATCAGTCCGCTACGTCATCATGCGTGTCGTGAAAATCGGCGCGGTGGAGGTCATACTTTACTTAAGGGCGCAAATGAATTTTGATCCGATTTCAGCGAAATTCGGTGCAATGAAGTTATTGGGAATTGTGAGTTTCGTGAAATCTGTGCTGCGAAATCAGTATCTTATGTAAAGGTAAAGGTAAAGTTCATCCTATAGCTTACCATAAACGCAGAGAGGAGGACTAGAGGCGTAGCTCTACTCTTTCTTTAACCTCGGCACTAGATGGGGGTAGGTGGTTAACGCCACACCCCGGCCGCGTTACCCACCGGGAATGACCCGGTACCCGTTGTGTACGAGGCCGGGTGGGCCCCAGGGGCGGTCTGGGCCACTTTATGTAAAGGCGTAAGTGAATTTCTATCCGCAATTTCCTATTTCTAAGTGGGACATGTCGGCTCATTATGTATTTTCTATGATACGTAAGTTGAGATCTCAACACCAACATACTCGTAATTATTGTAAAACAGATACGGTATTTTATACGCACCTTGTCTTTAGTAACTTTTTGCCTGATGACGGCTCTTTACATGCGCCGAAACATACAGCACAATAAGAAAATGTATGAAAAATGTTGTGATTGACTGTTTTTCCTACACTTGCAAAATTTCCTCATTTATTGGACGATTTAGGTGCAATTCGGTATAGCAGGTGTATGAGCAATGCAGTTCAGGGACTATGAGTTTCACGCAAATCCACGCAGTGAAAATCATCTTGTACTTAGAGGGCAAAAATAAACATTTGTCCATATTCTGTACAATGCTCGCTTCATCTAGATAAAACTCGGTATAGACGCTCTGCACGTAACGTCGCTGAACAGCTGAGAGTTTCGTGAAAAATCGGCTCAGTGACAATGATACTTTACTAACGGGCACAAATGGATTTGGACTCCTTTTTTCGTATTTCTTGATGACTTTTAGTGGAATTCGGCATAACACACCTCACCAACACACAATTTTGAAACTGTTAGTTCCGAGAAAATCGGTGCACTGAAAGCCACACACACTTTACCTGAGGCCGTACAAGAACTATTGCCCGTGCCTTCTGCATTTTCATCTTATACGGATGAAATGTGATACAGAAGACGTACAGAAAGTGTGAGTTTCGTCGTGACTGATCTGAGTGAAATTCGGTATAACAGATCTCCCCACAGTGTAAGTCGGGATTGTCAGCAGTTCTGTGGAGATTTGTGCAGTGGAAGCCAAGCATTACACAGGAGCGTAAAAAAACTCCTACCAGTAATTTCGAAGTTTATTGACGAATTTAGGTGCAATTCGATATTACATAATTATACGTAATGCTAATGAGTAATTCTGGGTTTCGTGAAAATAGGTATAGTAAAAGCTATACTTTATTTAGAGGCATTCAAAGTTTTAAATTCAACACACACGTACACAACACACACACAGATTAAATTTCTCAACCTTGTAAATAAAGCTCTGTAAAATTCATATTTGTCTTCAAGCAAAAACGTTTTATACAATCTCAGTAACATAACTTTAGTTTGTCATATTTATTTCAATTAAAAGTTTCTACTGCATGTGTCGATCGCAAGGATCGCCTTCATGGATATCATTCAATAATCACAAATGTAGAACCAACAAAGGTTTTACATTATATTAATTATAGAATTAAAATTTTACATTTGATAAATTACACAGATGGTAGTGTGTTAGTGTGTTAACATTTCTGTTTAAAACTTCAAAATAGAGCTGAAAAATGGTGGAGTGTTTTAATTTAATGTTTTTAAAGCTTAATTGCACGAATATTATTAATTATTGTGTCCTGTTCCTTCCACACTTGGGTTTTGTCCTGCATAAATTTTTCAGTTTCGTTATTTTACTGTTATATTACGAAGTAAATTGTAATTTCTCCATCATACAGCTTCCTCTTCTTTGATGGTCGGTTTATCGTGTATGTTGTGGTTTTGTGGATAGAAGGCATAATGAAAACTGCAGCCTCTCAGGCTGAAGTACGAAGCAGGAACTTCCCCATTGAAGTCATCCTCGTTTCCGGCACGTTAAACGCCTTGGTCTCTGCTGAATATTCGTGGTCTCTAGACAACGGAAGTAATTGAATGCACCTTCAAGCCCTAGAAATATTACATTTGACACTCAGCACATTCTTTGTTTTACAATGGCTGCCAAATGCAGAAAATTATCCACTGAAATCATTTTGCAAGATCAAATATCTTTCATGTTTCTAAGCCTCATAAAATATAAAATTTATTTATAAATACACGTCCGTATTATAAAACCCGTTTTCGGCGACCAACTTCCTGTCTATAAGAAAAACAAATTCAGTGTGTTGGGTTTATCAAACGAGAAGATCTTGAAGACGAAAATTAGCCCAAATTACATGCAAATATTCAGTGTCTACCGCACAGTGAACAAACCCCGTCTCGATTGTAACTAGGAACTTGAAGTTGTATAGGGAAATAATCTCTGTTCTGAAATCCAGGAAAATCAGAGACATACACTTTGAGGGCAGGATGCAGAATTTAATATTAAAACTGGTGGTACATAAAGTAATAACTGGGCCTTAAATGAGTTAACGTCCGTTACTTCTGCCACTCTGTGCAAGCTAAAGTACCAAACAAAGTAGGCTCATGTTATTACCACACTCCCTGTGGGCCCATGTGTGTGTGTGTGTGCGCGTACGTGTGTGCCCATGTGTGTGTGTGTGTGCGCGTACGTGTGTGTGCGCGCGTGCGTGAGTGTCTCCTCGCTTCAATTGTTGAACCAGTTAACAAGTTCCACGAAATTTGGCACGAATAGTATGCCAGTGAAGGACACCAAAACACCGTAGTCTTAAACTTCCTGCAGTCAGTACTAAAAATGTCGAAGGTGCGAACTTTGTGAGGCGAGAGTGCCACCAGCGCAACTCACGCTAGGAACCTGCAATGGTGTATAGTGATATATCTTGGCCAAAATGTGCAACGTTTGTTAAGGTAATCTTTCTTGTGAAGTGTAAAATAACAAGATGACAGCCGTGTCGAAAAAAAAATGTCAGTAGCTTTCGGTTTGACGGCAACAACAAATGTACCATTGGCGATAGGTAAGTGAACTCTAGAAATAAGATAATTTCTATTCATAACTGTACTTCATAGCATGAAACACAGTTTGTAAGTCAAGAATAATGTGTATAAAGATGGCGACAGTGGGAATCTACGGGGTTATATCCGACAAATTTCATATGTACAAAATCTGCACTCGTAGTCTCATATCTCCACAAATTAATAATAATAATAATAATAATAGAGTAACATTCTATTGCACTAGAAATTTATGCAACAAGACAGATAGGGCCTTGGCATCGTGAGATTCGTGAATATGTCATTTGTTTGTAATAAACCTACAGGAATATTTGCAAGTTAATTTCATATAGAGAGAATGCTGTCAGGGAATACACAGCCCTTACTCTAATTATTTCCCTACCATCAATTATACAGACATTGCTTCTGCAGGAACTTTGAAATGGAAGCAGGGTTAACGTCATCTAATGCACAGGCATGAAATATCTGTGGCGACTGATCAGCGAATAATACTCGTACTTATTTTTGTTAACAATTTTCATAGGGTCTAAAATAAAAACTCTTGCCGATCCCAGTGGCCGTGCGGTCTAAGGAGTGGGTCTTCGGTCGCTCGCTTACTAGGATCGTGGGTTCGAATCCCACCGGGGGCATGTATGTCTGTCTCTTGTGAGTGTTGTGTGTTGTCAGGTAGAGTTCTCTGCGACGAGCTGGTCCCTCGTCCAGAGGAGTCCTACCGACTGTGGTGTGTCTCAAATGTGTGTGATCATGAAACCTCGACGAAACGAGGAGGCCCAGGCCCATATAGGGCTGTCGAGCCATAAAAAAAATAAAATAAAATAAAATAAAAACTCGTTGACCGTTGAAAGTCTTACTTGCTTCTGTTCTAGGATGTGGGCAGACACGTTAGCCTTTGAAGATTGCTGCTTCCTGAGATATGATGTCGTGTATTCTGGGACAAGTGTGCCGACGTGGCAGAAGAAATTGATCCAGATCCAGAAGCTAAGTCATCTGCCCTAACAATGAAGGCAACAACTTCTCTGAATCATCGATCTAGACGGAATCAGATCCCAAAAAACATGTCTTCACAGGCACCGCCGTGCATTGAATTTTTGTACGGAAATAAATCGTGCATACGTACCATTTGTAAGAGGCAGTGTGGCACATTACAAGTAAGAGGACGACAAGGCTGACAATATTTGAGACTGCTTTCTGAGATTCTCTGGAAGTGGAAACTGGTACTAGTGGAAATTATGGACAGAACAAAATAATAATAATAATAATAACAATAATAATAAATGTGGGGTAATATTTATGGAACCGTTTAAAAGAACGCAAGTGTCATCATTTCTTCCCGAACTTCTTGACAAGTTTTAGCATTTCAAGTGCAGGTGAACCAGCCTGTTGTTCTTCTTCTTGCTTGCAGCAATTCAGTTATTAAAGTCCGTCAGTTGGAAGAGTTCCGTAAAATACAGAGTGGCTGTACATAAAAGCAAATATTCCTGCGTCATTAAAATAATTAAGTACAGCAGTTAATAACATAAGCTTCGTTTCAGCACCCTTGCTTGAACTCTGCACTGCCAGACGTTGTTTAAGCAGGTCAAATGAGAAATACAAACTTTCGGAAGTCGCAACTCCGAACATATTCTTATCACTCTCCCTACTCCAAGCATATCTGACACGTATTACATCAAGAGATTTTAACATTTAGTTCCTTGGAATAATGCCGGATCCGATCCTCTTGCTACTCCCGCACCACCGGAGAGGGGGTTATATGATAATGAATCAAAGACTCTTTCCCACAATAGACCAATCGCGAACACTTCCAAAGCCTCGCAGGAAATGTAGTCTAAGGAACTACTGTTGTAATTTCAGGAATTCTGTAGAAAGATTCTGAAGCCATGTTAATTCCTTTATTTATAGTGTTTCTACCTTACACCGGAACAGGACCCATCGGCTGGTTTTTTACGCACAGATACGAACCTTCCGCAAAAGCATAAAGTATCTTCACCAGACGAGAGATTATTTACCCTACAAGGATGCCTCTGTTATTCGGTCACATCGTTAACTAAACCAGACGGTTAAGCAATAAGAGGTTGCGGCAAATACCTTCTTAATTCCAGTATGTTCATAATCACGCTTCATACTGACACTTTATCCGCAAATTAAGTGACACAGTGATAAAACAAAGGGTCACACAATCCCCCACACAGATTTTGCGCTGAACTACAATGCAGGCGGTTTAATTTGGTACGGGAATCAAATTTCACCTGAACTCCTCTTGGTCCAAAATAATATATTATAAAGTTTATGAAACTTTAAATGTAAATAACTTATTTCACTGAATTTTACGTTGCATTCACCGTGCATTTTTGTTTAATTAAACAATTTATACAACATATGCACACATGTGTGCATATGTTGGTATAAATTGTTTAACTTATTTCACTGTCTCAACACACTTCTGTTAAACGTGCACGCATCCACTGCATTCAGGTAATTGAAGTACATACAGATTTAGACTGGGCGCACAAACATCTCGCTACAGCAGCGGCCACAGCAATTTAAATATGAAGCGAAGCGCAAAGTTGCTAGTTAAGGGAACTTGGCAGTGAGGCCCAGACTGTAATTCCCAGTAAATGGCAACGTTGCCCGTCCCCACATTGCCTAATTCGCTGCGGTGCTCTAAGAAAGTACCTTTTAACTACTGCAAACTATGACATGAATTCGAGTGACTGAAAATACACCTACTTTTTAAAATAACTGTAGTGTACATCAATTTGCTAATATGTCGGAATTAAAAATACGTTTTTCATTAAGGAGGGTTAAAGCACTGGACAGTTTCCTCCATACGAAGCGTGATTAAAATAGTTTAGTATAAGTACTTTCGGCGTAGGTGTTGTCAAACAGTTGGTTGCTGAAATCTTAGACAGCCCACACAGTAACACAGGAAAGGTCACAGATATGATTGCAACGTCAAAGGCAAGCTTATTTCCGTGAGAAATGTTATTTGTACTTGCTGGCCTCCCCCTTAGGTCTAGAAGACTAGCTTCCAAAATATTCACTACCTTTTGTGACAAAAGATGTTTTCTAACAAGACCTCGCCCACTAACAATTTCGCGAGAATTCTGCGATTCGCTTAGCATCCCTAACGGAGGTATCAGACTTTTAATCACCTGAGTTCCAATGTTACCTACAATTGTGAGAAATATTCAATACGAAAGTTAGTAAACTTCAAGAAATATGTGGAATAATACCAAGAACAGTCAATACTGACATAAGAAAGGAAGCAAGTTTAACATTTACAAGGTTTTGGTACATTTTATGCTTTTATGTGGAAAACAAACCTGGAACAACACGTGGTTTTTAATATCCAATTACAAAGAGGTTGTGATTCACGCGGTCTTATTTTGTATGATTTTGAAATCAGGCGCCCTTGTAATATAAGTAATAATAATAATAAATAAATCATATTATATGGTAGAAATTAAAATAACCCGCTATATGTTCACGCAGCGTTAAACGCTTACAAAAGTGAAAGCTAACTGAAAAAATCATGCAGAAAAATCGTTGCGTTGGAGACTACTTAAGCGTTTGCGGAACGCATTCCCCCCGAATTTTAATGTATTTATGTGAGATAACTGCCCTTAATTTGCGCGAACTTTGTTTACGAGCGGGCTCCAAGAAGGCATCCCACGCGCAAATCACGACCGCACTGTATGCAGTTCATACTAGTAGACTCAATCAAATTTTCTAACTACAAACTGACAGGCAAAACAAAATAAATAATAAGATAATTCTGGAAGAATTATGGCGAAAGTCTCCGGTTTAGCATGCCCCATCATGCCCTTCTTTCACCCACAGCACCCTCGTATACGCTTACACTTCTCGGAAGAAAGAAAATTCTATGTGTTGTATCCGAACTATTTAGGATCAAGCCGAAAGAAAGAGTATGCGAACTAAATTAGCAACGGAGCAGAACACACCGTAATAACCTTTCGCTTTAGCTCAGCCAGGTTATGATTTTTTACGAAGAAATGCGGTAAACATATTTCTCAGAGTCTTATCTTTGCGTATTACCCATATATACGCGTATATATAAGGGGTACACAAATTTTTCCAAACATCCAGGAGCCCCATCTCAAAATTCTAGCTGCCAGAAGGGTGAAATGAATCAAGGTCCATAATGAGGACCCACAATTATTAGGTGTCACCGTAAAAAATTTAGTCGCCTGGACGACCTGGTACCCGGGATTTGTGCACCCCAGATATATGAATTCATTTGTCAAAAATGTGAGACCTCAATACAAACGACCTTGTTTTTCAATTAGCCATCACCCCATTCTTCATCCGTTATTTAACTTTGGATGGCGCCTTCAAAAATTTCCCTTTATCATGTTACTTGGTTTAAAATATCGTAGCTAATAATGTGTAAGGATTACAGTTGATAGGCCTACCTACGTGCGTAACGCGTTGAACATACACATCGACTACGTCTGTTGCTTCTATTGGTCTTGTCACAGAATACAGCCTGCTTACGAATTGTCTCGTTGAAGCATTACTTGAACTGTCTTTTAAGGAAAGTGAAACATTTTATGGCCATAGGGGCCTACATGGACAAGCTGTTTAGAACTTCGTTGTAAGCATTTCCTGTTTTGCGTGCAAGTGTCAGTAAACACAGTGGCTAACCCCTTTTCGAAAGTTGTAAAAGAAATTAATAGCTGCTAAACCAGTGTCACTTTAAACCGAATAAAAGCCCTGATTCATTCCGTATATATTTTTTACGAAGCTATGTGTTCGTTCCGTAGGACAGGCTACGCATTTAATCTGGCCTTATATTTTACAGAGCTTCCAATGTAAGATCTCAGGTTCTCACAACGATAGCTAAAAAGATTTCTGTCTTCTGGGATGTGACGTCGTATAGTCTCGTAGATACGTACCGACGTTTCAGAAGAACCTGCTACCTCCACCAGCAGAGAGATGACGCAGGCAGTAGATCCCTCTCGTAAGTCAGTACATATCTACCAGACTACACGGTGTCACAACCCAGAAGGCAGTCATCTTCAGTACTGAGTGTACAGGAACAAGCAAACAATTTTCGTCACCACAAATTTGTATATACCTAATGTAGGAGGAAATCATGTTTAAATTTTATTTTCATAAACACTTTTGATTATTTGAATTTTGAAGAGTGGCTGTTAAGGTGACTGTTTTCTGTTTACGTCCTACCAGATAACTGTACTGGCAAACACGTCTTGAGTGCTCACAATCGGCAGGCACCTGTCATTGTAAAAATTGTTGTGTGTCCGGAGTAGAGAATAGAAAAACATCCAAGTGCTACTTCAATGAGGCAAGAAATTCTACGTCCAGAGCCCAATGCACTCAATATTTACCCTCGAAATTATTGCTGAGAGGGCACCGTAACTTCTCGTCCTTGTTTGCGAGTTTTCAGCGTCTTTGAGTTATTTTACACTTCGTGCGTCACAAATTCTATGTTGTATTGAGCGATTAATTTACATAAACGTCTTGGAATCAAACCAGCCTCTTTCGGTTGTGTTGCCACGATGCGTTTACAGCACTTGCCTCAGTCAGTGCCGTATATTGGTACCGACTCTCATATCTGGGTAGTCCCACTCTCGAATTTCGCTGCGATCGCGTGTCATTCTTCCCGCCATGCGTGTTTCCTTTCGGTGTGTCAAAGTCCTTAAGTTTCAGAATTGGAACAGTGGAATATAAATGCAAAACTCCTCAACCATTCTAACCAACTATCTCAGTAGAGCACAATAATTCCTGACAAACTGACTGTCACCCAGCCAATCAATAAATTCCCGGCATTTTATGGAACCCGAAGGTTCATTACAGCTTTCAAAACAGGCCGTCATCTTTACCTAACCTGAGTCAGATCAATCCAGTACACGCCCTCCCATCACTTCTTTTAGATACATTTTAATATTATTCTCCTATCTATGTCTAGTCTTCAAAGTGGTCTTTTTCCTTCACGTTTACCCACTGAAATCCTGTATGCATATCTATTCTCCCCCATACGCACCACATGCCTCGCCCCTCTCATCCACTTTGATTTGATGGCCTTAATAATATTTGGTGAGTGCAAATCAAGAAGCTCCTCGTTATGCAGTCTTCCCCAGCCTCCAGCTACTTCCTCCATCTTAGGTTCAAATATCTCCCTCAGTACCCTATTCTCGAAAACCCTCAGCCTATATTCTTCATGTAATGTGAGACCAAGTTTTATACCCATACAAAACAACAGGCAAGACTGTAGTTCTCTATACCTTTATGTACGTTTCAGGTAGCAAACGGGAAGACAGAATATTCTGAAGTAAATCTCAGCAAGTATCCCCTGAATCCAGTCTGCTCTTAATTTATTCATACGTGAAATTTTGATTTGTTATTGTCGTTCTAAAATACTTGAATACCGTCACATTAAAAAAATATATAAGCTTTCTTATACATTCTATTGACGAACCATGGACACACACTTCGTTTGCTCAGTATTTCCTTCTAGACCAACCTTCTTACCGATGACTACCAAAACTTGTGTTTTCTCTATAGTACTGACCTTTCCGCCCAGTAAAAATATTACTCGCGTAGGCCAGACCCCATAATTACCTCTCCTATGACCAATGCTCTATGCATGTAATTTGCTGAAAAACTGCTAATGTGAACTGAGTAAAATTTCTTTACGAAGTGTTATAGCACCACAATCAGTGAATATGCAGCACAGCCTCTCTGTGTTCTCTGCTGTAATTTTTAATCAAAATACTGTATTTTGAATTTAGGAATATAAATAAGGCGCTGGAAATATAGACATGCTAGTGTAACAATTAAATTTGTTCTTGAAAAAATGCCACTATTTACACCTGTTTGAACGAGTCGAGCTGTATAAACATTTCACTAAACTGGTTCACTTTCCCACACTATGTGATCAGTGGCAGTTGAAATCATTATCTCTTTATTTGAAATACTAGTAAACGTTACAATACTGTTGACTGCACTTCATCCAGCATCTCGTGTTACTATTTACTCCTTCCTTCCGTCCTAACTGCTTGCCTGCCTTCCTGTCATCCTTCCCTCTTTACTTCCTTCCTGTCTGGCTTCCTTTCATTTCTTTCTTTACTTTCCTTTCCTTTCCTTTCCTTCCTTCCTTCCTTCCTGCCTGCCTTCCTGTCTTTCTTCCTTCTTTCCTTCCTTCCTTCCTTCAGGCCAGTAAAGATCGTGAATATTCTTCCAGACTTACAGCGAACTGCCGCAACTAAACAATAAGTACTGAGATCGGAGAATGTGGAACAACAAACGTGTAAAAATATTCCAGTATTGTGAATAAGTACTAAGTTTTACCACAGACGTGATAATGTAAAGAAAGGACTTTACGAATACGTATTTTAAAACTTATATAAACCAGGAAAACTTTTTAAATTAGCAAATGAGTTTGAAAAATAATATAAAAATAAATAGAATACTACAATATTTCGTCACCTGATATAAGTATATCTGTGGCGCATTCCCCCCATACATAAGTCTTTAACAAAATTTATATTACAAAGTTGGTTATATTTATATTTTTTGTCACAGTGTTCATGATGTTGCATTTTAATCAGACAATGGACGAAGAATAATTAAATTGGTCCAGTAAGTGTCAATGCCAGGTAAGAATCAGCTATCGCAGTGCCATATCAGTCATCGTTTTCGGACATCCGAGAAAAGCCGAGTTGGAGTATGATACGCCAGACGGAAAACAGACTAACTCCTGTGACACGGAGCTTCTTCATAGTCATATATACATATTTACATTTTTGGAAATTCGCCGTCGCCAGAAAATTTCACTTCAAAACAGAAATAAGACTAATTACTGTATATTTAAACTGAATCAGAGAGCTCCCCAGAAAGTTCCTAAACGCTGGGAATATTCCTCCACTTCATGGAGGGGAAGAACGTCCTGTCAACATGCAGGATCAGTGACCGTTATGAAAAGAGCGCACGAACATTAACATTCCGCACGTGAATAGATCCTTGCAAACAAAGACTGCCAAACCGTTTGAACTACGACTGTGTGTAGCACGTTTTGTGTGTTTTGTTCCAAATCTCTCCAAACAGTATCAAATCATATGTCAGCAACACTAGTTTTGATGCAGTAAAGCAGAAATATGTAAAAGCATGTTGTTCTTACCTGCAGCAGCAGAGAGCCATCTGAGACGACGACACGAATGCAGAAATTGTAGCCTACGTCCCAGCGGGCAACCACATACACCTCCTCCAAGCAGGAATACGGGATCGACACGGACATGAACCCGGTAGGCTGAAACAGACGGTTCGATGCCAATATTAATTCTGTGACGAATGGCATGATATCCGCTAAGGGATCTGTTAATCCAGCCCCCGACTTAAATATTCTTGTTTTAAAATACTGACTTTAATTTCATATTAAACCGAACAGTTAGTTTTGTGCACATTAAACATACTTCATAAAGTGGACAATGCTGAACATAAGTGTGGTATAATGAATCAACAATTTTCAGTTTTCACAGATATTACATGTAAGTGTACAATGAGATACATAATAAGTTTCCTGCAACCACTGCAGAAAAACGACGGCAACTGCCACAAAAAATATCATATCATTTGCTGATAAATGTTTCGTAGTTTAAATGTTGAGTGGTCGCCATAGACCACGAACTCCCACGTTAAATAAGGTGGCGTCATCAAACAAGGGAATTCGGCGCACGCAATGTACAAATATACACACCACTAATGTCATGCCACTTCTTGAAAACAGGCATCAGTGGCACGAGGCGAAATGATATTTACCTATGCCAATATGTTATATAACAGGAAGGAGATGGCTATCTCAAAATAAACGCGCAGTGACTAGTCTCACTAAATCAGTGGATGGATACTTTGTCGTAAAATATTAAGCAGGATGAAGCTCTTCAAACGTCTCTACGTCACTTCCCAGGCACATCTTTCTTTAGATTTGTTAATTAATTATTGTCAGTCTCACTGATAAAACAAGCTCTATACTTAGGAATGTATTATCATAAGTACTAATATTTCATCAGCCTAAATCAATTTGGAATCATTCGAAGATCAAAAGGTTGTCGCAGTACCTTCTTCAGTGAAATTGGCTGTGAACAGCAATAAGGCTGTCCCTTATAACTTAATAAAGCCGTTATAGATAGGAAAGGCACATTTTAATGTACCAAATTACCTCGCTACTTACAAAACTTCTCAGAAAAGCACAAACAGTCATACATTTGGTCTATTTGTAGTGTACGTTCACTATAACCGCATTAAACAGGAAACTCAGGATTACTGCAGACAGGCTGTTGACATTGTAATGGCAACGCTCTCCAAATGATAGTTCAATATTTTATTCCTACCTCGAAGTAGATAAAGTGCATTCCGGTTACAGAGCTCGGTTAGCGAATAATGTTCAGAAAAGAACGAATAGTTCCTCTAATATATACATGGAATTCATAAATACCCTCTGCAGACAAAATGGAATTTATAAGCCTCAACTCGTGTTTCACTTACGGTCCTACTGTCCTGCTGCTGCTACTACTACTACTACTACTACTACTACTACATCACCACCACTACCACCACCTGACTCAGCTGAATCCAGTTTACGTGTTTGCAAACCATTTCTCTAAAAACCATTTTAATCATACCTTCACATCTATGCCTAACTAAAGACTGTGCCTCGGCTTCCCAAGTGGTAGCTTCCCCTCAGATATCCAGATTTAAATTCTGTAAATATTGCTACTCTCCTCTATACGTATTGCTTGTCCCAACCAGCTCATCCTCCTTGATTTAATCACCCTAATAATATTAGGTGAACAGTAAACATTGTAAAGTTCTTCATAATGAAATTTCTCCAATCTCCTCTTACTTCCTCCCTCTCATATCCAAATATTTGCACCCGCACTACGTTATCAAACATCATCAATCTGTACTCTTCCCTTAGTGCGAGACCGAGGTCCTGCGACAAAGTTTAAAGAAACCATTACCATCAAAAGCCCGTTTACTTCAGAGGTATTTCCTATTTAAGTCGCATACGAGGTCTGTCCAAAAAGTATCCGACTATATTTTTTCCCGCGGTAAGTAATGGCGAAAGGGTGGGGAAACTGAGCGTAGTGGTAGAAGGGACTTTCATGCGCATGCGTGATTTTTTGCTGCCTCGCAACACCGCCGGATGCGTCTGTCGCTGCCAGATAGCGAAGTGGTGTAACACGTGTTCGTCGCATTCTCGTTTCGCTCAAGATGACAGAACGCTTGGAGCAGCGATACTGCATAAAGTTTTGTCAGAAACTTGGGGATACCCAAGCGGAAACAATCCGCAAAATTCAGCAGGCTTTCGGTGATGATGCAATGGGGGTCACTCAAATTAAAGAGTGGTTCAACCGCTTTAAAGATGGCCGCATGTCGGCGGACAGTGACCAGCGTTCCGGGAGACCGTCAACGAGCCGAAATGCTGATGTCATTGACAAAGTGCGGACATTGATCATGGAACACCGTCGTTTGACCGTCCGGGAAATTGCTGATGAGGTTGGGATCAGCAGAGGTTCCGCAAACAAGATTTTAACTGAGGATGTGGGCATGCGAAGAGTGGCGGCAAAATTTGTGCCCAAGCTGCTTTCGCCGGAGCAGCAACAACTCCGCCTTGAGGTCGCGCAGGACATGCTGGAGTGCGCCAACAGGGATCCTGAGTTCCTGAAGACTGTGATCACTGGTGACGAGTCGTGGGTGTACGGATATGACCCGGAAACCAAGGTCCAGTCGTCACAATGGAAGCATCCAACATCCCCGAGGCCCAAAAAAGCACGACAGGTTCGGAGCAATGTGAAGGTGATACTGGCTGTTTTTTTCGATTACCGGGGTGTTGTGCATCATGAGTACGCACCACTAGGCCAAACTGTCAATAAGGAGTACTACCAAGAAGTCCTCCGTCATGTTCGTGATGCAGTTCGGCACAAGAGACCGGAGCTGTGGGAAGCACGCAACTGGCAGCTGCATCATGACAACGCCCCACTCATTCATCACACCTGATCCAGGGTTTCCTGGCTAAGCACGGCATTCCGCAGGTTCGCCAGGCTCCCTACTCTCCTGACATGGCTCCTTGTGATTTCTGGCTGTTCCCGAGATTGAAGACACCGCTGAAAGGCTCCCGTTTTGACAGCCGCGAGGACATCATACAGAACGCGACGGCGCAGCTGCACACCATTCCAAAACAAGCCTTCCATAATTGCTTCCAGCGATGGAAGGACCGCTGGGCTAATTGTGTGGAGTCACAAGGGGCCTACTTTGAAGGGGATTAGGTATTGTAACCACCCAGATACAGAACTTTGTTTTCCCGGCCCAAGGTCGGATACTTTTTGGACAGACCTCGTATACCCCATTTAAATAACCTAACAAGTTTTATTGTCACTTTATTAAAGCTATTATAAGTTACAAGATTGGTATGGAATGATGTATTCCATACTAGAAGAATAAAGGCAGAGACAACACCGTCAATAGCCAGATGCTATGATACAGCATTTTCTCATCGGCATCCGAAAAGTTTTCTCAGCGTCCTATTGTAGATGAGCGGCTTCGAACCGGTGTTCGTGTGCAGCGAGCTGGTGTCCAGTACGTCATGAACAATCACTGGTACAGATTACAGCATTGCTTGAATTTTTTAGTTGTGAACATACTTCCTTGGAGGTTATTGTGCAATGGATTGCTGTATTTATTCAAAGCATTATCTTTAAAAGCATCTGAACTTCCATAAATTCTCACTAAGTCAGATTCGGTTCCGTTCCCCGTAACTTATTACCCTATGTTTAAATAAACGTACGCGGTAAAAGTGCGGGTTCGGGTCTCCTTATGAATTATGCATTGTAAATTTATTTATACTTTTGATGATAAGATTTTTTGTCGTAAAACTAACAAATAAGTTCCTTGAGCTAGGGAATTCCAGAACTAGGACTCGATTACCTTGCCCCCCCCCCCCCCCCCGCCCCCCGCTCTAAGACTAGGCCTTTAATGTCGCCATCATCGGCACGCTATCCGCAAACACCTCTGAATCAGAGGAACTGTTTATGTTATACGCATGTGCTGTGTGCACATAACAGTGAGGTCATACGCACTGAATTCTTCCAGATGTCATAAACACAGGTCACGGCAATGAACAAAAAAGGATAACAAGCAACGCAATATTAGAACCAGGATGGTGACAGAAATTACTGAATAGTCGGAAGGAATTTCTTTGAAACCAAGCGGCGTCTTTTTTTTTTCGTGTAAATGACAAACGACTAACACCATTACTGTTGTGTAAACATTGGGCAATGTCCTGCATTGTACATGAGGAGCTCTACATTGTGTGCTAGCGGAGTGCCGATCCTGCATGTCGCCGCAGACTAGGCACAAGACAGTCTTGACTTAAGGGTGGCTGACGCCTCATACAAACTGAAGTTCAGCACGGAGAATCATTTCGCATCTCAGTTATTTATTTCTAGTTCACATTATTTGAGCCGTGACGTGTTTGTGTTTTGTGTGTAAAAAGTGGAAACATGGGCCTACGTTTAAAATATTCGCATTTGTCAGTGGTTTCTTGAAAGCGTTATTTCTGCGCTGTTTACAAGGGAGCATCATAAGCTAGCATTCACGAATTGAAAAAATCTGGAGGTAATAAGAGCACAAAAGCACAACAGTTACGCTATGCGTACATTTTCCTTATTGTTTTTAAGGATGCGTATAAGATGCGGTTTCCAATTCAAAAAGTGTAAGTAAATGATGTGTAGATGCACAACACGCCACGACTGTACTACATTTTAGGTTTGAAGAAAATATTTATATTTTTATCTACATGAATATGATGTAGAAAATAAACGAGGATGTTTGTGCTTCTTTTATTTCTTGTTTTAGTGTAGCTTAGAACAGACCGAATTGAGATAAATAATAATAAGCCATTTAACAACTATTAATTTTCTTCAAAACCTCATGGAAAGCTGAGAGTTATTCAGTACGCTAAGACACCACCTGCTTCCACGGAACCCGAAGGTCAATTATGTTCACAAAGCCTCCTATTGTACCCTAATGTCAGCCAGTTGAATCCAGACCACATTTTGCACAGTGTATTTCAATAAGATCCACGCCTCCGCATCTAAATAAGCACACGTATTCTCAAGTTCCGTCACTGGTACCTACTTTTGAAGATTTCCAAGCACAACTTATTTTTTCATTACTCACATTATGATATTGTACAGAAAAATAAATATTTATCCCAAACACAGTTTCCGAAGTATTACATGCAGTGGCAAAATTAAAAGTGAGACTGACTGACACTGACACTTTTCGGAAGGCACAAAGTTCCAGAATGACAAAAAGCAACGGGCGAATATTAGTGTCTTGCTGGCTATAACACCATGCCGATTTGCAACTAGTTACGAAGTTTCGCAGGAGGTCGCTACCTTCATCTTCAGGGTAGTCTTCTTTCTTTATTCTTAGAATACCCTTAAGATGGAAGCGACAAGATCCTCCGAAACTTCGGTAACTATTTACCAATCAACACGGTGTCGTACCCCATAAGTCTTGAATCTTCAGTAACACCGCTGTGAGTCCTCAAATCTCGCAAGCCAAGGGGCATTAAAGTACGGTTATATTAGAAAACAGGAGAAGGAATAGAATAGAGTTCCAAAAGTGTTGACTGTCCCGGAAAATTCATCGATAAAAAGTGGACTGTAGGAAGACTACAGGTCGCACTTAGTGACACGAAACTGAATGTTCCAGTTAAACACTCCTTGGGTGTACTTAATGTCACTCATATTCCGTGCAGTTGCCTTTACTGCTTGTTGCAGTAGTTGGAAGTAAATCCTTGGGTATGTTAAGTTCACAAATACGTGCATGCCCTTCTTTAGCAAGACACACACACAACACACATACATATATGTGTGTGTGTGTTCATCAGCTGAAACATCCACCTTGTTGCAGGCGACTCATATCGTCGAAATTACTGATTGAGTTTCTGAGCGTTGTTAGGCTCGCAGACATGCGGACGTGCTAATTCCCGCTTTCCACTTCTTATTCTCTCGACCCGTTCAATCAAGTATGTCATACGGATGTTTGCAGTAAACATTTATACAACAGCTGCAGACATCTGACGTTAGGAGTTCCACCGATTGCGTGAGTGTCACAAGCTACACTACCAAATTCTCACCTTTGTATCCATACGTAAACTCAAACAGGCATCATTCCAAAACGCTATTTAAATTCAGGCTAAAATTCGCAAATGTGGAGCATTCAACGACAGGCAAAATGCTCTGATTATCTATAGAATGTGAATAATACGCCACCAAACTGACATGGCAGGCCCCAACGCCAAGGTATTCTTCGCTTCTACGTTCTTATACGTACTTAATGTTTAAGTAAATTTTGTCCCTCTCTTTCCCTAGCCCATCTCAATTTAGTGGCGTGGTTAAGAATTCGTGGATCAATAATGTTACACCTCCACACGTCTCCATAGTTTGGTACCTAAGCAGAGGAAATCTGCGTTAGGCCTACTAATGGCATGTAAATAATGTAAAATAACGCAAGTACAAACTGCAGCTAAGTCATTCACACATTTATCACGATAATGAACAAGAAGGTTCGTTTGAGAGAATCCTGTACTGTCTTGGTGTGCGTAAATGATATTCACATTTTGCCTATTGACAAACGACGACATAATTTTTTAAAAGCTCTACACACAAAACCAAATTGTTATGATTCCGCTTCCCTTTTTAACGTTTCTTGTTAAACTCTGCACAGAAAAGTACGCCTCGTGTTTCTGATGAAAAGGAATAATTACAATCCCTTACTCAAAACCACTCCCTTCATCCCTCCCTTCTCCTAAATTTGAGGTCCACAATTGGCTTAATCTTCAGGGGTAAAAATAAACTAAGTAGCCAATGACTCACAGTTTTCAAAACAAAAGGTCTGGAATGGCTGCTTCATACGAGCTTTCAAGTCAGAACAGTGTGACCATTTCGCGACCCCTACCTTGCATAAAAATAAGTACAAAGAGATGAACATTCTGCTCACTGTAAAACTATTAAGTGCAAAGTCTGAAATTTAAACTTGTGAAGTGGAAGGCCAAGGATAAATCTAACCATGAAATGTTATGCTGTCATAAACCCATTTGAATGGAGTGTTGATACTGTTATATGCAGCAGAGCGTCAACCTTAGAGATGAAAAATGCTATGCAGTTTGAAACATCTAGATCTTAATAGAGACAAACCCCTCAGCTTAATAGAAAGAAACGCACATATTTATACATATATATATATATATATACATACGCTACCCATGTTCATAAATTAGATATGTTAATTGTTCCTCCAGTCGCCATATGCTACTCTTAACATAAGTGAAAAAGTGTGCCACACAGTAGGCTTTTGCAGGCAAGACATGTTCACAATCCGCCACCAAACTTCAGGCATGTAGCATGGATGGGAGAGATGAAAAATGCATTCCAACTTTTGGTTATAAAACCTGAGATTTGGTTATAAAACCCGAAGAGGCCACTTGGAAAATCTAGGCTTACTCGTATAGTGGAAGACAATATTAAAATTGATCTTAAAAAAAGGGGGTATGTGGGTGTGGATTCGGATTCATCTGGTTTAGGACAAAAGCTAGTTGCGAAATCCTGTGTACAAGGTAATGTACTTTCGGGTTCCATAAAACGTGAAGAATGTCTTGGCAGAGGAACGACTACCAACTTTTCAAGAACGACACTGTGGAGGGAGTGGCGGATTTATAACAAATTTAAAGTGCCTTCATATGATTGTCCAGCTAAGAAATCAACAGCAAATATTTTCCTCATACACTGGAGCTATGCCTCCGCTTCCCCTCTGTGCCTGCACAGCCATGTCGTGAGGTGGCTAGCCATCACATTTCCTGCACGACCTTCACAACAATGATCTATTAATTACTTTTCTAAAGGTTTATCATCGTGTACTTTCGAATCCTATTTTGTGCAATCGCAGAGTTGGCACCACAACCACATTTACAGGTTCTCAGATTTAGCGACACTGTTTCGACTATGGTGGTATGTACCGTCGACTAAGGTGTGAAGATGAAAAGATTTAAGTATCTAGAAGCAATCTGTCATGGTCTGCTACAAGACGTTATCCCTGAATTCGCTTGATAAAAATTAGGAAAACGCTAAAATTTGTATGGTTAGCTGGTAACTCGGCCGAGATTCGAAACGAACACCTCCGGAATACAACTCAGCTGCTGCACGAACGTGCTCAGTGCCGCCATGTTGGTAAGGAGGAGGAAAGATCTGAGATTCGGAGCTTTCAGTGGTGTTACCTTCCTGCCATGGTAAATGAAAATCAGTTCGTGCACAAGATAAAAAAACAAACTGTTTTTGTTCCTGAAATGAGAACAAGAAACAAACCGCTGAGTTCACTGTATAAATAACAACCTGAGTAGCTAATGTATCTTCGTGCATAAAGAACAGCAATTGTAGACACATTTGCGCACTCTCTTCCGCACGTCAACTGACCGGCACAGCAATGAATACAAACAGCTGAGTTGCACATTCATGGAGCTTAACAACTGTATCGGCTACACATTGCCTTCCGGCCGATTGTTTCTCACCAGCATGTTGTACTTCGGTGTCGTGCGCGAGGTGGCCGTGGTTCAGGCAGCCAAGCTAAAATCGTGCGTGAGGCGGACATAGTGTTAATTACCGTGGTTCAGGCGGACAGTGAAACTGGTCCCTTTTTATCTGCTACATGATTAAGATAAGAATACTAAGGTTATGCAAGTTACACAAGTCCATTTTCTGCAAACTTTCCCTCACACATTTTCCTCCCCCCAACTTCGGACTAGTCAATGTCTTCATGACATGCAGACAAGAAGCTTTGTCAGTCACTTACTCATACAGTATTTTCATTATTTCATATTTATACACAATAACTGCAGACTATAAGTCTTCGTCATACAATCTGGCATGAACACATTTTTCTCTTCATTATTTAAAATTATTCACATACATAGGTTACGTTACCTTAGAGGTTAGGTTAGGTGTTAGGTTACGTTACGTTACGTTACGTTACTTTAGGTTAGGTTAGGTTACGTTACGTTACGTTACGTTAGGTATTCACTCTGCCCCATCCTGTATTTTAGTCCTTGTTGTAATTATACTTATTTAAGAATTTAATTAAAGTAAGGCTACATTAGTCTAATAGCAACCAACAGATGCACAAGATTATTGGCATATATAAAATGTATTTGAGTCCCCTACACATGTTTCAGCAAACGAGTTGCCATCTTAAGGGGGGTTTTAGCGGAGAACTGCAAGAACTTTTTACATCCAAGAATATTTCCATTCCCTAACAGTCCTTCCCAAATATTTCAACTGTTCCACCCTTTCAAAGGGTATTATCTATCTTATGTTTTCACTTCGTCCTGCATTCTCATCTCCACACAAGTACGAGTACATAGGTGTGCAGGTATTTCTTGTATTCTTTCACATCCTCTTCCTTTTAAAAAGTATGTCCGCCTGGCCCAAGGCCGCTACAGCCACGTAATCGTATCGTCTTCCTTATCAACAAATATGTCCGCCTCAACCACGACGTGGCCGCTTCGCCCACTGTCCGCCTGGCCCACGGCCGCTACAGCCACTGAATCCGTACTTCAGCGAGGATCCTGAGCTTCCAAGAACGTTGGATAGTTGCCCTCCGCACACTCGGCTCTAGTCGGAGTAAGGGCCACGCCGATCTTGCGGCTGTTACACACATTCGCAACAATCAGACTCAAGTTCAAACCCCGACTAATCCCTCCGGAACCCTCAGTAAGTTCTCACATCCTTCCTGACAAATGTATACAGTTGTAACACATATAGTATGTACATAGCGGTTAAGCGTGTCTCACTTCGCTAGGCGCAGTAAGCGCCCAAGACTTTCACCAGACCCATGTATGAGACTGGAAATCAGAAGCCTAAGGTACAGCCCAGCCCTGACCACACGCAGGATCTGAGAAAACGTAGCAATCGTGTCGTAGTGGCACACGCCACCCCTAATAAAAATCACAATAATTAATACACGCTTGGCCATGGCCTAGACAATACTTTCACACTGTCCGACCCCAGTAACCAGGGTGCAGCAGACTGATGTGGAAGTTGCCGGTAAAAACTTCATTCTCGTCAGAGAATGGCGTAAAAAATATCTGATAACACACAACGCCACAATATGAAACTTTTACACGTTACTTAACCGTGATTTTAACAGCTAATAGACCACGGTTTCTCAAACTGTAGCGGTACGCCAACCATTGTTCACTGGTACGCGGTCTTACTAAAAATCTAAATATAAAAAGGGATAATAATTTAAAAATTTAATTAATTAATTAATTAATTAATTTAGTGGTACGCCGGTTAAGAAGTCTGAGAAGCCATCTAATAGACCACTTTAAAGTAACAAGGTGCATTTTAAATTTTTAATATTTACGAGTAATTTACATAATGATACGTTCCTTTGGTTTTATTTTCACTGTAATTGAAAGAATGTTGAGACTCCAGTTTCTTCAACAATATCAAGATTGCTTCCCTGAAGACGGACGATAAGGTCGAAAGAGATAGGAACTGAGAAATAAATGCATTTTTACTCTAAAAATTGCGTACTTTGTTGGATTAATTATCAGTTAAAATTACGTCCACATTCTTTGCCTAAAGAAAAATCACATTTTTCTTTCAGTATATTGCCCTGCCATTCTTCGGAAACGTTTAAACTTATTTAATGTGTGACAAATATAGAGGAAACAAGAGATGTATATGAAAATTCTATTTGAAAATTTCACAACAGATCATTCGGAAAGTGTAATAATTCTATTAAATTGTGTTTTAGTGAAGTGTTGTAATGATACAATTCGATCGTCAAATCAGGTGGTGAGATTATGTACTAGAGGTGGTAAACATATGGATTCCATCAAACTCAGTGTTAAGTTGTCACTATCCCCGTTTGTTATTCGAGATGTAAGATGCAAAACAACTTTAGAAGTGGTTTACCTCTGTAGAAAAAACTCTAGGGAAGACAAGAAATGTCGGGAAAATTGGCTTTCCAGTTAAATTTAATTAAATGATATTGCGGTCTTCTGAGGTGCGACGTCTTGCAGTTTGGTTGATAATTAACATCTACCTAACTACACGATGTCACTTGCCATATTCACCGTCTTGACAACCTCAAATTTTTTTTTCTATGGCTCGACAGCCCTATATGGGCCTGGGCCTCCTCGTTTCGTCGAGGTTTCATGGTCACACACTGTTAGACACACCAAACTCGGTAGGACTCCTCTGGACGAGGGACCAGCTCGTCGCAGAGACCTCTACCTGACAACACACAACACTCACAAGAGACAGACATCCATGCCCCCGGTGGGATTCGAACCCACGATCCTAGTAAGAGAGCGGCCGAAGACCCACGCCTTAGACGCACGGCCACTGAGATCTGACAACCTCAAATACCATACCTAATTCATATGCCACTGTCAACGGATTATCATTGTGTTTCATCATAACGGCAATGACAGAAAACTGAAGTGAAGAAAGAAAGCAAGCAAGCTAGAAAAGATTACTCTCCGAGGATAGTGCCACCACATTTTGTTTAAAATAAAAAACATGCGCTTGTGGGTTAAGCGCACTTTCACGGAGAGTTTATATTAACCAAAACACGCGTCGTCTAATAGTTAAAATTGGTATAACACGAGACACATACTTGAAACTTTCATGTAGGACACACGCGTTTGCACTCGTTAGGATCACGCACGTGCTTCCACGCGACGAGTCACTGTCCTACTGATGTTACGTCCCAAGTTTCCTTTCGGTGATGCCTCATAATAAAGCAACTGTGTGTGTGTCCTGCTGATGAAGTCGGAAAAAAATTTCCCAAAGGTACATGACATGGGATTTGTAAGGCGTTGAGAGTACACCACATATTCAGTCGCCATAATTTAATGTCCATTCTACTGGCGTATTTATGCATTTTTCTTTCCATTCTGCAGCAGCGCATTATCTTCGTTTGTGCGTCTAGATATTATCCCCACATTTAGTAGAGAAACTGACGAAAATAACGTAGGCACTCTAAAATGAAAATCGGCCCCGCATGTCAACTCTCCCACGTGTAATAAACCAGAGTCATTATTGATGACATTGTGGTAACTCAATTGGAATTTTGACTGCAAATACTGTACTTTTAGATGAATCAGGAGTGAAGGCATGCATTGCAATTTGGTGAACACATAATTTCCACACGCGTGTATTTGCGACGTGGCACACCTCATTCACCTTGATGCTCATTTATGCAGAAATTAAAAAACCGGTTACTGCAGAGCTAATGAAGGCCGTTGATGCCACACTGCACAAGTCATAATTCACGTGTGTACACAGCAAATGGATAGTGTACTGTATTTGTTTCAAGTAAGTATTGTTCATCACAGAATTTAACAAAGATTATGAAATGTGTCGATTTCTATTGTTTCAATTTAAACTGAAGCAATTTAGGCTATACAGTTTCATATTAACAAGAGAGGCAATGTACGTATAACGTAACACTGAGGCGCGTTCGCGTAACCATTGTTGCAGCAGAAAAGCAATAAGTATTACATATTGAGTGTGTGTGTCTGTAGCCTTAGTTATGCAGCACGCAGAGCGCATGTGCCGTATTATATTGTCATCTGTTGCCTGTTTTGATTCCACCATATTCTTCCACATTATCTCATAAACGGCATGATTTTCGGAAAAAAGGTTATTAAACATAAAAGGTGTGTTATGATTTTCTCTACAACTCTTGTGTCAAATATTTCTCATTCTAAGAAAAAGTGAGTGGGATATCATAAATGTACACAGATCTTCACGTAACGTACCAGTTTTTTTTATCAGATTTTAGTGAAACTTGAATTTTCTCGACAGATATTCGAAAAATATTCAAATATCAAATTTCATGAAAATCCGTCCAGTGGGAGCCGAGTTGCTCCACGCGGACGGACACACACAAAAACGGAAGGACAGACAAACAGACAGGTAGGCATGACGAAACTAATAGTCGCTTTTCGCAATTTTTCAAATGTGCCTAAAAAGGCAGCCTAGCCATTGACATGGTTCCCTATATCAATCAAATATGACCAGCTTCTTACATTATAACTGTATCTCTCGCATGGTTCGTCTTTTTCCCCACAAAATTTCAGACCTCGGTAGGATCCGAAACTGGCTTCGTGACTTTCACTTAAATCATCGTCTCACATTTTTGCTGTGAGGTTTATGACAATTTTGATTTTACAATAGTGGTTATAGATAATTACCTGCAGATTTTAAAGTCAGTGGCCCAAGCATCATTCCATGCCATGAGTAGGACATAACAAAGCTATTTATATGATTTCTCGTAATCTTTATTATGATATCATATGTACACTCTAACTACCTCGACGAATGAAAATATTTCTTTCCGTGAGTAGGGCCTACTGCATTTAGTAACCAAGGTATACTACTTGAAATATCCATTTTAGGTCATGTAATAAGCTTCAATCGAATTAACATTTTAACGTTGTTTGGATTCAGACATCTTCTTTCGACTACACCATTTCATGAAGTCTACTTATGAATATCAACCCGGGTATAGCTATTCTCACTGTCACGGCCCTTGGGAAATTATACTGTAGAAAACAAAACACATTAAACTGGTATTAAAAATGTCACACATATGAGGCATTTATTCGATGCATCACCAGGTAGGTAGAAGTCTTTCAAGCATAGTACTGCTACAGGATGGGAAAACTCAAGCAACCCAGAGGCTGTTCGCATATTAACTCAATAAATATTTGATACTTTTCCTAAACTCTCTGACCTGTATGGTTTAGGCATGGTAAATCTGCCAACCTTTCTGTAAAGATATCGTACATTTGCCTTTCTCAATTCGACAGTATTCTTAATCGGTTCATTCATTCGTGTTGTCAAAGGTAAATGTAAAGACAAAGGTTTCAAACCTCTACGCACATGGAAGTTTCAGCATCCTACTTCGAATTGGCCTTCTCATAGTTAAATCACACTAAGGGCCTCCGAATCAAAAATCCTAACCATTAATATTCATAAAAGATATGGATAATACATATATCAACAAGATACAAAGTTTAACGAAATATCTCTAAAAGGTGCACGCAACTTCATGTTGGTACGTAGGCCTACAGAAAAACGTAAAGAGTAGAGTGCTGAGTATCCGAATGCCAAGTACTAAAAATGTCTGATATCTGCCTCAAACAAACAAAATAATGATTTTGTATATCACAGGATTTTGGGATGTGACGCCGTGTAGTTATGCGTTTCTTCATACAACTTGTTCTATAAATAATGAAAGTCAAATACTAACAAATCATTCTTGCATACAATATACAATGTACAAAACATATCGCTTTACGTCTATTTGTCAAACTTTAATACAGTCATTCGACATCAGGTCCTGTAAGATTATGAATTTATTCACTAGGACGTCTATTAAAGCCCAAGCATATATAAGGACGGCACGTGCGCTTGTGACGTCATAGCAACATGGCAGGTGAAGTGTTCCCGTTTATTGTGACTTAGGGCACTCACCACTGCCTCTACGACGTCAGTGTAGGCTAATAAACTCTTGACGTCACGCAGCGAAATCTAGGCCACCGTCACAAAGACCTAAGAATAAGGGTGCAAAAACGGATCAAATCCAGTATGAAAAGACTTCCTGTACATATCTGAAACTACTAGACGATAATACCTCGATCCAGTATGCCAACAACCCATGTTCGTTTTCAAGTCCGTGTATGTGAGGTGGCCGAACTGGTGTCGTTTTATGTGACATATGATGGACATGGCCGAAATGGTGTCGTTTTATGTGACATATGATGAACATGGCCGAAATGGACTCGCTTTAGCGGCGTCTTCCGCATCTTCGTGCCATTATCCCATTATTATTTCTTAGCTAGCACCTATAATGCTAGTGTTTATGACGTCGTTCATTTCTATTCCTTCCTACTGTCTTAGTCTTTCCGTGTACGGTATTCTAGGGCAAAGTTAAAGAAAATCCAAAAGCCTTGTTTAAACACACTGTGACCTGGAAACGTATCAGATATGAATTCTTGTTACACACATCATGCACAGTCACTGTAACCGTTGCGATAATCGACGTTCCTTTCTTGCATTTCAATTGGACAGACTCTATGCGGTTCATATTCCCTAAAGGAGTAATTGTTCTTTATATCCATCCACACACGTGGCTGAATCGTCGATCCAACAATTCCAGTTTATTTTCTAGTACCTTTCGGATGCATACTCACAGCTTCGCTGCTGAAAATTCAAGTCTTCTGGAATGTTCCACTATGCTGATGGGTAAATAGTTCCAGACGTTTCGAATAATCGTAGTGCGCTCATCTTCAGGGTCAAGTAGCCCAGTCCAGCGTAACAACCCAGAAAACGTGAGCCTTCAGAATTAAATGCTCGACACTTAGCCTATTACAACGGAATCCACATTAATAGCCAACAACAATCCCATTCATGAATGACATTAAAAGTACCATAGGATATTAAATAGCATTTTATATGAAGGTGATAATGGATTCCTCGTGATTGCCGATTTTGTGCCTTCGCGTTGATTAAACGCTGATGCTGCTTCTACTTTGGGGTCTTCGGTTCGTCTGGTAGTAGGTTGTGTTGCCGAGGTTTCCAAAGAATACGCGGCCTAAATATTTAGGGTCGACCCTGTTCTTCCGAAACGTCGGAAACACAGCCTACTATCACACGGAGCCAAAATCCAAAGCCAGGATCAACTTTCAAAGAGTCTTCGGAAATTACTACGCTACTGATTCTCCCGCCTTATAGGGGCATGTCAGTTTTCTTCCACGGTTAATCCCCTACCCTTCGCGAGGAAATAGGTCATATCCATTTTCAATCACGACCAACAGGTGTAATATTCTTTTTCGTCACAGTTCAAAACTCGTGAATGAGCATAAGGCTGTTGCAGAAGACATTTGTTTTGGGTGGCAGAAGATTGTTTGAAATAAAGTTGACCTACTTTAATGAGAAATCCTTTATTAAAACAAAGTGCCAAAACAATACAATTTTTTATCAAGCAATGTAGCCTTAGTTTAAAGAAATTCTTAAATAAGTATAATTACAAGTACTAAAATACAGAATGGGGCAGAATTCATGCATCATTTTGATTTACGTAGCAATCTGGTGGCCCCGGAGAGGAGATTGAACTAGTTGTGTTATTGAGTTCAGCTAGGGACGCCATGTAGTAAATATGGATCAGTGATCGGCTGTACACCGTACGTTCGCCGTACAGACGTTTTTCAAAAACTCTGTGATACCAACGCAACAAATATTCAGACGACATTTTAAGACTGGGAGACATGGAACGGTTCCTGATCGAAACACTATCAAGAAATGGGTACAGAAGTTTCGAGCCAAGGCTTCTACAACACTTAACAAACCTGAAGCCAGAGTCAAAACTGTGCGAACACCGGAAAACATTGAAAGAGCACGAGTCGCTATCGGTCGTAGCACCAAACGATAAGCACGTAGACATTCAATTGCCCTCAACATATCGAGCAGATCGCTCTGACGGATACTTTATTGTGGTTTACTTTTTCGCCCCTACCAATTACACATTGTGCGAGAACTGTCAGACCGCGAGTTTGCTTCAAGAAGTGCAATTTGTGAGCAATTTGTTACCTTAGTGAGCGAACATTCAGATGCTATTCGTCAAGTGGTAATGTCAGATGAAGTCACTTTGAACTGCCTTGTTGTGTGAATAAACAAAACAGGAGTGCAGCTAATCCAAATGAACTGCATGTGAAACCACTTCAGTCAGAGGAACAGTACGGTCTGGGATATTAGCGTTCGGTACCATGGTCCTTATTTTTTCGAGGATGAAACTGGTAACGAGGTTACTGTGACATCTGACCGGTATGTGCATATGGTGAATGAGTTCTAGCTTCCAGAGTTACGCCGTTGTGATATGGACATTGCCACCTTCTGGTTCAACAGCACTTACTGCTCGGCAGTCCATGAACACCTTTATAACTATGTTCGAACATCGCATAATCTCCCGCTATGGCGACATTTCTTGGCCAGCCAGTTCGGTCGATCTGTCGGCTTGTGATTTCTTTTCGTGAGGCTAGTTGTAAAGCAAAGTGTTTCAAGCACGTCCGGCAGACTTACATAACTTCAAACAGAGAATTCTGATGAAATCAATGTCATCCCACCGGCCATGTTACTTCGCGTAATGGAAAGTGTTTTGAACCGAGTGCATCAGTGCATCAAACTTGATGGGCGACATCTGACAGGTGTTATGTTTAAGAAGTAACTCTGCTATGATGTTCCTAAATAATGGAAGACATCTTTCATTTCACATTACTTTGAATAAAATTTATTATAATGTGGTCGCGTAGTGTATCTTTAAAAATGATCAATGAACTCTGCCTTCTTTTAACGAAATTATTAATTTAAACATAATTACATCAGGCGCTTAATTATTCGCTTTATCACAGTTTGTTCATACTCATATTACATGTCATTTTCTGTATCTGTAACGAAGTTTAGAAACAAATTCTAACCTAGAAATTTCTCCTCTTTCATATTTTAAAATTAAATCTTCTACCATTCCCTTAGCAACGTGGTATCTTTGGTTAATCACTGTAGCCGGCCAATTAACACTTCATAATTCTACGTAAATCATATTTTGATATTCTGTTAACTTAATTATGAATAAATTGATGTCGGGGTGAGGATGGTAAAAGCATGTTGACAAGTGTGAGTGAAAAGACTCACAGGCGTTCGTTGTCAACTTCAGACTACTGCTGACAAAATATCCAGTTAAATTTTATGAGATAGCAGTGATCTCGCTGGCGCCTAGACCGGGACATGAAGTGGTGACGTCAGAACACCGACGACACAGTGCATGAACAAGTGAAGGGCCATCTGATCCTCTTACCTATCTGCATATCGCTCTCAGAATAAGAACAATGAAAGCTACAAAGTGTGAACGGAGAAGGTAAGAGCAGGGATCAGTTAGAAACAGTAATCGAACTTCGATTGGCTAAATAAAAAAAATAAGTAACATATTAATCGAAACTAATTGGCTAAACATGTTGGTGGATAGTGGTGAAAACAAAGTTTACATCATTCAAGCCGACCAAGTATGATTTGGCAACCACATACCTGGATCCTTGGTATTGTTTTAATTGACGGGGATATTTTATTCCATGGCGCGACAGCCCATAGTGGGCCAAGGCCTCCTCATTGTCAAAGTTTCACGATAGGTAGGACTCCTCTGGACGAGTGATCAGCCCGACGCAGAGACCGCTACTTACACAAAACACAACACTCACAAAAGACAGACATCCGTGCCCCCGGCGGGATTCGAAGCCGCAATCCCAGCAAGCGAGCGGTCGCAGACCCACACCTTAGACCGTGCGGCCACTGGGATCGGCACCGTTGAAGGGGATACAAACATGAACAATAGCTGTGGACGAAAACGGATATACCTTCGACTGGCTTGAGAGCTACCTTCTTTTCTCGTGGACGAAAACGGATATGACTTTGAAGCCTTCGACTGACCGTGGACGAAAACTGACATCCCTCCTTATAGATAACGACAAAGGTTGACATCTTTCCCAGCTACCGGAATTCTTCCTTGTCCAAAATGGAGAGGACAGTTTCATGCATCTCTCATGCCAGTGCCCTACCGCTTGTCTCGAGTAGTCCAGCTGGGATTAAATCGATACCTAAGCACTTACAAGGTTTCACTCTTCAAGTGACAGCTTCAACTACATTACCGTTTCCTTCTGGCGTTAAGTGATATGTAGGGTGTATCTCAAATTCTCTAAATTTGTAAACTGCGTTAATGTATTAATTCACTAAAGTAACTAAGTAACTAAAGAGTTCTTTTCTTTTTACAAAAACAAGCAATGTCTCAGGTCTATAATCGAAACTAGCTATATCTAGCATCATATGAGGGAATCATTTTAAAGCACAAAGAGCCACAGTCTATGAAACATAATACAAATATATATTTTATTGATATTTAGACAAGATAAATCAAAGTCCTTACTCCTCGTCACAAGAAAAGCCACGTTCCCTGTGAAATATTTTACAACGAAAGTGTACGTTCTTTATTAATATCAATAATACGACAGACAGATAGATGACGTTAGTCAGTCACTTATTAGAGTTTGTTTGTTTGTTTGTTTGTTTGCTGTTTTGGGCAAAATGCAAGAGTTTCTTAATGTTAAAGCGAGTAGTACAAGTTAACGCTGTGCTTTAAATGCTTAAAGCATTAGAAAGTCTAACTCTGTGCAGACAAAACTGCACAACCTTCATCACTACTGTATGCCCTAGCATTTTAGGAAATCTGATAGCAATGTTACAGCACTGGCGGTTTTAGGTTCTTAGGTACCGACACTACTCTTTACAGGGTAAGGCGTATGACACTGTGTGGCAGCTGGGTGTGTCTTTGACACTTCACGTTTTAACACTACACTCGCATCGTAGCTGAACTGATGAATATTCAGGCAAAGCAGCATTATGCTGAAGCACGCTCTCAATTCAAACAAACACTCATTAAGGATGCTAGCCAGCCCTTGGGTGTGCTAGGTTGAACAGGCACATATAAGGCACAGCAAAATAAAATTAGGGAATGCATGCCCCCATATCTCGACTCAGTAAGTGTAATTTGATTAATTCATTTTCTAGTTTATTTAAAAATGGCATGTCAGCTACTGAGATTATAGAACATTTGACGTACAATCGAAAACAAACTAATCAACCTATTTATTTTTAATTTTTCTGTGGCGCAACAGCCCAAATTGGGCCAACGCCGCCTCGTTGTTGAGGTTTATAGATCAAACGGAATTGGACGGACACACACACACAACACACACACACACACACACACGGTAGGACTCCTCTGAACGAGTGATCAGCCCGTCGCAGAAGCCGCTACCTACACAACACACAACAAACACAAGAGACGAACATCCACACCCGTAGCGGGATTCGAACCCGCGATCCCAGCAATCAAGCGGCTGCAGACCTACGCCTTAGAACGCACGGCCACCGGGATCGGCAATCAACGTATTAAGGACCACAATATTTGTTTCACACATTGCTCTGCATTTTTTAGTAATTACTGAAGTATAGATTTCGAAATGCACGCAGGCGTCCGGACCGGCCCTGGGGTCCACCCAGCCTCCTATACAACGGGTACCGGATCATTCCAGGGGGTAAAGCGGCCGGGGCGTGGCGTTAACCACCTACCTCCACCTAATGCCGAGGTTAAAGAAATAGTAGAGCTATACCTCTACTCCCCTTCTCTGCTTTCATGGCGGGTTATAGAGTAAACTTTACCGTTACCTTTATGTAGACCTTCATGTAAAGCTGCAGTCTGCCTCGTCTAATCTTATTAATAATATATTGAGTCTAATACACAGTGGCGTAGATATGCGGTCGGAGAACCCCCGCAATTCGATAATCCGGGGCACGCCTACAATTATTAGCAAAGTTACTCCAATATGTACTGCTTTCTATCAGCAGACTGAAATCCAGTCCGAAAGAACCCACAATAAATTTCAGTATTCTATACGTTTGGGGCCCCCTACCCATTGCCCCCCCCCCACGCGCCGCAGGGTCTTCTCGGGCCTTACCTACGCCACTGAAAACGCAATTAACAAGGCGAATAGCCATACGTAGCAAACAGAGAACATGAGAACATAATAGGCGTCCATACACCGCTCCGATACACTATCACCCAGCTTCCACATTCATTCAAGCGAGATTGAGCTCCTCACAGCGGTGCTGATGACCTAGTCTTCAGCGATACATCGCCGTGCAGATGGGTATAGAGGTACCAATGTCTTCGAAGAGCTTGCCGTTTCCTGGCTAGTTCAAGAAGGGACATCAGTAAGCGTTGGTAACTACATACCAGTCTACACGGCACCATATCCCAGAACACTGAAATTTTCAAACCAACTTCTATTGTGCCCCATCTTTTCCCCAAAATAACGTACGTAGTGCTTGCAAAACAATCCATCACAAACATTTCGTACATTCACCTCGGTAAGGCCTTTATTTTCATTCTTTACAGAAGTGTAGTTGACAGTAACCAATATGCCTAGCAGCTTCGCTCAGACTATCGATTTACGAAGCCCCATAGGAATTCGTCACTGCGTGGGAAGCTGCAACATTCCCAAATTTACGTCGTTTTAATTCCACTTGCCTCCATTCCAGTCGGGTTGCAAATGCCAAGAACGTGACTGACATGTCGAAGTAATCGAATGTAATTTCATTGAAAATAAAATCATATTTCTGGTTATTAAAATTGCCAGTTACCTGCGACCTTATTCAAATTCTAAACGGTTTTCTTCTAATCAATTAATTTTAATTTCCTTCACGTTAAATCCAGTGCTATTTATTTTCAAACACTCTTCAGGATATAATGATGGGGACAAATTATCAACTGACAATCCTTGAAAACGAAGCTGATCTTAATAACGTAAAAGTTAATTTCCTACCTCAGTGGCAATATAAAACATCGGTTATGAAGCTAATTCGCCAAATAAACACTCAGGAAAAATATAGTTCTTTATTCCAAGAACCAACTGAAACTCTCTACGCGAAATAACAAGCTTCTTAATTGTAAACCAGACGGTATGTGCGGTATATGAATAATACTGGCGATTAAATGGTTATTAACCTCTTCTCAGAAACATGCGTAGCTGGGAGGATAATACTAAAATGGATCTTGTAGATTGGGTGTGAGAGTGTAAACAGGAATCACCTGGCTCAGGATGGGTTTACTAGAGGTTTTTTAAACAGGTCTATAAATTGTCGGGTTCCATGAAAATAGTAAGGAACTTATAACAACATGCTTGTACTCTGCTACACTACATTCATCGGCACATTCATCGATGAACAATTTGCAACGCACCAGCAATTTTAGTATAATATTTTAACACACGGCGTCATATGGTATTTTAACATGTTTCTTAACGATTTCCTAATCAACTAGGCTTGTGCATATTTAAGTGTTCTGTATGTCTCCCCTGAGGATAGTGTGATGTTACACTGAAACATGTAGGGAGTCTTATGAAGTTTTTATATTGTACTTCAATATTGTGGTGGTAATACACGTTGTTATACTAAGCACGTACACGGTACGGACAATTGCAAATAAGTAAGGAACGTGTTACCATTGAGCAACATTAACTTTTGAAGAAAGGTCCTGAATATTAACTACAGGAAATGGCTGCTAGGTTTCTTCTGATTTCGAAATTTATCGGTTTTGTTTATCTTCTTGGAGGTTTTCCTCTCTTGTCGTCATCCTGTTTCATTTGTAAATCTATGAGTCTACTCCCAGACCGGCCTGTGGCCTACCCAGCCTCCTGTACAATGGGTACCGGGTCTCTTTCCTGGGCTTAAAGCGGCCCGGGGCGTGGCGTTGACCACCCACCCCCATCTGGCACCGAGTTTAAAGAAAGAGTAGATCTATACCTCTACTCACCGCATAGGCCTTCACAGCCTGTTCTAGGGGGAACTTTATGAGTCTACTCCTTCACACATTCCAGGAACAAGTGATTTGCTAACGAAATTCACATCTTCACGAATTCGCATCCATCGTAACTGCTAACACCTACACGTGTATAAGCCTCTTAACACAGCAGTAGGCCAACGTGATATTTAAAATTTTCGTTCTCGCTTATCAGTGAATTCTTACATGCAAGTACAGAAACACTGGCACGCGAAGTGTAATTACAGTTACGGTTTTCAGGAGTATTCGCAAAATTGCAAAAAGCGACTATTAGCTTCGTCATGTCTGTCTCTCCGTCTGTCTGCCTGTCAGCATGGAACAACTCGTCTCCCACCGGACGGATTTTCATTAAATTTGATATTTGGAAATCTGCCGGGAAAATTCAAGTCTCATTAAAATCTGAGAAGAATAATCGGTACTTCACATGAAAACCTACGTATAATTATGATATTTCGATGAATTCTTCTTAGAATGAGAAATGTTTCAGACAAAAATTGAAAATCAAAACATTTTATTTCCAATAGTATTTTTCCGATTTATTATTTATAATAGTATTTTTGCCGTTTACGAGATAACGTGTAAAATTATTGAGGAGCCAGACAGACCACAGATAATATACTACGGCGCAGAAAATATGTTTTTTGGATAACTAAGGCAAGAATACAGACACACACTGATAATATTTACTACTTCTTGCTTCTCCACGGCTACACCGGTTAAGCGAAGGTGCTTCAATGTTACGTTATACGTACATTGCGTGTCTTGTTCTTATTTTCTGTGGCACAACAGCCCGACTCGGGCCTGAGCCGCTTCGATGTTGAGGTTTCTAGATCACACACAATTAGACACACACACACATACGACTGGTATGAATCCTCTGAACGAGTGATCAGCTTGTCCCAGAGGCCGCTATCTACACAACTCACAATAAACACAAGAGACGAGCATCCATATCCTCAGACGGATTCGAACCAGCAATCCCAGCAATCGAACGGCCGCAGACCTACGCCTTAGACCGCACGGCCACCGGGGATCGCATAAAAATTACGTTACTGCAGTTCAATAATACAGCAAATGTACTAGGTAAACATTTTTCATAGTGTTAACAAGGTCGTCAAAAATTTAAAAAAAGAATATAACTGACAACGAACGCTTTGTTATCAACTTCAATAAATATTCAGTCACTTACGTCACTGGCATAATTCTTCGTCCTTGGTGGGTTTAGTGTTCTTTTCAGGTTTAAAACATGAAAATGAATTTTTCTGGTTTGTTTTTTCCCCCCAGTGTATTGGAATGACCAACAGCTTATTTTTAACTTACGTGTATAACCATTACCAGTCAGAGGCTTTTCGACGTTTAATTCGCGTCATCCTCAGTGACTCTGTATGTTATCCTAGTTCATATGTGTTTGGCAATATTATATCACCGGTTGAACCCTTTTGACATTCTGGTGGTTTGTCCTAAATTCTTTCTTTGTTTATTTAATTCGTAAAAAATTACACATTTTGACACCAGTGAAGTAATTAAATTGAAGTAGATCATTAAAGAGAAGTGTAATACGTTGTTTTTTACAAAAGTGTTCTTGGCGATGTGCACTTCATTGCACTTCACGCAGTATATTTGATTCAGATACAAACGTTTATCGTTTCAGAACTACTGAACAGCAGCTTATGGCTGCTTTTAACTTTTACGTAAATTGTTCGTCTTTCATTTCTTTGAATACAAAATGTATCTAGTAGTAGTTTAAGCAGACTCTTAACTCTCAGTGGCATTTAAATTGACGATCCAGGTGTTCTGGGATATTAGCAGTACAAGATGTGCCTTGGACTGCTACACCCTGATGAAGGAGGCAGTACGCTCCTCCGAAACTTCGATAACTGTTTACTAGTCGTCATGGAGCAGCATACCAGGAGACCTGGATCTTCATGAACACCGCTGTAAGAATTTCAAATGCCACAAGAGATTTGTATGGTATTTTTATACGGTGCAGAAATGTTTGAACGCCGTGCCTTTTTTAATAAAATGACCACAGTGCGATTTGAGCTTCATGAAAATTACAGGCCAGGAGAATCCGCACACTACAGTGTTACGAGCACTGCATGTTTTCAGTGTTCTTTCATCCTAATTTTTTCAGTAAACATTCCACATTCTACAGTGGCACACTACACTTTTTCGACAGTCGGGCTAAATTTTTGCCCATTTGTGACAGCAGCTTTCCTTCCTCGATAAATTCCAAGCACAGGAAACAGTGAGGTATTCAAGCAGAGGAGTCTCTAAAGTGATTTTTTCCCTTCCTTTTCGGTGTAAAATGTCTTCAGTTTATTACAGCAGATAAATGTCAGGAAAGATACATTTCCCTTTAATCCAAGCTCCGTCATGGACAAATTTCAATGCATTAAGAATCACGCCTGAAATGTCACCTCACGCTTCCAGTGATCTGCGCCATCGTAAAGAATTCCAAAGTCAATGTAACACGTTCCCTCTCAGCCAGTAAAGTGATAAAAGAGATAAGCAAAGACGTCATAGAGCAGAACATTTAATTCCTGTTACAGAGTGTCTGCAATGCCATACCGTGTTCAAATAAACTGCCGGAAATTCTCATCGGGCTCTGAATACGGTGGGCAAGATTCGTGCAGCTCTCCATATGGGCAGGAAGGTGACACATTGACAGGCAGCGCCTTCCTGAATACTAATTTTTAGCGTTATGAACTTCCATTTATCGGTGTCTCATCTGTACGCCGTACCTTCGCAACTGACAAGCGTTAGGTAATTATGACGTAAATACAGTAAACTAAGTCGTATGACTCGTTTTCGAACAAGGCAGACGGAAAAATTACTTCGCACCTTTAGTACCTGTAATAATTTGGGGTCATCCAAAAATAACCAAAAATTATACCCGTCTCTCTTTTACAGCTGTAATTCCGTTACGCAAAAAGAAAGCCCAAAATCATGCTCTTCATGGTTCTCTTTAGTCCGTCTAAAAGTATGCCGGTAAAAAGAAAGGGTACATTGTTCTTATGCTTACGTAAGCACTGCGCCATAGGGACGTATTCTCGTACTTCACTGAGCATCACGCCATGAAGACGTATGACGGCATGGAAGTATAACTCCTCTGGCACTAGATGAAGGCGACTGGTTAGCCTTACAAGTCGGTGGACGTTTACAAATATACCGAACAGCGAGACAACACGACCATTGGTGGTCCTCCAACTGGTCAGTAGGGACTCCTCATTCTAAAATCTAGCAAGTTATGAAATGGTATACGAGATGTCTACAACTAGCAGACTTTTGTGAACGTGGTATTGAACTTCTGGTTCTATAAAACGGCAGAAATTGGTGCCACGCTGAACGACTATTAACTCTTCACGATGAACTCTGCTACATGGATTTACTTGACAACCACGTCGCTTTTATATGTAGGTCACAGAATAATGTCCCATGGGTCTACGCATGGGTCCGTGACCGCCACATCTCAGTCGGAGCAGCTAAAGTTTCCCCTGCAGTGTACGAGTATGTCCCGATATTGCCCGCCACTCGTCCAGCCGTTCTGTTCTCGGGAAATGTGCTGAATGTGCTATCATCCAGAGCTTTCGGCGTCGTCATTAGCACATAAATAACTGACGCTGTACTTTATTTGATATGAATAATGCTTCGTCATAACACAGCAGCGTTTTATGCGTACAACCAGAAACGAACCTTGCCCAATGGACCCCACTGCAGGTACGCAGTTGCTGAGAGCTTTGACGGCCACAGTTACTAAACCGCTGCGAACACCCACACACCGTACTACGTACCTGATATGGTGTAAGAGATTCTTACGCAATTGTTAAGCATACAGACATTTCAGTTCACACACACTGACTGCTGTTCATCACAACAAGCCCGTACTACGACAGTAGAACGTCAACAAGTCTGTTACTTTTAAAAGTAAACGAAAAGACGAATGTGCAACAGATCGCAAGACCCTTGGTCCAGTTCCGACTGAGTTTTAATTACAAGATAATATTACCGCTCTGCCGATTTAGAACTCTTCATTTTTATATACGTTTTGTTTTAATAAAGTCTTGCATATGTCGCTGTCTAATAATGTTTTATTCGTACATTAAAGAAATTATAACGAAATCATGAACGATGTTAAATGCGTTCGGAAGTAAGTCTTCGGAACACAAAGCGGTACCGAACGTGTTCCACCTTCAGAAGGCAATCAGACACAATCAATGATTGATAAGAACACTTCTCTTCACAAAAGACATAAAAACTGTAATCTCCGATTTAAGCTAACCTTAGCTGAACATAAAACACTGAAAAGGTGGCATTTAAAACACATGCTTCATCGTATGTGTTAGTCTCTACATTTTATGGAACCCGAACGGCCATTACTTTGCTCACAACAGACCATAATTTGTCTGTACCCTCGGCCACAAGAATCTGGTTCACATCCTTCCATCCGTATTTTAATATTGCCATCCCATATACGTCAATATCTTACAAGTTGCTCTTTTCTTCATGTTTTCACACCAAACCCTTATGGACATTTATTTTCCCCCACATGTGCCACATACCTGACCTATCCAATCCTATTTGATGTAACCACCCTAACAATACTGGGTGAGGAGTACAAATCATAAAGCTCAAAATTATTCAGTTTTCTCCAGTCTCCTGTTACCTCCTCCCTTACTCAGCACCCTGTTCTAGGACACCCGCAGTCTACGTCCTTCCCTCAATGGCACAGTCCAAGTTTCACACCTCTACGAAACAACCGGCAAAATTACAGTTCCGTGTATCTTAACTCTCATATTTTTATACAACAAATGGGCAGACAAAAGCGGCCTCCAGATATGGAGGGCAGTTGCGAATATACTGAATAAGCAGCCAAAGACATCCGATAAGGGGTGTTCCTCCAGTGTGGGTGTTGGGCGAGAGATTAATAACACCTCGCCTAACAAGATAACATGTTACGAAATATTACACATGTCCTTGGACCTGGAATTATATATAAAAATACACAAAATAAGTATTCATAGATTATGTACATGTCCTCTGTCAGTGCAGGCCTTGTAAGGCGGAGCATGCCTTACTCTCTTTTGCTATAACGTCAGTTCAGTCACTTTAACAGCTGCAAGCTTCATCGCCGCCACGATTAAGCCCCTTTTACATCCTGTGTCGGGCTTCGCTTAGTCCTATGATGCAAACTTTAATTTCTTTATGAATTTGTACGACTTTCGCCTGCTGCCTGCATAATTTTGCGATAAAACCACACATGTACGTAAATGTGACAGCCACGTACATACCGCGTATCCGTGTGCGTTCCGAAACACACGCAATGGTGCGTGACCTCATTTTGAGGGCACTGCAATTTCAAAATACAAGCATCTGCCACAAATTCCCATGTGGTGCACGCATGTCATTTGAGCTGAATTTGGAAGTGATTTGGGTGAGGATGTTGTTCAATTGCAAGAAATGCAGTCCATTAGAACCACGGAAAGGGGGAAGGGATATAGCCCGGTATGGGCTAATAGCGACTGTCAGACGGGGCCAGTAATATCACTGCACAACTCACCCTTAGTACAAGTTCCTCCGAACGATCTTACCTCAGAAGTAAAGGGTATTAACTGCATTCTGGAGATCCTGGATCTTATCTCGACCTGGGCATTTGCAGTAAAATTCTCCATTGTTTTTCGCAGTCAACAGTAGTGATCCGTTATGTTAGGCCATTTCAAATTTGTAATGGGTAAGTAACGCACTACTTGAAATTCAAAATAATGCCGGGGGGGTGGCACATGGCCTGTGCCAGAACATAGTCACAGAAATCTTTACTTGTAGTTAACTGTACGTTAAATTAAGCCTAATCTAACGTAATCTCCATTAAGCGACCAACAGGTACCGACCTGTTTATAAATCACGACCTCTCGGGTTCCGGACGGATGTGTTTGGCGATGAGGCGTTACGCTCACAGCACCAGGTGCTGTTTCTCTGAATAGATCGTAACAAGCATAAGCGAAACGGCATAGAAAAAAGAATGGGAAAAGTCACATTCCTGATCATACACCGAAGCAGTTGTGACGCCAACAATTATCCATCAGGGTCAACTCTGACGTCAGGAAGCTGGTTCCGTGCGGCATAAAGCAAGTGTCAGAGTCATTGTTCGTCATATTTACTACCGACAATAAACTGTATTATGTTTGAAGAATTTCTTCGTATGGGATTTGGAAACTGAATAACCATTCAGTGATATGTTCTGGGAATCAAGTATTTGTAAGTTTCCCGTCAAGTTATAAGTCAGCATCCGTTTAAAAGGAAAAGTCAGAGATGCTTTCTTTTCACTATGTCCGGATCGGCCCTGGAGCTCATCTGTTCTCTTACCTGCGACAAAGCAGGCAGTCCTCGAAGGTGATTAAGCATATCCATCCGTAGGCAGGCCAACAATTCACAGAGCATTAACGCCTTTAACACGATGCCCCTGTACACCCCTACGGAGCAATGCTTTGGTACAGAGAGAGAGACAAACCTTGAGATATGTACATTTTAACATCTCAAGTATTCAGGAAATTGAAAAAATATTTCAGACAACATTTCAGAGAACGTAATAAGATACAACCAGTCACGTATAAGAGTGTTTACGTAATTTTATTTTAACGTAAAAACGCTTCTATCCTATGTATGGCCTCCTGTTATTTCATGTCATACGTATTCTGTATATGAATATGGCAATAAAAGGTCACATTTCTCCACCGCAAGTTCCTTCTTTGCAAATACGGACAGTGTTATTCAGGCACCTGGGTACCACATCACTAAGTGTACTGGGAGCCAAAAGTAAATGTCCACAGATTCCTCAACACCCTTTAGATCAGGAGACTCAAACACGCTGCCCGCCAGTTCACTGTATGGGGCCCACGCACTGATTTTAACTTTAATTACAGAATGAGGACCGCTACACAACTGAATAATTTGAGTGCTTATTTCTTTGCTTGTAATTTATTTTATTCTATTCAAAAGCAAGAATTTTTAGGTAGGCGTTTTCTAATTATCTGTTGTTAAACTACTGTAGAGGGGTTGTTACAAGCTTCTAAATTTTCGAAAACTGTATGTTCAGGGTCAAGCATTAAAAGGGATTACTTCTTTGTCATCAAAGACAGGAAAAATAGGCCTATATTTTAAAATAACTAAAAACCTGACGCCCCTCCATGTAGTTGTTTCATGCATAGGAGAAGCTTTCCTTCCTTGCTACGACGTGAAAACACGGCTTTGTCGTACCGCGGTTGAGAAAATGGTCAGAGTACTCAGGACTGCTGTAAATTACTGTGGACCTAATGACACTTGTTGGGATTACAACGGTGTCTAGTACCCCAAAAGACAGAACGACAGAATCCAAAATCACTGAATTCATTCTCCTAGCGACTACTGCAAGCAGCTGGGATGAAATGGAATATTGTCTCTCCTCTGTGTAAATTTGTGGACCTTGCAGTCACTTTGATATTGTACAATACATAATGCATATTTCACTCTTACCATGTCCTGCCTAAATTAAAGAAAAGAAAATTAGAAGCCTAGGGACATGTATGTCAAGAAAAACGTTTGGATTGTTGTTAGTGTGGTGTGTGGTAAAATTGTTTGCCTCATTTGCAATAACGTGTCATCAGCTCCAGAAGAATACATTTTGCGCCGCCATTACGAAATTTTACATAAAGATAAATGTTGCATTCCTTAAGGAAAGTTAAGAGAATGTAAACGAAGCTGAAATGTTATTTGCAGCGGCAACAAATATATTTACTCTTGCAACTAAAACAAATGAAGCAGCAGTTCGAGCAAGTTTTATTGTATCACAAATAACTGCTAAGAAATCAAAACCATTTGCGGGTTGTGACTATGTGAAAGAATGTATAATGAATTACCGATCTAGCGTTGCTTGTGGATGTGGCTGGTCAGTTGAATAACTTTAACAAAGAGCTACAAGGTAAAGATAAGCTCATTACCGAGATGCACAACAACATCAAGGCCTTCGAAGTCGAAGTTCGACTGTGGGAAAACCAAGCAAAACTGCATAACACTTGTCACGTCCAACACCTCAAATCTCTCGATACTATGTACCCTGAGCGTATTCAGGAACATTCCCAGTCCACTCTTTTGTTTCGAAAAGAGTTCCAATACGATTGTGGGTCTTGACGTTTCTGGAATCAGAATTTATGTTGTTTGCTTTACCTTTAAATGACATTTACAAAGCTCCAGGAAACTTCCAAATGGAGTTAAAGAATTTGCATTTCGATAAGAAAAAAATTGCAAGACTTTTATTCCTACTTGCCAAAAGAAAAGCTTCCTGTGCAAAGACCCTTTGCGTTAAGAATTACTGCGATATTTCGCAGCACTTATGCGTGTGTATAGTTTTTTTACCCTTACGAACAATTAATAAGATGACAAACCGACCTCGTATGACAGACGGACACTTTAAATCTATCAAGACAGTGGTTTCCAGTAATGTGTCACCGATTATAGAAGTCGTCTCCCGGTGGAAAAAAGTGTCCAGCCAATCTACATAGTAGCTGAGGTACGATTTGACCAATTAGTAGTCTGGGAATGTTTGTAGCATAAAACCCAAAAGGTTTTCCCAAAACAATTTACTGAAGGGATTGTGGTACTGCATATGTGAGCATGACGGGACAGGTAGCATACAGCATACAGTACTGAAAAGACAGGAAATAAAATTTTGAAATATAATAGAAAAAAATAATAAATGGAGTATTCTTAATATTGCGCTAATTCAAACAAGACAACATTCTACTGATGAAAACGATGTGCGGCCCGCCATAAATTTTTAATTACTGAACTTGCCCGCATTCGATTTGAGTTTCAGACTCCAACTATATGGATGCCAGTGGTCGTAACTTAAACATGTGCGTTACAGCAGCCTGGGCAACAACAGTCTCGGTCAAGGAGGAAGTTGTACTTTGTACTGCAATTAGAATCACTGCGAAAAAAAGATGGGGAAGTGTAGATGAATAAGGGGCAAATGAAGTAAGTCGGTGGATGGAAAGGGACTTAAGAGCCGTCAAGAGGTTATCAACATTCAAATAATAAACGACTTCGTTTGGAACAAGTTAACTTTTAAACTTGTATGACTGTAGAATACGCTAATAGCAAACACGTATATGTACTATCATAAAAGTGGAAAATATGGGCTCCTCGTTAAAATACAGTAGCCACGGCAATAACGTGCATTGGTGACGTGTTGAAGAGTCCAAGGGCGTATCAACGTGGGTAACAGACCGAAATAAAATGTCAATTTCTTGTCCCCCCCCCCCCCTTTGTCACCAAAAACAGAACCTCCTCTATTTAAGCGATAGCAGACTGCGTGCCCGAAATAAAGAAGTCCCAACGTCTGCACTGAAGATCCGCCGCCCTACTAAGCTACTACAGTACAGTTCGGAAATTAAAAATTTCGAGAATCCATGTCCATATATGGCACGTGCCAGACAAGCGAGAAATTATGGGCAGATTCCCGGCAGAGCAAAAGAATTTTCCCTTCTCCAAAAGTGCATACCGGCTCTGGGGCCCATCCAGCCTCCTACTCGATGGGTATACGGGACTCCTTCTCCCGGGGGGGGGGGGTAAAGCGATCGGGGAGTGAAGCTGACCACTAACCTCTATCTAGTGCCAATAAGGGGGAGCTATACCTCTACGCCCCCACATGCCTTTGTTGCATACACAGGGACAACTTTATGTCGATGTTTAGGAATTTTAACACGAAGAATGTATGGAATTGGCTAAATAAAACTGTCTTTCTAGTAGAAAATAAATTTACAGCTATGTATAAAAACCAGATTTGCAACACCGGGTAAACAAAACACAATGTTTAGGTCTGGTGGGAAAATAACAACAAACTTTAAGACAATTACGCCTACAGTACATACAATGTTAAATACTTTAGAATGAAAATCTATTGGTAGACACCAATAAATTAATACTTGACAATGTATTGTAACAATCATTAATGATCATGTTTAAATATAACCATTTCACGAAGTACGTATACAGAGTCCAACCCTGTTACTCATCGACGTACCTAAATGAGAAATCCCTTGAGTCCAGGCAATACTGAGGGACTTGGTTCTCTCGCTCGGCAAGTGCACAAAGTACTCACAAAACCGGCTACGACTATTCCCTCACTGATCCCAGCTATTTCTGACTTTACGGTCGCAGCTTAGGTACAGGCGTTAAACAACAGAACTGTAAGTATTACAGTTTATGGTTCGTCGGAACTGGGTGCATAACAGCCAATCAAAATTCTAGAATTCGTCTCGTGATTGAATAACAACTTCGTAACCGTTGGCTAAAATATACTGCACGTATATTATTTTTAACAACTATAAGGAAATGATGCACTCTATAATACAGTTTTAATGTTTTCCATACAAGTGCTGTGCGTGCGCAAAATTCTTCTAGCTAGGTCTTAGGCAGATTAAGGCAATCTAAGTGTCTTCGTTACTTTGTGACGTTAATTCCACAGTACGGGATGGCTGTTGAGTAGATGGGCGTTATACAGCGTAATGAGAAGAGTCAGTAACAGGACTGCCATCACCTAGGAGCTTATCCTCAGCCACTAACTTTACGAGTGTTATTCTCTTCTTCTTCTTCTTCTTCTTCTTCTTCCATGGCTCGACAGCCCTAGTGGGCTTAGGCCTCCTCATTGTTGTATTTTCGAGATCACAGACACACCACACTCGGTAGGACTCTTCTGGACGAGTGATAAGTCCGACGCAGAGACCTCTACCAGACAATACACAACATTCACAAGAGATAGACATCCATGCCCCCGGCGGGATTCGAACCCACAATCCCAGCAAGCGAGCGGCCGCAGACCCACGCTTAGACCGCGCGGCCATTGGGATCGGCTATTCTCCTCTAGAAAAATAAAATAAGGTTTCTAAAAGATAAGTTGCCTTCAGACAACATGCTTCTGATTCGTACTCAACAACAGAAAAGTGTGCCTTTCTGTCTGCAATTTAGCAGCTTCCTGAGAATGAAAACCACGTATAGGCAACAAGCCAGCTATGAAGCTTAAATCTTCAAATAACTTTCGTAACTTCTTCTATCTTCATACTGTTGTACGCCGGCACTCAGATAGGACAGGAAATGTGTATACATGGTGGACAGGTAATGTTATGTTATGTTACATTTCAGGTAGGCCGCACAAGTAAATTAATGAATAATTAAGACTGTTTGCAGTACATGGATATTGTAATTTGTTTCGTGTATTCTTACGCAAGAGTTTTAAGGATGATGTCTACACAGGCGATGAAGAAGTGTCACCAACTCGTCAGGCAGTAACGCACAAACTTGTATCAAATTTATGGTGACCCAGAGGGTGAAATAGGATTGTTGAAGGAATCACGCTGTCTTAATTAGATACACTCTATTTAAGCCACGTCAGAGTTTTGGTTGTCATGATGAAACTGTAATAACGTTACATATGATTGCTTATTTTCCAAGCCTAACAAGACACTCTTCTTTCTTCATTCACACAAACAAGACGACCTGATTGAATCTTTGACGAACTCTTCAGCACCCAGTAAATCATCCTTACTGTCTTACCAGCGAGCGGAATAGAGTAGTCGGTATAGCGACTCACTACGGGCTGTACTGTCTGGGACTCGAATACCGGCGGAGGTGAGATTTTCCGGACCCATCCAGACCGGCCCCGTGGACCACCCAGCCTCCTGTACAAAGCATAATGGTCTCTTTCCCGTGGGTAAAGAGGCCGGGGGTGGTGTTGACCACCCAACCCCTTCTAGCGCCGAGGTTGTGTATGCGTAGAGCTATAGCCTACCTCTACCTCGCTCAGTGCCTGCTTGGCAGCGTTTATCTTTTAACTCTTTCACCAATCTGCTCTACCACATATAACCCTAATCTCCATCACCACACATTTACTTTCCTCTCGGCAATACCAGTGTCAGTGAGGTTCTGAAGTACATTAGTTGAATTTAAAATTATCAGTGTTCGGTACAGTAAGATATGTCACCATGCATATACCAACAACTGCACTAATATTCAGATACAATGATATACAACGTGGTAAACCTCCTAAAAGTTTCGGCCTTTTTTGGCCATCTTCAGAGAGGTATTCAACAAAGAAAAATACATTAATGGCTAGTTATAACAGAGATGTGCTACAATACAGTTAAAATACAGAATATTAAAATGGTTAAAAAATTTAAAAAGTACAGTAAAGAATGTATACCGTAATAGTTACAATTTGAATTGCTGCAATACATGTTTTTTTGCAATTCAAATAGTAACTATTACAATATACATTCTATACTATACTATTTAAATTTTTTAACGATTTTAACATTTTGTATTTTAACTGTATTATTGCAAATCTCTGTTATAACTAGCCATTAATATATTTTCCTTTGTTGAATACTTCCCTGAAGATGGCCGAAAAAGGCCGAAACATGTAGGAGGTACACCACACGTTGTATATCATTGTATCTAAATATATATAAATATATAAATGGAATGTATACCGACAAATGCACTAATTAGGTATATTTACACTTTACAATAGCCCTACGTACATAAGCCCCTGATGATAGTCAATTTGTGACCGAAACGTACGTAGGGCTATTGTAAAGTGTAAATATACTTAATTAGTGCATTTGTAGGTATACATTCCATTTATATATTAACAAAATGCACGGTGAACAAAAAATCAAGTTGATATATAAATATATAATACAAATACAAATATAAGTATAAATATATGGAGACAGCTGAACTTGAAAAGTCTCCAGACAAAACAATGTAAAATAGCCTATGTACATTCTGTCAGAGCATGACGTGTTACATTTTCACAGCGGCGAAAATTTATATTATGGTATTCTGGGTTATGCCACCGCATACGTTACAAACGTTCAGTAGGAACCTTCTGTCTCTATCGTCTAGGCAAAAGCGGATTTGGACCAAAGTTTAAATTCAGTTTGAGCTTCGTGTTATGCCCAACCATAAAAAACCTTCCAGGTTACTGTCTGGGGAGGCCTTCACTAGTTTGTGTGCAGTCCGATAAGCTTCTTGGAGACAAACTGCGTAAGGATGGAGTGGAGAGCCCACTGTTTGCGGCCTTTTCGCTGGGTAGTGGATTGAAATACTGTGACGTAAATGTTTTAATTTGCAATATCTAATCAACGTCAGACTTATGGGTTCTGTCAGATCTACATAAGTATACAAGCAAAACAGATTATGATCCTCAACAAATAATTCCGTAAAAAAGTTAAAGTCCCTGTGCATGCCACGAAGACATACAGGCGGAGTAGAAGTATTGCTCCACCCATTCTTAACCTCGGCCGTAGATGGACATGACTGATTAGCCTCACGCCCCTGTCGCATTAAAAGGGAAAAACAGCCCCAAATACCCATAGAATAGGCGGCTGGGTGGGCCCCAGGGCCCATCAGGGGGTTTTGGAAATGAAAAAATCTCTTACCACAGATGGGAATAAGAGAAAAATCCGTATCGGAAAAGACCAACGGCCCAAACCGATGACCGTGCTGCTGTCTATTTTCGTAAAAAGGAGTATTCTTACGGAATTAACGCCTCGATTTGGGTCTGAGGAACGGCTATTGAACTACTGATCCGAGAACCGACGAATGGATCTTCATGAAATCTGATATTTAAAATTTGTACGAGAAATTGTATGCAACTTTCCTTTGGTGAAAATGAGACAATCATAACGGACACTTTACATGAAGTACTCGTACATGTGCATTTCCGCACCCATCTCCAACTCACACAGGCCTGCCCATTAACCCGAGCAAGAAACGCATGACAGTCCTGCTTGCGTTTTCTCCGTAACCTAGCAACAGCGCTACAGTCAATTACGCTCGACTGTAGCGCTGTTGCTGGAATGTGGAGAAAACTTGTAATGTATACTTTGTAAAAAGTTTAAACAAGCATTTAAAACACTCAGCATATATATTAGTTTTTACGCTATTTATAACGGAGCCCCATAATTACATTCAAGAATTGATCTAGAAGCAAAAGCACACAGAACGCACCATGTTCCAGTGTGTTTAATACGAAACGCTGCATTCTTTGAGCAGCCGAAATATGCAGTATTAACATGTTTAATGAAACTCACAAATATTTACGTTTCTAAAGTAGATTAATATGGATGGGTGATAAGAGGCCTAGTGATACAGATGTAGCTGATCTACAGAATTTATTCTAGACTACTGCAAGATTTACCTGCAATGGATACGTTGTCTTTTTGGAGACACGTGGCGATACATGGTTACAGTGGCTATCATGACGATATAGTTACCTTAATCTGCATATATGACAGACTGAACCTGCAAATACTAAATACTGAACACTGCACGTATTTCTGTTTCATTTATACCTGACCAAATGTCAGTAACTTGTTGTTACTTGTTGTTACTTGTGCCTAAATGCAAACCGAAGTTCATCCCATTACTGCTATTCTGAAAGCAAAGTGACTTGTTTAAGTGTTATGTGGTTTCAAAAATGATCATAACATCTTTATTTAGCTCACAGCAGGCTTTATAGCGAGGCAACACACTACTCGGTTTATAGCTCTTGCTTCTAGACAGGGTAGTTTTGTATTCTCAGCCAGAGCTAGTTCACTGCGGTACAACATATCAACAAACAATGGAATTCTTTGCGCTCAGACAAACCTTTTGTTTAGTGAGGCTCACGAGTCTTGAGAGGGAGGTTAAAGAGGAGGGTAGAGTTAAACTTATACATCTTGCGAGGACAAAGGCACCACAAGGAAGTAATTTTAGAGTGATGGAGGACAAACTCGTCTAAGAGAAGAGTAGTACTGAAAGTAATATGAAGCACGGAGAGGACAGAAAGGTGATAATTACTTCGAACACCGATGAAAAAACTCAACTGGACAAACAAAACATGTTTCATTCCTGTCTGCAACTTTCACTCCAAATACAATTCGCTCCGGAGATGTGCGCAGAGTACAGAAGCCTTCATGCAAAGTGCCTGCTATTGTTACTTCGATTCCAACCAAAACTGAAAAGGACCAGCTCTGTTTCAAAAAATTCTCCAATATTAAATTTAATCTAAATCCCATCAGTGATTCTCAAGTCTGTACATGCTGAGGCAGGCAGAGACAGACGGACGGATGGAAGAACAGGACGATTTTGATTGGCGTTAAGAGATTGTTTTGGTCCGCTTGGTGATCACGATCCGTGTACATGTACTCCACATAAGCTTTTGTTCCATTTTTTCAGACTTCGTGCCATTTATACGGAAGAGGGAGTGTGAGCGAAATTCGAAACAGTGCGTTAGAATTTCGCCAACCTACTTTGTTTCTGCTTCCTTAAAAGGGTATTAAATCCACAGCTTTCCAAAAATGCCAACATGAATACAGAAGTACTGACAACTAGTAACGTAAACATACCGTTAGTTTTCATTTCCATTAAACTGCCTCTTTTGAATTTGACCTTTTCAAAATTGTTGTAAAATTACAATGCAAGCGTGCGCGTGTCTGTGTGCGTGCGTGCTTGCGTAGGAGGGAGACTACAAGAAATATTTACTTTCGTAGCTTGAAGCTGCAGAAGCTAAAATAACTGGCTTTATAATGCCAAGAATAGAAATAGCGGAGTCCCTCTGTTAATTAGAAATATTATAATCATGAAGAAAGCAATTACAGAAATATTCTGCATCATGAAAAAACAGAAACCCTGTTTCTCAAAACACAAAACTTAAGTGCTGAATATGTTCTCTTTAAAGCAAATGACAGTGTCCCTCTTGATTTATTGTCACTGCGATATTTTTGCGGTTAACAGCAGCCTTCAAGGCGTATTTTATTTACAACCCCTGCTAGCACCTCATTTATTCCCATACATTGAGCTCAAAGGCTTATAGTTGAAGTATCTGCTCAGCATCAAGCAATTCACTTCAATTCCAGCTATCCTACCGACCATTTCTTTGAACATCTTGAAAGGAGACACACAACAGAATGTCAACAACAAATTGATGCGAAGTGAAGAATCACTAACATCCGCTATAGCCATTAAATTCTAATTTTACTACCATAAAAATAATATAAATGTGCTTCTACGAGTATTACTCCTATGTGTTTGAAGGAGAAGGGTCACAAATGTTTATGGTCTGTTTAGTTTCAATCTCAAATTTTGCATAGTTTAGCGAGAGAAGCTACAAATGTCAGTCTTAACGGGTTCTGTTGTAAATAAGATTCTTTAAAGAATGAATCTATGAACTTGCCCAGTTCCTTCACGGTTGTATTTCTCTACAGACTATTAAATCAAATTCACAAGGACAATATAATATGACCAACAAATAAAGAAATTTGCTTCTTCTATAGGACTCTAACTTCAAAATGTAACGCAACATGACAAACTGAAAGACATATAACATATTAATACATGAAACATTACTAAAGGCTATTGACACAAAGATTTTGTCTTTTAATATACCAAGCCGATCTCGCAATATTAAATGTGGAAATTATTTCTTTATTAATACGACGAAGACGGCGATGGCGCGAAGTATGATACGGGCAGTATAATGCAACAAAAAAATTCGCGTGTTTTACAAAGGCAGGTGTTTAAAAGACGTGCATATAAAATTTATTACACATTACTTAAAGGCAACGACGAAATGGATAAACTGATACGACACAAATTTACTGCCAATTCAGATAGCGAAACCTTTACACAAGCAATATAAACATGGCGAAGGAAGAATATTTCAGATAAAAAAGCCATTCAGAAAAGGATTATGAAATAAGTCAATGGTCAGTAATCGCCCAATGACATGCTTAATTTTATTATCTACTAAACTACGCAAGCAGTCATTTCATGGTCAGCGACATATTTAGATCTCAGCGAGCCACCTTCTCGGTTTACTTCAATTTCAAAATCACAACTCTCTCAGCTATAGAAACGCAATCAAACTGTGCCTAAAACTTTTGCTGGTGGGGATATTTTTACATCAATTTTAAGCCATTTATGTCTCCTGGGCATTCCTGTTACAACAGTAAAATCAAACAGCACATTTAAATCTTCCATTTATAAAAGACTTTATATGAACAGTTACGTTATTTATACAGTTAGGGAATTTCTGTTTGTAGTATTATCTTTCTGTATACAAGAAAAATTTTTATTGTGTGATTTCGTTTTTATTTCTGTATCTTGTGTACACCTATACCAAAAAAAAGTTAAACCCGTAGTCTCAAAAACACAGTTTCATTCTGTTATTGCGTTAAACAATTCAAAAGGAGGGCAAAAGGTGCGTATACATTCCGTTTCAGTTTTCGTTCGGTGAAAAATATCAACGTAACGACCACTAAAACGCAAAATTTAAGGTTACTGTAATATACAGACACCAACACGCCACTAATGCAGACGTTTAACAGCTCCCTTCTTGTTTGTGATCCTTGAATAAAAAGCATAAATTTAATTTGTCTGTCTGCTCTTCTGTTTCATTTCAGAAACTACTCGGTTTTGGATCAAATCTGGTATTGGGATCTACGCTGAAGGTCACACAGCGAGTTGAATGTAACCTTGACATGGAATGTACATCTTTTTACGAAACACAGCCCATACGGTAAACATTTTTCGATGTGGTAAATGTTTGGAGAAGCACAGGGATAAATAATTTCTGATTCATACACTGTACTTGCAGGTTTTTCAGTAATGCGTTAGCAGTTGAGTTATCCAACAATAAACTTGTATTTTCAACACATGAACATCCAAACCACCGAGATATACGGAGTCGTAAATAAAGCATTTGGAAAATACTAGCTGATTATCAGACCCTGCACCAGGGATATACAAACTACGACCCGGTACTCGAAAATTTCAGTCCGGTCCGCAGCTATATTCACACATTTTTAATACCTCAAATAACTAAAATACATAAAAACTAGACGATATAATATCAAATTTGGGTACTTAGGACTCCTGCACGTAATTACGTAGGTCTAATATCTTCATTTCCATCACTTACAACACGTTGTGAGACAATTCTTATGTATTTTGGTATATACACATCAGTATGTTAAGTAAGCATGGATAAGCGATATGTTTTAAAATTTCTAAACCACAGATATTTCTAGCGAAGCTCTCCGACCCGCCTTCTCTCCGAAATAGACCTCTCCTGACCACAGATACAGGAAATTCCATTCTTGTGCATACACACAATGCCAAGGAGTACCCACGGTTGATTGAAGTGTGTTTATGCCATAGGAAAGGCACAACTGAAGTAAGATGCAATGCTATTGCGACATGACGCATTTATTTAACCCACAGCCACTCCGAAGTATTAAGAACCATCATACACCTCCTGCCACCAGAAACATGGGTAAAAAGACACATGATTTTGATCTCGCCTGTGGAATAAGAAAGAGGAATAAGACTGCTATCTTTTGGAATGTTACTCTTGTAGACATCTGTAAACGTTTCAGAGGAACTTACCACCTCTTCCTTCGAGGTAAAAGAATGGGGCCTAAACATAAAGACAGCAAGTTCCTCAGAAATGTTAGTAAACTTATATATTCTATCCCGAAGACGGAAGCAGTTTTTGCAAACCTTTATTAACACTCCCCCAGGTTACACAAAACCACAATGTGAAGTTCACACTCCAGAACACAGCAGACCTCATGTTCACAGTCGGCGCCGTAGAACCACCAACATCACCCACAAAATAAGTAGGTTACAGTTTGTAGCATTTCTCGTAGCCTTCACAATTGAGCTCGCACTTTCTCAGCCTTCAGATTTTGTAAACACATTTACAATGTATCGCACTTGTTTGCTTATCTTTAAATCAAGAGATCTTTAGTGCTTGTTACTGCCTCAACCGGAACTGCACTGCCTCATTGCTGCCGTTCTTTTTCATCGTTTACGCTAAGAAATCTGTTTGTTTCCTTACACCTGCATGAAGACGTCTCTATTCTTCAAATTCCTCGCAATTTATCCTACTGAAGTAGTACTAATCTATTTTTCACAAAGCTGGCTATTATACTGTTTCAAGACTCTCTTACTGTTATTTATGACTCGCTATATTTCTAGTCTTTTATTGGTTCGTCTATTTTCTCATTTTATTATTAAAACAGATTTTCTGCGTTGTTATTTACAATGACAGCTGTCAAATCCATTATACATTTATGTATTTACTTTTGTTTCGCAACTGAAGAAAACGCTATCGCAATTGAGGGTAAGTATGCAATGCTTCCAGGCGAATTTAGACATACATCAGTGTTCCCACGGCATTCCTCGACGAAACATCTCAATAAGCAACGTTGGTGTTCAAGACGCCTACGAGTACAGAGAGGGTACGTCATCAAGAAAATTTAAATATTAACACAAACGAAATACTTTGTTGTTCAATACTAATTATTAATCTTAAGTAAGAAGAGTTATCGTGATGCTACTGGTCGCTCAGGTGGTCAAAACGTTTTCCACCTTTCATGGAACGCGCTATTTCATTACCGCATTCTCAGCAGCTTGTCTCTGGTCCCTAGCCTACGAGCATTAATCCAGTCCACATAGCCTCATATCTTACTTCTTTAAGATGGGTTTTAATACTACGTACCAGCCCATCTACACACAGATCTTTCAAATGGTCTCTTCAATTCAGGTTTGCTGACTAAAATTTTATATTCACTTCTCATCTCCCATTCGTCCATCATATACTCTTTCATTTGATCGTTATTTTTATTTCGTGAGACGTACAAATTTTAAGGCTCCTCATTACGTATTCTGCTTCAGCTTCAAATTAATCTCTACCTCTTAGGTCCAAAAATTCTCTTCAGCACCCTCATCTCAAACACCCTCAAGCTGTATTCTGCCCTTCGGTTTCCGCACCCTGTAAAGGATATGTAACTTTGGTTCTGGAAGCTTAGTAGTGTTGTATGCTGAAGCTGTTACACGGTTTCGACATACAGTGCAATTGTCATCGTCAGTAAACACGAGGCGAAGGAATAATTGGCTGGATATGCATACAATGAAGGCCTTGCAGTGGAGAGTACGATGCCACTAAGCCACAAAAGCCGAAGTTATACAAGTACACTCAGTCTATGTTCCTCCCTGATAATGAGACAACACCAAGTCTCACACCCATACAGAGCAAAGTGTAAAATTAATTATGTTGTCGCATATTTAATCTTTAAGTATTGAGATATCAGATGGAAAACAAAACACTGAACTTGAAGATAATAAGCATTCCCTGAATTTAATCTGCTCTTATTTTTTTCGAGAACGTAATTTTTATTAATTACTGACATCGTGATTCATACAATTTCATAGTATAAGCATCGTATGATATCCAGGCCTGAGCATGAGTTTCAGATAAGCAACTGTATTTCCTGTCATGATGTACATCTCACCTATAGCCACAACAGATTATGTCAGATTCGTACAGGGCCAAAATGTTATCAAAACCTATTTGCTTTACGTGCATCTACATCTATTCTCTTACGGTACTGGAAATAAAGCTTTTACTCCTTCATTACTAAATCTTGTTTTACAATAGTTACTCTGTACAGCTAACGTTCTAAACTCGACTGTTCAACCTTGATCTATTAAAACCTAAACGTCTTTCTTGAAGCAGTCGCCGAAGGGAAAATTTATCGCTAGTCTAATTACAAAATAACACAGACTTTTTCACTATAAATCAGACGTGCTTACTTCATTTCCACAAGAGTTATTTTGTACAGTAACTCTCAGAGTTCACACAAGATGTCTGTCGGTTGATAAGCGGAAGAGCTGAATGACGTACGATACTTTGGCAACATTCTACATTTTGCCAGTAATAAAAATCCTGCCTTTAAATGCCTAACTTTCTTTCCACATCCCACCTCCAACCGTTGTTTCAGAATTTAATGATAAATGTAAATCTGGGAAAAGATACGCATATCAAAGACACAAAGTTCAAACACGTCAAAATATCAACATAATACACTCTGCGGCACTGAAAAAAGTTCAATTACGAACCACAATTCATTGGTTCACTAAACTTCCTCTTTCTTTAAGAAATGGATAAAGAAATAAACACACGCATACACATACATACATACATACATACATACACACACACACACGTGCATACTACACACACACACACACATATATATATATATATATATATAATATATATATATATTGAGATTCACGAAAGGACTATCTGCTTTATGTTTCACGTTAATTTTCATCTAAAGAATCATAACACAAACGTAAACCCACAGTCCCTTACAAGAAGATCTAGAGTTTTCTTGATGTTCAATATGCCCACCGTTTATTCAACAAAAAAGGCGTATACGCACAAAAAAGATTTTGGACTTCCTGCCTCAAAACATCGTCTACCGAACATCCAGTTCAAATCCCAGACAAGCCATCCCTTTTTTGTATGTGGACATGTACACATCCCAAAACCGGAAGTGTAGTGTTCACTAGATCAGTTGTGTCTTGACCATAAATTTGAACAACTCTGTAACTTCTCAACCTTCACGTGTTTCTGGTTGTCACATTTTATTCGTTTACCGAAACGAAGCCGTTTAGACGAATTCAAAATTTGAGAGAAGATGAGCTATTAAATTTTGATTCTCGTCTCTCGCAAAGACTTTTTTTTTTTTCAGAAATCTTAATGCGGTCCCATAAGAAAGACTTGGAGGGCAAACGGCGGAATGACCCGTTTCGTTGCCTGACCAATCACAGAAGTCAAAGAAACATTTTCATACTTGTCATTTCTTGAAATTGAAAGAGTGATATGACAGAAGTTGTGGGTTCATACACAGCTGCGGGGAGTCAGTCGATAAGTGAGACTCATACCGACCACGTTTACCTGTTTTTCATTATCGAGGGCAAACACAAACCAACATATCACATACACCGAAAAATACACACACACACACACACACAACACACACACACACACACAAATTTTAATAACATATTCAGTAACTAGACGCTAATTACAAGAAATTTCATCTGTTGTAACAATTTCGTACCGGACTGTAAACCTGTGAGTGTTTGAATGTGCATATCATTAAACGTTATTAACGATTATAACGATTTATTTGGACTCATTAAGTGTCATCTTTCAGTAACACCTACTTCCCTGTTTCTCGGAGCGCATATTTCTTAAGACTCCGACAGAGAAATTCGTGCTTGTAATATTTGAGTTAAGCATTATATTAGACTGCAAGAAAGAAAATGGGAGACATCCCTCTAACTGGCGTAGGATAAAAAAAAATATTTGAGCTAAGCGGTGTACTCCGCTCTATCGTCCACTCCGCCTGCCATAATTAATCACCTTGGCGCCCATCCCTGTAGTGGGGGTTGTAGGGTGAGGAGACCTAGAATTTGTGTTGGCGAGCAGTGAGACTCAAAAGTGGGCTCACTGTGGAGAGTAGTTATTGTTACCAATATTTCTTGTGACGGTGCATATTTTGCTTTTCAAATCTGTAAAATTTTTAGGACGATTGCCTCGACATTATACTTAAAAACGCTTCAAAAATTATTTTAAAAAATTAATGGCAGGAAAGTTTGGTGTCCGAGACCATCCTAATCCAAGTCGAAAAAGACAGGGTTGGAAATTCACTTCAGAAGTCCTAGGAGCAACATGAACATTAAAATAGCGGTAATTTACTTGCACTTCTACACTTTCGAAATAAAAGAGAAACTCTCACAATAAACACCCTGTGTTCTGTAGTGTGTGACGCCATCTTCACAAATGATTCTCTCAAACTAAACTCCAGCATTATTTTAAAAGCGTACCAACATCAGAGCAAATGGTCCTATAAAAATTATAATATTAAATTACGCCGTTCGTGAAGATTCTACGTAAATATGCGGGTACAATGTATGACCCACAAAGACGCAGCTGCGCTCCTGCCACCTGAAAAGATGAGTACTGTATTCTAGGACATGACGTTGTACAGTCTGAAGAAGCTGAACTTCTCAGCGGGACATACTGCCTCCATCCTTAGGGTACAAGAAAGTTCGTAAATTTTTACCAGATTCAACGGCTCACATCCCAGAATACGGCAATCTTCACAGTCAGAATCGAGAGAACCCCAAACCTCACATCTAAGAATCTCTGCAAATACTAATATCAAGGGTGATAATATCACCTACAGTCCTTATTTTTTAACGCAAATTATGTATCGCTTAATGGAAACCGGTCTGAACTAAACTCGGATAGCATCACCCATATACACAAACACGATAGGCAATATAAGTATAACGTAACATTAAGGCGCTTTCGCGTATCCATTGTTACCGTGGAAGAGCAATAAATATTACATATTCTGAGTGTCTGTTCTCTTGCATCTTTTCTGGCCTGTCTGGCTCTACCATATTTTTCCACATTAGCTCATAAATGGCACGACTTTCGGTAAAAAATTATTGAATATAGGATGTGTATTTGGTTTTCTCTACAACTTTTGTCTGAAATATTTCTCATTCTAAGAATAATTCAGCGAGATATTATCATAAATGTATATAGGTCTTCACGTAAAGTACCCGTTATTTTCTTCAGATTTTAATGAAACTTTAATTTTATCGACCGACTTTCGAAAAATACTCAAATATCAAATTTCATGAAAATCCGTCCAGTAAGAGCCAAGTTGTTCCATGCGGACGAACAGGCACACAAACGGACGGACACACAGACATGACGAAGGTAATAGTCACTTTTCGCAATTTTACGAACGCGCCTAAAAATGCACACAATTTATATAAAATCATAATTCATCCACACACATGAACTCTCCTACATGTTTCAGCGATAAATGTCCACGGATGATTTATGATTTTATATAAATTGTGTGTATTTATTTGGGTGCATAGATGATTACAGTCACAATGTACGGAAGGAATAATACTGAATCTCATAGCATCCTTCAATTGGAACAGTTCAAATATCTGGGAACAACCCTAACAAATCGAAATTCCATTCAAGAAGAAATTAAGAGCAGATTGAAGTCGGGAATGCTTGTTATCATTCGGTGCAGGATCTTCTGTCTTCCAGTTTGCTATCCAAAAATACAAAGATTAAGATATACAGAAGTATAATTTTGCCTGTTGTTTTGTATGGGTGTGAGACTTGGTCTCTCACACTGAGGGAGGTACATAGGCTGAGGGTGTTCGAGAATAGGGTGCTGAGGAGGATATTTGGGCCTAAGAGGGACGAGGTAACAGGGGATTGGAGAAGACTACATAACGAGGAACTTAATGATATGTACTAATCACCAACTATTATTCGGGTGATCAAATCAAGAAGAATGAGGTGGGCGGGACATGTAGCACGTATGGGTGAGGGGAGAGGTGCATACAGGATTTTGGTGGGGAGACCTGAGGGAAGGAGACGACTTGGAAGGCCTAGGCGTAGATGGGAGGATAATATTAAAATGGATCTTCAAGAAGTGGGATGGAGAGGCATGGACTGGATTGATATGGCTCAGGATAGGGACAGGTGGCGGGCTGTTGTGAATGCGGTAATGAACCTTCGGGTTCCATAAGACGCGGGGAATTTCTTGACTAGCTGAGGACCTGTTAGCTTCTCAAGAAGGACTCTGCTCCATGGAGTTAGTTTAGTTAGTTTATAGCATCCTTCAATTCCATTAGTCGGAAACGCAGAACATAAGAACATTTCTGGTTGAAGTGGACATTAAGTTTCGCAGTCAGATCCAAAGGCTTACTTACGTGTTACCATGATTTTAGTAGTATCAGTAACCTATCAAACGTCACATGAAGGAAACCCATTTACCTGAAACAGAACAGAACAGATCATTACTACAAATAAAATAAATCGGTAAAATGACAGCGTAGTTAACAACTCTCATCAGTTTGATTTATTTCTGGACACTGCCATTGCCCTCTTACGGAAACGCTGTACCCTAGCTTAGACCCAGATAAAAAAATTTGCGCCTAAAAGTACAATCTAATACGTGGAGCATGACAATCTCTCAAACTTTACACCAAATGGGAACGGCTCAGAATCCAATTCGAAAAAAATATATATATTCCATTACATTTCGACATTTTCCGTAGCCTTGGAAAATACCTGAAGAGAGTCCACAACTCCTTTCTCGCCGCCCCTTCGCATATTTTCTTGCACTCCACCACTCATGTTACCTGAACCACAGTAGGCCTATAGATCTATACCTCTAGCTGAAGAAGATTACTTACAAATTTATCTGTAAGTCATGACATTTACAATTATGAGACAGATAATAGTGACGTCACATAACATAATTAACACTAATATATTATCAACTGGTATTTGTTTTTGGATGTCCAGAACATTTTCATAGCAAGCAATCTGTTATACCTTTACACACACACATTTCAGTAAATGTACAAGTATGTACTTTACGTGACTGTGCCGTACGGTTGAATCAGAGGTTAATATTACAGGTACCAGCATACTTCGCGCGCAAAGGAGCCTTTCATCAAGCAAATTACTATGTGCCTAATTAAAATAATGGCTGCATAGAGTTTAAAACCTCTGAGGGCGGCCATATCTGCTGCTATCAGGCTGCCATTGTGTTTCTCCAGGCAACACACGCATGACCACATTCGCCGCCTGATTATACAGAATCATTACCATTGATCAGTCGAATGTATTGCTCGCCCTTAGGACACAGTTAAGAGCAAGGATTACTGATACATTTAGATGCAAATAGGAAATGGCTCTGAGAGTTAGCCATGAATTCCTTGTATAAATAATAACTTAAGTTCTTGATATAAATAGTAAGCCTATTCATTCTTTTTTTCGAGGCTTTCTTAAAACCTGTGAAGAAAAAATTAAATTGCTTATTTTTACACTTTGATAAGCTCTCAAACACATCTTAATAAGCTCTTATTTGATTATCGTTCTTAACTATCCTATTACACTAGTCGTCTAAACGTATCTTCAACAAATAACATAATCAATGCAAAGAGTACGAGGACACAAAAACTGCACTGCAGAAAAGAAACACCGACTTAGCCTTACTTATTATTAAATTCATTTTACACAAAGAAAAGGGTGTGACAGCGGCATCTTTCCAACTTTCTCCTCCCGTGACACAGTATGGTAACTAAACATGTAAATACCATATGGATGACTTTATTTAGTATAATATGTGGTTACCTAACGAAGAACATTTACATCGCTTTATGCATTAAGGTCTCCTAGCAGACATAAAGGAAGAAGAAAACTGGACACAAAAGTTTTCGTATTACAGATGATAAGTAAATCTATCTTTTCAACAGAAAATAAGCTAAAAACTGTGTCACAAGTATAATTCAGACTACTCTCTTCGCAGACGAACACGTACACAGGCACGTACACACGCATAAGCAAACCTGGTATTAGCGGAAGCAAACTTCTGTACAGTTTGATCCAACAAATAAAAAATACGACACACACACACACAGAAATACACATTCACACGCGCAAAATATTGCAAAATTCCATTCTTATACAAGTATTAAGGTACATTTCTAAAAGAAGATTATGCTCAGTTGGTTTTCAGTTTCCTACTCAAGAACATATTCCTAATCTTCACACTTCTTTAACAGTAATCCTCACCTTTTTCAAACAAATGTCGGAAGTTATACAAAAGAATAAAAATTATGAACTAAGGTTCATAAATCTCTCATAAAATATGGATCATAAATACTTTCGGCTGCACTGTAAAATGACAATAATGAACACAGACGGACGTAAATGTGGATAGTGACCTGAAAGTTTTGAAAAGAGCAAACACTGATAACACTGACGTCAAAAGTAAATACTCAGAATAACAGCCTACTGCTGTCATTCTAGGAAGATCTTCCTACTCACTGTAAAAAATCCGTTAATTACAGGTACGCAAACGCACGGACAGCACGCTGCTGTTAATAAACATTCGTAAAACATCAACTTCAAAATTCATATTGAAATATCACGACTACGATTTTATGCGTTTAGTGCACCGTGCATACAATGAGAGCATAATGGGAAGGTCTGTCTGTCCGTCCGCATGTTTCATTTCCGAAAAAATAATGAATTCAGATTAACTTGGTATTAAATTTATTACCCGACAATGTTATTGCAAAAATATTACAATTTATTTGACGAATTTAATTTGATTCTTATATAACCAGTATACCCCCCCCCCCTCCCCGCCATTCTTTGCGTGTAGATAAAATGAAAATTTTAGGTTCACAGAGTGTAAAAAATTTCACTGTACAAAAATTTTGTATCTCACTAATGCAGAGGCAATAGACATCTACAACCGCAGCCCACAATATGAAACATTTTTATGATAAGGTGAATATTTAAAGAAACTGCAAAAAAAATTGTTTCTGGTTATGCACAATATTATCTGCAGTGTGCTTAGCTTTATGGCACGAGAGTTGTAAATTAATGGTGTGTTTTTCTATAAAAGAATAATGAGGCTAATAATGGAGGCCTGAGGTAGCCAAGCATAGTTCGCCGCTCACTGATGGTCCGTGACCTTCATTCAGATACATTGCGGAGCAGATATTTAACCGTTGCTTTACAAAGTCCATATTGATTTTAATGGTATTCGATTGCTTTTTCATTGCTTGTTTCATCTTACTGTAAAGTAAAGTTGCAGAGTGAAACATAAAGCTGTCCCCGTGCACACCAACGCATGTGGCGAGCTAGCTTAATAGTTTCAAATATTCTTAGCCTCAGCACTAACTGGAAGAGTGGTCAGCATCACGACACGGCAGCTTTATCCCCGAAGTATAAGCCTCCGCTACCCGTACTATAGAGGAGTGGATGGACGCCAGAAAAGGTACGCCTATCAATGGGTGGCATAAAAAGACCTCCATGGATGGACAACCAAGTTAACCTCCTGTACTATTGTTTCTCTGGGAACTGTCCCTCCCTTTGACATTTGATTAGCAAGGGCTTCCAAGGGACACAAGTTACATATAAAGACTGTTAATGATTCTTCAGTGCCATCGATTAAGATTTCGCGAAATTTCGTACCGCCAAAGTGTGCCATAGGCCTTTTCGATATCAAAAAACGTATATATGTCTACTGGATGCTGCTGGGATAAGAATTTATATCGGGCCTGATTCTCGAAACGCACTAGATGGTCTGTCGAAAATTGTTTTCGTCGGACGCCGTACTGGACTTTCCATAGCAGGTCCCGACTTTGCAGTATCCAGATCACCATTCTGTCGAGTTTACAGACACGGCTGGTGAGTCATGTTCCACGCTAGCTAGTAGGAATGGAGCTATATTTTCCTGTTTCAGTACGGGAAACACAGTTTCCTCCCACATCTCGGCGAGAAGGAATCTTCGATCCAGATTCAGTCGTACAAGTTCAGAAGGAAAGAGAGAGCAAATGGAGACGTGTGTCTCAGACGTTCGTCCAGACAGAAGGAGCGCATTGTAAGATTCCGCAACCCAGGTGTTGAGATGCCGGTCTTCCTCACGGATTTTAAGTCGTAAAACTCTGAAGCAGAGTGCGCAGAACTTGAGACAGATTCAAAGAAAAATGACAGGGTGCCAGCAACTTCGTCTTTCTAGGTGATCGTTACGCCAATCGCAAAACTGTAGGAACTGAGTGTGGGCGATATTTCCGACGAAGATCGTCCCATACAACCGAAGAGAAAAACATTCCCCAGGAATCATTTCTGCACTGCCGAATGGTTCTCCGCACTCTGGCACACGTTAAAGGGTCTTGAAAGTTGACTAGATTCGTCGCGTTGGGTGAATTCGCAAAAACTTAAGGGCGTAATTATGAGCCCCGATAGTGTCCCGACACTCTTACGTCCACCACAGAGAGGAACATAACAAAGAGGGGCAAACGACCGGAGAACAGACTGCCTGGATTTCCTCGTCAGAGTAACCACCAAGCTAGGAGCAGTAAACCACCACCCTGGTTGAGCTGAGAATAGGATGTTCCTCTATCATCACGTCATATAAGCCCAGGAGTCTCTCTTTAAGTAGTTCATTGCTCTGTTCGTCAGATCGTGCTTCGTACAAAACAGAACAATCCCGGAGCATTAAAAGCTACGTAATTACTGACTACATGCTCCAGAACAGCCTCATACCGTGCTACATAGTTCACAGTTCGCGCAGGCTAAGGCTTCGCACATACAAAATTCAGCAGTGTACACAGAACACCGTGTATAGCTTCCCTTTCGGGGAATTCCTAATTAAGAAGACCCAAACCATTAAAGTTAACGACCGGTTATTTAGTCATAAATACACGTTATAATTAATTTTACGATGCATTTTACACATTCCTTGTAGAGCTCAGTGCGTTTTCTGTTCAAAGTTCTTTACTTAGCTGACTTTCACCAATAGCAAGTTCGAAACGAATTCTTTGCAGCTTAAATTCTCCAACGATTCATTCGAATTATTAATCAGAGGACTCTACATACGTAAGATTACTTCGTTATTTATGTGATGCTACATCTACTATGTGCCGATCCCGCTGGCCGCGCGGTCAAAGGCGGGGGTCTGCGGCCGCTCGCTTGCTGGGATTGCAGGTTCGAATCCCGCCAGGGGCATGGATGTCTGTCTCTTGTTAGTGTTGTGTGTTGTCAGGTAGAGATCTGTGCTACTTGCCGATCACTCGTCCAGAGGAGTCCTACCGCGTGTGGTGTGTCTGAATGAGATCTTGAAACCACAATAATGAGGCGGCCTAGGCCCACTAGGGTTGTCGATCCATGAAAAAAAATTTACTACGTACGTTACGAACAGTTAGATAAAACATGAAAAAAATTGCGACACGGTGTATTGGAAGGAATCAGAGTAGCAACATTTGTGACGTTATACTGTAGTACTAAATACTCCGCCACCAGCCGGTTCGCCGGTTAAAAGTCGCACTGAGTACAAGTCGGATATGTTTCGCAGAGCTAGATCTGCTTCGTTCAGTTCAGACACACAGCAGGTCTGCTGGTCTAAGGTAGCCTCGCGCTCATATTCTTGGTTTTTACACACGCACGCAGATAATAATCAAGTAGTTTGCCATACCTAACTTCATGAAGCAGTGGCCTTGAGAAGTTAATAGTTACACGGCTGTTCAAGAAATTCCCACAATTTATAAAATCTCAAATTTAACCTTAAGTTCACAATAGCCGGCCAAAGCCCTGTCACAAACCCAATGACTCTAGCCCACAACAACACCCCCCCCCCCCCCCGTCTGCGATACAAGGAATATTTGTTTGCTCAAATTCATAGATAAGAGCTGTCGAAAATACAAAATTAAATCCAAAACACAACTGCAATTCAGAAGGCAAAAGTACCTGAAAGTATGCCAGTACGTTAAGCTCTAGTTTATTTCCAACTAATGTGCAAAGTTTAGTTTTGGCGCTACTACATGTTTCGGTCACCTATTATAGCCTCATCAGGGAGCTATAATATTATACACACGAGCAGCGTATCATATTTCAGTAAATGGTAATCATATACACATCAGCATTATACAAGAATCAACTGGTGTACAGTATTACTAAAAATTCTTCAGATTAAAATATAAGTGAAATATTAAAATGTAAAATGTAAGAATGTCAAAAAGACTGTCTCCAAACATCTTGCAGTATTAGATATCTCCTGTTCTTGTTGAAGCGGAGATCCTAGGTTTTGATACACAATGTTTACTCCATGAGTGATCGTGCAGAACTAATAGGAATATAAACACGTATCTATCTAGATACCTGTTTGTACAACTCTAACTCTGCGTAACTCTGTAACTCTACGTAAGACCAAAAGATAATACACGAAATTCACTGTAATAGTTCGCAGAGGGAAGGGGAATATGAACCTCATTCACCTTGTTGTGAAGAAGGACAAAGTGTGCCTGAAATCCTCATTTCGTGTTGTCAGATTTAAGGTCTATAATTTTATCTGACTTTGAGTGTCGTTACAGAGCAACGTAACTCACCATGTCTATTTCACAAGCTGCAGCAGACATAAACACGAGAAATGTTTATTAGAAAAGATACGAAATTCTCTCGACGTTTTAAAAATGTATAATTCGCATATTCCTACAGCGTGAATTGGACCCTACGTTCCGTTAAATAATCATTTGGCTTACTTTATATTGTAAGAGACAGACGTAGGCAAATGGAAGCCAAATTTCCTTACGATCGATTAATTTTCGAATTCGGAATAATAACAGTTGGTTGCTTACACAGTATATGTAGCTAATTATCGTCTACGGGAAACTGACTCAAAATATAATATACTGGAGGAGTTTGAAAGTGACAGAATATTACCACGTGAAAAAAAAAAGGAATCGAACGCTGCAATGCATTCACACAAATTCTCGTCATTGTTTTTAAGAGTAAACAAACGTTATATGTAACGATGCTTAGCGATAGTAACTTGCAAGCACATGGGTATAACCTGAATATAACTACGCAATCGCCACACGGACATTCAGTTACAAACAGCACACATTCTCAATACATGTAACAGAGGTAGTAGCAATGCATTTGTTGCAGGACATGTAAATTAGTTTGGCCCTAGTAAACCCTGCACCCGGTTAGAAGTTATGTGTTGATAACATCAGTTTATAAACCTCGCAATTAAAGAATAGGAAGGCAATATTTATAAATAAAATATAAACAATCCCTGCCGGGAATAAAAACTATGGTTTACATTACTGGGGGTTATTTATGGGTGTAGCAAAAAGTTCATAAAAAGAATGCATTACAGTGAAGTTTACCTCTCCACCTGCATGTCTCGTATCCAAAATTTCATGAAGTGATTTGAGAGATCAGGAAACTCCGTGTATTATTACCTCCAAAAATTACGATGTTATTGGGAAAACATTGCGGATATTCAAAATAATCTAAATTATATTCTACAGCCCTGTGATTACGTTTAACTTTCGTGGAAAATTGATTAACTTCATTTTTGTCGATAGCAGTATGCAGACGTCATAAAAACGTACCCACGTACTTCGGCACAGACACTTCGTCTACATATGAGTCACACTTTTTAGGAGATTCACAACTTCATGATCAAATTACTGCACACTGTGTAACAGCACAATTGCAATAAGTCATCTCGTGTCATGCGGGTTGCATGACAAATCACAGACCCAGATAAGACCAATTTGTACACGGCTTTATTCGACTGCTATGACGTCAAAGAAGTTTAATCCAATTCATTCCGATATACTCTAAAAGAATCGATACTAGTAGAGTAGCTTCTGGCAAACAACAGTTGTCTCGCCTTCACATATTAGCGTCGCATGGAAGACAGAGAGTGGTGAATTTGTAAAGGGCATGGAGGAAGAGGTAGTGATATATTTATAGGTGTTATACCGACAGCTGCATGGGTCGACTTACAAAAATCGCTAACATCATTCAAAGTACCCTCCATTCAATACAGATTCGATCCCGGCTCCTTGCGTTACGAGTCCTAAGCCCACCGACAGCGACTTCCCGCTATCCACGGTTTTACCAAGCACTGCTACCAGTCCTCAGTACCCCACAGTCGCGATTATGGGTGACAGCCCATTAAGTACCACCATCATCAATCACCAACACTGCACAGCAGGCACACCTCTTTGCACTTTCATACAAAAGCATAAGTGTAGCACTAAACTGCAAAGTACAGTGTTTTAATTGCTTCTCAAGGACAGGGGACTGTGCATGACTTAGGCAGTTAGTCGCCCGGATTCAATCCCAGGTCAGTCCACGAGAGATATGTGGCGGACACAGTGGCAATGGGACAGACTTTCTCCGCATACTTCGGTTTTTCCCATGTCAGTATCATTCCAGCTATATTCCATACTCATCATCTTCATCTACCACCGGCGCGATATAGTCTTAGCAGTTGACAGCGCCGTTAAATAACACTTAAAAACACTCAAGGATAGGTCCCCGCAGTCCCCGCTCTCCTTAACACCCGGATCTCGAAAAACGTGTTTTGTAAAAGGAAAATAAAGGGATCCGAACTGCTGCCGACAGACAAATGCAAAAAATGTTATCTTTAAATCCGACGTCCCTCGCCTTTGTCGTTAGTCTTACAATAGAGATCCCGAGGCATAGATACGCTAATCAAACAGTTCTGGGAACAACGTATCATAGGGATTAAATGAACAGTTATACAATTAGAGACCCTTAGGCCTTGTCACTATGTTGGTAATGTTAACATTCACAGAGATTCTGCCAAAAAACACTGTAGGCTGTGTGTCTATCAGTAATTCCCATAACAAATTTCACACAGCTCACTGCAGTGGGTCATTAGTTATCGTTGTGAAGCAGAAAAGTAAAGGTTAGCTCAAGTTTTACTTTGGTTTGCTCTGGGCGTCGGCCGTCGAGAATAAATCATGCATTTGAGTACACTTTAAACCCATTTAACAAGCAATCCATCAATCTGTAATGAGAAACTTCAGAACATCCGGAATACATCTGGGCTCAGGAATGTTAGTCACTGTTCCAACACATCAGATTCTCACTACGCAATGCCTCCCTTCACACGTCATTCTACGCGTGACGGACCCGTTATTAGCTGCAGAAACTTAATTATTTGCACACGAGGAGCCAAGCCTTCTTGGACATTACGCCGTGTCGACCGGTAAACAGTTACATTGTTTACCTTCCTCTTCTACAAAAAGTTCTCCGTACTTGAATGAAAGACGTCAGCAGTTGCGTGTGAAAGTCAGGAACTTGGCCGGATCTGGAAAAACCCTTAGTACATCTGGGAAAGATTGTTAAATAGGCGCCATCAAATTGTCCTTATAGTTAAGCAATTTTATAATTTTAATGTGTTTCTCAAATAACCCTAACCAGTTAAATTTATGAACGGTTTGGATGGTTTTACAACAACCGCCATTAAAACCAGAAAACCTATAAACCTAATCAGTACCGGATTTACGATTTCATTTTGCGGAAGGGAGAGTTCATAAAATAAATTTTAAAAAAATACGCAGCATAAAGCTACTAACAAGAATATTGTTGACACATAAATGTATGTCCTTACATTCGTGGTCCTCTGAAAGAGAGAATTTGTACATCACTGGAATACAAGGACGCTTGAAAGAAACTGCCTCTCAAGCCGCTACTACCTTATTATGCCTCCAATGACAGCACCCTCTCAAGTTCTGGCTCATAACACAGCGTCATGCTTCGTGTTCACTTACACCTCACAGAAGCGTATAGGGTGAAATCAGTTGCAGTGTAATAAATCACAATCCAATGAGGTGACAAAATTAGCATAACGGGAAATCCCAGAAGGAAAATTTGACAGAAGATACTTCGAACTTAGTGAAGTAACACACATATACGATGACGTTCAGAGTATGCAAAATAAAGCGTAACCGCAGTTAGTGAGTTACAGGAAATGCCAACCAAAATTCGTTTTAAAAACAGTGTACGTGTTAATACATTGACACGTGCACGTGAATTCCGGTAACATATTATTTTGATAATTTGGTGTATGACGAATTGCATAAGGCAGTAACGCTCGATCATCTTTCACGGAACCAAATATATATATATATATATATATATATATATATATAATATATATATACCTATATAATAAAACAAAATAATACGTTAACTTTCAATTTCTTCAAACAACGAATGCACCTTTTTATTTCTGTTCAATTCACCCTACATATGTTTCGGCCGTGACTCGGCCATCATCGGGGGTACGTTGATAAGTTCACTTCACTGTTCACTGTCCCATTTGGTATTATCACAACCGTTACACTGTTTAAGGCTATTATTTACGTTGGCAATCACCAGTATACACAATTTCTTCAAGTAGTGTCTTGAAATGTCTTGGTGTTTAGCACTATAAATTGTGAATATAGAGCACTTGTCGTGAATGTTAAAATTATTAAAACTATTGTTAATGAAATTTGTTAAAATTGCTGGCAGTTGGTCTTGTTTAGATATTGACATTCGTATCCTGTAACAACATGATTATCATAGTTTTTCGTAAACGTTTGACACATTGCATGACTTTATAATCTTTTATGTAGTCTGGCTTACCTGCTGTTGTTATAGTCTGTTGCGTGGTTGTGACTGAGTGTTTAGTTTGTGGACGTGTTGGATGTGTCAGTGCAGTTAGAAATAAAAAGGAGCATTCGTTGGTTGAAGAAATTGAAAGTTAATGTCCAGATGCACGGTGAACACAACGTAAAAATTAAAATAATACGTATAAAATTCTGGCTGCAAACTACATGAGAGAAGCCCACTGGAGAAGCGAAGATTATATTAGAATGGCTGTATCAGGAACTGGCAATAAAGAATGTAAATTAATTTTTTTACATGGCGAAGGGCCCCGCAGCAAATGCTACGGAAGCATCACAAGCTCTTTGTGCAACCCTATGATGAAGATGAGCAGTTTTTTACCAAGTTTTACAAGTAATGGGGCACCAGTGGAACGAAATTGACAAGGGAAAACCGACAACTCGGAGAAAAACCTGTCCCAGTGCCACTTTGTCCACCACAAACCCCACATGGACTGACCCGGGGTTTTTTTGTCTGTCTGTCTGTCCGGGGTTTTTTTTCCCTTTGATCCATTTTTGTACTTTTTAAATCCTTTTCGTCCTTCATGTCACTTTATGTTCCATGCTACCGTCCTTATACAACAAATACAACACAAACATTCATGCCCCGGCGGGATTCTAACCCACGATCCTAGTAAGCGAGTGGCCGAAGACCCACGCCTTAGACCGCACGGCCACTGGGATCGCCTATCGAACCCGGGCCTCCGCAGTGAGAGGCCGGCGACTAACCGCCTGAGCCATGGCACGGCCTAAATTAATTTACTTATCAGCCAGCTCAAGTGGCGAGTCTGTATACAATTTGTGGAATAAAATGGGGGACAACAAACACGATTAATCCAGGACAATATCGTTATTCACGTGGAGTGGCTAAAAAAAACTTCCAGAAATCTTTAGTTAGGACAGTCAGCTCTAAATTTGGTTCAGAGGCCTAAATATGGTACAAGGGCCTACTAAATGAGGAAGATCATGCTGTACTACAGATTCCTGGAGAAAATTTCGACAACAATATTAAGAATGTCATCCGTGGTGTAATCAGTGTCCGGTTTATCTGCCACCTCAGCGCCCGCCACATAGCCCACGGGTTTCCCACAACAACGTAGCCAACGCCGATATATTTGCATCCTGAGCCACGATAAAATATCCCTTCATTTTGCCTTTACTGGCGAATATAATCCCTTGATCTCTACTTAACAGGTACAGAGAATTACACGCCTGAATCCCTTGCCCTACGATTCCTACTTAAAGATCATGCGAGTGGAAAACACCATCATTCTAGATGAGATCACCCCAGCAGCTCAGCTCTTACGAGTACCACACAAAGAGCGAAAGACCACAGTTCGACTCATGGCTTAGATGATGCATACTATAAAGGAAGACCATGTTTTCGGGTCACGAACTAACCACATGGTACGTAATCTTTATTAGTGACAATCGCTCTTCGTTAACTTGACATAATTCATCCCGCTGTATTTTCAAAATTTCAATATAAACACTTTACAATTGTCAGTGAAACACAACTAAGTAAAATTTGTAAAAATAAAGAAAAGACAACTTGTAGAATCCTACAAAACATAATCAAGATAATGTATAATACATTGCATTTTTGCCTTCTTTTAAATATTGTATAAGCTGACCTGACGATGGTAGAATTTTGACCAAAACATGTAGCTACTATATAAACATAGTTGTGTTTGACTGTAATTTGTTGTTATTGAAAAATCGCTCTTCGACATGGACGGGCGATGGAAGGCATGTTTTCCTTGTAGCGAAAATTCATTACACCTCACTATAAACAAATATTAAGTTTTTTGAACACATCAACATAAAACCCGTTAACTGAACGTCGGTAAAAGGCAGAGTTACAGAAATTCACCGAGTTGACTGAAAGAACTGAGGACAAGAGTCGCACGAACCATCACCGGGAAGTGAATCAGAAACAGTCTACTTGACTACACACACACAGACAGACATGTTGGTCGCAGAATTGCAGCGCAGCGGCGAAGTGCACTGTGCCATAGTAACATGGTTTACATAGCTTGGTCATTATGTATCTGTGTTATGTCACCACTGTTAACGGGTGAAATGGAACTTGACTGTTTACACCATCGGCATAGGCTGCAGCTTGTTTACTGCTAAATGCGCTGTGCTCCAGCTAAAACTTCATTTTACTGAATTCAAACATCAATTTTCAACCCATGGTGTTCCTGCTGTCAGTGGTGATGGTTACATAAAGCTGTCCAGAATTTACATTTTTATTTTAATAATAAATACCAGTGTAACATCAGAAGTTTTAACAAGACTGTCTCCTGAAAAAATATTTTGGTTTTATTCTACCCATTAATAAATCAGCAAAATGATTTAACAGAGGTGACTGGGACGCCAGGAAGGTTAATCCAAAATCAAGCCGAGGAAAAATTTTGCTGACTGAGATCTAAGTACAATAACCAAGCCCGGCAAATACACACCTGAGGACGGCGTTAAAACTGTGTTCCTTTTGTGCGTGATGGCTGTCTGCTTTCCATGACAAGGCCGGACGTGCCATGTACACTGGACACATATTCGCTAGCTGATAAGAAGCCTGCACGACATGTACAGCACTTCCAACAGCGCACACTTAACCTTCTAAAGCCCAGTGGTTACTTTGCGTACCAGGTTGAAAATTCAGAAATTTTACGTTCCGCCCACACAGTGCATTTATGTGTTTAGTACGGATCTCAGAACAAACAGTAATTACGTCCCTACACAGCATTAACTGACTGGTTTTTGTAACCGAGCTGGAGTGTTTACTGCGCGGTACGAACTGAATCTTTAAATATAGGCCTAATTCAGATTACATTCAGTCATTAAAGGGTTAATACTGATCACACTTGTGATTTTCTCGGAAATATAAATCTCTGTGCAGATGTTATAATAGGCTAATGCAATACTGTACAATGTAGCATAAGTCCTTCATGCACACCTGAAACTAACATTCACTCCTCTGTATGGAGAATGTTAAGCTAGATACGCCCAGAAATTTATTTAAGTTCTCAGGTAAAGCGTCCCGGAAATGATATGAATGAAATTTACACATGGCTGCGCCTACATAACAAAAATTCCATGTATCAATTTGTATACAAATATGTCCAACGAGTTAAAGAAGAATTTGGCTTATACAGTACGTAAATGTTCATTTAAAGCCCACGTACACCAGACAACGGACAGACCAAAACTACAACGGCTTAACAAAATTTAATGCAAGTCTACAATACAGATTTTTATCCAAATCCGCTCAGCTCGTCAGGTTCTGTTTACTCGTTCGTTCAACGCACTTTAAATGGGAGATGCGTGTCTATTGCAATAGCAATACGAGAGTATCAATTTTGTAATAAATTATTACTGTGTGCACCAATTAGCAAACAGCAAACGAAGACGAATCTCTGTTACGGAAGGTGAAACGTGCTAAGACATTCATTGTCATCGTCATACAACAGCTGAAGACAAACATTAAGGAAGAAACACTGTACCGCACTATGACGATGGACTAACAACACGTGTTGCCACGCAGTTCGAGACATCCAGGTTCACAATATTGTATGACCTTATCTACGACCGCCTAAACAATATAATCATCATAACAGTAATACAAGTACTTTATTTAACTTAAGGATACATATTTTTATTCTATTCTTTGTAATTGTATCAGAACGTTTTACATTTAAATTTATCCGCCTCTTTTAATCACTTTTATTGTTGACTGTTTATGTAATGGTCTTGAGAATCTTCCCACGATATTGGTGTTATCCCTGATAACGGCTAATCAGCCGAAACATGTTGGAATTTAAACAAACAATTTATGCATAGGGATAAAGTGTACCTGGCTGATTACATTATTTCATTCGTGCTTCGATTTTTCCCATCACTACAGGGAAGGAGCATGCCCGAACGTCGGGAAACATAAATGTCTTTACGCGGGAGTGAGCGGTTGTCAGTTTCTGAACTTCTGTCGAACAAGTTGAAGCAGCGGTAACAAATGTACTCGACTGACGCCCGATTGTTTCAAATGTGTCACTTAATGACGCTGCCAATTGGTAAGATCACATAGCGCTGGAGACGAATGAGAATGGAGCATTGATGAGATGATAGTGACAGGGGAAAACAGAAGTACGCGAAGATAAACGTGTCCCAGTCCCACTTCTGCCACCACAAATCCCACAAAGACCGGCCTGGGGTCAAACACGGGCCTGCGCGGTGGGACGCAGACGAGTAACCGCCTAAGCCACAGCACGGCCGATAGGCGCCCGGCTGGAATCTCGGTCGGATTGCGGCCATTAAAACAGGATTTTCATTGACTGAAGTCTCTCTTGGTGAACTATGATACTAACTAACTCCACGGAGCAGTCCTTCCTGAGAAGCCAACAGGTCCTCAGCTAGTCAAGAAATTTCCCGCATTTTGTAGAACCCAAAGGTTTATTAGCGCAATAACAAGCGCCCGCCACCTGTCCTATCCTGAGCCAGATCAATCCAGTCCATGCTTCCCCATCCCACTTCTTGAAGATCCATTTTAGTATTATCCTTCCATCTACGCCTAGGTCTTCCAAGTGGTCTCTTTCCCTCAGGTCATGCCACCAAAACCCTGTATGCACCTCTCCTGTCTCCCATACGTTCCACGTGCCCCGCCCATCTCATTCTTCTTTATTTTATCACCCGAATGATATATGATATTTGGTTAGAAGTGCGGATAATAAAGCTCCTCGTTATGTAGTGTATGATACTACCTAACTAACTCCATGGAGCAGAGTCCTTCTTGAGAAGTTAGCCGGTCGTCAGCTAGTCAAGAAATTCCCCGCGTTTTGTGAAACCCGAAGGTTCATTACCGCATTCACAAGAGCCCACCACCTGTCCCTATCCTGAGCAGTGTATGATACATTATCTTAAAATATGCAGCGTCCCCTAACTTCCATATCCATACCTACTTTTCATTCATGATCATACTCTCATCTTAATTTACTACGTAAAATGTATAACTGTGAGGCTGAAATAGCGTCGTTATATAGCCTTATAATGGATAAACGAATTCAACACTCTCTTCATAGCACTCCTTTCCTTTTATGTACTTGGGAAACATAACGTCTGTGAAGGGGGCCTCTGTTACAGCGAGCCAATACATTTCACTTCCACAGCACACATTTATGTGACAGACTTTTAAGGTGCCTACAGCATATTTCGAAACACATGCAACACTCCAAATTAATGCAGATCCTAAAGGAAAATGGTATCAACCGGCGTGAAAGAAGATTGATCAGCAAATTGTACATCATGGATCTCCAACCTGCCGCCCGCCAGCTTGTATTATGAGGCCCGCGGCCACATTTGTAAATTATGTATGTATTATAAAAATTACACACAATAATTTAGGTGGTTAGGTATACCATTTATTGTTATTTTTCCACGTGGGACCCGCCAGCCAGCCCGCAATAACCGGTGTGGTCCTCTGCCGTAAAAAGGTTGGAGACCCATGTAATGTACATGGGTCAGAGCGTTAAAGTACGACGGACCACGGGGAGGGAAAAAGTGTGAAGATTAGAAGAGGAGTTAGACGGATGCTGTTTGTCACCGATTCTAGTCAACTAATATTGCGAATACCCTACTAAGGAAATCTTGAAAGGTTTGGAGACTTCAAAATAGGAGCACAAGTAATTCGCACTGTGAAATATGCAGGTTACCTTGTGCTACTGGCTAAGGAAGAAACGGTGCTACAGTGCATGATTGATAGACTAAGTGAAATTGGAAGATCCTATGGAATGGAAATAAATATGAGAAAATTAAGGTAATGAGAATCTCAAGACAGCCATCCACAGTACACTTTATGACAGATCAAAAACAACTGGAGCATGTGGAATATTTCAACTATTTGGGTAGCGTGATAACAAATGATGCAAGATGTACACGTGAAATTAAATCCAGGATTGCCATGGCAAAAGCAGGATTCAACAAGAAGAGGGCTCTTTTCGCCAGCAAATTGGACTTAAATGTAAGGAAGAAACTAGTAAAGTGCTACATTTGGAGCACAGCTTTGTATGATGATTAAACGTGAACACTTCGGAAAGTAGATCAGAAGTACCTGGAAAGTTTTGAAATGTTGTGCTGGAAAAGGATGTAGAAGATCAGTTGGACCAATTGTGTGAAAAATAAAGAATTATTACGTACAGTCAAGGAGGAAAGGAACATCATATGTACATACAATAAAAAAGGAAGGCTAATTGGATTGGTCACATCTTAAACACGTTGTTGAAGGAAATATAGAAAGAAGGATAAAAGCGACGAGAAAACGAGGAAGAAGACACAAGCAGCTACTGGATGACCTCAAGGAAAGGAAAGGGCACTGGAAATTGAAAGACGAAGCACTAGATCGCACTTTGTGGAGAACTCGCTTTGGAAGAGGCTATGAACGTGTCGTAAGACAGACTACGGCATGATTATGATGATGATGATAATGTAACACTGCATCAATTTTTTAAGTTACGTTTTCTACATAGGAGTGTCCTCCGAACTCGGCCACACAGCCACTTAAAGTTCTTGTGTCGTGTGTTCATATCTTTGACTGTCACCATTAAAAGATGTACCTCATATACAGGTCGAATAAGCTTCGTTCCCACCGTCAGTGAAAACACGTTGGTTTAGTTAATTGTTAATTAAGACGGCGTGTCTGGTGTGGTCTTACTTGCAATTAGCATCATACAGATGTCACGATTTGCATATGCAGATCGTGCGCCCAAATGGGATTGCAAAATAGTCTGTCCGTTTACATTCAGTGCAGGCAGGGGCGCAAGTCAGTGCTGTAGCCACAGCGAGATTTCGAGATTTGAGGTTCTCACAGCGGTGGCGATGAATATTCTTGTTTTCTGGGATACGACGCCGTGTGCGCTGGTATGTTGGTACTAAATTTCCTGAGCGGCTTCGTGCCACAACCTCAGGTTAGTTTAATAAGAATAACAGCCCTGAGGATAAGGCAGCAAGGTCCTCCGAAACGTCGATGCCTATATACCACTCTACACGGCGTCATATCCCAGAATTACTAAATCTTCGAATTCATTTCCTTTACCTCTTCTCTTTTCATCCTCCCTCCCCATCTCACATTTACCCAAGTAAATAAAGCTATTTCCAGCTTCCCAGATTTTACAAGAAATTCAGAAGAAACAATAAGTGGGAAATAAAGTACAGCGTGAATGTAGCGCACGATTTCTGCAAGATTATTAATTGCCCGTATCGTTTCTTTTTTTTCTTAGTTCTGCAAGTTATTTATAGGTTCTTCAGACATTTATTATAGTCGTCCAAGTCCTGCTTTAAAGCGTCCGTAAAGCGTAATAATGAGGAGCTACACAATTTGTACGGTTCACCAAATGCCATTGGAAAGCGTGAATTTGCAAGGAATATGGCACGTATAGAAGGATAAGAAAAGTATAAAAACTGTAGCCGGATAACCTGAACATAAAAGATCATTTGGGAGACCTAGGTGAAGATGGGAAGTTAACATTAAATATGTCCTACGGATGTGCGTTGAATTCATCTGACCCAAGACAGGAATCCAGCACCCGGTTCCTGTAAACATGTTAACCATAGATTTCTATAACAGAGAGCGACTAATGTCTTTTCATGCACTCTGTTCCACGTAACTATTTTTTTCCCCCCTTAAAATAGAAGAGATACAAGCCAGAGGTTCTTACATTCTGACCAAGCAGGGTGGTATAGCGGTACCGGTTTTGGATCTTGACCAGGTTACTAACCACCCTGGGAGATTTTAGTGATTTTCCTCAGTCTCTCCAAAAAATTCCGCAACAGTATCTTGAAATAAGTCCCGGCCATCTCCTTCCAAATTCTTAATTACCTTCAATTCATTACAACTCCCCATCTTCGACGCTACGTTTGTATGGTTAGAGTTTCGTAAAATTACTCAAGAATAATTTCAGTCAGATATTATTCATTACACATTAATTCTACATTATTCACGAATTACACAGGCATAATTCCTCTGACCCCAGTAAATAGCTCTACATGTCCGAGAAGGATAATGCTTATCTCCCTGATCCTGGTAGACACAATAATCACGTATACACGTACTTGCAATTATTTCCCTTTTAACCTATAAGGATCACAAGTACAAAATCTGTATGGGACACAGCCCCAGTTACCATAATCACCTTCCCCTTGTACACCACGTCACTCGTAGTACGCAAGGTCGCACATGACGTCACTAGCAGCCCCCACTCGGTTTTGCGACGTCATCTAGTTTATCGTTATTCCCATTCACGTTGTGCCTTAACGAGTTTCGTGGCTCCCTATTTCATCAGTTATAGGCTATTTTGCAAATGTCACATGTGCGTCATGATTGTGTCTCTGTCACTTCAGGTATGTCAAGTATAGACACGCCCATACTGAACTCAACATTTCACATTCGTCCATGCATTGAAGGGGCGGTTTTCGAGAGGAAAAAATAAAGTTTTGGTAGCATTCATTTATTCGTGGCGCTTCTAAAATAGGAACAGCAGTTGCAGGATGTGTAAAATATAATCTGGGTACAGAAATAGAATGAGATTTTGTGAAAGTACTTTCCTTTTACGTTTATCAAACTTTCTTGATTTGTACTGCATTAAAGACAAAATACTATCATAGACTTAAATTATTATATTTCTCGTGGGTAGATCAGATTCATAAGAAGCATCCCTGTAGAGTCCAATTATCACTCTTTTTTACTGGCAAACATACCAGACTTACGGTACATAAAAGGTCTGTCTAATTCGTAACCGAGCCAACTTTGTAACTTGAAATTGTAGCCGGGGTCTCAAAATCTAATGATATATTTTATAATTAACGGCAGTTAAAATTACCTTACATGGTTCTGAGCGTGGGGAAAACTTCTATTCGTGAAAATTATGAAAAGCAAGGCATGTACTTTTCCATTTGTTTTTATTAATTTCCAGCTTTTGTTCCGAAGGCCGCATAAAGCTATATTTACCGATTATACAACAGGGAGCATCACGACCCTCATTTGAAGTTCAGTATTGCAAAGCTTAAGATTCATTGTGTTTCCTGACTGATATATTTCATGTTCCTAGAAAATCTTTAAAAAATCGTTTTATAATCGCTTAGAATTAAATTTTCATCCGGGAGACTGAAGTTGGTAAAGTAATGAAAACTAATATGCTCATAGATGACATGTTCTTTCACCCATGCTTGGCCAACTGTCGCACACTGTTCAAAACTTACCGCTCTTCGTTTAGGAAAATTTTCATAAGGAAAAGTAACGGAGAACTGCACAAGTACACGTACGCGTAAGAATCCCATCCGCCATAAAATAATTTCAATTATAGTTTATAAAGAAAATTATTAATACAATTCGACTTCAGTAAGGCACCATCCACATCCGTCGATCAGTCAAGTTTCCCACTTTGCTAGACGTCATAAATTTTGTTGTTAAACGTACTTCATATAACTGAAGCTAAAAAGTTGTCGGCATTAACCGACTGGTCTTTCCAACAGACACGAAGTTTCCTCTCTGTGAAGTAAGAACTGCAGTTTTATGTACAACTTCTATTAACTACAATGTTCAAGACACTATGTATAATTGTCTTCCCAGTAATGCCTGTGAATTTGTTTCGGTTTGTTTAGGCCTATATTTAACAAGACAAAAGAGAGTGGTGTAAAGGTGAACCTCTAAATTTGTATTCGGAAGATTCTTTTTCAGCAGGCTGTTAGCAGGTTCCCCATCGCATTCGACGTTATACAACCTTTACAGATGAAACCGTGCTGTTACACAATCTACGAAACAATCAATTACAAATACAATTTTAAGGTTATCAGTCAAAACACCTGAAGATTCATTGACACGTCTGCAGAACCACGCCGGTGGACCCATTCCTTAGACCACACGCACCTCCACATATTAGTTCTTTCTGTAAGATCTCATTTGCGATATAATCATCCCATTTTCGAATGCGTCTTGTAAACGGTCTCAGTTTTACAACTAAGAATTCTGTATGCATTTCACGTCTCACCCATGCGTGCCATAAACAGTCCTTATTGGATAAAGTAGATAAAGCGAATAAATTTCCATCTAGCACAGTATCCTTGAAAGCTGTCTACCCTTCCTAATGTGTCTCCATCATTTTCATTAAGCATTTCTTACATTATTCCATCCCCTATGTTTATAACACTGTGCAGATACTCACCTTCTTCATCATCATTCTGTTGTTTCATTCATCTTGTTTTTCGATCCCTGATTTAAACGTTTCCATTCTTTTAATAAAACTGAAGAAAGTAAAACCCTTTCAGTAAGCAAAAGCCAATTTTTAACCTCAATGTTTATTCAAGTAGAGAGGTTTTTTACGAATTTCCTCAATTTCCATAGTAAGATACGTAAGCCTACATCAGCGGTTCTACTCTTGTTGGGATCTACAATAATGTCCCATTGTATTTACAAACAACATAATTAAGACAATAAGTCGTTCTTACATATAAATAAAACCCTAACACCAAGCCCTCTGAATTCACTATATTTAATAATTCTTTATTAGGCCTATATCGTCAACCGTCTAGAATTAAATTTTTTATGAAATATCTTCTGTTACAAGCCACAGAAAACAGCGCTGTATGTCCATCAGACAACAGAGCTGTATGTACGTCAGACATCTACTATGATATAAACAGCAAAACATAACTTCCAATTCTCATGCTGCTAGTGATAAAACTAATTTATTTATGGAACGTCTAATTAACTCTACAAAAGAATCTGCTTTAAGAAGCTAAGAATCACGCAGCAAGTCACGAAATTCCTCACTTTTCATGGTGTTCGAAGATTCACAAGAATTCGACATTGATCCCTATCCTGTGCCAGAAGAATTCAGAGTACATGGCAATTCTAACTAGATGCACCAATGTTGCCTGCTTCACGACCACAGGTGACAGTGATGCGCTCGTAGTAGAGATATGCTGGTATTCTCAAGTACAGAACTGGGTGAAGGCCGTAAAATATGAATTGAATCAGACACCTTGCAGAGTACCGCTGCACAACCTCCTGAACACAGTGACCTTAATTAATACTGCACGATTCAAACACACGATGGAATATTCTTCAATCTTCCGGCTACCACTGACATAGTCCAATTTACGTACTGCGTGAAGTCCGAAGTATCAGTTACAGAAGCAATTAACCTATCCAATCTTCTGGGGCATTTCACACGATTTAAAGACAATTCCTCACCATAAGAAACAAAGTCTGTGTCTTAATTCATACCGACGAGTGATTAATTTTTCTTTCCATGTGCAGTCGTATAAATGACGTGAACCTTGATAGAGTAAATTACAGAAGGTCGTAAAATTGCCTCCAGTTACGTCACACACGTAATTAGTCTGGTTTTATAACTCTGTGTAACATAATGCCTGTCTGGAAAAATGTGTGGAGATCATGCAGACGTAGCGCACTCACATACCAACATTTTAAATTTCTTTCCATGCCTAACCGCGATACAGATTTAAATAGAGCGGAAAGACTGAATACAAGCATTCAGTTCTTGTCAACTTTGGATTTATTTGACGTGTTAATAGTTGTGAGTCAACTCTAAACCCCTTCACGGGTTCAGACGTTTGCTGGGGAAAAATGATGAGAAACAAATAAGAAGAAACAATGAATGCGAGATTCTCTGAAATCAACTCTTCAATGTCACACTTATTAATTATCCCTACCACGACTATGATCACGCACCACCGTTTCAGATGATCTAAAACTAAGCTGAACCTGATACGAATTCATTTGTTTATTCAACTTACAATTGGCGATGATCATTTTAACACAGAGGAAATCGTGCATTCCACAATAAGAGATACAGTACAGTACGGATCAGGAAATTTTTACACTTATTTTTCAAAACATTTTATGGCTTCTACTAGTGAATCTGACCTGAGTTAAACGTAAGACACTCCTTACACATCTTACCTTACAAAATTAAAATGCGTTTTATCAGTAGAAGGTAAGAAGATCGCAGTAAATTCTCCCACAATATCAGAACATATTCGCGATTTGACACAAACAGGATCTTGAAGAATTAATGAAGAAATGTCAGTGAGCTCCGTAAATTGTCACAAAATACGTAACAAAACGGAACTAAACCGTTTTCGGTCCAATACCTTCCACGCCGTGATAAAACAGAACATGTAGGTAGTCCTGTAACGGATGGTCGTTTCTTGGCAGTCTTCGCCATTTAGTGCAATCTGTAGCAGGCCATTTTTAGACGCGTTCGCAAAATGGCGAAAAGCGGCTGTTAGCTTCATCATGTATGCCTGCTTGTCTGTCTCTCTGTCCGTCCGTCTGTCTGTCTGTCTGTCTGTCCGTCCGTCGTTTCATGAAATTTGATATGTGAGTGTTTTTAGAAAACCCGCCCAGGAAATTCAAGTTTCATTAAAATATGACGAGAATAATGGGTATTACATTTATAATATCTCCCTCAATTCTTCTTAGAATAATAAATGTTTCAGACAAAAGTTGTAGAGAAAATCAAAACATATATTTTATATTCAATAACGTTTTTTCCGAAAATCATGCCTTTTATGAGATAATGTAAAAAAATATGGTAGAGCCAGACAGGCCAAAGATGACAATATAATACGACACATGCGCTTTTCGTGATGGATAACTAAGGCTACAGACACTAGGAATATGTAAAACTTATTGATTTTCCACGGCAACAATGGTTAAACGAAAGGGCCTGAATGTTACGTTACACGTAAATTACCTGCCTTGTTATACTGTGGCGTTATTTATAAAATCAAATCCATAACGTATCGTGAAATAAATTACGACAACATGTATTATCTGAAGCGTTATTGCCCACTGCATACACAACAGCTCAAGCCCCAGGCAAATGAAGTCGAAATAATAATGCCTGCACTTATAGAAGTAATGTAAAATAAACAGTGAAACCTGCTTATAACTGAACCGCAAGGGATCTAATTTTTTCCGTTGCAGGAAAGTTCCAATTAATACAGTTACTTGCAACTTTGGATCCTCGGGACTCCATATCCTGGGGATTTTAAACTTTTTCCGCTAAAGACAGGTACCCGTCTGACATAAGAAGCAGGCAATCAGAACTGATATATGTGAGGTGTAGAAATAAATTATTATGCCTACTTTTATTTAAATGTTTCCATACGCATACAAACGCCACCGGAGTTTTATGTGCAAGGCTGTAATACATCAGTCTTCGCGTAAATATTCCAGTAACGTAGATTTACAACCCTTGTAAGACAGGCTGTAATATAACCTCAACTGTAATACTCTCAGATGCGTACATCATCTACTACCATACCAAGTTCCACACAAACAATAGCTGAGAATCACCTTACACTTCGGTTACCGTCATCTTTGGCAAAAGTGTACATACATTTAAGCAATTACTGTCTCATAATCGTAAATGATAGTAAAGTTGCATATTTTTCAAACCTGATCATACGGCGTTTTACGGCGCCACGTTAAATGAAGCTATTGTTGTTTCCACCATAGGCGTTCGTACAGCCACCTATTCAATGGTGGTTTCAAGGCGGTAAGACCTCCAGCATGCTAAGATTCATAAAACTGGCCACATTACTAGTGGGTGGAAAATAAAAACAAAGACAGACAGGATGGCGCCACAAGCATAACTTGCCTTGTCGCTAAAGACAACACTTTCTTACATATGTTACTTATCTTGTAAAATTGTGGCTTCGAGACATCAGACCACCTGTGTGATCTCTTTCAGTTGTCGAGAATTCCACACATGCTGTACGACATGTGAGAACATTAAGATCTATAACACAATGTAAAAATTATCATTAACAACGTGATATAGAAATTACACATCATTTCGTCGAACATGGGCTGAGCTCAAGTCGATCGTGCCTTCTACTACTTCCAAATGGCGCAGACGGACTGGTGATTTAAATGTTTACGTGCCTAGAGTTTTCTTTTTATTAGTTTTGGTTACTTTGGTTCAGTTTGGTATGATGTGAGAGAAAGCTTCTACACTTGTATTCGAAAGCTTTCAGTTCGAATCTCAGCTGCATAGCTGGCTGAAATGACTGCGTTTTTGTATTGTTCAGTGTCATCAGTTGGTCAGTATACCTCCCATCACATTCGAGAACTTTATTGAGTTCTAGAAGTCTCATGTAATCTAAGAATCAGTGAAATATGAAAAGAGTCTACTTCGGTTATTAGTCAAAAGCTTCAGTCTCAGTTCGTTAAGGTAGCTAGAATCATGTCCCACCCTTCCCTAACCAGTGTAGTTAAAATGCGACAATCGTGTAAAGAGTATAAAATTGTGTAAACTGAATAAGTGTATGCCTGAAGCGCTATTTCTTTCACTCACAGAAACAGAGGAGCATAAACAATGACGGTAGTGACTAATTAATTACTTATGTTGGAAGATTATGGACATCAAATGTGATGTATGATTATGAATGAAGAAGCGGGAGGCTAGTAAGAGAAAGAGATCTTGGTGTCGATTGAATGCACCGAGGACAGTATTGAAAACCTCAGACAGAACAGACGGTTTCCTATAAATTTCTTGAATATAAACCAGAGAAGTTTGGTAAAGTAAGCGACTCATGAGAAAAACGTGTACTGTGTGAAAGGAAAATGAGGGAATCAAAGTCCTACAATCATGCAAAAAAAATTGTGAAAAGTCTTATCTCGAAGCCCTGAAGCTCTTTCAAACTAGGCCTATATGTGTACAAACATCACACTGTTTACTATTAATTCCTAACTGATTCCGTCATTCAGAGCTTTCCTTCTGCTCAAATGCCATCAGAACTATTCTAGTAAAGGCAATGTACAAGAAATTCTGTATTCTCAACGAAGAATAATTTAAACAGTTTCATAAAAAGTGAGTACTTAGGGCGGACCTTTACTAGGAACATCTCTGTAGAATGAAAGGAACCTCATTATATCTTGGGGAGAGAAAAAAAGGATGCACTCCTTCCCACAAAAAGAGTGGCCATACTTGTTCTGCGGCGCAGTCTCCTGTTGGGAAGCAAGAATGGTTGAAGTCTTCTTGTAGGTCTAATCCTGTCACTCTTTCGCAGTTTTATTACAGTCTATTCTGGAAGCGATGAGACACACTAGATGTATACAACCGGTTTCAGAGACGGGGTGTTCAGCGACACATACCAATGCCGAAAAGATTAATAATGGACAGTCTATAGACCCACAGTTTCACTAAGAGATGTTATATTAGGATATTTAACTACCTCAGGTATTAAACGAACTTTGGGATTTACACAGCTTACTTTCACAGTTCGGGCTGGACGATCCGGGGATCGAATCCTCGTACGGGCCAGATTTTCCGTACCCGTCCGGACCGGCCCAGGGGCCCACCCAGCCTTCTGTACAATGGGTACCGGTCATTCCCGGGGTAAAGGGGACGGGGCGTAGTGTTAACCGCCCACCCCCATCTATCGCAGAGGTTAAAGAAAGAGTAGAGCTATACCTATACTGCGCTTCTCTGCCTTCATGGCAGGTTATAGGCTGAATTTTTTACTTTACGTTTTACTTCCACAGTATGATGTAATAATGCAATCCAGAAAACTGTGATGACTTGGACATGTGGCTAGAATGGAGAGAACATAGAATACGTAAGAATTTTTAGGAAGTCCACTATGAAAACTAGGGAAATGGCAAGATAGCATTATACTGGTTCTTAGGGCTGTGTGCACAGGAGACGAATGGAGCTGACTCAAGATCATGGCCAGTTTCCCAAATCAAAAAAACCTTCAAGAGTTTTAAAAATAAAGACTAACAGTGTTTACTATGATTAGTGTTAGTATTACACAGAGTATTAGTAAGGTTTTTGATGTTCCATATTTGACGAAAAGCCTAAAACTACATTGGAACTCACTTGCAGGGACTGAGAAAATTACGAAAACCTTCTGTACAATCTGTTAATCTCAGAAACTACATCACAGACAGTTGAAAAAAACGAGGAAAACCACGACAAGCAGCGTAGGCTAAAACAGAATGAAGAACCCAGAATGGAAAAAAATACGTGCGTATAGGTCAGCTCAAACGAGTATGAGTTTGCGGAAATTAAGCAATAATGAACTGAAAATTACAGAGGACGGCGGAAGGAAACAACGGCGAACTGCCAGTTTGTTGGACAAAACACAGGATAGCGTAGAAGGGGGGCAGCTTTTGGGATAAAGTCCTTCTTCCAGGTGTGCTTGAACTTAACGAGAAACTACGGATGACACAACCAAGAGGAGAGGAAAGGAAGAAGTCAAAACACGAACAGTAACTTCATTACCCTTGACGTAAGTTACAGGGCCACGTGTCTAATAAGACACAGTATACCAAAAGAGTCCAGTTGATTCGATTCTGGATAAATCGCTCTCCTTGGATATATAAGTACAACATCTTAAGCAATCACACTATCAGACGGGAAAGGTAGATCGATTACAGCATCTTTGTATTCGGAAATTACCGCGCGTCAACCCCGGCGATCAACGGCTATGTTGACCGCTGTTTAGCACTTTTCCTCACATCTTTACGAATTTCAAGCACAAATACATCTTTCAAAACAATGAAATTTCTTATATTCACTTACTAATATTTAAAGGGAAATAATGTGACCACGCGAAATGTAAATAATTGTGATTTTAGGTACGACATTTCTTTGCTATGATCACAGGTGAAAGTTATTTAATGTGTGTACCCTTACTCGCTTCTGAAATGATAGTCAAATTATGACATCTGGAAGAGTCACTTGGATTTGAATTCGAAATCGCCTCCACCCTGTTTTGTCCTCTACACATTACTCTTAGTAACGATGGTTTCGGATGCAAAAATTGTGAACTCAGAGAATAACTCAGGGAAATTATTCTCAAAACCACTAAGTATAACAACAGAAAAAATCAAACTGCACTATGACTAGTGAGTGTGTTTAACTCTGTAACACATTGCCAGATATGGAACACCTATCCGCGATATTACGCAGATATTTGTATTCAAAACTGTAGAATAATATCCAGGTCAAGAGCGGCCAGACGTAAGTTATTAACAGCAACACGTTTTGTCGTGACGTAGTTATTCTATCCGTCATCTCTGTAAATAACTATTAAAAATGCATTAATAACTACAATTAAAACTATGGAGCAGAACCTTTCAAGAGAAGCTAACAGTCACCAAGCTAGTCACGAATCCTCCGCCTTTATGGAATCAAAACGTCCGTTACCGCTCTCACACAGGAACCCGCCACTGTTCAATATCCCGAGCCAGATGAATTCAATCCACACCATCTCATCCTATCCCTTTAAGATCTTTTTAATACAAGGCTTCCATCTATGCAACCCCCATAATTTGTCTTTGAGTTTCCGACCAAGGCTGCATATGCATTTCTCATCTCCACCATCCGTGCTACATGTCGTTTGACCAACCTAATACCGTGTTATCGGCCATTCAAGTTCAAACCCCGAACAGAACCGGCCATTCGGGTTAAAATCCGAACAGGCCTTATTGAGATAAATTCCTTTTGGTTTACTTAATTAGAAAAGGGGTTTTTAGCGGTAAAATAGGGATAGCCAGCCAAGAGTACGAAAAGGAATGAGTGCAGCTAAAGCATTCAAAAGAATAAGGCTGAACAGAACATCCATCAACTGTCACGCTGAATGATGTTTCGCAGCTCAGTGTTCCTTAGTGAAGCACGAGACTTGGCACTTTTTAAGCGCACAATTCCTTGAATGGGAAGTGTCAGTGGGCAAGGCAACAGCCCAAAATGTTCGTTTATCGTAGACTTAGGGTCTACCGGCTTACACTAGGGCAATCAATCAGGTTTACTTTTCCAAAAAGTTGAGTTCGGCCTATTAGGTTCCTCTAAATTTGAGTTTCGGCCTATAGAATCATTTTGGTATGTAGGAAAAGGAACTTGACTTTGCGTGTTGTGACGAGAATGCGAACTAGTAATGAGGACACTCCGTTTTGGCAGTTGGAGTAGTACGGTAGCAAAGTTTGGGTGCTCCGTAAATTTCGGACCGTTTATAACAAAGTTTCAATCAGAAAGTGATAACAATTGTTTACACAAGTGTTGCGTATATTCAAACTGTCGTGGTCAGTCTTTACGTGCAACTGACATACTTGATGTACAACAATAAGTGTGAAAATGTTTTCAATAAACAATTGGTAATGTGTTAATGTGTTAATTGTTAATTCATCGTCGGAGTTGGATAGCGGACACTGCAGGGACCTCCCATGTAAATACTCTGAGAGGAGACCTCGTGTTACCGAGCTGAATAGTTATCTTACCGGGACTCCGACTGTGTAAAGGACGGCAGCAAATGTTTGGTGAAGAGTAAATATTATTAAGCTCCTCATTAAGCAATTTTCAGCAGCCTCCTTTTACTTCCTTCCACGTAATTCAGATTTTATCTTTAGTACTCTGTTCTCCAGCATCCCCAATCTGTATTCTTCCTTTACTACGAGAGAACACGTTCCACACTAACAGTATAATGTGTTCAGGAAAACTTAAATACACTGATTAGTCATTAAACTCCAAGTCATATAACTGTGCCAGAACCCTATCTCCGGTGTAGTATTAGGCCTACATGCCTTTATTAAGTAGGCGATCTTTCACGAAAGATCGCCTATAATTTAACTTTCTTTTATACATTTTATATGTACTTATATTGTTAGTTTTGTTTGTGTAATTCACACTCTCACAACAGTCCCTGATGATGATACCAGGAGGGGATCGAAACATGTTGGATTAGCTTACAGAGATTGCAATATATAATATCTACAAAAAAATAATAATAAGAGTGCATTTGTTGGATGAGTGTTGTGTGTTTGAGTAGGAATTCACTTTCAAAATACTTCCTCTCACATCTGTCATCGTTAACATATACGTTGATTTATTGCAGAAAGTAGTCTTTGTTTTCACAACTTTATTCCGAAAAGCGCGAATCTCTTTTTTGTAGTAAAGTGAATAATTTATCTCATTAAAGTAACACAAAAAATTAACGTCAAATGCACGTTTCTAACAAAAGCCTTTATTCTTGGGTGAAAGTTACAGTTGAGAGTAAACAGAACCTGAAAACTTTTACAACAGTTTACATTGTAGAGGGCTTAAGAGTTTAAAACAAACAGATGGAAAACGACGTGACATGTGAAACTTATTAAAGAATAAGCAGAATATCTGCAGTCATTGGAGCCTTCTAATGCGCAGAAGCACATAACAGCTATACACTAAGCAACATCGACCAGCACAATCTCCTCATAAAACGAGTATGTTTCAACACATACGATGTGCGAATTTGGAAGTTGTGGGTCACATCAAACAGCAGGGTGAATCCAGATTTCACTGTAGAAACATTCAGTTCCCAGCTAAAAAAGTGGTCTGTGTGCTAAGTATCAACAGGTTTACTTTAAATTCTCAAGTTACTTCTATTTCTCTTCCAAAAAATAAAATAATTCCATTTGTAGAAACATTTTTAATTGTTCAACTGCGTACATATTAGCAGGTAAAGGTTTACCTTAAATACACACCGAGTGATGTGGGGTGTGCCAATTACTTTTTGGTAATTTAATGACGATGAAATACATTCTGAATTTATTCAACGACATAATAATGTCATGTCAGTAATCAAAGCGCTAGTCTTAAGATCTGAAAAGCATTACTCTGCGAGGTTTAGATTTAGATTCCGAGATTTGATTTTAATCTACTTCAAAATCCGTAACCACCCCGACAGCCACATGCAGGTTACCATCGTCACTAGAACTGTTTAGCTGTTTGCATATTTTTATTCCCAGTAAGCTTCCATCCTGCAAAAACAGTTACAGATCATACGAATTACACAGAACAGCAACAGACCTGTATTGTACACTGTATTCGGCGAGAAGTTCGGAGAGCGTAAGGTAGAATGGGTTCCGAATTCTTCGGTGAGACTTAATGTCCGTTTCAGAATATTCTGAATATGTTTGACTGTGGTTTATTGAACGGCGCCGTCAGCAACTCAGGATTAGACAGAGTCGAATGACTGGATGAATAATGAATAATGAACAGCAGACAATGTGGAAGAAAGAGGTAGTGGCCTAATTTAAAATACCCCTATCCGGGTTTTGCATAAAAAACTGGGAAACCCCACAAAAATCTTATGCTTAAGCTCACCCTACGTATCACTCCAATAAAGAGTAGTGCTACAATGCTTATGCCCACCCTAGGTACACGCCAATAAAGAGTAGTGCTACAATGATTATGCTCACCCTAGGTACACGCCAATAAATAGTGCTACAATGCTTATGCTCACCCTAGGTATCACTCCAATAAAGAGTAGTGCTACAATGCTTATGCTCACCCTAGGTACACGCCAATAAAGAGTAGTGTTACAATGCTTATGCTCACCCTAGGTACACGCCAATAAAGAGTAGTGCTACAATGCTTATGCTCACCCTAGGTATCACTCCAATAAAGAATAGTGCTACAATGCTTATGCTCACCCTAGGTATCACGCCAATAAAGAGTAGTGCTACAATGCTTATGCTCACCCTAGGTACACGCCAATAGTGCTACAATGCTTATGCTCACCCTAGGTATCACTCCAATAAAGAGTAGTGCTACAATGCTTATGTTCACCCTAGGTATCACTCCAATAAAGAGTAGTGCTACAATGTTTATGCTCACCCTAGGTACACGCCAATAAAGAGTAGTGCTACAATGCTTATGCTCACCCTAGGAACACGCCAATAAAGAGTAGTGCTACAATGCTTATGCTCACCCTAGGTACACGCCAATAAAGAGTAGTGCCACAATGCTTATGCTCACCCTAGGTATCACGCCAATAAAGAGTAGTGCTACAATGCTTATGCTCACCCTAGGAACACGCCAATAAAGAGTAGTGCTACAATGCTTATGCTCACCCTAGGTACACGCCAATAAAGAGTAGTGCTACAACGCTTATGCTCACCCTAGGTATCACGCCAATAAAGAGTAGTGCTACAATGCTTATGCTCACCCTAGGAACACGCCAATAAAGAGTAGTGCTACAATGCTTATGCTCACCCTAGGTACACGCCAATAAAGAGTAGTGCTACAACGCTTATGCTCACCCTAGGTATCACGCCAATAAAGAGTAGTGCTACAACGCTTATGCTCACCCTAGGTATCACGCCAATAAAGAGTAGTGCTACAATGCTTATGCTCACCCTAGGTATCACGCCAATAAAGAGTAGTGCTACAATGCTTACGCTCACCCTAGGTATCATGTAAGAACACAAATGGTGCTGCTAACGAGACAAGAGCACAACAATTTCAGTGCTATTTTGAGTGTAGAATAAAAACGCGAAAATATAGCATTTGTAGGTCTTATTGAACGATGGCGGTAATCTGGTGGCACATCGTTTAGACACCTTCTGTTTAATTGTCGCAGGATGTGGTCACAGAAAATTAAATGTCTCTTGACGTCAAGGAGAGAACTGTTTAATACTGTGACACTAGCCACAACCAGGAAATAGGATATGTCCATTTATTTGACACATCCTACGGTAATATGAAATATAGTCAATATAGGCAATAACAGCTTCGTACATTCCCAGACCAGCTACTGTGACAGTCGCTTCCAACAGAAACTTTAGAAAATGTTCGAATGTCACGTCACCTCAAGGTAGAACATAACCTCACCTCTCCAATTCTGACCTCATCCAGATGTATTAAATCTATCAAATATTACAAAAGATTCATTAAAAAGACATTAGGAATGAAATACACTGATTGGCTGATCCGGAACTTAAAGCGAATAAGACATTTATACTTCAGAGGCTATTCGATTCAGATATCTGAAATTCAAAAAAAAATCCCATGGCTGTGGAAGAAAAGTAGTTCTACAAGGTCTCTTGCCATACGTTTGTTTCTCAATTGCATAGCCTAATATACACACGTAATTCTAATATTCAGTATGGATGCCATTTTAATACTTACAGAGTCAGTTATGTCGAGTTGATACATATTTGTACTTGTGTTAATGTAACACAATTCAACTGAGATGTTAAGAAAATTACTTCTTTTAAACACAATGTTAGACCGGAAGCCGGCTATCCTCAGGGTTGCATACTTTTCTAGGCCGTATACAAAAATTGTGGGATGGAAACTGAAAATAGACTGTGACCGCTTGCCTCCACATTTCCTTTGCAATTTGAATTTACCTTCTGCCAATCATTAGAAATATGCTTTCGAAAAAGCGCTGTTAAATAAATCAAGAATCAATGTACTCTACTGCAATAGTTACAATGAATGAACGGTCCGTCTAAGCACCGTTCGAGATAAGAACACAGTAGTCACGTGACCACCAATAAATTTGAATTTTTCTTGCCTAAAGTTCGAAGCAGGCGTTCACCTGTATGGAATTTGGGATATATTGTGTTTTTTGTCAGACTCATAGCACATTTTGTAGACGACAAGATGGAGTATTATTTAGACAGAATCTATAAGACAGATTCTTGTTTAAAGTGCTGAAGCCAAATAAGCACCTTCTTTGTCCAGACACATATACCAGATATTGGCGATTTGACGTATTAAATGTAAATTATCGATAGTGCTGTCCTACGTACTGAGAACACGAGAATCCAGCAACTTCTCTTCCCATGATAATAAATCCTAAGCTTAGCCTATAGCAATTTTATATGCATACTGTAGGTTTGATCCCTTAATACAGGCCTCAGTTATTTAACATCACACTTCACAAGACTTTAATAAAACTATGTCGGAAAACATGTTATGCGCTTTCGCAAAATTACGAAAAGCGACTATTAGCTTTGTCATGTCTGTCTGTCTGTCAGTCCGAATGGAACAACTCGGCTACCACTGGAAAGATTTTCATGAAATTTGATATTTGAGTATTTTTAGAAAATCTGTCGAGAAAATTCAAATTTCATTAAAATGTATCAAGAATAACGGGTACTTTACATGACGAGCTAAGTACATTTATGATCATAACTCGCCGAGTTCTTCTTAGAATGAGAAATATTTCAGAAAAAAGTTGTAAAAGATCAAAACACATTTTATGCTCAATATTTTTTCTCCTAAAATCGTGCCGTGCGTGAGATAATGTGGAAAATTGTGGTAGAGTCAGACAGACAACAGATGACAACATAATACGATGCAGAAAAGATGCGATTTGCATGCCGGCATAAGTAAGGCAAGAATACAGACACACAGAATATTTAATACTTACTGCTTTTCTACGGCAACAATGGTTAGGCGAATGCTCCTCAGTGTTACGTTGTATGTATATATGCCTGTCCTGTTTATATCACTAAATTGTCGGCCAGAATGAAATGAATGTCCGTAAGCTCACGTTAAATACAGGAAGTCGCGGTTACTGCTAAATCAATTACTTGTCTATCTTAACATAATGAATGCGGCACATTTAGTTTATAATCCCAGGAAGTGGTCATTTTTCCACTTCCGCTCAAGAATGACACTCATTAACAGTTCTGTATTATGTACCCTTCACATTCATCAGTTAAAAGTATCAAAATACGATGACGTTAGACGACACTGCATAAGCATGTCTTACCTCACCAATCCCTTCCACACAGCATTTTGTCTTCTTAGACGGTACCAAATAACGGTTTTGGCACCTATTGCCTTTACTTGGCTTCCTTCAAATGTAAGATACGTCTACATGTTCACACGAAACTTCATCGTAACACTGTTCAAGTCGATATAATCATTACTCTCGTCTGATGCATAAGGCTCTCGTGGATCATACAAATATAATTAAGAAGCCGAATTCTACCTTCAATGAGCATGCACTGCTCTTTAAAAAAAGGGGGGAGATGGCCGTGGTTGTTTTGAGGGAGAGGAAAATAAGTTGCAATATCTCATTACGCGCCAGTTGCACATTCAACAGACGACGACTGTATTGCTGTCGTCATCATCATATCGTTGTCATCATCGCCATCATAACATCTCTCACATTCGGCATTTCTGCTACTGTGGTCGCCGCCATTGCCACCAACATAATATTATTAAGTCAATATCATTTGGATTATGACATCTCCTTGTGTTTAAGTATCACAATAGTTCGAAGAGAAACCTTTTCACAATAAACACATCAATTTCTTGCTGTATATATTATACAGTCAAAAACGACGACATTTTTCGGCCTCAATTATTGGTCATCATTGAACCTTAAAAAATAACAGAAATCACGTGGTAATAATAGGACATTTTGCCAAAAGTAATACATACACAATAATTTCTGGAGGATTATAAATACTGTATGAGAAATACTACAAAAACTGAGGTAGACAGGCGTAATACCTGGAACAAGGTAAGTTAATACACACTACAACAATAAAACGATGCATATTTCAAAACACTTATGTGGACAATTAATAATAGAAATTATTAGGTAAATTTCAGACACGCAATTGCCAAATATCAAACTCTTAAAACAAGTTTGAAAAGAGATGAAAAAATTTACTTCTTACGAAATAAAGAATGATGGCCAATACATTAGGCCGAAACGTGTCGTCGCCGTTGAGTGTATAACATATGCAGCAATAAACTGTGTTTACGATGAAAAGTCTCTCTTTTACGAACTACAGTTTAATTTAATTTCATCCTTACAGCAAGGAGTAAAGAGGCTGATAACGAGCATGCTGGTGTATTAGTGACAATCTGGGTTTGTATATGTAGGCAAAGTTTTCGAAATTTGGCCGACATATGCAATAATCAGTGGCTTAGATGGTGGGGAGTGGTGCGGCCGCCCCTGGCAGCAAAACGAATATTGTAAATGACAAACTTCGTTTTCTGCGTTCAACTGATTTTAAATTATTCGGCCAAACAAAAGGAAATTAATAAATAATTGTCATTTTTTAAGTTCATAATTTCAGTTAAGGGCGGCCATTGTGATTATTCGCCCCGGGCGTCAAATAACATAGCGACGCTACTGGCGATAATAACAATTTTTTTCTTGGTTTGTCTCAGTTTCTCCAATAAGTGCAGGTTAATGCCTTAAAATCTACCTCGACTACATCTTTCCATGTAGCCTATATAGTGTATTTATCTGCTTACCATGCATCGTAATCGTTCCAGTTCACCTGACGCCACATAAGCTATGCAACTGTAAGCGTCATTAAGTAACGTAACAGACCTCCGATGGCGGTTCGTGGAACGATGAGGCTACAGATCCCGTTTGTTAAGTGCCATTTAACGACGCTGTGAATTGCTAAGATTATATGGCGTCGGTAAAACATGAATCAAAGACCAGGGAGTATTGGTAGAATAATACTGACAGGAGAAAACTCTGTCCCAGTGCCACTTTGTCCAACGAAAATCCTACAAGGTCTGGCCTGGGATTGAACCCGGGCCTCCACGATGAGAGGCGACTAACCGACTGTGTAAAGGCACTGAACGCTTCAGAAGTCATTTTACGCTCACTTCAGTCCAATAATAAACTGACTTCAGTCCCCCTTGTCAGGTACAACGCCCACGCATCGCCATATAAAAGCCCTTTGTAAGCGCAATTCTGTATTTTGTTTTGATTATGGAATTTTGCTGCGGCTAAGCATTTCCACACGTGGTAAGATAAGCAGAGCATCCACCATAAATGCAGTGTTGAAATACGATGTGTCGACAAGGTGCTATGAGAAAAATTCCCGCCATGTGTCGTTCTTTATGTTGTCATCAAAGAATCTTCTACTCACATTTTTATTGATAATACTTCATTTTACATAATATTTCAGTTATTTGGGTAGCATGATAACAAATGATGCAAGGTGTACACGTAAAATTAAATCCAGAATTGCCATGGCAAACGCAGCATTCAACAAAAGAAGAATCTTTTCACCAGCAAACTGGACTTAAATTTGAGGAAGAAACTAGTAAAGTGCTACATTTGGAGCATAGCTTTGTATGGTGCTGAAACGTGAACACTTCGGAAAGTAGATCAGAAGTATCTGGAAAGTTTTGAAATGTGGTGCTGGAGAAGAATGGAGAAGATCAGTTAGGCCGATTGTGTGAGAAATGAAGAAGTATTACACAGAGTCAAGGAGGACAGGAATATCCTACATACAAAAAAAAAAGAAAGGCTAACTGGATTGGTCACATCTTGCGTCGAAACTGCCTTCTAAAACACGTGATTGAAGGAAAGTTAGAAGGAAAAGGATAGAAATGACGGGAAGACGAGGAAGAAGGCGTAAGCAGCTACTGGATGACCTTAAGGAAAAGAGAAGATACTGGAAATTGAAAGAGGAAGCACTAGATCGCACGCTGTGGAGAACTCGCTTAATCGGACCTGTCGTAAGACATACTACAGAATGAATGAATGAATACTTCATCTGAGATGCGTAGTATCTGAGAAGGAAAGATGCTGTTACAGCAGCTACGATTAACAGTACATCGGTGACTGACATTAAATAGTTCAAACATCTTTTTACAGTTCCCTAAAACCCGCGAAGTCCATCACCCACTCTCAGTACCGACGAATCTGCATTAAATACAGTGACAAATTACCATAATGAACAATAAAGGGAGATAAATGTGAAGTTAAACCTCATTCGGAGCAGGTATGTTGCTGTTCTCTACCGAGAAATGGTTGTAAGAGGAACGATGTGTGCTCTTATGTATCTCGCTCCCTGTTCAAATTGACTTCGCAACCCATCGATCTGTTTCAACGCACGTTCGAATTCAAGCCCTACTAATATATGATGCATGTGATTTCTGTTGTGAAATGTATTTCACGGTAAATATCACATTAAAACATTAACAGCAGGCTAGGGATCGGCTGTGTGGAAACCGTATCAGGGACAGTGGAAAGGACGAGTGCGCATTGTGCAAATATAGCGACTTCAAATTGGCTGTTTCGAGGCTGGCTCACAGAAGCTGGCTGCAGACAGAAGAAAGGTCAACTCAAAAACGGTAGTATATCAAGTACACCTCAGCCAACGGACATATCCAGACTAATAGCAACATAAAGGACGGACAGGTCACAAATCTTCTTGCCATCAAGTGAGGATGCCTGGTCCCACAATTCCCAGAATTCGGAATGCGCATTCAAGACACCGTGAAGCACAAGAAACATGTTATGACTGCCCACTTTCCTGTTCACATTAAACGCACATCGCCTGAATCAGAGTCTGGAAGAACATCATTATACACTACCCACCTGCAATACAGCAGGAGAGGCAATGTACGTATAACGTAACATTTAGGCGCGTTCGCGTAACCATTTTTGACCTGGAAAATCAATAAGTATTACATATTCTGAGTGTGTGTCTGTGGCCTTAGTTATCCAGCAAGCAAAGCGCATGCGCCGTTATTATATTTTCATCTGTGGCCTGTCTGGCCCTACCACATTTTTCTACATTATCTCATAAACGGCACTATTTTCGGAAAAAAATATTATTGGAAATGAAATGTGTGTTTTGATTTTCTCTGCCACTTTTATCTGAAACATTTCTCATCCTAAAAAGAATTCAGCGAGATACTGCCATAAAAGTCTTCACGTAAAGTACCCGTCATGCTTGTCATATTTTAATCAAAAGAATTTTCTCGACAGATTTTCGAAAAATACACAAATATAAAATTTCACGAAAACCCGTCCAGTGTAAGCCAAGTTGTTCCGTGCGGAAGGACAGTGGGACAGACAGACATGACAAAGCTAACAGTCGCTTTTCGCCATTTTGCGAAGGGCCTAAAAAGAGATGAACAAAACTCTGAAACTTGCATGGTTACCGCTACCAATCATGAGTGGAGGCTGCTGTACAAAAGTACGTTTAACTTTCCCATCACCCTACAGCAAGAGTTAACCAAATAAGGTCACACTCTAAATGTGTGTTTGAAAACACCGAAACTAAAGCATACTGTACCGGACGTTTCCAAAATGAGTCCACCATCGCTGTAGAAACAAATGCATCTCATTCTCTCGTCTGAATGCGTCTCGGTTATTTGCAATGAAACTTCAACTTGGGTATCTTCTATTCTATCGGGAATGGGAATAATGCAGCCGACACTTTGTCAGTGTTGCTGGTCCAGATCTCTGGAGACTTTCCAATTGTGTGTGTGACCATGACATTATGACGAAAGACTACGCAACAACGTAAATAGCAGCCACGCTTGTTGCTCGTGTGAAGTATCCACTGTTTAATGTTGTTTTATGAGATTAGTTAGCTACTTTGAAGTCCTTTACATAAGTTCTGTTTTATTTTAGTATGTTACTTCTTCCTTGCACATACCACAGGTACTTGTTGATGCCTTCTTCATCCATCTGTTCTCAACTATTTTCCCTTCAACAGTTGCTAGACTGACTAATACTCGCCTTCGATGATAAATACTACTACTACGACTACTACTACTACTACTAAATGACAGTAAGTTCTGTCTGAAACGGAACCTGGGTTTAGTGACATCCTGTTTTCATCAGAAACGTTCTTTGACCCCGAAAGCAATTAGTATAAAATTGCAGGAAACGACAGGAAAAACGATGCTCGTACGTCGTGAAAATGTCTACTTAAACACTTTCATTCCATATACTGCTTCGTCAGTTTTATGTGATATGGAATATTCCTATCTAGCTAACTCCATACATAACACCATGGAGCTAATTCCTTCCTGAGAAGCTAACAGGTCCTCAGCTAGTCAAGAAAAGGGCCCGCCACCTGTCCACATCCTGAGTCAGATTAATCCAGTCCATGCCTCCCCATCCCACTTCTTGGACATCCTTTTTAATTTTATCCTCCCATTTATGCCTTGGTCTTCCAAATAGTCTTCCTCCCTCGGGTCTCCCCATCGAAACCCTGTATGCAACTCTCCTGTCCCCCTCACGTGCCACATGCCCCACCCATCTCATTCTTCTTGATTTGATCAACCGAATGATATTTGGTGAGGAGTATTCCTATCACAAATAGAAAAGAATTCAAGGCTACCATCGACAGAATGCAGGTATGTGCAGAAAGTGTAGATGGACTGCTGAGAAAAGTATGAAGAAAGGAACATGTTTTTAGGTTTTCGTAGCGGTATAGCTCACGTAGGCGTTCTTCTGGGATAAGACGTCCCGTCGCTGGATAACTGGTTCCCGACGTTTAGAGACATGTAGTGTTCTCGAAACGTCGAGAACAAATTACCTAAAGACTCGGCGTCACATACAAAAAGAACGCATACCTAAGAAGGAGGGAGCATATGTCGACTGTATCAAAAAATTCTAAATTTCATTTTGACAATGAATATTAGGCTACAGATATACCACGTAATATGTTTACCTGACAGTGCGTAGAGTAATGGGAACCTACCTAGAAAAAAAACTGTTCAGGTATCCAAAGGTACTGCTATGAACAGGTTTTATATGATTAATTTTACACTGCTTTTCTTGTCGACGCCATTATGACTATGGGTGGGAATTCTGTGAAATAAATGGTAGTAGTATGTAACCAAAAGCAAAACTTTTCTTCCGAGTTTCACGTTTTCACAGCGGTGTAGTTGAGGATTTCGTTCTTCTGGGATATGATATTGCGTCCCTGTGTAATCTGTTTCCGGCGTTTCGAAAGAACGTAGTCTAGACCCCTGAAGATGATGGGACCACGATACTTCGAAATGTCCGGAACCGATTACTCAGTGACGCAGCATCATATCCCAGAAGAATGGAATCGTCAGACCTTTTCTTCTTCTTATCGCGGCGAAAAAAAGTGTGCTTTGCCGAAGATTTCTAGCCAGGTGGCAATTTACCCAGACATCAAGGTGGGTGGGTATGACGCAAACTCGGCTTCCGTGTAGTAACAGATACTTCCGTGTGCGCATTGCTGGCATGATACTCGGAAGTACATAAAGTGGTTTCACCATTATAACCATGTTCACCAGTACTGTATTCTTCTATATATTTCATGGAATAGGCAGAAAAGCCGGTTCCGGCTTCATTTATGTTTTCAACTTTTACTTGTACATCCCACACTTCGTTAGATGGGACCGACAAATGTTCCATCCACTTTCTTTTGCAACCCTACATGTTTTAAATTTAAATTTGGCAATTGTAATTACTTTCTTATTTCTTAATTGCAAATTCAATCAGTAAAATTGTGCTACGGTTAATATATTACATTTTTCCTTCCTTCCTTTCCTTCTTTCTCTTTCCTTCCTTCACTCACCTCAAGATGGTATTATGTGTAGTTAATACAACACACTCTCATCCTTACACACCATCACTGACAATGAGCAAATCGTTCACAAAAGTACGAATTATTATGAAATATGTTTAAAGACGAACTGTTAAATTAATCTTAGACCTTCGTGCTGTAAGCTCCTGCTTTATGACACCAGTAATTAGTCTGGTAAATGGACGCCGAACCGCGGAGGTAGAAGTGAGCCAGGTTTGGGAAGTGGCTTGTTATGTGGAAGAGATGGAGAGAGAAAGTAGATCATGGAGGACAGGAATGACCAGAAGACTCTACCGGAACACATTTCTTCGCAGAGTCTCAACGCCGTCAGACAAGGCAGCCACATAACGTAAGCAACAACGTACAGTATTTTGCAATACACCTTTCCGTGTAACTTTATCAGTTGCTTTGAATGATTTTTAAATTTGCTCTGTTATTTAAAAAATAGCATACACTACAGCTATGAGCATCAACTGCTGGGCCAAACAGAAATGACGTAAAATCGGCCATTTAGTGGTATAGTATCGTAGACAACGACGGATGTTAGTACCTGACTCTCTGAAGCATTACTTTATTACCACAAATGTTTAAATTTTGACTTTCTACCCCACAGAAAACACTCAACATCCATTAAAAAGACCTGCTGTTTAGGGGAATAATCGCTGTTTACTCTTACAAACTTATTAAGTCAGTAACATGTTCTGGACATGTATTTCGTAAATAAAGACGAGAAATTAAGAATTCTGAAGAGTAATGAAGGAACATGATACTAGAAAGACTATAAAGGAGAAGGAAAATGAAAACAGCGGGTAAAACCGGCTCAGGATTGTGTCCACATGGGGGCTTAGATGTTAGCGATGTCAAGCCTCCGCAGTTCCATAATACAGATTTCGTTATTTTAGAAAGGGAGTTGGGCGGATTGGTAGAGAGTTACAGCGTGTTATTGTACAAAAAGACACGCTCGAGAGAAGGGTAAAAAATTTATTAACTCTCCTTGAAGACGTTTCTGTTTCTCTTCCTCTTCGTCTAAATGTCGGGTTCCTATAGAATAACTAAAACAGGGCCACATTTTCCTTCTAAATCATACATCTTAGTCATCACCCTGTGTCACTGAATCGCGGCTAGACAAATTAACAAATTACAGCCTAATATTACAATAGGGCACAAAAACAACAACCTCAAACCTTCACATTAACGGCATATACATATATACGCTAGCTGAAGCTTTCCATTAATTTTGTAGTGTTGAAAATTGATATTATGCTTACACGACACCAGATATGTAACGGAAGGTTTATACACGTAATTGGTTACTAAAGGTCTATAGCACAAGAGACAAAACGTGCAGAGATGAATTGGGAGATGATGGTTCAGAAGCATGTATTAGATTTCCAGTGCTACCGGAATTTGCTCAGGAAAGTACTGTCAGCAATGCTGTGTGTGACAAAGGGGCTATCATTTGCCCGTGTCCGTCCACAGTCGAGTGTCCTGTACAGTCAGCTTTATTCGAAACTCAGACACCGTACAGCACTATGAAAGTTGGTTCTCAGCAAAATCTCGTATAACAAATTTTCGATCTATGTCTAAGTACAAACACACACATCCAACTATTCTTCACTCATGTACCGGAAACATAGTTCTGTGATTGCCACTATTAGGTGCATTTTCTATAGCCACTATATAACTGTAGGAACCATGTACACGGAATTCAGTGTTTATGACAAAGATACAGCTTCCAACATTATCGTGTGTGGTGGCACGTACATTTCCCGCTCAATTCTCTATACACCGTGGCATAGCTATTTTTGTTTTTGTGCCCGAGACGAGTAATTACAACGGGCCGTCCCTAACAGAAATTACGAATTTTAAAAAATCACAATTATTTATTGAATTTCTTGATGTTTTCCTCCATATTTTAAAAAATGTTGAGCGCAGAAAATCAATTTTCTTTTTTTATTTAAAGTATTCATTTTGCTGCACACTTCGCTGCCCCTTGGACTCTGCCGCCGGCGCGGCTGCACTACTCCCCCCCCCCCCCCCCCCAGCTACATCCCTGTATATACATTTTTTCCTTCAAGCAGATACCACGAATTCGGCTGTAGTCGGCGAGAATCACACTTCAACGTTTCCACATAATGTTCATGGAAGAAAATAAGTACATGTAAAAGAGTTGGAAAAGTCATAAATTACAGAGGACGGTAACGTATGACATATTATTGAAAGCACGTTCTTTTGAAGCTGGTGGTTGACTGTTTTGATGTTCATTTAATTACGTCAAATTATATCGATGATGGTGAGCAGGTAAGAACCTCAAAGACAGCTGTTGTGGCCTAGTTAGCGTACTGTTCATGCTCTCTGTTAGAAAAACTAAAGAAATACACAAAGAATGTTAATCAAGACAGGATGCAACTTGAAAAATACTCGAACCAGGTTCCTTCCAAATAAAACCTAGAAAGGTACACTCAACACTATGTTAGCAGCTGGTGTTTCTGTCTGCTGCGAATTATGAAGTATGTTATTCGGCGGTGCCTGCTCTTATAATCATGTTATACCCGGACTTAACACCACTGCTGCTTCCCAAAAGTACTCAGCAACTCTAAAATCCACCCCCCCCCCCCCTTTTCGTTACTCCATTCATTCTTCTGCCTTAACTTTCATTGAAAAACGGGTGAATCAGCTGCACTTAATATCACCATTTACAAATCGCAATTTTCTTTATTTATACAAACAATTTCATAATGTTTTTTACTTTTCACTCAAAAAGATGTACAATGTAACAGAAAATCGCGTACGTCATGGGATAGTACATCCAGGAGTTACTCACGTGTTAAGGATGCAGTACAACTATTATTTTATGTTATCACCATCATAATCAACTAAACATTTGGGAATTCTACTGGTTCGTTTCGGCTCCTAAATTATTATTTCATTTGCAAGACAAAAAATGCTTCTGCACAGCAAAAAAAATTACAGTTATTTTATTTTATTTTTATAATTATCTTCTGCTTTTACACTGGCTTTTCCTATAGAGTACGTATCGGGAACTTTGTCGGAATAAAGTTAAGTTTTATAGCCTATTTTGTTCACAACACACAAGCTGTCCTGTGTTTGCAGCAATTTCTCCTATTCTAGTTCCTACCTATGTTGCACCGAACCCACATTAGCACCAACAGCGGCTACACCTCATTTTTCACAAATGTCATATATCTGACAAGCTGTATCTACGTGCAGCCTTGTACTGCCGGCTGTTTGATGAGGATGGTCTGCAGCTCGCTGTATATTGTCGATACATGTAGCTTTTTCATAACGAGGAGGATACCTTAGCAAGACCTGCCACTGAAACTACTACCGAAACGACAGTTAAAATCGTCTTGTGATCGAATGATTTCCACCTCTCCTGTCTCAGTGTTTACAGATTTGATTTTTAAATCCGTCATTAATAATTCACATAAAAGTGCAGAAATCCAAATGGTGCAAGTCATGGAATCTACAAGCCGTTTATTTCAAAGTATTGCTGTTTTCGCCATTATTTCCTCCACGCAGTAAACATGTTTTGTATGTTAATTTTTCCAGTTTGTATCTGCGGCAGGGTCCCAATATATATAATGTTTTTTATTTCATACCTAAATTATGACTAATTATGCTGCTTTATTTACAGTATGATCCTTGTCATTACCATATATATTACACTTCCATTCTTTATGGGTTAACTTGATATGCTAACCAAGATATCGGGCTTAAAATAGTCTCAAATCGAGTATGTCACCACCACCTTCGTTTATTTTAATAAGAGAAATTTGTATTTGTGTTCTTTGTTTTTACATTAACTGTTACGTCAAATCCTGTGCCATTAACACCGAGCAGGAGACTAGTGGATTAACTGCTTAACGACTAAGTCAAAGTCACTGTAAAGAAAGACGGTCAATCAGTCCGTCTTGTGTCGAGCACCTCCTGGAGTTCATGACCAGATTTCAGGCTATGTATTAAATACTTCCTCTGTCAGTCTTACGGCGCCCTCTCTTACGAGAGTCAGGGTCTGTTACGTTGTCGTTTCATTTACAGTCTTTGTCGGTTTCGCATATTTACATATACAGTACACATATTCTGCAAGACTTAGAACTATGCACAGTATACAATACATAGGTGGCCTCTGTTAGTCCAGGCCCTGTACAGCAGATCATGCCTAGTCTTACCTAGGTTTTGCTAGAACGGCAGGTTCGTCACCTGAGCGGTCGCCAGCTTGACCGCCGCCAAGTTTAACACAGCTATACTCTCCGTGGTGGACTTCGCCTTGTCCAACGTTGCGAACATCTGCAATCTCATGATTTCGTACAACTTATGCTTGCTGCCTGCATAATTTTATGACAAAATCAAACGTACATAATTTTAACACCACATGAAAATCGCGGGTCGATGTGAGCCTTAGAAACTTGCCCCTTCGTGCGGAGAACCTTGCTTTGCAGCCGCTGTAATTCTAGAACAGGGGTGTCTACCGCAAATACCCAGGAGGGACAGGCATGTCATTATAGAAGTAGTACTCCTTTTATGGAGGGTTAATTTAATGTTAGCACTTAATCGCTCAATTTTGAATAGAGAGTAGACGCTAATAGATGTTCTGAAGGACTTTGCTTCAATGGTTTCTGTGCAGATTCTCCTTGTATTCCTATCAAAAATTACGAGATATTTCACATGCTTTACAAAAGGACCATTCCGTCCTTTCCATGTAAAGAGGAAACTCGGCCAGACTGTGTCCACGAGAGAAACAGATGGATATTAAGTTCGTGTTTTCGACCTTTAAATAAAGTTCCTTTTTGCTTTGGTGTATTTGAAGGGACAACCAAGCAAACCTAGCATCCGTTCTGGCTTGCAACAAAACCAAATATAACTGCAACTAATTTGCCGTTTATAGTCTTCTACAATACAACATTCACCACAGCCACTCTCATTTCATATTCATAGGACGTAGGCTAAACTATGTGTGTGTGTGTGTGCGTGCGTGCGTGCCACGCGCGGCCCTCATTAATGTGACGCTCTCCAAGTGTCCGACCATTTACGGAAAATAAGATACACACACAAGTTACCATCCGTTCAACGGAATATTCTGACGTCAGAATTACAAACATCAAGTTGGTACCGTATGACGCTACTGACGCTTAAAAGATTAACTGAGGTTCATACAAAGTTCTCTTAGTAATCTACAGGCGATGGCACAGTTTTGTAAACTTACACCAGTACAACTTGTTTTGTGCTGCACAACAGAAAAAAGCTACACTGCTATGTGACGCTTTTCTAAATGCTGACCTTCTGTCATTCACTTAACAAAGAGATACCATTCACTTGCCACTTCTGCCAAGTAAACAGTCAAATTCCGGCCACTGTGTACGGACATACGCAATTATCTAGCATAAAGCAATTCCACAAAATGAGCGTTTACGTCACTCGCTATTTAAGTTCAAATTGTGTTGGAATGTTGCGACTAACTTCACGACATTCTGACTGCCTTAGGCCGGATGTTCATAAAACATATTTTTGAAATTTGAAGCTTCTAAAGAAGCTTGCACAGACACGCTTTCTAATCAATAGTACGTTATATGGAAGTGATGGATTTTTACGGCTATGATCAACTCGTTGCATGAAACTTACCGAAGTATTTTACGTTATACATGTCCACAATGCGAATGCTATAAATATGAGTATGAGTATAGGATGTATTAGTAACAACGCCTTCAGTAAATTTTAATCTGAATTTTACATAGCAACAGCTCTTCTCCCCTGAAGAACAAGGCATGCGTGACATGTTTTTTATCAAATTACACGGCGTCACATCCAAGAAGAGAGCAATCTGCGGAGTCGCCGACATGACAATCTGAAATCTCACATTGTTGATACGTTTTCTTTCTCCACAATTAAACGGAATACGGATAACTCCCTTTATCTTTACTTTGCACGTCCTTACGAGATTAATCAAGCAATACTTCGGGGGAAAAAAGTTAAAAATCAGTTGCACACTTCTAGAACAGCCGATCGCCAGGCATTCTCCGACTACTCATAACAGAACTATGTCGAATTACCGAGCGGGAATGGAAAGCGATAACCCATGCAACTCATACTAAGCAAGAATCAGAATCTTAACCCGACTGCGGGACCCGCGGTGGTTCTAAGACTGGAATCGGACTGCAGGGAGAGGAACGACGACTGCACGCATGGAATCGTTAATATCAGCACAGCTAAGCAACTGGCATTTATTACAACGCTGCCTCTATTTGCGTTTGTTTTTACAAGGGCTTTACAATAAACAATTCTTGGCCGATGACGCCAATCCGCGGCTCCAAGGCACAATATTCGTCACTCTGCAAGTCTTTCTACAAAATAACGCGTATTCGTTTTTGAACTCCCCTGACCGTAAAGCAAGAAAAACTAACACCTGTCTTGCGAGCATACGGGATGTTTAAACGTATGGTCACGTCTGCACTACGGTAATTAGCATTAGGCAAATTTGCTAATAGTGAGACGTGTATAACCCTCCGACATAATTCATTAAGCTGAGTTTAACGTGCGTAAAGGACAAGACGAAAATTCAAGAATAGACAGACATTCCTCAATTTCAAACGAATTTATTCCGAGAACATGGTCACACTTGAAATAGAGATTGAGTCTTTTATCGAAATTTGACCCTTTCGTCCTCTTGGAGAGGCGATGAAATATAAACTGTAACACTAAGAGAACTAAGGGCTTAAAAAATCAAAGACTGAAGAGGTTAATGTAAAGAGGAAAAACACAGAACTAGAGGACGAAATACAGAAAGAGATAAAACTTTCCCCAAGCCTAAGCAGTCCAGACCTCTGTATCAGATTTAGTTCAATAGTCACTTAGGCCGCTTTATTCCCAAGGAGAGAGACGGGCTGTGCCTCAGAGCCAATCTGAACGTGGTGAACAGAAAAGTTGCCGACTCCACCGGGAATCGAATTCGACATTAGACAGTACAAACAACTGATACTTGCCGAAGTACGAGAAGAATAAACTCATGGCATTAATGACGACTACACAACAGAAAATGTAAAAGTGAGAAGAAAAAGCAGTAAGGTAAAGCAATAACGTGCTAGTAAAGCAAGGAAGGTGTTACGAGATACGAGCCTCTCCCATCGTCGTCATCAGCAGCAACAGGGTACAAGCCATTCCCAGGTTTGTTCCCTCTTCAGGGGTGTTGGGTCTCGCAATCTTTTCCTTGGTAGACATGAGTTTCTTCTGCCGGTCGGAATGTATACATACAATAACTTGGTAGCGAGTATATCGTTATTTCTTAACCTCCTGCAACTATAATCCATAATAATTTCATTTGAATTACATACATTTCGTGATAAGAGCCTCTGACTAAAGAAAATAAGAAAAATACGAAGAGACAGAAAGAGCAAGGCTGTGACAAAGGACAGGGGCTGAAAAAAGATGACTTTCGCACAAAATCTTACGCGAGGCACAGGGCTGTATTATAAGCTACCTACAATTTAATTTCATTTCATAATACCCGTTTGGAAAGCAACTTCCTACAATCACGACTTTCCTACAATTAATATTTTTTAAAGAAATGAGTCTTCATGAAACTTCAACCATACCTTCAACTCTCCCTGTTACGAGAAATGACACGTTACCCATGAATACTGTATAGGTTGAACATAAAGTTCCCATGAGACAACCTTATTTAGCAACTTAACCTTAATCGGGGCCTAGTTTGAATGACTCGAACCAGTGCTTATTAACATATTAATCAACACTAGATACAATGACGAGTGTTTACAAGATTCAAGATTTATTACAGTTTAAAGCGAGGCCTATATTACTTCTATGTCGCCACACAGGAGATGAAGAAAGACGGAGGCAGCACTTCATTACACTTTGCACTCAATGTGCATAGCAGTGATGTACCGGTTGTTTACATTTATGCAACAATAAGTAAATAAGCTAAAGATTAAGCCTAATTTACAGAGTCAGAATTAGTGACATTAATTCTGACACTTATTCTGAAGATGTTTGGGAATGTTCCTGTGTGTCTACACACAAATGTTAGCAGTTAACCGTAATACACGTAAGTGCAAGCAACGGATGCTTGCCGTTCCTGCTATCCATTCATAATCACATTGACATAAGAGAGTAACGTTTCCATAAAATTAGTAAAAAGGCGGTAGTGTTAGAATGCATTTAATGCAGCTCTGGTCTCTACACATGAAATATCAGCTAGATTAGTCGATGAAATACTAACTCCTAACTCTATCAAAAGAACGCCTAAAAATGTGACAGAAATTAAATTACACTTACACAAACAAAGAGAGCGTTTGAACCATCGCAAGCTTCTTGCAGTAACACATGGCTTTGCAAGTCGAAAACTGTAAGGTGAGGTATGGATTGGAGCCGCCACTTTACAAAGTTTTCTTTAAACATTTATCGAGGAGAGAGACAGAACTGTCTTTCTTTTTGTCATTAATCGGAAGTCAGACTTTTTCGGGTCAGTTGTGGGCAGAACGTATAAATAACTCCTATTACATACAACGAGAATAAAAAGAACTCAAGCGTAGGGTAGCTCGTAGGAGGTTTCATTTGTAGTGCGGAAGGTAGCAAGGTATGGGCGTCAGGAAAGCTACACATCAAAGACATCATTCGGATTGCCGATGTCATACACGTAGGTGCGCATTGAAAGATCTGTACTTTGACGCATATAAATATACCCGTGTTTGATACAGCGGCCCCTTTATTCATCTCATCATTTAAGTCTTGATCAAAAATAAAAAGAATCCTTCCTCAGCACCTAATAGATACCACCCAGTCAATAAATCCCAGCACTTGATGAAATCCAAAAGCTCATTATCGTGTTCATAAGAAGACGCCACTGACCCAAATAAATCCATTCCACATCCACCATGATTTTAAGATCTATTTTAATAATATCTTTCCATCTAGGCCTAGACCTTCACAGCGGTCTGTTTCCTTTAAGCTTTCCAACCAAAACTTCCTATGCGTTTTTTCTCCTTTCCGCAAAATGTTCAAATGCTGAAATAAATTAAGCTTTATCATCTTATGACGTAAGCATTCTGAAATTCTCTACACGCTTCCTTTCTTGTACAGCGAAATCAAAAAGGCTACGGTCAGGCCTACACTTCTGTCTCTAGTCATGTCAAGAAGAACAGGAGGTTATTAACTACCCAACTGGAGGAAGAGTCACCGTCACGCTCCGGCTGTCCTTGTTTCTGGCGAAACTATCCAGTTGCCTATATAAAACAGGGTGGCTAGACATGAGATTGAGGAAACGGATAGCAGCATTCCTACCAGGAATTAGGCATGTACCTCGATCATCCATACCGAAAGGATTATGCCTATATCTCGATCATCCTTACTGAAGCAAATTGAATTAACGAAATGAAACACCATTCTTGCATTACGATTTTAAAGCACAACTTTATCATTCTTTCCTTTTCTGAATATTACTGTTATGTTCAGAACAGCTGTGCACCGAACGACACTCCAACAGTCATATCTACGACGGTGACAAAATCTCGCACAGGTGTGTACTTATTTGCATCTGAGAATCGACTCCGTCTTAGTGTCAGGCTGCAACAGCGAACTTCTTATTACGGACTATGCTAAAACAAATTGCATTACAGCGAAAGAAGTCAAACGAGCGACTAAAAGTACTACGGTATCAACAAAGTCTACGTCGGGAAATACTGCATGAATTTAGAAGGCGCACTTTCTAGTTATGACACTTTGGCTCTTTCACACAGTAGCAAAAAGCATACTACATAAAATACTGAAGAAAAATTGTAACAGATTGAATAAAATTAGTTACAACAGGACGGCGAAAAGTATAATAATAAGAATGAAGGACTAGAGCAGAGTAAAAGTTGCAGACTGCAACACAAAAAAAAAAAAAAGATTTGACAGCGACAGAATAACAAAGGAGCCAAAATTAAACTTCTACCTAAATTCGACATAACACAGAAATAAAGGCAACAAACCGAAATACAAGCATTCAAAATTAAAAGTAAATGTTGCCCCTGTGCATGCCATAAAGGTATATGGAGGACTGGAGATACAGTTCCACTCATTCTTAACCTCGACAACAGACGGAATGATTGGCAGCTCGTAGCTTAGCACCTATATCGATACGCTTTGTTACTCCGGTTTAAAATCGAAAATTAATTCCAACTATCTGACCTTCAGGTTGAGTTAAGCGATAATACAATTTTTATCAAGTCCCTGTTACTAAATTATTCCGGCAGAAAACTTAAAGCCAAGGGTTCATTGTCATATTCTGACTAACGTGCTATTCGACTGAGGGAACTCCAAAATCGGAAACAAAGATTTCCAATCGAATCACTAGGATCTCCACAAATATACGTCCCACTATCTCCGTTGCGCATTCTGAAGAAGACTAACTTCCATGGAGCACAGTCCTTAAGCGAAAGTCACTGAGCTGGCCAAGAAATTTACCGTCTTTTATGGCACCCGAGAATTCATGCCGTGTTCACAACAGCCTGCCACTCGTCTCTATCCCAAGGAAGAAGCCAGTCCACACCCTCCTGTCCTAATTCGTTAAGATCCATTTCAATGTTATTCTCTCATGTACACCTAGGTCTATCCCATGCAGTCTCTGTCCTTTACGTTTTGCTGCTACAACACTGAATACTTTCTCATCCTTCCATGTGTCTAACATACTCTACTCATATCAACCTTCTCAATCTGACACTGCAATGTGATTTCGTAAAGAGCACAAATAATGAAACTCGTCATCATGCGAGTTCCTCCCGTCTCCTGTTACTTCCTCCCTCTTAGATCCAAGTACCCCTTCTCAAACAATCTCACTTTCAAAGTGATACAAAACAGGAGACAAAATGTAGGACTACAGTCACATATCCGAAGAGAGGTCTCGGTTATCCGCGGTGGATTCTGTGACAAGGGGATGATGGAACATGGTCAGATAGAACGGTATTCATGCTGTCACCCTTAAACTAATGCTTTGTCATTCCACTTCATATCGGTTTTAAATCTGCTTAATTGGCACGTGGCTTATAATCATATATTATTCTATAACTGCCGAAGCACATACATTTAAATTTCTTTACATGTGCAACTGGCTGACAAGATTGCTCTGTGATTGCAGTTTTTACCCTTTCGTTTTTTTCATCATTATTCACTCGTATAAATTTTAACTTCAGATTCGAATCCAGAAATATCGTTGTTATGTCGATGTAAAAACTAAAATAGAAAGACTAAAGACTAAGACGACACTCAAAGCCCATTCGCAACTTAATTTATAGGCTCGAAAATGTAATTCTTGTGCCATCCTCTTATTCTCGTATACAACAACCCTATTAATTGCATAGTGTTATTTCAAAAGCACCAATTGTACTACACCTTTTACCCGTAAAATGAGTCTGCTGTATACAGATGTGTTGAACAGTAAGACAGAGGTGGTTCAGTTCATTCTGTACGTGCCAGTAGCCAGGCGTCTGAACAGTATATCCACGAACCTGACAGTTCGTATAGAGATTTCACTTCGCTCGTAAACTTGCAATTTGTGCTGCTTACGTAGTTTTCTTAAGTAAGTTCAGGACACATGCCGGAGTGTACTTTAAAGATCAAGAGCATACCTCAGATTTACACCCAAAATACCTACACTATGTAGGACTCTTGGGGGCCCCTTGCGGTTTTCTCTGCTCATTCCCGGAGAGTGTCATGACATTATTTTGGTTATGAATACTTCATTCTTTCTGTCTGCCGATTTATCATATTTAATCAATCTAACATAAATCACTCCATGATCCACAAGTTTTGTAGGTGATGCATCATCCATCAATCATTCTTGATACAGGACAAAGAAGCACAAGGGTTTGAAAACATACTGGCTTAGTATAAAGGTCTAGCTTCTAATAAAACTGTATTCTGGGTCGATTTAGTTTTTTCATCCATTCTTTACTGCGGGGAACTTATACTTAAGATTGCAATTTCAGATATTCTAAACTAGCAATGTTGAACTGTATCTACCAGCCATTTTCATTACTGACAAAAACTTTCAGATTTAGACTGTTAAATCACGTTCCGTTCCGATCTCTAAATCTCGTTTTTTTTCTTCAGGAATCAGTTTTATAAATATTTCTACGTATTCATTGACGGACATTACTTAAAGATTCCTCCATCACCTGCATCGGAAAGGGATTTAGAACTGAATGTCACCAAGTGCGCCTTCCGTTTTTTCTCCTTCAGTGACTACGGTAAAAACGAAGTATTTATTCATTTTGCATCGGTGGCAAATGTTCGCTTCAAAGTCACTACTGTGGACCATATGCCTAAGCCGAAGACTCAATGGTACATGCAGTCTTCAAAAGGTCACACAGGCGAGCCGGACTCCGGGCAATGCAGGTTTAATTTATTTGAATGTTTGACAAAATACAGATAAAGCTACTTATTTTTATAGATGATACATATAAATAAAACTGAAAAAAGATTACGCAAAATAGTTACGACTTTACAACCTCGAGACAGATAAAGTGGCCGCGGGCCAGCTGGCAAAAAGGCATTCTGGAAACACTGGAGATAAGTGATTTACAAGAAGGAAAACAGGGCAGAGAAACGGTGATATAGAAACAAAATACATCAACAACATTACACACCAAGAAAACAAAAATCACAAGTATAAAGTTTTACAAAACATTTTCCTCAGAAATGCATGTAACACAGGCACAACTACCCTTTACAAAGAGTTCTTAAAATACAACACTGCCCGATCTTGCTTATGTGATCATTAGTATTCAGCAGCTCAAGACACATCGAAGTATTTAAACTGCATTGTGCGCATGCAGCTACATAAACAACTTGCTGCATTGCACTAATACACTGTAACTTCGGACCACGTATCTGCCGGCCGAAGTATTCATAAATAAGCCTAAACTCATACAAAAGGAAAACTATTTATTATTATTTGTTCCCTCCTCAGGTGTTACTTAGTTAATCTAAATTATAATTACACGTTATAAGGAAGTAATTATAAATACTGCGAACAATTATTCTTACACCTAAGAAATCTGCGGACAACGTAACATGCCCCAAGCAATGCTGCCCTTGGGATGGTGCTGGAGATGCATTCTATCAAATTTAGACAGTTCAAACTCTTGCGCAGGGTCTTCGGCACACCAGTTGGTAGCAGGACTGTTGGTACTACTGTCACTTGTTCCACACCCTGCAGCTGATAATTTAATAAACTAACTTAAATACTTCTGAACTTCACCTTAACATAAGATTTCAATATTATCGGTATTAGGGACACTCATATAATGATGTAATTGTTTACGTGTTGTGAACTACTGTAACGTCATATCTATTGTGTTGTACTGCTTCAACGGTTATCAGTGTTCTGTCCCGGTAAATGTAATAGCTTCCTATTCCGAAACACCTTTGGAGTATTTATGGCATGGGATTGATACTCTATGTTCTTTGTCAAAAAAAGATTTCCCGCTGTATAGGTTTAGCTATATCATCATGCCTGGTTACGTATTTAATTGACACTAAAATCATGCAACCTGACGTAACACATTGTAAGGTTTCCTTTACCAGACCATATTTTCTGCACATACCGTAAAATGAGTGGATCACTAATATGAACCTGCCGTAGTTGAATATACCAATAACCTAAACTTGTGTATTTGCCATAAAGATCTCAGTTCCCGGATATTGTCCCCTTTGTTTAAAGCATGCGTTACACGCAAATTTGTGCACTTCAGATTTGCATAAATCATAGGTATGCCGACCAAGGAATGACTTTTGTTTGCATGCCAGACTTTTATCTTCTCCTGATCTTACTAGTTTCAAAGGCAAATAATCTTACCTTGCATACTTAACAGTGTTTAGTTACAACAGCCAGTACAGGCGGCTCTCAGAAGTTCTGAAATATTGTACTTTCGGAAAACTAAAAAAAATTGTTTGTGATGTACATTTGCAACGTCTATAATATCTCATCCGCAGTCACGTCTGCAGATTGTTTCTCTTTATACGATGGAACGAGGAGGATATAGTCTGTATTCGGTCAATGTTCGTATATACAGTTATTATTTTAAACTAATAAGCAAAGCTGTCTCGTTACATGCCAAGCAGACACAGACGGGAGGTAGAGGCACAGCTCTACCCATATTCGACCTCAGCACTATAAAGGGGTGGGTGGTCAACGTCACGCTCCGGTCGTTTTAACCCGGGGAAGAGACCCGGTACCCATGTACAGAAGGATGGGCCTCGAACCCGGTTCGGATCGGTCCGGAAAATCTCGCCCCTGCTGGGGTTCAAATCCCGGATAGTCCAGCCCGTAGCGAGTCGCTATACAAAAACATAAAATGCACACATGTTTATTGCTCGTATTAAATTTCTTATGTTCAACTTTGTTGTTGTCTTGTTGTTGCTGCTGCTGCTGTTGCTGCTGTTGTTGTTGTTGTTGTTGTTGTTGTTGACTAGCAAACTGTCAGAAACTGGGTTCCCGTCTCTGGTCGTGCTCAGCTGGCGCCTCCCACTGATCGGAAAGAAATTCAACTTCGCTGTTAAGCTTCATAAATAGAAGCCAGTAATACCCAATAAAGGACATGCTCCCGTGAAATTCGTCACTCAGTCATTCCGTTCATTTTTTAATTTTTCGTCTGCATAAAAAATAGGATTATAATATAAACTGTCATTTTTCAGCCTATGATTCTAAATCTATGGTTCTGGGCACACAGCACATTAACAAACATCATAAACTATTTCAAAATTGAGTATCGAAGAGAATATTACGAATCAGAAACGTACGCGAAAGGAAAGCAGCAGTGCTAACCACTAACACACAAACCCCATCCCGAATTTTACCATAGGAAGAGTCCAAATAACCGTTGATCATTTGCGGGGTTCACGAAACTGAGCACAGCATTCTGAAAGGAGCATCTGTCTATAAAACAAGATGCATCGTCGTCTAACTGGGATCAAATGTCACATCAAAAGAATTCGTCCCGGCCGCCAAAAGCGAAAGGAAATGACGCTGAATTTAGCCTTCACAGCATGTGACGGGTATGAATAAATTATTATTATTATTATTATTATTACTATCATCATCATCATCATTATATCTTACCGACAGCATAAACTTTGGATCAAACGGAGTGTCGTTACTTTAGGCCTGAGTTATGACCAAATTTAACACGAGGCTTTTTCAAAATTCCGCTGTAGCAGGGATAAATAATTATTTTTACTCCTGCGTCAGATGCTACTTTTTAAAAAATATTGCGTGCATGATATACTAGTCAGAAAACTTCCTTACTGAAAAATTGTTAGTTATCTATCTCTGACTAAAGATGCTCGAAAGTTTTTTTTATTCGTCGCCATTTAGTATTTGTAATTAATCATACGTCTAAACCTGTGGTTCCTACCTAATTCTCATGTTATGGAATTCGATGATTCAACCTCGCTGTATCAAATTCCGTTATTTGTCACAATTCTGAACTAGTTCGATTCATGTAGCACGCTCGCAGCCTATTTCTCCAAGATCCATTCTAACAGAATTATCCCATCTCCTCCTCAGCCTTCCGAGCGGAAGCTTTCCAAAGGGTTTCCCCATTAAAATGTATGTATTTCGTTCTTAAAGTCTGAGTTATATGTCCAGTCTCCAGTGCTTGCTGTTGACTACCCTAAAAAGACTAGGTGTAAGGTAGTTGTACCTGTGCTCAAACACGACGCAGTGAAGATGCATGAATTAAAAAGTTCAAAATCAGTAAATACATTCTGAAGACTGTAGACTTAATTTTCTTTAGCAGTCTAACAGTTATGATTTCAATACAGGCCTATTCCACGAAACTTTCTTTCAACCTGTCGCCCGATCACTCCACGTTATAGACCTACTCAGCACTAGGTTCCCTTGGCTTAAGTTCATCTTCTCTCCTTCCCCACATCCTTGAGTCTCACAACCTTCAACCTGCCAATTTACTTCTTCCCATAAACCAATATACAACTACTACAACATGGCGTTACTTTTATGACGCAGTATCACCAAAGCACAGTGCAGCAGTAGCACAGAGTATTCACATACACCGTAAACCGAACGATTCGTATGCAGAACAGGTATTTTCTTTTTCACTGCTGTGATGCAAAGTAATGTGAGAATCTCAAATTTTTCGCGGTGCTTTTGGTTCCGACTTCGTGTAAGTAGATTATTATCTGTGGCTATACAGCCCAAATCGGGCCTAGACCGCCTCGTTTTGAGGTTTCTAAATCACACACACACAACTCAAGGTAGGACTCCCCTGAACGAGTGATCAACCCATCGCAGAAGCCGCTACCTCCACAACACACAATAAACACAAGAGACGAAAATTCATACCCTCAGCGGGATTCGAACCCACAATCCCAGAAATCAAGCGGCCGCACACCTACGCCTTAGATCGCACGGCCACCGGGATCGGAAATTAAATTCTTACGTGATTAAAAAAGATGACAAGCAAATCGTGTAAATACATGCTATGCTATGTACTACGCTAAACAATAAAAAACTGACTGCTGTACACTAACGATAACAAAATACCTCTGGCCGCACAAAGACTGGTTCACGGTTTAAAATGCTGATCGAGGCATAAATGTGTGCGCGCGCGTACATTTCTCCAAGCCATATTCTCTCACTTGTCTGCATAAGGATTTTGAATATCTTCTGCAACACAAGACGCTAATCCTCTTACCGGACTGCAATAGGAACGAACAGTACTTAATGGGCTCAAAGTAACTGAGTTTTTGAGTGCATTTTCAAATCTGATACATCCAACATATTCGTTGTTTCAGAAGACACACATGTGTCTGTCTCCCTTAAGCTCAATCGAAATTATTCAACACAAGGTCTTGAAACGCTCAATTTAAGTTCTTTAAAATAACCGCACTCACGTTCTTTTCAAGCAATGAGTACTTCGCTGACACAAACAACACTCAGTCGTTCCTCCACTAGATACACGAGTGGCACATCTCCTAACTATAAACCTCCAACACCCCTACACATCAACACGAAACCTTAAGGAAACCACAATAAGCGTACGGGCTGAGAAGAGCATCTTTAAAAATCAACAAAAAAATCTTACCACCTCTTGGAGGCAACCACTTTAATCTCGCAGTCTATTATACATACATATCAAAAGGAGGAACTTGGAACAAGTCTTTAACAGAAATATTGCACTAAACATATCACATAATTTTAATAAATTATTTAATACATAATTGGATATTAACGTAACACAGTTTCGGCCAATAACTACAATAAAAACCCACTTAAACAATGTAAGATTGAAACCTCAACCATTTTAATTAGCCATAAAGACTGAATGAATGACTGTATAAGTGCGCTTGTCACGCATATTTTTAGCCTGTGCCTGATGATGGCTTGTGAATAAACCGAAACGTGTAGCACCCTCGACAATAAAAATATTTTCTAACTACACCTATGATTGACGGTCCTTTCATTCATCTGTTTGCTGAAGCATCACAATAGAATGTCTTACCCCAAAATTACCCTCAGTATGCAAAGATTACACATATTAATTATATGTTCCGAATAACACAACTTCAAGAAATAGCTTTTATTCTATTTTATTCACTACGACATGTTTCGGCTCATATTCAGGTAGCTGATCTACAATTGCCTAAAAGGAACTGTTAGGTAGAGGCCTCTGCTTCACATATACTGTGTACAATATCCATTAATAAAATATTATTCCCAATAATAAACTAGTAATAAAGTGATTAAAATTAAATTTCATATTATTCTTACCGTGCATTGTCACTGATCAAACACACAACACTCAACCAACACAAGCACTCTAGTTATTTTTTAGATATTATATATTACAATCTCTGTAAGCTAGTCCAACATGTTTCGATCCCCTCCTGGAATCATCATCAGGAACTCTTGTGGGAGTATAAATTATACAAACAAAACTAACAATATAAGTACATGCTAAAATATAAAATGTATAAAAGATACTTAAATTGTAGGCGATCTTTCGTGGTGGATCCCTGGTCTGTGTACAGGAAATAGGTTGTTTATATGCGGATGGATATGTCAGTACTGTCTTATCACATGTACTTCCGGTACATGTGTTCACTTTGTGCGCTTGTGCCAAGAACGTTTAAAGTGAAAAGGCGTGGCGCAATTTGAAGATGTCTTAAGTTAAAAGGTATAAATTCACAACCTTTACGCACCGACACAGAAAATTTCATGTTATAAGTAAATCCAGAGTCTTGAAAAAAAAACTCCAGCAAGCTTCCTGTCTACATAGATCACTTCTTTCAAGATTTTGGAAGTAATGTTTTGTGCGTTAAAATATGTCAATGTGCAGACGGTTCCTTCTCAAAATAGTTAAATAATAATGTAAACTCTTACTTTCATATCGGTGGAAACGTTCCCATGATTTTGTTTCAAATTTGAACCTACCTCGCCTACCTTACCTATTACAATTATGCCTCCATTCACAATATTTGTCTGTTTTACTGTTTAACTATCACAGGTACTAAGAACTGACGTCAATATTCGGCCAAAATATGAAAAATAATTTTCTACTGAAACGTTATTTTGTCCACATTTACTTTTCTCACCCCACAAACAAACTCCGCAGCAAGAGTTCATTATTCAGAGTAACAAAAGACCGTCTTGAGTTTCACGATAAAGGAACAAGATATTATTTTAAACGTAATGACAGATCTGACGTCTCCGTGCGGTCTTTCACCCCGTTTTTATTTCCTAATAAATTGCGTCCTATAAAATATAAGCAGAATGAAACAGAAGGGGACTTCTATTATTGCACAAAAAATTGTCTGTCGTCAGAGCTTCCACTGTCAAGGCACAATCCGGATGCACGGACAACCCTCATCATACATACAAACTAGTTCCATTCACCAGACAGCAACAGGATATGGTAGTGACGTCACAAAAATTATGTGAGTATGGAGATACGTATTATTTTCCTCGCCTCCCAACAAATTATCTCCAGTGTCTCTTCCCTCTTAGATTGCAGAAGAATGGAGTGACATTAGGAGCCCCCGACTGATACACAGACTGACAGACTCTTGCTGCAGCCTGATCACGCTGTGCTGCGTCGACATTCATGTCAGAAAAGAATTAATTCAGAAGGTGCGACATTTTGAATCGGTATGAGAATTTTCGGTTTGTAAAAATAGGAAAGAATTGAGGGGTAAAGTGACGAGGAGCTCGTAATTTAGATTAGTGAAAATTACGAATCCTTATGAGGCCTACACTTGCGTGTATTGTGATGGTTTTGTATGTACTCGCAGATGCGGATGTCGCGTTTGGTGTTCAAAATGATGTCAAACGCTGTTGCTCCCAATTTTTGTAGTGGAGATGGATGGTCGGAGAAACCTTCTGCTTCGATTTTCATGATGGTCTGCCGTGGATACGGAGGCAGCAGGTTCCTACAGAACTATCAACGTGATAACTTCAAATGTCACTTACATTGGATAAAATACTCCAGTACACAGAACTATTTGGGGTGCGCGGTGGCGCAGTTGGTTGAGGCACTGCGCTACAAGCCGGAAGGTGGTGGGTTGGATTTCCGATGGGTCATTGGGATTTTTCACTGACTTAATCCTTCCGGCCGCACTATGGCCCTGAGGTCGCCTCAGCCTCTAAGAGAAATGAGTACCAGCAGTATCTCCTGGGGTAAAGGTGGCAGGTGCGTAGGGCTGACATTGCCACCTTCATGTGCCGATTGTCTAGAAATTCTGGAGCCTCAACCTCCTGGAACCCTAAGAGTCTGTCCAGGCCTGTACACGGATGGCTTTTATACAGAACTATTCAGCACGGACATTCGGGATGGAATTGTAAAGATTCGCATAGGTAAAGAAGGAACATATGTACGGGCTTACGCGTTACGAAAATATCTAGTACTTGCAGGCAGCAATCTTCTGAATGATGTAACACCTTTTTAGAAATTTCCCAAGGTGAATGACGTTGCTGACATGTACCTAATTTATAACTCGTCAAAATAAACAAAAATTGCTAGGGATAACTGACGTAAACAAGCGCCTCCTACGCAACTCAGCCCCCAGCCAGATCCCCATCCAGCAGGAACCAGGATGACAAGCGAAAAGCGGGACAGCTCCTTCCCTCGCCTTCGTCATCCTCATCACAGTCATTACAACCAAGCAAACAAACTATGAAGTTTGACAATTTCATAGGATTCTGACGACGTGTATCACATTTGGAACAATTCTCTGTTTAGACTTGACCATCGCCCGTGTTTAAAATAAAAATAACGCTAAGTGTTGGTGACAAGATCGGTCAGCTACTAAGTTGGCCCAACAAGCAAAGTTATCATGGCTTCTTATGCATTCAATATAATCATGTACAAATTTCGTCTTGTTCTTCACCTTAACTTTGATCTCTGGCTTTACTTGCAATACTTGCTTCTTTTTCTGTCTTGGGTTTTGCTCTTGTCTTGATTTGGATTTTGTTTTCTCCCTCTACTTGGCCATTAGGCTGTTCATTCAGCACGTACATAAATAAAGAATTGTTGCTGTTGTTATCATTATCATCATCACTTTCATTATAATCTTCATTACTGAGTCTGTTATGCTCCTTCATCTATAATTATTTGATGAGTTAAGGCAAGTATGATCACTTCATATTCTTTTTTATGCTTTAAGATCACTGTTGTATATTTTCCTCTATTTTCACTTAAATACTTGTATAATGTACTACAAGTAAAAGTTGGCAGTGTATTCATTTAAATAACTTTATTAAAGCAGCACGGATGTTTTTTAAAGAAAAATGTTTGAAGACGTTTGGGGCATAGAATTTTTAAGACACCGGGTTGGTGGGACATGGAAAAGGTTAAAAACACCCTGGTATTTCTGCTTCGGTCCGACCGGATCCTCATTCTTGATAACAGAAGTGTAATGTTACACAGCTATGCTTTCCGTCCAGTACTAGTTGACTTGATAGCAACAGTGCGTGGAACGCAATGGAAGCCTCATGTCCGGCTGAACGTCCGGCAAACAAACAGGTTTGCAGGGGCTTTCATTTCGACTCTGTATCCTTCATTGGTCTTGAAGTTCATTGATTGTAGAAATGCGTGCATATTCACAAAAATAAACAACTCAAAAGAGTAGGAAATTGTGATGACAAATCTTATCAGCAAGACCAAACAGCACACGACTGAACCCGTTCCATCTTCAGTCACTTCAATTAAAACTGTCCCTCCTCTTTAGCTAAGAATTAGTTTGCAGTGTAAGACTTGAGGTGACTATGAAGATTGATATATTTTGAGATGTGACGCCGTACAGTCTGGTAGCAGAGTAACGGAGTTTCAGAGAACCCTACTGCCCCCATCATCAGATTACATGTATCCCAGACACTCTACAACTTCTGTACACTTCTACCAGTCTACACGGAGTCACATCAAAGAGACCGCACTTCGTGTGTCATATTATTCTCCTAGCCTTGTGTTTAAGTCTTTTAAACAAAACACTGTTTACGCTCGTAGTTTAATGTACCCAATGTGTGATACGACAGCCCCGTCCGTCCATTTCAGCCTTTTTATTTAATAACGCTAACAACACCGAATAAGGAGTGAAGATTCTCATTACATAATTTCCTCCGGCTCTCTGTTGCTTCATCTCTCCTAGCGTCTGGACGTGTAAGAACAGTGACAAGAGAACGGACACTCAAGTTACTGCATGTACATTGGTACTCAATGCCAGCTAAATCGTTTCAATTAAAAATATATTTTGCGCAGTAAATGCAGCACATTTAAAAAAAAACCAACATCGGACATCACAAATCAAGGCGCAGATCATAAATGCAATGCGAGGTGTCCACGTCACCCAGACAACATTGTACTGATTCTAACTGTAGCTCTCAGTTCTACGCCAGACATTGCATGAATCCATAGCCAACAGCAACATCGGTACTGAACCTGTTCTATATGACAGAGACATAAACACCGTACATAATCCAGCAGTGCTGTACAGTCACGTCAAATATCCGCCAGACTGAGTCTAAGTCTCTCAAATTTAAATTATAAGTACTCGCGTCGCTCCAGCCATCTAGGCCGAAGCATATCACCGATTACATCAAGCCAGATATGTAGTACCTCAACATCAAACATTTTGAGCCCACTTTCTAAGAACTGTGCAACTTGTAAGAGCTCACAACATCAATAACGTGCCAACAACATCACTTGGTCCTTCTGTCTGACTTACAGTGATAGTAATCAGTAGTGAATATAGAAATAAATAACATTCTTTTACCTTCTTGCTCCTCCCCCCCCCCCCCCCCCCCCACCAGTCAGGTATCTAAAGATTATAGGCCTAAATATGCCTGTTAAATTCCCCTTGGAACAGATCATCGTACCGCCGAACAGGCAGGCCTCACAGCCCTTCTCAATGTCGTGGCATATTACAATTCCATCCCCAAAGATAGCTGCACTTACAGTCGTCTAACCCGCAACCCTTTACTTTACAGACTGAGCTAACACGGATTCAAAATCGGTACAATTCAAAATTCACATGTTGTTATCCTAATGCTACAAGTATGTACATTACTTTGAATATATTAAGTTCGTGACAGTGAAGTTCAAGGATGGGTTGGAAACTTGACACAAATTTGTCATCGGTCATGCGTCACAAAATTTAATAAACACGCGAAATGATTTACGGCTTTATTCGGGCCAGGTGACAATAATTTTCTTCGCTTCAGCAATATTGTTGCCTTTAATTTAATATCTTCACGGTAATAAAAGACCATCGGCCTGTTCAGCGCTTGTTTCGTGCTTGTGCGTAAAGGTGTAAGCCTACTGTGTTATTTACAACCTGCGTCGTCCGAAGGTTTCATCCTGTCTCGTATTTTAAAATACCACTTGACATTTATTTAGGCGAACAGTTTAAGGAACAAAGACCTCGACCGCAACCATGACTGATAGCTGCATTCGTATTACATAACCAACACCTGACAAATTACGACGAACATAACTTATCACTGCTGAACATTTAATAAACTTTTAAATTACGCTGGCATATGAAAGAAAAAGAATGCACAGCATCAACAGTATAATCAATACATCGGATTAATCCGAGTTAAGTCCCTTTCAAACCATTTGGATATTATGTTCCTCAAGGTTCATGTTGATCTATGCTGCAATCCACTTTTCAGTTAAGTGGTATGGTTCCATGAAATTGTTCCTACAAAACTGTAAATATTATATACATCGTATACACATTATACATCCAACCTGTAGCAACCATTTTTTCTTCAATTAGCTGATCAATTTTAGGTGGATAGTAAGCACACAAATAAAATGAAAGCCACCATTATGTAATTTTCCTGGATTCAGAGTTTTGTTTTCAAAGACTTTCAGATTCTGTTCTTCCATCAGAATAACATCAGATTTCTCAACCTTACAAACCAACAGCAGCACAGTTCTACAGCTTGTTGCATGTACTGTACTTCTAGTAACGCATACATTTTTCATGTTACTTTCAAAACGTTTTTTACACATTGTTTCGTGTGGTTTCATCCAAACAATCTGCTTTAGAACTATGTCGACAAGTCTAGTTCGCATACGCTTATTCCAGCATGGTTTATTCAGCTATTCTTCAGCTCGCAGCTCGTCTGTTTCCCCGCAGAATTAATTCTGAGATAGGAAACCCTTTCGGCACGGTTATTTTCATGGCTTCAGCCTATCACAAGATAACACAAAAGAACCAGGAAAGGCACGTCTAGAGCAAGATTTCAGGTTGAGCACCGAAAATCAGGCCATCTGTGCGGTTGTTGAGGAAATGCCCAGTAATACCTGCATTTCGAGATTTGTTAGGTGCTTTTAAAAAATGCCCGCTATCAAATACAATACCCCCGAATTGACATAGGGCATTACTACTGGCATGCCCGTTGAAAATTCAATAGTAAAATCTGACAACTCATATATCCCTGGAAATTCGGCTTTAACGAATAGGCAAGGCAGCTTAATCGACTTATTTACACTTTCCACTTCCGTAGTCCACTTCATTACTTCAGAAAGTACTTTGGGTCTGGAGTCTGGGTACATTTTGCCAATTAGTTTCGTCAGTCCCATAACGAAACACATGTAAGGCCTGTATTTATGCGTGCGTGTGGGAAGAAGTAAAAGCTAAAAACGTGGAATACACGCTGAAATTACACTGAAACTCAAGTTTCTCTCGGGCGCTATTCTCTTTCAGAAATTACATGAAAACAATCCCATTTATCATGTACTGTACAGTTCTTTCTCTAAATTCTCTGTAAAGATTTTCATTAAACAACACTGATGTTGATATAAACACGTAATTCCGAACATCTCCTACTCTCCGTATTACAAATTTTTCGCTGCTGTCGGCTATAAATATACTAATTACTAGGCCTATATTATTAAATAGCAATTATACAAAAATACAGATGCCCTCCAAATACTTTTCAAAGCAGTAACTCACGCCAAGAGGCCGTGCCATGGCTCAGGCGGTTAGTCGCCGGCTTCTCACCGCGGAGGCCCGGGTTCGATTGCCGATCCCAGGGGCCCGTGCGGTCTAAGGCGTGGGTCTACGGCCGCTCGCTTACTACGATCGTGGGTTCGAATCCACCGGGGGCATGGATGTTTGTGTTGTGGTAGATGTATGGACGATAGCATGAAACATAAGGTGACATGCAGGACAAAAAGGACTTCAACAGTACAAATGGATCAAAGGGGAAAACCCAGGAATTAAAAAAAAAAAAAAAAAAATCCCGGGTCAGTCCATGTGAGATTTGTGGTGGACAAAGTGACAGTGGGACAGATTTTTCTCCGAGTTGTCGGTTTTCCCCTGTCAATTTCATTCCACTGGTGCTCCGTTAATTGTAAAACTTGATAAAAAAAAACTGCTCATCTTCATCACAGGGGTTGCACAAGAAGCCTTAAGGCTGCGGTGCGTCCGTAGCATCTGCTGCGGGGCCCTTCACCACGCAAGAAAAAAACTCACGTCAAAGTCTTATGACACTGAGCACGATCTCTTTCAAATAGCGTAAAAACAGCTTCACAGAATAAGTGTTGCTGCTATGAATTCTAAAGCTAAATACTTTCAGACCGCGGTCGACACTATGCTATACACTGAAGCCTACGTCTCCCTGCCGTTCATTTATCCCATGTCGTGGTGTTATGATATGTAACTAAGACTGCAATTTGGTTTCCATGGAAACAAATAATAAACCGATAAACATCCCAATAAACAAATCATGCCCTGCTTAGATTACATAACGAAGAAATTTTTGAATTTAGTGAAGCATAACGATGGTTGGTAAATATTAAGTCTGATTCTGGAATACGTGCCATTAAAGACAACCCATAGTGTACTCAACGACGACTTTCTATGTGAAGGAATTGTACAACGTCATATGGAAGATTTGTTTCCGAATGATGGATTGGAACGTATGTGAAAGGAAGCGGCCGTCGCCTGTTTTAAGATATTGGACCTAAGTCTGCGTTCATCAGACAGGACTGCTGAAAACTATGAAGACCCGCAGTTACAACAGTCGGTCTTCGAGTCGATATTAGAACTCGGAATCCCCCAAATATAACATCCGGTGAATGCATTCTGCTATTTAGGAATATGTCCCATAATCATATTCCTGCCAGACACCGCGTTATTTCTTTAAGAGCTGATGCACATATACAGGCTAAGCGCGTCGTTATTTGGCAACTAGACGTATGATTTGAGTGTTAGGTAATCGATAACAATATTTCTGGGAAATTTCAAAAGTGGGAGATGAAGGTCTCACATAGGTCAATTTTACTGACGAAATTCATCAGCTGCAGCAAGATACCGAGTGGCTGCTAAAAGGGTGGATATTCAAACAACATCAAGGCCGCATCGCAATTTCGTGCAGTCGGATAACAACCTGAAGCCTCACACATAATTAGAACCACACAGACAATTGTTTTGGTGTTTAAGCATCTGCAAACAGAAAGCGAGTTGCACCAGTCAAGCGCGAAAAACCTGGCGACAACTGTTTTGTTCAATCGGCAGCACCGGCTAAAGACCTCAAACTTGAACTCCCAAGTAAATAGTGCCGAATTAAACAGTACGAATACATGAAATATAAGCGATTTTAACGTAACACTCCTCATGAAATGAAAATAAGAGCAATCAAAACTACATGCATGTATGTAGGCAGCATGATCAAATTTCGAAATCGTTCTACCGGAGTTTCAAGATCTTGGCACCAGTAGGGCTGAGGAGGGCCTGCCCAAGACATGTGAGTGCCCCGGCAGGCTAATAATTTGGCGCCCCTTCAAATCGATATTCTTTAAAATTTCGGCCTAGGACAGGGCTGGCGAAACTTTTTGAGGTCGCGTGACCAAATTTCGAATAAGTTGCGAGAAATTCTTTCACGTGTGAAAACCTGAGGTTACTAGCACCATATTTCCGATTATTCCAGTGATGTCTTAGCGTCCCTTATTGGTTGGCGATCCGGGCAGCTGCTTGGCTGGCCCGTCCCAGTCCGGCCCTGACACTAAGACCATGATTGCGAAAAATGGCGTCTCAAGTGCAGAAGCTAAATGTGTACTCTGATATCACGAATCGAAATCTGTGGTTACAGTACCAAGGAGATTTCGCATGGAGTCTGGTGGGGAACCACCGGCGAAAATGTCCAGCTAGAAGTGGTGTAAGTTGTTCAATTGAGCTGGGTCCATTTGTAAAGTGGGAAGTTCCGGTAAACGAAGCTAAGATGAATAAAATTTGAGCTGCTTTTCTTGGCAGTCAAAGAAAATCAACAACACAAACTACCCGAAATTAAGCATACCACAACCGACAGTACACAATTCTACACACTCGCGTCACATTTAATCCAAATACCAGTTGTTGCGTCATGTAACAGCCCAAGACAAAAGTTTTTTGCTACTCATAATGCTGTGCTGTTCTTTCAGAACTGAAAGACGACGGGCAAATTTTTACAGCCAGAAGTGTGATAAGTGATGAAATACTTTCCATCTGCCGCCGCATGTTAGAATCTGCAACAGCAGCAACCCGTATACACTGACAGAAGGTACAAGGTACAGTTCCAATTTCAGTACCATTCGTGATCTACCCAAACAAAAATAAGTATTTGGGCCTTTCTCTTTTGCCGAACGCATTGTGACTGATGTATCTAGATGTTTTGGACGCATTCCTCATGCCGATTTTTAAGAATGTCCTAATGACATTCTAGTCTAGCAAGATGTGACGCCTTCGTATTTTCAAACTGAAGTACGAGCTGGGCTTCTTGGATCGAAAATTTCCACGGAAACCGAATGGCAGAGGTGCCCCTGTCACTTGGCCACCTTGTTCTCCTGACATTACACGACTTGGCTTCTTCTTCCGGAGGCACATAAATTATGTTTGCGTTCCACCACTGCCCGACAATTTGCACGAACTTGCTGGAAAGATACGATCTGCTACAGCAACAGTTACACCCGCCATGCTTACAAACTTATGGAGTGCACTTAAATATAAATATAACATGTGCCGGGCTACTTACGGTGCCTTCACTGAACGTCTGTAGACTGTCTGGTGTAGGTCACAAAAATTCAATCATATAACCTATCGTAATACGTTTAGTTGTCATTCCTTTTCCTCTTACCTCTTGAGCAATATCACATGAAATTCGTCTACATTTTATATGTTCAGCTTGCATAATGCAGATCTAAATACATGTAATTTTTAGACCTTCGTAAAGAGGTGTGAAGTAATTCTACACTCCACTTACATGGATATGAGTCTGCGTCACATAGCATTTGTAACAACAGGCATCGGTAATAAAGAAACAGTATAGAACTGCGATTTTTATGACTCATACCGCTTTGAGAGAGACGTATTAGGGCCTAACTGATGACAGGTACCGTAAAACATTAGGCCTGGAGAATACTATCCTGACTGAGATGTTTCGTGGTTTTCCTCACCCCCTCCAGGCCAATACCAAGTTACTGCCTAAAATTAGGCCACGACAGCTTACTTCCACGTCTATTCCAATTCACGATTTACTAATCACCTTATCATTCGACGCTACATAATTCGAGCTACCAGCAGACAGCGTCGCAGAATAGCCCTAAAATATGTTGGATGAGGAACACATTTAATTCTTTAAAACAGTTTTGCTCCATAAATAATCAGCATCTTCGATATAATGAGAATAATAATTTGTCTCATTTTTGGAAGCGTTCGCATCCCCGCAAGGCGCCTACTTAAATCGCTTTGTCCGTCCGTCCGTAACAATGTAACAACTCTTAAATCTGCAGAACGAATTACCTTGAAACTTAGTACTATGGAATTCTATGGAAAAGAAATGTTTTAAACCGCTTCAACTGTGGTTAAAATCGGGAAAAAAATAATGGACACAATACCAACACCCACAGGCATTTGTGTGCGCAAATCACGCATAAATCGCTAAATGCTTACCGGACAGAAAAATGTTTCGAACAAAAATTGTGGAGAGGAACTCAAAAGCACATTTCATGTCTAATACATTTTTCCATAAGTTTTACGATTTTCAGTACAATGAAATGAAAAGACGCTGTGTGTATTTCCCAACTTGTATGTTGTAAAATTCAAAATACGCCTATCCACTCTCCCACATGTCTTGACTGTGTTTGTAATGTACAAGAAAGTAGTCTATTTTATCCCTTAATCCTTAAAATTCTTTCATCTACCTGGAAGCATTTAGTTCAACCATGAAGACGGATAAAACAGCCTCCTCCGAAAAGTCAGTACCCACCTACAAACCTACACGATGTGAAAACTCAAAATGCTATCATCCATATTTTACTTTTAGTTCACGTGATTTCAACTTGGATGTATTTGTTGTGTGAAAAGTGGAAAGACACACTCAGAAACACAATAATTTACAGATGTTTGAATAGAAACAATCAGTTTTACCCAGTTTATAAGGAAGCAGCAGATGCGAGCATTCACAAATTTAAGATCTACGGCCAATAACAACAAGGTGAATGAATTCGTAACTTGTTAACTGACAGCATCCGAACACCTTCTCTCTTCTGTTTATCCGTTACCAATAATTTTACTTGATGAATTTGAACTATCAGACATATTAATTGTTTACCTGGCTAAGATATTTCTGACTTGTCAAGGTAACGACGGTCTGACTAGAAGATGACTGCAGTTACATATTTCTTTATACATTACAGTAACATACATTCTAAGTTTCACATCTCTCACGTGTTCTTTAAATTTGAAGGCAAATTCATAACTCCTGGAGTCCCAGAACAATTTGTACTGCTGTACGTACGCTGTACCTAAGTATGATTTTATCACATATACATAATTCCCACCAGTGATGCAAGAAGAAGAACAAGAAAAACAAGAAGAAGGCTCATCGTAATTTCTTCTAGTCAGGGTAACAAGAGACAGAATTACTTGACACAAATGAGAACTTATGGTAAGCTAAAATAATGGGGAACACATTATAAGGTACACATTAATCTTACAATTCTTTCACATACTGTACCATCTGGTCTGTCTCGACTCATAAGAACAATTTCTATATATATGAAGTACCACTCCTTAGACAAAGGTCTCAACCGCTACACACAACAAAGGAAGACACAGAAAAATGTAGATAACTTCCATGATATGGGAAGAATTCAAACCCGTGATTCCTGTGTACAGGCCTGAGATCGCGCGCAACTTAATAGAGCGTTCGTGGAACTAGACAGTGTCCTTTGTTTTTTCAGAGCAATAATTTGCAGGTGTATGCAGCTAGTCATTGGAAAAAGCAAAATCAATTAATGACCTACACATTCGTAAATGACGTAAAACAAGAAAGGCGAGCCTACACTTCAGATCTGCAAAACAGTATCTTCATGTTATTTTCATACTGCAGGAGTCTGGTTCTTCACACTGCTCGCACATTGAACCTTGGTCGGACCTCTGGCCTACATAACACCTTACATTAATCCAAGGTCTGACGTATGAATAAAGAGTCAATTCAGTATTACGGTGTAGCCTTAATATTATGCAGAGAATTTCTTATATCCGAACCGATATAAAGATATTACAAACCGTCTGGTATTTTAAGTTATGTTATGTCTGCGCAGTTACAGATACTCTTGTGTTTTACACAACACTTGACAAAATCACATTCGAAAAGATCATACAAATTTGGCTCTGTAAAAATGCCTTGAAATAATAAATGTAATTTCAGACGGTACTTTAAAAAGAGTAAGAACGTTTCACAGAAAACCAGTGGTTAAAAATATATACATTAAGATATACACTTCAATAGCCGGTGCTTCAGAATGAATCCCTTGAAAACGATGCCGGGACCGATACATGTCGGGCTATTGTGTAAACTATAATCGTACAGCGTGTTAAATTTGCATTTGATCGTTGACTGTTTATACGTAGAAAATAAAATTTTAATTTGCTTAAAACCAAGAGCCTGTTAGGGTAGCACGCACATCTGCTTTAAATAATCAATACTCTATGCCTAACAATTCACCTTATCGTACTCTGAAACTGCAGTGAACCTGATAGTGATTTCAGTGCATGCTAACAGATAAGAACGTATGTATGCGTGTCTTCAAAACAACACTACATTTAATGGTAATTATTCTGTTTATCACTTCACATTCTCGGCTACATAAATCAGGTGGCCTAAACGCTTTGAGCTTAGATAGTACAACCAAACGCCTACGCCTTCAATAACGTTGCCGTATACAGTACACACCCCTTTGAAGACTGATGCGCCACATTTCCGGATGAGCATTTGTTTATTTGAAGGTCCCCAGGATTCGGCCGCTTGTTCTTCTGAGAAGAGCAGCATGAAGATGAAGACAAGTATGACCGAAATTTATTGAAATTATAGAAACTGACTTCGGAACTCACGGGGAACAAACTCCTTCGCCCCTACAAAGACCAATCAGTCAATGCTGATTAGAGGAGGAAAAGAATCTGTGCCCAGTGCTGTTGGCAAAACGCAGAGATTTTAAATATTACAGCAGGTGGTACTGGGCTTTAAAGGGATGTTGGGGTTTTTAAGTGAATATCTTAAGCTTCCATAAGTTAATTCAATTTCGTATAAACTCATTAACGTTCTGACAAGAAGTTAGATATTGTGGCCTAAATTATGCTTTTCTGAATAATTCCTTAATGTGTTTCGCGTACTTAAGAAAGACTTGCTGTTGTTATTTATTACACCTAGAGGTCATGACGGGTTTCTGCTTGTAGTGTAAGGTTGTTATTACTTCTGCAGCAAAATACAAAACACAGCTTTTCCAATAGCTAACGAATGAAATAGATAAACTGGAAATTTACTTTTAAGAATATGTTCCTGTCTAATGAAGCAACAATCTGTCCTCAAGAGATTTCCCCGTGTTAGTCTCTCTTGGCTTCCACCGACACGATACACTCAATCACGCAGCAAGCATTTATCTATGGTCGATAAGCAAGGGTGTGCACACCTTATCATCCATGCCCAACTCTCTCACAAATATGCAGCTCGAGAAAATGAAGAACACCCCGCCAAACTTCCTTTAGTACAAGAGAGTCATGAGGCTCAAAAAGCACGTAACATTGGGAACACTCGCCATGGTACTTTCCCACTCTCTCTTTACAGAAAAACGCATTTTGTATGTTGGTACTAGTTGTGTGTGTATGTATGTATGTACGTGCTTGCAGAAACACGGATATTTTTTCGTCCCACAACATACTACTAATCGAATCACAAGACACCAGAAAATTTTGCCCTTTTTAGACAGGCTTCCGTTTTACAGAATTAGGACTGTTTCTAGATAAAAATTATTACACAGTACATAATTCCATGTAGCTCAGCTATCTGTGATACAAAACAAAAGCTAGAAACCGAGAGTATTTACGTAGCGGTAACAATCTAGGCTTCTATTCCCCAAGTGCTTGGCTGCAAATAGCGACCGGAACAGCAACTATCCCGACGGAGGTTTTCCATGTTTTTCCTCAGTCCCTTCATATAAAGCAACCGGGAATGGTGTAGTCAGAATAGTAACTTCGCTACGGGTTAGACGACCCGGGGTTCGAATGCCGGCAGGGACAAGAGAGGTTTCCATTTCCTTAACGTCCAGACTGGCCCTGGGGCCCACCCAGCCTCCCAGTTCTGGGTACCGGACGTTCTTTCCCCCGGCAGTATAGCGGCCGAAGCTTGAAGTTGACCACTCACCTCCGTCTGGTACCGACGATAAGAATGAGTGGAGCTGCACCTCACTTCCCCTATATGCCTTCATGGCGTGGGCAAGGGTAACTTTGCTTTTGCCATCCCTGTAGTGATAGTGCTTTGATTAGGCCAAGACAACTTCCTTACAAATCCTTTCCAATTCATCTTTCACCGATCATCCTACCGTCCGACAGTATGACCTGCGACACTGAGCGTCGTAAAATAAACCACAAAAAGCTATAAATTCACGCATCTTCTCTTGCTGGGTAGTAAAAATTTTAAATTTTATTGTTTCCTTGCCTTTTCCAGGGGTAAAGCTGCGTGGGCATGATGCTCAATACTCAGCTCTACCTAGTTCCAAATCTAAGAACGCAGAGAGGTGTATCGCCAATCCCCATACAGCTTCATTGTGTAGTGCTTGATTAGGCACAAGAATACCTTCAGTTTTAGTTTTACTTCTCTGCCATTTCCTTACTTTTACTTTTCCCCAGTAGTCCATTAGATAACCCGGTGCTTATGTTGCCGACAATCCGGACTATAAATTTTCCTATTAGTGACAGAAGTACTGCACATCGTATATAAATTCCTGTGAGCACAGTACAGAACAAAACTATGGGAACAAAAGACAGCCAACAAACTGAAAACTGTCTTTTACATTCTTATTCAGTTCTGCTGTATTTTTAAACAGTTTTTGTCTATTAGGCCTACCTGTAACCTTACATAGGATTTTCGCTCTACATGCTTGGAACCAGAAATTTTTTAAAATATAGGTAGGTTTCATTTGAACTCTGCTTCCACTGGTAGCTATCTTTACTAGGTGTGTGCATTTGCATGCAGGCTGTACGAGGTGTGGTAGAAAAGTAATGAGACTGGCAACGCTGTGCACGAACCGACAAAGCTGCTGCCTACCCCTTCACATGGCAGTTAGGTTAACCCCTGCCGTAGACTCGTATGTGTATGCATGTATGTACACACCTCGTACGTACATACACACCTACCTACCTTCATACACACCAACACACGGATAATCGGGAGCGCGCGCGCACACACACACACACACATTTACCAGAAACAAGGATAAACACAAGTTACTGCCTTCGATTTAAAGAATTCATCATCAAGGGCTGTTTAGATACCTTACAGGTGACACATACTTTTTAAATACCATAAATACCAGTATTTAAGACTCGTTCTTTCGGAACGCCCCATGCTGACAAACAGCAAAGACGCAAATACATCAGCACAAACCGCGGTATTATTTTACCATTACGTCTAAGCTAACTTAATCCCACCCCCACCACCCCAACATAATAGGCACTCTAATGGGAAATCACGAAAGTGAAAACTACACATCATTTGCATAAATTTATTCAATATTTTCTAAGTATAAAAAACAACATTCAAACACTAGAAACTTATGTAACACCAATAAATGCACTATTCTACATTTGTTCATTCTATCTGTCACATAGCTCCTACATGTTTCGGTGTTATATCACGCCATCTTCAGGGAGCTGGCACCAAACTTCCTATAAAACTTAGAAATATGTAACATGTCACAATAGTGTCACAATACGTTGTGATATCAACAGTGCACAATGTTACAAGTTTTTGGTTAGAAGAGTATACATAAATGTAATATAATAATGTTGGTGAAAATGTAACACAGTTTGTTCGTTAAAATAATTAAAAATTATATATGTTTACGTTGTAATTAAATTTTTGCGCACAATCATCTATCCTTCTTTGATCCAAATTGGATACCGTCCCTGTATGGTGTGTATTGCACGGCATGTAGTGGGTGAGAAATATTGTGACATGTTTTATTGCTGTAACTTTTATAGAAACTTTGGCACCAGCTCCCTGAAGATGGCGTGATATAACGCCGAAACATGTAGAAACTATGTGAAAGATAGTACGAACAAATACAGAATAGTGCATTTGTTGATGTTACATAAGTTTCTAACTTTGTCACAATGCACGGAATAAAAAATGTAAAAACAATGTAAAACATTCAAACATGTTAATAACCTTTCATTCTCGCCGCAACACCAAGAAAATACGCAGGTTTCAATAAAGAACGAAATTTTTAGGGGTAACTTTTAGTATGATACATAAACTTGTGAAAATACAACGCGCGATCTGTTTTGGAGGCGTATTTTGACAGAAAAGGGCGTAAACACTGTAGTGCATTACTATACTATTTTTACGTCAGTAAGTGCCTGTCATGAACTGACGTGTTACGTGTTATGTTACTGACTGTACATGGGAGAGGTTCCCAAAATAGTCTCGCACAACTGAGATGGGACTACAGCTTATTATCAAGCTGTAAACACACTATGAAACTATTAATAGAGCGTCTTGCGCGGCCACATCTTTCGAATGATGCGAATTGTTGCATGAAGAGGCAAAAAATAAACACTGAAAGGAAATGCGTAGTTCAGTTATGAATCACATATCATTCGAATGTTATGTAATTTCACGCTAAAAATTGTTTTCTTTCCAGAGAAACGCTGAAAAGCTAGGAGGTGACGGACTTCAAAGAGAATTTGCTTAGGCTATAGTAAAATGAAGAGATGGACTTCCTCTTTGCCACACTTCCACACCTGCTATGGGACTATTGCCCAGTGCAGCCGGTGCGTCTAGGTACCTACTCACTTTCCATCGAGGACGATGTTTAGTGATAACCATTGTCATGGCATGGTACGTGGCATTTACCTTTACACACTGGACTTAAAAACTAGCTCCAGCAGTGACTGTGGTTCAGTGCGTAAAATCAGTCCTAGGATGGTACTGATTGCGAGACAAAGCAGGCGCATTGTTATCCATGAGACAGGCCTACCGCGTCATCTCAGAATTCGTAGCACTATGACAGACTTACCTCGTGTTTGCAAATTTGGGGCATTCGAAAGCAGTCACACACATATACACACATGTGGTATCCTTCGCACTGGTACAAGTATATCTGGCGAGTGTCGTTCTTTTACGACACGTTACGTTCTTGCACACGATTTTTCGAGACATCTTGTATTCCCACGGGCGTTCGTTCGCGGTGCGTACTCTCAAGCGTGTTCCTTCTATGCAGCACGTTTTTCACGCGTGTTCTTTCGTGGTGCGTCATATTTGCATTGCTACACTCTGCTGTGACGAAATTTACTACGTAATGGATGTTAGAATCATTAAAAATTGTAAATCTGGAAGAATGGAGCAGATTAACCTACTGTGCAGGTAAAGGTAAAGTTCTCCCTAGAACAGGCCATGAAGGCCCAGAGGGGGAGTATAGGTATAACTCTACTCTTTCTTTAACCCTGCCACTAGATGAGGGTGGGTGGTCAACTCCACGCCCCGGCCGCTTTACCCCCGGGAAAGAGACCCGGTACCCATTGTATAGGAGGCTGGGTGGGCCCCAGGGCCGGTCTGAACGGGTGCGGAAAATCTCGCCCCCACCGGGATTCGATCCCCGGACCGTCCAGCCCGTAGCGAGTCGCTATACCGACTACGCTATCCCGGCCCACAACCTATTGTACAGGACTATCAGATATTCCTCTCTGAGGGTTCAGAACAGCTGCGATAGTCTCCATATATCTAATATCCGGATGTAATCCGGAGACTGTCAAATGCAAATCATAGGTTTACATGCTAACATGGTGAGGCATCTCAGGAATCTAGTTTTCATAAAGACGATCCCGATACCCGTACCTTGAGTAATCATACATACAACAAAATAGGAAACTGTGGCGCGTTCGCGTAATGTTTACACCGCCTCGGCTATCTAAACAGCCTGATACCATATCACTCAACAGAGCGCTTTTATGGCGAATTAATGTCGCCGGCAACTACAAAACGCACTTCGGTCTTCACGTAAAGTGCCCGATATTTTTGTTCGATGTTAAACAAATTTGGAATTTCTCGACAGGTTTTCATAGAAGTCCCCATTATCAAATTGAGCTTAAATATGCCCTGCGGAGCCGCGCTGATACGTGCGGACCGACATGTGGACGAACAGTCTGATGCCGTTTCGGTCGAACAGAGCGCTCTTATGGCAATTTAATGTCACTAGCAACAATAAAACGTAATTAGGTCTTCATGTAAAGTGTCCGATATTTTTGCCCAATTTTAACCAAACTTTGATTTTCTCGACAGGTTTTCATAGCAGCCCCTAACATCAAGTTCACGAAAATCCGCCCAGTGGGAGACGTGCTGAAACATGCGGACAGACTGGCAGACGGACGGATACGACGGTTAATAGGCGCTTTTCGCGAATATGGCGCCTAAAAACAAAGTACCGCATACTATCTACTGTACGAAACGAATCCTACGAAGAAATTGCAGAGATTATAAGGAGGAGGACGGTAACAAGATCAACACACAATGAGCAGTATAGGCACAAACAGAACTGGCTAGAAAAATTGTTTCGAAAATTGGGACAGTATACAAAAAACTAAAAACATAAGATCACGTCCTCCGCATGAGTCGTTAACTTTCCATACAGGCTGTACTATAAGCAAAGAAACTGTTCGTACAACCGTGTCGCAAAGAACTATGTAAGAGAAAACTATGCATACACCAAGCCCTTGTTTTACGCCCTAGTTGTGTTCCTGAAAAGTGCACGTAAATAAAAACGGCGTAAATCACAACTGATATTCCCATAAGAAATAATGGAATAGGTAGGGGTTGACGTGATTGAGTGCAGCCAGCCAAAGGGCGTTAAACAAAAAATGAGAGGGCATAAATTAAGAAGTGGTGTATATTGGCAAGGGGCGTTAAAGTAAAAAAGGCGTAAAACAAGTAGAACGAAAAGCAAGGGCTACATGTATAAGGCTTTACGAGCTATTGTTAGTGTCACCCGTAATAACGATCTTTATGATCGAAAAATGTCGGGCTTCAATAGAATATGATCGCGAGTGTTGTATTTTGATGTTCACTGTTTCAATAAATTATAAGGACAAGGAACAAGTGGCCCTTCTAAATCCTTCCCTTTATCCAGGCAATCGAGAAGCTTGCAAAGCATTTAATTCAACAATGATCGCAACACAGGGCACTGAGTGTCTAGTAACTCGCGAGTGTGCACAAATGCTCTTGTACTATAATCCTATAACAAGATTTCATCCACAAAGTCCCCGTCATGTTGCATGACAACCCTCAGCGCGAGTGTTACAAACCTTACGGCCCTCAAACCTCAGACATGTGATAGCACATACTACGTAAGTATATGAATACTAGCACGTACACCCTTCTGACTGCAGAAACACATGACCTACGCACACATAACTTCACGCACTCTCCCGGCGTGTGACATCAGCCTAGGCTCGCCAACGTTGCCTGCGCATAAAGCTGGAGAATTTGTGGAATTAATTCGGCTATATATATATATATATGGAGGCCGATCCCAGTGGCCGTGCGGTCTAAGGCGTGGGTCTTCGGCCGCTCGCTTACTAGGATCGTGGGTTTGAATCCCACCGGGGGCATGGATGTCTGTCTCTTGTGAGTGTTGTGTGTTGTCAGGTAGAGATCTCTGCGACGAGCTGGTCCTTCGTCCAGAGGAGTCCTACCGACTGTGGTGTGTCTCAAATGTGTGATCATGAAACCTCGACGAAAATAGGAGGCCCAGGCCCATATAGGGCTGTCGAGCCGTAAAAAATATATATATATATATATATATATATATATGGATAGCACAAACTGCACCGAACCTGTTCGGTTCTGTTACTCTTCACTCTATGGTTTCTTCATTCTCACTATGATATATTTATGTAATTTCCAATCATGGTACTATAATCGTAGTCATTTCGAATTCAAGAGGCACAAAATTAGAATCCAAAGCAAGAATAGGTGTCCCGTGACTTCGATCCCTTCAGCCGAACCTGGGTGGTCCCTTCATACTGTGACTGCTCTCTTATCAAATCTCCTCAGTTCCATTCCACCAACACCATTCTAAGCTGAAGTTTTTTTTCTTTGATGAAGGGCCCTCGCACCACAGCCTTAAGGCTTTTTGTGCAACCCCAATGAAGATGATGAGGATGAGCAGTTTTTTACCAATTTTTACAATTAATGGAGCACCAGTGGAATGAAATCGACAGGAGAAAACCGACAACTCGGAGAAAAACCTGTCCCAGTGCCACTTTGTCCACCACAAATCTCACATGGACTTGACCTGGGACCGAACCCCGGGCCTCCGTGGTGAGAGGCCGGCGACTAACCGCCTGAGCCATGGCACGGCCAAGCTGAAGTTAGTAGAGATAACTCCATGGGGCAGCGTAATTCTAGAGACACTCGCAGGTGCCCGACTGGTCAAGAAATGTCCCACATATAACGGAACCCATTACCGTGTTAGCCCCACTGGACCTATTCATTATCACTTGAATTCAGTCCACATCCTACAGCTTCAAGGCCCATGTTGACATTATTCTGCCATTTACTCCTCAGTCTCCCATACGGCCTCTTCCTTTCAGCTTATTGTACCAAACTTTGTAGGCATTTCTCATTTCCACGCGCGTTTTATATATCCCTCTATCGCATTCTCCTTCATTTGATAGTCCAATAAAGACAGCACCGAAAAAAAAAACGAAGAAGCAAACGATCCGCGCACTGCTCTAACGCTCCCTCATTTCAGAAATGAGAAGCGGTTTGACACACGAATATAACGTGCCTACATGATCTTATGAAGTCTTATCAATAGATGCCGGTTCGTACATTTTCCACGGAAAATAATTAACACTTTAACAACGTCGGAACAAATTTAAAATTGTCCACGCCGTGTACGTACTTATTATAACAACATGTATTACCACCAACTCATAAACAAAATTAAAACAAAATTATGTAAAAAACTTCACAAGAGTCCCGAGTTCTGGGCGTGTGTACTTTTAAGTGTTCAGCGTGTTCTCCTGAAGATGGTGTACTAGTGCACCGAAACACGTCGGGACTCTTGTGAAGTTTTTTTACATAACTTTGTTTTAATTTTATATACGAATTGGTGGTAATACATGTTGTTATAACGACGGAACACTTAATACACTTTTATCCTGGACTGTACATAACTCATTTTTCAGTCCACTGGCTTGGCAGTGCAGGCCGCGGGCCAGTTGATACTCCACTATTCCTTGATACAATGCACGCTCTGCTACTGCAATGGATCAAGTCACGGAATACTAATAGAATGAGTAACAGTTATGAAACTCCCACAGGCCACTTTTACAGAAATTGTATTCATTATCTTAAAATTAAAAACAAGAGAAAAGCATGCGCTCAAACCTAAAGCAGTTCCATTTGGTCACAGTCGAGTTAGCCTACATATAAACTCGGCAAGGAAAAATATGTTCCAGTCACTAAAATGATATCATGACATTCTTAAATTAAATATGGGCAGGTATTTTAAAATTCAGGGTACAAAGATTTTCCTTTGATTTTGCATCGCACATTGTTCTTAATGCTCACTTACCGCAGATGCAACTTTGCAATATGACAGCCAGTATAATACTGCGCTTGATAGAATAAACTAAGTACTACACCGCACGAAGTCGCTGATTCGTTTTCTCCTCCAATTAGTTAACAAAAAATGTTTTACACAAAAAGTTACAGACCATAATAAAAGATGTAAAATTATTCTAACATGTACCAGTTTTCGTATGATAAGCGCGTTAAGGCGACTGATGTACCAAAATACAATCCTGCACACACTGCTTGCCCAAGATGTGATGTAAAGATTTCTTCGTGAAGAAATTCAGTACACCAATTACTGCACGAGTATCTACAAAATTCAGTGCCCCCTAACACACGTACACACGAATGCATGCATAACTATGCACAGAGTCACATAATACTGTACATACAGTTACATTTTAGATACACGATTTGCAGCTTTCTTCTATGAATGCATGACGAAAGGCGTGAACAAACTGCGGAGACGGCATTTTAAACAATCTAATACATTCTTCCTCAGAAATGTTACTACGTAATTGTTAAGACCTTCCGTATCAAACACTGCAGTTTTAATTCTCGATCCACTTCAATTCTACGTAAATCTACAGTAACGTTTATTCAGTCATATGCAATTACTATTTCAAAGACCCTACAATCCAGAGAAGTCAACTAATCATGCTATATCGCATCATCATTCTCATAACCCCACCTACGCCTAGGTCCCCCCGTGTGGTCTCTTTACTTCATTTCACATCAAAATGACGGCCAGCGAAAATTCTCGTTAACGATAACGTGTGCAAAGCAATTGTGTTCAAGAAATTTAGGATTATATCGTTATGAATGTACTAGGGGACGTTAAAGATAAACTCAGATATAGAAACAAATGATTGTTTTTGTTACTAAATGTGTATGTGGTTACTTTACCTACATCAACCGTGCAGTACATTGGATGTTGATCCTTCTTGTTGGTGGTGGCATTGTGTGGAAGTAGGATGTTTTCGACCTTTCGGAGAACATAGCTCATTTCCGAACGATGCCAACGCCAAAGAACACAATCGACGTCAACACTGTACCGCCGCGAAGGCCTTAAATCTATGAGTACAGCATTCTTATCTGTTAGAGGTTTCTATGACAAGCACTTAAGCTTCTGCTTCAAAAACTCATGGCAAACTAATTTTAACATTTCTTTGTTGCCATACCAGCCTACAAAACGGATATGACGACCAAACGTAGCCTAGGAAAGCAGCTTCCGAAAATTATTTGGAAGGGCTAAATATAAGTCTTATCTCTACCAACTTTGAAACCTGACCTAAGCCTTTAGTCTCTTCTAATTCAACCAATTATGTAGCGTTAATAAAGTAAGAAATATTTAATTAGTAATACTACTGGCATCAACCTTCATTTGGCAGGAATAAATTCTGTTTGTTCCCTCATGCGGAAAAGTTATTGTATGTCAAACGTCAAAGTCCTGTAACATAACACAGAGATACAATTCTCAAATAATACTCACCGTTTTCGAGGAGATGCAGGAATCGTTGAGGTAAAGATGGTGTGATTCCCAACGCCTCAGGAACTTGGAACTCAGGACTTTACTGACGACGGTGCGAGTATGGTTCAAGTAACACACCTGAATATCCCCTTCAAGTAAAAGTTTGAACCTGGGTCCTGGACACAGACTGGATAATGTTCCTCCACTACCGAGATATATTGGTAAAGAAGTGGTCTGCAGCAGAGAGGTTGGTAAAGTTGTTTGCTGTACTGGTGCTATTGTGGTCACTACCGTCGGAGATACAGGTGAGGGCATCACACTGTGCAATAAAGCAAAGCTGCTTCCTCCACTGCTGCTGCTAGATGATGATTCCACCGAACTCTGTCGTATGGATGAAGCTGAGGACGTTGATGACGATGATGGCGGTGCCATTGTTGACGTATTTTCCAATGAACTAGAAGTAGAACCACTAAAAGATAATTGGCTGGTATAGTGATTTGTAATTCTTATTACTGTTTTGATAACAGTAATGGGTTTCGGCAGCTACATCTGGTTCTGTATTGTTCACTACCAAGGTCACGGCTGGGGCTGTTGATGACGGTACACTGCTCATATTATCTCTATTGTAACTACTGCTTCTAGAGTTATTTGAGCTCGTGCTTACGTCATCACAGTTCCTCCTGTTATCGGAATAGGGGTGACTAACACCTGTCACACACTGGGAGTTCCTTTTCCCTTTATTCCGCCCAACTTCTTTCTTCAAATCCGCCCCCTCATTTTCTTGGTCAGACGATTCCTCGCTCTTCGTGTTATCGTTGTTTGTTACACTACCGACCACGACGACCGCAGTCACAGAATCACCAGAACCCGTCGTATCGGTCGCCGATGCCGGTGCCTGAAACTGGCTCCGGTCCCGGCGACCGAATGGGCTTGAGAAGCAAAACATCAGTGCTGTGCACGACGACACTTTGACTGCCTGCTGTAGACCGTTATTAGAAGGTATTAAATTTTAAACCGAAAAAAAAAACACGAAATATCACTTCGTTACAAGTGCCAGTAACGCTCTTTTTTATATTTCTCGAGCGTGCATATCTCGAGTTTCTTTATAGGATACCACAAAGCAACGTAATTTCATATCCCTTCCATGTGGCCAAGTCGTTGATCAAAGAGAGAGACAGAAATAGTGTTCACTGATAACTCGTCGAATTGGGTACTCCGTGCGCGAATACATGAATCAGTTCGCTGCACACAATACACACCTTCCACAAAGCTTATCATCGAACTAAGCAGGAGTAAGCCCCCGCAGAAGATATGGGGGTGAGAGGAAACAGGCGGAGTGGGCGAATATCTTTATGCTGCAACTAAGCAATGTGGGCAATATTTCTGGCTACGTTCAATCGACGCATCTGCTTACGAATATAACTGTGGTTCTTTCACGTATTTCAAAGCATTCAGTTACGTAAACACAATTATTAACGTCCTGTTTTACCGACTAGATTATCACACGATATATATGAAGACACTGCTTATAGGCTCGTTGGTACACAAATATTTATAAGAAAATATTATTCACCTTCTATTCACACTGGATTGCATGGTGAATCTAATATTTCTTTTCACTGTCATGCGATACTAAAAATATTTGACACAGAGGATAGAATTTCATCCCCATTCATTCCGGGTTAAACGAAGTAGCATTCATCGATCATCTCATCGCATCTTTGAGTTATTAAAACGGTTCAATATACTTGAAATGCTATGAACACTGGCTGTATCATACAAAACAATGCTTCGCACATTCTTTACATCAGTTCACTGGTTGGGTTTGTTTTCTATTTTTCAGCAACACAATTACACTTGATTCACTCTCAAAATAACTGTGCATGTTAAATAGCATACTGAAAGTGACGACAAACATGTGCGTCTGTGCCAACGCTTTAAAATACGAAGAGGTCTTATCACTGATCTGTCAGCTCACAAGGAGAAGATGAAGACTGACCAAATTTCATGCCTCTCTTATATATTTCCTGTTCTATCTCGGAGCACTGCACTCTTGTCGATAACGTACAAGGAGGGCGCGGAGAAGAAAAGAAGGGGAAATGTGACAACAAAGAAAGACAACCAGCTACTGATTGGGCATGCTAGTAAGGCACACGCCCAATAGTCCAGTTCCAACCAAGGGCCGCCGAAGCATACAGACAACCCACAGATCCTTCTCACAATCGTCTACACTTTCCTTCGTACAACCTAACAACGAGAAACAACAAAGACGGAGAACAAATACGCGCACGCATCTCAGAGTCATCTGCACAGATCGAAGCTGCACATCCCGTTGTCGAGAATTCTATCGATTACAAACGAATCGACACTGGTACGTCGATCACCTGGATCCAACTATCAACTGCCACCTACTAGTGTTGTCGTTTGCAACAGTTCCGATATTCTACGCTAGATAGTGGTAGTTGACAGTCCTACCGGCGGCGGTAATGACAAAAAAAAAAACGAACGCTTGTTTGTATTGTCATGCGTTATGATTTTAACTTGCATGCATTTTGGTGGCATAAATACTTATTCAATTACTTAAATCTCTCACGTCTGTTACTTCGCACTAACTTACAGGTCACTTAAGCTCTCTGGTCATAACTTCTTGATCTCTCATTATAGGGTTTCTGAACACTGAAAATGAAATTCTGAGAAGTGTTCCCCATAGACTACAAAATAATTCCTACCTGATATTCATGACGATGTAAAACCGTAGTCATGCTTGGGCCTTCAGTGAAGTTTCAGTCACATCTCTGTATTATGAATCACATCTGGCACACTACTGCAATATATAATGTGTGCACAAAAAAGGAAAAGGGCAGGGTTTGAGTGTGAAAGCAAAAGCAACTTCACGGAACAAAAGTGTTTATCAGCACAAATTAGATAATATTGCTTTTAACTTAGGACTGAAACTAAGATGCATTGGTAGAACTTGCAGGTGCAGATTGTAAATGTTCTAATTATGGCTCCTTTAATGACAGTATCATGAAAGCCTATGATTCAGTTAGGAGGGAGGTCTTGTATAATATTCTCATTGAGTTTGGTATCCCCATGAAATGAGTAAGGCTAATAAAAATGTGTGTAAATGAAACCTATAGCAGAGCCCAAGTAGGCAAACATTTCTCTGGTACAGTCAGTACACACCGCACCATTGGACCTTACAACACAAACAGGACCTGTTTTACTTAACTGATTACCTATATATACAGAACCAACTGCCAAAAACAAGCTAATAGTAGAAGATACATCTTAAAAAACCATATAGCTTCATTTTATCTTTATACTACGAAAATAGTGACAAACCTTATTTAAGGATTTTATAATATGTTTTACATACTTAAATACAGAAATTGTAAATAACTGTAATCTATAAATGATAATTAAACTTGACTATATGTGATATATAACATAATAGCAAACATAAACAATGGATGTAAAGTAAATGTATATTACGAGCCCCCTGAAGATGGCCTTGTAAGGGCTGAAACATATGTAGGGGTTAAAGAATAAAAAGTGAAAATATAGTGCATTTCGTTGGTGTGTAATTTGTGATTTCTCTGACACATTTCCTATTAAGAATGGTTTGAAACATGGAGATTCTTTATTGCCATTTCTTTTCAACTTTGCTTTGGAATATGCCATTAGGAGGGTTCAGGCAAACCAGGAGGGCTTCAAATTAAATGGTACACATCAGCTTCTAGTTTATGCTGATGATAATATATTGGGTGGGAGCATACATGCTATAAAGAAAAACACAGAAGCTTTAGTAGTCACTAGCAACAAGATTGGTCTAGAAGTAAATGCTGAGAAAACTAAGTACATGGTCATGTCCCGAGATCAGAATGCAGGACAAAATCACAACATAAAGATAGATAATAAATCCTTTGAAAGGGTGGAACAGTACAAATATTTGGGAACAACCCTAACGGATCCAAATTCCATTCAGGAAAAAATTAAGTGCAGATTGAAGTCGGGGAATGATTGTTATTATTCGGTGCAGGATCTGCTGTCTTCCAGTTTGCTATCCAAAAATATAAAGATTAAGATATAAAGAACTATAATTTTGCCTGTTGTTTGTATGGGTGTGAAACATGGTATCTCACACTGAGGCCGAGGGTGTTCGAGAATAGGGTCCTGAGGAGGATATTTAGGCCTAAGAGGGACGAGGAAACAGGGGAGTGCAGAAGACTACATAACAAGGAACTTAATGATCTGTACTCATCACCAAATATTATTCGGGTGATCAAACCAAGAATGAGGTGGGTGGGGCTTGTAGCACGTATGGGGGAGGGGAGAGGTACATACAGGGTTTTGGTGGGGAGACCTAAGGAAAGAAGACCACTTGGAAGACCCAGGCATAGATGGGAGGATAATATTAAAACAGATCTTCAAGTGGGATGGGGGGGGGGGGGGTGGCATGGACTGGATTGATATGGCTCAGGATAGGGATAGGTGGCAGGCTCTTGTGAATGCGGTAATGATGCTTTGGGTTCCATAATATGCGGGGAATTTCTCGACTAGCTGAGGACCTGTTGGCTTCTCCAGAAGGACTCTGCTCCATGGAGTTAGTTAGTTAGTTAGTTAATGACAGTCAGTAGCTCAGACTACATACGGATCAACAAATACTAAAAACAGTGTATTAAACCACAGAACATGGTAAACAGGAAAAATATTTAAGGTTGAGGATGGTTGGTAATTAATTACTGCAACACCACAAGTGTAATTTGCAAGGTGAGATGTCATAATGTACATATATACATACATACAATTATTATAGACTCCACATACCCAATACTTAGTCAAGCCTACACATCATTAGTGCGTCCGATTCTTGAGTATGGGGCTGCATGCTGGGATCCATACAGGGAGAGACAGATAAATGCGTTACACTGGGTACAACAGAAAGCAGCTAAATTTGCATATCATATGACCGATTCGAACTGGGAAACTTTGGCGCAGCGCAGAAAGATAGCACGCATATGTGCTCTCTTCAAAGTGTACACTGGAGAACGGGCTTGGAAGGCTATAGGCGACAGATTACAAAGGCCACACTATCTGAGCAGGGTCGATCATGATCAGAAAATTAGGAACAGGAAGCAAAGGACGGATATCAGGAAATATTCCTTTGTAAATAGGACCATCCAACTCTGGAACCAACTACCTGCAGATGCTTTAGGGACTTTCCCCTGTAAGCCGAGTATTTTTAGGAAGAGGGTTAGGAAAGTGATAAGTGTGGTGAAGTGAAAGGTACAGAAGTGTGGGGAAAATCATCTAATAATGCAGTGAAGTGAAGTGAAGTGAATGGAGGCAAAACAGGGGGTGCCATGAAGTGTATATAAGCGTAGTGAAGTGGAGTGAAGTGAAGGTCCTGGTGAAATGTGTGTGCATCACTCCTTCAAGATATGGAATTTTATTTTTGTATAGTATGGTTGACTCATTGCTTTGTAAACCTAATTATTTTTAACTCTGATTCATCTACGTTAGGTTTTTTTTTTGTTAGGCTTAGTTACTCTTTCTTTTTGTAGTATGTGTGTTTTATTGTTTTTGTAAGTTTGTGTGTTGTGTATTGTTTTGAGTGTTGTGTGTTATTTTTTGTGATGTATGTTATTCTGTGTTATGTGTCATTGCAGTACCACTGCCACCGGGTATAAACCCACTTGCAGTAATAAATGATATATAAGCGAAGGAGACTGTGGAATACACTATAAAATACAAAATATATAAAACTATTACAATACAAATATATTATAAGTAAACTATTCAGATGTTATACTAATAAGATTATCTGTCATATCAAACATTATAAATTCTTCAACCTTTCACACTGAGCCTTTCTATTCATCAAACTCAAGAATTTAGATGGTAAACTGCCAAATATTTTGATGCAAGCATAGCACGTGCTTTTCTCAGAACACAGAAATTTGGCAGGTGGCATATGAAGACAGTACGTACTCCTGCAGAGGCCCAGGTTCACTCTCAGGGTAGTGAGATTTGTGATCATGAAGGTGACAACAAGGCATGTTTTTCTACAGCACTTATGATTGTCCCCTACCAATTATCATTCCATCAATACTCCATACTCATCTGCATCAGGGTTTGGTACAATAGGCCCACATATGGCTACAGCATCAAGGGACTCAGTCTCACCCCAATCCTACAGCTATACACATACCCTCTTCAGTCCTTTGCAGCTGACTTGGTTCCGCTGATAACAAATAACTGAAGCCAAAGCATACTTTGAAATTTGTCATAATTCACCAATTAGTAACAGGTTTTGTGAAAGACACGAAGGACTCCAAAGTCACATAGCCTGTTTACAAAGATACCCTATTTTGTTACTGTGTGGATGACACATCTGGCAGTCTTCTTTCAGGGTCAGTTACAACCCCTTGCCCTCAGTTATGCTTTCTTCTATTACTCTGACCCTTTCACAGCAAATATTTATACAGCATACACACCACTACAAATGCTGTTACTTGTTCTAGAAAATTAAAACATCAAAACAAAATTATTACATTAAGAGGATGGCCATTAATTCATAATGTGAATGCTCCTGCACTTAGCAAACTGCCTTCAAGTAGTTTCACCGTGTCTTTAGTGCAACACCTTGCTACCATAACGCTGCCAGACGACAATAACAAGCAAGCTCTCAGTAATCAAAGCCCATCTATTCACTGGTGACTGACAGAATCATACAACTAGCTCCACTGTAAGTTTGTCACAGAACAGTATGTGCTGTGTGTCTAAACCAGCACAGATGTCAAAGGAGATATAAAAATAAACGCAGAAACATCAAACCAGGACATCTTATACAAAGCGATACAGGAAAGTATATGTTCACTCAGGATAGTCAGGATATAGGAAAGTATATGTTCACTCAAGGTATGCAGGATACAGCAATCAAAAACCCAACTGCTAGTTAAAAGTCACTACTTCTTTTCTCTCCCATCCAATTTCAATGTTTTTACAGTTTCATTGATGTATAAAAACAGTAATAATATTAAACATATTCAAAGCAGAATACCAGAGCCTGCATTAACCATTTGCTTTATTTTCCTTCAAGACATCTTCATACAAGGTTACATTTAACATGCCACTAATTTGAGCTAAAACACAGTGTCAATATAAAGGTACTGCCTTTGTTAATCAGTCAGTTATAATTTCCCATTCAGCAATTCTTATTCATTCCCACAGAAAATAATAAAATCAGTATGTTGTATACTTGTAGGTCCAACAGTTGATAATATTTCAACATAAAGCTCCAAATTGCCAGAGCATATAATTCAACAGATACATGTTTTACCAGTAGGAGCTGCTGGAACCAATGCAGTCTTCTCCGCCATCACTGCTTCTATCTCCTCAGTCCTGAAACAACAATAATACTGAAGACTAATGTTTTGGGCACATTATTACAAAGCCTCTGACCTCATACTCTGACACCTCACTTACGTGCGTGGAACTTTAGTCATGTTCTCAACACCATCCTCCGTTACGATAACATCATCCTCAATGCGGACTCCACCAAAGTTACAGAACCGTTCGATCACCTCAGGAACCATAAATTTGGCTTGCTCAGGGTTAGCCAGTGCTTTTTCCAGTAGCTAAACATGCAAAATAAGCATTTATTAATTACTAATTAGTCATACTGCACTAAAAAGGAGTACTTTACTGTCCATAAAAACATTACATGAAAGATAAAATTTACATGATAGGAAACACAAAAATGAGGTCCTGTGGGAGTTCCAATCTTCATGACTAGTTCAGCAAATAGACTTGAAATATAAAAAAGAGGATTCGGTTAGACACAACTTTATTTTAGACTATATATGTATGACATTCAGATTACATGTTTCAGCTAATTAATTGGCCACCTTCACATCCATTACAAGAATCATTGCCATATCTACAGTGCCTTTTTGAAACTGTTTTTTAAGAATGAGATCTCTCTCTCTCTTTTACATATGGCTGCATTACTAAGTTCACAATATAATACTATAGCCTAAGATAATTACAACATTTGTTATGTCCTGTGTTGGGTTTATATTAAAACAACTCTGTAAAAGTCAGTCAATTTGAGAACAGAAGCAACTTATTCATGTCTGATGGGGTGTTTCTTCCTGTTGTAAATCTTCTTATTGTATTCCTGATGTTCTGGAGCTGCAAACTGAACTCCACAAGTTCGCAAAATCTATTTCGCACAAACGAAGCAGCAATAACTTATGGCCATCAACAAAAAACACATTGTTCAAAATGCATACTCTGTTGGAGCTAAATAAAGATCAAAATGACAATGCTCAGTGCACATATGGATACAGAAATCCCTTGCAATACCTCCACAGCCCCCCTGGGGTATGGGACCCACAGAATGAAAACCTCTGCTCTACACTCAAATCCAGGACACTTGAAAGCAGAGCAACATGACAGAAATTTCAGGTTCAAAAAGGTATGCAGAAGATGTCAACTTTTATTGAGCATATGAAAACTGTCTCTCTCATACCCCAGCCACAAGCTCACACACATAACTAAGTGAGCATACAAGCACAAACCAAATTTTATACATGAAAATTTTGTTGTCACCTAATTAAGGAGTCAGACTACGGATTCCCCAAGATATCCCACACAGAATATTAAATGCCAACAACTACACATAAAACAGAGCACAATCACCCCAGGGCAGCAATAAATACACTATACACACTTGGAATATAACTCCAAATAGAGACAGGGTTACCATCTCACAGTCAAAAAAACGTAATGACCAGGCTAACAGCTGGATGACCAAGGAAATATGGCTTAATTCCTAGCAGAGTTAAAAGAGAATTCTTGTCTTCTCCAAAGTGCCCAGACTGCCTCTGGTACCCAACCATCCTCCTACTCAATCTGTATTGGAGACTCTTAGCAGCTGGGGTGTGGCACTGACCACCCACCCCTATCTAGCACCAAGGTTAAAGAAACAGTAGAGCTATACCTCTACTCCTCCTCTGGGCCTTCAGGGCCTGTTCTACGGTGAGCTTTACCTTTACCTTATTGGGGACTCTTTCCCTGAAGGTAAAGTGGTAGGGTATGAGTCTGATCATTCAACTCCATCTGCTGTCAAGATCAAAAATGTGTGCACTATGTACCTTCACTCCCCCAACGCCTTCACAGCACCAAAATTACCATTGCACAAGAAAATTCTTATTATTGTCAAATCAATACACCTATGCAAGTGATGATAAAAAATATCTCCTGTCACCGATCAGATTCCAACAAATTCACATTAGAATCATTTGATACAAATATATAATATGAAGTTGGAACTGTCCCAAGAATTCAAATGGTTCGCAAGTCTACACCAAACATCTGTACTTCCAAGACAACTTAAGAAGAATTCTGGACTTTTGGTTGTTATGTGAGTAGGACGGTTACTGATTCCTGACATTCCTTTGACATATCTGAAATCAACAACCCTGCTACTCAGAGTAACAACTCAGAAGACCAGAATCCTCAACATCAGCACTCTGGAAATTTCAAATCTTGCACAGAACTAAGTAACTTCACATCTTCACTTAAAAATACATGTTTCAACTTTTCACCTAGCTGCTTCAGTAAGCAAACAAATTTTCTCTTGCTAAACCAATGTTCTGATCTGAAAAAATAATTTACAATCATTTTGTTGTTACACACAACTTTATTTTAGTACAGGACATCTTTAACTATATTCAAAAGATCTGTGTTATTTTGAAGTAGCATGCTCTTCCAGAATTTGTATTAAATGAATATCTATTACCTGCAAAGAAACAGCATATTTACCCAAATATAAGACAAACCCTCCTTCACGATCTTAAATTTTCAGGAAAATACCTCTCCAGTACTTGTTTCAATTTGTACATGATTATCAGGTGACACTCCATTTTTCAGATGATGAATTAGGAAAAAAAATTATTGCCTTATATTCAGGTAAACACAATATGTACTTCAACATACAAACAAATTACCACATCAGAGAAATAGCATCCAGGTTCTATAGTGAGAACCATTCCTTTCTCCAGGACCCTTGCAGTACGCAGCCTGTTCAGCCCTGGTTCTGTGGGACGACTTGGTGTGCCCTCCAAATATCCACCCACATCATGGACATCCAGACCCAACAAATGACCCAAGCCATGGGGCTGAAAGACTGCACCGATTCCAGCCTGCACAGAGCAATTTGTAGCATACAGAATGCTGGAAGTGTATGCACTCGGCTAGCAGACTAGTGAGCTACTACTGTGCAAAATAAATGGTTCCACACAGAACTCATAAGCCCACTTTCCTATTCCCAATTTCCATTTCTACGAAACTGTGTTATTAGTATCTTATTTTATATAGTGTAACTTTGTAATGCAATAGTGTAAAAAGATCATTTCAAAAATTGAAAAGAAATCTCATCAGCCCACTTTATATCCTTTGAAGCCTATAGTTTTTACAGATAATATTTAAAAGTTCTTCCTACTCACAAAAAAAAAAAAAAAAAAAAAAAAAAAGTTTCCATTACAAGAAATGAGATAGGCAATGTACATACAAACATAACAATGAGGCGCGTTCATGTAACCACTGTTGCCATGGAAAACAATAAGTATTACATATTCTGAATGTGTGTCTGTAGCCTTAGTTATCTGGCATCCAAAGCACATGTGCCGTATTATATTGTCATCTGTGGCCTCTCTGGCTGTACCATATTTTTCCACCTTATCTCATAAACAGCACAATTTTCGGAAAAAGTTATCAAACATAAAATGCTTGTTTTCATTTTCTCTACAACTGTTGTCTGAAACATTTCTCATTCTAACAAGAACTGAGCAAGATATTGTCGCATCCAGCAATTTTAATTATGCCAAGCGACCGTTTTAATAACCAGTAAGTTGTAAGATGCAAGCTTTTTGTGTGTCATCCTATGTTCACTTTGTTACAAGTTAGTGAAATACCACACACACCTACCCACCCTACATCCGCTTCGTAGGAGACTTCGTCACGTACCCTTTTGTTTTAAACTCACCCCTAAGGGTTGAATGATTTAAGGATCCTGTTCTTGAGACAGAGCCACATGTTCCGATGTTGCGTCATGCCCATATTTGGTAATGCTTGGGTTTGACAACGCCCTGTGACGTAATTCACCCCAACATTTTGATGCTATATAAGCATGAGGTTTGAAGGCCTCTAGGGAACATTCTGGTCATCACTTGCTGCACTAATCTCTGTCCAAATTTGTTTCGAAATTTCTTTGTGTCAGAAGTCTCGCTAAGAGCTCAAGTTTTAATTATTTAATACTGCGTTATTTCATTTATCACCCATAGCACACTTTATCTGTCACTTTTCTTGTTAATATCAAGCAACATAACTACAATAAACTAGTCTTTCTACACTTCAAGAGTTGTGATTGGTGTCGTGAATATCAATTCTTACGTGTCCAGAATGAGCCTTATACCAGTTTCTCTCAGTAACCAGTGGCTCGGTCAACATTGGTGTACCTGATTTCAGCTATCACACTCAGAATATAACAATATTATCATAAATGTACATAGGTCTTCGTGCAAAGTACCCGTTAATCTTGTCAGATTTTAATCAAAGTTGAATTTTCTCAACAGACTTTTGCAAAACACTCGAATATCACAATTCATGAAAATCCATCCAGTGGGAGCCGAATTGTTCCATTCAGACTGACAGACAGACACGACGAAGCTAACAGTCACTTTTCGCAATTTTGCGAACACGCCTAACAATCAGTTAATGCTATTATGAAAATAACTGCCCTTTATTCTAAGAATCATAGTGGTAAACACAGTACTCTTTATGCTTTAAAACTAAACAAGTTGTTCCACTGATTTCTCGTCACGAAAACTTCACCACCAAAACACTGTTGGTTTACCAGTTTGTTTCACAAGTTCACATTAACTGTAAAACTACTTATAATAGGACTGACCTTCATCATTTCATCAACATCACCTTGGAGCAAGCCAGCATCACGAAGATTAGAAAGTAAGACACTGTTGGCCAACTTATGCATATCAACCCATGAGACACCTACAATGTACAATTAATACTCTTAAGAAGTGCTGTGTCATATCTGAAAAATATTAGAGTCCTGAAATACATCAACAGATCCTGCTATGTCATAAAGACAGAAGGCTGAACTAGATGCAACACTGATGTACTGTATTGGTTGTACAGTTACAGACAGGAGACTTAATGGAAGGTCTGGAGAAAACATGACAGAATTTGTAGCATGTACAATTCTGCCAGAGACAAATAGTTATAGAGATGAAGAGGGAGTAATGTCAGTCATCACAGTTCCCTTGCTATTGCCTGCATGAGGTATCATGCATTAAAACTGCATCTTGAAACACAAAAGATTTCTCTGGGGGGAAAAAATTACATAGGTTTAGTAGACAGTAAAGTAACTGATTAAACAAGCAAGTGCTGAAGTTCCCACAGCTGTGACTATGAAGAATACTGTCTTCTGATATGTGCCACTGTGTACTCACAAGGAACTTTACACATGTTTCAGAGGATCCTTCTTCCATCCTGAAGATGGAAGAAGCAGGTTCCCCTGAAACATCATTAAATTTCCAACAGGCTAAACCAAGACAGTACTCCTAGCAAAATATTCTTATAAGTACATCTTATAAAATCCATTCCATCAGAAAACTGAAACATTAAACTGTTTTAACCCTTTGTCACCAGAATTAAGTCCCCAGTGGACTCTGCAAAAGACCCAGGACTTGCTGCCCATTATTCCGCATGTTCGTGGCCAATTACTTCAGGTGACATTGGTTTTCTCAGCATCACACTTCATGTCAAAAGTCATCTTTTGGCACCAAAGGGTTCAAGATGCCAAAAGAGTAAAGCAAGTTTTATACTATATACTGTTTGTAACAGAAACTCACATTTAAGTGTGTTTAAAGAAATAACTGTGAATGCAATCAGTGCACAATTCTTAAACTTTGTCCATTATTTATTATCTTCATTTTTCTCTTGTGTTGACAAGCACCATATAGAAAAGACTCTTCTACTTCTGGCTACCTTAAAGCACAGCAGGAAGCTTTACAAATCCTGTGCAGTGTCTTTTTGAAGTTACAAATTTAATAACATGGTTAGAGGCAAACTAACAGATGCAAAATGTGAGCACATAACCAGAGGGAAAAAACCCTAGTGTTCAGTGCTTATTAGAGCTCAGAAATTCATTCAGCTCTTAAAAAAACCAACAAATAAGCAGGAACTATATTCAGTTTAACAACAAAAGTAATTTGTATCACTAATTATCTCAGAATTCATAATGTCTAAGATCATGTAATATTTTAGAACCAACATTGTTCAGAAGTTAATGACGGCACATTCCTGCAACTTAGTACACATGCCAGTATACTACATTGCTGTCTGATGAACAGTGGAAGATAACAACATTGCAGTCTCAATTTTCTGTAACTATAACTAAGGATGGTAATTCACACAATTTATAGCCCTACAGAAGACAACAGGTTTATCTAAAGAGACAATCCACACAACATATACACATCAAGATTCAGCAATGCAAACTGAAGCATTTACATTTCACCTCAAAACTATCAGTAACACAGACATAACAGGTTCAACAAGAATATACACTGCAATCACATGGAAAGAAAGGCACTCAATGTTAAAATCTGTACTTTTTCTTCTCTCTTTCCTTCCCTTTATGCTCTCCATTGACGTTACAGCACATACAACATTTATGATTACTTTCTAATTCTGTTGAAAGAATTAAAAATGAAAGTATATTACCTGGTTTGGCAGCATTCATGACAGCCCTATTGGCATTCAAAACAGCATTGTAGATCACGGCTTGATCCTTGGTGAATTTCCCATTGACAGGAAAAGAACATGTGATATCGGATGTATAGCCACAGTATGAAGCTCCCATATCAAATGAACTACAAAGAAACTACCTTTATTATGAACATTATACACAACCAAACAAAGTATATACTGTATTAGTTGAGTCAGTATTATAGCCTTCTGAAGTAGAAAACACATAATACAGGGTATGGAACCTGCCAACACCAGGTTTTTTGAAACGCAAATCCCTTACAACACTTCCTTTTTTTATTATCATTACTTATTTATTATACTACTCCCCCTGGCTCTCTTCCAAACTTCCTTGTACAGTGCTCCCATTTATATGTTACCTGATACTGCATAAAAGTTTACCTAAATTTCTTAGTTATGTAGTTGTAGTGCAACCTACAATTTCAATTCATGATATTGACTCACAGCCAGACACCTATTTAATAACTGTTCTCTCCATCTCTGTGACTCTGGATATTTTAGGAACATGTGAATCGAATTCTCTGCACCTCTACATAATGAACATTTCTCCTCTTCTATCCCATCCCTTAACCCTCTCAATTTCCAAATCCCCAGTCAAAACTTTGCTAGGCCACTCTGTTCATTCCTTTTACAGTACATGAATATACATTATACAATCCAATCGCATTTTTTGCAAGAGAACACTACCTTCTCCTGTAACAATTTACATCCCTATAAAGTTTCCACATTAACCTTTATCCTACCAGGGTGGATATTTTGACATCTTCCTACTGTAAACACAAACTTCACACTCTGGTCCGTGTCGCTCCACCTGAGCTCAACAACACGTAAAACCCTCACTTCTAAATAGTTTCTGTGTCTTAATATTCTTAATAGCAATAAGAAGTGAGATCTGAGATCCTCCTGGAACAAAGCAGTAAGCTTCTGGGACATAATGCTATACAGTACAGTAGACAAGTTCCTATGAAACTTCGGCACCTATCTACCACACCAAGTGGCATCACATACCAGAAAACCATAATCTTAGAAGGAAGAGGTCTGACTTGAATTGAACTTCATCTTTTATTCATGTAACAATGGCACTGTACTGCCACCATCATACATATGATGATGGTGCTCATTATTGTTGTTTCAAGTAACACAGCAATCATACCATTCTTATTACACATATTCAAGTCTAATATCTTCAAGGATGAATCAAGAAACAAACTCTTCATCTCAATTCAGGCAGTTATCTTTTAGTCTCAAATTCTGAGAATTTTGAGGTAACTATACAAAATTTGAGGTTTCCATGGATGTCACAAGAAAGATTAGTGTCTTCTGGGATATAGTGTTGTAGAGTTACATGGCTAATTACTGACACTTCAGAGAAACTTGTCGCCTCCATCTTTTTACCCACACCTGTGGACGTCATATCATCCTCAATGGACTACATAAGCACACATGAATGGAGGAAGCTGGCATCTGGACTAGCACTGGCATTAAAACTATTAGAGAGACTACAAGGAAAAAGTGCCTACTTAGCAGCTAAAATACCTCTCCTCGATGGAATTATATCTGTGCTTCAGTCACCTCTTCAAACATAAGGGGAGTTTTACTTTTACATTCTTTGTTGGAAGCTTTGTACCAAAATGTAAAGAAAGATGTAACTGCCACAACTGTTTATCCCAGATTTAAAGCAGCATTACTGACTGTGCATGAAGCATGGTTTGCAGTAAGAAACACGCCTTCACAAATAGCTGCAAATGACAAGTCTGAGCCAAGCCAAATGCAAGCATTAAAAAAACCCACTGAAGAATTTAAGACATACCGTATATTCTCGAATCTAATCCGCACCCGAATCTAATCCGCACCCAGTTTTTGGCGACTTCTTAAACGAAAAAAAGTTAGTTCGCGACTCTAATCCGCACCTTTCCTTCAACCACCCCTTGCCCACGGGGCGACTGATTGAATAATATTGGATGTTACCAATGCGTTAAAATCCGACGCTACGCCTGTGGCCGATGAGTCATACCGATAGAGGCGGGGCCTTTCTCAACAGACGTGCGCAATCTCGTCTGAAGCCAGCTGATCTTTAGTTGTTGAAACGTGGGAGGTGCTTGTTCCAATTTGTCGTGTACCGTAGTTATGGAAGAGGGACACCTGAAATCTAAACGACTCTCATATACGGCAAAGTTCAAACGTGAAGTTATTCGGTGCGCAGAGGAGAATGGAAACCGCAAAGCCGCTGCAATTTTTGGAGTTGATGAAAGCAACGTTCGACTATGGCGGAAACACAAGGCAGCGATCAGCGGGTGTGAGGCGTCACGAAGGAAATTCACTGGACCCAAGAAAGGACGATTTCCTGAAATTGATAATGCAGTATTCACGTTTTTTCAAGAGAGACGCAAGACTGGACTGTTTGTGAGTTATGATCTACTTCGCGAGGAGGCGATAAAGAAGGCCAGATCTTTGAACATTCCTCGAAGTCGTTTTAAAGCCAGTAAAGGATGGGCCATAAGGTTCATGCGCCGAATGGGGCTGGCGTTGCGGCATAGGACGACAATATGCCAAAAGCTCCCAAAAGATTTTGAACAAAAGTTGTTGAATTATCAGCAGTACATCATCAACCTTAGGAAGACGGAAAATTTTCTGATGGGGCAAATTGCCAATGCCGATGAAACGGCTATTTATCTTGATATGCCACCAAACTACACGGTGGAGAAGAAAGGTGTAAAGGAGGTACTTTTGAAAACCGCTGGATGCGAAAAGCTTCGCCTAACAGTGACGCTGGCAGCAACTGCTGATGGGAGAAAACTACCACCCTTGCTAATTTTGAAAAGGAAGACTTTACCCAAATCAGAGGCGTTTCCAAAGGACGTTATAGTCAGGGTCCAGGAAAAAGGATGGATGACGGAGGAGCTGATGTTGGAGTGGCTGAAAATAGTATGGAGTCGTAGGCCTGGAGCCTTCTTAAATCAACCATCAATGCTTGTCCTTGATGCATTCAAAGGGCATCTCACTGATTCCGTGAAGGACCAGCTCCGCAAGATGAAAACTGAGCTTGTTGTCATTCCGGGTGGAATGACATCAGTGTTGCAACCAATGGACATATCCATTAATAAGCCCTTTAAAGACAGGTTGAGGCAACAATATCTGACCTGGATTGCGGATCCTGCCCGTGAGTTAACAGCAACTGAAAAAATCAAACGCGCAGCTCCTTCAGAAGTGGCGCGGTGGGTGTCGGCTGCTTGGAAAGCCCTCCCGGAGAGCATTATCGTCAGATCTTTCAAGAAGTGTTGCATAAGCAATGCTTTGGACGGAACCGAAGATGACATTGTATGGGAGGACGATGTTGAAGATAAAGATGATAGTGACTGGGTGGAGAGCACGGATAACGATTCAGTTATGAGTGATGACGGCGAGTCTGATGAATAATAAATTATAATAATAAATAATAAAATAATAGATTATGTATTGTATTGTTCTTACGTTGTTTATTAATTACGTTAATTACGTTATTGTTATATTGTACAGCAGCTCAATCATTTTTCCAAAATCCAGCTCTAGACCGCGAATCTAATCCGCACGCGAATCTAATCCGCATCTGATTTTTTAGCCCTCTAAAACTGTAAAAAAGGTGCGGATTAGATTCGAGAATATATGGTACTTCAGGAAGGGTGCTATTTCTCACACCAGAACCCACTCACACTGTGGTAGCAGAATCAAAAACCTATCTCTCAGCAGGCCCCACTTGCTTGCATAACATTATTTAAGGATACCAGCAACCCAAGTGGCAAGTTACAGATTGTTCAGAAGTAGTGTCATTCCAGTCTCGATTAAGCAGGGAAAAACTAACAGAAGAACATGTTGAATAGCTTGTATTTCTGCATATAAGGCTTTCAGATTAACTTCATATGTACACAGTACATATATGATATAGAAAATTAGTGTATGCATTTGACAATTTCTAGATGCAATGACTTATGCGGAGATATATAAAACTGGTACTAGCAATTAATGAGGGCACCACTGTGAAAAATTTTAATACTTGTGTGAACTCAAACCTCAATTAAATGAGAGAAGCTTCTGGTTCCAAGAATATGTGTGAAAATTACTATTAAATTACCACTATAAAAGGAAACTATTCAACACAGAGGTGCACAAATCCTGGATGCCAGGTTACCAAGCAACTACATTTTGAACAGTGGTGCCTAATATTTTTGGCCCTCAGTATGCAACTTCCTTCATGTCACCCTTCTGGTGCCTAGAATTATGAGGTGGCTACTAAACTTTTGGAAAATCTGTGATTTAACATGCAAAATGAAAAACAAAGCTAAAGTGTAATAGAAAACAGTCTGCTTCTATATTTATTGTATTTTGTTCATCAGCCCCCCCCCCCCCCAAATTCATGCATGACATTTATCCCAAAAGGAACATTCCTGTCAGAAACAGAACAGAATTAAGAATGACCAATAACAAAATACATACAGAAACCTACAGTGGGGGACCACCCACCTTCACCTACATCTAGGTCTGTCAAGTGGTGTCTTCCCTTCAGGTTTGCAATCAAAATTTTGTACACATTTTCATCTCTCCCATGTTTAATAGACTAATGAAGAGCATAAATAAGAAATAAAGAAGCTGTAGTATATGAATGTAGCAAAAATTTGTGACACATGATAAAAAAAAAACACAAGTACTGTGTAACACTGTCACATTTAAGTTGAATGGAAACATGCCTAAAACGGAAAAATTTTCAGGTCTCTTAGGATTCGATTTTAAGCGGGGTTTACTACAATATTTTTGGACATACACCACTATTCGTGTATTTTATCATACTGACCACATGTCTCCATCATTAATACACCTACTGTTGGGTGCACCAGCATGCCCATAGTGAAGGATTGACCCATTGTCACCACTACTACAGATGCATGTATAGCCAACATGACGGCAGCCACCAACTAAGTATACATAGTTCAGGAATGTTGCTTCAGCTTGGTACTCCATCATTCCAGGACGAATTGTGCGCATCACATGAATGTGTGCATCTGAAGAAATCTTGGTCACATAGCGCAACACCTCCAGCTCCAAGTCTGATTTGATCATACGACTGAAACATACGTAAAATATATGATGCAGGATGAGCATGAAAATTAAGAACTAGTTAACCTTTATACATGCATATAGTATTTACTCACTTTCATTCACACTGACATAACTTTAAAAATATACTAGTTAAGCGAAGAGTTAAAATGGGAACATGTTTCAGCACTTTGTGAGCCAGCCATCAAGAACCTACATATAAACTTCAAAAATACAGAATATAAGTAAACAAGTTAAAATGGCAACATGTTTCAACATTCAGTATGCCAGCCAACAATAACGACATACATACAAACTTCAAAAATACACAAGTTAAGTGAACAAGTTAAAATTCCAGTATGTTTCACATTTTTTCTGCCAGCCAACAATGACTACATACATCTTTAAACTTCAAAAATATACAATTTAAGTGAACAAGTTAAAACTGCAACATGTTTCAGCACTTACTCTGCCAGCCATACACACTTATGTCACCATGAAAGGCTACTCTTATCAATCACTACAAGCACATGCCTATTCTAAGTCTGAACCCCACCTATACAGGCAAATTCCAATTCAGAGTACCAGGCCACAACTATATTAAAACTAAATGTAACTGCTCCTCCCTCCCCCCTCACACCCACCAAAACATGTGCACACATACACACAGATGCTCATAAGCACATGTGTATGTGCTCTCTCTGAATGGGTCCACTATTTGTTTTTATAGTGCCACTGTCTTCTTACTGGTTTAAAGCTAAATGCTGGGCCTCATTAGTCTCATGTATTCCTATTTGTAAATAAATAAAATTCTTATTGTTAAACTTATATTATTGCATATATTATTGTCCTTGCTCTTCTCCCCATAACTGGTATCATCATATGGTATGACTGTAGTAGTTTGTGCATCATGTTTGCCTAGCAAGCAGTACAGTAACACAATGTGAACAGTATCTCACTGGCAAAATCTGATGAAAATTGGTTTCATACATGACTAAAGATATCAGGTAAATGTATGCCCTTTTAAATTTTCTCCATGTTTACATAAAAGATGACATCAAAAAACAACAAGCATATGTGTTTATAGTTTTACAATTGATTTAATTTACTCGTGCCTTGTGTTCATGCGTGTGTATTGCTTTCAGTATAATAAGCAACCACACACTACAACCGAGTACTTAATTAACTTCCAGGAACAGAGGAGTTATAGCAACAGCTACTGTCTATGACACAGGTACTGGAAGTTAGATTTTTAAAGGGTATTTGTATTGACAAATTGGTTGACTGCACATGTAAACCACCACAGCAATGCAAATCCAGTAAACGTAAAAACATTCTTAAGTTATAAAAATGGTAATTTTTATTGGTACATTCTCACCCAACCAGTAGACAGCCAAAGAATGCTAAATTTCACTTTTGGATGACTTCCAGTACATATGAAAACAAGAAAATTAAAAGACAAATTATCTTAGTACTGTCACAAACTAATACCCTCTTAATAACTACAATGTCGGGATAAGTAATGGCACTATATTGCTACACTTTCTAAACACTAGACAGAGAGCATCAAGATGGAAATTATGGGAACAGGTTGTCAGAAGGTCCAGAACTGTGCAATAATACCATTATAGGTCCACAAACTAGAAATATGTAAATGACTGACATACTGAATTTGGAACTGATGATGATGTGTTGCTCTTACTACTGCTGCTGCTACTACTACTACTACATACTATTATTATTATTATTATTATTATTACCACCACCACCACCATTAGACTTACATGGCACTACTTTTACATTGACTAACAACACTTCACATGGCATCCTCAGCTGACTTCAATTTCTCTACAAGATATTCCTCCAGACTTTTGGGATGAACCCGGAGTTTTGCCAGCCTATCATACTGTAACTCCACAACTTTCATTCCAAGCCGTCTGAAATGTCGCTTCCTCATAACCTGTGGTCCAATAAGCTGTGTACTACTAGCACAGTAATGCTCAGGCACATGGATCAACACTGCCACATATATACCGCCGTCACGACGCAAGCTGAAGCGTACCGTAGATCCCCCCATGCCACTTGGATGTAACATGATATCAATGACATAAAGTGATGATGTTGGCAGATGTGGGAGAATCACTGAAGCTGTGATCCTATCATGTCCACCAATGATGTTGGCAAGGGGCTCTGAAATGTAGTTGATCATGCGGTGGATTCTCCCATCCTGCCACAGACTCTTGGCTGAATGGTCTCTAGGAAGCATTGGACCCCTGTATTGGGAACACTCCAGTGTCATTGCAGTATCAAACAGCTTCAGTTTTGACCTCATCTGTCTCAATACATTAACATCTCTGTATGAATGCAACCGGTCAAGAAAATAGGGGTTGAAGATCTTCTGCACAAAATTCAAAGGAAATTTTCCAAGATACACACATGTCAGCATTACATCAATAGCATCATCAGGACGAAACTGAACAAACTTTTCATCAAGAATGCTTTCAAGGACATGCCAAAATTTCAGACTGTCAGATGGCTGAAAATTCAAAATACCAAATGAAGCAAACATTGCTTTAACTAAAAGAGGAGAAAGATTTTGGCCATGCTCAATGAAGTACCTCTCACAACCTTTCAAGATAGGTTCTGATCGAAGACGAAACCTACCACAGTAATCCATAATCGTTGCCAACACAGCTGCATTCTTAATTTTTGAGGATTTTGCCTTAACATAACGTTCCAGCGATTTTGTTATTCCTGGATCCACATAATCTAAGGCATAAAAGCCTCTTACAATCTCCAACAGGTCATCCTCACTCACGGTATGAATATTGGTGTTTGTCCAACTGGAGAGGATTGCCATCATTCGAGGTGAAAACAGTTTCACTTCAAACAAAATAGAAAGAATTTCTGCTACTGCATTTCCTGGCAACCTCCACCAAACATGGCGAGACCTCCTTTCTAGAAGACCAAACACCATTTTACGGCTCTGTGCAAGGAATGGCAAAATACGAAAAACGTCCATAATATTCTTTTCAGTTATTTCTTTCTCTTTATCTACCAGTCCAACCCATAACTTGTCCACATTTTCAACACTCTTCTCTGCGGTCATGGATGAACCCAGCACTCTCACAATTTCACATACTTGACCCACATCAAACTTTCCATCTGTAACCCTTATAAGAATTTCATCACAAAGTTTGTCTCTGTACACAGAAGAACTGCTTCCAACCATCTCCCGGCATACTATTTTCAACGCATCCAATATTATGTAGGACTCTGGACCTGATGCAATAGTATCTACTAGTTGACTGAAGACAGCCGTTCTGGTGAAATTTTCTGACATATCCTCCCCATTCCTCACAAGAGCATTGCGGTATTGGTGATTATTTTCAAGCTCTATTATCTTTTTTAAGGCATAAAAGGCTACGAGAGGATTAACTTCATCATCTGGTAGAGTCTCCAGAAGTAAGAAAACTCCTTTGGCAGTGAAACATCTATTGAACCCTTCCATTATTTCGGTGGTTTCTGTATCGTTATGCACGTAGGGCACTTGCCCAGAACTTTTATCATTTTTCTGGGATGCGTTCCCTGTATGTGAACAAACATCCTCCTCATCCTTAGCACCACCAGTATCGACAGTATAGGAATTGTGTGAACACACTAGACCAACATCCTTAACCTTCCTCACAATTGCTGGTAATTCCTGTATATCCAAACCATCTTGCATAATAATTGTTGTATGGCCTAAATCGTCTCTTTTATCGCATTTTAACACTACTTCCGACTTTGATAATCCACAAGCGGTTAATTTTCCCCATACCGTTGATATTGATGGGGCGTCATGATTTAGCATTCTTCCACCTTTGTTAAATATTTGCTTCACAATTGACCTTGACATTTTTAAAGTATAAGGAGGCACAATTTATAGCAACATTATTTCAAACGTACAATTATGTGCATTGTTGAAAACGCCGTACACAATAACCAGACTACGTTACACAGGACACATCAACCGGAACTTCGCACCTACTTCGTCCATTACCATGGCCTCTTGAAAGGCACTACAGGTCCAACTTCTGTCAACATACTTACCATTCTGCTATTTCCGGATGCAACAGTTTATTGTCTACGGTGAACCTACAAAAAAAATACAATAACTGAGTTACTAAAGTTATACGAATACAAAACACTATTATCATTCCAAGATCGAAGTATAAACAGACATCCTAGGGAAACAAAATTGCTTAACTATCAGAAGCGGCAGTAGGTACTCACTTTCGTGTGTAAAAAGCATCAAGTAACTTTCAGTCTGCTCTGTGGTCAATACTAATTTCTCGTTTCGTGGTCATACACTAAAATCGATTCCTTATATCACAGTCTTTTAGTCCAAATTTCGACACAATATGGAGATCCAATCCCAAGCAATCCACAAGCCACGACTCAACACAAGCTAATCCCAAATATGCTTAACAGATGGCGGGGGTGTGTAAAACTTGTCTCATCAGTGTAGCTACCACGAATTGATTTCAGTATTAATCATGTAAAATGCACAGCTGCAGGTACCAAAATATTTCCAATAGTTCAGTTATATACATGCTACTGTATACTCACCGGCTAATTCCATCAAACGCAGCTTCCCTGACTGTTTGAGTGCTGTCCGTATTCACACCATTCTGAAATCAGTACATACACACGCTAATCTGAAATACATGTATGTAGAGACACCATTCTGTGTGTTCGTTTGTTTGTTTGTGCGTTTCACAACTGATAATGGTAAATCTGCATTCAATATCGGCTAGTCATATACTACCAAGACAAGCAACAAAAATTACAGAAAGCAGTGAATTTTAAAATCTGTTCCATTAGATTTATTTCTTCCGCTAGGAACCACAATTCTCCATCACGTTTTTCTGTTAAATTCTATTCGACGCCACGGAGGGTAAAACTAAAGGCACAATTGTCTCTGTGCTTAATCAATCACCACTCCACGAAGATAGTTGAGGGACAGGAGGTGTTGCTCCACGCATTCTGAACCTCTGCACTAGATGGAAGTGGGTAATAAGCTTCACACCCTGGCCACTTTACCCTCTGGGAAAGTCTCCCCGGTACCCACTGGATAGGAGGATGGGTGGGCCCCAGAACCGATCTAGACGGTCTGAAGAAGATACAAACACATCTTGCCTTACCTGGAATCAAACCCCAATTCCTCGGTCGTCCAGCCTGTAGCCTAGTCACGATACTGACTGAGCTAACCCAAAGGAGTCTACCCACAAGAAATCAAGTAATTTAAGCCAAATGCTCAAACGCCGCTTACACTATGGCCCCTTCATTCGTCCTTCCTTTTTCTTCCAGCGACTAAATAGCGTGTTTAATACTAGGCTTACTGATTTTCCCTCTGTCCCTTTTGCGGCGTTTTGACCAGTCTCAGGGTAAGGTAAACTGGGATCGGCGCATCGGGCACTGCACACATTAGACAAGACAAGCAGGGGAGAAGCGAAGCCGTGCTGCACATCGCCTACGCCTACAAGATAGTTACATCTGGTAAAGCTATCCATTACAGACCTTAACAGGCCCTTAGGGTTCCAGGAGGTTGAGGCTCCCAGAATCTCTAGACAATCGGCACATGAAGGTGGTAAGGTTGTCAGTCCTACGGTGCGTAGGCCGCCTTTACGCCCCAGGAGATATCCCTGGTACTCATTTCTGTTAGAGGCTGATCAATTCCAGCGCCATAGTGCGGCCGGAAGGATTACGTCAATGAAAAATCCCAATTACCCCATCGGGAATCGAACCCGCGACCTTACGGCTTGCAGTGCAGTGTCCCTAGTTACATCTGGACTATTCCTTATTTTGCTTGTTCAATATTTGATTGCAAGGGCTCAATGTGTCTAATTATGACGTCACAGATAGTTTAATATCACGTTCAGTATTAATTTTTAAGGTGTAAATAAACTTATTTTGACGTGAATGTAATAGCCTAATTACAATTTTGTACCTTCACATTATATCCAATATCGTCGTTCTCTTTAACTATCAACAATACAAGTCACAACCATCAAAGTCTGCACCACAAAGTTTCCGTAAATCGGCAATTTACTGTCAAAACCCCAACATGTTTCAACAGCATCCTGTCATAATGAGAAGGCTCTTTTCCGAACACTTGTAGCGAAAAAAGTCTACATTTACAATTGTAAATAACTGCATTCGCCGACTTACAAGCATACGTCTAGCCAGACTTACAGCTATTTAATACACGATCATGAACACGCGGGATACCAGAGCACGTCGGACTAACAGTGACTGGAAACAGATTGAAAACGGGCTTCAGAGGCGTTCGCCAATATCTGACGTATGCCTTGATAACACAATAAAGAAGGAACAATGATGGGAACCATAATGGAAACACTGGGAAAATAAATGACTATTCTATTACAAGTGTGTAAAATTCTTCACCATTACCTGCTGGCTTTTGCAGCTGGTGGGCCGGGATAGCTATGTCGGTATAACAACTCGCTACAGGCTGGACGGTCCGGGGATCGAATCCCGGTGGGGTAGGATTTTCCACAACTGTCCAAACCGGCCTTGGGGCCCACTCAGCCACCTGTACAATGGGTACCCGGTTTTTTCCCGGGAGTAAAGCGGTCGGAATGCGGCGTTGACCACCTACCCCCATCTAGCGCCGAGGTCAAAGAACGAGTAGAGTTGCGCCTATACTCCCCACTCTGGGCCTACATGGCCCGTTGTAGGGTCAACTTTACCTTCACGTGCAACTATAAAACTGTTAGAGAAATGTAGTTATACACAGTTGTCTAAATTCTCGTTACCTCTGTCCGACTTCAATATATACACATTGCATATACATACACACATATACATGTACGCAATTATAATCAAGAAATACTAGGCTCATTTTGTACGCAAAGATCGTAAGATAAAGGAAAGGCTCCTGAACGACCACAGGAAATTATCAAGGTCAAACTGGTGAGTTCTTTAACCATAACAAAGCTACTGACGCGGGACACGGCCCTGACATCGGACAAAGCCCGCCACATATTTTTGTTTACACCTTTCTTCATGATAAAGAACCAGACAAAAAGAAGTCCAGCACTGAGGATTCCCGCTGTGTCATTGGGTGAATGGTTCCCGACGCTGCGAAGGACTGTAGTGCCTCCACCTTCAGCGTCAGGCAGTGCTGCTTGACCCTGAAGATGAAGGCACTATAACGTTTCGAAACGTCTGCAAACACGCACCCAACGACACAGTGTCATATCCCAGAGGAATCGAATCCTCAGCAACGCCGCAGTCAGAACCTCAATTCTCTCAAATCCAGCGATGAATTTTAAAAACGTAACCATTAATGGGATTTCAAGCATCATTAAGAAGAATGTTCCCTTGTCAGACGTAGGAAGTTTAGTGGCTAAAACGCTAAATGGTGTGGGGAAGCCTATTTAAGAACAGTAGGATCATCAATTTTTAAAGGGGCGAAACAAAGATGGATGCAGGTGGAAATATTTTTCAGCAGCACAAAAAATAAATAAATTTTGGAAATAAACTGCGAGAATTGCAAGCTCTGAGGTTATCACAGTGGCGTTGCTGAAGATGTAAGTCTTCTGGCATGTTCTGCTGTGTCGTTGGGAGAGTAGTTCCCCACATTTCGAAGGACTGTAGTTCCCTCAAATTCAGAGTCAAGCAGTACTGAAGATCAAGGCACTACGATCCTTCAAAACGTCGGGACCTACTCGCCCGACACAGTGTTACATCCCAAAAGAATGGAGTCTTCAGTCACGAGAATTCTTTCTTTTACTATTTCCCACAGAGACCAACCACGGCAAGCTACGGACCGGGGTCCGGACGCGACCCATAAAAGAATACATTATTACCACCGACAACGTTTGAATATTAATAATAATATGGCCATTTACTAAGTTCTGATTTCTCTTACAGACCGCAGAGAATGTACTGTAATCTCAAAGGAAACGATGTTTTAAGAAATGCATACTATAAGTTCCTAATACATACATTTACAACTCTTAAATGTACTACAGGTATAACTGGATATGAGGAAGTCAAATGGGGCCCACTCTACATTAGGTTTAATTCATGACAGCGCCGATCAGATTTAAGGATATAATGTCCATTCATTCATTCCGTAGCCTGTCTTACGACAGGTCCATAGCCTTTTCCAAAGCGTATTCTCCACAGAGTGCGATCTACTGCTTCATCTTTCAGTTTCCAGTACCCTCTCTTTTCCTTAAAGGTCATCCAGAAGCTGCTTACGTCTTCTTCCTCGTGTTCCCGTCACTTCTATCCTTCCCTCTATCTTTGCTTCAATCACGTGTTTTAGAAGGCAGTTCCTACGTAAGATGTGACCAACCCAGTTAGCCTTCCTTATTTTTATTGTTTGTAGGATATTCATCTCCTCCTTGACTCTTTGTAATACTTCTTCATTCCTCACACGATCAGTCCAACTGATCTTCTCCACCCTTCTCCACCACCAATCAACGTTATTTTGCCTCCAGATAACTTCGAGGTGATTCATCCCGTTGTGTTACAATACCAATAACACCAATAATTGTCCGTCAGACACAACTATATATTTGAAAGTATGGAAATCAGCTACATGTACACGTTTCGGCTTATGATGAAGCCAACATCAGGATGTGTGTAAGAATTAAAAGGTAAACGTTTACAATATTCAAGTTGAGATCTCAATCTTGTCACACAAACTAATCATGCATAAACAGTACGAATAATTCAGAACACTAACTGCTTTGAAGCAGGCTTACTTATTTAATCTTGCAACGCACTAAGCCCTACGCTCACTGCGAAAGAGCTCCTCAGTCCGACCTCCGACTAAAAATAATTACCCATCCTGACAGACTGAAGCCACTTAGACGTGTGAAGCAGATAAACAATACATTCCATACATGCACAAAAGGTCCGCTAATACAAACTGACTTCTAGTACCTAAAAATTGTCTCAATTCTCAGCATTTCGCACCGAAGCTAAGGAACACATTTTGGCAGATTTTTTAATTAATCCCGTATCAGCTTCTGGTAGTCATTCCCCAGAAAACAGTTCACCGTATGAATTAAATTCGCACAATACCACATGATTACTCTATTACAAAACAAATTTTGATTGAAATATAATTTCCATCTGGTTAAAACAGGATGCAGTTCTGATCTGAATTTTGACCTAGCTGTAGTCCCAATCGAAACAAGTGGTTTCACCAGCGCCATTTTGGATTCGAATTTCACACTCAATTTGACATTTTCTGTGAAACATGTTGAAAGCAAGGGCACGTCATAGTGCCACAGGTGGGTACGTAAGTGTTCTATTGGATTTCTTCGAAATTAGTCTCCTGCTCACTTCCTCCGTTCACGGAACGTGCATGGCTGTTTTGGAGTCAACCAATCATACATCAAATACTGCCATTTATTTCCCGATGTCTCAGAACTCATTGTAAAATAGCTGACACAGGAATGCGTAACATACATAGTGCACTGTAATTATGCATTCTGAAGCATCCATTCGTCTTGGATATAACGTTCACAGATTAGTATTCGGGGGAGCCTATGCCTCCATCGTCTGTATAAACTACCCTAAGGTGGTTGGAACCTGTTTCCCAATCTACATGACGTCATAACAAAGAAGATTAAAATCTTCAATAACACTGCTGTAAGAACCTCAGCACTCAAGAAATACGCATTTTTCTTTATCGTCAACGTTTAAAAAAATACCGTAACGCTTAGCATAAACATTATCACCTCGTGCTTTAGAGTGACCTCGATTAAGCAAATTTAATGCAGAACAGATGTGTCAATGCAGCGCTGAAAATCACTCGATTCCTATTCTATTAACAGGAAGATAATAATTAATTATTTGAAGAGCCCGTCAAACCATAAAACCAGCAGCATGTCACATGAAATGTGTACAGAACACACCACTTCTCAATCCTGAGCACAGAAGTAATAGATTTCAGCAATAACAAAACGGATCTCATTTTACACTCGTTTATTTCATGCCTGGAACAAGCAACAAAAAAACACTTTCTGCAGAATCGATTAGGCATTGCTCATTTACCATGGCCATCACAACACTCTAAACAAAATTATGAAATTTATAATGCCAGAAGGAAAAATCACATGTGACCACATAAGGCTGCGGTAGCATCACAACAACCTAACGGATCAGAAGATGCATATATACCAGGGGTGGCCAAATTTGCTTAACATAAGAGCCACATACGATAAACTTCAGATGTTTGAGAGCCGCAAGACATGAACAAATATTACACACACGTTTTTATTGTTACATGCACATTTTGTTACAAAAATTCTTAAATATATTTACTCACTTACGTTTTAGTCCAGTGGACTCTCAGTTTATACCCGGTAAATAATTATAAAGCTTCAACATTTTTTATTTACCTTTTATATGAATTGTAATGCAAAAAGGAGCTCAGCCAACACATTTCCGCGAGCCGCATATTATACGTCAAAGAGCCGCATGTGGCTCGCGAGCCGCGGTTTGGTCACCCCTGCTATATACCGTACTTCCTCGCTTATCAAACTCGCCCTTCATCTAGCATTAGATTTTCAGTAAAAATACACAATAGATTGCAAGCCGCACCCTTGATTACCAGTTACAATAGGTTTTCAGAGGAAAATATTCGTTATACCCACAACGGTAACTTTCACCATTCAAATACAGTCTCTGTATTAAAAAACAAAATCAACACAAAGTTGAACATTTCAATTACACAAATTAATCTCTTCACTGTCTTCTTCACTCGTGCTTCCAGTCACACAATCCCAGGACACAGAGGATTGTTAAGTCGCTTTTTAAATCGGATGGATAAGCTCAGAATTATCCCATAAGATATCATCCTCTGTGCCATCAAGGCAATTTCTAATACAGCATTTATTGAAAGACAATAACGGATGTGCAACAATGCCAACATACCAACCCCAAATCCCCTTCCCGATAGTTGACTGGAAGACGGGTTTTAAGACGCAACAATGTTCGTAGGTGTAACAATAATCGCATTCTTCATCGTACAGTAACCATGGCTCGACAGCCCTATATGGGCCTAGGCCTCCTCTTTCCGAGGTTACGTGGTCTTGCGCATTGGTGGCAGTTCGGTGACCAGCCGACTGGCGCTTTTTCAACTCGATCCTGATGTGATCTGGCAATCAGTCAGGAGACTTGGGTCAGAAATGGCCTCTTATTTTTGCTTACAAGCACTACTAGTTCTATTCATGCCGTAAGGTTCTTTTACATGCCGTAAATCTACGACATGGGACTGACGACTTCCGAAGGAAGTGGTGCTCCGGACTTTTATCACCCTTAAAAATCCATCGGGATCGAACCCGCGAACCTTGGGTCCAGTGGCGAGCACGCTAACCACTAGTCCACCGAGGTAGACATCGTACAGTATTAGTTAGTATTAAAACTGTTCAGATCTTCACTCTTCTGGGATGTTGCGTAGCGTGTATTGGTAGTTAGTTGTCGACGTTTCGGGACAACCTATCGGTCCCATCTTCAAGGGTCAAGCAGTCCAGTAAGAATGCCGGGAACACTTGGTAAGCAGTTATACGTAGTATAAGGAATGGTGTGGGCAGTGATTGGTTCTCCCGGCATTCTTCTTGGACTGCTTGACCCTTGAACATGGGGCCGACAGGTAGTCCCAAAATGTCGCTAACTAACTACCAATCATTCCAGTGTAACATTCCAGAAGAGCGAAAATCTCATCTACACCGCGGTGGAAGCCTGAAATCACGCATTACAACCGTTGTTATATTCAGCCTCCAAAAGCCCTGCGTGTACTTTACACACTGTCACACGTACCGCCATTTTTAACAATGGAAATACATAGGCTTTCGGAATATTCTTCGGTGCTGCCTTTGTGTTTACTGCCCTATGACTACTGTTATTGACATCAAATTTTCCTTCTGCTTGGTCACACAATGTAATTTTGAAACATCGACTCTTAAACGCCAACAAACGTAAGACGCACTTCGATTTCAGAAATTTATAAATTTGATAATTTGAAAAAATGCGTCTTAGAATCGAAAAGATACGGTGCGTGTGCATATGTGTGTGTGTGTGTGTCTGTGTATACACACATAAGATGCTGCTGCTAGGCATGCGAGATTTAGTACGGTAAAAGGTTACAAAATGCCATATTTATAAAAGTTAGGGCATAAGAAGTAACTGAAATTCTTGGCAGGTTGTAGTCCGACCTTAAAATTGGATGGAATTATCAGAAACCACAAAAACTATGCGACACTGTAGTCTAACCCAGGTTCCGATTCAGACAACTGACAGGAACAATTCGCACGTTCAGCTGAATGAAGCAAAAACATAGAACAGACGTAGCGCCGTAGCTCCTGCGAACACGAAATCAAGCCAATCTGAGACTACATGAATTAGGTCCAAACTGTTCACTTCGTACGACACAAAATTGAAGTATAAAATACTGCCCGTTTGGTGGAATTAATTTTGGACATGCAATGAAGTACAAAGACAATTACAAAATATTTGAAACGATCAAGAAAACAACAAACAAAATGACTTCTCAACCACCAATGCTTTTACACCGAACACAGCAGTGCATCCAGCAGCATATTACTGGAACAAATGGGAAAAGAGAACCATTATTTGTTATTAAAAGGCAAGAAGGCTTGTCAGCGGTTCCGTGGACTCAGTTCTGTGCCGAAGATTTCAATAAGGACGCAAACCTAACAAGCAATTTTCCTCTTTAATTGAAAATCAGAATATCGAATCTCTCGCCAGATAGGTCTACAGGAATATCGTTTAAACGGTTTGGTCCAACAAAGCAGAAACAGCTAATTTTAAACGCTTTCCAATCGCGTTTGATTTTCATTTCCATAAAAAGAAGAATTACCTACATGTTTGCTTTAAGGGACGCGCAGAAGAGGGTGTAACCAGTGACGTAGTATGCGGGTGTGCAGTTCCATTGATGAATCGAGGTGATTTTATTGCAGGGTGCAAAGAAACACAACGTTCCTGCTATGTCCCTTCCTTTTATCACTCCTACCATACTCATTAGATGCTACAGCGTCGTGAAGTAACCGAACAACAACCAGGAACAAGGTGGATAAGAAAGAGACAAAGAGGAAGATAAATAAGTAGAAAAATAAAGCATAATTGTGGAGTATAAACCTATTTAGACAGAGCCCGTAATGCGCAACTTCAACTTCATAACAAAATAATTTTTCAGTTACGCCCTCAACAATCATGCAAATACTCGTAACTAACCAACTAACTGACTAACTACCTAACTAACTAACTAACTCCACTGGACAGAGTCCTTCTTGAGTAGCTAATAGCTCCTCAGCTAGTAAAGAAATTCTCCGCATTTATAGGACCCGATGATTCATTACCATGTTCAGAAGAGCCTGTCACTTGCCTCCGTCCTGTGCCAGATCAATCTCGCCCACGCCCACCATCCTATTCCTTGAAGATCCATTTTAATATTATACTCCCATCTACGCCTAGATCTTTAAAGTGGTCTCTTTTAGTTCAGGTTTCTCCACCAGATCCCTGTATGAACCTCTCCACTCCCCCATCGGTCTGGGGTTCAAACCCCGGTGGGCGCGAGATTTTCCGGACCCATCCAGACCGGCTTTGGGGCCCATTAATCCTACCTAATGGTAAATGGGGTTCTTTTCCAGGGGTAAAGTGGCCGGGGCGTGAAGATGACCAGTCACCTCCATCTAGTGCCGAGGTTAAGAATGACTAAAGCTATACAACTACTCCCCCTACATGCTTTCATGGCGTAGAGAGGAACCACTTTTTACCTCTATTACATAATTTTCCAACTGTTTGATCTTCATATAGGCTACACATTTTGTTTATTTTTTCGTGCAATTAATGTACTGCAATATCAAAATTTATAAAAGCCAAGCCTGAGGCTGGTACTCGGTACCGAAACATGTAGCCACATTAAATGTATTGTTTAAAAGAACATACGCCATCAACTGTCGTATTTGGCGGCAATTTCTTGTGTTTAATGTAAATAAATACACCATACCGCAAAAATACATTATTTCTGTATGCCTGTCTTCGGCATATGCGAATATCCAATTTGTTCCATTTCCTTCCAAACCAGCATGGTTCTCTATTTCCTTTTTCTAGTGATGCTGTACCTATCCCGAAACTAACGAACAACTGAGATAAAAACAGCTCACTGATTTGCACGACTGTGAACTGGAATCCTGTAGGATGTAAAGATCAAAGGATCAAACGAAACATCGCCGTTAAATAGGCTGTCAGCACACGACCTCATATTGGCTTCGTAATGTATACGAGGTCTGTCCAAAAAGTATCCGACCTTGGGCCGGGAAAAAAAAAGTTCTGTATCTGGGTGGTTACAATACCTAATCGCCTTCAAAGTAGGCCCCTTGTGACTCCACACACTTAGCCCAGCGGTCCTTCCATCGCTGGAAGCAATTCTGGAAGGCTTGTTTTGGAATGGTGTGCAGCTGCGCCGTCGCGTTCTGTATGATGTCCTCGCGGCTGTCAAAACGGGAGCCTTTTAGCGGTGTCTTCAATCTCGGGAACAGCCAGAAATCACAAGGAGCCATGTCAGGAGAGTAGGGAGCCTGGCGAACCTGCGGAATGCCGTGCTTAGCCAGGAAACCATGGATCAGGTGTGATGAATGAGCTGGGGCACTGTCATGATGCAGCTGCCAGTTGCGTGCGTCCCACAGCTCCGGTCTCTTGCGCCGAACTGCATCACGAACATGACGGAGGACTTCTTGGTAGTACTCCTTATTAACAGTTTCGCCTAGTGGTGCGTACTCATGATGCACAACACCCCGGTAATCGAAGAAAACAGTCAGTATCACCTTCACATTGCTCCGAACGTGTCGTGCTTTTTTGGGCCTCGGGGATGTTGGATGCTTCCATTGTGACGACTGGACCTTGGTTTCCGGGTCATATCCGTACACCCACGACTCGTCACCAGTGATCACAGTCTTCAGGAACTCAGGATCACTGTTGGCGCACTCCAGCATGTCCTGCGCGACCTCAAGGCGGAGTTGTTGCTGCTCCGGCGAAAGCAGCTTGGGCACAAATTTTGCCGCCACTCTTCGCATGCCCACATCCTCAGTTAAAATCGTGATTACGGAACCTCTGCTGATCCCATCCTCATCAGCAATTTCCCGGACGGTCAAACGACGGTCCTCCATGATCAATGTCCGCAATTTGTCAATGACATCAGCATTTCGGCTCGCTGACGGTCTCCCGGAACGCTGGTCACTGTCCGCCGACATGCGGCCATCTTTAAAGCGGTTGAACCACTCTTTAATTTGAGTGACCCCCATTGCATCATCACCGAAAGCCTGCTGAATTTTGCGGATGGTTTCCGCTTGGGTATCCCCAAGTTTCTGACAAAACTTGATGCAGTATCGCTGCTCCAAACATTCTGTCATCTTGAGCGAAACGAGAATGCGACGAACACGTGTTACACCACTTCGCTATCTGGCTGCGACAGACGCATCCGGCGGTGTTGCGAGGCAGCAAAAAATCACGCATGCGCATGAAAGTCCCTTCTACCACTACGCTCAGTTTCCCCACCCTTTCGCCATTACTTACCGCGGGAAAAAATATAGTCGGATACTTTTTGGACAGCCCTCGTACAGTTATCGTACGGTATAAAAATATTGACCTAGGCGACTACTCTGTGTTAAAACCCCACAGATGCAAGCCATATCCCCCCCAAAAAAGAACATGTTGCCATGTGAAACAGAAGTCCTTAGTATGACCACGGGAAGTCCGTTAACGTAAGCACAAGCTCCGCTGTAATTATAAAGTTCCTGCGTCATAGCCCAGCAATGCGTTTCGTGTGCAGGAATGGCTAAACGGTCAAAGCAACGGCGACGTTCTTAGCTTTTCTGTTTGTGGTTGTTTGGTTAGTTGCTTCGGTGGTTGCTTGGTTGGTGTTGAAACTCTGGAACACGTGACTAAAACGAGGCTGCGAACCACTGTAACATATACACATAAAAGTTGTAACTTTATTGAAAAGTAGAAGGACCATGCCATGGATCAGGCGGTTAGCCGCCGGCCTCTCAACGCGGACGTCCGAGTTCGACAAAGTGGCAATGAGTCAATGTTTCCTCCCAGTACTTTAGTTCTTTTTTTCCTGTCAGTACCATTCCACCTGCACTCCATACTTATTCATTCACCTATCACCAACGCTGTATAATCTCAGCAACTGGTAACATCGTTAAGTAACAAATTTAAAAGATGTCACAATAAACATCGCCTCCACTCCAGGAATCTGACCCACATTATGACCACCGTAATACAACTTAGCACTCACATTTCTCAATGCATGATATACCGCTAAAACCATTCAGGCCTACGGTAAAAGTAAACGCCATTCAACTGCTACAGCACAGCGGACGCGTTACACTTTGACGTCAGTGTCACCGGAAGGATGGCCTAAGAGGAAGTGGAGCAGAGGGATTAATAGACTGCTGTGGCAGGAGGAAGGGACAATAACACGAATGTCCCTTGATGCTTGGATTGACTGGTTGCACCACGTCTGGTGCACTAGTTTCACATCCCCCCCCCCCCCCCCCCCCGTGGCGCAACAGCCCCTAGTGGGCCAGGGCCTCCTCATTATCGAGGCTTCACGATCGCACTCAGACACACCACACCCGATAGGACTCCTCTGGACGAGTGATCTGCCCGGCGCAGAGACCTCTACCTGACAACACAACACTCACAAGAGATAAACATCCATGCCACCGTAGGGATTCGAAGCCGCAATCGCAGCAAGCGAGCGGCCATAGACCCACGCCTTAGACCGCGCGGCCACTGGAATGGGCACTAATTTCACATCACTAGTATAAAAAGCTTCTCACAATTTATCTCACAACCAGTCGTAAGGCCAGCCTACGCAAATGCTTTGCCTATTGCACAATTATTTTCATGGAATTCTTCCACCCCAAAGATGGAGACAGCCGATTCCTCCAAAACGTCAATACCCAGCTACCAGGTTATACGGCGTCATATACCATAAGAAAGTAATCTTCATACTCCCTTATCATCCATCATGATATCGTCTCATCGTCTCAGTCTTCCAAGTTGTTTTCTTTTCACAAAAATTTTCCCACTGAAATTCCGCAAGTATTTCTTGTTTTCCTATCGTAATTACATGCCCAGACCACCGAAGGCTTCCAGATTTCACAACCTAACGATAGTAGACGACCTGTAGAAATCACTCCAGTTATAGTTGGGCATAGAACTAACAACTGTAGACCGGAATTTTATTCACAAGCCAGCACAGAAAATAATCCCGTACCCTCACGTCACAGACGTCAGAGTTCTGCCTAAGCAGGTAACCTGCAGTTCTGTGAATGGTCCATGACATAGTCAATCTTCCACTAAAAATCAGGTCCAAAGTGGATCCCGGGATCCACTCCGAAGTGATCGCCTACAATTTTAACCATCTCCTATATATTTTATAGTTTTAACATGTACTTATATTGTTGCAGCCTCCTGTACAATGGGTACCGGGTCATTCCTGAGAGTAACGCGGCCGGGGCGTGGCGTTGACCACCCACCCCCATCTAGCGCCGAGGTTAAAGGAAGAGTAGAGCTATACCTCTACTCCCCCTCTGGGCCTTCATGGCCTGTTCTAGGGTGAACTTTACCTTTACTTATATTGTTGGTTTTAGTTTATGTAATTTATACTCTCACAAGTGTCCCTGATGATAATCCCAGGAAGGGATCGAAACATTTTGGACTGGGTTACAGAGATTATATATAATATCTAAAATAATAATAATAATAATAAGAAGAAGAAGAAGAAGAGTTCATTTGTTGGTTGAGTGTTTTATGTTTGATTGATGACAATGCACGGTATGCATAATATAAAATCTACGCTCTTCTGAGATATTACGCGGCGTGGAGTGGTAATCCTTTACCGACGTTTCGGAACAACCTATCGGTCCCATCTTCAAGGGTCAAGAAGTCCAAGAAATCACGAATAAAGCTCTGGGTAGGCCATGAAGTCGTAAACGGTGCAGTTTTCTTACTTCTTAGTTCATTTAACTACGCGTTCCGGTGGGCAGTCTCAAGAAACTATCACACAACGGGATGCCAAACATTCAACTATTGCATAGTTTGTCTGAAGAGTGTAAAGAAAACCTAAAATGAAACAACTCGGGGTCCAAAACTAGTCATCGAGAGTACAGCCCGTCGGTTCAAGTACAACTGACTCGTTAATAAATTGCATCTGAACATGGACTTGACTTGCCTAAAACTGATTAAGCACACTGTCGCTTAATAAATCCGCATTCTTCAGGCATTTTGCGACAATTCCATTGCTTAACATAAACCTAGTCCACGGAGTAACATGCAGTTATCATTTTGGAGTCCCGACTTCAATGTCGACATTTTAATAAATTTCTATAGTACTTCCTTTTGAATTCATTGATAGAATCATACACAGTGCAGTCTCGATTCTCCGAGTCACGACTGTTGGAGGTTCCGTTTCGTCAGAGCCGATGCGCTGTAGTCAAGGCCGTTTCTGTGTTGGGTATAGAACTCAGTTGAAATGCGTTCCTCTGTGTGCACACGTGTCTTTCAGGCATTACTGTACTTCCTTTCAGCCGTTCTCTTTGTGTATTCTTGTATAACGTTATGTGATTTAAGTACGTACTATTTTAACGTACCCTAACAATGACTGCTAAACTATACGTAATTGCACGTTCTAAATTGTCGTAATCTTTATAGTCCGAGCTTTTCGGTAATTCGAGACAACATCGGTCCCATTCACCTCGAACAATCGATATTCTACTGTAAGCCACGTAAATAACGCCCTATCTCTTCTCAGTCTAAAGACTTCCTGATTTTCGTAGCAAAACTGCCGGTTTTTAAAATGTAGGAATAAGGATAAACGTCTTCTGGGATGTGAAGCCATACAGTCTACATACAGTATATACGTACTGACGTTTCAGAGGAACCTTCCCTGCATGAACACTCATCTACGCTGATGATGCAGTCAGCAGCAGGTTCCTTTGAAGCACGGCTACACATCTACTAGCCTGCATGACGTCACATGCAAGACGACGGTTATGTCAACTCTGTAAAGAACCTGAAGGCTCTCAATATAGGACCAAGTAACATAAATATGTTAAATCCAAGTTATGAAATTCGTTTCATTTTATAACTTGTTAGTTATTCCGTCATTTCACAACGACGAACTGACTGGTAACGTTATGTAGCACTGTGAATGACACTTAATAACCTGGAAGGATGTAAATGGAAACGGTCGTTGCCTATTTAAGGTACTCTGGCAATGGATGGACTGGCACAGAATATCTTAGTAAGGAACACCAGCCTGTATTTGATTCACGTACCTCCTGAATGCCAGTCATGTTTACAAAAAAAAAAAATTGACAGAGAAAGACAAAAAGACGAATATTAAAGTGCAAACGGAACCACAGTCGATGTGGTTTTGGATATTTAAATACATATAGGCTATATGGGCCTAACTTCGTGCATCGAAGGCAACCAAGAGGCACACTCTGAATTCGATGGGTTCAAAACTTAGAAAATTATTAAATCACGAGGCCTACACCGTAATGCGGCTGGAGCTCTACTGCAGATCGGAAATGACGTCAAAATAAAGGAAAAATACTGTCTCGTGTCCCCATTATCTTTACCGCACGCGTATGACTCAGTATGGAAAAAATACACGTGGCACACACACATATACACACAAAAGGAAAGGTACGAGCAAAGAGTAAGTACAAAAAAGCAACATACAACATGTCAAGGCTGAGTGTGTGTGGAATTGCGCGAGCACATGATAAATTACGTATAGCCTACGGGAGAACAAAAGCAAGGTCTCTTTACTCTTTTCATGTGTTAGAACACTAACATGCAAGCATGAGAACGTTTGAGGCTAGGTAACTTATGAATATTATTAAAAGAATCATACCGGTATCAAACCAGGCACAATCATAACCTTAATAATTTATTTTGTGTATTGATAAATACTAGTTTCAATGTCGCGCTGTACTAGCAGTGGCACCACTACATAATATCCTAACAATTATCTGCTTTTTATCAGCTTATTATAGCTTATTATTATTATAGTGGCATTATTCCAGACTCATACTCCACAGTCTGGAACCTAGCCAGGGTTACAAACTACCCTACAGAAAATTTTCGTAGTTCTCTCAGCCTCTCCAGGTGGTGTCTAGATACGGCATTCAGTTGCATTCTGGTTGCCTCCTTTCGAGTCCTAGGCTAGTAAATCACTCATTTGTCGATATATAAGTTACGCAATGAAAACGGCGATCTTATCTATTCTAAGAATGAATCACAGCCTACCCAGTGCCGAGGTTAAGCCTTAATAGCGTCCTCGGACAACTGTTACGTGCAGCTTTATGACATAACCGTCCTTAGGTATGTACGCCCAGAAGAGCGCAGATCTCATGCTTTCTTAATATTCCTGCAGCCATTGAAGAAGTGGGAATAGGCGGCCTTCGAAGAGCGAAGTTCGGAGTTACCGGAAGTCGGCCGGAAGGTGGGTGCCCATACACACACAGTTCCCAGAAAAGATAAGCGGTCTGTAGGTTTCTGTCTTCCGGTGATCTTTATGTGTATGGGGAAAACGACCTTCAGTCAACGAACTGTCAGGTAAAGGCCTGCGTTCGAATGGGTACCTTTACAGCCAAACAAGTTTACCTGAAGTATCCTACACACAGCTGATGTTCTGTCGGTTATACCTTTGGGCGACTGTCGGTGTCTACATCCTACATTGTCTCTTCTTAACGCACCTTTCTTTCCTAGCTTGTCATGTTACGTTCGATTTTGTTTACAAAATATACAACGTTGTCAGAAATATCAAGCGCCCGGAAGGTGAATCGAGCAATACTTCACCTTCCTCTGCGCACAGGCAAAGACAGAGAGAGACAGACAGAGAGTTCAAAATAAACTGCCAGTACTGCCGGGGTGTTTTCGCTGCTGTCGTCTGCAACCTACTTGTCCCCTAGACAGCGTTTCGTGACGCCTACATCAAAACGCTAAACGAATTTTCGCTCGCCGAACTCAGAAAACATGCTCACGTAGTCGTAGCCAGCTGTTTGGGCAACAACTCGAAATCGCTCTAAAAATCTCCGACAGCATTGATATTAGCTCAGCATGAGACCTAATGCACTGGACTTCAAGTCTTCGTTGTCGACTGGTACACATGTTTCGGAGGAGCATAATGCCTCCATCTTCTGGGTCAAGCGGCCCAATAAGAGTCGACACAACCGAATGTCCCATACACCACACTACACGTGGTATAATCCAGCTACAGCCCTCTCCTCCATCCTTTCGAAACGTACCAGTGTGGTCGTCTTCGTATCTCATTCAAATATCGGCCTTGGGATTCCAATGGAGCTGTCACCAGCTTCGAACTTTGACCGGGATATGTTCCGTAATACAAAGAATTTAATTATAGTTGTGTCCTATACGAAATGGGCCAGGGAGAAATAATTATTTACACAGCAGTGCAGAACTCAGACGACACGGCATATGTATGGGTCAGGAAGAATTGCAAAGGGTTGGGCATCCCCTACTGAGGAAACGGAAATATATTGTCTTACGAGGGTTGGTTTGTACCTATAAGAGCAGAACCTTAAAAGAGCTCTTCTTCATCCATTGTTGAGTCCGAATCCGTTTACCGAGAAAGAATCAACTGGCTTTTTACTTTTGTTCCGTATAGACTATAAACAATGGCGCAATTTCTTTTTAAGCATCTGTTGTGATCCTTCTATATTTCAGGCTATCTTTTTCATATCCGAACGTAATTCACAATTTGCAAAATGTTATAGAGTGGGCCTCATTCAGGGTTCTAATTACAGTGTGTAAACTGACGCTGTGCGATTTTCAAATTAACATTTTGGTGAAGGCTGAACAAACATTTATGCCAATAGGACAGAAAGAAAGAATAAAAGAAAGAAAAAAAAAAGAAAACCGCATTAAAAAAACAAAAGTCGTTTGATGTTTAAAATACATGTGGCATTATTCTTAGGCGACAGGTGTTTAGAATAAATAATGCAAAATGTAGTTAATATAATCTGAACACTTATGTTACCTTTTATACAGAAGGGGTTACGCTTCTATCTCCTTTGTGCGTCTGTTAGTCCGAAATGTCGAAAACAGTTCTTTGCTTAGTATTCACTCACTCAACCAACGAATGCACTATTATAATTAAACTCTCACTAGTACCCTACATATGTTTCGGTCCCATTGTGGCCATCCTCAGGGGTAACTTGTTATATATATACTTCACTTTACACCGTCCAATTTGGCACTGCTATTCCACTATTGTTCTGTCAGTGTTACTACTTTACACTGGAAGTCACAAGCACTGCACCTTTTTGTAGGGTGTTAGGTTGTTATCTATTGAGATCGTCGCGGCTGTTAAAACCTTTTATTAAATTATTTTAAACTGTTAAAACTGGTAAAACGTTGGTTTGTTTATATTGCAGTCCGTATTCTGTTGTATGACGTTGTAAGACGCTGCGTGTTGATGTCTATTGTAGTCGTACAACATAACCAACGCCTTAACAGTTTCAACATCAACAACGCAGCGTCTTACAACGTCATACAACAGAATACGGACTGCAATATAAACAAACCAACGTTTTAAGAGTTTTAACAGTTTAAAATAATTTAATAAAAAGTTTTTAACAACCGCGACGATCTCAACAGATAACAACCTAACACCCTACAAAAAGGTGCAGTGCTTGTGACTTCCAGTGTAAAGTAGTAACACTGACAGAACAATAGTGGAATAGCAGTGCCAAATTGGACGGTGTAGAGTGAAGTATATATATAACAAGTTACCCCTGAGGATGGCCACAATGGGGCCGAAACATATGTAGGGTGCTAGTGAGAGATTAATTATAAAAATGCATTCGTTGGTTGAGTGAGTGAATACTAATACTCAGATGCACGGGGAACAAAAAGCAAAATTAGTTCTTTGCTTGTTGCTACAGTGAAAGGCACATATTACAGTTCACGTAAAGGCCACTGCAGATGTTGACAAAACAACATCACTAGGCTGTCTTGAATTTAATTAACCCCGATTCGATTGCACCTAACAACAGCTAGCTATAGACGCAGCTTTCCACTTCATTTGATATCCAGTTCAAGTAGGCCCATATACACACTACTTCCAGACTCGAAGAATCCACGGTATGTTAAAAAAACACAATTACATTCGCAATGAAAGGCTCTTCCTTTCCGCTACAAGCATTAGCAAGTCAGGAATACACGCACTGCGTAAGGTCAAGGCCGTACGTCCGTGCGTGGACGGAAAGGCAAAGGTCGTATCGCTTAACCCGAACAGCTGTGGTACAATCGCTGTCATATTTAAAAAAACCTGGAAAACGTGTACGGGGCACAGACGTATGTTTCGTAATTCTCTACGACGCATGCACGCAACATTTTTTGCTCTTAGATACGTTGAAATATTTAATGCGTTACGCTAGATGCGCACACAAAAAATGCAGGTATGACTCATGCAAAGTGTGCGTTATCGCTATCTAATTTTAGCGAAAAACGAAATCTGTCGATAAAGTTCAGTAAACCTTCTCAATGTACAGCTCATATCATGAAAATCCATTCAGTGGTTGCGAAAAACTGAAAGACAGACGGCGTTGTCAATAGGTGCACCTTGCACATTTTTGTTACAAGTGCATTAAAAGTATACTAAATTAATGACGAGACAAAGTTTAATTTAATTCAGCTGTTGTAGCAGCGCGATATTAAGTATAGACTATATCCGATAATATGGGCCGGGATAGCGTAGTCGGTATAGCGACTCGCTACGGGCTGGACGGTCCGGGGATCGAATCCCGGAGGAGGCGAGATTTTTCGCAGCCGTCCAGACCGGCCCTGGGGCCCACCCAGCCTCCTATACAATGGGTACCGGGTCTCCTTCCCGGGGGTAAAGCGGACGGAGCGTGGAGTTGACCACCCACCCTCCTCTAGTGCCAGGGTTAAAGAAAGAGTAGAGCTATACCTCTACTCCCCCTCTGAGCCTTCATGACCTGTTCTAGGGAGAACTTTACCTATATCCGATAATTGTGTCACACTCAAGAAGCTCATTCCTGACGTCATTCCCAGTCAGAAATGTTACATGAACACGGATTCTATTGTCGGCGTCTACAGGACTATGGCAACTTTAAATTCGACATTATTGGGGCAGACATTCAGGGTACGGACTCGCTGAAAGCGTGTTGCTTGGAGGTTAGCGGGGTAGTAGGCGCATGGGGGAAATGCAATTTTAACCAACAACGGGAAACTTAACCAGCGTCAGCACTGTCCACCCTCCCTCTAAGTGGCTGTTGTTGGTTAAAACCGCATTCCCTCCATGCACCTACTACCCCGCTAACCTCCAAGCAACACGCTTGCAGTGCGTCTGTACCCTTAGAGATTTAACCCCCAGAAGTGCGCAGAAACGTACAGTGGTCTTAACGTAAAAGTGGCCGCTATTTTTCTCCAATATGAACCAAAACTGGACCATGTCAACAAATTTTGGTATAACTCTGGAACGTGAAGTTTCATAAAAAAAATTCGTTCAGTGGTTTAAGTTGTTGCATGCAGACAGACGGACAGACGGAAACACAAACCTGGCGAAGCTAACGCATGCATTCTTGCAAGATACGTTGCGAGCGCGCCAAGTCTTTACAATCCTGTTGCTACTTACTTATGAATATCTGCGCTGATTTTAGGCCACATGCTGTAAGGTGCTACAAACAGGTTTACAACAAAAGACAGAATAAGAGACAAGTAGGACGGTGAAAAAGAAAAGTACTGTAGTAAATGATGCAGTGGGGAATGATTTGCACATATGCAGTTTTACGTCCGTATAAAATGAAGGATGGACGTGGACTTTGAGACGAAAACCTGTAGGTCAGTGTGAGAAATGTCAAAACCCGTTATTCCAAAAATAATCTTGGCAATAGGGAAATAAAGCTTGTATACGAGCAAGTCCATTATTTTTAAGAAATAATCAGCAACAAACCACGTCGTTGCTTCAAATTCTATGGCAGGCTGTTAACTTTGCTCATCGACTGTGTTTAATATCTCCCTTAGTCACAATGACAATGCGTGATGTAATCCGAAAATTCGGTGCCAGAATAGCTTGCTACAGTACCAACATTTGACGGAACTGAAAGGTGTCTAAAAGGAATGCTTCCCTGGAGGAGAAATGGTGCAGAAGCGCACAATTTATGCTATCAACAGTCATTCGTGAAGACAATGTGAATTTTCCAGATGCGTTACTTATGACTACGCGTAACTTACTGTCCTTGAAATTTACTTCAAATAATGCGGACACAAGCATACTATTGCAAAGCCAATCGGACTAGAGATATAACAGTGCATAAAAGTGCAAAGTTACCGTTTACTTATATTTCGTTAAATATTAATCGGCCGTGCCATGGCTCAGGCGGTTAGTCGCCGGCCACTCACCGCGGAGGCCCGGGCTCGATCCCAGCCGATCCCAGTGGCCGTGCGGTCTAAGGCGTGGGTCTGCGGCCGCTCGCTTACTGGGATTGTGGGTTCGAATCCCACCGGGGGCATGGATGTTTGTGTTGTGTTTGTTGTAAGGACGGTAGCATGGAACGTAAAGTGACATGAAGGACGAAAGGATTTAAAAAACAGTACAAAAATGGATCAAAGGGGAAAAACCCCGGACAGGCAAAAAAAAAAAAAATCCCGGGTCAGTCTATGTAGAATTTTTGGTAGACAAAGTGGCACTGGGACAGGTTCCCCCCCATCCGAGTACTTCAGTTTTCCCCTGTCAATTTCATCATTTCTTTACAGGGTTGCACAATAAGCCTCAAGGCTGCGGTGCGTCCGTAGCATCTGCTGCGGGGCCCTTCTAAAAAAATATATATTCATCACATCTAAAACACTTTCAAACAAAAACTTAAAGATCTTACTGACATATAAGGCCAACATATTTGTGAAGGGTACAGGCACAGGCGCGTGCGCGTGCGAGTGTAAACGCACGCTGGTTTTAAGACTCGAGTCTCTTAGGATATGACGCCCTGTAGATTGATATACGAGTATTTACCGAAGATTCGGAGGAGCTCTTTGCCATCCTCTTCAGAAAAGTCTATGTCTCACCCTCCTCCTAAACGTCGACGACTATTCACCACCTACCTACATGACGTCGTGCACCAGCAGATTCGAATCTTAATCGACACCGCTGCGCCTTAAACTTCAATTTAAACTTCCATAAAAAGCAGGGGTAATATATTTGAGTAATATGATACGCTGATTTAAAGTTCCATTTGAACTTCACGCAAAATACGGCTGATACACGCAGTGGACTGCTACGATAAATTCGCCCCATAAATTTAGTGCATGACGCCTCCTAGCACAAAATTCCATCGAAATCCATTCAGTAGTGCAACATGCCAATTGGATGGAACCGTCATTTTATCGGAGAGTTACCTTATTTTTACAACTGTGCTCTCCCTCCTCAGTAACTGGCCACCAGTCGGACGACCAGAGAAACGGATTTCCCCTTCGCCACCTCCCGTTTGCTATCCAGTGGGAATCGAATCTCTTTACCAGGGATTCTAGCGACCGGAATGTGACGATGATCAATGATGTGGTATCGAGGTCTAACATGTGTGGGACGTTAGCTTTACTCCCTCATATGTTCAGGCATAGAGATAAATTCCAAGGATCCTTATGAACATACAGTAGTTGCTACAATGTTTTCTAACTCAGCCTTTAGTTTAAACCTTCAAACACCAAAATTAATGTACACCTTATTTAAAAATTCAGTCCCTGCCTCATAGACAACATGCTATACCTTTACCATAAAAAATAAGTCGATTATGCTGTTTAGGGAAATAATCACTGTTTATTCTAGCAACCACGAAAAGATACAAACACATCGCGTGGGAAACATGCAGAATTTCTGAATACAAGATTAAATTATGCAGAATGAAATGAACGCTGTTTTAAATCAAGAATTACGTTGTTTTACTGTCCAGATTTTCCGAAACGACATGAATCAGTATCTGCAGTCAGCGACAGTTGGGGGAAATCCATTAACATTTTGTTATGATAACCGACTGTGATACTGAAAACAGACGTAGACTGCAGTGAGTCAGTGAGCTACCTTGCAGAGGCTTTACAGTGTGACCAATTGTTACGTGCATCAAATACCTCACATCGTGTGTCCAGTAACTGCGTTTCCCACGTTATCGCTTTGTTTGCATCGATCCTTTGTGTACGGATCCTCTATTCTCATCCCACTCCAATACCGGTACCTTCGGGTAAGGAGGCAATGCAACAAACAACAAAGCAGAACTTGCTAAGATATTTAAATATGTCGGCATGGTTGCCACGTCTCAAACGCAGCTTTCCAAAACAGGAAGACTTGACTGCCAGTGGTATATTTACAAGAATGAAAACTGCTTAGTAATGCATCACTTTCTCTTCTATTGTTTCTGTTATTTAAAGTCATGACAGATGGAGACTCAGCAACATATCCATCCAGTGTTTTGATGATTCATATGGTGTGGTCTTATGGCAATACGTGGTCTGGTAGGTGGTTGTCAACATTGTGCACGAATATACTGCACCCATCTCCAGCGATTTTACCTACCAGACTACACGGTGTCGTGACCCAGAAGACCGCAACATGAATCTTCACAACAGGGAAGACACGTTGTGCTGATTCTTCACTTCATAACAACGCCTGTAAAGTTCGGCTCTGCCTCCAGGTAAATTCCTCCTTTTATTTCCTTCCTTTTCGCACTCCATTGCCCCTCTCCGTAACCGAATAGGTAGGATTATGGAGGTGAGGAAAACAAATGTTGTTTGTTCCCTGAATCACACAAAACCCTTTGTGTTCTGCTCATCAGGTTACTGGCCTATAAGGCAGGTGGTCAACACAACGAAAATTACCAAGAAAACATCAATTGGAGGGGGGGGGGAATACAGTGATATAAATGAAAACTAAATCTTTGGAGAGGTCATCCCGTTGCGTTTATGAACTAGATACCACAGATAAAGTCACTCTAAACACAACACCTTTGTTGTAAGTAAAATATTACCTACAAAATTCACTCACTACATGTTTCAGCCCACGGAAGGTGCCATTCTGACGTGAGACAACACAAAAACGTGTACAAAGTAAGGAACTATTGAGACGAAAGATGCCTCTTTCTTAAAGGTGTGAAAAACATTTTCTGTTTGTTAAAATAAATGTTCGAATTAGACCTAAGAACGTTCCTTTCTAAGTTTTGTATCGACTGACGGAACGGATTTGACTGGAAAGAACAATCTTTGGAGAGGTCATCCCATTGTGTTAATCAAATAGACATGCCCAGATAAAGTCAGGAAGGCCTCCTTTGTATAAATGTTTGTATTGTCTCACCTCAGGATGGTCCCTTCCGTGGGCTGAAACATGTAGTGAGTGAATTTTGTAGGTAATATTTTACTTGCAATAAAAGTGTTGTATTTTGACAGACTTCATATGTGCATATCTAGATGAAAATTAACACTTCAATCAGAGGTGTAACTCAATTCTCAGTCAGTGGCCTATCACACACTTCAGGGTTGTGACCGATACGGAGCACTAGTGAAGACACTGGCAATTCAAAAGTATGCATAGACAAACCCGTTCCAGCAACATTCTTCCACCAATAATTCTAAGCAGACTGCTTTGGAATTGAACTCGAGATTCTGGGGTAAGCAGTCAGTGTTAAGGTACGACAGCTTCGTGTTCCAACATATTGCTTTTCATTACATAATCAAGAGACACAGTATTCGCTTGGGCTACGCGGGGACGCGGATTCGAATCCGGCTTATGGCACGAATAAATTATTCTATGTAGACGGACTAGCCAGAGCAATCGCCTGTCCAAAAAAAATTATTCACATTTTGTAATTAGCTCTGAACTTGAGCACCGAGATAGCTGAAAAAGAAGCAGATTCCTTCGTGAGAAACTGTTTCTCAGCCAGTCAAGAAATTCCCCACATTTTATAGAGCCCGGATGTTCATTGCCGTCTTCACAACAGCCCGCCACCGGCCCCTATCCTGAGCCAGCCGAATTTAGTCCCAGCACCTCCCATCCCATTTCTTGAAGATAAATTTCAAAATTGTCTCCGCATCTATGCCTTCGTCTTCCAAGAGGTTGCTTTCCTTCAGGTTCCCACCCCCCCAACCCTTGTATGCTTTTCTATTCTCCCCCCTACTTGCCGAAAGCAGTTAGGAATACAACAAGGAAAAATGTTTTTCTTGGAATTCAAAAGCGCGTTTACTGTTTCTTAAGGTGAATCATTCACATGGAACCAAGGCCATCAGAGCTCACCTACGAAGGGGGGGAGGTACATAAGGGTATTTTCCTTTATTTGGTCAGCATTATCGGGATCAAGTATGGCTATGGCTCTTAATCAACTAGACGCAACACAGCAAACAGCATTCCAGTAGGTGCAGGCAGTATGATAGGCGCAACATGAAATCGAGTTCACTCAATACCTACACTCAGCCTTACATTACAACAAACAAGGTCGGCATTCCACGTCACCACGGTTACTCAAACTGTTTAGTCATCTAGGTTGCGAAAACCTTCACGTAATCTTATTATTTATTTTTGCAAGGTGTTTGTTCAATTTTACCATCATCTAGAGTAGCACGCTGTTGGCTCAGACGCCTACGGGCTCTCCACATTAAATGACGTATGTCTCGCAACTGTTGACATTTTTAATCGATGACTTCAGAGTTAATCAGCAACCTTGTGTGTTATTTATTTTCTGAGAGAAACAGGCACATTTTAGCCATTTCTAATAAGATGTATAGCCACTCGTTCTTTGGTTTAATGTAGTTTAATCAAATCTGTATATTATAAAGTGTCAAATGGAGGGAATTAATAAAGTATCGTGATGTACACGTAAGACATGCATTAGGGCGATATCCCAAAATCAGTCTGGAAGAATTGAAAGCAGACGCGAAAGACGTTAATCAGATAACCTTTCTGCACGTCAGAATTCGAATTTGGTTCCTCTCATTTACGAAACACATCGTTACATCGCGATGTTCAAGTACATACATACAAATTTCCTGAAAGGAAACACTGTAAGTTATTTTTTTCCTTGGCACAACAGCCCCTAGTGGGCAGGATCGCCTCATTTCGAGACTCCACGATCACATTCAGACACACCCCACTCGGTAGGATTCCTCTGGACGAGTGATCAGCCCGAGGCAGAGACCTCTACCTGACAACACACAACACTCAAAAGAGACAGACACCCATGCCTCCGGCGGAATACGAACCCGCAATCCTAGCAAGCCAGCGGCCGCAGACTTTACGCCTTAGACCGCGCAGCCACTGGGATCGTCCTGTTTGTTACACTCAAGATTTCCATACTGTGTTAGGCCTACGGGTACATTTTGATTAACTCGAAAATAGACCGGTTATTCTCACAAAAATGTTAGTGGCTTCTCTCGGTCCTTCTGATCAAATACCAGGACTGTGCCTCAAAAAGAGCCCTTACCACTTCCTTCCCTATCAATAATTCATAATAATTCTGTAATCTGACGCTACGTACACTATGCAGTTTACAAACTGTTGTCAAACCAAGACTCGAATAAATAAATATATATATATATATATATATATATATATATAGTCGTCTCCGTAACAAGAGTAAGGAGGCATAAATGTAGGATGCCAGGACGTGCAAAATTAGAAAAACAATCATCACTTTTAAGGGGGCGCTCGATGTGAGAGGCTGACGTACAGATCTTCCTTCTTGTATGGATACAAACCTTGACTCCCTGCACTTGAATACATTGACAATGCCTGTTTCATGGTTACGTATTCATTCCTCAAGGGCAGGACGTCGCAGCTGCAGATAACTCACATGCCTCTTATCCAGAAAAGCATGATAACTTCATACCCAGAAATCGCAGCTACCTTCAACATGGATCAGGACTGAAGAGTGGCATCAGCACATTTTAACGCCTTCCGTAACAAAGTACAGTGAGGTTATTAACACACAGAATCTGTATGTGTGTGGGATCCAGTGTGTTTATCGACTACATTATCATCGTGATTCAATCAGACTTCAAAAGTAGGCCTAATGTAATTCAGATGAATTGTAATACACAGTATAAGAAGTATTCGCGTGTAACAGCAAACCTGTTTCGTTTGCAAACTGCTGTCAGGTTCAAGCCGCTTAACTACGACATGCATTCCGCAAACAGCCATACATTCCTCTTTAACCAGGAGATCTTAGATTAATTTCACTTATACTATTAACGCTAAGGGCCGATCCCAGTGGCTACGCGGTCTAAGGCGCGGGTATGCGGCCGCTCGCTTGCTGGGATTGTGGGTTCGAATCCCGCCGGCGGCATAGATATCTGTCTCTTGTGAGTGTTGTGTGTTGTCAGGTAGAGGCCTCTGCGACGGGCTGATCACTCGTCCACAGGAGACCCACCGAGTGCGGTGTGTCTGAGTGTGATCTCGAAACCTCAACAACGAGGAGGCATAGGCCCACTGGGGCTGTCAAGCCAAAGAAAATAACGTTAAGTAATTTGTCAATAAATATGCCAGTACTCTGTTGTGACATGCGTATTATATTATGACCAATGACCTTGCTAATGGTTAAAATCTGTCCACTTCTCAAGGCTGCTAAAGAGAATAAATCAATACGACAGACTTCTGGCAGTGGACAGTATTACATCTACAACGTATTTCCAAAATCAGAATTTTAAAGAAGTGGTATCTGCATGTCATAGAACAATTCGTATTTCATAAAACTTACAATAAGCAGGCATACGTGTTATTACAAATATTCGGAAACATTTTTTACACTCCTGTCATAATCAGATATTCTTTTCAACTGCACATGGGAGTCACCTCGGCTCGTCAGGAAATACTAATAGAATGCAGAATCAGTTTTTTTGGAGCTATTTGAAAAAAATGTGCGCTTTGTGTTCCCAAAAATAAGGTACCAATCAATATACATATTCTGTAATAAGCACTGCCACAACAATTTGCACGAGTTTCTTCACATTCAAGAATTATAAAAGAAACGAAGTTTTGAAAGGCCAAAGAATGATTTTAGACTATAAAATTGCGTGAAGTTTCGAAACCAAAAATTGTAACTTACGACGGACTGTCGCGCTGGTGGCTTCCTATAAAGCGAACTAACGCAGAATTTAAACAATAAGCTGAGAACATAAACACGAGAACAATACAGGAAGTGTGTTTTGCCTATATTGAGTGGAAGGACACAAAGTAAGCAATATTTCATATAAACAGCATTACTGTTTTGCCTCTTCTTCCGTTTCCAGGTAACTGGTCACATTACACCGATAAGTTTTTATTGCCTTTTTTAAACTACTGATTAGGCACTAGCTTCGCATTAAAGTAGCCCCGGGTTCCATCCCAACCGTCGCCACAAATCTTAAAATAAAAAATAACTCCAACAATCTCTCAGAATAATTACAATCATCTCGTGTGAAGACCAAACGTTGTGGGTATCATACACTCATACACTGACTTAAGTCAGAATATGGACAATTGCCAATATAGACCAAATATTGGTACAAGGCAACAACTGCCACAAACGTTTCGATTCACCATAATAAACGCAAAGTTGTCCCTGTCTACGCCATGAAGACATAAGGGAGCAGACGTATAGTTCCACTCATTATATCTTGGCACTAGATGGAGGTGAATGGCCAACTTTACGTCCCGACCGCTTTACCCCCAGAGATATAACCTCCGGTACACTGTGAATAGGAGGCTCCGTGGACACCAGAACCGATCTGGACGTTTTGGAGAAGGGAAAAATCTTTTGCCCCTGCCGGGATTAGGACCCCGGATCGTCCAGCCTCGTAGTCTTATCACTATACCAACGACAGTCACCGCAATAATGTCTTGAAATCGAAATTCTTTAGACCGATTTCATGAGCAAATCTTGAGTTTCCTGACTGCAGTACGAACCTAAACATGCTAATTGTCAGGCTCCAAATAAGCAGAACGGTTCGGATGGCGACATACAGTTAAAGCAAAGAAGTAATTTCCGCTTATTTAAATTAATATACAGCCTGCGTACTGCACGTGATACTTTGCAAAGCTTCCTATTCATTTACACGACACGTTACAGGCTGCCTAGACATGAATCACAGAGAAGGACACACCGCATGACTGTTTTCCAGAACAGAGAGTCATCATGTCGTAATGTTAGACACCGTATCAATCTCACAGATGAAAACCACATCACACCACTTTAAACATGACAGCGTTGAACTGGGTTATTTTGATATTATTAGCACGTGAATGAAAGACTGACAAGCAAACACAATTATCTTACCAGACATCCCACAAGTTATCTCAAGTTAAGATAATAATGGCAAAACGAATCCTTCTAGATATCGTTTTCAGAACTTTAAACTCTGATGTTTTCATCACCTTTACACAGTGGAGGGGATTTCACGCACGGATGACGCTAACAGCCATCCTGCCAGTAGCGTAGCTACACCAGAACTACGGTGGAGATATGCTGTGGAAAACTGAGTTTCCTGTCTAAAATCTACTTGCAAGTTTCAAAATATAAAGAGGACAATGTAGACGCTAGAAACAGTCTGTGGCATTAAAATTATCTACTGCCACAAGACAGGAATACTTGACACCACTAGTGTAACAACGCATGTAGCAGCCTGGCCCCAATTTAAAGGTTTAGGCTTCCCTACATTACCACACCTCACACCTTCTCTTCATAGGACATGCAACAGTACACACATATTATGACTGAGTTTAAGACGATGTTTTGCCTGCAATATTTACAGTTGAATTTGGACTGCCTGAATGCAGAAGCAGACAGCCTGAGGTTCCGGGCGCCATGGCACTTCACACAGTGCTACACTACACTATTCCTCAAGCCCAGATCGCAGTATCAGTTCTCTTTCTGCTGTCATGGACTGTCGAGCTTTCCTACAGCTTCCTTTGCTTTCTCTCAATGTTCTCACATCAATTATATTCACTCTAGCCTGATAATTAAGTTTAATAAAAATAACAATTATGTCCAGTTGTTACAGACACATTTAGTAAGATGTCAAGTAAGATATGGGATATACTACATACCTACATTATTCCTCAGTCTCAGGCATCAGCAGGACATAAATATCCTAACTTCCCCACGACATGCCGCATTTATAGGGTATCGAGGAATTGTCAGGTTTAATTGTCAGGCTATCAAGTTCGCTTTACCAGTACAATATAGCAGACGAAGAGATACCTAAATATGGCCGCAGTCATTAACATACGTTCACGGCAGTGACACTTAGATGCCATTCTATAGGCCTACAACTTAAACACCAGGGGTTGTGTGGGAGGGTCCTACTGTACTAGACACACAACTCAGTTCAGTAAAAGTAATGAGTTACACAGGATTAACAAACGATGGTCAGAACGGACGGACAGACGGTCTGCTATCATATATAGGCAATACACTACAGTGTGCTTATTGCCCCGGGCCTTTATTTTATGTGACAACTATTGCTTCTCGCCACTACTTCGCCATGCATGTAGGCGGTAGGATGAGTGGGCTACACTAATGAATGGGAAGACAAGAAGTGGCAACCAACTGTTGTCAGCTAAAATAATGACCGCCTATTAGACTCTACCATTGCTGCTCTTTGTGACATGATGTCTCTTAATTGGAGCTACGAATTGGACTATGTTATCGGCTGCACGTTCCAGCTGTGTGGTGACTGGACGTCTGCCACTGCAATTTCTCCATTTCAAAACAGAAATACATTTTATGTCACTGTTGTGTAATATCACAGCACTTTACTGATAAAGTTTCTAGGAAAAACACACAAACAGCAATATAACTGGTGACCAATTGCGGGAATTGTAGATTGAAATTTTCAGTTAGCGTAGTGCAAGACAGGTAACAGCGTTCCATCTTGTTCCATCACATAATTTTCATTTACTTAAAATATTTTTACAACCACAGCAGAGAGACACCTTAAGAGCAAATCTCAAATTCAAGGAAAACGGCTAATACCTATGCTCTAAAAGTTCATTTTCCTGGCATGGTAAAGGTCAAGGTAACGTTGTCTACGTTCAGAATCACGCCATGCATGGATAACCGGATGTAAAATTGCACTGATTCTTAACCTCGGCACTACACGAAAATAGGTGGTTAGCTACACGCTTCGGTCGCTTTACCGTTGGGAAAAGGGCCCGCGGTACCGTTTGAATAAGAAGATGGTTGGGCCCCAGAACAGGGCTGGACAAGGAAGCGAAGAAACCCCGAACTTCAGAAACGCACAAAATAACGAAAAATAACATACACTGACAATAAAGATCGTTTATGCTCAATAAATTCGGTAGTTACAGAGTCTTGTTGCATTATAATGTAATGGCTAATTAGCCATTAATCAAAACGCAATAACATAAGACCAATCGCAAGGAGCCCAATGCCAGCGCTAGAAGTAAGAATAGAAACAACGGGCAAGCAGCCAAGGTGTTCACTGACCTTTATAAACGTAAAAGGTCAGGGTTTGTTATTTGATGCTGACTGGCCGGTCTTCCTATCTCCTCGACCAGAAATTCGTTGTGATGTCATAACAAGCTGGATTCTTGACGTCTACTGTATAAACCAATCGCACTTCAGCAAAACAATAATTTACCCAAATTATCATTAGGCCTAAGTTACACTTTAATATCAAGAAACGTGCTTAATTCTCGATCTCCCAAAACTGACATTTTATATACGTCACATTCATTCAGTAGTCTGTCCAGGTCCATAGACTCTAAAAGCTAGTTATCCACAGTGTGAGATATAGCGCTTCCTCTTTCAACTTCCAGTATCTTCTCTTTTCCGTATGGTCATCCAGTAGCTGCTTACGTCTTCTTCCTTGTCTTTCCGTCCCTTCTATCTTTCCTTCAATAACGTGGTTTCGAAGGTAGTTCTTACGCAAGATTAAGCACCTCGCATCTCTCTGTTTTTGGAAAGAGACTTACTGCGCTGAACTAAATGTGGCATACCTCAGTCGGTAGTGGCTTGGCTACCTCCTGGACGGTCGAAGAATCGATTAATCGATTACCAGCAGAGACGCGATATTTTTTATTTCACAAAGCGTCCAGGTCAGCTCGGGGATCTACCCAGCCTCTTAGGTAAGATGGTAAAGGCGCTGCGACGTGAAGATGACTCATTACCTCTACTTATTGCCGAGGTTAAGAACGTGTAGATCTTTACCTCCACTCCCAAACATGACTCCATGCTGTGGTGCTAGAGGTACAAGGACAACTTCACCTTTCACAGACAGCGCGAGCTTCACTCTTTGTTTTGGAAGAACTATGTCACTACGAATGCGAGATCAATGTCTTTTTGAGTATTTACGGAACGCTGAGGAAAACGTAATAATTTTTCTTTTTTCCCCACATAAGTATGTGTGTGCAGTACAAAACGATATTTTGAAAATGAAAATACTTTCGCTCATACAATGCCGCTTCCCTAACTTCAGCCCCCCACCCCACTAAAAACCTGGCGAACTACGAAATAATACTGGGATAGCTCAGTCAATATAGACTGGACCGGAGCTCGATACCCGGGAGCGCTCAGATATTTTTGTTGGCCACTGCATCCGGATCGAATCGTGAAATCCCCCCCCCCCTCCAGCCACCAGTCTAACAGCAGCAAGGAGTAAAGCGGCCAGAGAATGGAACTGACCATTCACCTCTGTGCCTCAGGTAGGAATGCGCGGACGTCATCTATGTCCACTGGTAACTAGGAATATGGACAACGTTACACACATACTGATTCGCTGGCGTTACTTTACACTGCTATTCTGAAAACTGTTTGCACCTTACTCTATGTTCCAAGATATGACTATTCCAGTTTCTACTGCATCCAATATCTTTGTTATTGTTTACATTCTAGCAGCTTGCAGTTTAAATGCCAACGTAGCAACGTGGCAACGTGGCAACGTGGCACAGGAAACACTGTACCACCAACTGGTGTTATGTATGAGCTGACTTGGACCCAAACAAAGCTCCGACCACCACCAGCCGCCAGGGCTGCCTTGTCTTGTTGTGTTCGTTGCGGCGGCTAGAAAGAGAACGGCTTGCGATCAACAATGTAACTTCTCGTAAGCGAAACAGTGTCGTAAGAAGTATCTAACTTAACCTAGATATGCCAAAACCCAAATCCTAACTTTAACTACCATAACCATATTGTCACAGCATTCTACACACACACACACACACACCAGTTCTGGGTTCCATCTAGCCTCTTTTATAGGAGCCCTTAATTTATCTGGCATGTATCGTATGTATCGTTGTTCGCTTCCTGTCGGTCACCATATCGCATGGAACTTGGTTAACTCAGCGAGTGGACTGTTGCAGAGGTTGTGTCTGTAGGCGTGAAGTCAGTCTTCAGTAGCAATGAGGACACCACTGCAACGTCCCTCTTCCTGTACGATGTACAGAGTACATACCAATTCTATACGAGACGTCACAGTAAATTCTCACGAAAGTTTCCTGAAGCAAATGTTCCAAACAAGAAAAGTTTCAAGTACGTGAGGAAGTTCAATTCTACACAATAACAGAACACGCAGAGAACACACGCTGAGGAAATACTACACGAAACCGACATTTCCAAGATCTTACGTAGATTACATCGAAATGTTACGTGAAAGCGGGCCGTACTTATTCACGGTACATTGGACTGTAAAATTTGGGTAACAAGAAACCTGATCACTAGTAACGCGACTGACTCATTACGTGGAGCTGGCATCCAAAGACCTACATTGCCCAGTTCCTTCAGGTAAACAGGCAAACTACGGCATCGTCCCTTAAAACAGGCAACTTTCCCCAACTGATCAGTCATCATTCATACAAATTATATCGCATCTCATTGTAGGGTACTGTACATAAACTCAGCAGCTTTTTAATACAATTACGTATCTAATCAAATCCCGGTCGCGTAATACTGTTTGTTTCCTTGAATTCCATGAGAATAATGTCACAATTGTCTTAAAAATCAACGATCAAGCTTCCTCATCCTTCTTATCCACTGTTCAGAAATATCGATCATTTGCGCAAGTCAACCAATTAATAATAAATGCCAACAAGTCGTGCCACTACAAAAATATCTGAAAAGATATCACACCAGATAAGGGAATGACATATTCTCCGTTGGGAAAAAATAACCGTGTATACACTTAACACTTGGTAAGCAATGTTACTGACTGTGGAGTTTGCAGCTGACCTTGGCAGTGGTTTGCTTTGGGGAAAGCCGACCGTCCTTTGTTCATGACCAGTAACCCAACACCCACGCTGTGCAGGTAAACTGTATTCTCTTCAGTAAGAGACAGTATTTCAGTTCTGAACTTGCAGGATGCAGGGCCACTGCAGTCTTATGCAGTTTGAGGAGTGTGACCAGTGTCTTGGTCTCTGTCAAGACACGCTGCATTTTGAGAGGACTGAAAAATGGTCTGTCAGTCCAGGCCTTGTAAAGCAGTTTATACCGCATCTTACTTAGCTTCCACTGTACTGCATATGACATAATCTACATTATATATATATATATATATATATATATTATATATATATATATACACAAAGATCAAGTTCGTACTGAAGTTCGTGAATGCTGTATAAGAAGCAATCGCCGTTTGTTGTCGGAATCACACGAAACATAAACTATGTGGAAAAAAATGCAGACATTTGTATTAGGCCTGGTGTTACACAAACTAGCCACTAGGCTTTAAAGGGTTGAAAAATACTGTCGGAGTCCCAGATGACAACTACAGACTCAGATATAGCAAAGCAAGCACTTTTCTCAACACCTACCTTCTTGGCGAATTTATGAATCCTGTGCTGGACTGACGACGTCCCAGAAGTGAGAGCTAAACGCAGACCGGCACACAGTTGTGCTGCTGACACAGCAGACTGTGGTAGAGGAATGTATTAATTTGCTTGTATTTTGTAACGTACACAAGAATAATGTTTGAAATACAGCTTCAATCGCGGACACTAAGGAGTCTGTTATACTTTACATCGTACACCAGTTTTCTGTATGATAAGTTGTCTTGTGAAAAGTTACTCGATTTAGGTTTCCTGTAAAGGAAGAGTTACACTAGACAAAGCTAACTTCGACTTTTCATGTAGACGCTCTGTACGATCTACCAAATGCAACTGACATTGTAGTTTCGTAATGACTTAAATGAGAACACGCCACAGCAATGGCGGCTCGTGGGACTTTCTTATGGTAAGGCTGAAGCCTGGATTATTATATGATTAATGAGAAAGCCTACTACAGCATTTATTTCAGCACAGCCATGCTACCACTTACGTTCAGCTTATATAGCACGGTTAAATTTTCTCACATAAGTTTGTGTTTGATGAACACTGAGAAATAACTAAATGAGGTGTTAAACTTTACGTTATATTGACCGTGCATTCTATAGCAATTGGAGGTTATTTATTTATCATACCAACTTATGCACAATTTTTGCAATATTATTACTTCACCCCTATACGTATTTCGGCATTCAGAATGCCATCCTCAGGGGGTCACAGTGTTAAAAGCATATGGATGTGACTTTTTATACAATCGATGTATAGTCTATGCTTTTAACACTGTGATCCCCTGAGGATGGCATTCTGAATGCCGAAATACGTATAGGGGTGAAGTAATAATATTGCAAAAATTGTGCATAAGTTGGTATGATAAATAAATAACCTCCTAAATGAGGTGTTGCACGACATGAATTATTACTCTCAGCCTTCTCGGCGACAGTTAGGCCTAAGTGCAAAAAATTGATGCCTTATAAATGCTTCACACTGTTCTTGTTCATGTTTATCTTAAAAGTGTAAACTAAAGTAAAACATTCACAAATACGGATTTGAAAATAGCTAGGTAAAAATTATCATCAAAATTCCAGCGTTTGAAACGGTAGAAAAGGTAAACAGATAAACGAAGCCCTCCTTTGAACCCTACCGGCCTCCGACCTTGCTGCCGCTGTCTTCCCACCAGTCGCCCTAGCTGCGCTGACCCAACGCTCAATGTCTGGCTAGGGCACAGGCCGCTTGCTTTCCGCAGCGCATAGAGTGCATCGCCAGTATTTGACTTTAAAACGATTTAATTCATGTTCTTTTAAAGAATGCATGTGTCTCCTAACGAAAACTTTTATTCAGATATTTAGTTTAATGTTTCTTATGAACGAGCTGCGCATGCGCCACGGGCTGCAGTCACTACCAAACATTTGTATTTCCCAGTATGTCCTGAACGCATTTTTGGTAGTTCTTAGTCGTTCACGAATTTTGTAAGTCATTAACTTACATAACAGCTGGACACAGCCCCCGCCACACGCACATTCTGACACGTGCAATTCGCTAAACACGATACGTTTACTTATATTGTTACATTACTCCCACGAATACCATGCACCCCATAAGGCAATCGACCTCGTCAGACAGTCTGCAGGGGAGGGCGAGTGGCAGACCATGAATGGTAGTGCATGAGCAAAGCTTTACAACAGACGAATAGAGTGAGTGAGTGAGAAGGATAAACAGGTACAAGATGGAATGTGGCACTAACACAGTGTGTTTTGTAAAGTCTTTCCTCACAACCCCGCAACCGCTGCTACGCGTCAGTATCTAATGGCAACGAACGAACTCCATTGGCAATATCCTTCTTGAGGAGCTAAGAGTTGTTCAGATAGGCAAGTAATTAATTCCCCGTATTATATATGGAACGCAAAGGTTCATTACCGTGGTCACAAAAGCCCGCCACTGGTCCCTCTCCTAAGCCTGATAAACCCAGTCCACGTCCTCCCATCCTACTACTTTAAGATTCAAATTAATAACATCATTCCACCTATGCTTAGGTATACCAAGCGGCCTTTTCGCTTCAGGTTTTCTCAGTCAAAAACTTACATGCACTTCTCTTCCTTCCCCCTCCCACGCGTGCCACATTCTCCGGTCACTCAATTTACGGTCTATTTATTCTGATAATTTCTTTAAAATGACGTACTTAACGCACAGCTTCGTAAGGTGTACGCACTATACTATGCTATACTAAGTGTAGTTCACAGTTCCACCACGATAATGAGAATGGCGGGAATGTACGAAATTCTGGGCTGTGAAAATAAATACACGTAACATTTAGGTTGGAAAGCCATGAGGAAACCACTCTGGAACCATGAAAGTAGGGACAGGATAATATTAAAGCAGATCAAAGAGACAGTGGTGTGGATTAAATCGAAGCGGCTTGGGGCAAGCCATCCTAGGCCCGAGATATCGCAGTTGGTATCTTAACTAGTCTACGAGCTAGACAAATTAGGAATGTCGGTTCGATTCCAGGCAGCGGCCAGAAATTTTTTTCTTCTCCAAACAGTCCAGACAGACTGGGTACCAGCGGCTCTTTACACAGGGGTAAAGCAAACTGACCACACACATATATGCATACGTCTAACTACACCTCAGCTCCACCTTACCACAGGGGTAAAGCAAGCTGACCACAGACATCTATGCATACGTCTAACTACACCTCAGCTCCACCTTACCACAGGGGTAAAGCAAGCTGACCACAGACATCTATGCATACGTCTAACTACACCTCAGCGATTATTCCCTATCAAACATTCACCGCCTCGTTCTTCTAAAGGAAGCAGACTGTTCTTTGTGAGATACGAATTGGATCTTTAAATATAACGCAAATTTGCTTTATTTTCAAACTGGCCGTGCATGTCTCAGGCCGTTAGTCGCCGATTTCTCATTGCGGAGGCCCCGGGTTCGATGTCAGGCCTGTCCATGTGAGATTTGTGGTGGATAAAGTACAGCCGGGACAAGTTTCTCTTCGAGGACATCGGTTTTCCCCCGTCAGTATCATTCCACCAGTGCTTCATACTCGTGTTCATCTTCAAAGCTATTCTTTACGAGACAAACGAACAAAGCCTCGGAGCTTGCCAACAAACGTGATCGGGGAGTATCAAGAAAAGGTATTTTCATTATTTACTTTTCAAATGGGTAAGTTAATTTCATGGACACGTTCCTTATAATGTAAACATACTCTCAATGACATAAAGATGTGTAAAACATGAACACAGCGAGCTCGAATAAGCTGATGTGCCCATTAGTACTTGATCATGTGTAATAAAGTCTTCCGGCAGGGAACAAAAATATTAACGTAAGGTACGTGGCATCAAGAAAACGTTGACAGCTGCGATCACGAAGTCATCATACTGTTGAAATGTATTTAGAACGGAATGCAATACGCCAGGGAAATGAGTAAAGGAATTAAAAAGGTAAAATTACAAACAATGTGTGATTAACAGTTACAGATGTGTCCAATAGCATACGAAATTTTGATTGTTGGACAGAAATGTCGTTAAAAATACCATAAAATAATAAACAACTGTTTTTAATAAATTCTAATTACAGTTGAGATGTTTCATCGTCACTGAAGTACGGCCATTAACTGGACAGCAAACATCAACCGACTTGATATTTTAAGAAATGTTGTATATAGATCATGACTTATTTAAGATTGTAAGCTTTCGTGGCGAATAAATGTATTACAATCCTTTCGAGTGATGAGCCAAATCAAAGCTGAGTCAAAAGCCAACGTCTCGGAAACTTACTCTGCCCCCCACCCTTATTTGAGTTCACCCTGGTGATGTAGAGATAGCAAGTCCCCAAAACGCATTTACATATTGTTGCTATTATTGCAGATACACAAAATCACAAACAGGACATTCGATCTCACAGCGTCAGAAACAAAACAGACATGTCAATGTCACATAGATATTTATACCGTGCATTTTATTACTCAGTTATTGTCTAAGAATTACCAACAATATGCTTCATAGATTTAATGATTTTTAAAAAGTTCTTATAAAATCATTCTATCTTCCGACACTAAGTAAGTGGATGTCGTCCAGGATGAACAAGTTCTGGCAGCAGTTGGCACTATAGCAGCCAAATAACTATATTCTAAACTTGTAGGCTCAGTGAAACAAGCAAGATCAGGACTAGTCTATGTATGAATATGTGTATGTTTATGTGATGCCAACTACTGGCATCACATAAACATACACATATTAATGCCACCTAAACATGTCGGAATATACAGTGATTTTATAATAACTTTTTAAAAATCATTAAATCTATGGTGCATATTGTTGGAAATTTTTAGATAGTAACTTAGAAAGGTCAATATTTGATGACACACAGGTTTTATAACTACAGAATAGGTTTCAGTGACAGTAACAATGAAAACAGAAGGAAATGAGACAACCTGCATTCAGGAGAGAACAGAACTTTTATTTTCCTCAATTTTTGTACGATGTGCTTGGCATAAAAGATATGTTGTATGTACGACAGAAACAAACAAAACTGGATGTTGCATGTTATGGTCTTCTGAGATATAATGTCGTGTCGTCTGGTGAGTACCAGCACTTCGGAGGACGAACATATTGTCTCCATTTTCGGGACATCTACCGTGAGGATGGAAGTACTATATTCCCCCGAAACTCTGGTAGCCATCTCCAGACTAAACGGCATGAAGACAGCGACAGTATGTCCCTCCGAAGCGTTGGCATCCATCTACCAGACTACATGGCGTCATAACCTGGAAATCCATAACATAAATTTTCACATCCAAATCTCCAAATTGTAGGACTGTTTAAAATTAAGTGAAAAGCCCAGAGTTGTAACTGACCAACGTAAGTTCTTATAACTGCGTATTATTTAAGTTATCCTCCTCTGAGGGTAGGATAATTTCTCATCGGGACACCTAGGCATGCAACCTGGGGATGGTCCACAGCTGATATGTAGTCGTATGTGACAAAAACATAATATAATCGCCGGAACTGAAACAGCTCTCAAACTGGTTACCAGACGAAATATCGAAATTTCGAGCAGGAACGTTTTGTCACCCCGTCCAGATTAGCTCGTCTCATTATGCCCTTTCTCGCGCGTAAAACGGTCAAAGCACGACATGACCATATTTACATCTAATGCGGTGGTTACATTTACTTCCACACTCAAGACGCGGTGGTTATAAATGGCGACAACATTACCTTTACCTTTGTCTTGTGAACCTCTATTTTAATGACTGGGATTAATTAGGGCTTAGTACACGTGAACACCCTATAGCTGAACGATTTCCAAACACAATAAGAAGCTATGATCTTCACGAAGGTGTGAAGGTTAGCTAGATAAAGCACCTGCCACGCCACACACTCAAAGGAAATTCTGTTGTTATACCCAGGCATTTAAATGTGAGCCTGTGCACAGATAAAAGCAGCGACACGAAAACACACCTTCAGCTCTTACTTTCTTTTACATTACCTTAACTAACGTAAGCAAGCAACAAATCAGTATAAACGAAAGGGATAAATTTTCTCCTTCATCTGGTTTCAAGATCCACGCTCTATGACAAATATGCGAACACCTAACAGATTATCTACATGAGAAAGGAATGCATTAAATTTATCCATCTGTTGTGCTTTTGGGACTCTGAAAAGGTCACTCCCGTGCAGTCTAGTTGAATCCCGTTACCTGCTTTACTGGCGAGGATGCACTAGACATGGACTGAGGGTGCAATGTCTCACTTCAGACTTGAAGCTAACGACTTAGACCGTAAACGAAGACACACGAAAGTAAATAAGAAACGGCTGTACAAGTGATACCTCAGAACCCTTCAGCCTTCTGACGGAAGAAACAAAGAAACTATGTCCAGCACATAAGTAATATTTGAACAGTCTCCTGGATAAATGAGACAAACGAAAGCATAATTGATAAAATTCCTAATCCAGAACACTGTGCACAGACAGACTTTGCAAATCAGACATATGCCACAAAATTATGGCAAAAACAGCCTAAATCAACTAAGTAACTATTTACTGGCGTCAAAGTGCTGAACACAATATGTTCTGCATTTCTGATAGCCATGGAGTCCATGTTACGGGGTTTTAACATCACCACCTATTGCTTATACAGTCTCGATTCTATATAACTTACAATGCGTTTCTTTTATCGCTGTCCTGAGCATGATAGCTGTCACGGGATGTTCCGGCGGAAGCAGGCTTTCCATGCGATAAAACTGTTACGCTCCGTGCGTCGACGTAAAAAGACCCCATAAGACCTCGTAATTTACCTCTGTTACAGCAGTTATCAACCTTATTTTCAACCGAAACCCCATTGTTACATTTCCTTACCCTGGCGATATAATGTACAAGAGAATATCAATTTTTCATACAAAGTTTCGAAATTATCTTATGTTAAACAGCAAAAATACACATGTACGGTATTTGCAACAAATCACAGAAATGATCGCATTTACCCAGTACTATGTTTATTCACAACTGTAAGTGCAACCGTGTACAAAACAGAAAACTCGTCTGGGAAGCCTGTTTAAAAGGAGTGTTTCGCTTGTTTTGCTTTTGCCAGTTTAGGCCTACTTTATATTCGAAGTAGTTGGAACAAGAGCACATCGAAAATCGTCTTCCACATTGAATCTACTTCTGTGTTTATAAAAATGTAAAGCAAACTTGAAAAAACTGAACCATACCCGTTAAGTTGTTGGGAAAGGCAGAATAATTTTTAAAACAATGTGTGCAAGTCCTCGGAAATCTATGAGCCTGAGAACCCAACACCGATTATCCGAATAGGAAACAGAATGATTAAGCAGTGGTTGTGTTAGCGCAGCGTTCATTTCGGAACAGAGCATGCTAAAGGTTTTTGAATTCAAAATATTGAACTTCACAAAATCTGCTACTCGAATGACAAGAGACACGATCGTTTCAAACCTGAGGGTATGGTTCCAGCAGTTAGCACCTGTCGTTGGATGTCACAACCAGTGGAACAACATTCTGAGCTACAGTTCTTAACAAAACTTGAAACTCATATCTGCTTGCCAACACAGCAGGACTCCGTCAGCGAAAATATCATATAAGTCTTTTCCACTCAATGCAATACTCTTAAAAGAGTCTGATACAATTTTAAAAATACAAGTAAGTCTTGTAGTTATTGTAGTTTCCATAAGTTTTCAACATAAAAACTGAGCTTTTATATCATCATGCGTATCTGATCCAAAAGAGCATAGTAGGTGTTGAGGTACATACAAGTATATTATTTCTAGAATTCGGCACTCGGTAAAATCCAATATTCTTGACAGACAAAACTCACTTACCGTAGAAGGGAAGTGACCTACAAAAAACCCAATTTTAATATAAACAAACAAACAAACAAACTTTTGTGTCCAGATATGCTACAGCAATGGTTCTCAACCACACAGCCCACGTACGCTTTTAAGGCGCGTCTTTAGACACACACAAATTTACATGTGAATTGTAGAAAGCGAATAAATTTTATACCACCATCTAATTAATGAAATTATTAATAATACGTTTATGGTTAAGACGGATTTAGAGTAGGCCCAAGTTGTTACCAGTAACCAGTGGGTTTACAGCGACGTCGTGCCGTTTATTAAATTTATGTAGCACGGCTTATATAGAATTCTTCGGGGACACACAGTCTTCAGACAGCAGCATAAGCAAATGAGCTAGGCCTACGTACTCCCGAACGGCAGAGCAATGCGACCCACACCAGCATTTTGTGAAGACTGTGTTGTGGCTACTTCAAAATATCTCTGGATTTCCTCTCTTGGACTGCAGTATCTGTGGTGTGACTAGCATTACAACTATCGACAGAGTGAATTAACATCGAGTCATATGAAATGCTCAGATTAGCGAAGAATGAACTACTCGGAAAGTAGGCGTAAGCCTGCTCCACTTTCACGCATGCTAATATCTGTTGCTTAATCAGCATAATGTTTAGAATAATTTACAAAAACCTTTGGTCAAGCCTTTCTTAAAATAAAGCAAATGTAAAAAAATCACCTTGAGTTCTCAGCTTTACCGACTGACACTAAAAAGTAACGCAGCATTCGCTACATTATGATTCTGCACATTCAGATTCCATCACCGGCTCATATATTGAGGAATGTGAAAATATTCTGAAGAGTTACAAATGCTACGTGGCATACGTACATAGAGCTGATAAAAAGGAAAACGCCGGGCTACCACATATTACATGCACAATAAACCCGTCAAGTAAATCCATTTATTGAGCTACATGATGATTAGCGCTAAGCACTTAAATGTCACGTGGCCACTCCGTTCTTATTTTGGCCCTTACTTGTTTACAGTAAGAAGTTTACTGAATGTCATTACTCCTGACGTATTTTGGTGCTTGCTTAATCCCTGTTAAGATAAGTAGAACAACACTAACAAGGAGAAAAATATTACTAAAAAATAAACCAGTGGTAAATAAATTGGTGAATACTATTGACGCGAGGGTCAACTTAAAATGAAGCTTTATAGGCTGATCACAGCAGACACGTGGTCTCCGAAGGTAACTTCTGAAAACAGCTCGAACGCTGAAATCATGGGTTCCAATTTCGGTCGGACATGAATGTTGTCCGCGTAGAGAGACTGAGAATTGTGAACGTACTAAGAAGCGTGTTTAATTACAACATAAAGTAAAAGAAGACTACTTACCAAGGTAAGGAGGACACTTGGATTGCATTTCATCAGTACACTGACAATCTGTAATACAAAAGAAAAAAACATTGTAACTTAATCATAACAAGGAAATAACACCGACCAAGCAAGATCAAGCGCCAACGTTTCTGATTTGTATTGTGAAGGCACCTGGTTCGAGTCTCGGCCGGGACACCAACTTCCTGAAATATTTTGTGTGGTCTTCTCAGTGTCTCAAGAAACATGCCAAAGACAGAAACTCAAGTTAGGCCACATGGGTTCCTTCCAAATCTCCGCCAATTCGTTATTCATTGTCATCCAGTCATCGGATGCTGTAGTCTAAGTTACTGACAAAGACGTTAAACTAACAACTAACCAGGATATAACACGAAGAAAGTCATGACCGAACTAATTCTTCTAGCGCGAATAAATTTACTCAAATGGTATAAGAGACCATTATTCATCTAATAATATTCTTAGTTTTAATTTGATTAGATCATTAAGTCCTGCCCTTTCGATGACAACAGGGTTGTTTCGAGAATTCGTAATTTTGTCTACAGTGAGAAGAGGCAGCTACAATCCGTGCGATAAATAATGTCTCAGGCAACATCTTCCATAGATCATGCTCAGAGTAGTGACATCAGAAAATTCTTAACTTTGCCAAAGAAAAATACATCGGCGACTTAATTTATCATTTCTTGCTCATCCCAGTAAGCCTATCCTTTGCTTTAAAGCAGCCTCGGTCGTACAGTGTCTAAGTGACACGACATCTCAAAATTTGGCCTGGTCTTTTAACAATAAAGGTTACAAGTCTACAGTGAAGTAAAATTATATTTTTACTACGAATAACATCTAATTCGATATCCGTATCTTCCGTAACGACTTAATAATTCGGGGCCGCACTAATTTGTAAAAACTTCTTGCGTCACCTCCTACCCTCTCCCCTAAACGCCGAGGCGTGGAGTTGACCACCCACCCTCATCTAGTGCCAGGGTTAAAGAAAGAGTAGAGCTATACCTCTACTCCCCCTCTGGGCCTTCATGGCCCGTTCTAGAGAGAACTTTACCTTTACCTTTACCTCCTCTAAACGAACTGGACTAAAGTTAACACGAAAAATTAAACCACATAATTTCTGGAGCAGTATTGTAATGGTTCTGCTAATGTGCACCAATTCATTGCTTAACTCTAAAATGCAACATGAAAGTAACATTGCAGTCACGCCATATAAGGTTAGATCACGTTAGCTAGTACTGCATCTGTGGGAAGTCAGCAGTAGGTAATTACACAATGCCGCCAGAACTTAAAAGCCCACGGAAACGAATTCACACAAATACCTAAATAATCACAGTAAAGCTGTCCCAGCAGTGCTTAATCAAGAAGTACACCAAGAGGACTTCGCTTTGAAACACTTAACTTTACGTTCTTCCCTCAAATTAGGAGACTGGGTTTCACAGCCATAAAAACAACTGGCAAAAGCATTATTTTATATTACACATCATAACCTTTAACAGCGATAACGGTTTTAAATAATAATAATAATAGTAATAATAATAATGACATGTTTCCAGAATTTATCCTAATTTCATCAAACGCTAAAATTTTAAAAAACCTGTTCATGTGACAGGGGGGCACCTAAGGGAGGGGGGGGGGCTGCTGGGCTGCAGCCCCTGCCCCAAATCTAAATTTAAAAAACACAGATTTTGTAGACACGATGATATCAAAAGTGATTTACCCTTCAGCCGAAATCAGCCACTGGAAACGGCTGATGACTAGTACACATGTGTATATAGTTTATATTAGAATTCTTAAAAATAAAATAAAGAACGTAGGATTCCTAAGATGAAATTAAAACAGCCAAGAAGATTAGACCTTGTGATTTAAATCAGGTGAGTCATGGAACATGTAGTTATATTTGTATGTATATCAATGCAGTTGCAACGGTGTTATGTTACAGTTATACTGAAGACAAGAGTTTTGTAACATAAATTTTCAAAATCGAACACAAATTATATACAGCATCAGCAAAAAATTCTGTGTGCGCACTTGTCATGTGATGCTTTACACAGAGACACAATTGCTTGCGACACTGTTGCTGACTTTGGTTTCGTGTCATGATCATATAGGTATGTGATTATTCAGGAGCTATATATGCATATATTTATACGTGTATGTATTTATTTATTTCTAAACCAAATACTTTAGTTACACTAAAGAATTTTTTCGCGCGTTTGGTGTTTTTATTTTCACACAATAAACACCATCAGACAAATAAGTACCTGAGTTAAGCCAAAAATTCAACTAATGGCATACTGTAGAATAACATTAAAAAGAAATGACGGCAAAGCATCCCCATGTTTCAACTCGATGCGGCCTGGAAATCCACCCAATTGAGAGGGCTTGGAAAAGTCGTATAATATACAGAATTTTTTTAATGAAAGTCTGTTCGTACCCCTTTTCGTCTGGGAAGGAAAAAAGTGAGAGGGAGAGAAAGAAGGAAGGCAGAAATCATTACAATCTTCTCCAATTTCTAGAACAAACATTTGTTTTGATTTTTCTCCTTAAAATAGACTCATAACTTCGTCCACCGACAGCGGCGAAACAATGACGGCATCTAAACGGAGTAGGCCTATAAACCAGAAAATATTCTTGTTAGAAATAAGATTGAATCAAATTATGGAACAATCGGAATGAAAAGAAAAAGGCACAGGGCATAAAATAAAAATGTTCACAAGGATCAGTAAACATGTGTTTATTGTGTAAGATTTGAGATTCTCAAGGCGGTACCATGAAGGCGATTGTATTTTAGTAGTCTACGTGACCACATGTAGTTTGGATATAGACACCAACGTTTTGGAGGAACTTGCTGTATTCATCTTCCGGGTAGACACATTAAATAAATCCTCTTAATTGATGATGGCTGTTAGCCAGACTAGGCGGTGTCACATCACAGGAGACAGTAACAGTGTCCTACATTACATTTCGCACTTATTACGTACAATGAAACGAGACATTCAAAGGTTGACTTGTTTTATTTATTGTCAAGCATATAAAACTTACTGTTGTTGTTATTACTGTTATTCCTATTGTCATCATAATACAGATTAATTAAAAGATTAATTACGTTTCGTTATTACTTTTACAATGCGTTACATCTGACGTCATAATGTGCGACGCTGTAAGCAGGTCACGTGAAATAACAGGGACTGCGAAATTTACCCATACATTTCTTACGTCTTAATACTGACTATAATAAAGTAATATGCGAAGTGTAGCTAGGAGACCTGCAGTAGTAAGTTCTGCACTGCAATGGCACAACAATATTCATGTCAGTAGAATAACAGACAACCCTTATTAAATGTTGCAGCAGCCCACGTGGTTTCGCTTTAGTTTATTTTGCAAGTGTTTGAGTAATCATTAACAATTACTGATCCATGGTCAACACTTTCAACTTTCCTTTCACTGTTTATATATTTTTAAACACGCTGATGAAATAGAAAGTGAACAGTAGGCCCACTACTGTCATTGCGTCAATACTGCACGTGGTAGCAGTTCATGTCTAGGCCGTTTACAGTTATCAGATCGAGGGCTAAACTTGTTCACTGCACCATATACACGACATTCCCATCACACCCACACTACTCTAAATTTAGTCATTTGATTTCCTGCATTGTAAAATTTAACGTGTTGAAACCTTCAAGAAAGTTACCACTTTGAACACCGTACCAGAGAGGGAAGAATGACATTAAAAAGAAATGAATATATTGCTTATTTAAAGATGACGTCAGTAGGTTAGACTATATGGCACCGAACGGTAGGACGATTACTGAATAATGAAATAAGAAGGCGTGAAAAGAAGCGGACATGTTCTAATTGAGGTAGTATTCCGGAAATTACCTGGACAGAGTGAGGAAAACCATGAAAATCCGTCATGATAGCCGGCCTCTGGATCAAAATTTGAACCCGAGACCTCCAGAATACAAGGCAGTATGCTATCACTCGACCGTGACTTTCGAAAGATTAAAATTAAGCTTAAAAAATCCCATCTCTATGATAAAGAATCCTCCTTAGTCATCACTTTAATATCATCTTCCAATCTACCACCAGGACCCTCAACGGGTCTCTGCTTTACGCTTCACGGCCAAAACGTTGTATTCATCTCTTATTTGCTCATACATAAAACACGTATCGACCTGCTAATTCTTCCTCCTGCATTCATCCTAACATGCCAGATGAAGGAAAGAAATTATGAAGCACATCATTATACAAGCCTAGTTATTTCCGTCATCCTGTTCCATCCTCTCTCTAAGGTCCAAATATTCTCCTCAACACTTCGTTCTCAAACACTTTTTAAGTCTACTGAAAGGCCGTGCCATGGTTCAGGCGGTTAGTCGCTGGCCTCTCACCACGGAGGCCCGGGTTGATCCCGGGTCAGTCCATGTGGGATTTGTGGTGGACAAAGTGGCACTGGGACAGGTTTTTCCCCGAGTACTGCGGTTTTCCCCTGTCAATTCCATTCCACCGGTGCTCCATTACAAGGAAAAACGAAAAACTAATCATCTTCATCACAAGGTTGCACAAGAAGCCTCAAGGCTGCGGTGCGTCCGCAGCATCTGCTGCGGGGCCCTTTTAAAAAAAAACCTGAAATGAGAGTTTATGTCTTTTAGTACTTGATCCACCTTAGGCAAATTCAGTAACCCTGAAGATGGAGACAGCATGTTCCTCCGAAGGTCAGGAAAAACTCATTATACAACACGGCGCAGACAGCAATAAGCCTATAATGTAAACAACATCCGCCGTGGCAACTGCAAACATACCTTCAACTTACTTGCTTCCCTTTAGTTTTGGAAACAAGTTGTAAAAACAAGATGTAAAAAACAGTAACATTATAAATTCGCATGCTCTCATTCTGAGTTCTTATGCGGTCGTACCGAAATTATTATTGTTAATATGAACTAATTGAAGGTCGGATCCAGTGATGAGGTTTTATGATAGCAGTGCTTAATTTTCGGGTCCCATAAGAGATCTGTAAATATTAAAAACAAAGTACTTCATTTGTACATTAGCCATTTGCAGGTCAAGGCTGATGTTTGTCAAAACAATGAAAACCACAGAAGTTCTGGCAATGAACCTTAACCAGGCATCTATTTACAACTGAGCCAGCTCTTTTATTCCGTCGCGTTACGCAAATGTGGCTTCATCTGCACAATTTCCGAAGATAAATATCTAAACCGGTCTTCGGTTATTTTCCAGTTAAATCATGAATAACCACGATAAAGTCCTTACGGTTTTGAAAGATCTACAATTGTTAATATTTTCTGGAACCTGCAATAACGGTGCTCGTGTGACTTCGACCTCAAAATTTCGAAATATTGTTTTGGAAAAATTAGAGCGAATTTTGATAAAGCATGGGACACAGGCGATTTCCAGGCCCGTAATTCTTACCGCCTCTAACAAATATCGTTAAATTTATCGAAAAGTTGAGATATGAGGCTCTCACAGCGTTGTTGCTAAAGTTCGTCTTCTGGGATGTTACGCCGTGTCGACTGGTAAACAGTTATTGTCGACATGACGTAACATCCAACACACCTTGACTCCTATGCATTATAAATACTCTCTTGTCGGAAAACCCGTAAAAATGTGACGGAACCAGAAGGTAGTTTCAACAACCAAACATTTCAGTATCTCTCCCACTATGTTGTAATCTTGTGTGCACTTACACGTGTATTTTAACGTTCCGATTAATTGGACTAATTTCAAGGCGAACATCTTACTTTAAGGTATGGATGTAATTTATAAAGCAAACATTATTCATAAGGGTTATTCAAAACACTGCCTTCTAAGGAATAATAGATAAGACCAGACTTCATCACGTCATGGTAATGCGAGCGTAAAGGAGAAGGGCTGTACAGGAAATAGAAAGGCCAATTTGAAGGTGCAGAGCGGATATTCAATGACTGAGTCAGAAACTAAATCTTAATTTCCTGCCATAGAGGCACAACAAATATGTGGTTTGTTTCAGTCGACTGAGATTAAAGGAGTATTTAATGTCACTGAAACCGCAATCATACAGCGTCGAAGTAGGTGAGAAGATGATCATGACTGGGACAGAGGTATAAGAATCTGGAGAACAGTAGTGATGAGTTTCCAAAACAGACGGGAGGAAAATAACGAAAAACGTACGACAAAAAAAAGCCGACCTCCAAGCGGGGAATCGAAAAGCGTACCTCTCGAGAACTGCTGAACAAATCTTCATAAAATTTACATTGAGACGTTTTACAAGAAATTATCCAGCCATTTCAGCTTTGGTTATGGAAACATAATGGCAACTTCACATGACGACATGCATGCATGCATTTGTGCCCACCACGGACATACACGTCATCCACAGCGAGACACAGCAGAAAGTCTTGATTGTGTTTAGACTACATTAAAAGGGAGTTTGTGTTTTATTCTTTCAGTGTTGCGTTCCATCAAATTACGACTCTAAAGCTTCAATCTTCACTGTCATTACACACAGTAGGCCTATAAGCTGTCTACGTACTCTACAAACAGCACTACAGCCCAGCTTGAGGGACTGTACAGTGCTAATGTGTTACGGAGAAAACTTACAGCGTGTGTTCTGTAAAGAAAACAGAAAAACACATTTGATATACTAGCATTTATCGAAAATTAGCATTCATGAATTGACAATCGAGAGTAAATAACAAAGCGACAAAGCTACAACTGTTACGCTATATGTAAATCTCCCAGCGTATCTGTAGGACACACGAGTCTCATAATAGTGAACCAAATTCTCACCATATAACAACTAGCCAACATATAAGACCAAACAAAAGAGAGTACAACCTTACAGGAAATCCAGTGAAGTAACCACGGTTAAGATCCAGCGCAGTTCGGTCAGATCCGCAGAAAGTCAGTGGCGATCCTAAACGTCAAACGGTGTAGAAAATATTACCATGGACTGAAACCCTAGGCGTGTATGGAAGGATAGCATGAAGGCGAATCTGAACAAAAATAAGGTGAGAGGATGTGGCTAAACTCATGCGAATTACGACTGCATCCAGTGACGCGTTCCTGTAGACATGGTAATGAGCCTTTGGGTTCCGCAAAATGCGGGGAACTTCTTGACTGGCTGAGTTGTATCTAGCAACTTTTGGAACTCTGGTCATGCAGTTATTACTGACCAGCAGATAAAGCACAGCACAATGGCCTCTGCACGCATTCATTTCAGTATTAGTAAAGTCATATGAGGCATGAACGATCGGTTCTCATTCGCAACAGAAGTCGCTGTCCTCTCCTGAGACACTCCGCTATGCGATCACGGGACAAGCAGCAGTGTTAAGAAAGGCGCTTTAGTACATATGGATTATTTGTAACAGTAAATCATTACCGTCTCCAAATATGGCCGTGCATACGAGATTTCACATTATAGATCAACGTGATCTGCTCAGCGTTCTATTTTCTGCTGTACTCACTAGGCAAACTTTGATTTTTTGTTGTAAACATTTAATCAAAGTCAACAAGAAATTAAATGTTAGACAGTAAAATTACGTATTTCGTAAGTCATTATTTATAAGAAACTAAATTACAAAAAAGTAGACGTTTTTAAGATCTCTCTTACCCTGAGTATGTCATTACACGCCCTCTAAATCGAGCTGTGACACAAGACAAATTTACATTGCTTCTCTCTGTGTGACGTCCGTCTCATCCCATGACAACACTAAAATAGCATAAAGCAAACAACAAAGAGAAGTTAAATATCGCACTGTTGTCCTCTCGCTTTCTAAAACACTTCGTGTAGTTGTTGCCCTTGTAACGCGTATGGGAATTATACACTTTACCCTTTAAGCTAAAATGCTAGATGTAGAATATACTGAATAAAGACACACACTCATAATGGCCAACAATTTTAGAAAACACATATTTAGTGGACTTCGGCTTCGAGCAGCTGAATGCAGGGGAGAGAATAAATATTTTTTGCCTTGAATTCTCCCTGTCCGACCTCTGTGTAGTCCACTTTTTGCAATGATAGTTGTTCTATCATGATAAACGTGGTTGTTCCTGGCCCGTAGCACAACACTGAAAACACGAAACATACATAATCTATGTACTACATGGAGGTGAGACGTTAGCATCACGTTCCGGTCGCTTTCCTCCAGGTTAAAAAGCCACCGGCAGGCACCCATTTACACGAGGCTGTGTGGGCCTAGTACGTAATCTTTGTCGTCCAACCCTACTTTACTGAGATATCACAGCCCATTATTCTCGACAGCATCACAGCTGACATTGCGTATACTGAATTTCAAAAAATATACCCACAACTGTACAGTTACTGCACTCGAAAGTAGCATTATACAAAAAATGCCTCTTTCATCCCTCCGTGGCAGTTCAATCTGAGCAAAGACACAAGTAACAAAGACTAATTCTGAATCTGTGTAGAAAAAAGTAAAAATTCCTTTAATATTATATATCTTCCGTGGAATGAGTAATATACACACAAGATTTATTCCAACCTATTGCACAGTTTATACCATATAAAGTTAATCCAATATGTTTCGGTTAACATATGTAGCCATCTTCAGGGAGTACACACAAAGGTCATGTTTAGTTAAAAATATATAACATTGTCGAAGAGTAAGGTAAAATGTACATCTCAAAGTTCATTACAGTGTGTTCGTATGAAACAGAAGGAAAAAAAGATGCTGGGACGCACAAATGTTACTAATTGTGTCCTGTTACCTTATACATCGTCGTCTATTTCATACGAACACGCTGTAATTAACTTTGATTTGCACATTTTACCTCAATCTTCCACAACCTTATATATTTTTAACTAAACATGACCTCTGTGTGTACTTCGTGAAAATGGCTACATATGTTAGCCGAAACATGTTGGAGTAACTTGTATATGGTGTAAACTGTGCAATACGTTGTAATAAATCTTATCTGCATATAAAAATTCCTTTGTTTTCAAACACAGTTACATCACCTAGTTCATCATGTATTTGTCTGCAGTTTACCAGCACATCCACATGAGTCAACCAATGACCCATCCGTCCTGCCACCGACCGAGACATTTTCAAGAATGAGGAGAAGCTGGAAGGAGAACTGACAATTACCGAACAGCCAGACTAGCAAAATAAGCGGACAATAAAACGGTACAAGGCCAGGCCAAGTCAGGCAGTATAGTGCTCGGACATCTAACATAGGACTGGGTACGAAACATAACACTGCATAAAGAAAGTACACACCATACCTGCAGGAACACCGGCCGATAGGTACTTCGCTGTGGCCACCAAGAGGTAATGCTTCCGGCTTAGTCTGAAGGTGGCTGGTTCGAATTTCGACAGAGACACAGGCTATACTTGCTGACATTTTTCGTGGTTTTTCAGATTCCCCAGGTAAGTTCCGCTTCAGTACCTCTAATTAAATCACGAATCTTTCGCTTCACATGCTTTCCAACTAACTGTTCACCAGTCATCCTATGATTCATCGTCATATAGACTGAAATTCTGACAGCATCTTAACCTTTTCAAGACGAAAAAAGTAAGAGTATTTTTTTCCGAGCTCTGAAAGGGCATTGCTTTTTGGAAGGTTCCCAGGTTCACCCGTTTGTCCTTCTGGTAAGAGCAACATGTAGATGAAGATGAGCATGGGCGTTGGTGGAGTGATACTAACAGAGGAACACAGAAATATACGGAGAAAAACCTGTCAAGGTAAAACTTAATCTCATTTATATTTAAATATCCAGTACGTACCGCACAATACAAACACTCCCTCAAAAGCCAATCCGTTAATGTGGTACAGAGCAAAAATCGCTGCTTGCCCTCAGATCCACACACATTTCAGAATCACGCTCTGTGGACAGAAGGTAGAATTTTTGAATATTAAAGCTCGTCGTACATAATGTAAATACCGGGCTTTTAAACTGTTAAAAATTGCATCCACTTGCTTAAATAGCAAATTTAGTGAAATCAATGATTGTTCTGACTTCGTGTCCATTTATCTCCCTTTCTCTTTCGTATTACGAAAGTATCCGATTCAAATCTTGCATAAGGCAGCCGGGCCCCGTACTCAGGTCTTAAGGGCTGCAAATATCTCAAGCGTAGGTCTGTGTACGTTGCTGGCAAATGTCAAACGTGCACAGGTGATGCATGGGCGTAGGTCTCTGCATAATACAACGCCACCACTCTGTAGCTGTCTCTGTGTAGCAACCCGCCTTCTTATGTGAAGACTGGTCTAATATTGTGACGAAACTGGACAGGATACACATCAGGAAAATAATATCCAGATACGCATGCGGGCATAATGTAGCGAACAACGGGCAAACTAGCAAAATGCGGTGACTTACCAAACGCTTGTTTACCGACAAACCACACAAGTATTTAGAAGATATATATATATATATCTTCTAGACCAGTTTGGTAACACGAAGGGATTTATGTGCGCATCTGGTGTTTTTATTTTCACACAATAAACACCATCAACTAAATAGGAACCTCAGGTAAGCCAAAAATTCAACTCCTTTTCCTTCTTGATATCATTCACTCTGTAGTCTTTCTTACGACAGGTCTGTACTCTCTTCCAAAGTGAGTTCTCCACAGCGTGCGATCTAATGCTTCCTCTTTCAATTTCCAGTATCTTCGCTTTTCCTTAACGTCATCCAATAGCTGCTTACGTCTTCTTCCTCGTCTTCCCGTTATTTCTCTCCTTCCCTCTAACTTTCCTGCAATCACGTGTTATAGAAGGCAGTTTCTACGCAAGATGTGACCAATCCAGTTAGCCTTTCTTCTTTGTATTGTATGTAGGATATTCCTCTCCTCCTTGACTCTGTGTAATACTTCTTCATTTCTCACACGATCGGCCCAATTGATCTTCTCAATTCTTCTCCAGCACCACATTTCAAAACTTTCCAGGTATTTCTGATCCATTTTCCGAAGTGTCCACGTTCCAGCACCATACAAAGCTCTGCTCCAAATGTAGCACTTTACTAGTTACTTCCTTAAATTTATGTCCAGTTTGCTGGTGAAAAGAGTCTTCTTCTTGTTGAATGCTGCTTTTGCCATGGTATTTCTGGATTTAATTTCACGTATACACCTTGCATCATTTGTTATCATGCTGCCTAAATAATTGAAATATTCCACATTCTCCAATTGTTTTTGATCTATCATAATTTTTATTGGGGATGGTTGCCTTGAGATTCTCATTACCTTAGTTTTTTTCCACATTCATTTCCATTCCACAGCGTGTTCCACTTTCAATTAGTCTATCAATCATGCCCTGTAGCACCTTTTCTTCCCTAACCAGTAGCACAAGGTCATGTGCATATTTCACAGTGCGACTTACTTGTCCCCTATTCTGAAGTCTCCAAACCCTTCAAGAGCTTCCTTGGTAAGGTACTTGCTGTATAAGTTGAACAGAATCGGCGACAAACAGCAACCTTGTCTAACTCCTCTTCCAATCTTCACACTCCTCGTCTCCCCTTGGTCCAGTCATATTTTGACACTTTGTTCCATGTACAATTTGCTGATCAATCTTCTTTTGCGCCAGTCTATCGCAGTTCCCTTTAAGATCCGCATTAATTTGGTCCAGCTGACACGGTCAAATGCCTTCTGCCAGTCTATGAAGCAAGCACACAATTCCTCATCTATGTGCAAGGTTCGTTCTGATATTATTCTCAGCATCCCAATTACATCCCTAGTCCCTTTTACTCTTCTAAACCCAAACTAATCTTCTCCAAGAGCATCCTCAATTTTCCTTTCAATCCTTCTTCTAAGCATCCTCGCTACTATCTTAGCTGTATATGAGATGAGGCTGACTGTGCGATGGTCGCTGCATTTTGTAGATTTGGGCTTATTCTTTAAGGCAATCATCGTACCTTCAATGAAATCCCTGGTCCACTCTCCAGTTACGTATATGCTGTTGATCAGCTGTGTCATTAGTCTGAGACCATATTCTCCCAACAATATGAGTACATCCCCCGGTACATCATCTCCTGCAGATAGCTTTTTCCTCTTCACTTTGCAAAATATACGGGCCTTTCTAGTCTTCATCTACTTCAGCTTCAGGTTTGACTTCTAGGTGTGTTGGTCGATTATCTCGATTGTAGAGCTCAGTGATATAATTCTCCCAAATTTGCAGTACTCGTCTCTGACCTACTATCATATTACCTTGAGAGTCTTCGATGCCAACGTTTTGAATCCCATGGTTTTCTTTCCAACCTAGTTCCTTTGTCTTCATGTACATTAAATCATAACGTCCTGTTCTTTGAAATTTTATGATCTCGTCGCATATGCTCTCCAGATATTCCTTCATGGCGTTGTCCGTGGCTCTTTTCAATTCGTTCCTCAGTCTTCTGTAGTTCTTCCTTTCTTCTTCGTTGTTGACATTTCATCCATTTTACTGATTATCTCCTGTGTAATCCATGGCTTTCTTGCTCTCCTATCGACTTTTCCAACCAAATCACTCATAGTATCTAACACATTTCTTGATATTGTTCCACTGCACTTCCACATTCCCACTTTCACATTTGATTGCACCAAGTTTTTCTTCTAGTCTATCATGTACTTTCTGTCGTTGAGCATATAACTTCGCCAAATCCCATCTTGGTTTTCGCTTTTGGAACCTTATGATTTTCTTCAATCTGGTGCAGATCTTTGCAACAGTAAGTTGTGGTCAGTGTCAATATCTGCTCCAGGCAGTGTCTGCACATCCTTCACAATGTTCCTGAATCGCTGTTTCACTAATACATAGTCCAATTGATGTCGACTCCTATCCCCTGGTGATTTCCACGTGTACAATCTTCTTTTAGGTTTTTTGAACCATGTGTTTGTTATAACAAGCCCATTTCTTTCACAGAAGTCAATGAGTATTTGACCTCTCTGATTCCTTTTTTTATGTAGACTACATGAATTTCCTGATGGCATACTGTAGAATAACATTAAAATGAAATGACGGCAAAGCATCCCCTTGTTTCAACTCGTTGTGAACTGGAAATCCGGCCAATGAAAAGGGCTTGAAAAAGTCGAATAATGTACGGAATTTTTAGAATGAAAGTCTGTTCGTACACCTTTTCGGCTGGAAAGGAAAATCAGTGAGAAGAAGAGAAAAGAAAGAAAAACAGAAAGACAGTAGAAAAATCATTATGCTCTTCTCTATCTTCGAAAGAAATAATTGTTTTGATCAACATTTTTCTCCTTAAAGCATTTTGTGTGTGTGTGTGTCTCATTTCTCTATTTCACGTACAGTCAGACTGTATGAAACGAAACTGTAACAAGTGTTTTTATAATACGAGAAGACAACTAAAACGGCACAACCCGACAGTGTGGAAGAAAACTCGTCAAAATTCAAGGAACACATTCTGATAAATCCAGAACAACGTAGAGTATGACCTCTCTCACTTACAGGTGGATTCAAGTTTGCCCTCAGTTTGCAATATCGCTGTCGCTTTGGATCAACAAGCATACAGTGAATGATGAAACAGAATATGTTTACTGCGTACGTCTTGATGTTTTTACGTTTTGTGCCTGTGGAATATTTCCTGAATACCAGTCTAATGACGTGGTAGATCGCTCGTGATTGGTTTTAAGTTATCGTAATGCCGAGTCAATGGCATTTCTGTTCATCAGACCAACATGTCTAGTACCATACAAATTGATTTCTATACAGATTATATGAAAATAAACGTACAATTATAACTAACCAACTACATGCAGCAAAGTCCTCGTTGAGAACCTAAGGCCGTTCAGTTTCCCGCCACTTTTTTGAACCCAAAGGTTCATTGCCAGTACTCGAAACAGCCTGTGAACGGGCCCTACCCAACGACAATTCACTCCAGTCCATGACATCAGGTCCTATCACTGTAACATGTTAATATATATAATATATGTAATAATGTGTCTTACACAAGATAATATAGCTCGGAGAATAATTGAACCATGAAGTGGCCCACATGTTAATACAGACAAAATGTGTACTGATTGGTGCCAGCTGACATTTCATTCGGTGTCAATGGCTCGGCATCCCTAGTACAGTTTAAAGGAGAATGACTGTCAAGGAGGAACTGTTAGGCAGTCGTGACTTACGTTCAGATTGGTCTACTATCCCAGCATCTGCCTGGGTAAATCGAAGAAACCGCTAAAAGAGAAGAGTTGGCGATCTCCGTTATTAGATCAGAATCCGGAAAATTCTCTAATTCAAGGCATCGAGCTAACCTAACGCCGCGATATTCGACGATCCTGGTTTCTGTAAATTTATATATAAATCCCTTAAATCCCTATTGCAGGCGCGCACCCAGAATTTTTAACTTGGGGCTGACATTAAGGCTACACATAATTCGTGTTTGATTTTAAGAAGTATGTTATAAAAATAGTTTCATAAATACAACATAACATAATCCCACTTCAAAATCTCCGAACCGACTGCTAGGTAAGTTACAGACGAAATTAAAACCAACTGAAAAAGACAAGCTTCTTATTTCAGTTTCCAAAACTCTAATGTACTAATGTACATCAGCCGATTTCAGTGGCTGATTTCGGCTGAAGGGTAAATCACGTACAACTTTGATATCATCGTGTCTACAAAATCTGCTTTTTAAATCTCGCTTTGGCGAGGGGCTGCACCCCGGCAGCCCCCCTCTTCGTTGCGCGCCTGCCCATTCGTGTCCCACATCACAATTCCTGTGTTTCAATTTTTGTCAGACTTTCATATTTAATGAGTAATAAAGCCACATGACATCTGTGCACAGACTGAAGATTTTTAACTGCGTCCAGCACTACCAATTTTGCATTTCGCTTTTGTGTATACCATGAGCCCAGTGGGATGAGAAACACGCACAAAGTTTCGGTCAGAAAATATGAAGATGAGAGAATTATGAGGCTAAAAGTAAATGGAAGGATAATATTAAAGCGGATCTTAAAGAAAGAGGAGGTTCATCTGGTAAAAGACAAAGTCCAGTGAGTAACTCTACTGAGCATGGAAATAAAACGTCAGATTCCATAACAGTCGGCAATATGTTGACTAGGTCAGCGACTAACAGTTTCTCAAGAAAAACGTTCTAAGTCATGCAAGTCAGTCACTTCATTGTGTAGACATACTCAGTCAACCCACGTTTGATACCACAAACAACTTGACGGATTCTGACCAAACTTGGCGCGGCCCATCCACATTAAAACCTGTACGGCTTTTGTACAGTACGCGGACCGTGCCGAAACAATTGGCCCCTAATGAATGCATAACTAGGTATTCTTTATACAATTTATAATACTCTCTCCCCGTTCTGTTCAATCACGTTAGAAAAGGTTTGCTTGGTAGTCAGGAATAAGAATTGATAACTAACACGTGAATTTGAAACAGCACAACGTCAGGTTTAATATTTATGCCTAGCGGGGCATCAAATCAGATAGTGACCCTGCAAGACAATGTCAATCTCACTTTCTAATGGTTCATACTACTGCATATTGACATATACAATAATGAAGTTAGAATTTCGATTATGTAACTTTCTGGTGCACATCACTGTCGTAATTTCCAGATAGTGTAGTTTTTCCACCATGACCTCGTAAACGGCCGCGAAGACGCCGAACATACGTCTGTGTGGGGGACTGCGCGTGATAGAAACGAACGGCCATGAACGACAGCGAGCCTACGTCACGGCACAGTAGCCATTATGACTGGCAACTCTGTCATGGACACGAGGGCCTATACACAGCACTGCAAAACATCACTGCCAGGCTAATAACGCTATCATAGCTGGCCTCAATTCACATACTTAACGTGCGGAAATCAGCAAACAGTCAACATTTTGTGTTAACATGTAAATCACATTTACCGACTGTATAATAAGTAGGTGTAACGCCCTACCTGAAGCGTAATTTTATGTTTTGAAGTCTTAATTTATACCACAAATAAAACGAGTTTTAACCCATTTTTTCTTTTAAATAATACATTGCTACTACTACTACTACTACATACTACTACTACTACTTCCCACTCACATATGATGCTATCTGAAGCCCATTCAGGGTAGGTAGCGAAAAATCTTTTCTAGGGTAAATGCGGTCGTAGAGTGTGGGCAATAATTCGCATATACTGCTGGGATTCCCATCGCCATACGCACAAGGACAGTTTCACCTTTAAATGTTAGTTTCAGTACAGTACTTACATGCTACTGTAATACTCTCCTCTTTGTCATCCGAAATACAATGATAATGTCATAGCATAAAAATAGTTCCTGCGCTGACGTACTCTGATTACGAAACTGACACCAGTTTCAAAAACGAACTTCATTACCTTAATCACAAACAAAATTACACAATAACTTACCTATCTATTATTACAAATGCTGAAGGATATCTGTCGTATAATTATTTCATGTAAACATGGAGGCCGAACGCACTTTCATAGTCCCTCTCCCTATAACGGTTTCTGCGATTTTACCTTCCAGAAGGAGAATGCAAGAAATACGCTATTACTGCATAATTATTTCCATATAAAATTCTTTCTTTAAAGTAATAAAGGTAAAAGGCAAAGTTATCCTTGTACTTAACTAAAAACTATGACATGAACAAGTATGGGAGATGGAAGGTGTAGCTCCACACATTCTTAACCTTTGCACAAGATGGAGAGAAAACAAAGTTTCATATCATAATCCAATACCACATATCCATCAATTATGAATCTGGTTTAGCCATATATCGAGCAACAGGTTTGGATGTAATATAACCAAGTTTTCCAGAAGGACTCACAGGCCTGTACACAATGTGAGGAGTGCACCAAAATTTCCCACCGAGCCGTGATTTCAATCCTTAAAACAGCCACATGCAATCCACGGACCACCGTTCACGAACACGCAACGATTTTATTCGAAATAATTTGTTGTTTATTTCACAACACTGTCAGAAACTTAGACTATATAGCGTTAGTGGCTACATAATAACGAATAATGAATTGGAAAGAACGTGGAAGAAGCCCTGGTCTGATTTAAGGTATTATCCCGGCATTCGTTTCTAGGAACTGAGGAAAACTACGAAAAACCCATTCGTGACATATGCGTGATTTCAGGCTTACGCCGTGATGTAAATGAGATCTGCGCTCTTCTGGGATCTTACGCTGCGTAAGATCCCACAAGAGAGCAGATCCCATTCGTGACAGTCTACGTCACGGCCGAGATAAGAATGTCACTACTTGAGCCAACTCGATCGGTGTTTTTCTTTAAAAATAGGCCCAATAGGTGAATGGAAGGACACAGGTGGTAAATACAGTACAATTATCGATTTAATTCAAAGCCTAATTCCAACTTTGCCGATCCCAGTGGCCGCACGGTCTAAGGCGTGGGTCTGCGGCCGCTCGCTTGCTGGGATTGCGGTTTCGAATCCCGCCGAGGCCAGGATGTCTGTCTCTTGTGAGTGTTGTGTTGTAAGTAGAGGTCTCTGCGACGGGCTGATCACTCGGCCTGAGGACTCCTACCGAGTGTGGTGTGTCTGAGTGTGATCGTGAAGCCTCGACAATGAGGAGGCCGTGGCCAACTAGGGACTGTCGAGCGATAAAAAAAGAAAGAAAAGAAAAAGAGAAAAAATCCAACTTTAACGTAATGGAACAAACGGCTGCACTGCCCGTGTGTCATGTTAGTAATAAAGATTACATGATGTACCGATTAATGTAATAACCGTGTAATTGGATTTTTGTGAATCTGTTGAACTGTGAAAGAAAAAGTGTAAAGAGCGGAAATGTGTGAACGGGTCACGAGCACCATGGAGAAGTTCACACTAAACCTGAACAATATAGCCCACATTTTAGGCACTCAAGATAGCGAAGATTCGCTACTGTTGTGGTTGTGGAAGAGGAGGTGGGGGTTATGACACCGTGTAGTCTGCTAGGTGGGTACCAACGTTCCGGAAAAGCATACTGTACCCACTTTAAAGAAATTAAAGAAACACTTCTAGTATATCTTTAATGGAACTAAAAATATTCCACTCAAAAAAAACTTCCCTCAGTTCAGGAATATGCAATTACATGTACATAATTATTTGTGAATGACCTACCTACTGGTACTTTGAGCAGCTGTTCTAAAAAACAAAGCATTCTAAATTGAAACTGAGGAGCAAACATAAAAACGAACATGCACAAAGTAGTCGTAAATTGCCGTGTCCAACTTCAAAGTGGTCACCTGTAAACTCACGAAACACAAACTGCGCCAGATATGACATTAGTAGTAAGTAGTACAAAATTGTCCTAAAGTTTAAGGATATAAACCAACTCAGTTTGTTTAATTCAATAAAACGTTACTTACAAATAACAGCTATAACCACAACACACTACTGAGAACCAGGACTTCCACAACGAAATTTGTACATCCCACAATGGCTGAACGTGGACCGGGATAGCTACAGGCTGGGCGGTCCGGGGATCGAATCCCGCTGGGGCGAGATTTTCCACACCCGTCCAGACCGGCCCTGGGCCCACTCCTATAAAATGGGTACCGGATCATCCATGAGGTAAAGCAGCAGGGATGTGGTGTAAACCACCCACCCCCATCTAGCGCTGAGGTTAAAGGAAAAATACAGCTATACCTCTACTCCGCCTCTGTACCTTCGTGCCATGTTATAGGGTGAACTTTACCTTTATAATGGCTGCACATTCGTTCAATAAGGCTTAAAATGACAGAAATATTAAGCACTTCATGCAGTTCACAATCATAACAAGTTCCAAATCTATTTCTACGAAAATAACGTACGGGCAGTTCCATACCAGTTCTGGTTTATCACTGCAGTTCTACGAAACACTTTATCGATCGCTCTCACAAGTAAATACAGCATACCTAGTTCGTACTACACTCGCACGTGCCGTTCCATCCGTGAACATTATTTATTAGGTCGGCTACAACGTAAAATACGGATACGAACCGACGAACATCACAAATACAGTTCAGTGAGGAGATGGTGGCTTCACATGGTTGCTACATGTACAGTACGAACATCACAAATACAGTTCAGTGAGGAGATGGTGGCTTCACATGGTTGCTACATGTACAATACGAACATCACAAATACAGTTCAGTGAGGAGATGGTGGCTTCACATGGTTGCTACATGTACAGTACGAACATCACAAATACAGTTCAGTGAGGAGATGGTGGCTTCACATGGTTGCTACATGTAAAGTACGAACATCACAAATACAGTTCAGTGAGGAGATGGTGGCTTCACATGGTTGCTACATGTACAGTACGAACATCACAAATACAGTTCAGTGAGGAGATGGTGGCTTCACATGGTTGCTACATGTACAGTACGAACATCACAAATACAGTTCAGTGAGGAGATGGTGGCTTCACATGGTTGCTACATGTACAGTACGAACATCACAAATACAGTTCAGTGAGGAGATGGTGGCTTCACATGGTTGCTACATGTACAGTACGAACATCACAAATACAGTTCAGTGAGGAGATGGTGGCTTCACATGGTTGCTACATGTACAATACGAACATCACAAATACAGTTCAGTGAGGAGATGGTGGCTTCACATGGTTGCTACATGTACAGTACGAACATCACAAATATAGTTCAGTGAGGAGATGGTGGCTTCACATGGTTGCTACATGTAAAGTACGAACATCACAAATACAATTCAGTGAGGAGATGGTGACTTCACATGGTTGCTACATGTACAGTACGAACATCACAAATACAATTCAGTGAGGAGATGGTGGCTTCACATGGTTGCTACATGTACAGTACGAACATCACAAATACAGTTCAGTGAGGAGATGGTGGCTTCACATGGTTGCTACATGTAAAGTACGAACATCACAAATACAGTTCAGTGAGGAGATGGTGGCTTCACATGGTTGCTACATGTACAGTACGAACATCACAAATACAGTTCAGTGAGGAGATGGTGGCGTCACATGGTTGCTACATGTACAGTACGAACATCACAAATATAGTTCAGTGAGGAGATGGTGGCTTCACATGGTTGCTACATGTAAAGTACGAACATCACAAATATAGTTCAGTGAGGAGATGGTGGCTTCACATGGTTGCTACATGTAAAGTACGAACATCACAAATACAGTTCAGTGAGGAGATGGTGGCTTCACATGGTTGCTACATGTACAGTACGAACATCACAAATATAGTTCAGTGAGGAGATGGTGGCTTCACATGGTTGCTACATGTAAAGTACGAACATCACAAATATAGTTCAGTGAGGAGATGGTGGCTTCACATGGTTGCTACATGTAAAGTACGAACATCACAAATACAGTTCAGTGAGGAGATGGTGGCTTCACATGGTTGCTACATGTACAGTACGAACATCACAAATATAGTTCAGTGAGGAGATGGTGGCTTCACATGGTTGCTACATGTAAAGTACGAACATCACAAATACAGTTCAGTGAGGAGATGGTGGCTTCACATGGTTGCTACATGTACAGTACGAACATCACAAATACAGTTCAGTGAGGAGATGGTGGCTTCACATGGTTGCTACATGTACAGTACGAACATCACAAATACAGTTCAGTGAGGAGATGGTGGCTTCACATGGTTGCTACATGTAAAGTACGAACATCACAAATATAGTTCAGTGAGGAGATGGTGGCTTCACATGGTTGCTACATGTAAAGTACGAACATCACAAATACAATTCAGTGAGGAGATGGTGACTTCACATGGTTGCTACATGTACAGTACGAACATCACAAATACAATTCAGTGAGGAGATGGTGGCTTCACATGGTTGCTACATGTAAAGTACGAACATCACAAATACAATTCAGTGAGGAGATGGTGACTTCACATGGTTGCTACATGTACAGTACGAACATCACAAATACAATTCAGTGAGGAGATGGTGGCTTCACATGGTTGCTACATGTAAAGTACGAACATCACAAATACAATTCAGTGAGGAGATGGTGACTTCACATGGTTGCTACATGTACAGTACGAACATGACGTAAAGCAACGCATCAACTACGGGGATTATTCTGTGCCTCAGACATTACAAACTGCACCGATACTGATATAAGACAGAGAAATATTTGAACAAATGCTAGACTATATATTTTGTCCGCAGAAAATTCTCAAATTTAACACAATTTAAATATGTCGCAGGACAGTTTCCCAAACATTCTTCAGACGGTATCCACTTCTTACCAACGTAACTAACGTAGCAATCATAAGGATACGAATGGTCCACTTCCCCACAGCAATTTGTGGATGGAACAGGTACAGAGATTTTTATCTTTGTGGTGTACAAACAAATAGTCCTCCGATTTAAAAAATAATAACACGCCAACAGTTACGCATTAAATTTCCCTGGTTAAGAATATGTCAACGGCAATTACAACTTTGTCAAGAGGCAAACGTCTTCGACAATTCACGTTTAGATTCTTGTGAAAGCAAAATAATCGGTGTAGGCTACTAAATAAAAAATGCCGAGGAAGGACATCAGTCGACGTGTAAGAAAAATTACAGTCTGAAATTATATATTTGCTGAGAACGAATGTCAGCAAAGAGGAATCGCTGAAAACATTTCAGCAATCAAGACTGCATGCACGGGACTATCAAATGCCGCAACACATCTTAATTTCGACACTCACGATATCACTATGCACTTTAATTTACAATACATAATGCCATATGTTTTGTAGGATCTATGTTTAACGTCAACATTTGTCAGCACGGCAGCCACTTTATCTTTGTAGGTGAGGTAAATATAATACCAGACATATCTCAACATTCTTTCCATTCGTTTACAATCTTATCACTTTACAACCTTAGGTTTACCATAAAATGTATACGTATTTCGTAAGAGTACTGTGTTATCGATCAGACACCATAATGCGTCAATAAATTATCAAGTCCACTCTCTGTTTATCTTTTGCCAAATAAGTGGAACTGTCACTATGGCAATAAATTTACGTAAACACTAGTGTGTGTTATATATAACATGTCATTTTTACAGATTTTACACTTAAAAGTTTGTGTTCGAGTTGCTTTACTGTCCCAAATAAATCTGTTTCTTACCACTTTTTTCAAAATAAATAATTCTGGATTAGCCATAAAAATTATTAACTTAAAAAAACTAATTGGTTTAATAAGTTCACGGCATGCCCACATGGTTCTCCACGTCGTCTTGGGATGGGCATGTCACACGTTCAAAGATTACTATGAAAAGCGCAAAAAATGGCTGTTTCAGAATTCATTCTGAATTGAAATACATCAGACAACCCAACTACTATAGTTTAAGATGAGAATTCCAGAGTAAGGAAAATGCTATGCATCGTCTGAGCTGTTCCCTCCAACACTGTAGGAGGCCTACCCACATGAAGCTGAATTTAAGACTGAGGGAATAAGTGAGGTATTGTCCTTGACGGCACAGCAGAGTTGTGTCATTCTAGAATAATTCTTTTGCTCTTCAATTTGTTTATTAGAGGATTTTCCAACAGTTCCAGCCTGTAATAGGCAAGCACTTGCATTAAATAATAAATACAAAAGAAGGGAAATAAATGAAAAATGTAACAAACTAACTAGGATTATAATAAAGAAAGGTATCGTCTAGGAAAATCCCATTCCTTCTAAAAACGCCAAAAATTCTTCTGATTCTTCTTATTCTTCTTCCAATGGTGCTACATTCCTAGGTGGGACTTGTCCTCCTCAATCAGTTTCCGCCACTCCTCTCTTGACTGCGCATTAATTCTCCAATTTATACATCCAACCCGTGCGACGTCCTCCTCTAACTCGTCGCATCGCCTCTTTTTCTATCTCCAATTCCTCCTGGTTTAGTGCAAAGGACTTTCCTTGCAGTGTCACTTTTTTTCATCCTCATCACGTGTCCAGCCCATCTAAGACTACCAAGCTTAATAAATTTCACACCATCATGTTCATCATAGAGCTTATACATTTCAGAGTTTTTGCGCCTCCTCCAACATCCATTTTGAAGTACAGGGCCAAATATTCTCCGTAGAACTTTCCTCTCAAAGGACCTAATAAGATTCTCTCCTTGTTCACCCATAGCCCAAGTCTCGAAGCCATATGTAAGTACTGGCCTAAGTAATGTTTTTATAAATGAGGCATTTAACTTTACGTGACAACAGTTTTGAACTAAGATACTTCATAAAGCCAAAAGCATTTGTTCGCTGCCCCTAGCCTTGCCTTTATCTCCATCATAACACCACCATCAGAGTTCGCCACTGTTCCCACAAAGACAAAGCTTTCCACTTTCTGAAAATTATAACACCCTAAAAATATAAAAACAACAGCTCCAAGAATTTCTTGTACGAGCTATTAGCCGAACAGCCAAGTTCATCTCTCGCCTCAGACTGTTGTGCTTGGTTCATGACGGCGATCACGTTGGGTGTAGAGCTTGTGCAGTATAAAGCACTTCGCTCACTTCTAGATAACATTCCAAATTATAACAAAACAGTGCAACATGCTGCATTACCTTGTTATAGGCCCACAGTTATAACGGCAGTGACATGCTGATGTAGATACATTTTCTATTTGTATTATGAATTTAGCGATGTACCGTTAAGTCTCACGACTTTTATGGCAGGAAAGTCTTACATGTTAAGTTATTACGTGACGTTATTTGTATACGTGATCAATCGACGGCAAGAACCAAACATCAACTGAAAGCTACTAAATATTTCAAAGTGCATTAATATGTAAACAACCTTGATTCAGAACATGGTGCTGAGGGCAAATTTCGACATAAAGGACAGGATGTAACTAGGTTAGGAAAACCGCATTATGAGCAGTTTCATAATTTGTACCTTTCACCATACATTATCATTCTAATAATTATTCACTCAGGGAGGATGAGACAGACTGGGCATGTGACACGCATGGGAGAAATAGAAAACGCATACACAAGTTTCACTGGAAAACCTGAAGCAAAAAAACAGCACTTGAGAGACGTAGGCGTACATGGGGGATAATATTAAAGTGGATCTTACAGAAACACGATGACAGAGTGTAATGAATTATTCTGGAGTCAGGTCACAAACCAACTTCGGACCGTAACTCTTTAAGCTATACCATAGCGAGCGATTGCTGACAGTTGCAGCCATGTACACTATCAGTTAAAAATTACAACTAACTCCACGGAGCAGGGCGTTTCTACAGAATCACTCAGCTAGTGAAAAAATTCTCCATCTAGTTAGGACTCCAAGGTTTAGCCTATTATCGCGTTCACACCAGTCCTCCAGTGGACCCTACCCTGAGCCAGTTGAATTCAGGTCATATCCTCACATCGTGCATCAGACATTTATTTTAATATTATCCTCCCAGTTCATCTGTCTTTCACAGGGTTATTCCCTTCAGACTGCCCAGTAAAATCTTGGACCCATTTCACATCTTCCTCTAAGTCCAACGGAAGCCACCCCTCCCATCTTCCTTGACTAGATAACCCTAATGATTAATTAATTTTATTTCAATCAAACAAATACACTACACTTTCTTTCACTGATTTCTTGCCCCTACATATGTTTCGGCACACCCTGTGCCATCCTCAGGGGGGTCGTCGAGAGTTCACAGTCTTCAATACATCCAATTGTTTTTCACTCACTTTCACAACACTTAATTATTGTAAGCCACCAGCACTAAATATCACCTGTCTTTCTGTTCGTAGTAATTAGCTTATTTTTCTTCAGTGTTGTTTATTAAAAATTTTTAGAATTGAAGATAGTTGTAGTATAAAATATTAAAAAGATAATTAAAATTGTGTTTGACAGCTGGCTATGTATAATAGTTGTTCGATCACATTTGATCTTGTCCTGTGAGAATATAAATTATATAAATAAGCTACTATTATAGATATTATGTGATCGAACAACTAATATACATAGCCAGCTGTCAAACACAATTTTAATTATCTTTTTAATATTTTATACTACAACTATCTTCAATTCTAAAAATGTTTAATAAAACACACTGAAGAAAGATAAGCTCATTACTACGAACAGAAAGACAGGTGATATTTAGTGCTGGTGGCTTACAATAATTGTTGTGAAAGTGAGTGAAAAACAATTGGATGTATTGAAGACTGTGAACTCTCGACTACCCTCCTGAGGATGGCACAGGTTGTGCCGAAACATATGTAGAGGCAAGAAATCAGTGAAAGGAAGTGTAGTGCATTTGTTGGATTGAAATAAAATTAATTAATTAATTATAAAAAAATGCACGGTATATATAGTATAAAAACCCTAATGATATTTGCTGCACAGTGTAAACAATGATGCTTTTCTTTAAGTAATTTTCGTCAAGCTACTTTTGCTTCCTCTCTGTGCTAGGTCCATATATTCTTCTCGGGGTTAACACCACACATACAGCACCTGTGTCACACTTCCTAGCACACAACTGCTTTGAAAGGAATTTATAACATTATTAGATTGAGAGTTCTACGGACAGCTCATGTCCGTCTGCATGTTGCACCTCCAAAACAAAGAATGGATTTCAATTAAATTTAGCATGAGTAATCTCCATTATTATTTCTCAGACATATTAGTTTTGGGCCGATCCCAGTGGCCGCACGGTCTAAGGCGTGAGTCTACGGCCGCTAGCTTGATGGGATTGTGGGTTCCAATCCCGCCGGGGGCATGAATGTCTGTGTCGTGTGAGTGTTGTGTGTTGTCAGGTAGAGGTCTCTGCGTCTGGCTGATCACTCGTCCAGACAATCTTACCGAGTGTAGTGTGTCTGAGTGTGATCGTGAAGCCTCCATAATGAGGAAGCCTTGGCCCACTGGGGGCTGTTGCGCCATTGGAAAAAGAAAAGTAATTTTGGTCCATATAAGTACCCCTACACGATTGTCCCAATTTTAAAGGAAGCTCGAATCGAAGGATATCAAATATTTCAAACACGCTTCGCCGTACACGACATGAAGCAAAGATCTTACTAAGACATCAGGAATTTTAATTTTATAGGTATCAACAGCTATGAACAGCTTTGGAATCTGTTTTACATTCACTACGGCTTAAGACATGTAACATTGCATACCGATGCTATCCCAAGGTGTCGTTTACATATACGAGTATATACGAACATGTAAATATGTTCTAAACATGAAACATGCATGGGTGCAGTTGATACACATCCAGTAGTTTCAACTGCCAAACCTGATGATATTTCACAAGTCGTGTTTCTGACGGCAGTATATCCCAAGATGAAGCATTGTAACAAGAGCACTAAAGCATTATTAATTACGGGCTGTTCAATATAGTCTCCAAATTTATAATCTGAAAAGCATCTGAAATGTTTCAATTAACTTTTCAAAAAGCATGTTTTCTTTTAAATGTCGCACCCTCTCAATGGACAGCATTGAAATGCTTTTCATTGTTTTCAGTTACACTGTGAGATTAAACGTTGGAGCTTAAACAGGACCTGGCTCTTTCTGTAACTGGCAAGAGTTTGTAAATAGTGGTGAGGTTTCAGAAGTAGTTGGGCACTAAAACTGAACTTTATTAATTCCTGTCTCTTGTTACTTCTTCCCCCTTAGGCCAAAATATCTTCCTCAGCACCCCATTCTCGAACACCCTCAACCTACATTATTTCATTAATGTAAGACCACGTGTCATAACCATACAGAAAACAGGCAAGATATATTTTAATCTCTGTCTACTTAGACAGACAGCAAACGGAAGGTCAAAGGTTCTGCACCGAACGGTGACTGGTATTCATCAAACTGAATTTGCTCTTTCGTGCATGCAATTTTGATTTGTCAGTGCCCTTCCCAAATACCTGAACTCTGCCATGTCCGCAAATTATTTATTAGCCAGCCATTTGTTGCAATTCAGTCCTGCATTCTGTTGACATGATACGAACATACATTTAGTTTCTCAGCCTTTATTTCTAAACCATCGTCTACTGGCGACTAGTAGAGTTTTTCTGTTTGTCTTCATAGTATTATGTTTTCGCCCAACAAATTAACATCAGCAGAGACCAGAAGCTGATGTGTCCACTTCAATCTCAATTTTTCCTGGTGTTCTTGGACCTTCCTAATGGAATATTATGCAGCAAAGCTCTTTTTGGCGATAAATCATCTCCTTTTTTCAGACCATTCTGAATAGGAAATGTGTCAGATATCTATTGAGATGGACTTTACTATAGGTTTCAAGTCAATACATTTTACTTAACCTAACTAGATTCACGGGTATAAAAAGAACTGGATAAGAATATCAAACGAAATGTCCCTACTAAATAAATAACAGGCCGTCTACAAGACTGAAACAGCTGACGTAGTGCTGCAATGTATTCATGTTTGTTTCTAAATTATCTGACGAATGAGGATCTGATCAGTTGTTAATATATTACGCTGAAATCCACAATTTCGTTTGCACGTGGAGTTGGTTTTGAAGGAACAACGTTCGATAAAATTACAATCTTTTTGCAGTTTATAAAGGTATATAAGCCCCGAGAATTACTATAGATTTATCACTCTTCTTATACATAGGTATAGTAATAGGCTCTTTACACTACTGAGGCTATTCTGTTTCGTCTCACGCTTGGATCTGTTCTGCCGGAATTTGTTCAGTCCGGCGAGTTATATCACCTACCGCCTCATCTTTTCAGTAGCAATCTCAACCTTAAAGGCACTGGGTTTAGGCACTAACAGCTCATCTGCATGTATTTCAGTCTGCCTAACATCATTATTAAAGAGTATTTAAACTCGAACTCTTCTAATATGTGAAACTGGAAGTTTCTACGGTGATGACTGAGGCATCAGACTCTTTTAAACGTCAGTATACATCTACCAGACTACACGGCGTCATATCCTAGACGACAGTAATCTTCAGTTCTTTTAACGGGTTGTGTACACACATATACAAAACTTAAATCTATATGTTATCGTATGTGACTTGTTCCAGGTTAGAATGATGGCCACGGCCGGTTATCGTGTTTAGTGTTCTCCAGATTTCCTCAGCATGACACCAACAATAGGCATACTACTTGAAAATAAGCTACAACTTTTTCCACCAGACACCTTGCAACTCACAGTAATTCTTGCATGTCCCATTAGACGCTACATTGACTCATCTGTTGACACTACGTCAATAAATAGGCCTAATGCATGAAATAAATACCTTGCTTAGTAGTTGATGCAGGTTCCTGTCGTCTAAAATATACTTCCACGAAGTGAGTTACATAAGGTGGGTGGATAATATCGGAAATGGTATTATTTCCTCGAGTCCAAATACGACTGGCATGATGACAAGATTACACAACGCACACAATGCTAGTGACTTATTGTTTGAACACAAATAATTCCGACCTTCCAACGACATGTGTAGAAATACATCCTGTATATTTTGTATCTATATGTCCACAAGGTCTCTTCATGAAAACACGTGACATAGTAAAGTAAAAGTAGGTGTCCCTGTACAGGCCACGAAGGCGCATGCGGTGTGGACGTATAGCTCCATTCATTTTTATAAGCTTTACCTTCAAGGAAAGCGTCGCTGGTAACCACTGAATAGGAGACTCAGTGGCCCCACAGTCGGTCAGGACACTTTGGAGAAGACAAAAATCTCTTGCCCGTGCCGGAAATCGGTTGTCCAGCCTAGTCGCTTTACGGAATGGTTCTATAGCGCATTACGTAACCTAATGGATAAAAAACTTAGCATAGTCGTTAGTTGCACACAATCTGCAATTCGACTAAAATGTATTGACAAAGCAACAGCAACATCTAATGCCGTCATGAATATGCAAGGGAATGTACAGATATCGCAAATAATACTGCGCCAATCGGTACTGTAGTTTACACATAAAAATTTGTGCAAGAATCCCCAGTACACACTTTGACCAAAATCAGTCCACAGGTTCTCGAATTATTAAATGTCACAACATAAAGAATATTATGTACTTAATTACGTTGAAAACCATTAACATATAGGGGAGAGGGGGGTTATTTGGCTACAGGGGTAAGTTGGCACAAGGGCCGTAACACCCACTGACAGCGCAGGATAGCAGCAATTGGCAATTTGTACTCTACAGTAGCTTCTCCTGTGAACGGACAGCAAGCGCCAGTGCTTTGTGAGCTGTGACTGAAGCGTGGTCTGGTGTTTTATTTTGTACACCGCAGTCAGTATTTTATCATCGCTGTATAAAATGTTTTGTGTTTAAATTTGGTTACAGCTACATGTGTTATTGTACCGCCCACAAATGGTACTCCTTTTGGCTAACATTGGAGCTAGAGAGAATTATAGACTTCCGTTGTGTTTGCGGATGATGCAGTCTAACACATAAAAAGGTGGCAACGGGGCAGGTCGGCACACGCAACGTGAGGCTTGTTGGCTCAGTGCGTCAACTTGCCCGCTTGCGGTTAGTAACTTACTGGTTAATTTTTGTACCAACCTGATCTTTTAATTTACGTTTTAAGTAGCTAAATAATGCTTACTTGCAAGAAGAGGTCAGACAGGAGCAACACACGCCCTGACGCACTGTGAGGCCTGTGCGAAAACATGGAAGGTCAACAAGGAGCGCGGCGAAGGATTGTCAGATTACATTTCGTATTTTGGCAAGATAATGCAAAAGCGGAAGAGGGGTAACATAAAAAACACCCTACCAACAATGTCATTGAACACACGGTCCATCCATCTGGGTGGATGACGGGGGGGGGGGGGGGGGGTTGTAAGATATGAAAAACATTTCGTGGCACGTGCTAAGCCTTCGAAAGAGAGACCAGTAGTTCTGTTGCTAGACGACCACGATTGGTATTTGTTCATAGACACAGTAGACTATTTCAAGCAGATGTCGTGACTTTCCTCATCTTCCCTCCTCACTGCAGTCATAGACACCGGCCTCTTGAAAGATCTGTCAGCGGATCGCTTATGACGTATGTGAAAAGCGCATATGATTCCTGCATAACTTACAATACAGGCACAACAATGACAATATATGACACTGCTTCTGTCGTCAACACACCTTTATTATCTGAAACCTTTTCCTCCAAACACAAAAACAGATTTCCAGATTTCTGGAATTTATCTATTCAGCGGGGATATTTTTTAAAACGAAGAATTTATGGAAATTTACGTTCCAGACAGAGCTGCCCCTCCTATGGAGGCAGCAGTTTCCAACAGCAACAGAGAACTTTGTGTGCCATGTTGATGATTCTCCCTGCTTCAAAAGTGGCAGAACATCCTGCTACCCCACAGGACGTTCGAAACCTTCCTCAATCGTATGCAAAAAGAGTAAAGGTAAAGTTCACCCTAGAACAGGCCATGAAGGCCCAGAGGGGGAGTAGAGGTATAGCTCTACTCTTTCTATAACCTCGGCGTTAGATGGGGGTTGGTGGTAAACGCCACGCCCCGGCCGCTTTACCCCTGGGAATGACCCGGTACCCATTGTACAGGAGGCTGGGTAGGCCCCAGGGCCAGTCTGGACGGGTGCAAAAAAGAGTAAGAATGTAAATAAAAACAAAAGAAAATTGACATACCCCTGTCAAAAATGCTTTGACACCCAGTACAAGAGAACGCTCGGAGCACCCGAGGGAAGAACTGTGCTTAAAAAATAAGAAAGAGAAGCGTGCCACATATCTAAAGAGAGATTCACGAAAGCAGAAAGCAAAAATTAAAGGATCCAAAATTGCAAGTGACACTAACGAAGAAGATTCCGAGGATACTTCCTGCGTCTATTGTCTGGCGCATCCAGAGACATGTGGATTCACTGCGCAGTTTGCAAGTTGCGGTCACATGAAGAATGCACTGATGGCTCTCCCAACTGTGATTGCTTAAGTTGCCACTATGATGGGACTGGAACAGTTTATTTCGAATGAAAACGTATATTGCTGGTGGTAGACTAGTGTCATATGGAGTTACCTTTCCTTTCAATATCCTTTTTCAATTTGAATAAATGTGTTGAATTTTGTGTCGATTTTTTATTCTTTCTCAACTACTTTATTAGCACAATAACACCATATTGTTGTGTGCAACCTGTATCTGACACATTTGTTTCATGAAACGTTATATTAATCGTTATCTGTTACTTTTAGACCTTGGAAAAGTTGGCATCTTGATTTTCCACTTATTTTTACCATATGCCAACTTCCCCGTCTGCGAGGAAGGTTGGCACACGTACAGAGGTTAGGGAAAAAGTCTCTCCCTCCTATTCCTTATGAACAGTGTGAATTGTGTGTAGGTCAGATTGTAGCCCAAGAGTATTACTAGCCATATGTGCCCTTACATTCAACTTAACGAGTACACAAAAAATGTGAAAAATTATAACGTGAAAAGTGTGCCAACTATCCCCCCTCTCCCCTACGGAAAGAGTTTATTGGGCATAAAATGGGTTCATTTTGCTCTACAGCTTCCACTCGAAATATTTATCGCTTTGATCACACATACTTAACAAGAGACGTGCTTCAAAAATGCGTGTAGGTTTTCATGCAGTGTCCGTTATTGTTTTCCAGCTTTAACCAAAACTGGGAGGCATCGACACATTTCAGAACAACTCCCCAATGCCAAATTTCGTGACAATCCATTAATCGGTTCTCGAATTGTTAACAATCGGAACAAGACTGACAGGTACAACAAGGCTAAAAGACGCATTTCATCAACTATAAGCTGCGCACGCGCCGAAAACCACTGCGTTATGGTATAAGAACGTTGATTTGCTCGCAGGGATAACTCGACATATGAAGAATGAGAGAGGGAATAATGTTGTGTAACATATCAATATTTATGACTTACTTACAGAACTTGAATTTATTCAGTGTAACTGCCACACGCGTGGAAAACAAGGTTACTGAACATGGGACGTCAACGCCTCGTTATAACGTCCTCGGCAATTTTCGGGCACGGAGCCAAATCCAGCATCGCAGAGCATTTTCCTATACACTTCCACTGAACTAAGGAGCCACAAGTATTAAGTGCTTGTACAGCTATGTACTTTACGTCCATCATGCACTCGGCATTTAATGTACATGGTGCGCCAGAAACAGCTAACGATTGTTGAAGTGAAATAACATTCTAAGGCAAAGTGGAAAAATTTTATTGACACTGGTAGATACATTCCATGCTCAAGAGAATTTATATTGATCATTACTGTTTGAATATGACCACCACGTCTTTCAATACAATCCTGTATTTGCGTAGAAAATAATACCATAACACGTTGTGACATTTTCTTAGGGGTCCCTTGAATAAATTCGCTGTTTTAAGTCATCAATACTGGCAGGACGTGTTCCGTAGAGCTTGCTTTTGATGTAGCCCCAAAGGCAGTAGTCTGGTTCCGCAAAATCAGGCGGTCGGGCGGGCCAGGTGCGCCAGAAACACCTGACGGCATTCGAAATTTCAAAACCAGCTTGCCTGCTAAGCGGCGCTTCTATACTGGCCGTCACCATGCACAATGATGCTTGCAGCAACTGCTCACACAACACAGATGTCCGTGCAAGTTCTGGGAACAATGTTTCCAGGCAGACTCATGTCTCGATTCGCGGACTTCACCTGGCCCTCCCGCTCGAGTACCAGACTACTGCCTTTGAGGCTACGTCAAAAATAAGGTATACGGAACACGTCCTGCCAATGTCGATGACTCAAAACAGCGAATTCAGGGGGGGGGGGGTATTCAAGGGGCCCCAAAAGAAATGTAACGTGTTATGACATACTTCCATTACGAGTGCAGGACTGTATTCGAAGACATGATGGTCACCTACAAAGTACCATATTCAAACAGTAATGATTAACATGAATTCTCTTCGGCATGGAATGTAACCATCAGTGTTAATAAAATGTTTACACTTTGCTTTAAAATGTTATTTCATTTCGAAAACCATCAGGTGTTTCTGGCGCACCTTGTACTGTGGAAGAAGATGACTGACAGATCTTCTGGGTAGCCACGTCATGTAGGTAGTTTCCGAGGAATCGGCTGCCTACATCTACATGACTGTAGTTTCGCAACCGGAAGGTCACAATGTGAACTTTAAAACCACAAATATCAAAGTATTCTGCTATTGATCAAATGGTTCCTAAGTTAAGTGGAGCATGTCATGTAGTTAGATCAATGTATCATATCAGCAACATCAACTCTTAAATCAATTTATTTCGCATACTTTCATTCTATTATAAAGTACCGAATAATTTTTGGGCTAATTCCTCCAACAGTAAAAGATATTCACCTTACATAAGAAAATCATCAGAATTATGGTCGGTGCACAACCAAGAACTCCATGCAGAAGTCTGTTTAAAAAATTAGAGATTTTTACCTATTCCATGTCAAAATATATTTTCATTAATGAACTTTATTTTAAACAATCAAGAACATTTTCAAACAAATTCATTTATACACAGTATAGACACCAGGAATAAGCACCACCTGCATAGACCAAATGCCAACCTATCTTGTTTTCAAAAAAGTACATTCTATGCTGGTATCAGAATTTTCAACAGACTCTCACTGAGTCTCATAGGTCTTAAGAATGAAAAGACAAAATTTAAAGTAGCATTAAGAAAATACTTAAATACACACTCCATTTACTCAGCAGATTAATTTTTTATGTATAAAGATGGTTCATAGTGAGGTATGTAACACGTTTATAGTGTTTTAGTTTATAGTGTTCAAATGTAAAATTCTATAGTCTTATAGCTATATATTTGTATATTATGACTTATTCCACATCCAGTTGTCACTTCGACAGACTTATGGATGCGTGGAATGTATGTATGTATGTATGTATGTATGTATGTATGTATTGCAGAAATCATAATTTTCAAACTTCTCTCATGTAAATTAAATGACATAATTTGTTATTAAAATAATGTATTTACACTATAGGGCGGAAATTCTTTTTACAAACCATTCAATTCACTACGTTACACGACACGTAAAACTTTCTCTGAAATGAAGGTGCAAGGCTTCGGGGATACAACGCCGTGTAAGTGGTAAACAGTATTTTTCTTACAACATACTCTTTCTTACAACACTCAGATTTTGAACTTTGTCGCTCTGGAAAATGGCCGAAGTCCAAAAGCTGAGTGCTTCTAAATACTACAGCACTGAATTATGTTAATTGTCATTTAGATTTTACGAAATCAGTAGCGTCTCTGTGTCTTCCAATGATAATCTTAATTTGAATCTTCTCAAGTATTATGCGAAAACAGAAAATCACACCTTTTCTTTCAAGAAAACAAATGTGCTTAAATGATAAGCAATGTATCACACACACACTTGACAGTACACCATATAAATCACGGTGCCAAAGATTCACTGACGAATGTGAAAATGGACTTCAACCAGCCAGATATTTCTCGAAAACAGTGTCATTAATGAAATTGTTTCAGCATCAGACACTTTGAAATAAGGCTAATCAATCATGCTTTTATTACATGAATTCCTAACCGAACCTTATCTTCACATATGCTATGAGTATACATTTGTCATCTGTTTAAACAGTGGGAATTGCCCTGTTATGAGGAAACATTTTATCTGCCATGACATCAATACTATTAGTAAACATGTTTACAAGTCACAATGACTCATCGTCTGGATATCGGGGATTGTCGCGGGATAAGTACAGAAGTCGATACTTCGCGCATTAGGTCCATATTGACATTACACCTTGCACCTGCTGCCACCCTGACGCAACCGCAATAGGCTACACACCAAGGCCTTGTTTTACGCCTTCTTACTTTTAACGCCCCTTGCAAATTTACACCACTTCTTAATTTGCGCTCTCTCTTTTTCGGTTTCATGCCAGTTGGCTGGTTTATTTGCATTTATTTAAGCCCTTTTTTCTTATGGGAATATCATTTTTATTTATGTCCACTTTTCAGGAACACAACTAAGGCGTAAAACAAGCACTTGGGTGTATAACATTTTGTACCGTGAAAAGTAACCCTATTTACTTACCAAATTATCTCAAAATGCAACTTCTCCCCTCCCATTCGTGGATAAAAAATTTTGTTCCTTTATGGCACCATTCTGCCTTTGTATTTCACTAACGGGTTAGAAATCCGAAAACTTAGCATGTCTTTGTAATACTTGTGGCACAAACAAAAGTGAGTATCTACATTCATTCAACTGACAAAAAGAGACACTAGAATGCCTTATCGTTTCCACCGACACAATTTCAATAACTGAAATTTTGTAAATAAATACTAAGTAAACTAAGCATATGTCCATGACTCAACACCACAATCCAGCAAAAAATCATAAATTTCATCAATACATAATTCAAAATTGTGAAAGATCTTAAATTCGGGCATGAAGACAGAACTTAAAATTGCATGTTCACAGAAGTAAAGAAGCTACGTTAAGTTATTGGCTCTTCTCTTGATACATGTGAAAGAAGAACGCACAGGCTACAGAGGTGGTAATGTTTGTCCGTCAGTCCGTTTGGCTGTCCGCAGGTATCAACTCGAAAATCGAGTAAAGTAAACACAGTACCGAAAACTAAACGTCAAGACATGTAGAAGTAGGAAAACAGTCCAATGCGAATCCATAATGTCAAGTTACAAAGAACGTATGTGGGAAGTGTAATCCGGTAGAGACAGAACCTGTCCAATCTTGTTTTATATGGTGTAAAACTTTGTGCCTGCGATACAGTAGGATTACTGAGAAGACCAATTGTCTTTACACACTTCAAGCCATACATCCTTTGCTTGAAGAAAATAAGCTTATTAAACTTCAAGAGAAAGGAAGTAATAGAACCGCGGGAAAGTTGTACAGCGATGAGCTTCATAATTTGTACTTTTCACTAATATCACTACGTTAATCAATTGAAAAACAAGGAGCAAGTGTGGGACTTGCAGCAAGCATGGGAGCAGTGAGAAATTACTTCAACATTTTAGTTGGAACACGCGAATAGAGTGGTTATTTGTGTGACGTAGGCTTTGATAGGAGGATAATATTAAAGTTGATCCTAAACAAACACGGCATGAAAACGTGGACATCTCTTTCGTTCATATATGTTTCAATGTTATAGACCGATAATGACTGTGCATGAAACAGCCGCACAATTTTCCTTCTTTATTTGGAGAAAGCATTATGGGAACACGGGTAGGCTATAAACCGGGTTTGCCTGGAATGGATATGGGTCATAAGACACTACAACTATAATTTATTCATGACTGAAGAGAGGTACAATGAAGCCGAGTGAATGCAGGATTTAAGGCCGTTTCTGAATGCAAGCAGGATGCGATATGAATTAACAATATAGTTATATTGACTACAAAGATAGTTACAGTGTACATCACGCGATGTGTGACTTACATTCAAATCAGCACAAAGTAATCAGACATATCTACATAAACTATGGTCCTACAGCCACTCTGAAAATCAAAAATGGTCTCTTATACTTAAGCTCCCGAATCTTCAACACTTCATTATCATCCTTTCCAGTTATTACGCTCAACTGACGTGCTTGGCTGCATACCGCATGACGCAGACGCTTTCCTTGCCTTTTACGAATAAAACGCCATTTCATTAAGGCACCGTGTATATATCACGCGTATTTTACAGATGCTGTTAGCGGCTCAGACTATACAGCGTCGATAGTAGGTAACTGAAAAACTATAAATTGATAAGGATTTGGAAGGAAGCGGCCGTGGCTTAATCGAGGTATTACTCCGGCATTTGACTGGAGGGACTGATGAATACCACGCAATCCAGTACCCCGGCCGAGATTGGAAACCGGAAACCTTCCGAATACAATTATAGAGCGATACCGCTATACAGTGACGGCTCACTGGATTAAGGAAAAGAATATTTACAGTTTATGTTTTTATTAATCCTTAAGGTCCTGCGGTAATTACTCGTATGTGTACCACCCGCTGTAACATTAACATACGCCGCATTAAGTCACACAGCGTACTTACGTGTTTCGTATGATTCCCACAACAAACGGCGATTATTCATCTAAACAGCTTTAACCGATTTGTGTGTGTTTAGGTGAGGCAGGAAATCATTCTTAAACAGTACAATTTAAATTAAAGTCAGTATTCAATGGTTAATGCCGATCCCAGTGGCCGTGCGGTCTAAGGCGTGGGTCTGTGGCCGCTCGCTTACTAGGATTGTGGGTTCGAATCCCACCGGGGGCATGGATGTCTGTCTCTTGTGAGTGTTGTGTGTTGTAAGGTAGAGGTCTCTGCGACGGGCTGGTCACTCGTCCAGAGGAGTCCTACCGAGTGTGGTGTGTCTAAAGTGTGTAATCGTGAAGCCTCGAAAAATGAGGCGGCCTAGGCCCCCAAGGGGCTGTTGAGCCATTGAAAAAAAATTCAATGGTTAACAGAAAGTATCTTTGAATTACTAATTAAACAAATGGCCCATCCCAGTGGCCGTGCGGTCTAAGGCGCTGGCTTGCAGCCGCTTGATTGCTGGGACCGCGGGTTCGAATCCTGCTGAGGGCATGGATGTTCGTCTCTTGTGTTTGTTTGTGTTGTGTAGGTAGCGGCCTCTGCGACGACCTGATCACTCGTTTAGAGGAGTACTACAGGGTGTGTGTGTCTAAATGTGTGTGATCTGGAAACCTCAACAATGAAGCGGCCCAGGTCCGAGTTGGGGTGTTGCGCCACAGAAAAAGAAAGTCCGCAAATTATGGTTACATGCATATAAGAATGTACATAAGACATCGGGATATGACGCTGGGTCGGAATCCTCATTTTCACCGCTGTGAAAACCTCAAAACTCGCATATTATGTAAAACTTATGGAACCGAAAAAAAAAATATTTTGAATTTCATAACGAATGTTTAAAAGAAAATAAAGCACTTAACGCGCAAACATTATGGAGTTCAGAACTCTGTAAGCCATCGCAAAGAACTTGTTTTGCTACCAACCGGTTAACACAACGACCTACAATGCGATAAACTCAAAGATACGGGTCAAAGTAATCTGAATATTCACATAACTTCAGGAAGCTAAGGTTTCCAGGCTTACTAGTATATACAGTATGTTGACAAATATAATCTAATCTGTTACCGTTGGCCACAAATTTAGGTCGTTCACTGTGACTAAGGTCACTGCACAGGCATCCGTATCCTCTAACAGAAGCGACGGTGGTTTTGACATAAAACGAAAACAATCATAAAAGATGTAGGACCCGCAAATGGAAATTTCCGGACTCTTCATGGAACAGCTTCATATACAGCGTAACATAATGAAATAACCACGACCTTCAAATTGTAACACACCGCTGAATATGATTACAATACCAATAATCAATAACGTCCTCCGCCAAATATCCATCTTCGCGTATATGTATATCATGTAGAAACATAAGCATAAGTTTATATCTAACGGAGAAGGCTGCTGGTTATTAGTACAAATAACTACGATTTCTCCAATACCTAATTTAATGTTATCCTCTCATCCACATCTAGCTGTTCCCAGTGGTCTCTTACCTTAAGGTTAGGCCTATCTGACAAATGTTTTATGTGTTTCCTATTTAGCCCACGCATGCTGCACGAAATGTCCAGGTCATACCTAACACCTTTCTTAACTCAATCGTCCTAATAACTAATAAGAAAAGACCTACAAAACATGACGCTACACAAACTACAGGTCGATTAACCCTACTCAATATATATATATAGAATGTGACTAGGGCTTGAAGGATGAATAATGTGTGTCATAATGACACACATTATTCCTCCTTCAAACCGTAGTCACATTCTACCTTAATAGTTTGACGCCAATATAATTTTTAAAATTAAACTTCGTTTCAGAGATAGTCTGGCATAGACTTACGTTCAACACCCATAAAAACTTGCGAATTTTTTAACACACTTCGGAATCATAATAAAATTCCAATGAATCTGTTTTCTTGGACGTCAGTCAACCTGCAGTTCCACTGTAGCAGACTTCGATTAAACGACGACCCGAACAACTTTCGCAGACTCTACGTAACCGCAGTTCAACTGTGTATTTTGTGTGTGTGTGTGTGTGTGTGAAGGGCCCCGCAGCAGATGCTACGGACGCAACGCAGCCTTGAGGCTTATTGTGCAACCCTGTGATGAAGATGATAAATTTTTTTCGTTTTTTCCTTTTAATGGAGCACCGGTGGAATGAAATTGACAGGGAAAAACCTGTTCCTGTGCCACTTTGTCCACCACAAATCCCACATGGACTGACCCGGGATCGAACCCGGGCCTCCGCGGTGAGAGGCCGGCGACTAACAGCCTGAGCCATGGCATGGCCCCACCTGTGTATTTACTAAGGTGTCACAAGCCACAAAAGAATGTGCGAGATTAAGACAGTACAAAGATTCAACAAATAGTTTGGCGCGGGCATCTATTTTTTTTTTAGAACCGCAGAATGTCAGCAGAACGCCTTCATTGCGATAACGTTACTGCTTCTGACGTCAGCATACTCGGCTGTATACAAACACAGACTGGATGCACATGTACACTAAGTACAAAGCAAGGAAGTCAATAAAGAAATGCACAGTTACATAAAAACACGATTATGACTCAGGAAATGTAAAAGGAAATACATACTGATGGGCTAGGCACTGATGCGACGAAAGATTGTATTTTGGTAATACGCGTATCAATATCTCGTTAATTCTGAATGTAATATTGAAACAGATGTATTATAATAATTACAAATACACAAGTATGGTAGTCGTACTCTGAAATTTTACCATGCAATGCCGTACATGCGAAAGTCACTTTCATGCGAAGGAGTATTTTGTACGTTTATATGTGTCACCTATTCTGTATTTTGTACGTTTGAATGTGTCACCTATTCAAAAAACGTGCTTATGTACAACCGAGTGTGGTGACTTCAGTTTGTACTGTGCCCCTCGCTTTCTCTTGCGCTATCACTTTCTTGGCCGCTTTTAATTATCTGTAAGTTGTCCATTCAACTCACATACGCATTTAACCATTATCACCATGAAGAAGATTCCTTCTTGAGACGCCCTACTTATCACCCACCTACTCTGTTGAAACTTTGTCAGTGTTTGAGAACAAATGGCTGACGAGAATACTGGGGCCTAAGAGACGATTAGTAACAAGAGAATAGAGAAAATTACACAATAACAGTTCCGCAATTTACAATTTCATTAAATATTATTACGATATTGAAATCAATAATCGCAAGATATCACGAACGACGGTGACGTGGAGTACACATAAAATGTTAGTCTGAAAACATGACGGTAAGAAATAATTTGGAAGAAAAAGTCGCAAATGAGAGGATAATATTCAAACGAATCTACAAGAAATAGGGCATGACTGCACGAAACTGATTCAACTGGATCAGGACAAGGTTCAGAGGCTGTCTTCCAAATATTGTAAATGAACGTTTGGAATCCACATAACGCAGAGTATTTCGTGATCAGCTGAGCGACTAGCAGTGTCTCATATAGGAATTAGCTCTATGGAGTTTAGTAGCAAAATTGGTCCATCTCGTGTTATGGCTCGTATTAACGCGTGTAACAAAGTATAGTGGAAGAATTCATAGCTTGTTCTCAATTACACCGCAGACAATAAATAATGACACATAAGAGACTAACAAAAGTTAATGCTCTGAACTGACCCACACTAAAATCACAAATATCAACCTGTACAGTCACTCTTCTAACAAAGACTGAACCGGATACTCTCGAACAGGAAGTTACAGGGAGTATCCCATCGTATAACATGTTCAGACTTTCCAGTTGGCGATAAACAGAACGTAATATAATTAATCTCATATATACATACATATATATATATATTAGCTGCCAGGAATATCATGGGCATATCAACCTAGGGAGCACACGACAATCGGACGACCTCAAGAGATACGTAACCACATTTCGAAAGAAGGCAGAACACGCCGAACAGGCCTGTGCCAGAAGCTGTCAATGTACAAGTTAGTGCCTGCATCGAGGAAGTTCGATGTTCAGTGCAAGAGTTCAATGTAGCTTCCTGAGGGCCTCCAGAGGACATTAATACGACGCACCGTGCAAATAAAAAAACCGCGAAAGCTGCTGAGCGGTTCCAAGCAACACTGTACACTGTGCCAAGAACTAGACGAGACCAGCTGTTAACATATTCGTTATGAACCGCCAGGTTTAACACTAACAAGACGGGCAATGTACATACAAATGTAACACTGAGGCGCGTTCGCGTAACCATTGTTGCAGTGGAAAAGCAATAAGTATTACATATTCTCAGTGTGTGTCTGTAGCCTTAATTATCCAGCATTCAATGCGCATACGCCGTATTATATTGTCATCTGTGGCCACTCTGGCTTTACCATATTTTTTCACATTATCTCACAAACGACACCACTTTCGGGAAAAAGTTATAGAACATAAAATGTGTGTTTTGATTTTCTCTAGAACTGTTGTCTGAAACATTTCTCATTCTAAGAATAATTGAGATTCTATCACAAATGTACATAGATCTTCATGTCACGTATCGTTATTCCTGTCATATTTTAATGAAACTTGAATTTTCTCTACAGATTTTCGAAACATACTCAAATATCAAATTTCATGAAAATCCGTCCAGTGGGAGCCGAGTTGTTCCACGCGGATAGACGGACGGACGGACAGACATACAGACAGACACGACGAAGCTCATAGTCGCTTTTCGCAATTTTGCGAAAGCACCTAACTCTGCATTTTGTCACACAGTGCATTTACTATTCCGTATGATTGTTACAATAAACAGGGGTTAGTATTTCCCTACACATCCTTCACAGACTGGTCATTGTAATGCAGGCACACTGTATTCTCTGTGAGATACGAACTGAATCTGTGCACAAAGTATCCATTTTAGTCTTCAACGAGTTAGTACTGGCACTACGTACATGCCACATTTTATCGCATCAATGATCCCATCAAACGTTAACGGTATCCACCGAGGTTGAAACAAATTCCATACATAATTTCATCTGAAACAGTCCCTTAATCATGCTATTGTGTTAACATTTGCCAAGAATGCAGTTGTCAGTTCACGGTTCCCGGAAATAGAAAGTAACTTTATAATGCAAACAGTCGTTATATAAGGGGCCTTGACATATGGCAAAATGAAATACATAAACTCGTAGTCACGTTTTCTGCAAAAAAAAACCTCCCTACTTTTGAATTTCTGACAGTGTAGTGCGAAAAGTAAAAACTGTTATATATTGTCTAAATGTTTCTGACGATAGGATATTACAATAGACATGTCTGTTTGTTTACACTGTTCGTCGTCCAGGATTATCCAGACATAGCGTCTCGGACACTGGATGTCTATATCATTTTATCAAAATTAAATTCGTTACCTTCCAAGCCGATAACGGAACCAGGTCCAGTTTCCAGAACACTGTTGGTCAAAGAACCCTCAACAAAGGACAAGTTCAGAATAATCATCATGTTTGAAATTGTATGTTCTTGGCAAGCCTGGAAAAATTAAGAAAAGTTCAAAATTCCAGTCCCCCACCAAAGTACAAACGTTGCTGTTTACACCTACTATGCATTTTCTATAACTTTCCATGTCTGAGGTTCATACATATAGCACAAAAGTGATGGGTGTCATGAAATTATCTTCCGGGAAAGAATTAATTTTGTAGCTACTGAATTATAATCTCTGTCGCAGAGTATTCATTTCACCCTTCAGAGCGTAAAGTTATTCCTTCTATACAGTCACATTATATATATGGACGCCATATAAAAACCACCTGGCAAACATGTGCCGACCTGCTCCACATCTGAGTACTGGTACTTACGACCTTCAAGTATTTGAATTTCTATAAGCATTATTCATACTTAACAGTGACATCCTCTACCTGTCTGCGTGAAGGCCATTATTCTATATTGTTACATTTCTACCCCACTTGCTAAGAAGCATCACCAATGGCCGTGCCATGGCTCAGGCAGTTAATCGCCGGCCTCCCACCGCGGAGGCCCGGGTTCGATCCCGGGTCGCTCCATGTGGGATTTATGGTGGACAAAGTGGCACTGGGACAGGTTTTTCCCCGATAACTTCGGTTTTCCCCTGTCAATTTCATTCCACCGGTGCTCCATTATTTGGAAAAGTGAAAAAAACTGACCATCTTTCTCTTCATCTTCATCACGGGGTTGCACAATAAGCCTTACGGCTGTTGTGCGTCCGTAGCTTCTGCTGCGGGGCCCTTCTAAATAAAAGCCTCACCAGCTACAAAGCATATAATTTACTGAACTATCCTTCTTTCTTTAGACTTTGTCCATTGTCTACATTTTTAGTAAAGTACTACGTATCGGAAGACGGATCTGCTTCCGTCTTCAGTATATAACGCTGAACGTGGTTCTTCCACTAGACATGTGCTGAACTATAAGAAGCAGTAGCAGATATATGGTAATTGGTTAAATTTTGTAAAACAGAAGTGAAAAATTCTGCAAGTTACGTACAATGCAGCGCCCATCGTTTTTCTCAGTTCTCATTTAAATAAAATGTAAGAAGTTACCATGTTAGACTATATGCCTTCCTGAAAAAAAAAAAAGAGAGAGAGAGAGAGAAGGAAACCATCAGTATTTGTTGCACTGCTGAGTTCTTGTACTTTAAGGTTCAGGAAGATTAACATGCGGACAGACATAAAATATGCACAAAAGTTCATAACTCATCGCGGTCACCAAACCAAATTTCAAATTTCAAGATAAAATGGACATCAGTTACCATTATCAAGTTAACACAAGTATTTATTTTGCACTCGGTCACGTTTCTACTTCACATTTTTTCCTCAAAGCTGCATGTTTTCAAAAATATATGAACTATCTTTATGATGCTGGTGTCGCTTGACATCTCCAAACTGTTCACACCTGTTAGTATTTATGACAGCAGAAAACGAAGTTACGAAAGTATGGTGGCTTCCGCGGAGGTAAACATCATACCAAAGTTGATGAAAATCGAGCATGTTTTCTGTAACGCCTACGGTCATAACGAGGAAATAGATGAATAGACACCTACGACTCAGCATCAGGGTTTCTGAGAAAGAACGCAGTTCACAAAGTTTGAAGTACGGATGCGGAAGCCGGCTTGTAAAGCGTATTGTTTTGTCGTTTCCTCCGCTTGTACAGACAGATACCGCAAAAATTACTTTTATATAGTCTATGTGCATTTTCTTCCTGATCCGAAATAATTCTTCAATGTCACTCTAAGAAAACCACAATTTCCTTACGCAAAGCAGCCAAAGTGTGTAGCTTTCAGCGACAGCCTAAACCTTACACAGGTTCTTCATAAGTGGACAGTACTCCCTACGTACCATTTGTAGTACTATAGTACTTTTCATTGAACGCTTGTATGTAACTGTGTAGAGTTATCACGAAACGTTTCTTTGCATCATATCAGCTGATGACGTTGGCCAAGCAACGAAAATTAGGAGTGTCCGTGTAGTTCATTATTATTAAGTGATGTTTTATAAAACGGAAGGTTTATTTAAAAAGTAATGACACAATGTTTTCTTCATTACAATCTACGTTCTCGAGAACTACTTCAATCAGGAAATGTTCGGATATTCTCAGACACGTAATTCTACAATAAAGACCAACACAATACATAATATGCTACAGGGAACAAACGGAAGACATTCAGGATTCCTTCTACTTGTTATGAGCAGGCTCAGCCATCATCAGCGGCATGTACAACACAAAACATAAATTACTTACGTAATTGAAGGCTTCCGCCGTGGTCGTAACGTTGCTTAAAATTTTTTGGGTTATTGCCCGGCGTCATTTTTTGGTGTATGACCAACGTTTCGGGCTCACTTGTTTGTCCCATCTTCAGGGTCCTAGGTCCTAAGACCCTGAAGATGGGACAAACAAGTGATCCCGAAATGTTGGTCATACACCAAAAAATGACGCCGAACAACAACCCAAAAAAGTTTAAGCAATAATTACTTACGTTCTACATTGAAAACAACAGTCTTAAGTAAGCTGACTTATTACAGAGTATAATAGCACATTAATATATTGCCAAAATCTATATATCGATATTGGAAATATATTAATATTACACATATTCATTACAAGGGAGAAGAAGAAGGCACGAACACCTTGCATCAATCAATTCGCACCGCGCGCCTCGATAAACCATGACGCCTAAGAAGATGGAAGGACAACTTGGGTATACTTATGTGACTGGAAAGGGCCTAACAGCCTTCTTGACGTTGATGGTGGTGATGATAATGATGATGACGATGATGATGACGACAACAGCAACACTAATAATCTCATGTTTAAACGGTTAGGTTGCGGAAAGTGATTAAACTTCCTCCGGTGTGCAAAACGATAGCACTGTGCGGACGTACGTATACGGTATTCACCACATATCAAGACGTTTGCATCCACTGATACATCACGGACCTCTAAGTGTTAAGCAAGTTTCTGCATGTTGTGACTCCGCTGACATAGCCCCAAGCCAGATAACGTCATTCGTGCGATCACAGAGATTACGCACACTGCAATGTCGACAGTTCAATACCCGGCACTAGTTGGCCTCCCTTGTTAAAACTTTGGATAATAATGAGTCTGCTCTGCGTGTCCTTGAATAATGTAAATTCGTTAGCTACAAGTTACTGAACTGATTGGCATGTTGTACCACCTTTCTGTAGTTGCTCTGAAACCTTATTTCAATGTGAGAACAAATACTCTCCACCATAAAGACATGGGTATGCGTAAACGTTAAAAACCAATTTTCGTCAAGCAATTACCACTGATACAGCCGTATCACTCATATATATGGGTCGCAGGGTGCTGGGTTCAATTCCCGAACGACGCAGCATATGCGTCGGCCAGTTATATCCATTCTTGTACAACCCCGTTGGAATTCTTTCCTTTGGTATTGCTTATTTTCTTTTATAAACGTTTGCATAAAAATTATGTCCTATAACTGAAATCCAGGGTTTTGCAGACGGCACCGGAAATTTAATTCCGGCGCCAAAGGGTTACGCACCGGTCAACTGTCAGAATCCGAAAATAGTATATCACAAAGATAACTGCCCGCCTCTCGACACGAGGCGTTACCAAAACTCCATTCCTTAAGATTCCTCTCAATATTAAAATCCCATCTCCGTTTCGATCTTCACTTTCCAGGAGGCTCTTCCAACAAAATACTGATTAATCCTCAAAGCATTGTGCTAATTCTTGATTCATTACAAAGGTACACTTGTCCCTGTGTTTAAAACAGTAAGCCATTAAGGCATTGGAAGAGTGAAGTTGCTTCTCAACGGATTCTTAACCTTGGCCCTGAATAGAGGTGAGTTGTCAGCTTCACGCTCCGGCCGCTTTAACCGCGCAAAAAGACGCCACGGTACTCATTGAATAGGAGGCTGGGTGAGGCCCAGAGCCGGTCTCGATGCTGCGGGAAGAAGAAAATCACTGCCGTTAATCGAACCACGGTTGTCCATACGGTAGATTAGTTCCTACAGTGACGGAGCTGTGGGGCACTGCCCGAGGTATTACATTTGATACACACGACGTTGCTCCTGTTTGTAGGAGACATGATGACAATGACTGACAACTTTTTTATTTTATAATTCGAGGCGTGGTTTGGACTCGAATCCGCGACCTATGAACACTTGATTTGTACGCTATCCTCTAGATCACTTTTCAGTAAAATTGTAGCAATAGCCTGAAGAAGGGAATAGGACGAACTCCCGAACATCTTGTAGATACGCTAAATATACTTCAGGTATGAGAACATCCAACATGAGATCTGCGCTCTTCTGAGATATTATGCAGCGTTGAGTGGTAGGTAGTTCTGTACCGACGTTTCGGGACAACCTATGTCCCATATTTAAGGGTCAAGGGTCAAGTAGTGGACTTTTGACCCTTGAAGATGGGACCCGATAGGTTGCCCCGAAACGTCGGTTCAGAACTAATACTCAACTCTGCGTAATATCCTAGAAGAGCGCAGATCTCACCTACAACGCGGCGGAAGCCTGAAATCACGCATAATATCCGACATAATACTTGGGATAATGAATCAAACAATGTCACATATTTTTTAAAAATCGCCAAAATTGTTTCTCATGCAGAAACAGTTGCAACAACAGTAACAACGACAACACCAAGAACAACGACGACAATGACGACGATAAAAACAACAACAACAATAATAATAACGTGCTGATGTGTTTAAAAGCAGAGTCTATGGCCTCATGGACAGCAGCTGGTACCCCTCAGTTATCGATTTATGTTTTCATCTGTTCTTGACATCTTCTGCATACAAGCCGCCTCCACCCTCCCAACCCACTACTGTTTCACGTGCATGCTTGCGTGAAAGACCTTTCAAGCGATGACTACAGCCTCCGCCGCCACCACCATCACCACCACCACCACACCCATCAGCTTCACAGGAAATAGATGTTGGGAGAGAACCAGAAAAATTCCACTGGGGAGTTGCCAGAAGAATTTTTTCTTGTTTTCGTCAAGGTCAACAGTTATTTGGGTGCATTGCTATTTACACAAGTAGCAGAATCGTTCTTCAAAAGCAAGGGGGGGGGGGGGCGAGGTGAGTAAAACTCATGTCTCCGTGTGAGTTACTGTAAAAGTGGCACATCATGTGGCTGCATAATTCACTGTTCAGTCTCTAGCTGACGTACAGGCTGTGTACAAAATAAAGCCTGGCCTCGTTTAGTTCACGGTGCAAATTACCATCTATAGCTATAGCCGGCACTGGGAGCGCTTCGACGGAAAAGGGATAGAAAACACCTCTCGGTTTCTCCATTTCTGCCCATCCGTCTGTTGAAAATTAACAGCGTCCAAACCACGAGACCAATATGGATGAAACTTGCTACATCAGACCTACATTAAATTTTGTTGAGTCATTTTGAAGTTGGTTTCGTTTTGTTCATTTTAAGAGATAATTCACTTTAGTGCCCACACGAACTCTATGTAGACTGTACCCTATCTTTAAAACTCTGTAACAGATTCTGATAAAACGATATGCATGACGTCTGTAATACGAACATTACCTCAATATGGGAACATGTCATATTCACTCCAACTTTCATGTAGGCTACATCTGTTGAGTAACTTCACTGGATTGAACAAAAGCTGTGAAATAAACATCAATTAAATTGACTCTATGATCAAGTAACTGCAAAACAAAGAAACATTAGGATTCCATTCTTCTGGGATATGACACTGGGTCATGTCCCAGAAGAACGGAATCCTCAGCTACACCGTTGTGGAAACATCTGAACTGATTACTGATATCATTCATTGTACCGACCAGCATACCTACAGAAATAACTTTCAGTTCATTGAGAAATCTGAATATGGCCATACCATACCAATTGCTGGAAGTAATTCTCGATGCAAGAAGCTACTTGTAAGGTCAAGACGTAGAGGACTGTAATCAGGCACAGGACAGGACCCAACCATGGGAACTTATGGTTCTTATGAAACATGGGTTCCTTAATACCAGGGCAGTAGTGAGCCATGCATTTGAACATTAAATACGACAGATATATTGTTTATACCAGCACCGGCACAGAAAGAAGATAATTTTCGCAAAGTGACATTTTAATGATGCTGCTTAATCGGAGATGTAGTAGTATCGCCCAAAAAAAATTTATTCCTATGAAGCAATCTGCGAAGTACTTGTTTTAGAATTATTTACGCAGTCCCTAACATCCCTGTCACTCTGAATAATGAACAGCTGACTGAAGCTTTCCTGCGGGGAAGTTAATTAGTTTACACTACAAATATGAATATTGTGAGGTTATTCTACCATTCGCTTCCCATGATATAATTATTTGAAATATACCTTATTATTATTATTATATTTTAATCACCTTTGTGCAAGGTACTTACAATTATATACCTAAAACAAAGCATTATTATTATTATTATTGGTAGTATTATTATCATTATTATTAGTCAGAGGCATATTTACCTAAAAAGTTCAGAAACTTATAACATTATATTGCATGACATCATACGTAAACAAGAAGGAAAATATACATATAACGTAACATTGAGGCGCGTTCGCGTGACCATTGTTGCCATTGAAAATAAAAAGTACTACCTATTCTCAGGGTGTGTCTGTAGCCTTAGTTGTCCAGCACGTAAAGGGCATGCGCCATATTATATTCTCATCTGGGGCCTGTCTGGCTCTACCATATTATTCCACATGATCTCATAAACGGCATGATTTCGGGAAAAAATATTATTGGAAGCAAAATGTGTTTTTTTGATTTTCTCTACAACTTTTGTCTGAAACATTTCTCATTCTAAGAAGAATTCAGCTATATATTACCATAAATGTACGTAGGTCTTCATGTAAAGTACCCATTATTTTTTGTCAAATTGTAATGACACTTAAATTTTCTCAACAGATTTTCAAAAAATACTCAAATATCAAATTTCATGAAAATCCATCCCGTGGGAGCCGAGTTGTTCCATGCGGAAGTTAATAGTCGTTTTTCCAATTTTGCGAACACGCCTAAATGTGTTACGAAATAATTCTGAAATAATATCTATATTTAGAAAGTAATGTAGTGATTTTCAGTTTAAACGAGTACAGAAGTGACAGATCCATACCGACTGTCGCAAAATAGCTTTATATGTCTGCCAATGGGTATTTCGGGAATAGAAACCTCTTTCAAATTTCAGAACGCATTTGGACAATGCGCGTATGATATTCACTGTAAGACTCTTTATGAGTTGCACACAGTTCATCTAGCTATAGGTATAGACAATCCACATACACGTCACAAGGAGTTTAATGCTTTGAACATTTCTCCAGATTGATGACTAGTATAGACTTCTGAACGTCTTGATACTAATTAAAAATATTTCAAAAGAAGAAGTTTATTCTTTAAAGGTGAGTTGTACGTTTTTGCTTCTGAACGTTTGTGTTCTTTCAGAAGAATCAGCAGAGCATTCTCAGTTGCCATGGTACTGAAGGTTCTTGTTTTGCTTGCAGGGGTCTATATTTGCGATCCTGAGATTTATTCCATCTCTCTGTTTTTCTGTCTCAAGGTTCCGCTGTTTGTTTGGGTGAACGCACCGAGCGTCACGACCATGAAGGACCTATTACAGACAGACACGTGTGTCGGCTGTGCAGAGTTCTGCGCAGAAGCCTGTCAATCCGTTCCGTCCATAATCAATTTCTGTTACCACAAGAATACAGGCACCATTTGGAAATTACACGAATACAGCACTATTAGACTCACAACACACAGCCCAGGGGGTGCAAAAATCCGCGGCGCCAGGTCGCCGTGGCGATTACATCTTTCACGGTGGCGCCTAATATTTGTGGGTCCTCAGAATGGAACTTGCTTCATACCTTCCTTGTGGCGTTTAGAATTTTGAGATGGCACCTAGACTTTGGTGAAATCTGTGCACCCCTGACATAGTCTATATTTACACACAAATATTAACATAAAGTCTACGCGTAGCGAAGCCGTCGTTTAGTGGTTAAAACACCAATTTCGTTTTCGGGAGCTAAGTTCTATTCTCGGCCGAGATACTGGCTATTTTCATGTTGTTCCTCATTCCTGTAAGACAAATGTTGATAATTTTGATAGGCCATGAAAGCCCCCTTCCTCACCCTCATCAGTTCTTCATTCATATTTACTGCATCATTCGAGTCTAAACACAAACCGACTGACAAATGATCGTTAAATAACCCAAGTAGAAATACCATAATTATTGTGAATTAAAAACAATTTATCTCTCTCCCGTACAAAACAAACATACATCCACGGCAAACAAAGTCTGACTGGGAAATTTGTCGCGATATTCTCTTTTCTTTTATTGGCTATCATTTTCTTTTAATTATTAACTGGCTGAAAACAAATAACTTTAGTGGGTGTGTGTAATATACAAAAACAGCGACCTCTCCTCTCATTACGATTTTTACTTACTTTGGTCGTGAGTTTCTGATGTCGAAATTTTAAATACATTTTACATAATACAAGCATCACAGTACTGATTGTCGCCACCTAAATATATGACACTGTAGAAACACTAAAGCAATAACACTGATATGGAAACTATCTACTAGATGTGATAATAGGCAAGTTCCATCATTCTCCTCACAATATTTCTCCACCTTAATAGTATTCTTTCATATCCATCGTCTAAGTGGTCGCTTTTTCAAATACTTTCTCCATTTCTTGTCCCCCTAATCGGAGTTACACAGTTCACCACACTCTCCAACACTTTTTTCCAATGGCTCGACAACCCTAGTGGGCCTAGGCCTCCTCATTGTCGGGGCTTCGCGATCACACTCAGACACACCACACTCGGTAGGACTCCTCTGGACAAGTAATCAGCCCGGCGCAGAGACCTCTACCTGACAACACACAACACTCACAAATCCATTCCCCGGCGGGATTCGAACCCACAATCCCAGCAAGCGAGCGACCGCAGATCCACGCCTTAGACCGTGTGGCACTCTACAGCATTACCGGCAGCAATTATAACGTCCCTCATTATGCAGACCGTACTTTACTTTTTGTATGTGCGCTTTAAAAATCGTACCCAGGTTCATTACTGAGCCCGAATATTGTCCTAAGCGACTCACTGAACGTGCCTGAGATCAATAAGAGAAACTGTACCAGACTGCCAGACTCTAATAAGTACAAGCCAGTAACTGCGGAACATGGCATTTAAAGTGGAATTAAGTGTAAAGTTGTGATTATTTGTTAGAACACCTAAGCGAACTGCTGCGAATAAGTAGTTGTGGATGGTAATAAACTGTCATCTAAGCCACTGGTTGCGGATTGTTGATAACACCGGTCAACAAAGCAAATACTGTTTGCTGTACCAAGTATTGGAATATGTGAACTTAACAGTATTTGCTACGCTGAATTCAGAAGTATTCTTAAATTTTCTCTACCACGCAAGGTATTCAAGTGACAGACAGTTATATTTTAATAAAAATGTGTATTTCCATACTAAAACATGACCTCTGTAATTGCCGAAAGGGTGACTTTGGTTGATTTTCTGCTGTATTTCGCGTGTGGAGCATCACTTTTGAGGGCCCACTAGTAGTCAGCCAACATACTTGGGCTCCACTTGCACTGGTACTGCTTTTCCATGTTGGAAATGTCTTGGTGAAAGCGTTCCCCATTTTCGTCACTGACGGCGCCAAGGTTTTCAGGGAAGAAGCCCGATTGTGAGTCTAAGAAATGTATTTTTAGGGACATATTACATCCCATGGTGTTGTACCTCTTCTAAAAGATCACTCACTACTGACGGTAGTTCGAATTATAATTAACACGAAGGAGAAGTTTTAACCACTTCATGTGACTTGCCGTTTCTGACAATAAAGTCACTGCTTATCTTTGTGACCTAACGGTCAGTTCTGAGCAGTACGTAAGACACCTGCCTTCCTGTACAAGATACAGTCTATATCAACAACATCAATATTACGACATAAAGGGGAGAACTCATAACCTCCTACTTTCCTCCAAATCCCTCAGTCTACTCAGAAAGATATCACGAAATATAAACTGAGAACGACACTTAAAATTAGCTGACCCACACAGCTGCACTACTTCCAGCAGTACAGACTCCCACTACATTAATATGTCATATGCCTATAGTCTTATTCCGACAAATGTACACTTTATTATGTCCTACTTAATACATGCTTATGTCAATAAATAGCCGACTTGTTTCGAACTGTATAAGTCCATCATCAGGATTTTTTCACCAGCTTTCAATATAGCATTGAAAAACCAGTGACATCCAATTTACTTAACAAAGCTACAGAAACAGAAGATGCTATAAAACTATTAGACATAAATGCACAAAACGCTTATCGGATCCTAGCAACCAAAAAACTCAAATATATTGTCAACTCATGTGCTTCAACTAACAGTATACATAAAAGACAATTGTATGTTTTAAATAATTTAAAAACAATTTAGCTGGTGTAAAGAGTCCTGATGATGAACTGATACAGTTCGAAACATGTCGACTATTTATTGACATAAGCATGTATTAAATAGGACATAATAAAGTGTACATTTGTCGAAATAAGACTATATACATTAAAAATGTACGGTGAAAATAACAAAGTATGTCATATGCCGGTACACCCAACCCCAAAGTTTGTCACAGTCTCCGTGTTTGTAATTCGTACCATACGACTCTGTTTCATACACAATTTGTAGGCACGTGTATGATATAATTTTCGCACATCTGCAAGGTAGTTCAAAAGACTCATTAGTTATCACCACCAAAAGACAGGCAACATATAGTGATTTTGCGTGCCATCACGTTCTTTCATATTCTGCACAAAATTTACCTTACTAGAAGCTTCATATTTTAACGCATTTTTCGAAGATCTATTACCACATTACATTTTATAACTCTGCACAAAGGATGCTACTACCGCTCCCAACTCGTAAATTCACAAAGAAGCAATGTTGGTACTACTAGTGATAGGAATTTAACAGATACATCGGTAGGTGGTCTTTAGTGGCACTGTTGATACCAAATTTCGTACAAAATCCTCAACTGGTTCAAAGTTTGTGAGGATGGACAAGACAAGCGGATATGATGATACCACAAGTCTCGTTTGTCATTATACGTATAAAACAAGTGCACACACACACACACACACACAAAAGACGACCTTCATTCAGATTTTATACCAAATGTAACGACTCACATAGGACTGACTCAGGACGAATGTTCAGACGCTATACGAATTGCAGTGTACCGCTGTAATGCGTAAAATTACAGTTGAGAAGTTCCCGGTCCGTATTTTGGAAGCAGACTCTGTTATCGTGAGGCTATAGTGAGGCTATCGTGAGACTGTCGCCTATACCATTCCCTGCTTTTGCTTAGTGGGTTCAAAGCGGCCACACCAGCTTTCTTGCTTACCCCTCCTTGCTCAACATTAAAAATGACATTCACATTTCACTGAATGCAACGTAGGTCCACGTCATAAAATACAAGAATCACAAGCTCATTACATACATGTACTCCAAATTATGAAAAATATTCCTGAGGAGTTACGAATTAATACAGCGGGTTAACTCAAGCAGGGACGATTCCAAGTCGGGAGATAACCTAGTTCGTTCGAGTATCGGCCGGGAGACAAGTTATTCTGACTGTTCAGTAATCTGCCTTAATCATTCCAGGCGAATATCAGAGTACTACCTTAAACATGTCACGATTGCTTCCTCTCCCATTACTACCAGTTCGCTGCACATAAGAGTCCTCTCTCTCTTGTGTTTTGGTGGTGTGCCTAGCATTGCTGCTTCACATTTACGAAGTGCCAGGTTTTATTCTCGGCGTGGAACACCGCTACTCCGTCTGGGGTTTAGCGTACTGCAGGTAAATGGAACACCGCTACTCCGTCTGGGGTTTAGCGTACTGCAGGTAAATGGAACACCGCTACTCCGTCTGGGGTTTAGCGTACTGCAGGTAAATGGAACACCGCTACTCCTTCTGGGGTTTAGCGTACTGCAGGTAAATGGAACACCGCTACTCCGTGTGGGGTTTAGCGTACTGCAGGTAAATGGAACACCGCTACTCCGTCTGGGGTTTAGCGTACTGCAGGTAAATGGAACACCGCTACTCCGTCTGGGGTTTAGCGTACTGCAGGTAAATGGAACACCGCTACTCCGTGTGGGGTTTAGCGTACTGCAGGTAAATGGAACACCGCTACTCCGTCTGGGGTTTAGCGTACTGCAGGTAAATGGAACACCGCTACTCCGTCTGGGGTTTAGCGTACTGCAGGTAAATGGAACACCGCTACTCCGTCTGGGGTTTAGCGTACTGCAGGTAAATGGAACACCGCTACTCCGTGTGGGGTTTAGCGTACTGCAGGTAAATGGAACACCGCTACTCCTTCTGGGGTTTAGCTTACTGCAGGTAAATGGAACACCGCTACTCCGTCTGGGTTAGCGTATGCAGTAAATGGAACACCGCTACTCGTGTGGGGTTTAGCGTTACTGCAGGTAAATGAAACACCGCTACTCCGTGTGGGGTTTAGCGTACTGCAGGTAAATGGACCACCGCTACTCCGTCTGGGGTTTAGCTTACTGCAGGTAAATGGAACACCGCTACTCCGTCTGGGGTTTAGCTTACTTCAGGTAAATGGAACACCGCTACTCCGTCTGGGGTTTAGCTTACTTCAGGTAAATGGAACACCGCTACTCCGTCTGGGGTTTAGCGTACTGCAGGTAAATGGAACACCGCTACTCCGTCTGGGGTTTAGCGTACTGCAGGTAAATGGAACCCCCGCCCCCACTAAAGCTAACGAGTGTCTATCCATTTTCTTCCTCACTCACCCTGCACAATCACGCCTATTCGACGTTGCATACCCCAAGCAATTGTGAAAGGATCGTTAAATAACTATGAATCAACCAAAAAATCACGAATCGTGTTTCGAATATACAGAGCGCGGCAGATAAACCTGACGATTTTTAAAACGAAATAACGCAGTAAACTCTTACTTTCTTATTAATGCTTATCACCATTAGAAACAACATTACACGTAATTTTCTCTCTTTCTTTGTTAGTCTGGCCTCTGTCTACCTATTCATTGTTGGTGCAGAGAATTACTGCTGCACCTGATCACACTCAATGACACACACACACACACACAGTCGGTAGGACTCCTCTGGACGAGGGATAGGCCCGTCGCAAAGACAAACAAGACAAGACCTGACAAAACACAACACTCACAACAGACAGACATCCATGCCTCCGGTGGCATTCGAGCCCGAAATCCCAGCAAGTGAACGGCGGCAGATCCACGCCTTAGACTGTGCGGCCACCGGGATCGGATATATGTAATTTTATAAAGTACATCACTGAGATGCCCTCCACTTTTCCTCAAACAGTGTTCCGATCTTGCTCAAGACTTTTTATTTCTCGCCACGCCATTTCTTCTGGGATCGCCGAGACTTCCTCCATGATTCTTTGCTTGAGAACCTCAACTGTCCTAAGCCTACTGGTATACACTTTATTTTTAAGGTACTCCCAAAGAAAGTAATCACATACAAACAAATCAAGTGAACGTGCAGGCTATTCAACATCACTGTTCCACGAAATAATGTGTTGTGGAAATTCAACTTCCCATAACCAGAGTTACGTCATCATGGAACTGATCCCTACACCATATGGTTCCAAGAGTTTGCTCGTAAGGGGAAGATATTAATCAATATGGTGCGAGAAATGTTTCCACAACACAGCAGTTCGCAGAACTGTGATGTTTTATGGCCTGCATGCGTTCCCCTTATTTATCAGCATACAACTACTTTCTCCGGGGGTACCTTAACAGCAAAGTGTGTACCACTACGCCTAGAAAATTGGATAACCACAAGCAAAAGACATGGGAAGAAATCCTGGCGATCCCAGAAGAAATGACACGGGCAAACATTGGAAAATTTCGACGAAAACTAGAAGAGTGTTTGAAGAATTGCAAAGGACATCTCAGTAATGTGATTTTTGGGCGAGTTCGCGTAGTCGCGAGAAGTGCCTATTAGCTTCGTCATATCCGTCCGCCCTAATCTCCAGTTCCCACCACACGGATTTCCGTTAAGTTTGATTCTGGCGACTTCTATGAAATTCTGTGGAGAAACTCCAAATTTGGTTGAAATCGGACTAAAATATCGGGCACCTTACGTGAAGACCTAAGCACATTTAATGTTGCCGGCGACATAAATTCGCCATAAAAGCATTTTCATGCAACACTCAATATTTGTTACTGTTCACAGTGACATGCAGCTCAACAATACAGAAAACGCATTATTGCGTTTACATTGCAACAATGGTTACGCGAACGTGCCCAATGTTACGTTATACGTACAATGCCTATCTTGTTATAAACTAAATGGCATGTAATGTAGATTCCAGCGATGATAAATATTAAAAAGGAAAGTACAATTTCACTGCGTTATTTCATTTTAAAAATTGCAGGTTTGTCTGCCGCAACCTGTACTATTAAAATGCCAGTGACCTACCGTTTTACATTCACGCAATAATGAAGGTCACACTTCACTATGAATGACATGGCGGGCAGTCAACTGGGAGACGCTAAGCATTCCACGGCAGGTACATAGCGCAGGAAGCGAATGTGTATACAAGCAATCCGCCGTCACGGTCAGGCAACCTCTCCGACACGTGTGCTGTGCGGATAGTGTAAATACCAACAGTAGGGGTGAATGCAGACGCGATGACCGACAGCGAACGTCACTGGCAGATTGTCTGACAGAAAACAAGCATAGTCGTCCCATTCGCACGTTATAAGGACGCTACGGTTTATTTACATATTTTTATTCCACTTCAGGGCTTCCAGTGGCATGCAGAAACCCTGTCAAATTAATGACTGAAGACATTAGCTGACACACAAGGATGTAAAAAGTAAATAGTCCCTGTGCACACTATGGAGGCATGTGGAGGAGCATAAATATAGCTCCACTCATTCCCAACCTCGGCACTAGATACAGGACAGTGGTGAGGGTCACTCCTCGGCCGCTTTGGCCGCACTGCCCCATGAATAGAAGGCTACATAGACGTGTACAAAAAATAAAATACCTATCACAGCCTGAAATACGAGTATATGTGTCCACCAGTCTTCATGTGTTATCGTACGAAAAGGCGAAGTTCACCTTATAACCTGCCATGAAGGCCCAGAGGGTGAGCGAGGTGTTCTTTCTTTAAGCTCGGCGCTAGATGGGGGTGTGTGGTTAACGCCAAATCCCGGCCACTTTACCCCGGGAATGACCCGGTACCCATTGTACAGGAGGCTGGGTGGGTCTGGACGGGTGCGGAAAATTTCGCCCCCCACCGGGACTCGATCTCTGGACCGTCCAGCCCGTAGCGAGCCGCTACACCGACTCAGTTATCCCGGTCCACGTGTCATTATATGTGTGCACTAATTATCAATTAATGAATATGATATCACGAAGGTCCACGGAAAGGAGGACCGGCTGGAACTGAATGGGGGTCAAGAGTTTCTGGTCTCTTCTGCGATTTCAATATATATTAAGTGAACGCATTAATATTAAGCAACACAAAGAAACTTTATTATTAGCGGCAGAAAGTAGGCTGAAATAGAAGTAAATGCGAGAAGGCTAGTACATGTTCTGGTCTCGTCAACAGAACGCGTGACAATTCCACAAACATGAAAACAGTTAATAAATCATTTTCAAATGCAGGGAAGTTCAAATATCTGAGAACGACACTAACAAATCAAAATTGATTGCATGAAGAAATTACGAGCAGATTTAATTCGGGAAATGCTGGCTTTTGTTTTGACCAGTGCTGTCTAAAAGCATACATAAAAACTATAATGTTGTCTGTTGTTTTATATGGGTGTGAAACTTGGCCTCCCATATTAAGGGATGAACATGGACTGAGGGGATTTGAAAACAGGGTAATGAGGAAAATATGTAAACCGACAAGGCAGGAACTAACATAAGACTAGATAAAAGTGCTTAATGAGAAACGTGATGAGGTTCGTCAAGCACGTAGCATGTATATATGAGAGTAAAAACGCCTATAGGGCTTTAAAAGGAAAACCTGAAGGAAAGGGAGAGCTTGGAACAGTAGGCATAAATGGGAGGATAATATTAAAATGGATTTTACAGAAGCAGGACTGGAGGGTGTGGCCATGACTAATCTGGCTCAGGACAGGTACCATTGCGAGTGGCATACTATTGTGAAAGCGGTAATGAACCTTCGGTTCCGTAAAATGTTGGGAATTTCTTAACTATCACAGGGACTTTTAGTTTATCAAGGATTCTGTTCCATGGAGGCAATTCTTTCGATACTCGCAAATAGTAGGTATTAATCAGTATCACATGTGACGCATTTCAACCGACTAATCTCTGCTTGCTCCCTGGCTTTATTGTGTAGACCTCACCTAAGAAGATGGTAATGTATAATAGAAATACATACAGAGGATAAATAATAATAATAATAATAATAATACAGCCGGCAGAACTGGAAATGCAGTATACGAGTATCTCTTTCTTATTTACACGTGTCCACTTAGCATGTTACGAAACGTTACACGCAGACTCGAACTTGGGTTCTTTGGAACAACGTAGGCATGAGATGCTTCATGACTTGTTATTAAATGACGTTGTAAACTGCTAAGATTCACGATCTGTATTCCTCGACAGACATTGTTAGCATATAAAATCAAGGTGGACTAGACGAACAGGGCACGGCACAAGTGGGAGAGAAGGTAAATGCATACATATTACTGGTACCAAAACCAGAACACAAAGATACCACTCGTAAGACCACGGCTTAGACGGGAGGATAATATTAAAATGGATCTTAAAAGAAACAGGATGAGAGGATATCTAGATCCGGACAGGGATTAATGGTGAGCTCTTGCAAACAGTAATAATCTTTCTGGTTCCATAAAATACAGGGCATTTCTTGCTAGTTAAGCAACTGTTACATTTTCAAGAGGGGTTCTGCCCTATAGGGTTAGTTATATTCACCAAGTGTAAGGCCTATAATTTACCAAACGAAGAAAACTGGGACAAGTTAGACACGTAAATACTATACATAAGCATCAGGGAATGCGGAAAGATTGATTCTTAGATTACGTAGCGACTCTCCTTCAAGTGCACAATTCATATAGCGGCGAACGAGCTGGAAGGATGATGATGCTGATGGGTGCAGAGTCGGCTAATGCTTCGATAAAATGCGGTTACGATGTTGTTTTATTTTCGCTCAACAGCTGAATGTTAGGAAAAATCACTATACACTTCAGTCAGGACACCCCGTGACGCAGCCCAAATTCGAACATGGCACCTCCAGAACGTTACCGCCCGACAAAATTGTGACCTCCTGCACCCCCGCCGAATTTCAACCACACTTTGTCAGAGTGCGACCAATTTCAAATGAATTCACTGTAAGAGGCTCCTGACGGTCCGATTTTGATTTCATTTTTCATTTGCGTAGTTCGTGTCACATAACCAGCACAAGCCTAAGATGCCCTGTGACGTGTTTCTACATGTTTGTTTACCGTTAGCGCCCCCCCCCCCCGTCTAATCGCCAAATAGTAACACTACTCCTTGCCAGCTAACCGACAACCTATTTTCAGCTACCCTCCGTGTCTGGAGGCTGTCTCCTCCATCCGCAACATGAGGATACATTTCTGTTGTTGAGATGAGATTTGACACACTTAGTCAAACAAGCTAGTAAACACAAGGTGATTCAGGAGGAAAGGTCAATATTTTCGGAGGTGATAGCATCGGTCATTGTGAGAAAAAAAGTTCATAACGAACATGTGTCTAATTCTGAATGGTTACCGAGATAGCGCTCTTTGAATCTACTGTTTGAATCTGATCTTCGCACACTAGTTACAAAGTGAATTGAGGTTGACGGTAGGATTTTTGAACATTTATTGTGAACTGTAACAAATTTGTTATTTCTGTGTAACATATTTGTCATTTGAACATTAAATTAAAATTAAAACAAAATTTAACAGTAATTCCTCTTTCTTTATTACCATTCACAATGCTTTTGTATTTGTAGATTCAAACAACTCTATCTCGGTAACCATGTAGAATTAGACACACATTCATATGAACTTTGTTTCTCACAATGACCAATATTACCACCTCCCAGAATATTGACCTTTCCTCCTGAATCACCCTGTATAAACAGATTTCGCATGGCATCGATTCTTCAGAGCACACCTACAGCCACAATCGCGCAAACAAATCGAGCGGACCGAATCAAAACGGCACCATTGGATCCTGAGTAAAATCATTAGTGACAAGTTCAAGCTTGGCACACCAGAGACCAGGGCTCAAGCACAAAATTATATCGTAATCCTAAATTATGGGAATTTGCCTTTAGTTTCTAAAATGTAAATCCCAAACATACCACGGTCAGTTGTTAACCTTCAAATATATTTCGCATCAACTCCATGTACATCCTGCGGCAGGGGTATTTTCTACTGTTTCAGCCAAGTTTCACATTACGAAATGCTGTCCAAAACGTAGGCTACCTATAGGCCTAATGCTTGCTTTAAAGTTTATTCATCCGCGCTGTCAGCCGGACTTCGATATTACAGATACGTTTAAATGGATTTTCCTCTAATCTTGACTACTGTCTCCAAAATCCAAACGTTATAAATTTAATGGATGTTAAACAGGCTTGGCAAATGTTTCTGCGTCGTGATATTGACTTAAATAGCAGCTGCCAAATCTTCAGTTCGGAAACATAGCATTATATGAAATACAGGGAACAAAAAGAAAAGATATTTAATTCTTCCAAAGCTAAGCTAAATTTATCCATATGTAAAACATAATTCCGTGAAGAAATACAGGATGCGCGGATGTAGAGCGTTATACATTGTTAGTATCGGCACTAAACGCAGGTGAGTGGTCGACTGTCCCCTCCGGCCACCTTGTGCCATGGGAAAATTTATCTTTCAGTCCCCAATACGTATTGACTGGGAAACTAATTAGGTTCCAGCGTTGTTCGGGACATAACACTAGTTAGATTCATGGTAAGTCCAGAAATAATTTTTCCCCCTTCACAACCACCGGATCTATAATACATGGAATTTTATTTTTATGCCCCATGTATACCTTCAAGGTACGATACTTGAGCACAGAAGTAACTTAAAATAAAGTTGTATAAGGCTTTAAGACAGTCTCTATAAATTTTCTCCAAATTCGCCATTTCATAAAACTACGACAGCAAGGCTTCCCAGTTTAATTGAAAACATATCCTTGTGATGTGATTACGCAAAGGCCCTTCCAGCCTTGGGAAGAAAGACGCTAAGTATCTACACGTGGAGCAGGATATGTATGAGCGAAACAGCCGTGTTGTCTCTGTCCCTCGCTTGCTATGGAAACGGTAACTCTAGAAACGAAACGACATCCTGTTTGTCTGCACCGTCTGCAATTCAGTGTTCAGACGCGTGCGTACTTTACGTCTCCTACGTAAAGAGGATCCAAAAGTCCATAAATGTGCCTATATTTATTTTTATTCACGTTGTGGAACTGCAGCCTCTAACACAAGCCCGCCCAACACGTAGCTCGCGGATGTTGCACGCGACACAGTGTTATGTTGCCCGCGGATGCATTTGCAATGAGTAAACGTCTTTTAACCTTTCCCTGGGAAAGCAGCCCAGACAGAACGCCAAAGCAATTTTGAAAACTTATGAGCTGTCTATTTATTGAGACACATTATTAATCCGCTTTATAAAAATGTGCTAAAAATAGCCACGCCCTAGCCAAAGTTGTGAACTGCATGCATTTTAAAAATAAATGTTTCCTAATCAGTACATTTTGATTGCACACGATGAATAGAAAAATAAACCGGTAAAATTTTGCATACAATTATACGTAAGTATACTTATTTATTCATTCTCTGTATAAGTACATGTTGCCCGCATGCAGACCAAATTTTGCCGAAGTTGCCCGCACCACATATAAGGTCGATCAGGCCTGCTCTAACGGGTCCATTGTTCATCCTCTGGACAGAAGTATAAATGTGGAGAATTGGTGAAATGATAGCTGAGGGGGGAAAACCAAAGTACTCGAAGAAAAACGTAATCCTGTATCACCATTTCCACCACAAACCCGGCATGGACTGACCTGGGACCGAACCCCGGCCTCCGCGTTGGCTACCAATCGCCTGATCTGTAGTATGGCTACGGTGCTTATACAGAATGCACGAGACCGTCAGCCAAGGAGATATTATACTGAAAACTTCCTGCTGTATTAACACAGATGGAATGCAGAATGATAACACTCCGTTGGTTGAGGGTCCTTCGTACCTTATCTCACTGGCATTCCATGCAAACTATTCAGGCAGACTCAAAGAGTAAATACAGTTCGATCCGTCGGTGGGTACAGCAGATACGTTCTTAATGGTCATAGAGACTTTTCATGTGACGATACGAGTATCTGACAGGATAGTACAATTTTTTAACGCGGTCCTTGGCTGGACTTCGAAACGACTACCTCCAGAATTGGAGTGAGCTACATTTTTTCCCTCAACAAGTGCCTGTTTAACGTGCCTTTTGGACTGTCAACGTGAAATCTCAACATGAAGTTCCATTATTAGTTACTCTGAATCCGGATGTGAATTTGAGCAATAGAAAAAAATTAATGCATTTTCAGGGAGCCTCTTGTAAAGGATACAACGGAACTTACAGATTTCGCAAATACTGTCCCTACACCACAGCGTTAATTTTCACGTGTCTAAATCCGTGAGGTGAACATTATCACCGCACGGTGCATTTTATCGGCGTTTCAATGCGCCATCCTCAAATGCAGTGCACCGCAAACGTTCCCGAAAATAAAATAACAGGAAAAACACAATCGCCCACACCGTCTTAAGGTCGTCTACTTTAAACTGTTCCGAACAACGTACCACGCCCCTAACTTTTCATTGGTCCAGAGCCTGTTCCTCGTAGGGCACTCCGCAGCAGATTGCGTGTCTCGGGCATACCTTTAAATTTCCTCCCTGGTGTGAATTAATCTGATCTGGTAATTATTCGTTATTATCACTCATTGTTAACGTATCTACCACGTACAGACTCCACATTCTAATTATGACTGGTTATTTGTTGACCAGTTAACGAAGCCTACCCACACGCGAAGCGTTCCTGTTACCGGGCACACACGATGAACCCTTCAATGACGCTGGGGTTTAGATTCCAACGACTGCCTCCTATTGCAGTGATGCAAGAAGACATACCGTCTCGTAATACACACGTGCGTTCAGACTTCCAATCAGTGGCGTAGCGTATTTGTTAACAGTGTGAGCGTGGTTAACACAGTTAACGCGAACGCTCGGCGTCTGGGGCCTGCCGTATTGCCGACTTTTTCAGGAGTCGAGTAAAGTACACTTTAATGACTAGAATATACTAAATATGGAAGTCTGAGAATGGGAGAGGCGCGACGTCTCTGTGCTCTGTGAAAATAAACGGCCTCGGGACCACATTTTAATCAGGCAGGACGTACGGAAGGCGGTACAGGAACACCAACCACTGAACCACGACGTTGGGCAGTCTAACCCATCTGCATGACACGCCATCATATACGGTCTAAATGCCAAAACGATTTGGGAAAGAAGGCGGAATGTTCAGTACCACGTCAAAGTAATTTTACGAAATGTAAAACCATTCTGCCAGCATGGATTACACATGAGTTCTTCACTTCTGGCCACAAACTGGGTGTATAACATTTTCGAGTTCACATAGCGCCATATAGTGTCAATGGGTAAGAGCAAAATTGTAGGCCTAGATAATAACAAACACAGCAAATCAAATCAACTGAAACTTTCACATGAAAACCATTTCGCTAATGTACTGCATCAGGAAGAGATTTAATATGGAAAGCATATCAATATTCGTGGAATTCACATTTACTGGCGCTGTAGGGTTAGTGACCTGTATCGTGCTATCGACCCATCCACCTTCACGTACGTAACCTGCACGCCCGTTGCCATTTTTTTCTCGAATTTTGGCATGCGGCGCTCTCTAGTTTGAAGCGACACCAGAACAAAAACAAACGCAGAAATTATACAAGCTGCCATTCCATGGCACATTTTAAACTATGACTGAAACTGTTCAATTTCGTCTGACGGGACTTGTTGAAAAATGTACTTTCAGGGCGTATGTCTGACTGTCCGCCTTCGGATATTAAAATATGAAATAATAATTGAATCTAATGATAGGAGATGCGGCAGCTCTGCAAGGCGATGTCGCGCATAATTTCGAGCAGATTTTGCGCGTGTTCACAGATTACACTGCTTGGATCGACTGTTGTACGCCTACTGCTAACGAAGTAATGTGTATCAGATTTTTCTTTAAAAAATCGAAATATTAGTAGTGTCATATAACTTCCCCACTTACCTTGCTTTAGGGTCTGACACAGTAAACGAGGCAATATCGTCAATATCGATTCTGCTAAGAGGAAGTCTGATTCAATACAGAACTTCGAGGTTCGATTCCCATGTCTTTCCACATCAAAAGTTGAACACCCAACCTTAATACCATCAAGTTTAATAAAACACTACACAAAATTGAGAGCTACGTACATTGTGTCAGGTTAAATGATCATAATGAAACGCCAAGTACATCACGTTCACTTGCATATAACATCTAATGCTTTTCCATGAAACTCGAATTTATTTCTACAGGAAATACGAATCTCATTTTCGTGGTCTTCCTCAACGCTCCCACAAACGAATGGTGTGATATTTTGAAGTACAAGTCGCACCTCCGTAATCCGGAATTCCATGATCCGCAACTCCCATGGTCCGTTACGATATAACGAAACCCACAAAAAGAAATCTATCATAATCACTGATCAAGTCGAGCGGGGTTTTCTTCGTTTACATTAGAATTTTGCTCCTTTTCCCATGTTTTCATCTCAGTTCCATTTTTATTGTAAATTTCATAAATCTTAACGTGTTTTGGCCACGCACGTTAAGATTTCTGGAGTGAGATTGGTATCACTGTGGAAGATTTTGTTTAGGTTTCGTTTTCAATTTTTTTATGCTTCCTCTACTTATGATCTTGTGGGAGTGCGTTAAACTGTGTACAGCATTACCACTTTATTTTACGAAGTCCTGTGTAAGGTGTTTTAATACCACAATATACTGACCACCCATGGTTCGGACAATTCCCTAGTCCGGTCCCTGCCAGGTCTCAAGGGAGCCGTATTAGAGACGTGCGTACTATACGTCATATCTGTTCCACTCCCCATCCTCATCTCCATAAATAGTTTAATTGTGGCTTATTTAACGATTCTAACTCAACTGCGGTGGTTACGTGGTATCCAGAAGACGTAAGGACGGCTGCGAATGATGAATTAGGGTATCAGAGGAAACGACCCGTATGTAGTTCAAGCAGCAATGAAAAAATCACGAAAACATCACGAAAGCTGGTGGCTTGGCCCATATTCGGATACCCCCAAAATACAAATCACATGCATCAACGCTATAATCACCTGCTTGGCACTCGTTTATACAACTTAGTCATAGACGCTATCCAAAATTAGACACAATCGTTTCAAAGCAGCAAACCCACAGGATAAAAGCATTCCTGTCATTTTTCTGTCCCACGCGTATTAGTAAGTATAATGCTATTGTGTATGAAATACTTTGCGAAGGCGAAAGTACTTGATGACAATCGCGAATAATGAATCGGCAGATATTAATATTTTTTACATGTCTAGGGGGGGCTGAGAAAACCTTAAAAATATTACTTCCCGTAGCTGACCCTGCTGATCCCAAAACCTTTGCAACACCAGTCTGTATAATATTTCCTGCTAAAACACCGTACTGTTCACAACCTCAAATAACGTTAACTAATTTTCTGAAATACAGTAAATTTGTCCTTGTACACGCCATGAAGGCACACGGGGGAGTGAAGGTGTAGCTCTACTCATTCTTAACCTTGCCGCTAGACGGGGATGAGTAATCACCTCCAGGCTCCGGTCACTCGAATATCCACTAAATAGGAGGTTGGGTGGACCCCAGAGATAGTCTGGACGCTTGGGAAAACCGATAAACCTCTTGTCCGGAAATCAAAGCACACGATTCCTCGGACGTCCAGACCGTAGCCTAATCACCACATATATCGACTAGGCTATCCCGACACCTACCGAATTTTGAAGCTGATATTTCATAAACGTCGCGCCAATCGTTTAATTTTCACCTCCAAGACGAGGATCCAAATTAAATTTCCCTTCATGAGAAAATGGATACAAAGCATACCTAAATTTCACGCAATACTCTTCTGAAAAGATTATGGCGAAACATAAATTAAAATGTTGTTAACGCACGATTAAGTTGTAACGGACCCTGTTCATATGTTGTAAATAGAAACTTGAAGCTCTTTAAAGCGTAAAGTTTATTTTTAACATTACTATAGTGCTGCTTCCTCTTAGAACTAAATTTGTGGTTCACCGACATATGCTGCCGCTAAATTAGTTCACGGTACTAGTGACTAAATATAGGATAATACCAATACGTCAGTCGAAACTGCAATGTAATACTGACGGCACAGCATTTTGAGAGAGAGAGAGAAGAGGGAAAAAAGAGAGGAAAAAAGGAAAAAGTAGGATAGGAACTTCAAACAAGTGGATGCGAACACGATGCTGTCAGAAGAATGCCTCAGTATTTACCACAAGCAGAAATATGTTGTTTCCTCTGGGCCTCACCTGATCATTATCAGGTGAGGCCCAGAGGAAACAACATGATGCACAAGCGGTTACTTTGAACTGCACCTTTGTAGTCCAAATTTCTTATTATTCGGAATGTCTATAAAATCCCTTACATATGGTTATATAAATATCTTTATATTCATTTCCCAAAATCTCCTTCATTATACTTCTTTCAAACCGAATGAGCAAGCCCCTATCGTAAACCACACCAATCTCTGGACCACATTTTACAGATCTATATGTAAAACAGATTCTGTAGGTTCTATATTAACCATTTTGAACTCATAAAAAACGGAGAAGTTAAAACTATCACTGTAGCCAGATTGTTCATGTCAGTAAAATAAATATCCAGAGAGATGCCACGTGTTGTAGCTTCGTGAGCATTAGCTGCAGGCTATCGCGCGCATCTGAATTGCAACCAAGGTTTCAAAACGCTTGCTGAATGTTCTTTCATTCTCATCAAACGATTGCCACATTTTGATTAAACCAACAAGTGTCGACATTCGTTGGACGCCACGACTTCTTTTAATACAAATAACGTGAAAGGTAATCAAAGGGCAAAAAGCAACATCCAACCTGTTTTAGATAACGGAACTATTTTTCCTGAAGTTTATTACCTGAACAACCTTCCTCCTGTCTGCCATATCTGTCCGTCTATTTGTCTATTTAACAGTTACGAGGACACATCATCAGTGCTGTACAAAGGACAAATACATTAGATTTAATTTCGTAATTCCTTATGACATGATATCAACTGCTCAAGTTATACAGCGTCGAATGAAATGTGATTAGAAGTGGTAGTGGTCTATTTTAAGGTGTTATCCAATAAGTACAGAGGCTTTTTGCCCGGGAACAAAGTTAACGGACCGTGAAACTCACCATTTAAATAATTTGGGCCGTTATCACCACCTTTCTGCACATGTTCATGGAGTGATACTTAGCCTAAGTACTCCGACATTTTGACCTTTACTGTCATCCTGACTTTTGCCTGAAGGGGCTAAGGATGCCTGGCTTTGTATTGTTGCCAAAAGAGGAGTTTTTACACTAAGCCAAAAAAAAACATTGTTTTTGTGTCTAAAACATGATGGAACCTCGAATAGCGTCGTCGGTATAGAGACTAGGCTACGGGCAGGACGCACCGGGGTTCGAATCATTGCAGAAGTAAGGGATTTTTCTCTTCTCCAAAACGTCCAGACCGGCTCTGCGCCCCCCCCCCCCCCCCGTCCTCCTATTGGATGGGTACCTAGATTCATTCCCGGGGGTAAAGCTGTCGGGGCGTGAAGTTGACCATTCACCTCCATACACTGCTACGGCAATGCCTATACTCCCGCTATGTACCTTCATGGCGTGCACCCGGACAACTTTTTTACCTTTATATGACACTGAATATACCATGTCAACGTAAGTATCAACGTAGGCCTATACAGTCGCCTTCAAATGCAAATGCTCCTCCTAATAACTACATTGGATCGATGTGTGCACGTTTGTGTAACACGGCGTTACCCCATGAACCTGAGAATTAACTCCCAGCGTCAGCATACCGTATCTGCTTTTACTGATTAGGGGTCACAACCAAGGAACGGCTGTGACAGTCGACGGGAGTGGTGGCGAATGACGGTGATACGAACGAAAACAAACCAACAAACTCGGGCAGTGCCTGCAGTTCAAAATGTTAAGCCTTTACTCACAGCGACAGTATCAGAATTGTGATACCGGTGCAAAGATTTCCAAATCCTTAGGCCGCGTTCCCACGACTGGTGTATTTGACAAACATTTTTTACTTGCGGATACGTCCCACGTCATGGAAACGGCGCACTTTTACACATATTGGTCATTGGTCCGTTTTCCACCGACTCGGTCAATGCGATCCAGATCAAAGGAATCCCCCGTGTTCATTTCCTTATTGAGTCGAGTTACTGCGTGTGTACCCGAGTACGATTATTTGCCAAATAAACCAGTCATGAGAATAGTATGACAATTATTCTCTTGGCTCATTGTACAATGTACAATTATTGGTGCATTCGTCAAATACGCCAGTCACGGGAAAGGTGCTTTATAGCATATATAACTGCAAGAGAAAAGGCCCCAGAATGTCTCGGTAGTGTGGGTAGCACTCGTTTCGTATTCGAGAGAAACCGGGATCAAGTCTCGGACCAGAGACCTATACTAAAATTTTTTATATTCCTCAATCCCGTCAAACAAATACTGAAATAGTGCCAAAAATTAAGCCACGACTGCGTCCTTCCACATTCTTTCCAATTTACCCTTCTCTAAATCGTCCACTATTCGATTCTCTATAGTACGATGAACTGCCAGCGTCGTTACATAAACCACAAATAAGTTCTACTTGTGTTGTGATTCTAATTATTGAACGTTTAGTGCCACATCTTAGGTCACTACGCATATAAACATCAAAAGCTCTGTAGATGTACACCGTTATGAGTAGCAACTGTAACCCATGGTGTCATACGATTTTTAATTGCCTTTAAATAACAGACCGTACATTTTTCAAGACTGTTTCATACAGCCGATTCTTTTTTACTTCCGTTCATCCTCCGACGTGGGACTGCCGTAACGTTCAAGATAACAAAAAGCGCGTGACAAGGTCATACTGTAATATCTATAACAAATACACAACGTAGATGTAAATAACGTTACTCTGTATACAGCGCTAATCCAAACATTATAATCTGTTATGGTTACATTTAAGTTTCAACAGTTATTTATTTATGCGGGATAGGTTTCTTTGATTTGGTGCCAAGTTCTGTTTTCATTCCTCGTCTGTTTGCTTCATTAGTGCCAGCGTTGAAACAGCAACATGCCAAACATCCCACTTCGTTATTCAGCTGCGACAGCCAATTCGTGCCTTACAGAGTATGTAATTCAATCAGATACAGTATTCCTAAAACAGAAACCACGTTACACTCTCCGCGGCGCTGTAGCTTGTGTAAGGACAAGAGTGATCGTACTCTCACAGACATTTGGTAGGTTCATCACATTTGGTACAACGTATCGCACATCGTGTTTTCTCACAGCTTCTTGTCTCAATATGACATGTTCCGCTTTATTTCCGAAACTAATGAATTCATTCTAATGATATATGACACTGGGGGTCTATGCTGAACGAACAATCTATATCAATACAATTTCAGATACATATAAATCCAAATTTATGACTTTGTACTTTAAAAAAGAACTCATTCCACAATAAACCTGGGAGGCCTGAAACACATAAAACACCATAGTAAGCTCATTTTCACAACTGTGGTAAATATTTAATAAAACACAAGCAGCATAATTTATGAGTGTCCAGTATGATTTTCGTATCGTGAATACATCGACAAAAAATAAATATGTATCTTTGAAGATAGTTTTATTTTTATCATATTAAAAATTGAAAGAGGAAGCACTAGATCGCACTCAATGGAGAACTCGCTTTGGAAGAGGCTACGGACCTGTCGTAAGACAGACTACAGAATGAATGAATGAAAAACATGGGCACTGCTGTGTGAACAACTCGCAAACAATACATCTGTAAAACGAATCTCTAGTAGACTAAACGCTTCTGCTTTTACATAACTGGTGAACTGGAGCTGCCACTCTACATGAAGACAGAGATAGAGTTTTGGCTAAACTTAATGTCCATCACGGTATAATAAAACACATTCTCACACATTATCACACAATCTGATTTCTTTGCGTTTGGAAGCCGAGGAAAATACCACTTGAACATTCGATGGGAATAATATAGAGGTTTACGAAATAATGTAATGCAGCTGCAATGAATACAGACGGCAACGCTGGAAGTGTTTCGACTACAGAGAATCCGGATATTTACCACAGTGGATATTAATGCGTGGTTTCTTATTCTCAACGAGCCATTAGAATATCATACCGAACAAAGACCGCCCAGCACACTGAACAGACTTGTATCGCCAGGATCCACGGATTCAGTTCTAAATACAAAAATAAAAGATCAAAGAGAAATAAACATACTGTGCAATGGTGTTAGCATTACGTCAGCAGTAGTGATGATTCCATTCATCCAGAAAAAAACGATTCCGAGAGCGCTCTGTAATGGCGCAAAAGGTAGTAGAGTAATGGTTGCCTGTCTGTATACTTCTACCATCTCCACTTCTTCTGCGTTACGCCAGGCGACAGGCAAGGTGCGAGTGGCTATTTGCGTCATGCAACTGTCATCTCTACTTAAAATATGATCGTGTGCGTCCGGACGCAGTAGGTCTGTAACAGACAGGAAAGATGCATGAGGTATTTTTGCCCCATTATTCCTAGAATCCAAGATCCCTGGGATTTCCAAACAGTGCGCTCGTGGGTTTCCCTTGTTAGTTTATGTGGAAAGTTTGGTAACGTTCGGTCGTTTCCAAAGCTTTTCGAAAAGAGGTTCATTCGTGCGCAAGTACAGACTCCTTATTTTATCTGACAAATACAGTTTGTCACATTTCGCCGCTACTTCGCCGCGCGGATGGACGGTCGTTGAGTGGGCTACGTTAATATGATAAGCGAGCTGACAGAAAGTAACAAATGATATTTGTCAGATAAAATAATTACCGTATATAAGTTGTGAATCGTGATGGAATAGCGGAATTGCTACAGTAACCTTTGGCCATTACGCCGCCTCATGTCCGCGGTGCAGAATACTTCTGATCGAAGGCTGAGATGTGATGTCCATACCTGCAGCCCAGTGGACGTAACGGTACCTTGGTTACTTATGAAGTGTCGAGACCTTTGTAACAGAGAAGCAGCCCTATTAAAACAACAAAAACAATACTACTGAACAAACTTACCTTAGTCCTGTGTTTAATAAAGTGATACTCAGGGACTGTGTTGTAATTATTCGATGCTGCAGCCTACTAGTGACCGACGTAATTTAGTGTTCACACGAACCCAAGATTACATGTACGGCCAATAGCTGTTACGAAACCAAATTGTTACAAATGTCGCCCAATGAAAAACTGAATCTAAGTGATTATCTCAGAAAAATATTACACGCCCTACACTTGTATTCGGTAGGCAATCGGTAGACCGTGTCACCGACTATCGTCACGGTCCCGCTGTTCTCCTCAGTACCCGCAAGTGAATTCTGGAACAGTACGCCTGCTCAAAATGTGTCACGACTGCCACATCAAACACTCATTCCTAATCACCATTCATGATCACCTTCCTATCTCATTGGACGTTAAAACTGATTAAAGGCTGAAAATACAGACGAAGCACACACAGAGTTCCTTACATTTGCCATCTTAATTTTTGTTAATCTACAGGGTTCAGAAACCTATCTCTGATCACTATTCAGCTCCAAAATTGGAACCGTATTTTCAATGGCCTTTAAGACTGTGCGCTGAATGTCCTATGCGCCGTAAGTGATCGCAGTTACAGAAATTGCGACCGTCTGACAGGGGGAGTCTCGGTGTCTTTGATCGTGGCATTCTGTTATAAAGAGTAGCTCTACATCATTATCTTATAACACGACGGTACCTGCACAGGACAGTCCGTCATACACGTCGATATTAGCTACGTAGCAACTGGTCACGTGCAGTGCAACCCACATCCCTGTCGTCAGAAAGCAGTCTGAGTATGTGGGTCAATCGATAACTCGAAAGACTTCGTTAGAAACTTATTTTATTTCTCAAATGATTTGTGTTCCAAAAATAACCGGCTAACCTCTTACGTCACAGGACAAGGTTTATGAATATTACACCGCGCCTTGTACCACGAAGTGTCTGACGGATTGTTCGCAACGCCGTGGTTCCCGTGAGACTTCACATATTTCGTGTCTTCGTGAGACACAACTACGGGTACAATGTGCTCAAAACCGGCTCTGCCTCTTCCATATTGATTTTCCGTTGTTCTGAAACTGTATCAGTTTTATTAAACTTCACTACGGCTACAGAAATTCTTCAATACTAAATTCTGAGGCTAATTAACAACACACATGAGCCCCCAGTTCTGGGCCTTAGAGTTACACCGGATGTATCTTCTCTTCTCTTCTAAGCCCGTTAACAAATTACAGTTATATTCTGCGTGAAAGATCATTACCAAACACGGTTGTTAAATTAATATTTCGGAACCACCAGTCAACTAGGGCTCGTATTTTACCTGACGACCCCAGTAAATGTTTACTTTTCATTTACATCTACCAAACCAAGAAAAATTCGCTTGACAGGTACACATCTTACCGACATAAACATTTTACGCTGGGCAGGAAAATATACTCACTGGGTACACTGCATTCCATTCACTTACTGTGGATCCAACAGTTTCGGCCTAAATGGTCATTATCAAGGATCACAACAGAACTATTATAGGCTTGCAAGACCATTACATGTTAAAAGTTTAAATGTAAATATACCTTTTACACTATGTTTACATTTAGAATTGTAACACGTAATGGCATTGAAAGCTTCAAGCAGTTTCGGTGTGATCCCTGATGATGGCCATTTAGACCGAAACATGTTGGGTCGGCAGTAAATAAATGGAAAATGGTGTACCCCGATGATATAGGCCTACTGAAGTACGAGGTACTAATGTGTTACCCAATTTCTTTTATGGCGAGGACACTGTTAAAGACGATTTATTTGAGCTAAGTTATTTCATATCTAATTTTCGGATTGTTGTTTTCTTTCCAGCTTCATATTCTCTTTCACTTTCCTTTTTTTCCCCCTTCCTTTTCGTTTTCCGTGCCTACCAATTTATACAGTGACGGGTTTACAACGCATTATTTTCTGGAAGCCTACAGTGCAGAGGACAGCCACTGTCTGCGACAACTTGTCTTTGTTGAACGCAGTGTTACACTTAGTCTGTGGTCTGAGTACGCGATCGATCACACGCAGGAAACGGCTCAAAGCCAGGGGAGTGTCTTGAACTCTTGCCACGCCGCCGAGTTTGTCTTATTTATAGTCTTATCGACCGTGCTTCTGTCTGCAGAGGGTTCCTTACCTTCGCTGAGATCCAAAACAAATGGCCGCTGAGGCTGCAATCCATACAATCTTAAAACTGCAATTTTTAAAATGGCGCTGGTGAAACACATTACGTAAACCTAGTTTCGGTTACTGTGTTTAAAAGGAGAAAGAAATATCTTATTTTCAAATGGCCAGGCCTGAGGTCAAGACGTGTTGGAATACGGAATCCTCTAAGATTAAAACAAAATATTCGCACTTAAAGGAACTCAATTAGGGGAAGCTGAATCCGTGTCTTACACTTGTAAACATTAAGCGTAACGCAGTCCTTTCAAAAGGATCACTTGAACAAGAAATAATAATTTTCCTCCAAACGAAAGATATAGAAGGAGGCCTCTGCATTTCGTAAATTAACTGTTTTTTTTTTTACTGTAATGTGGGAAATTATGACAGTATAATGCAACAGCCTGGCTCTGGAACCTTCTCCCACTTATCGTATAAAATAACTTCCTCTTCTGCTGACCCAGGAAAAGAAAGGTGTATTTCACCTGTCTGAACATCATGAGCCGGACGATACTGCGAGTCCCCTTTCACCTCAAGGGTTGAATAATGTGTGGAAAAGTAAGCAGAGTAATTGAACGCCTTGGCATGAACAACTGACAACCATCAGGCAGGACATGTATTAGGCTATCTCTAAAGCAAAGATAAACATTAAATTCCTCGACATTGATTGTCCTTTGTACCACGTATTCCCCAAGCAGACAAAAAATTGTGAACTATATAGCAGTCACTACGTTCCCTCTAATTACGGAACTGCAGCTGGAAACGTCCGTGGCTTATGTCCCGGCTTCAGATAATTAAGACCCTATATTCTACTTTTGTCTAATTCGTATCGGTCTTCTGAGTAGCTATAAACATATAGTCAGTATAACAGTAGACAGGAGACCGCTATGTTTGTCTTCCACTGTGTCATGTCGGTGTCACACATTAGCAGGAAAATTTAACAGTTTTAAAATGCATACGTCAGTTTTACCAAATCAGAGTTGAGACAGAACATTGGTAATAATTTTGATCACCCGCAATACTTGGGTATTCGTCGGCGCCTCTAGGTTTCTTTAAAAAAAATATATATATATATGAATGAATGAATATATATATATATATATTTATATATATACGTACAATTGTGGGTTCTCAAGCATGGCACTTGCTTCACTTCTGACTTCTGACGCCTAGAATTGTGAGGTGGCTCCTAGAGTTCTGGAAAATTTGTACACCCATGAAATGGGCCATTACCACCCATCCACATATTCACAGTTCGTTAACCAACATTTATGGACATCAGAATTGCTGATCGGTCAAGAAATGAAACACGTCTCACGCTCGACTCATTATTTGAAAAATACTGGAGCGCGTCACCGCCACCTGAAGCAACATTTCACTTGGCAGAGTAACGCCATGTCACTTGCAACGTTAGTTTTGAAGACAGCGCAAGCAAATTCGCGCCACTCTGCATCTCATTTCGGACTTATAAAAAGTAACAACTAAATTCAATGAAGTGTACAATATCTGCAAGACAGCCCTTAAAGAAATGAACTCAAAGTAAGATAGTGTTACGTAAATAGGACAACTTGACACCAGTCTAAGTCTCAGTTATAAATTATGTGTGTATAATGCTGTACATGTAAGTTGTAATGCTGCGAACTGCAACATACATACTGCTACCACAACAATTTTAATTTACAATATAAGTATTCTGTTACTCCATTTACTATATATTATACACAATTCACACAGCTATCTGAATGCAATCCCGTATCCCTGCAGAAGACAGCGTGACTACGACTGACACTAGTCGACACCTGGTTTAAGACACCTTAATCCTATCTTTTTATCCAACAGTACTGACTGCGCCCAACTTTTAAGAACAACAAACTCTATCACTGAAATCACAGAAGCTGTAATCGTATATGTTCTCTCAAAGTCATGTCTATTTAAGTCTAATATAGCGAAATAAGTGAAGCTGGCAAACTCTGTAAATAGGCTACCTACCTAAGTCACCCTCATTTAAGAGCAACCGCAAATAATCCGAAAATTCAGAACTGACTAAACGGTTAGAATTTGTCAAGTGTCTGACTCGAATCCTGGCTGCACATTGGTACCCAACTTAGCTCCGATCTTATCGTGGGACTCATGAGTTACGAATTGTACATTTACCAGCTGCCTTTAACATTTGTTCATGCAAATTTGAGAACGTGTGAAAGGCAGTCGGTACTCGTGCAGTTTATAGCATCTCGAGCTTGACCACCGGACACTTCATATCGCAGTCCCAGCACCACATTTTTCAAAAGAATGCGATGTTCTGGCTGACAAATAATCCTACCAAAAATACCGACAACACGTTCTAATAGCGTCCATACCTTTAAGGAAATGTCAAGTCTAGCCATTTGACACTTCTTAACGACCACACCTCGAGTCGGAAAATTATGCTTAACGCCAGCTCGTCAAAACAAGCATCTTGTGCCTGGCTAGCTGTTTGCAGCCAATCGAGTGTCGGACTCAGCACAAAGTGATCTAAGCTAAACAGTATTCAAGCTATGTCAGTATTTAAATAATGCTTTCGGTCAAAAAACTCAAAGAAATTGCATTTAGTGTCTTCCATCAGGCAAAGAATAGAATGTTATAGTTGACAAACTGACAGGTGCAATTCCTAATTGCCTAAGCAACACTATGAGGGCATTGAGGATGTGAAGACAGAGTTCCTGGTGCACGAGATGGTCAACAAGACGATCTAAATATTGGGGAGAACAGAAAAATACTGCCACTTCCAGAAATCGAACCGGTCATCTAGCCCTTTCTCAGTCGCTGAACAATCTCGGCTCCTTATTTATTCATTACGTCAAGCACCTGAATAACACGACCATCCTTTTTGTAGAACCATAAGTGGCCAACAAATTACCAATTATTTGGTAGACATTATAAGATTTGAAGCTTTTACGGCAACTGAACTTAATGAAACCTTTTAGGGCTATCAGTCTTACTATATTTGAATGGATGGAATTTCCATATGGAAATAACTACTCGCCCGAGATTACTTCAGTGCATGTCTTAAGTTACAGGCCAATCTGTAAGGACATAATATTTCGGCAGTTGGGTCTTCTCACATCTGCAAGTACCTAGTTTGCATTATAGCGACCGACTTTTAACTACGCTTATCTTATGATTAGTGGTAACGCCGTCTACATATCCTGTCAACCGAACTAAGATTATTATGTCCTTATGGGACAAAAACGATCTACTGCCTCTCACCGATACTGTCACGTGTTCTCGCCAGTGAATTCGTAAATAATAAGGTACGAGACGAACAGGAATTTAATAAACTACAAAGGCGCATACATTCTATACATCCGTCTGCCTCTCATTCGTACAGAACCAAGTAAATGAGCAGAATGACTGGAGCAAGGCACTTGTTCGCTGGAAATAAACATTTCCTTTGAACGCTGTTCACAGTATATGTAAAAAGAGATGTACAACGTTTCGGAAACTGTCTCTGTCACCATCTTCAGGTACAGCAGTTGATACTAGTCTTGTGACATTCATCAAATAAATTTCGTATTTATCAGTAGACAGGCAGTAGACAGACTCGGCCTCCGACAGACCGTAAGGTGAAAGGTAAAGTTGTCTCTGCGCCCACGAAGATGTATGGGAAGAAGAGGTATAACTCCACGCATTCTTAAGATCGGCACTAGATGAAAGCGACAATTGAGTTGGAAGACACTTATCACAAAGCTTCGGAACTATAAAGTTGATAAAGAAACGTTGAATAAAAATAAACACCAAAGTACTCGAATATGACGGCGTTTAACCAACAATGGCACGTGCACAACCTCCGAATATTGGTCGAACTGCTGCAGAGATGACTTGCTACCTTCCCCACGCACCACTGTACGGCGTCATAGACTACTTTGTATAACATAGGAAGGGGTCTGGATGACAACACAGACGACGGATAACCAAAAGTATGGGGTTCCCTTCTTTTGTTCCCTATTCGTATCGTTTTACACTACAACATAATTCCGCCACTGTTTACTGTGTAGGCCTAAAGTTTTGTTCTTCTTGAAAGAGAGAAATACTCGTCAGTGGCGTAGCTAGGTTTTTTGGCGCCCGGGGAGAGTAATCACAATGGCCGCTCCTAACAGAAGTTTAGAACATTAAAAAAATTAAATTATTTGTCTTTTATTTGGTTCAATAATTTAAAAGTTGGTTAGAATGAAAAAAAAATTTTCATTTAAGATATTAATTTTTCCGCCCATTCCACATGGCATTTATCTCAGAAGTACTTCATCTCATATCAATATTTGTTTCTAAACTTGACATTTTATTGTGTTAATATCACCCTCGTACAGCTCATAGGGCAAGTGCTCCCCTGGTACACTCGTGTGATCTGCAAATATTGTACATATACTCCTTTTTCGTGTGAATGTACCTACAATACCACAAAAGGGTGGTTCGTCGCAATGCGGCTGTAATGTGTTTGTGTTATGCAGAGCGAAGTGGAGCAGCCAAGAACGGGTGGGGGTTGGCGGTTCTGGTTCTCGACTGATCGATTTCCTCTTCTCTTCAGCAGCTCGGTGTAACCATGACAACACTCGGCTGCTGGCGGTTTTGGGAATGATGTCAGCAGCCAAAGGCAAGGGGCAAGGGCCTTACACGCTAATTACAGTACATGCCCGTCTATTAAGTTACGGTGAGGCGTTAAAGCTTAAAAGAAAACAAAGAAAAGAAGACAGCTTTGTAAGAAAGAGGAAGCCGGGTTCGTAGTCTGCCGTTTTCCTCAAATGGTATTGAATGAGATGGACAGATTCAAATAAAGGCCATTTATGGTCGTCGATGCCGCCTAATCTTTGAAACTGGTTTGTTCACAAGTTAATGAATGACACTATGACAACGGCAAAGGTTATTCAGCATCAAATATATGAATATATTCATATGCGGCGACCTAGAAGGACTGGAGGAAAAAGGTGGTAATGATTTATTTCGATGTACTGTTTCCGAATTCACGGAGTGGACCGAAAAAAACAACAAGCAACAGAATGGTGGGTGTGCCGAGGAAGACTCGCCATGTGTACCTACGGCTAACTAGTAACTGTCGACTCAACTAAATATTCGCAACTTTAAGGCCGTATCTTATTTCTGCGGTTGGCTGTAGGCTCCTAACGGCGAAAAACCGGGTTCCATCTGAAGGCAGTCAGTCTGCGACTTGCTTTGGACGAAGTGGCAACGAACAGGTTTTCCTCCGAGAACTAGGTCTGTCGCTGCCATTCCCATTCCACCAGTGCTCCATGCTCATCTGTCATCAAGTTTCATGTCCTTATATTACGTAATAAACAACCCACATTAGCCTGCCTTTCAAGTGTGTTAAAAACTTGAATCTGCATTTTTTCAATAACCAACACTGATAATTTTACGTTTCGGCAGCAAATACGACGCATTTCTTCAACGCATGCACACCGGCTCTGGGGCCAATTCAGCCTCTTTTTTTGGGGGGAGGGGGTGAAGCGGCCGAGGTGTGAAGCAGACCATCTAGTGCCGAGGTTAGGAATGAGTGGAGCTATACCTACACTCTCCCATACGCCTTTGAGGCATGGATAGGGATAACTTGACTTTTTTACTTTCACTCACAACTTACACTACTTTAAATTAAAGTAACCGTTTAGAGCCCGGTGGTAACTACTTGTGCTGCTTACTGTAATTTTAAGAAAATTTCATTTTGCCACACAAAGTATTTATGTGTTTGGTTTAAATCAGGATAACCTTTTAAAGCCAAGTAGCAACAAGTACACCGTACATACTGCAGGATTCAGAAACTCTTACATTTTGCCACACAGTATTATTTATATGTTCAGTATGGTTCACACATAAATACCGATTATGTCCCCAAACAGCTTTAACAGATTCGTCTTTTTTGTGGACAAGGACTAAGTTTTTCTCATGTACTACTTAGACGAACATCGTAAACAGACAAACTTCTTCAAATAAGAGTACTATAAAAGATATTATACCGTCAAGAGTCCTAGGTTAGGGATAACTACTCAGCCGTGGATCCATGAAGGGTCGGATGCCATGCTGTAGGGATGGGCATAACCAGAAGTACCATTCTTGAAGTGTTCAATAAGTCTTTGCCTTTTGATGCCTTCTAATAAGGGGATGTCAGTTTTCGTCCACTTTCAGTCGAAGGCTTCAAATTCATATACCTTTTCTTCCACGGCTATTGTCAAGGGTGCCGATCCCAGAGGCCGCGCGCTCTAAGGCGTGGGTCTGCGGCCGCTCGCTTGCCGGGATTACGGGCTCGAATTCCGCCGGGAGCATGAATGTCTGTTTTTGTGAGTGTTGTGTGTTGTGTAGGTAGCGGTCTCTGCGACGGGCTGATCACTCGTCCAGAGGAGTCCTATCGAGTGTGGTGTGTCTGAGTGTGATCACTATGGGCTGTCGCGCCATGGAATAAAATATCCCCTTTAATTTAAACAATACCAAGGTGTCCTGGTATGTGATTGCGAAATCATAGTTGGTCATCTTGAATAACGTAACCTTTGTTTTCACCACTATCCACCAAAATGTGTAGCCAATTAGTTTCGATTAACATGTTACTTTTTTCTTTAGCCAATCAAGTTCGATTAATGTTTCTAACTGATCCCTGCTCTTACCTTCTCCGTTCACACTTTGTAGCTTTCATTGTTCTTATTCTGAGAGCGATATGCAGATAGGTAAGAGGATCAGATGGCTCTTCACTTGTTCATGCACTGTGTCGTCGGTGTTCTGACGTCACTACTTCATGCCCCGGTCTAGGCGCCAACGAGATCACTGCTATCTCGTAATATTTAACTGGATATTTTGTCAGCAGTAGTCTGAAGTTGACAACTAACGCCTGTGGGTCTTTTCACTCACACTTGTCAACATGCTTTTACCATCCTACCCCGACATAATTTATTCATAATTAAGTTAACAGAATATCAAAATATGATTTACGTAGAATTATAAAGTGTTAATTTGCCTGCTACAATGATTAACCAAAGACGCCACGTTGCTAAGGGAATGGTAGAAGACTTAATTTTAAAATATGAAAGAGAAGAAATTTATAGGTTAGAATTTGTTTCTAAACTTCGTTACAGATACAGAAAATAGAAGTACGAACAAACTGTGATAAAACGAATAATTAATCGCCTGATATAATTATGCTTAAATTAATAATTTCGTTAAAAGAAGGCAGAGTTCACTGATCATTTTTAAAGATACACTACTCGACCATATTATAATAAATTTTGTTCAAAATAATGTGAAATGAAATATGCCTTCTATTATTTAGGAACATCATAGCAGAGTTACTTCTTAAACATAACACCTGTCAGATGTCGCCATCAAGAGTGATGCACTGATGCACTCGGTTCAAAACATTTTCCATTACGCGAAGTAACATGGCCGGTGGGATGACATTGATTTCATCAGGAACTCTGTTTGAGGTTATATAAGTCTGCCGTTGTGCTTACAAAACTTTACAAGTAGTCCCACGAAAATAAATCACAAGCCGACAGATCGACCGAACGGGCTGGCCAAGAAATGTCGCCATGGCGGGAGATTATGCCATGTTCAAACATAGTTATAAAGGTGTTCATGGACTGCCGAGCAGTAAGTGCTGTTGCTCCATCTTGTTTCAACCAGAAGGTGGCAATGTCCATATCACGACGGCTAACTCTGGAAGCAAGAACTCACCACCATATGCACATACCGGTCAGATGTCACAGTAACCTCGTTACCAGTTTCATCCTCGGAAAAATAGGGACCAATGATACCGAACGCTAATATCCCAGACCGTACTGTTCCTCTGACTGTGAAGTGGTTTCACATGCAGTTCATTTGGATTAGCTGCACTCCTGTTTTGTTTATTCACACAACAAGGCAGTTCAAAGTGACTTCATCTGACATTACCACTTGACGAATGGCTCTGAATGTTCGCTCACTAAGGTAACAAATTGCTCACAAAATGCACTTCTTGAAGCAAACTCGCGGTCTGACAGTTCTCGCACAGTGTGTAATTGGTAGGGATGAAAAAGTAAACCACAATGAAGTATCCGTCGGAGCGATCTGCTCGATATGTTGAGGGCAACTGAATGTCTACGTGCTGGTCGTTTGGTGCTACGACCGATAGCGACTCGTGCTCTTTCAATGTTTTCCGGTGTTCGCACAGTTCTGACTCTGCCTTCAGGTTTGTTAAGTGTTGTAGAAGCCTTGGCTCGAAACTTCTGTACCCAGTTCTTGATAGTGTTGCTATCAGGAACCGTTCCATGTCTCCCAATGTTAAAATGTCGTCTGAATATTTGTTGCGTTAATATCACAGTTTTTTAAAAACGTCTCTACGGCGAACGCACGGTGTACAGCCGATCACTGATCCATGTTTACTAAATGGCGTCCCTAGCTGAAGTCGATAGCACAATTAGTTCAATCTCCTCTCCGGGGCCACCAGATTGCTACGTAAATCAAAATGATGCATGAATTCTGCCCCATTCTATATTTTAGTGCTTGTTGTAATTATACCTATTTATGAATTTCATTAAACTAAGGCTACACTGCTTGATAAAAAATTGTTATATTGTTTAGGTACTTTGGTTTAGTAAAGAATTTCTCATTAAATTATGTGAACTTTATTTCAAACAATCTTCTGCCACCCGAAACAAATGTCTTCCGCAACTGCCTTATTCTCATGCACGCGTTATGAGCCGTGGACGAAAAAGGATATTATACCTGTTGGTCGTGAACGGAAACGGATATGATTTTTTTCCTCCCGAATGGTAGGGGATTAATTGTGTACGAAAACTGACATGCCCTCTAATAAAAGCGTCGCAAATTTTTACGAGTTTTGTGAAGGATATTAAAGGATTTCATAGTGACGTGACCTATTTAACAAACTGTTCCAGAAATAAATCTGAATAATACCAGACAACCACTTTACTAAACTCGTCACGGAATAATACCAGCAATCTCTCGGAGTTAACTAACAACAGGGGTCTTAAAACCGTGGCCCGCCAGCTTGTGTTATGCGACCCGCAGCCACATATATAAATATATATATATATACACACACTATAAACACTACACATTAATCTAGGGAGTTAGGTAACCACTTATTGTGACGTTTACACGTTCAGCCCGCAAACCAGCCCATAGCAACGGTTGTGGCCTTTTGCCAAAAAAGGTTGGAGACTTTTGACTTACAACGGATATATCATTCTCACATCTAAGGCAACCAGAACGAGGAGCTTCATTTTGACAGACGTTCTGAAAATCAGTCAACAATAACAACTTATCTCAAATATTCACAGCACGGCACAACTGTGCTACTGACGTACATATTGATCCCGTCATAACAGAAAAGAGCCCAGAAGTCATTAAACCGCTCAGGACACTAAAACGCGGTACGCTACAAATGTCTTTATTACTTACAGAATTTACAAAAACTGCTGCAAATGATATCCTCCGCGTTCACAACTCACAACGCTTTGACACCGTCATACAAGTTGTCTGGCACACACTGTACATCCATTCCCGTTAATGCGACAGTGTTTTCTGTTAAGTGACTGTTTGGCCATTCTGTATTCAACTTTGCCATAAACATAATTTCATTACTCTCTGGAGACATTTCACAGGTCGTCCTGCATTAAATATTGACCGTTACCCTTTTAAAAGAATCGTAATTTAAAAAGTCAGTTACATGTATAATATCAAAACAGACAAACCTGTTCAGTGTTACTGATTTCATATCAATACTAGTAACCATTATGACTTCTTTAGGAATTACACGACAACTTAACAATGGCTTAAAAGAACAATAATATGGTGTTTTATGTCGTCTGCTGAAGACGAAACAGGATGCCTTATCCAACAGAATCCTCGGCTGAGTCACGGTTATGTTTGGTCTTTATTCAATGCACAAGGTCGAGTAACTGCGATGTGTGAAGTGCTACGAAAGGTGAGAGCCTTTCATGTGACTGACATGAAGGACGGCTTACGTAAAGAGGTGTACCTAAATCTAAGCCAGATTTTCTCGAATCAATTTCGGATACTGCGAGTTGTAATTACTTGAAGCCCGAACAGTTTATTCAGCGACGCACTGATTAACATATAATCTTCGTTCTTACCATCCTCACGTTGCGTACAGAGAACCCCCAGCTTACGCATTTTCAACTCACGCAATTTAAAAATTACGCAATTTTTAAAAAGTAAAAAACTGAAAACATTTTTTAAATGCGCGCCGAATTTTTCCTTGCGGGAATGAAAGAGCAATGAGACGAAGGTGGCGGAAGAATACTGCTGGGCAATAACACAGGTGGCGGGGCGGTCATACTGCGGCCAATCACATTCCAGTGTGTTGGAGTTCGGATTTCAATTGGACTCCCTTGAATATACATATACAGTTGACCACATGTGTACCCAATTCCGACTTGCGCCGCACCTTCCGGAAAGTAACTGTTGCGTTAAGTCGGGGAGTGTCTATTTGTCACACCATCACTGCCTGTCGTTTCGGCAAATTACAACTGTCACTTATTTGAAATACTAAGTTAACGTTTATGCACACTACGCACCAAATTGCCATTTATCCTCCCGAATTTCTGATGTAAAAATTCTTCGGCCAGACCTAACCATCTGACCACATGCATATACTGCAGCTACATGACCGATGGCACCACGCCCTTTACAGGACTGTTTTTTTTTTCTTTTTCTTTTTTTTTCTTTCAATCATACCCTCTCATTGTACGTCAACAGTGGGAGACGAAAAACCCTATGGCAGTGGCCATGACGCTTAAAATCTTAAACAAAAATGTTGGTCATAAATGTAATGAATTTGTTAGATATGATGACTAAAACCAACAAATGGACACAAGTTTATGAACAGGTATTATAAACGTAGTAATACCTCCTACATGTTTCGGCCACTCATGTGGCCATCCTCAGGGAGATGAATTACAAAGGATAGATACATTGAGATGTTACACAAGTTGTTGAACCAAAGCACACGTAAAGTATTAAATATTAAAATTACATGGTTTAAAATATGTATTAAAGTTTAAAATACGGATAAAAGTTTTTGTGATCAATTCTGGCTTGTAACAAATAATGGACTGAGTGCAGTGGGGTTGGCCGATACAATAACAACAACAATCCCCTGCTTGGATGGTGACATGCAAAGGCCTACTATCTACATACGTTATTTGTTACACACCAGAATTAATCACAAAAACGTTTATCCGTATTTTAAACTGTAATACGTATTTTAAATCATGCAATTTTAATACGTAATATTTCACATGTGTCGATCCCAGTGGCCGTGCGGTCTAAGGCGTGGGTCTTCGGCCGCTCGCTTACTAGGATCGTGGGTTCGAATCCCACCGGGGGCATGGATGTCTGTCTCTTGTGAGTGTTGTGTGTTGTCAGGTAGAGGTCTCTGCGACGAGCTGGTCCCTCGTCCAGAGGAGTCCTACCGACTGTGGTGTGTCTGATGTGTGTGATCATGAAACCTCGTCGAAACGAGGAGGCCCAGGCCCATATAGGGCTGTCGAGCCATAGGAAAAAAAAAATTCACATGTGCATTGGCTCACAAACTTTTGTTAACATCTCAATGTATTTATTCTTCGTAACGCACCTCCCTGCGGATGGCCACATTAGTGGCCGAAACATGTAGGAGGTATTACTACGTTTATAATATATTTTCATAAACTTGTGTGCAGTTGTTGGCTTTAGTCACCACATCTAACTGTTTAATGCACGGTTATGGATCATTTAAAATTAAGTAATAAAACATTTCTTTTGTGGGGTATTTTAAAATGGTAGGATATGTTTAGAAAATTTTGCCAATTTCTTTAACACACAAAATGAGAAGTATCAATAGTTTATTAACGTATGGAACGATCTAGGACCCCCCCATTTCTTCACGTGAATCAGACGAGAGGAGCGTGAAATAAAGCTCCAATCCGTCCAATTACGAGGTCGTGAATTTGTGGAACTTTTTATCCCCACGTATGATTATGATTATCTTTACAAGAGACTAACAGCAAACCGAAGTTCAAGTATTGCGTACACACTTCTTGCTTTCGTGGAATACGATAACTGTCCAACATCATTACGGCTTATCATAGTTCAAATCTACATTTGTCAACTTCGCACGATCCATCCTACAACCCGCAGATAGCATGCACTCCATGCTGTCATGTTTATGCAGCGCCATTGCCAGGATTGCGCGAACAAGGAAAACTTTAGACGAAGCCTTTTCACGGTAACACTTCTCACACCTGTTTGTAAACGCAACCACAAACAGATATATCATTCCTCAGAAACGGGCTTGTCTGCCACCATACTGAACGGAAAGCAGCCCGATAAGATATGAGCACATTATTATTTTTATTGCGTAAAGTCCTTTAAGTTGAGGTGCTTGTGTTTCGTAAACATATACACCCAGCAACCCGCACATTTCTTAATTCACATTCTCTATAGCTTCCAAGCATATCGTGTCTGTTTACAACTGAGGGCTTGATAACATGTCCTTTACTTTACTTACCAAAGTCCACAAAAACAGGTACGTCGCTGACTAAAACTATTTGTGTGGGACCGTGCCATGGCTCAAGTGGTTAGTCGCCAGCCTCTCACCGCGGAGGCCCGGGTTCGATCCCGGGTCTGTCCATGTGGGATTTGTGGTGGACAAGTGGCACTGGGACAGGTTTCCCCCCGAGTATTCGGTTTTACCCTGTCAATTTCATTCCACCGATGCTCAGTTACAAGGATAAACGAAAAAACTATCATCTTCATCACACGGTTGCACAATAAGCCTCAAGGCTGCGGTGCGTCCGTAGCATCAGCTGCGGGGCCCTTCACAAGAAAAACCTATTTGTGTATTCAAGAATTCTTAGCAAGAGTGTTCCTCTTACTCATTTAAAACTCAACTGACTATACCTGCTACAGCTCAATGTTGCCGTTTATTTTCTATCTCGAAAAATGTACCGGTATGTAATTTGTAACTATTGCAGCCGGCTGAACGAATGCACAACGTTCGAGTACAGTATGACCGGAGTACAGTTGAACTGAACAAATATCGTACAACTGCACACACCACGAGCATTTTATTGCTCACCATTCTGTTTCAGGGACAGCGGAAACTTTAAATGTGTAAGACAAATGGCTTCAGAACAAAAGTATGAAGTAGAGCGAATCATTTTGTTTCAGAACATGAAAGTCCGGCATCGCGAACAGCAAAATCTTCACTGGACCAGCTTCATGCTCCGACCACTTTACCCTCAATATCCTATTAAACTAAATAGGGTGCTTGGGGGGACCCAGAGCCGATTTGGACGCTTTGGAGAAGAGAACAATCCCTTGGTCCTATAGGACGTCGAAACGAGATTCCTCTGTTGTTAGGCCCGTAGCCTAAGAAAGTGGCTATCTAAATGCCCTAGTGAGCTTCAGGCCACTGGTATTAAAGTTATGGCCTGTTTGTTGCTGGGTTCGAAGCTAGGTATATACAAATATTTATAATTATTTACTAACTTGTGGTCAAGGAAGACGTGTTGAGCTCAATGAGGTATGTGCCGTAAAACATATTTACTACGATTCAAGATACACACACACACACATACACAGACCTTACTGACTTGAATACATAGATGTATTCATGACAAGGGCACACTCTCGTTTCACTGCAAATGGACGCGTGTTTATGTGATGAACAAATACGACCGAAGGGCAACGCGCCTGACAACTTGCTGATCACGAACGAGTGTATTCTCAGGTGTGTTTTGTTTGGTTAAACTTCGTAATCATGACATGCCAAACAACTTCCTGCGGTCATCAGAAGCCCGAAAGGCAGAGCAGACATTCCAGTTTATGTAAAAGAGACAATGTATAGGTCGGAAATAGCTGTTAAGCTATTGTTACGGATTGGAGAACGTCAGAAACTGGAGGAACGAAAAAAAAAGTACCAGCTCCACGGGACCCTCAAAATTCTTAAATACATACCGGAAAAAGGAAAAAACACAGAATGTCCATATAGAACAGCCATTCTCAAAATTTTTGCCACGACCCAAAATCGTAGACCACAGTGGCCTTGCGACCCCAACAGTAACAGCACCTGCTCAGCACCCCATTTAAGTCACTGCGTTCGTATGATTATTTGGGATTTCACTACCCAATAGAAGCATTCCGCGACCCAATTTTGGGTCGCAACCCTGAGGTTGGGAATCCCTAACATAAAAGGTGATGCAACAGTAGTTTGCTGAGCCGGAAAAGATGACGACGACTGATTTCAACTTATTTAGTGACGATGTTTCTGTTGCAGATGTTATGTACCGGAGAATGAAATGGGAAGACGATCATGAATAAGATAATTTAAGGGTTTGGAAGGAGTCAGTCGTGGCCTATTTCGAAGTATGCCAAAAATCCAGGAATTTCCTAGAGAGATTGAGGAAACTCAACGAAAACTCATTTAAACAGCTGGTAGTTCAACTCAGATTCAAACGGACCGCCTTCAGAATACAAGTCCAAGGCGGTAGTTCAGCCCTGTGAGATTCGGCCATGTATGCTGCACAATCTTTCCATGAATTATAACTATAATCCACTCAAATCTTGCAGACATTGCTTCTCCTTAGTTGCTTGGAAGGAACAAGGAACCCAAAATATGTAAATTGGCCTACTTGCATGATATGAAACTTGTGTTATTTAGCCTCTATTTAAATTTGAGTGACAATGAGAGTACGGGGAGGTTCGGAGAAAATTACGTAACCAATGGCTTCATAATTTTTATTCTTAACCAAATTAGGGCCATTAAATCAAGGAAGATGAGATGGCAAGGGCATGTGGCACTCATAGTAGATATGGGAAATACAAACACAATTTTATTTAGTAAGTATGAATGGAACACATCACACAGAAGGCGTAGGATTAGATCAGAGGATACTATTAAAACGGATCTTACACAGTATAAATAAGATATTATATGGACTGAGTTCATTTGGCTGAAGACAGAAACCAGTGGCGAGATCTTGTGAAGGTTTTAATGAAAATTGAGGTTCCTAATGATAATAGTGAAAGGAGGCCACATTTTAACCACTCACGCTTTTGTCACAAGGCTTCTTGTATAACGTTAGGGATAAAAGGAAATTAAATAGAACGTGAGGAAGAATAGGTTGTCAGCAGTTGTTCCGTGAAACTGCTTTTAGTATTTACCTGCATAGAGGAACACAATGCCTCCATCAGGACAGCCAGCTCAGCCTTGAACGTGAATTACAAAGACCAGCGTTCGTTAACAAGTATGTTATGGCCCCTACAAAAAAAATATTCCGTCACTTATCAGTTGGGACTGTGCAAACGAATGAAATAAAGCCAACGTAATTCAACAATGCGAAACAATAAACTGATATTACATTTTAGGAATCAATCCTCGCAATTATGTGTGCAGCATCTACGGTACTACGATTTAAACATTCCCATTTAATCCAGCTCCCAGCCGGTATCCTGGCTACTAACGGCTAAATATCAGACATACCATGCCAACCTCTTATCCTGTCCCAATCATTATCAGTGAAACATCCTTAATGATCCAAAAACGCATCCAAATGGAAGTGTGACCCACTATGCAACATATATCTTTTGCTGTAAAGGTATATTTAATAGCACATAGTTCGACTACAATTTGAAAGAGGAAGCACTAGATCGAACTCTGTGGAGAACTCGCTTTTGAAGAGGTTTTGAACAGACTACGCAATTAATCAATGTATTTGTAGATTGTTACAACTGCCAAACAGTAATATATAGTAACTGTAAATCTATTCTAATTTTTAAAAAGACGAAGCGAGAAATAAGACATCGAGATACGAAATTTACTCCGAAGTAAATTATGTTTTCCGAGAGGTACGTATCTAAAGTACGTGTGGCACTTTGTTAGAAATTTTAACAATAAAACGTTGGACGATTTGTTGCAACGTGTCCAAAATGACCTTAAAGTCTTTTCTAGCCGCTTTTTAGCATGCAGATGTAAGCCTACATCTCAATGCTAATGTCTTTATCTACGCACGACGCAATTATGCTCATAAACACTACGTACTTCATTACAAGCGGATATAAAGTGCCACGCGAGATGCAACATGTATTCGCGCAGAACGCCAGGTTCTGCACCGCTAATACCAAACGCCACCATTCAACTCGATCCACATATTACATCCACACATTCTGCTTCCCTAAAGCACACCTTAATAATATCTTCCCATCCCTTCCCCCGCCTTCCAAGTCCTCGCCGATTATTCTGCTTCTCCATTAAAATTCGGTATTAAATTCTTTTTTCCTTGATCCGAGGTACATTCTCAGCGTTCCAGCGTTTCGCAACCTCCTTGATTTTACTGGTGTGGTAACATTAGATGACTACAAAATATGAAGTTCTTCGTTACGTCATACATAAAATTTCCCACTTGCTCCATTCCTCTTATGACAACTGTTTGTCCGAGCACTTTCTGTTCACTGACGTGTACTCTACACATTCTTCGGCCCAGTTTGTTGCCGGATTCTCATCGCAGAGGTCCTGGTTAAAGTCCAAGGTACTTCATATGAGATTAGGGTAAACAAAGTAGCACTGAGGTAGGTTATTCTGTGAGCACTTTGGATTTCCCCTGTCAGTTATCATTTTACCAATGTCCCACGTTCATCAGTCATCAGGGGCTGATACAACAGGCTCATTTTGGGCAGCGCGTTTTAGCTCGATAATTTTAAGTCCTTGTTAATCTTTCAAACTCAACTGGATGCAAATCAAGAAGGTATACTATCGTCGCCATTTAAGTTGTCGTAAGAAGCATGATGACTCTCAGTCTGTAATGAATATACAGGGCATACACAAAAGAATGGTGCGGTATCAAAAGTGAATAAATTTGATACCGCGCCATTCGTTTGTGTATGCCCTGTAAAATACATATTGAGAAAACGTAATTGCCTGTATTAATTCGGGTCATCGATTTTATTTCGAAGCAACTGACAACGCAGCATCAGATTAACAGCAGGTGACAACAATTTGTTTCTTGGATTCCGGCCTTCTTGAATATGACGGCGCGTCGCTGGGTAAGCGGTTCCTGGAGTTGCTTAGGAACGCGTCGTCTCCATCTTCATGGACTTTGAACCCTTGAACAAGAAGGCAACACACTGCCTTAAAACATCGGGAACCACTTATCCAGCGACGCGGCGTCACATCCAAGAAGAACAGAAGTCACGATTACACCGTTGTGAAAAACTCAATACTCGCAGTTTGTTTCTTGTCCTTCCGAAACCTACTTCACCCGAACGCGAAGATCAGAGTCTGTAAACGGCAAAGTTTAAGCACAACTCGTGCCTCTTTGTGCCTGTGGCCATTCGCATTACTAGTAAATCTCGTTCTGTGCTCGCTGTTGCTTGAAAAAAATAAGTAAAACTTTAAATTTTATTTCTTTCAGCCTGTATTGAAATATGAAAGTATGTATACCAAAGATCAGAGTTTATATTTATACATTTATTTACAGAAGGTGTAGCATTAAAAGACCATTTACTGTATGATTATTTAATGAATGTCCCAAAAAAGCAATTTAAGGGCACGATTTTAACTCGAATGAGATGGTAGGATTGTAACATACTTGTCAGACGGTAATAGACTACAACATAAACAATAACGGCATTACAGTATTTCAATTACTGTCCTCACTTCGACTGAAACCTACGAAAACGAGGAAAAATGTCAGACTAGCAACGCCCAGCCAGAATTCCAAATACAAACATCTGGAATAGAACGACGCAAGTGACAATGAAGATAACTGACAATGATGATGATGATTCTGATAATTATCTGCAGTAGCCTGCTCTTTGGAGTCCGAGGGAATTTCTATAGAGGCTAATGTTTTAAGATCGCATCTGTTGCACGATGAAGTAATTTTAAAACTCGTTTATCGACACTATCAAGAGAGGGGTGTGCATTTAGAACCTGTTACTGGCTCCCCTGTTGTCGTCGACATCCATACAGAACGTGTAAAGATGAATAGTGCATTTAAACAGATGAACAGCACAAAAAACACGGCTGGACTGACCGACCATTCACCTCATTCACACAGTGAAAAAGAGGATAGAACGAGAGGAATACTCCACCGACACTATGTCTGTGTTCGAGACGCCCAGGTTTGGTCTTCTCATGCCTGCTCTACTTAATCCGTTTTAATTCACTATTATTTCTTCTCTGATTCCTATGAGTGTCTATGTGAACGTTATCATTTTCGAGACCCCAAAATTAGTGTCATGGCAACTGAACAGTGTTGTGTCATTAAATGCCCAGTGCCTTTCAAAACGTGAGGCGAGTTGCATGACAATACCTGATTTTAACGCTATGTGTAGAGAATTTGTAAATTCGCAATCTCAAACCACTGTAACGTGGAAATTAATTTTATATTTACCATCCCTAAATTTTAAGGCACTGCGCTACAAGCCGGAAGAAGCGGGTTCGATTCTCGATGGTGTCCTTGGAATTTTTCATTGACATAATCCCTCCGAAACTAGTAAAGTGCTATATTTGGAGCATAGCTTTGTATGGTGCTGAAACGTGGACACTTCGGAAAATAGATCAGAAATACCTGGAAAGTTTTGAAATGTGGTGCTGGAGAAGAATGGAGAAGATCAGTTGGACCGATCGTGTGAGGAATGCAGAAATATTACACAGAGTCAAGGAGAAGAGGAATATCCTGCATACAATTAAAAGAAGAAAGGCTAACTGGATTGGTCACATCTTGCGTAGAAACTGCCTTCTAAAACACATGATTGAAGGAAGGATAGAAATGACAGGAAGATGAGGAAGAAGGCGTAAGCAGCTACTGGATGACCTTAAGGAAAAGAGAAGATACTGGAAATTGAAAGAGGAAGCACTAGATCGCACCCTGTGGCGAACTCGCTTTGGAAGAGGCTGCGGACCTGTCGTAAGACAGACCACAGAATGAATGAATGAATGAATGAATGATAATGTCTTCGGCCGCACTATGGCCCTGGGGTCGACTCAGCCTCTAACAGAACTGGGTACCAGGAATATTTCCTGGGGGTAAAGGCGGCCGGTGCGTAGGGCTGACAACCTTACCACCTTCATGTGCCGACTGTCTTGAAATGTGGGAACCTCAACCTCCTGGAACCCCAAAGGCCTGTCCAGGCCTGTAATGGGATAGCTTTTTACCAACCCTAAATTACTGCAGTTATGAAACGAATTTACATATTTCAAGTGTCTTAGTTGAAACGACCTAAACAAAACAGCACGTCCAAGATTAAAGAGCAGTCGGAAGCACAACTGCAGCTTAGAAACTTGAGGTGCTTTAAAGGCATGTTCCCGAACACACAACAGATGCATAACCATCTGTTGCTCACTGAAGATAGTAAACACCACGGAGCCCCGCTCATGCCTCCACGTCAGCCTCAGGTCATTTATAGCTGGCAATACATTTCCGGTGGGTTTCCCAGCATTTCTAAGCAATGTTATCTTCACAGACACACGTACGAAGCAAGTTTAAAATTAATTTACACTCAAAACAACAATTAAAAGATGTTCTTTGTAGCGAATTTTCCAAACAGGTATTTGAACTACAATACAACTGCTACACAGTATCAGTTCTAATACACATTTCCAGACAGATGTACTTGCCACATAAAAATCCCGATAACATAAGACAGAAAGTCCTACTGGCTATGAGTTTGAACCAAATATTAACCCTTCAATGTCAATTGGTAAATATGTGTACCATTTGTTGTAAAATTACGGAATTTTCACTTTGCCCACACAGTGTATGTGTATGTTTCAGAACAAGGTGCGATTATTTCCCCACACATCGTTAACAAATGTCTTTACAATGGGACTCTGAGGTAGGAACTGAATTTTTTTACACGGTTTAGCAGAAAGTCAGTCTTTAAAGGTGACGTCCTTCTCTTATTACGATTTGGGCTGCTATATATTATCAAATGTACAGTTCTCTAATTTCTAAGCTATCCAAACGCTATACAGTGAGTTACGCTCCAGCGTCCTCATATCGACTGCGGAAAAAAAACAGCATCTCTATCGTTTATTTCTTATATATACAATACATTAAATACAGCGCAACTTCAGCAATATATCAAACGTTAAAAAGAAGAGAATCATTTACACTCTCGTATTTTCCTCTCCAAACAGTCTGGCAATTTAGTGGTGCACAAGAGTCCAAAACTTGACCACACGCATTATGCGTAGGGTATATCATACAGCCTACATATGAGTGATGGCAGAACTACGATCATTATTCGACGTAAGTACGTGATACCACGTGAAACTCACTGTCAAGTAGGTTATACGACCTGCACGTGATCCATAGTAAAATAACCTGCAGATGGATGGTCCTGATGACAGTGCGGCTGTGTGCTGTTCCGTTCAAAAGCATTCCGTATCATTTTTATACAGGATTCGAACAAACTCTCTGCAAAAGAAACCGATTCAGAGCAAATTATCGGACCTGATACGACAGTAAGGCAGTTATCCTTACAATCTGCTTCTATTAAAATACATTTTAAAACCACTTCCCGTTTCCCTTCTTAGTCCCCCAAGCGGTTCATGTGTCACAGATTCTCCGAACTTATCCATCTCCAACCCCTTTTTGTCAATGCATTCCTTGTCCTGGAATACTAAACACGCGGAATGGGTACAATCTGTGAACAGGAGAACGAGTTTATCTGGTATTTACGTACTCAAAGCTTTGAACGCGAGAGCAAAGCATCATGCTGCAGCCTTGACGCATTCAATTGTCAGACCTATTTCTGGTCTCTCGCATCCTAACATCACGAACAGAAATACGACACAACATTGAGCAACGTACTATTATGAGCATGGGAAATACGTCAAACTATAAAAATAACGTACCACTCTACAACAATATTGGTTTGCACAAACTTGAGTAATAAATCTATTATCGGAGGGGAAACATGTGAGCGTTCATGTGATCGTTGCAACACTGTGTTCCTTTAAATAAGAATGTTTACATATGTTTTCGGGGTCAGAACAAATAAAAGAAACAGAATACAGACACCACACATTCGCTGGCATCTGCAGTGTTATATAGATTGGAGAATGCCTCCCGTTGGACATGCCAGTTGGCAGGCTAATCCAGGGATGTCAACAATACTGCGAGGTCCGACACGACACTTTCATTAACTTATAATTCTTCAGACATATCATACGACCCATTATTAGCGTCAAGAGTTACAACAGGCGTATAGTTCTTGAAGTTCCTTTTTCGGGATCAGTGGTGTTTGAGGAACGTGTCTCTAATAAGCCCATAATTTGTAATTCGACTCTTTCACAGTGTTGTTGATGCACACTACAGTCTTCTAGGATATGACTGCAGTCTTCAAGCCCATACCTTATCTGACGAAGCTCGATAAAGAGGATAATGAATGCAATGACATACACATGCCTACCCATGCACTGTAGACCTACTTGCGCCTCTCAGTAACAGAAATATAATTATATTACTTCGAAAAGGTTGCAAAAGCTCTGCAAGCTGGGAACGTTTTGAAGAACCTGTTTAAACAATGAATCTACGGAGCTAAACTTTAAGTAAATTCACATTATTTTAACACACTGAATTACGCATCGTTTACAAACTTTCTGTACGTAATAGAGGCTCAATGTCCCTCCTATTTCCGTAATATGTTTTTCTATTAATTAGAACTACAATTCGTAGTAATGTTGTTTGATAATCAAATTATACACTCAGCAAACATCAAACGAACTTGCAGAACCCTTTAACTAGTTCTGGAACTTTCCCCTATCATTAACCACATGACGTTCACATCTGTGCTAATTGTAGTTTATGTCGATAGATTAGGTACCAGTACAAAGGCCAAAGTAAAATTATCACTTTACGTAATTATCACACCATGAGAGCACAGCACATGGGGAATAAGGATACAGCTTAGCCTCAACAGTAAATGGAGGCGAATGGTCAACTTCGCGCCCCAGTCGCTTGATCTGCACGGAAACAGGCGCCGGTATCCACTGAATAACAGTGGACCCGAGAGAAGGTCTGAAGCACCGGGACGAGGGGAAGAAACTCTCGCCCCTGCCACGAATCGAACACCGATTCCTCAGTCATTCAGCCCGTTGCCTAGTCACTATACCGACTGTGTCATTCTGGTTCCTGTTAGGTACCAGTTTCGATCGGATTTGAATGAATGCCACCTGCATGTCTCATATTCCTTTCTAAGGAATCATACTATGGACAACTTGCGCTTACATTTCGCTTCATCGTGTACATTATTACCGAATAACGGTTGGGGAAGTATGAGTACTTCTGTCATTGATAACATATTGCTTGTGTGATAAATCAAGGTACTAGCTGTGAGGTTATTCTCAGAAAAACAATCGTTTACCTCAACATTACGTTCTTTCGGCTAGGACGCAGCCTTCAAAATGTACTTCTTCGATTCTTCGGTCCTTCGAAACGTCGAGAACCACTTACCTAACGACACGCGACACAACCCACAAGATTCGAATTCTTTCTTTAAAATATTACAAATTGAGAAACATAATATGTTTGTAGAGAAGAAAAGTGTCAAAACTCAAAAAATGCAATTTATGAGTTCTGTACAGGAGTAGGCTGCTAAAACTGCCAAAAGCTATTTGTTTTAACAGGAAACGTGCCACAACTAATATCAGACTCTCAGCCGTGAAGAAGCGCTAGTGCCACTGTTCTTCCGGGCAGAATAATGACCATATGATTGGAGAACACTGTCACATATTCAGTTGCGTATTTTTGGAGTTGTGTCACTTTTCTTCCGGACTAACGATATAGGTATGTTTTGGACACCCCTGGCATTCAGGGAAAGGCTTACATAAACAGGATGCTAGGAGTATTTTTTGTACGTCGAATACACTTTCTCAACCATGGCATAGTCACATAGCGTTTGCAGTCGGCTAACTCATACATGACGTGCACATTCTCCAGCATACGTATGTTTGCTTCTTGCAATAGCTGACACATAATGCAAAAACAAGACAGCATGCATTGTCTGTGACAAAACACAAACAAAAAGAGATAACTAACAAGCAAAACTAAATTACAATACTGTACCCAGCATTAATAAAGTGTAGCTACTTTTTATCTGAGTCAGACGAAAATCTTGTTGGTGAATGTACTGCACACTACCTTGAATGAGGACAACCAAACAGCCGTTCGAGCCACGTCACCGGAACTTTCTGCCAGGCAAGTTGCAAAATCAAGGCGGTGTACGCTGCTACACGATGTGGTGTCTGTTTTTCGTATCAGCAAACCGACTGACGCTACGAAATACGAGAATATTCCACCCTCGTCTCATTGTTCGATTTACGTCTTTAATTTTTACATTCAGAAGCAGAGTTATATTAAAATTGTTGTGTCCTAAAATACAATGCAATAAATCTACAAAACAATACCGTGCAAATTATTCAATAACTTGGCATCGCGAGCTAATATTATATACCATCGAATGATGCGAGGAAGGGTGAGGTTTATAAAGAGTGACTCGATACGGAAATTTTCCCTAATGGCTCAAGGCCTATCCCGAGGTTCCATACACACTTTCGCCCATATCACCTTAAGAAAACCACGAAACAGAGGTGTTTCTCCGACAGCCGGAATCAATGTTATAACGGTAACTCAATTTTATGTCAATAACAACATGCCGTCATACAAATCACTAATGCTGACGCAAATCTACGGAAATTTGAAGAAATATTTCAGCTTAAACGTAAAACTTCCAACATTCAAGACTCGGTACAGTAAATTTAAACATCATTCAACCATCCACATTTTACTCCCAGAAAGAATGGATAATCCAAATAGAGTGAACGAAATGCATCACTTGCATGTCACGAGACATTTTATATTTTGGGAAAACTTACCGCAGCTTACTTCACAGACAACTTTGTTGAATACGGCATCAACTCTAAAACAGTGCTACGTGGACCCAACGTCTTATGTGTTTACTGTACAAAATAACCTGTGAAATGCTCAGTGCTTAAAACCTATTAAAGCTCAGGTCCAATAACGACACGCCTAAGAGCCAAGCCACACAGACTAGACAAACCCGTCTAAAACGGAAGGAAGTTTAATGTTTATACGAAAATACAGTAACCTGGAACTGTATGAGTTATTACAGTATTATACCACTATACCCACAACTACTTTCAACTGGAACGTAGTACCTACAATAAACTTCATTCGGCCTTTAATATTGTACATTTTCCGTGTAACTGTCTTATACACATCAAGTTTATTCCCAACTAACTGCACAATTAATTTTTAAAGCTCCTACATATTTCGGCTGCAAATTGCGGCCATCCTCAGGGAGCCACAAGTGTTGAAGTCATGTACACTAACATGCATAAATATTTTACCACTTACATTTGACAATCTGTATAGCACGCTATACATGCAAGATGGTTGCAATTTGCAGTTGAAACATGTAGGAGCATTAAAAACCAATTGTGCAGTTTTTTTTTCTTTCCCCCTGTGGCTCAACAGCTCCTTTTCGGGTGCCTAGGCCTCCTCATTTCGAGGTTTCATGATCACACACATTAGACACACCACAGTCGGTAGGACTCCTCTGGACGAGGGACCAGCTCGTCGCAGAGACCTCTACCTGACAACACACAACACTCACAAGAGACAGACATCCATGCCCCCGGTGGAATTCGAACCCACGATCCTAGTAAGCGAGCGGCCGCAGACCCACGCCTGAGACCGCACGGCGACTGGGATCGGCAATTGTGCAGTTAGTTGGGAATAAACTTATGTATTTGTCCGGCCTGTTTATCTTATTTCTGCTGCTTCCCAACTGTCTGGAACATTTACAGTTAAAGCGCCCCCCCCCCCCCCACCCTCACCCACCTTACGCGGTAGCAAATCCATCAGCTCCTTTCTACCAGGCATGCCAACCACAGAAGAGAAGTGAGGGGAAAGGGGCATCGACGCGCGTGTTGAATTTTTAATATTTTCCCTCGTTCTATGTAACTGCAAGCACTGGGCACTGTACACAGGAAAACATCAATCAGGTTCAAGCTAATGGACCTCGTTTGTTTATTATTTACGGATACAGATTACTTGCAAGGACGCATGACGTTAACAGCGTTCACGTGTTTTTTCTAAGGAATGTACTTCAGCGTGTCGCAAAAAATTCTATGCTACTAGCGTCACAACCTGTGTTCTTGTACCTTCAATAAAAACTGAAACAAACTTACGTTAACACCATGCATAAACAAAGACCTTCCCATTTGTGTTCGTTTGTAGGTGATACAAAACACTTAGCCTACTTGCGAATGCTTTAACAGGCCCTGACATTACTAGGCAGCCTAACAAATTACATCATTACATCTAGTAGCTATTTAACGAAAATGTGCGTCACTGTCCGCTTCATATTCGATAGCACTCGAGCGTTTTCCGCCACACATTACACGCTAGCCAGGACAGCTCAATCGGTGAAGTGTCTGGCCACAGTACGAACGACAGACGTTCGATGACCAGGATATATGTCATCGCCATCGTGTCCAGACTGGCTCTAACCGGCCTCTTGGTACATCACAGGACGTTTCTCTGCGGTATAAGTGAGGCGGACCAATCGCCTCCGTCTAGGTCCAAGTCCACTTAGTCTCCGTAATGAGATTTTTAGAAACACTGAAACTTTACAATGTACTACTAGATATCGTTAAGGTAGTGGTAAGGGTCACCCCATAACATACCACAGGAGGCACGGAGGAGGAGCAGAGTTATTCTCTACTAATTCTTAACCTCGGCGCTAGATTGGGATCGCTGGTGAATACGCCCTGCCCGCATTACCTCCGGGAAAGAGCCCCAGTAGAGGAGGCTGGGTGGGCCCCAGGACCCGTCTGGACGGGTATGGAGAAGAGAAAATCTCTTAATCCCACTGGGGTTCGAAGCCCGTGAATACACACAGACATAATTTACAGCATAATGTGCTCCACATTCATCTTAATGTACACCTGTAATTAATGATTTAATCACATCGCCCAACAACATGTCTAAAGTATATTACTTACAGAACTTAGGAAGGTAATGTTTTTAATAAAATCTCGGTAAACACATTTCTAAAATAAAAATCGGCTTTGACATTTAAAATAATTTGCTTAGCCTGTTGCCTAAAGGAATACAGTATGAAGTGATAGCAAATACAAGTCTTTCGCATTAAATCGCTTCCGTATGCAGCCATGAGCTAAGAACTGCATCTTTTGTTCCTAGAGTCGAGGAAATGTGTTGGGAGAGGGAAGAAGGAAAAGAAATTCAAATCCCATACACCTTACTTTATAGGACTCACTGTTAAAAACTACACGCTGCATGTCTCCACTCACCACTCCATATAGTAGACACTTCAGTCGTCCGTCTTCATATGTTGTTACGTCCTTAGCAGTAGCAAGGATTTTTGGCATGGCCCTGATAGTTCAGACTATTACTAACCGTACATCGGGAGGGATTCGTATGCAAGCGATCGTGTCTGTTTCAAGCTATTGGGAGAGAGTGATACCTTGAACAATGTGTCTGGAATTCGAAACTATCTCTGGAATGCGAACCAGATTCATACTGGGGAGCTGTGCTGCATTTATTGTAAGTAACTGTAAGGCACGGACGTCTAAGCAGTGGATTAAATTATCACAAATTCATTTGTATGCGGTTCGTACGAATTTTTAATTGATGACGATGGTGAGCCCTGTACAGGCCTGGACAGGCCCTGAGGGCTCCGGGAGGTTGAGGCTCTTAGGATTTCTAGACAATCGGCATATGAAGGTGGCAAGGTTGTCAACCTTACGCACCGGCCGCCTTTACCCCCCAGGAAATATCCGCGGTACTCATTTCTGTTAGAGGCTGAGTCGACCCCGGTGCCACAGTGCGGCCGGAAGGATTAAACAATGAAAAATCTGAATAACTTTCTGGCTTGTAGCGCAGTGCCTCAACCAGCTGCGCCACCGCATACGATAACCATGGTAAACCTATTAAAAAATAAGGATATTTTAACAGTAACAGCAAGAGAGACAATGTACGACAACGTTACATTGCGGTGTGTTGTCGTATTAATTGTTGCCATGACGGAAAAACACGTTCCCTTTTTATTGTTGTTAGCGTAGATGTAGCTGCCAACAATATAAAAGTGTTCAGTGTTGGCATGTAAATGCAACAATGGCTTCCCTTTGCACTGTTGTTGCCGTACAAAATATTTCGGACTGCTGTTAACACTAAATATTAAATATTATGAGTGTGTTCCTGTATCCTTGCCTTAGTTATACGGCATGCAAATCGCATTTCTTATGCTCCGTAGTTTATTGTCCTCTGTGGCCTGTCTGGCTCTACGACACTTTTCCACATTATTTCATAACCGGCACGATTTTTGGGAAAAATTCATTGAACATAACACGCGCGTTTTGATTTTCTCCACAACTTTAGTCTGAAACATTTGTCATTCTAAGAATAATTCAGCGAGACATTATCACAATTTACACAGGTATTCATGTAAAGTTCCCGTTATACTTGTTAGATTTAATGAAAATTGAATTTTCTCGACAGATTTTCGAAAAATACTCAAATATAAAATTTTATGAAAATTCGTCCAGTGGGAGCCGACGTGTTTCATGCGGACAGTCAGACGGACTGACGGACAGACATGACGAAGGTAATAGTCCCTTTACGCAATTTTGCAAACGCGTCTAAAAACACCGGTTGCAGGCAAGGCCCTATTGTCTTACTAGTTCATGTATGCTAACCAATTATGTAAGGGAAGTTTTCGCTAAAAATATCGGGCCAGCCGCACCCCGAGGTAGGGCGGGTCGCATATTGGACGCCTTGCTCTAGAGCATGGATCTCAAACCCGTGGCCAGCCAGGTTGTATTATGCGGCCCGCGGCCACATTTGTAAATTGTGTATATATTATAAAAAATTTACAATAATTTAGGCAGTTAGGTATACCACTTACTGTTATTTTTCCACGTGCGGCCCGGGAACCAGTCCACAATAATGGGTGTGGCCCTTTGTCATATAAAGGTTGGAGACCCACGCTCTAAGGCAAAACATTCACGAACGAATAGACACTGATCAGGTTGGTATAGCTGGAACTTTATAAACTTGTACTCAAGAGGTACCCATTCCGAATACTGGCCACGTTACAGGCTGTCCTGTTCGATGACGTTCTTGGTTTTCCTCAGTCTCTCCAGATAGCTGGTGTAAGGGCGTAAAGTATCGAACACTCAAATAACATCTAATACATGGCAAATAGGCCCGCATGTCCAGAAAAAAACCGAGTCATGTATTAGTTAACAATAAAAATTAGTGTCGCTGATATAAATAACACAAGAAGTCACAAGATACATTTTTCATTGTGGGCAAAAACATATTCTACACGCCATCGCATTCAGCCCAGCGTCGGGACACATGCATCTCCTATATACTTGGTACTGTAGCAAAGTGGCAGGAACGCGGAGCTGCCCCCTACCCTCCATTAGACGCCGGGATTAAAAACGGAGCTATACCCTCACCCCCCCCCCCCCAAACGCCCTCATGGCGTGGAGCTGAACTACGAACATAAAGACACTTTTATATGTTGCGGCCTTCGCTTTTCTGCGATGTTTCGCAACGTATGTTGGTAGTCCACCGACGTTTCGGGACAGCCTATCTGTCCCGTTTTCAAGGGTTAGGTAGTCCCTGCTTGACATGTGTCGATAAGCAACTGCCAACATCCCAGACGAGCAAACGCCTCGACTACACCGCAGCGGAAGCCTGGAGTCTAGCATTAACGTTCTGCCTTTATTTCCCACGTAAACTGTGTTCAGTATTTGCTTCACGAGAAACCGTTTTTTCTGCGCGTGAAATAAAGCGGTGATAAAAATTATACTACCGGTCAGTTACGTGAACGTTTTATGGGTACATACACGAGTACAGTTCTGACCTTGCCAGTGTGCAAACCCACGCCACGCTGCTTGTTACGTCGTGGATAACCTGCAGGAAATATTTATGAACAACGATAAGCGAACTGTTTATGTGGCAAGGGCAAGGTACCATGTTACTCTGATAACAGCTGTGCGAACCTGTATTGCATTCTGACACACCGCACAACATTCCTTGTGTTAAAGGTAAAGGTAGGCCGATCCCAGGGGCCGAGCGGTCTAAGGCGTGGGTCTACGGCCGCTCGCATACTGAGATTGTGGGTTCGAATCCCGCCTAGGGCATGGATGTCTGTCTCTTGTGAGTGTTGTGTGTTGTCAGGTAGAGGTCTCTGCGACGAGCTGGTCCCTCGTCCAGAGGAGTCCTACCGAGTGTGGTGTGTCTAAAGTGTAATCGTGAAGCCTCGAAAAATGAGGCGGCCTAGGCCCCCAAGGGGCTGTCGAGCCATTGGAAAAAAAAGGTAAAGGTAAAGCATTCCCATTACAGGCCTGGACAGGCCCTTAGGGTTCTAGGAGTTTGAGGTTCCCAGATTTCTAGACAATCGGCACATTCCTTGCTTTAAGCACATCCCAAAGACACACAGCAAGTAATGAAACGGAACAAATAAAAATCGGAATTTGTACCTATCCGCTCTCTTCGCCATTTACACGTATTTACCATCGAAGAGACGCACACAGTCTCTCGCTACTCTTTGCCGTCAGCTCGACAAAGGTTCCGGTAGCTTTACCGCACACGAAGCCGCCTCCGGCGGGAATTCAGTGTCCATATTTCCCCTGCAGTTCAACTTACATCGACTTCAGACCTCCAACTTCTAAGCATTCTCACACTTTCTGAAAATGTTTCTGGACACACGACCGAGTTCTTGTCTGACCACCCATCTCCACGTACTGCCGACGTTAAGAATGAGTGAAGCTATACCTCCACTCCCCTCTGTACCTTCACGGCGACTATAGGGACTACTTTCTTTTACTTAAACACTCGCGCTATTTCCCTAATAAGAATACCGCATAGCATTTCTAAGGCCCTGGGATCAGTCACGTGTACTTACACCTAATAATACGAGTATGATTGACAAACCATGAAATCGATTAATTAAGTCAGTGGTTCCCAAAGTGTTCTCCGCGGATCCTAAGGGATTCGCGACCAATTCCCAGGAGATCCGTGGATACATTTCGGTAATGGCTACTTAGAAGTTTACTTACTTTTTTAATTAAAAGAATAATGTTTGTTAAAAATAATCGCAGAACTTCTTTAACTGGACATGTGTTTATTTCGTATGACCTTTAGAATATCTAATTAAGAAACCTCTTCTACCCACGAAGCGAGTTACAATCAGTTTAAGCAAGGCCAAATCATGCAATGCATTGTTACATATGCTACTGGTATGTATTCGTAGCCATATAAAATCAGTTCTGAGATATAAATTTTTAATTTTGGGTACCTATCATCCGGACACTACGTGAGCAAGAATGTGAGGATCCATGGTTATTTTTCGAAGCCAAAAGGGGTCCGCGAGCAGAAAAGTTGGGGAAACAATTAGGTATTTCAAATTTATATCTTATAACTGCCTAGCCCACACTTTATAAGAAAGAATGAGTAAGCAATACATAAAGATCAGAGAAGGAAACAAAGAAACATACTATCTTACTAGTTTACTCCACGGAGCAAGACCGTATTGAGATGTTAACACTTGCCCACAAGTCACGAAAGGTTTAGTTCACGGGAGCCCACAGTGGACCCTATAAATGAGGCAGATGATCACAGAACACATCTTCACACTCCAGTTCATTCAAACCCATTTCGATAATATATCCTCATTTACGCTTAGGTCTTCCTAGTGATCTTTTCAATTTTCGTTTTCCGACTAAACTTTTGCATGCATTGCTGACCTCTCACAAACGTGCTACACGCTCCGCCCATTTTATTGGTTTCTATTTTATTACCGTAATAATATTTTAACCTTTATGTTCCTAGGAGTGAGACGGGAGGACATACACACACGCCTCTGAAAGCTCTAGCATGTTCTGTGTGCTGTGCTGGCTGTAGGTCTACAGAAACTAGACAGGATTTTATAGATAGCTCATACTGCTTATGTGATTAACTCTTGAAAGCACAGCTGTAAATGTATCATTCACGTGCTTTAACCTTAAAAAGGTCTGACTTGTTCCCAAACAGTGTACTGATGTGTTTCGTACGTTTCCCATAATAAAGAGCGTTTATTTTCCTAAACAGCGATGATTCATTGTTTCTGTAACGCAGAATCAATGTTTTCCGTCAGATATAAATTGTTTCTAAAGCTTATTTAAACTTCAAGTTTCAAAGGGTTATATAATGGCTACTCATACACAACGTATTTCCTTCAGAACTCCTTTACTTATGTGTTAACACGTACATACGTGGGTCGTTCAAATTTAAACGAGAATTTAGTTCCCTTTTGAGCACATATCAACTTGTATGACCGTGCTTGCGCTGACAAGTTATGACATGTTTAAACTTGCAACCCGCAGTAGTCGGATCCCTCTCCGCCTCAACCTTCAGGTGCAATCAAGATGGCAGAACAAGAAGAACCCAGCAGTGTTGCGCAGCGTATAGTTATCAAAGGTCATTCCTTCTGAAATCTTTACCAGGCTTCAAGCACAGTTTGGAGATGAATGTTTGTCGCAGCCAGGGGTGTTCAGTTGGGCAAAATCATTTCGAGAAGGACGAGACCGTGTTGAAAATGAACGTCACGCTCGGAAACCAAGATCTTTTGTCAATCCAGAAAACGTTTTGAAAATTGGTGAACTTATTCGGGCTAATCGTCGCATAACTCTTCTTGAACTGTTACAGGAAGTAGGAATTAGTGTAGGGAGCGGTGAAGAAAGTTTGCACAACGAGTTGAGAGTCAGTAGAGTGAGCGCAAGGTGGGTCCCACGGGTCCTGTCACCGGAGCACAGGGAAAGACGTTTAGTGGCCGTTACTCAACTTTTGCAATGATACGAGAGAGAAGAAGCCGAATTTTTTGACTCAATTGTGACCTGTGATGAGACCGGGTCCACTGCTTCACTCCTGAATCAAAAAGAGCAAGCAAGCAGTGCAAACACCCATTCTCCACCCCCCAAAAAAGCGAAAGCAATTTTTTCAGAGGGGAAGACCATGACTGCTGTGTTCTGGGATTCAAAGGACTTTCTGACTGTTAAAAAAAACCATCAATGCGCAGTACTATTAAACTCTCCTGAATGAAAAAGTGAAGCCGGCAATTCGCTCAAAGCGAAGAAAAAGGCAGAATTCAGTTTTCTTCCTCCCAGACAACGCTCGTCCTCACACTGCAGCTTTAACGATGGCAACTCTACTGCAACTGAAGTGGGATGCCCTGCCTCATCCACCGTACAGTCCAGACTTAGCTCCATCTGATTATCATTTGTTTGGACCAATGAAGGGGGTGTGAGGAGGCAAGAGATTCCGGAATAATGATGAGGTCATTGCAGCTGTGCAAAGTTGGATGCACAAGCAACCGAAAACCTTCTTTGAAACTGGAATTAAGAAGCTTCCAGAACGCTGGCACAAGTGTATGGCAGTCAACTGGGACTACATTGGAAAGTAGTGTGTAATACTTTTCCATTTTATTGTGAATAAATTTTTTAGAAACGAATTCTCGTTTAAATTTGAACGACCTTAGTATGAAGCAATACCGGGTAACTGAGATTAATTTTTAAATATTCTGTAAAATGCCCGTGTAAACAGAATAAATAAGCAGGTATCTGAAAATATGTGGACTAACATTCGGATTAACTGTGACCAGATTAGTGAGGATTACTGTAATATTGAGGCGCGTTCGCGTAACCATTGTTGTCGTGGTAAAGCTGTAAGTATCAAATATTCTGAGTGCGTGTCTGTATTCTTGCTTAAGTTGTCCGACACGCAAATCGCATCTTTTCTGGGTGGTATTATATTGTCATATGTGGTCTGTCTGGCTCTACCATATTTTTCCACATTATCTCATAAAAGGCACGATTTTCGGAAAATAAAATTGAACATAAAAGGTTTGCTTTGACTTTGAAGAAGGCCAGAGAAAAGACGGGGAAAATAAAATTCGTGAAGTTCAAAAGGGCTAAAATATCTAACTTTTCACTTTTTCCACCGTAATTAATGGGAATCTTCCCCAACTGGTATTGTTGTACAGTCTATTTATGAACGCAATGCAGCTACAATATATTGAGTTCTGTGGGCGTTACAGACAAAGCGCGGACTTCGTAAATAAGCAGTCTTTATTGGCGTGGGAGTCCAATTGTATCAGAAAACGTGAGCATAAAATAACTCCAGTCATACCTTACCGGCATTGCCAAACACGAGTAGATCTGCGTCGGAGATTTTTACGAATACCACGATCATAAAACTATATTTAATACCGCACGCGTACACACATCACATCGTGTTACAGACGTCAGCAGTCTGGCATGTCACACATAGCTGAGCTATTCACTGTCATAACAGAGTTCAACAGCCACTAAGCAACTGATGTCCAAACAATTTGCACACAAATCAAATTGACCTGTACAGAGCAGGTTAACCGAACGGTAATGCGTCTGACATATTCGTTAAGTACCAGGTTGAAATCTCGCCTGGACAACCAGACGTATGATTCTGAAACATTACACAAAGCGTCTAATGATTTTGGTGGTTTACTTCCGTCCTTTCACGTGACACCTCCAATGTGGCCAAAACTGCGTCCTTGTAAATCCTTCCCTACGTATTATTTAGTCATCATCAGCTTTCAGACGAGTGGTCCATGTAGTGCCAACACACCGAGGTACCCGGTTCGAATCCTGGCCAAGTATCGCGGTTTTCATGGTTTCATTGAGACTTTCCGAGCAAATGCCATACTGTTCTTTCAAATAAGTAGCAAGTATTTCCACATCTCTTCCGATTTATCACTCATGCATACATTTCAACATCTGACGCTACGTACCTTAAGAGATAATGCAGCGCTGTAAAATCCAAATAACAACAAATGATCATTATCCCACCCCATTCAGCGCTACACAGCAACTGCTTATGAAAGAAGACCATTAAATATATAAAGTATCGATCAATCTCAATTACCTTGTGTGCGGCAAATCTGCCCTACTCTTCTCGAAAAGTTCTAAAACTATCACTATCAGTCAACCGTATTAGCATTCTGTGCTATAGACCTGTTCGTATTTATCAGTCTGTTAAACACACGACATACGACAACGTTAGAAACATGCAATTGTGCAGCAGGAATGTATCCAACTTACCCTTATATTACTATGGAAATTTTATTCGTATAAGTTTCATTACTTTATTTTTATACGTTTTAATGTAACTTTGTGTGTTTTAGGTTAAGCACAAATTCGAGTATTTTGGGGGTCATGATTAATTCCTGTCCCAGAAAAATGTCATGACAGTGTCTTAAACGAGATCCTTACACAGTATTAAGGGAGAAACAGATCAATGTAGCTAACATTCTTCGAAGGAACTTGGGTTAGCAATCTCGACAGAAATTAGCCAGGTCTCAACTGAACACAAAGTGGGTATGCTGAAAGAGTGACACCAACGTTGAATACACATGACGTCGTGGCGCGCCGCCGCAGTCGTCGCCGTCGTCATAATCATCCTATCATAATCACTATCAGCAGTACGTATGAGCTCGACCGCCTATATTTCTTCGTTCTGTAGGTTTACAACAGACCTCAGAAAAGCGAATTATTCTTTTCAGGCACTTCGTGTAAAAAGAAACAAGTATGAGGACTGAACACATGCCTAGGGGTTTTCTTATGCTTTTACAGGGGCCTTAAGAGGTATGCATATCGCAAACCGAAGAAATCGCGAACTGCGACTGCGAAATTATATTACGACATAAATATTGTAACCAATTACATTTCGACAACGCACAGAGTGCAAGAACAAATTATCTCCGAAATGACCTATAAAGAGGCTCCCAGCTAGGAAAAAGATTGGGAAGGAATATATGGAAAGGTAAACTTAACTTCTGAAGGTCGGAACGGATTCCAAGCACCGGAACCTGACGGGGAAGAAGAAACATATTTTAAACTATTTTCTTATGTCTCCACATACTTTTTGTTTTGTAAAGCATACCAGACCACATGTTTTACTGTATTTTATCTTCGACACTTCAGCATCCCCACCTTCTTTTTGTAAGAATCCAAGTTTTGTTCCATACGTTAATGTCGTAACGATGGCAGCGCCAATGTAGTCCAGAATGCGTTAGACCACGAACCGCCCTCACTTGGGATTGCGGGTTTGAATCCCACTCGCAGCATGAAGGTATATTCGTGCTCTTATGTGTTATGTAACTGGAGACCTTGCGATGGGCCGATTGCCAATTATGAGGTCGTACCAAATGTCCAAAACGAATTATTGTTTAAGATGTTAATTCTGAATTGAAACAAGTCAAGGGCCTAATCCACGACAGTTTTAGAAGTTTGGAACAACCATCTGGGCGTATAAATTGAACCATAAGGGTGACAACATACAAATTTAGTAAGATTACTACGATATTTATCGACAGCGTAAGCATTTTGGAAACAACTCCCACTCTTCGAATATGTGTAAGATCCATTACCCCAGCCGTGGTCCGTTAGCTCCCATCTATACAGTACCAGATTTAACTATCAAATACAACTTAACATACACTTTTATTTGCACTTAATTGCGCAATAACGTGCAAATAAAGTATATGTGCGAGTGCTGCAGGTATGCACATGAACGTAAAAACCCCAACTGGATTTTCATGAAATGTTACAGCCACTCCAAATAAGGCAATATGTTTCTTAGTTTATTTAATGTCTCTGTGTCAATTGAAGACTTTATTTAATGCCCAATGAGGAAGTGTAAGATGCTATAAATAGCAAAGTCGAAAGGATGTGGGAGGCACAGCTCGCTGTCTCTGATGCGTTGTCCTACATTTCTACTGGAGATACGAGTACATGAGCAGGTACCTACTGAATTCAAGCAGACCTCTCTACCAGCCTCTCTAATCGCGCACCAGTAATATGTGTCGTGACCATCTGTTTCATTGACCAGTAAGAAGTTTTATATATCACTGTCGCCATTACTTAAATCAGCATAAGAAACAGCCGTGAAATACGTAAAATACAACGTATCATGTGTTACTTAATTTGATGTGCCACACCTTTCGTGACAGAATTATGAAGTAAATTAGAGTACGTTCGAATTCTGTACTGGGAGTACTTAGAAAAGAACACGTTCAGATATACGAATGTATACAGAAGCCTTCAGGCCAAACTAATTCCGTAAGGCTACAGTTTATCACGTTGATTTTATGCATTCTGAAATACCACTAATGTATCACACAAATCAATTACGCTATCAAGACAGGGAACATTTAGGTGTAATGTATAGGTATTTCTTCAAAACAAGAATCAATGTTAAAGCCCGAGAAATAGGCCACCAGAGGTACTCATTCTGGACTCGTTGCGTCATCAAGAACTGAGACAGAGTCAGATGATGCATTTTTAACACAAGCTGTCGTGTAACATATGAAATGTTGTTCAACCCTTCTGTCGACCTGAAATTTCTAAACCGTTTATGGCAAGTAAACAAGCTTGTACGCAAGCGTCTTAGGACGCACCGCTAAACCATCCGGTAAAGGTCTTTCACCTCAAGAGGAGACATACCTCAGTGACGTTACATCACCACATCCGACGATTGAAATGTACTGCTCGTAAATATCGAATGCGTATTCTCTGCACCAAAAGAATGTCACACATTTCGTTCTAAATGTTTTCAGGTTATGCTGATTTGTCCTGTACGACAGGATTGTGGTTCGTTTCGTTCATAAACAGAGTGTATGTATCATGCGAGTTGGGCGTATTGAAACAGGTACGGAAATACATACACCACATACACTGCACCATCCACACTAACTGTTTAATTAAGCGCATGCTACAGGTATGTAAATTAATTAATTTGGCACTAATCCGGTGCATTACAGATCTTCACTTTTCGAATCACTCATGCGGTATAATTTCCACATTCTTATAGCCGTGTTTTACTGTTCAACTAGCATTTCGTCAAGAAGTTCTAAGTGATGTTTCGTATACATTCTCATAAGGAATTTAGATCTCTTTGCAGTCATTTGTAGGCAGCGAGTCGGTAGCTGCAACATCCACGTATACTGCTTTTTTATACTGCAATAAATCAGTGACTAGGCAATCTTAGAATTTCAGTGGAGGTCTCCCCTTCCTGTTCTAATCCTCTCCGCTGACAAAGTCACAGTCAAAACCGCCACCATGCTTTTAATCACACAGTAAATATCATTTAGACAAATTAAATTTAAATGATTATTGCGATATGCCTTCAATAAGATGTCATTCTGGTTGCGCGGCTTGAATCACATTTTCGAGCATTAAATTATTCTCGGACATGGTAACATTTAGCCACAAAACTGTGGAGAATGGACTGTGTTACTCACATCATCCACATAATGAACTTCATCGACAGAATACATCTTCTTGACATCGTCCGTGCCGTGAAGTCGGCCCATCCAGACGGCGAATTCTTCAGGCAGTCGAGGCATGAAGAGCAGCGCCTTGGCCGTAGATACCTGCACAACGCCATAGAAAGCCGGCTCCTTCACGCCGAACATCCACTGGAAGTACGGCTCCTGGAAAGATAAATGGAGAAAATACATCTCTGAATTCAAGGAATTATCAAACTGACGCGAACAGAGGTGGTCAGATTGATGCCAGTGACATGGACCTGGAACCAGCTTAATGTCCATGTTTGTCCTTAACAAAAGCGTAGCAAAATTACGAACAAGGCCTACTCACCAGTAGACCTAGAAATACGAAGGCGGTAATCGTGACCTGTTTTAAGACATCACCTCAGAAACCTACCTGAAACGATTCCTATCACAGAAGTTGGAAAATGTGGGCCCTACACACAGTACAATAATTCTGGTGCCTTCACTCTGTTATTGCGCCTAGATATTAAAAATACATTTCATTAAAGTATCTCGAAATCGTTAAAACTGACGGTAAAAGCGGAATGGAAAAAATATAGCCTTCACTTCTAAAAATTCCTGACGGTGTTTGAGGCAGTTTCTTCACAATATTATCGTGTCGTGTAGCTACTGTCCACTGTCTGAGGTACATATCATATAAACGGCGTTTCGGTAATTTGATCTACCCTCCTTTTCAGCTACTTGGTTTATCATTACGGACCTACGAAAAATTATTATTATTATTTAATATTAGTGGCGAATAAGATAAGAATCGAACCCGAGACTTTGAAATATTATGTTAGTACGCTAACCAGCGCTCTAATCTTTCAAGTTACAACTTAGCGTGTTTCATATGCTTTCATGCCCTAAATGTTGTAAGCAGAATTTCAACAAATTACGAATTAAGTAAAATTGAAGACGCAAATGTAGTCAATGTTCAGGCTGCCGACGTATCGTTTCAGTTTACGAGGAAAATATCTGCAACAAAGCTGGAGATGCTTTAAATGTTTACATCCTACAAAATCACAGAATTTGCGACAGATAACGCCAAAACGAACATCGACGAGACGACACCTAATGTATACAGCATTCAATCAAAAACAATTCATGAGCTAGAAGGTTATTCACGGTGAAGGTATAGACCAGTATTACTGTTCTTAACCCAGTGGCATACTTGTGACAGCTGCAACTCGTCCGTCTGTTCGGGTTACGTTTTGACGTAACCCGAAAGTTGCCGGCTGTGAAACATCACTGCATGCATTTAAAATAATTTCCCTACTTAACAACAGACACAGTAAACCCGTGCCGATGTTTTTAATAGTTCTGAAGTGTTCACTTTGAAATCGTTTATTTAATTTTACACAATTATTTGGAGCAGCGTGAATAGTAAGTAATACATTTAACGAATATTTTCATTTAGGAAACAAGAATGAAATTGAATTAATCGAGGTTGCAATTAACATCGTTAATAAGAGACGCTTACCTCGTAGTCAACAGTAGTCAGCAGCTTACCCTCAAACACAACTCATAATTATTATGCTCGGTAGCTCAGTCAGCTAGTAATCGGGCTAGTCAAAACCTGTACTCAAAAATGAGCAAGTCCTGCAGTTGAGTTTTTTGAGATGTAAAGTACGTAAAATTTATCTCCTCCACACCCGTCCAAACCGGCCCTGTGGCCCACCAGTCTCATGTACAACGCGTACCGAGGCTCTTTTCCGGGGATAAAGCGGCCTATGAGTGGCGTTGACGATCCACCTCATCTAGCGCCGAGGTTAGTGTGTAGAGCTTTGCCTGCATGGCATGTTATGGGGAGGCCTTTACCTTTACAATACGTAAAAAAGGTTCATTCTGCACAGTCCTGGTTACTGAGGGGTAGGGGCTGACCGTTAGTACAGTGTAGGCCTATATATTATCTAATTATACAGAACATATTTGGTTCCCGACAGAAACAGGAGATTTATCTCTTCTCCAAAGCATTTAGACCGGTTATGGGGCCCATCCAGCCTCCTACTCAATGGGACCGGGGGCTCTTTTCCCAGGGTTCAAGCGGCAGAAGTGTGAAGCTGACCACTCATCTCCATCTAGTGCCAAGGTTAAGAATACACGGACACAAACCTCCACTCCCCACACGCCTTCATGGCGTGCAAAAGGAGAAATTTAGTTTAGAGAACACACTCATATCCGACGCACTCGTTTTTCTACTCTGTTTCCTCCTTGGTTTATTGTCTCTCGTTACAGTCATACCTATATTATGCACGTTTCATATATTTTAATAAAGGTATCTGATAACAAATATACTAGTACGATTAGTACTGGTTTAAAAATTATTTATGCACTACCAGTTCAGCCATTTCTAGCATTTTAAATTATCCTTCCCTTCTGCAGTTCCACTGCAACCAGACAGACTTTGCATCTTTAAGTAGCCCACATGGGCCACAAAACGTGGGTTCTGTTTATATGTCAGGTAACTGGAAACCAGCAAGGTTTAAAAACTTCTCCAAGACCTAATCGCAAACCATAAATTCCTTCCCCTTTCGCTGTTACTTCTATTGAAAAAATATACACGTTGCGTACCTTCATTAAATGTATGACCTAGTTAAAATTCCTGTGTTTCAGCAGCCACCAGGATCTAAGGATCTTATTTATCCTTCCTGCACACTCCAGTCTCCATACTTCCATCAGGCGAATGGTGCTTGTACCCGCAATTTTTACTCGCCTCAGACCAATACACGAGTGGATTTCTCAGTCCACAGAAATCACTGTTCATGTTTGAAACTAACACGTTTCAACGGACGTACCAAATATTCCCATGGAACAGAGGCTCCTAGAGAAGCTAACAGTTGTTCAGCTAGTGAAGAATCTCGCCTGATTTTAAGACGGAGAGAACTGTTTTATTTAACGACGGTATCAATTGCTGATTATATGGCGTCGTTGGTAGATGAATGAAATAAGAGAATGGAACATTGATGGAATGATGCTGACAAGGAAGTACCGGAGCGAAACCTGCCCCAGTGCCACTTTCTCCACCACAAACACATTGATCGACCTAGAGTCGAACCCGCATTTTATGGACGACGAAGATTCGTTACCGTATTTACAAGAGCCACTCACTGGTCCATATCCGGAATCAGATAAATACAGTCCACATCTTCCAAACTTGTTTCTTTAAGATCCAGTAACCCACGTAATCAAGTGAGCAGGAAAGAGACCGTCATAAAGCAAAATAAGGCAGATAGCTTCCACTTATCGTAACCGTACTGGCTCATCTCTAGGCTGCACGGATCCTTAGCTTTGTCCTAATTCTTGTTGCAAAGCACTTTTTTATATGAATCAGTGGCACAGTCACGTTTATGAATGAGAGACGTGTTTCATTAATTTTGACGTCATGAAACTTAGAACACTACAGAAGAAAACAGCATCCGTTCAGCCTGTTCTTGCAACTATGAAGTTTGCATCAGAATTTATATAATCAGTCTCACATTGCTCAAGATCACGCGGGACTGTTTGTGTGACTAGATCGAACAAGAGCACACAGCATAAAAATGTTCACACAGAAAACACACTTGTAATGAAGTTATGGGTTTCAGTATACATCGACACATGCAAAATAGCATAATTATCATTTCCAGTTACAATATTGCTAAACATTTTAAAAGGAAGCGTTTAAGGCCGTTTGTAGATCACAATGCCAGACCATATTATGGTATTATTCCTGAGATAACTTAATCTTGACATCACAGGAAATCATAAACATGCAAGAGATAACAGTTACTCCCCTTACCCACCATCAGAATAAAATAATATACACGTGACTAAAGGAAAGTTAGAAGGAAGGATAGAAATGACGGGAAGACGAGGGAGAAGACGTAAGCAGCTACTGGATGACCGTAAGGAAAAGAGAAGATACTGGAAATTGAAAGAGGAAGCACTAGATCGCACCCTGTGGAGAACTCGCTTTGGAAGCGGCTACGGACCTGTCGTAAGACAGACTACAAAATGAATAAACATATACACAAAAATCAATTACGATTCACACCCACATTAGTCACAGAAGATGCATATAAAGAGAAATACGAATTTCCAAGACCACAATAAAAGTTCTAAATCGAAAACAGCGCCATCATTCAAACACGTTAAACGTTCAAATCCCTCAAAACCCTAAATTTCCATAAAACCCAAAAAATAATCTAGAAGTGTTTCCTATTCTCGTGCATATTTCGAACTGATAGGAAATGGGGATATAATGTTTTAAGTTTTAAAATAGCGAAGTCTGACTGACACTAAACAGCACAAAATTTTAAACACAAACTGTTGGGTTTCACCTTTTCACTTGCTCCGAGATTCAAAACTCCAATTGGAAGAGACCACAACACTGTATGTCGTGTCACGCCCAATCGTAACAACTGTTTTTGTTTGTTTGCTCTCATAATACAAAAACAAAACACCTTTTACACGCAAGGATGTACATAACTGCATGATTAATTTCTACATGTTATTTAATTTAAAGAGTCACTGAAGTAACTTTAATATACGTATCAAAATAATTACTAATAAAATGAATTACTTCCATCGTAGCAATGAATGATGTGTGACTACAAAATACACTAACAATGTAGGAGACGGCAGCCACTGTATAACACTGTTCTCTACCTCCTCCCCATACCAATGTGGCACTTCTCGTAAAGAAATGAAGAAACTGCTACTTAAAATATAAAATTTCCCGTTTTGAAGGAAATACGGAACATCATTATGACTGACATACAAATACATTTGATAAAACCATTATTATTTCCTTCAATATTCTAAACATTGTTTCCTCCGAGATCCGGAATCGTTAAATTCGTAGCCACGTTGCACTAAAGTCACCATGACAACTAGACATCATTATAACAAGAAACTGTGAGACGTATCGCAGTGCTCGTTTTCTTCTAAGTACATCCACCTAATGGAATATCAAGGATTACAATCGCAGTCTCGCGATATGGCCATGTTAATACTTCTTACACAAGAAATACAAATGGGCCATACAAAATTTTTCAAAATGTTTAGTGTCACCATATAAGATTTCATAAAGGTTCGTTATTTATCATTTAGTTTTCTCTCAAGATTGCTATTTTGTATTTTACATAGAAATATACTACCTAGGCCTACATAAAATTTTAAAACACAACACCGTAAACATTTTAGGATTCTACACTGAACGGCGCTTGTGCTGCTGTACGCACAAGTTTAAATTTTTTACAAGTCACTGGGGAATAAGTTGAATAATAATAATAATAATAATAATAATAGTAATACACGATAGGGCTTCGAATATCTGCTCGGAATCGCTGACAATTTTCAATGTTCACTGTCGGCTCTCCATATGAAAATTGCCCTGCTAAATGCGTATCAGCTGTAAACATGGCTTTACAGATGTATATACATATATATGTATATAAAGAACAAATTATTCGTCATGATCAAATCTTACATTATAAGTTCTATTTTCCTATTTACTGAACTGCCTTATAAGGGGTGAAATTGTGTTCTGCATACTAATGTACAAGACCCTTAGTTTATGTGACAACTATCGTCTGTCTCTTCCGTCGCTACTCCGCCACGCGTGTGGGCGGTTGGCGTTAATACGATAAATTAATTAGGGTTATTTCAATCTTCGGTCTCAATGCTCGTATTACTTGGCACACATTTTAATAATTTGTATCAGGTTCCGAATGCCATTAAAAATAATAAAAATAATGAGAAGGAAAACAAATCTAAGTTCTCAAGCACAGAATTATTTTCATCTAGGCCGAAAACAGATATCATTTCGCTTCCCTTCATTATCGTCAGCCCCGACGCTAAGTGAAGCGGAATCGCTGGCGCAGTAGTACAAGTCTGGTAATCGGATTTTAAAGGAAGCAGCAGACTGGACTTCCTTGGGCTTTCCCAAAGCCCGTGAAGAAATATATTCACGATACTGTATGAGTACCCAGCTCCGGAATTTAATTAATCATTATCTACGGACCTTTATTTTACGTCATATGTAGTACGAAATATGAGTTTATGATAGCCCAAATAACATGCAAAAGTAACCGAAACTCAGTTGTGTAAAGACACCGTCCTCTAGAAATTTGCCAAACTTTAAGGAAAGTTGTTTCACATATCATCGAATGAAATCAGACCGATAATACTATGCGTACAGGAGAGTCTTTTTAACACGAAATCAGACAGACTGCCGAAAAGCAAGCATGCACACACGAACAAATATAAACATATGCGTAGGTATTTACATCTACCTACCGATAGTCATCGTTCGAAGTCACAAAATCAAACATTTGTCAAGCTCTCAGTGACCGTGTTCGAGTTGTTATGTCTGCAGAGAAAATAATGTACACCAAACTTTAAATTCCTCGGTGTAATACTAATACAGACTTGACGAGTTGACCTCGAAACTACTTGTTTAGGCCGATATTGGCCTACTTCAAACTCTTACACTAATCTGCCAAGTACTTTGTGTAACACACGTCTTTGCTGATAAATGGACGCAGGGAAAGAACAACAAAGGCATAAAACATTATTATTATTATTATTATTATTATTATTATTTCCCGGGCAACTTGTCAAAAAATGAACTCACAAGCACAGCATCACCAACGCTATTCACTATCGGATTCAAGTGTTTATGGCAATTCGTTTTAAACTGTGGTTTCAGTAACTTGTTTAGAAAATAAAAATAGCAAGACTGAGTTTATAAGGTAGGCCGGAAGGAAGGGATGACGTCTATATGGAGGTGTTCACAGTGAAACCCGGCCCGTACAGGGGAGGAACGCCAGTATATCGCGAATTACGTTTCAGAAACAGATCAGTCTGATTTTCGTCCCAGAGTGCGTTGATCTTGACCTGATGATGCACATGTAAAATAAACGCGTGGGTGAATTCTGCTTCACTGAAGGCCCTAGACAAGAACGTCCACAATACAACTACGTTCGAGAAGTTGCAGAAGAAAGGTGGCAGAAAATGCGAGAATCTGGCACGGATTTGAACTACCATAATTTTTATTAAAAGTTATTACAAAACAGATGCTACCACCAGTTTTATACAAAGACATAACCACTATACATAAAATACAAAAACACTCGTTTATTGATATACCCAGACATACACAAACTTTCATCACAGCTGGCTGCAGTATCCACAAGTATCGGCAAAGGATCGATTATGTAACACGTGTAATGACGGTGGCATCTATTCTCACTTAAGTTTGGTGAAATGTTCTCACTTTGCAACCCCCACTGCTGACAGAAGAAAAAAAACTACTTATTACAAGAGATGTGCTCAAGATAGTTTTAAAGTCTTCTGCTCTTCTGTCTGATCTATTATTAATTCCGATGTCGCTTAGGGCCCTCTGACATTTAGTACTTTCGTTTACGGTTTGTATAATAACACAATCAATAGTTCAGAAGAGGTTCATCATATTATATGACCCCAATCACTAGCGCCTTTCCGTCGTGTGGCTTATGTTATACACAGCCCACTCACCGCATAGCTCCCACGCTGCAAATTGCAAAGTATATAAACATCTGCAGTCGCTATATCGTACGACATGTGTCGTGTAAAAATCTGGACGAAATATTCCTGATGCACCTTTTCCAATCAGGATATCAATCTGCAAATATGTGAACATTTTTCGAACAATGGGTTCCGTTCTAGACTGTGCTTCACAAATTCTATGATACCGGTCATGAAGTAAGACTAAATTTTGTGAATTTGTAGGTCTACCTTTATGGGGACCACGAAGGAGAAACTGACCCCACGCTCGTTCTGTGTAGCGGCAAAGCTTCGTTTCACCTCACAGTCAGTAGACACGTAAACTTGCAGAATAACAGGTTTGCCCATTAATGCACGACGTGCCATTACATGGTGTTAAGGGTGGTGTGAGGTGTGCTGTGAGTGCAACTATGATTAATGGGCACATTTTCTTCCGGATTGTGAGACCCTAAATTCACACCGTTATTGTCCACCTGCCCGATTACGAAAGAACCTATGCCTTTTTACTTCAGCTAGACGGTGCAACAGCTCGCATCGCAAACAATTCTACGCATTTTCGATGTATTCATTACTTCAACGTGGAAGACTGGTAATAATTCGTCTGGCCGAAACGTGACACGACCTCCGGCATATCAGAAATGCCGGGCTGTCACTTTACGACGTTGCGTAAAGGCTGAACTAGGCCAGGCCGGTTCACGTTACAAGCACGTTCCCAGCCCGCCTGGGTGCCGCTGCTTGGTAGGCCTAATGTGTGGGATAAATACGAGTAATACCTTGGTAATGGCGCAGCTGAAGTCATAATGGACGTGACACTAAAGGCACAAAGAAAAGTAAAATTGTGCGACTATACCGGGAGCCTACGTAATGCTGCTTATTAACAGTCCATCTAGAAACATAAAACCAAGCTTCAACACCACAGCCGGACACTGAACAAGATCCTGAAGAACTTAACACCACAGCCGGACACTGATACCCTGAAGAATTTAACACCACAGCAGGACACTGAAAAAGACCGTGAAAAACTTCAACACCACAGACGAACACTGAATAAGACACTGAAGAACTTCAACACCGCACCCGGACACTGAACGATACCCTGAATAACTTAACACCACAGCCGGACACTGAACTAGACCCTGAAAAACTTCAACACCACAGCCTGTCACTGAACAATACCCTGAATACTTAACACCACAGCCGGACACTGAACTAGACCCTGAAAAACTTCAACACCACACCCGGGACACTCAACTAGACCCTGAAAAACTTCAACACCACAGCCGGACACTGAACAAGACCCTGAAAAACTTCAACACCAGAGCCTTACACTGAACAATACCCTGACTAACTTAACACCACAGCCGAACACTGAACTAGACCCTGAAAAACTTCAACACCACAGCCGAACACTGAACTAGACCCTGAAAAACTTCTACACCACAGCCGGACACTGAAATAGACCCTGAAAAACTTCAATCCTATTCAGTCTTCACAACGGTTTTCTCTTATCCGCTTTAGTATCCTTCCTTCTGTTTCCCGGCCTTCACAGCTTTCGCTTTCGCCGTCACAATTCTGAACATATGTCTTGTTTCCTCACATAACACCCTTATTAATTCATCTTGCTAAAAAAGCCGAATAAAATAAGTTAATGAAGTTAATGATGGCGGGTATTATTTGTTTGCTTAGTCATTGCGGTAATTTTAGAGTTACGTATTATTATGTCTACAACGTCAGTATTTATATTGCGACAACACGTTCCCGCACCGTTTCCTTATTGCGGACACTTGAGTGGGGTGTGCGGAGGACGGGAAGGTAAGAACCAAACATCTGTTAAAATCAGGGCGGTTATACTTATTTGTTACAAGAAAAACGCCCTACTGCTGACTTGTACAAAAAAGAGCAAATGCAGTTAAACAGAACCAGGAAATTCGACAACAAAAAACCGGTAGAGGTATGCAGAGTCCTCTAGGCATGAAGCGGCTAATAATGTTGATAAAGTATCAGTTAATTAGTTTTGTCACAACAAACGCGAAAGATGAAGGCAGAACCCTCTGGATTTTTATACGCTGTAATTGCTGATAATATCAGTTTCGGAGTCATTGCTGCACTTGGTGAACAATCGAAATATTACAGTACAACAGCATAGGAATGAAAAATGTTGCTGGTTATACAATATTCACCCGTCGCGATACTGGCGTATCGTACCACATTTTAAACCTGCTTAACGTCAAGTACAACAACTTCCTGTTTACGTGCTGTTCGTATATTTTTTTTGGCAGAAACGCCTGTTACATGTAAAGAACAAAACATAAACTTGCAATCAAAAACTGCTGGTTTTCATTAAACAAAAATAAGATTATATCACGGCATGATACTACACGAAAAATGCTTACGTTATTTAACAACTCTGCTTCTGCTGCATAGGTTACAAAACGTCGAATTAAATGTCACTGATCATGAATGATACAGAAGGAGGCAGCGTACCCTATCTGAAGATACTACTTCATTCACCTGGAGATAAAACATGAAATAGTTCGTTCGTAACAGTCCGTTACCCAACCGTTACTTGAAACAAGAAGCCCCAGGATACAAGCGTTACAACTCCATCAATCTGCTCGGCAATAACACATGAATCGTGAAATTAATACATTAATAATGTAGCCGAACATTGGCTTGGGTTCGAATCCCAGTCAGACCACCCCTCAGCATGAAAAAAGGTAAATATTTACACTTCTGTTTGACCATGCTGAGAGCGCAGTTATTCATCTGTGCAGCGGTAGCCGCACCCTACTTGAGGAAGGACCCTCTGACCCTCCCGCATTTAACTTACTTCTCACAGTCGTGACAGTTATGCCATTCGTTATGATTACAAATTTCGCGTTGACAAGTTTGTGATCTAGCCTCAGAACCGAGCCACGCGTAATTTTGTCAGCATTAATCTGCGTAGGCATCTTATTGCCACAGAAAACGTAATTAAAATTTAGCCAATTAGAATTAGGTAACGCTTTTTAAAAACTGGTCAGCTAAAGACATAAGACCCTCTTTCGTTGTCCAACCAATCACAGAAGTCGAAGACGTTTGCCAAAGATGTCACCCTGGATAGCAAACAGGTGAAAGGGCGCAGAGGTATTCAGAATTCCGATACGAGAGGAGATGGAGTGCAGGGAGAGTGGTCTAAATGTAGTAAATCAGTAATCAGTATAGTGATCAGAAAGTGGAGACAGTGGTCAGGCGCTAGGGAATACTATATTCAGAGGAAAAGGTAGTCACGGAGTGTGAAAACCTAGGGCGAAAATTACGCGTAATTCAGAAGAACGCTCTGATGGCTGTGTTGGTACTGCAGCACACAAGTTAACTGATAATTATTATAAATTAGTGTTAAGTTTATAACAACTATACCTTTGCTGTGAATAACTTAATCAAACATTTCGTAACGTCGTATGCTTACATGTCCGATTCACGTTATATTTGCTTACGCTAATTAGCACCTGGTTCGCAGCACAAGCTGGTCTGTTTGCATCCTCACCAGTGAATTCTTATACCACCATTTGGCTACGTAACGTATTTTGTTTCTATGTGTCTGTGACTCTGCTTTGCAGTTCGTGGTGGCAAGGTGACGAAACAAATGTTTAAATACCAACCCCAGCGCTGCCCTGAATTTTTAACTCCGCGAATCACGTGAGCAACCCTTCCTGAACTTGTGAACCATCTAATTTCGTACACTTCCCTACTTAGATTAATTGCCAGACTAGATGATCAACTAATATCTCCCTACAAAGGACTTGTCCGTGAAATTAGAGAGTTGGTTATTTATGCATAGTTACTTTGTCAAGAACTCTATTTAACCCTCTCCTAACTTTGAGGCTCACATGATTAAATTGTTGTTTTATTTCCAGAATTATTTTCAGTATTTGTACATGAGAAATTTAGAAAATAAGTTTAAAACAAGAGTCATAATAAAGACAATGCTGGTTAAAAATAGTACGCATATATATATATACATATATATATGGTGCAGTCCACAATAGAAAGCTCCATGCATCACCCACAAAGAGTTCGAAGACTGTATCGGTACCTCAGTTCAATACAGCAGCAACTCCAAATAATTTATTAAGAAAAAATTTCACTTGGCAGTACGAAAATAGGAATATTCCTTGGATCGGGCAAGAAAGGGGATAAAATAGTATTGTGAAGATGTCGCTATGATCCTGAGCACTCTGTGTGAATGTACACAAATGTTTAATTTGACGCTATAAAGCTGATTTTAGCACTAATTTAAATGTGTTAAAATTCATTCTGTCCAAATCAGATATTTGAAGTTGTTGCTGTATTTAACTGAAGTATCGATATATTGCAAAGACTAGCATAGCCTACACTGAATAATTCATAATTATTATGAATTACTATAACACAACTAATAAATAATATTCAAGAAGCAGAACAACAATAACAACAAAAACAAACAAAGCTTGAATGAATAAATAGCAGTCTAACAAGAAAATAAATAGCGTGATTAATATAATGTAATTTTATTCTATTCTGTTCTTATTTACCAACGTGCTAGTTTAGCAGCATAACGGTAAGATACAAGACTATCACAGAATACGAGGTCTGTCCAAAAAGTATCCGACCTTGGACCGGGAAGAAAAAGTTCTGTATCTGGGTGGTTACAATACCTAATCCCCTTCAAAGTAGGCCCCTTGTGACTCCACACACTTAGCCCAGCGGTCCTTCCATCGCTGGAAGCAATTCTGGAAGGCTTGTTTTGGAATGGTGTGCAGCTACGCCGTCGCGTTCTGTATGATGTCCTCGCGGCTGTCAAAACGGGAGCCTTTTAGCGGTGTCTTCAATCTCGGGAACAGCCAGAAATCACAAGGAGCCATGTCAGGAGAGTAGGGAGCCTGGCGAACCTGCGGAATGCCGTGCTTAGCCAGGAAACCCTCGATCAGGTGTGATGAATGAGCTGGGCATTGTCATGATGCAGCTGCCAGTTGCGTGCGTCCCACAGCTCCGGTCTCTTGCGCCGAACTGCATCACGAACATGACGGAGGACTTCTTGGTAGTACTCCTTATTAACAGTTTCGCCTAGTGGTGCGTACTCATGATGCACAACACCCCGGTAATCGAAGAAAACAGTCAGTATCACCTTCACATTGCTCCGAACGTGTCGTGCTTTTTTGGGCCTCGGGGATGTTGGATGCTTCCATTGTAACGACTGGACCTTGGTTTCCGGGTCATATCCGTACACCCACGACTCGTCACCAGTGATCACAGTCTTCAGGAACTCAGGATCCCTGTTGGCGCACTCCAGCATATCCTGCGCGACCTCAAGGCGGAGTTATTGCTGCTCCGGCGAAAGCAGCTTGGGCACAAATTTTGCCGCCATTCTTCGCATGCCCACATCCTCAGTTAAAATCGTGTTTGCGGAACCTCTGCTGATCCCAACCTCATCAGTAATTTCCCGGACGGTCAAACGACGGTCCTCCATGATCAATGTCCGCACTTTGTCAATGACATCAGCATTTCGGCTCGTTGACGGTCTCCCGGAACGCTGGTCACTGTCCGCCGACATGCGGCCATCTTTAAAGCGGTTGAACCATTCTTTAATTTGAGTGACCCCCATTGCATCATCACCGAAAGCCTGCTGAATTTTGCGGATTGTTTCCGCTTGGGTATCCCCAAGTTTCTGACAAAACTTGATGCAGTATCGCTGCTCCAAACATTCTGTCATCTTGAGCGAAACGAGAATGCGACGAACACGTGTTACACCACTTCGCTATCTGGCAGCGACAGACGCATCCGGCGGTGTTGCGAGGCAGCAAAAAATCACGCATGCGCATGAAAGTCCCTTCTACCACTACGCTCAGTTTCCCCACCCTTTCGCCATTACTTACCGCGGAAAAAAATATAGTCGGATACTTTTTGGACAGCCCTCGTACATACAACACAAATTACATAAACAAGCATACGCACACAAACGAGCCAACAGTAACATACGAAACAGAAAATGTTTCACTGTTAGCGGACTCAATAGCTGTATTTGAATACAGTTCCTGTTTAGAAATGTTCTGGCTGAACAAAGTTGTTCAAACAATTACTTACATAAATAACATAAAGATACACAATATGGAAAACACACTGCAAACTACCGAAATAAATTAAAACTGCAATTCACAAAAAAAAAGTCACTGCTCAAGCTACTAGCGTAAAATTTGTCTGCGGTTTCATTTGCTGCATACCGAATTCGCAGCTGTTGCACATCTAGCGGAAGGGCAATTTTTGCACGGTAATCAAGCTGAAGTTCCTAATATCACGATATGGAAATCGGAGACTGACAGTGCCAAACAGGGAAGGATACTTGTACAGTATGTACGTTTAGAAGCTTAAATGCCTAAGTGTAAGTGTAAGAGGTATGAGGGTGGGGGGAACGATTAGATACAGCCCTGAACTTCAAGGTTATCTGCAACAATTGACGTAATAGTAGCGAAGACGGTTTTTTGAGGGCACTGGAACATCAAAGAAAAATTCCAAACTCTCTCTGAAATTCTGTAATTTCTTGTCACTCTATCCTAACATGAGGTCGGAGAGCAGGGGAGAAACATGGAACTCGAGACAGGCAAAGAAAGTTTGCTGTTTAAGCAGACACACCTTATTCATCTGATGACAGGCACACTCATATTAGTCTAATGTCCCAGCGGTTCTATGAAACCGAGGCAACAGTAAGGAAGCGATATGAGGTGCCACGCACATACACGAGCGACCTAAAGCATATACCATCCACTAGGTAACACACACACGGCCGTGCCATGGATCAAGCGGTCAGTCGCCGGCCTCCAACCGCGGAGGCCCGGGTTCGATCCATGTGGGATTTGTGGTGGACAAAGTGGCACTGGGACAGGTTTTTCCCCGAGTACTTCGGTTTTCCCCTGTCACTTTCATTCCACCGGTGCTCCATTACTTGGAAATGTAAAAAAAAACTGATCATCTTTCTCTTCATCTTCATCACAAGGGTTGCACAATAAGCCTTAAGGCTTGCGGTACGTCCGTAGCTTCTGCTGCGGGGCCCGGGCATGTACAATTTCGTACACGGTTTATGGCCTACCCTTCGGGAGGAAAAAGGTCATATCCAAATTCGTTCACGGCCAGCAGGTATAGTATACGATTTCGCACACGGTCAATCCCTTACCCCTCGGGAGGAAAAAAGTTCGTGTGCATGTTTGAAATGAAGTTGACTGAATTTAATGAGAAGTCCTGTATTAAAACAATGTACTAATATGACCATTTTTTATCAAGCAATGTAGCCTTAATTTATATGTTATGTACCGTGCATTTTATCATAGTGAAGCTCTTGCTCTCCACTGCACAGACTAGCCAGCGTGTATTACTGTGTATCACCCTTCTCATCATCCTGACAAAATCTCCAGTTAGTTAAATATCACGAGATTGCGGTGACCTCTTTGGTGCCCAGACCGGGATATGAAGTGGTGACGTCAGAACACCGACGACGCAGTGCATGAACAAGTGAAGGGCCAGCTGATCCTCTTACCTATCTGCATATCGCTCTCAGAATAAGAACACTGACAGCTACAAACTGTGAGCGGAGAAGGTAAGAGCAGGGATCGGTTAGGAACAGTAATCGAACTTGATTGGTTGAATAAAGAAAAGTAAGTAACATGTTAATCGAAAGTAATTGGCTAAACATGTTGGCGGAAAGGGGTGAAAACAAAGGTTACGTCATTCAAGCTGACCAAGTATGATTTGGCAACCGCATACCTGGACACCTCGGTATTGTTTTTTATTGACGGGAATATTTTTCATGGCGCAACAGCCCATAGGGGGCCAGGGCCTCCTCATTGTCGAGGCTTCACGATCACACTCAGACACACCGCACTCGGTAGGACTCTTGACGAGAGATATCCATGCCCCTGGCGGGATTCGAAGCCACAGTCCCAGCAAGAGAGCGGCCGCAGATCCACAACTTGACCGTGCGGCCATTGGGATCGGCGCTGTTGAAGGGGATGCAAACATGAACAATAGCCGTGAACGAAAACGGATATACCATAAAAGGGGCTTGAGAACTAGCTGCTTATCTCATGAACGAAATTGGACATGATATTGAACCCTGCAATAAACCGTGAACGAAATCGGACGTCCCCGCGGGGGCCTTCTCCACAAAAAAAAAACACCCACACATTCGTTACAGGTTGACACCATTATTAAGGTATACATTACCTTTCTCGTGAGATAATCTGCCCCTCTTGGCAACCAAGCAGGCAGTCATTCAAATTCCTTCCCTAATCAACGAAAGAGTCTAAATGCAGGTCCTGTAAATACATATATATATATATACACTGCCAGCCACGGAATTATAAGCCTGTCTCCATATATGTTGTTTGCAGATGACACGATGTGAAATCTGAACAACAGAAAAAAGTTGAAAAGTTATAAGAACATCCATATGTATATCTGAGGTTATTAACACTGAAACTGCACAAGGATTTTATAAAAAAAAATACAGCACACTTAAAAGAATCCATACATAAAGACAATTTAAACATCAATCATTAACCTTCAGATGGAAGGAGGCCTAGCCCTGTTACAGTCGTCAGTATATTTCCAGTAAGGAAGTAAAAAGAGGAGATTACAGACAGAATGAGCCGCATTTATAAAAGAGTAGTTCCTCGATCATCCGGACTATATGGGGGAGGGGTGGTCCGGATTACCCGGAGTCCAAACCACCGAGGGGAAAATCCGTGGTACAGGTGACATACAAAAAAATCATCACTCAATGCTGAACCTAGAATCACATAATAATAATAATAATAATAATAATAATAATAATAATAATATGCCGTAATCATAATTTCAATGGAAAATACTGGGCTATGGTTGGCCCAAAATTGTCCGGACCACCCGGGGATCCGGATACCGAGGGACCACTGTACTGCACATTTGATACCATAAGGTTGGGTGAGACACCGACTATCCTCACTGAGGCATTTTGTGGTTTCCGTAATTCCCTCTCTGGAAGTGCAAGGACAGTACCTTAAATTAGGCCACGACCGCTTCCTTCCACATCCTTTCCAATTCATTATTCACTATCGTCCAATCATTTTTCGCTATACATTTTGAAGTACTTTGATAGCACCGTTAAATAAACTTAAAACAAACACATAAATTAACGATATACGCGCAAATAAAGACACATGCTGTCAAACCATCACGAAGTCATGACCTGACAGTACAGTATGTGTTCCGCCATGTTACGACACAGAATATGATAAAGACGTACCGGCAAGCGTCATGACACAACAACAAGCAGAGGGTAAAGTAACGCCTAGTATGCACGAGTGAAAACAAGGAACGGAAGATTCCTGCACAAAGTTCGTTAAAACATAGGCAACAATTCTAAGCTTCAGTTGGCTAAGCACTGCACGTAGAAACAATGCGAAGGTGCACGCCTACTCCAATTCCCAAATGAGTCTTCTGCGATCGATACGAACTAAAACGACACCCGCTCGATAACCTATAGTGCAGAACCTCAGCACATAATTTCATATAAATGCGATCAGCATATGCTGACGGGGGGATAGATACAGGAACATATCCGCATTATACATAATTTCATGCACTCTGTGCAAAAAAAAATGGCGCATAAAAGTGCTGCATTGTGAGGTGCAGTACGGTGCCTTTATACGTGAATACGCGTTCTCACAGCACTGAACGTTGTAAGCAGGCCCATTACTCGCAAGTTTATATATATAATGAACGACAGAAGGGACGGAAGGCGAGGAAGAAGACGTAAGGAGCTACTGAATGACCTTAAGTAAAGGAGAAGGTACTGGAAGTTGAAAGACCTGTCGTAAGACAGATTACGTGATGATGATGATGATGATGGCAATGGAACTTGATGCGTTGGATAAAGAACGTTTTATTTTCGCTAATTCTGGTACGAAGTACTTTCGCCCCGGCCGCAGCCAGAAGTAGGCTGACAAAATATTACAGGCCCCAGTGATACACAGGAAAAGCGAATCGGGAAATTCTGTGTAATAATGTTCGACCTCATGTGAACCCACGTTCATTAAAAGGACAGAATTTACTCTTTCAGTTCACTGAACGCATAAACGGTATAAATGTAAAAAAAAATTCAGATGTTCTAGCATTTACATTAGGCTTACGTAAGTTAGTTTCCATTTATGCATGTGGTGATATTTTATTACAAATAATATGTCAAAACTACAGTCTACTGAGTTAAACACCCAGGATTTAAATTGCGGTTTTCCCGATTATGGCAGCGTGTGGTTTGGTAGGAGTTTACAGACGTTTCGGAAGAACTACCGTCTCCATCTTCAGGTACGTATACATTGAAACAGAGGCAACAAGTTCCTTTGACACTGTGATAACGAACCTACCTGACGACACGGTGGAATAGCCCTGAAGAGAGTACCCATATAACAACTCGAGAATCACTAAATGGACTTTCAAGAAATCTGACAGTGGGGACTTTTACGAAAAATTGTCCACCTGTTCCAATTTTCATTACGTCGGATAATTTTAACAGCCACCTTACACGGAGAAACATACATTTTTCTAAGAGCGCAGGCGTTCACACCTACGTTCTGCGCATGTGCAGTTTCTATCACACTTTGGACCCATACGCAACTTACCAAAATCAGTTTTGCCTGAGGATGGGGACGGAGCTAGTCCCCGAAACGTTGTATTCAAACGAATTGACGCGGCTGTGCGCCCGAAAAGACTATATTGAATCATGTCGCCGCGAAAGTTTTAAAAATTATAGTTACCAAAATAAATTTAAGCTTTGTAACATTTCAACCTCGTGTGCCGAAAATGGAGATTTGGTGCTCCAGATGGTTTGTGCTTCCTCGTACTCTTAACAACAACACTACAATGAGGCGTAACAGGAGCTGCGTACAAATTGTAGCACTGTTTATAGGATTTGTAGAACGCCATAATAATTACATTTCCTAACTTCTTACAAGTCACGACAGACACGTCACAAAACCCATTACGTCTGTTGTGTTTGTCCTGCAGACGCGTACCTTGCAAAGCTACCTCTCCTACGTCTTTTGGCGACAGGTTCGTCATAAATTATTTTTGTTACGTGTGACAGCAACTACAGAGGTGAAGTGTCGTTCACCACAGAAATGAATGAAACTACATCTTGCGATAATCTGCCTTTAGGATTATAAATGTTGTGGCCCTAAAATTCCTCAAGCGATTGTTTTTGTAGGCATAATATTTCCTGGAAACAGCGAGACGATCAACAACTTACAAGACCTGTCAACGCCAGTATAAGGAAAACGTCTACACTCACGGCCTGGCAACTTCTTGCAACGGGAAACCGAAATCCCATTCATTAAACGTGTTTGTCCACACGCAGGAGTATGTACGGGTTTATTTACGTCTGACAAATTAAGAGACGTATGACGTAAACCAAGCGCACACGTGGGCGATCTTTGATAGGTACTGGATAAGCTGCTATTCACACAATGATAGTAGAGTGTTTTCCTTTTAACGCCGCACCGGGCACAGCAGCTTTGTCGCATAGAATGTTTGCATCCGCCGGGACATCCCGTGACAGCTACAGTGCTCAGGACAGCGATAAAATTAACGTACTGCAGTACCCAGCCGGCGAGTCATCCGCAGGAGGTGGGTCAGGTTCTGGAAGTTCTCCAGCTATGAGGAAACCTAATGGGGCGTTCGAACAGATTCGCTGAAGGAGTAAAAGCGTTTTCTTTTTGTCTTGTGGAGGTACCCGGTTTGAGATTCGGCCGCGGTACCGGCTATATGTGCTCAAGGAAGGTTTCTTGTTAAAAACACAGGTACAAAAAGTAAGCAGCGGCTGGCATAGGAAGTTAAAAGACTAAGGTGTGTGTAATAGTTACAGTTTAATGAGAATTTGAGAAAACTTGTTCAATAAATGTGCCGCGTGCCCAGGGGCGTGACTTATCCTTTTTCGCATTTTAACAACTATTTAAAGATGCACTGGCGGTATCGAAGCACCGTTACTGTGGCATTCCCATTATAACATACAATTCAAATGTACGGTTGAATGCTTCCTTTCTTAACATGTAACAAACATCGAGGGCAATTGGATGCTCCATCTAAGTAAATTCCGTACGCGGGAGAGCAAGGAGTTCTGGTTAAAGCGTCACTGTGTTGCAACAGCATACTTAAACAGCAGGTAAGCAACACCATTACGAACAAACACAAGCAGGTGGAGTTTAGTCGTGATCATATTATGTAGTACTTAACACACAACATCTTCACAGAGAACCCACTAACTTGTGCTCACGCCACTGTTAACGTCACCAAACTGGAGGATGGTACCTGGCACCGGAAATTTGAACATCACAGTCAAACATTATACTAATGCTACAAATGGTATGATTTTATCCATTGTTAAGAATATGTTTCATCATCAGTAGCACTACAGCCCACAAAGAGCCTCTTCCACGACTATCTATCCCTGGCTATCACCTACCATCTTTAGATCCTCAGCTTCCCCAAATCTTCCACTACACCATCCATCCACTGAAGATTAGGTCTACCCACTCTCCTGCTTTCTTCGAGTTCTGGATCCATGATTCTCCTGGGTATTTCATTATTGCCCATTCTTTGTAAGGGGGCACGCGGTGGCGCAGTTGGTCGCGGGTTCGATTCCCGAAGGTGTCATTGGAATTTTTCATTGACATAATCCTTTCGGTTGCACTATGGCCCTGGGGTCGACTCAGTCTCTAACAGAAATGAGTACCAGGAATATTTCCTGGGGGGTAAATGCGGCCGGTGCGTAGGGCTGACAACCTTACCACTTTCATGTGCCGATTGTCTAGAAATCTGGGAGCCTAAACCTCCTGGAACCCTAACGGCCTGTACAGGCCTGTAATGGGTTTGCTTTACCTTTCTTTTTTTGCGTGGTGAAGGACCCCGCAGCAGATGCTACGGACGCACCGCAGCCTTAAGGCTTCTTGTGCAACCCCTGTGATGAAGATGAGAAGTTTTTTTTTACCAAGTTTTACAATTAATGGAGCACCAGTGGAATGAAATTGACAGGGGAAAACCGACAACTCGGAGAAAAACCTGTCCCAGTGCCACTTTGACCACCACAAATCTCACATGGACTGACCCGGGATCGAAGCCGGGCCTCCGCGTTGAGAGACCGCGACTAACCGCCTGAGCCATGGCACGGCCTTACCTTTACCATTCTTTGTAAGTGCGCTGCCGATTGCAGCCTTGCTGCTTTAATCGTTTAAGAATAGGTTTACGACACGAAATTGTCACAAATGTATCCTTAAGCCTTGATTGTTCACCTTTACTGCTCTTAAGTAGTAATCTTCTGACATTTAAGACGAAAATAATGGAGAATAATATAGCTTATAGACATATTTCCCAACTACGATCCGCCATTCGAAAACGTCACATGAAGTTCGATTCGTCTGAGTTGAGATGGCTCAGTCAGAAACGTGACTGGCTATGGTCTCGACTACTGGGCTCCGTTTCTCGGCTGGGTGAGGACTTTTTTCTCTACGACCACATCCAGACCAGCTCTAGTGCCCCACCAGCCTCCTACCCAGTACGTACAGAGGGAACGTCCCCCAAACATTAAGTTACAGGAGCGTAAGTCTGACCACTCATTTCTACCTAGATCCGAGGTTAAGAATTCGTGGAGCTTTATCTCCATTCCCCGTTTCACCTTCCATGGTGTGGTGCTTAGTTACGGAGGTGGTAGGCTTTGTCTTATACTCGGGCTGGCTTGGTGGAAAGTTCGTGCATTATCCTTAGGTACAACCTGTGCAAAAAATTAAGCTCTTGATATTTTGTAACTATTTGGTTATCCTGGCATTTAAAAGACCAGCAGTAGGTTATTTTTTCACCGTTTATTGTTACTTTATGAAGCTGTATCAGCTGTTCAGGTTATATAGCGTTAAATGAGTTATGGTAAGATGACCGTAAATTATGAATCGTGAAGTATGAGGCGGAGAGAGGATGACCCTGGCCTATAATTTGGTCCTATGTGGGAATTTCCCTGGACAAGCGAGGAAGCCACGTAAAGTGTCAGTCAGAAAAATAACGTTCCTGGACAGAATTCAAACCTGGTAAAGTACCCCTCGAATGCCAGCCCACTGGTTCAAATTGTCCTCACAACACCAATGAAGCAGTGCAAGTACCAGAAACTTCAGCACCTTTAAGTATGCCCTTCTAAACAAAACCGAGAATAAATCAGTGTAACGCTCTACAGATATGAACCTTCACAAGTCCGATCAAGAAATACTTCGTGAGTCTGAATTAGAATCGTGAATAAGATTAAGAATTTAAAACGCCTGAGGTCAGTAAACTTTTGGCACGTGGATCCGTTGTAAGGTCAGATAGTTGGCTGATCATGGCGTCTCTCTACACACTCCGATATGCTGTCAAAGAGCATGTATTTACTACGGCTACTGTCACTCTACGGAATATCAACATAAAATATTAAAATGTCGGGCACGGAAACACCGTCTTCGAACATCGATATTTACTTCCCACATTTGTAAAACTGTCGTTAGCTGTACAACGGAAAAGAATTTCTTCTATTCATTGAAGTCGCTATAATCCTACAGGAAAACCCCCAATGAAATTACTGCTTATAGAGAGAGAACAGTTTTTCATTGAAGTCATTTTTCTCGATGTATAGGCTACTTGGTATTTGCACAATTGCACACGGGGACTTTTGCAACATTACGATAATGCCCGTAGGTCCTATGCTTCACAAACTAATGTTTTAGGATGATTCCCATTAACACGTCGATATTGTACTATCACAAACGGTTTCCTTGTCCTTGCTAACATTCTCAGTTAATATTGCCATTCTCATATAAATGACTAAATGTAGAAGTAGATACATTCCTCACGGGCTCACGTTTCAGACCAGCTGTCACTGATACGGCTTTCTACTCCCCACATCAGTCTCTTATCCTCAGAAGCTGCGATATCTTGATATTATTGTGTTGTTAGTGTTTTTATTCCCATACGAATAAAGTGCAGAACACCATATTGTATTAAAGGGTTTCGGGTTCCAGACTCAATAGAAATATTTGCTCGCCTCAGGTTTACGTGCTTTTCTCAGTCATTCCACAGAAATCAGGTAAAATTCGTTGTAATTCCATGGCCGTGTTTTCCCGAATTCTTTCGAATTCACCACAGGATGTGTGCCTACACCACTGCGTAACTTGTGCAGTTCACACACGACCGTTACATAAACCACAAAAGGAAAACGTGCTTATAAAGCGTACACCTTCTCAAACACGAATAATAAACACTTCCATGTGTATCAGCCCCTTTTATGTCATATACCTGTGCTGATGCACATGTTTAGCTACACGTGCTTATACGTGTTGCGTGGAACAAAAAGAAATGTTCGCATGAAATGCGCAGTTATACTGTGCTATGCCACTTCATGTTTTAAAACGTAAAACGTACACCATCTTTCTCCTCTGAAATACACATTTGCTGTGAAGTCTTTCCAAAGCACACCACTGATAGGTCTAAGTAAGTTTTAAATAATTACAGTATAAGAAACTAACAAATAAACTTCGGACCATTTGTAATCATACAAGGTTCGCAAACTTCTTCAGTTGAACAATTTAATACTCGTATCAATAAGATCACATTGCTAATTATTCCTCCCGTTTTCTCCAAGTTTAAACACATCGTTTTTTTTTTTAGTCGTCCTCTTCTACCTACTCCGGATTTCCCGTTTCAGTGTCGAGGTTGTAAGGTCTTTTGATCACACTGAGAGACACACCACAGTCGGAAGGACTCCACTGGACGAGGGATCGGCTCGACGCAGAGGCCTCTACCTGACAACACACAACACTCACAAGAGACAAACATCCATGCCCCCGGTGGGATTCGAACCCACGATCCTAGCAAGCGAGCGGCCGAAGAATCACGCCTTAGACCGCACGGCCACTGGATCGGCTAAACACATCGTTAAGCTTTAAATTTATCGTAAATTCTGTATCTCCCTTTTAGACATTCTTTATCACGAACAAAGGGAAAAAGGTGGAATCCGTCCGTGATCTAGTATCAGTGGCTAAACTGTCGGACAGGCTTCCATTTCTAAATTCCACACTAGAGACATTCACCAGAACTGTTGGCCAGTTCCGATTTTCAGTCGTACTGATCCATAATAAAGCCTAGTTTAAACTATCGTATAATTTTGCATCAGCATAGTGGTTAAGCTATCGGCTGGACGCCCGAGGACTGGCGGTTCTATTCCTGGCAGTGGCAAGAGAACTGCGTTTTGAGCACTGGGGACTCTTTATAGGGGGTAAAGCGGCAGGGCGTGAAGATGACCAGTCAATGCCACCTAGCGCCGAGGTCTAAATGAGTGGAGCACACACCCATATGCCTCCATGGCGTGCAAAGAAACCACTTTACCGTTTATCTTTGTAGCTTTTGATACTCAGCATTATAACTGCCTAGCTTTTATTGCAACTATGAATTTGTACCATTCGTACCATGTACTTTATAACACGAACTAGTCTTAATTAAAATTATTTACAATTATTTGGTAAACCAAACTTCCTATCTGGATATCTGGCGCAATTAACTACGTAAGGACTACGTCCTTAACACCACTGTTGTTATTCAAGTTATCAATGTGTCTCTCACTATCACTGTCAACGACCGTATTCGCATTACGCCGTTTTTCGTGTCGTAACTTATTGCTGCAAGCAGACTGCTTGCTGTTTTCACTGTCAGTGTACTCTCATGATTTGGTACCCATCCTTCTCTACGTCATAAATTAGAATGCACACTGTTTGCTCGTTCTATAACACCAGCCACTTTTTAAAATGCGATTATGTGCTGACGTATCTTCGTTTGTGTGCTTTTAACTAACATTCTGCATTATAATTTACATCACGAAGAAATATGGACAAGTAGGCCTATGGCAGTTTGTAGGCAGACAGATTTAAAACATTCCCACAAATTACACATTACGCATAAAATATTACTTATAAGTCGACAGTTACAAACAGGGCGACGGTGCGAAACTTTGAGGTTATATTCAAGAAATTTATGCAGACAGAATCTATGCACTTAATTAACACGCTATTCCCGAAAAGGCAAAGGAATATAATAATCTGTATACGTTCTTATTGCCGATGCCAGTGGCCGTGCGGTCTTCGGCGTGGGTCTGCGGCCGCTCGCTTACTAGGATCGTGGGTTCGAATCCCACCGGGGGCATGGATGTTTGTGTTGTGTTTGTTGTAAGGACGGTAGCATGGAACGTAAAAGTGACATGAAGGACGAAAGGATTTAAACAGTACAAAAATGGATCAAAGGGGGAAAAACCACGGACAGGCCAAAAAAAAAATCCCACCGGGGGCATGGATGTCTGTCTCTTGTGAGTGTTGTGTGTTGTAAGGTAGAGGTCTGTGCGACGAGCTGGTCCCTCGTCCAGAGCAGTCCTACCGAACGTGGTGTGTCTGTCAGTGTGATCGTGAAGCGTCGTAAAATGACGAGGCCTAGGCCCCCTAAGGGCTGTCGATCCATAGGGGGGAAAAAAGTTCTTATTCGGACACAATTGGATCCTATGACTAATTACGCATGAGTCCACTGGGGTAATGCACCAACTAACGGTTTTTTTCATTATGAAGTTACATTATTTAAATACCATTGTAACGTTAACAACACAAGGTTTACAGAATTGGAAGTGTCCACAACAGGAAAATAGACCTTACATGTACTGCACTGCTCGGAACCCCCGACATGAATGCGTCTGCATGACTACTGTACGTGCGGACAAAGTAAACAGTCCGTGAGACTGGATACGGTACAACTCCGCTGTCGCGGCGGAAGCAAGCCGCTTGGCGATCCTACTCAAGTAAGAGGATAATACGTACAAGGCCAAACAACCTACTTGTATATCATAACAGATACACTACACGAGTGCACTGTAACATAAACAAAAACAATGTCTCAAGTGCATGCTCGTCAGAGTAGTTTCTCAGACGTGGTCCACTTGCCGGATGAAGAGCATTAGTTACTGCAGTCTCAGTAACGTAGTGTAACAAAATGACTGTTGTTTTCATCGTTGTAATAAGAGTTTCACGTGACAGGACGTGTAATTCTACAACACCAGTTTTCGAACCCTTGTTGCTTGGACACAACAGCTACATCGCTTTGCAGAAAATTAATATATGACACAGGTGTAGCATTAGCAGACGTCGGGGAACAAGGCGTGAATGCAATGTTTTGGTCGAAATACTTCGTGGAAAGGGCCAATTAAGAGACAGACGCGTAGACGAAAGGAGAGTATCAAAACGGTTCTTCGAGAAATAAATAAACTGGATTAACCTGGCTCAGATTATATTCGAATGGCGGGTTTCTTTGATAATATTCACATTCCTTGACTGGGTATCAGCATCAGCTGATAATGAGCTGTGGCTAAGTCGGTTAACTATGCTATCTCAGTTTGCGCATAATATCTCTTAAAGTTACAAGAACAAGTGGGGGAGGGGGGGGGGGGGAATGGCGCTTACACAACACAGATGTGTGTACGCCTGTCACCCTGGTATGAACGGCATACTACTGGGGATTAACTCGAAGTAATATTTTTTAATCCTTTACATCAAGGCAGGCGAAGCAACAGCGCAAACTCTGAAGTGAGAAATGATCTGAGCTTGCCCCATGGTTGATTTCGACATTCTGTATGCCAATAGATTCTGACACATTGTTGAATCAGTCACCGCAATTTCGTTAAGTATAAGACCGACAACATGCAAGCCATACAATTTGGAGCCTTTATGTCCAGAAACTTACTTCGTTTTCGAGAATAATAATCAGTGTTACATTAAATATTTTAACGCGTGTCAAAAAGCAAAAGTTCAGTACAATACGTTTACAGTCAACAGTCGGCAGTGCAACGCTCGGAAGGTCTTAACATTTTCAATTGATTATCAGAGAACCCGGTCGGATGTCGGGCTGGGCCTCTGTTTTTGTACGCCAATTACGTCAGTGCAAAACATTTGTTTTGGATACGACTGTCACGTCGTTCAAACAAAAACAACGGACGTTGATAATTACTAGTTGAGAGTTCACTTATGTGTAACTTTATATTTACTGTGACATCTGCCAATGTCACATCCTGAGAATTTGCTGTCTCCGTCTTCCAAAACATCTACGTATGTCATTATACAGTCATGTCTTTACAAGACCGTAATTGAGGCCAGGGCTGAACTGATTACAGTATATACATCTTGTTTATTTCTTTCTCAGTCTCGTATGCGTATTGTAGAACATACAGACGGTAGAGACCTACGGTTATAAATTAACACTCTTCAGGGACATAGTTTCGTTGTAAGACGTGTTTAATTCCAACGAACAATGAAAACACGCCAGTAATTACGAAGTATCTGCAAGACGTATTCAAGGTTTAGAATAATTCTCATCGCCTTCTTCGCCCCAGACATGTCATCTAAGGCCCCAAAAACCAAACGTTCATACAACCAACAGTCGCTCAATTATTCACAAAATTCCCCGCCTTTTATGCAGCCCAATGGTTCATTACCGTGATCACATACGCCCGCCACTGGACCCTGTTCAGATGAATCTAGTCCTCATTGCCACATCCTGTTCCCTGAAGATTCATTTTAATACTATCCTACCAATAGGCCTAGGCCCGCAAGTCCCGCAGTTCTCATCACTCCTGTGCCGGGTATGTCAGTTTTCGTCCACACTCAGTCGAAGGCTTCACAATCATAACCGTTTTCGTCCACGGCTATTGTTCATGTTGCATCCCCGTCAACAGTGCGGATCCCAGTGGCCGCACGGTCAACGTGTGGGTCTGCGGCCGCTCGCTTGCTGGGATTGCTGCTTCGAATCCCGCCGAGGGCATGGATGTCTCTCGTCAAGAGGAGTCCTACCGAGTGCGGTGTGTCTGAGTGTTATCGTGAAGCATTGACAATGAGGAGGCCCTGGCCCACTAGGGGCTGTCGCGCCATGAAAAGAAATATCCCCGTCAATAAAAAACAATACCAAGGTGTCCCGGTATGTGGTTGCCAAATCATACTTGGTCATCTTGAATGACGTAACATTTGTTTTCACCACTATCCACCAACATGTATAGCCAATTAGTTTCGATTAAGATGTTACTTTTTTCTTTAGCCAATCAAGTTCGATTACTGTTGCTAACTGATCCCTGCTCTTACTTTCTCCGCGCACAGTTTTTGGCTGCCACTGTTCTTATTCTGAGAGCGATATGCAGATAGGTAAAAGGATCAGCTGGCCCTTCACTTGTTCATACACTGCGTCGTCGGTGTTCTGACGTCACCACTTCATATCCCGGTCTGGGCGCCAAAGAGGTCAATACAATCTCGTGATATTTAACTAACTGGAGATTTTGTCAGGATGATGGGAAGTGTGATACACAGTAATACAGGCTGGCTAGTCTGTGCAGTGGAGAGCAAGGGCTTCACTCAGGGAATGTAACGTGAAATGATGTTTTATGACGCATGGCACAATCATTCAGTCTGTAGATGGTGACAGAGGTACATTTATTATTATTCATGAAGTGGTATTATTTAACTCAACACAGGTTCTCTGTTTGTTGCAGACGCCGTGGTTCGAAACTTCTGTACCCAGTTCTTGATAGTGTTGTGATCAGGAACCTTGCAATGTCTCTCAGAGTTAAAATGTCATCTGAATATTTGTTGCGGTGGTATCACAGAGTCGTTATTTTTTAAAAAATCTCTACGGCGAACGCACGGTGTACAGCCGATCACTGATCCATGTTTACTAAATGGCGTCCATAGCTTAACTTTATAACACAATTAGTTCAATCTCCTTTCCGGGCCTGCCATTATACCAGGTAATTCAAAATGATGAATGAACTCTGCCCCACCCTGTATTTTAGTGCTTGTTGTAATTATACTTATTTAAGAATTTCATTAAACTAAGGCTACATTAGGCTAATACCAACCAACAAATGCACGAGATTTTTATATGTCAATAATCTTGTGCAATTGTTGGTTGGTATTAGACTTATAAAATGCAGGGTACATAAGTACAATATAAAATGAGGCTACACTGCTTGATAAAAATTGTCATTTTAGTACATTGTTTTAATAAAAGATTTCTCATTAAATTAAGTCAACTTTATTTCAAACAATCTTCTGCCGAAGATGCATATGACGTTTTTCCTCCCGAAGGGTAGGGGACTGACCGTGGACGACAACTGACATGCCCCCTGTGCCTGCTTCATACCTCTCTGATTTCCTCCTCCTCCATTTCACTGATCATCCCCACGTGACTGGCACAGACGATGAAACTCCTCACTCTGTTCATATTGAACAAATAAACAGAAACTCTGTTCACAATGAAAATAAATTGATAGACGGATAATTTCGGTTTTATTTAATGGAAGTGCCACCCACGGACAGCAACCACGACGTATTCCTGGTTAATGAACATTTTGCTCCAGGTTGTCCAAACTGCCACGATAAAATTCATGTAGAAAATGTTTTGCAGAAAGCTCACGGAAGAGGTAGAGTCAAAAGGCACAGTCAATTTCGACACTTCAAACATGAATACAAGATCTGGTTTATTTACTTTTGCTTGACTTCACACTTCTTTTAACTCGGCTGCGTAGCCAGATGCAATGCCTTGCGACGATCTTACCCCCAGAGCAAGGAGTTTTACCACATTTATGAATAAGACTGTGGGTCGGGATAGTGTAGTCGGTATAGCGACTCGCTACGGGCTGGATGGTCCGGGGATCGAATCCCGGTGGGGACGAGATTTTTCGCAGCCGTCCAGACCGGCCCTGGGGCCCACCCAGCCTCCTATACAATGGGTACCGGGTCTCTTTTCCGGGGGTAAAGCGGCCAGGGCGTGGAGTTGACCACCCACCCCCATCTAGTGCCAGGGATAAAGAAAGAGTAGAGCTATAACTCTACTCCCCCTCTGGGCCTTCATGGCCTGTTCTAGGGAGAACTTTACCTTATGAATAAGACTTAAGAACATTTCTACAACAGAACATTTTAAGGTTTCACGGGCTCCAGGGCCAGAAAGGAGATATGCGGTTGCGGGACAATCACTATTTTCGAGTGGCACAATCCCGAGCAAGGCTGGTGGGAGTTATAGAAAATACTTCAATATAGGTTCTATCTGTAGGCCATACGTCTGAATAGCTGAATACAATACGGTATACATTTTCAGAAAAAGAAATAAGCCTCTTGCATCAGTAGGATTCGTTTTATTTATATACATACCGGTACATACATGAATCCAAGCACGAGGAAGCATCGTTTACGTAGGCCTACGTTCTCCGCGAGTGTTCGACAGACAATGAATGACTGCTGAAATACGTAAGTTACTCTGGTATCCAAAATTATAAAGTATAAAGCCTACAGTCTTCATGCATGATATTAAGGCATGTAGCAATTTCAGTATGCAGGTAATAGTGTTCTGGCGTTTGATTCCGTGCAGGAACATGGGTTGACACTGACGTTTCGGAGGAACATGCTCCAGCTGAAGTGTCTACCTAGACGTAACTCCGCCACCCTGAAGGTGCAGCAGCACGTTCTTCCAAAACGCCGGTTTGAGCCTACAATCCTACATGGCGCCAAAACCCAAAAGACTATCTTCTGAAGCAAATAAACTTACACACAATTATGTACTAAAATATGTAGAAATGTTTAAAATTATCCATGTTCCGTGCAGTAAACTAGTTCAGAATATTTATTCCAACAACGGCACAACAATAAAAAGACAATAGTTTTACAAATATATGATACTCCTACACGTTTCGGCCTGCATGGGTCATCTTCAGGGGATTGGTTAACAAAGGAAAGAGTAGTGGCTAAATTTGGCATTATGACTGCACATCTGTAACATAATTAACCACTTTAGGAGGAATATCATATATTTATAACACTACTGGCTTTGTATTGTTGTGCAGATGTTGGAATGAATATTGTGATGTAGAAACATATTTAAAGAAGTTGGTGACACATAATCAGTTTACCGTACTGTAAATAACACTGCAGTAAAGAGTTAAAAAATGAAGTTACTTTCATTTACTGGAACTGAACTGGATAATTTAGAGTCAAAGAGCTCAGTATATCGTCAGCCTATCCAGTTGGATCGGAAGGACTTCAGTTTTCTCCTCAATTTGTCGCAGTGACTAAATCAACATGAGACTGTACAACAGGAAAGGGCAAAAACAGAAGGTTGCAACGCTTTTTCAGACAAACAATAATACTTAGTTTTTAAAACCAGGAGCAAGTTTCGAAATTTACTGCTCATATGTTTTGTAGATACATGACGAAATCAACCTGTCAATGTCATATGAATAAAACAAAACAGCTTGATAGCTCCAGCTGCAGCTGAATGAGATAAACATACAATCAAAGCATTTTTATATAACAGTATGAAGCACATCTGTATTCACAACACATACGCACGTGTGTTTCAACGAATGCAAGTAAACATCATGTGGTCTTCGTACTACGTTACGTCACAGGCAACTTGATTTTAAGCACCAAAACTTCATTCATGTTATTCGGTAAACAACCACAAGACATGAACTCCTGACAAAATTTGCATCTATTTCAATAAAAGAATTTGCTTTCAGTAAACAAGTTTCCTTACTTGCTAACTTTATTTGCTTCTAATTATCCTGAAGGCCAGCGTTAAATTGATATGATCCGGTAAAAACGAGCATGTTGTGAGTTTAATGTCATTGCCATATTCAAATAATAAAACTTTCCAGGCTCCGATGGGGACTAATTTGATAAGACTGACATACTGCACGATGAAAATCAAAATATTTTTCTTCTTATACCTCCAAAGGACTGGGTGCTTGAAATCCGTTCAAAGTTCGAAAGTTAAATACTTCCATCTATTCCCCAATCTTCCTATGTCTCTTTTTCCTCCATAAGCAGGTGTAAGCCATTCTGAGGATCCTTCTTTCTCGCATTCTCTCTACCTCTAAGGCCCCAGTTTGTCTGCAATATAAGTGGGATGTCTAAATGTCGTCAACTACAGTATGTATTTTTCATTACGCAATCTATGTCTTAAAGCTACTCCCAGCAGCGATCTACTAAAATCTCGTGTCTTCAGCTTCTTTTTGCCCTCTGTTATTTTGCCTCTTTAAGCACGTGCCACTTCCAAGCAACTGAGGCTTATAAACTCGCCTAATCTCAATATCGTGTAGCAGCCGCAGAATCCATCCTCTCATTTTAATTATGAAATAAGCTTTCAATCCTTGTTTTAATCTATCACAGGCCTATGCAGCCGATGTAATGGCTCATCTAAACCTTCATTTATTTACGTGTACATGATCAGATATTTTACACCCACCTTCTTGACCTCGTGCCGCACACGATTCGGACAATTTCAAGCAAGTTAGTGTTTATCCTGATTACAACGCACATCTTGAAGGCTCAAACACTTAGATCAAGTGTTCATATCCGTGCAGGCGTGCTGATTGTGTCCTGCGCAGACAGACGCTTTTCAAAGGGCTTATACCAGGGTCCAAGGTGCCCTACCGAACAGGCTATCTAACAGATTCCATGAAACGAAGCCTATACTTTGCTACGTGAACTAGAAACGGCATTTAGGGAAGAAAATTCTGACAGGACAGGACAAATAAGTTCACCACGGGCATATTCATTTATGGCCACAGAGTTCCTTTCATGCAGTTCGCTCGGGCATATGGTTGAGCAGCTTGACACGTTTTACCACACTATAAAACGCCTCTCATGTAGCAGCCAACAGCGCGTACAAACATATCACACCTAACAGGAGCTATTTGCTTCGTTATGGAATGCGCCTAAAAAGGTCATAAAACATTAAAAAACTCAGACAAATCCGAAACCTCAACTCCACGATTAAAATCTGTACAGTCGTATTTTGACGTTTGTAATCTTTGAAGTCCACTATTCATAGTCTGTTTTTTTTTCATACTCGTATAATAGGCCTGCTCACTCGTGCTAACATTCAACGAACGCGTATTGTTTGCTTGTACTAATTATATAGAAGCTACAATTTGACAGTTTATTCTACTATATCATTCACTAAGATTAGGCCCTAATACAGTCGAAAGAGACAGTTCGAAGGACGATTAGGAAGGAACGAGGAAAAAAGAGGTCGTTACACTGTTTAAAGGATACACAATGTCGATATTATTTGAAATTGGAAACCCATGAAACCATCATATTAGCTGGCTGACCCCGGTCGTAAATGCAGTTGGTCGTGTAAATAACTCTCTCAGAAGGACTATAGGCCTACTCATCCTCAAAGTGTACGTCGTGACTGACGTTGAATTTGCTTTTATTTGCTGAACAAAGTGCTGTTAGCTATATTCCTAGAAGCCACTAGGAATAATCCGGTTATAGCTGAAAATCATTAAGAGGATAAACTGGAACTCAGCGCATTCTTCGTGATTATGGGGTTGTGATATGGCTTCAGGTGTAGGGAAAATTCCTGGAATTATTTTATCTTCCCACACATTTAGAACTTCTCAGCGAAACGTGTACGTTCAAATTTAATTAATAAATCATGACACTACGTCGCAGTGTTGTGTTAGTACTCGCACCTCGCATTCGGGGAATCCAAGGCTACACTCTCGGCCCGGAAGCCGGTTATCCTAACAAGATTTTCATGGTTTTCCTCCGTACATCCAGGAAACTTCAGGGACAATCCCTTGAAATAGGCCACGGTCTCATCTTTCCAAATACGTTCTTATACACCATCCCTTATACCCACCTTATTCGTCGCTAAATAATCTCTTCATTGGAACAACTTCACTAAACAGAGCAAGACTCAATTAGTCACGAGATTTGAACAATAACACGTCAAAACCAAATGGCAGTACGCTAGAAATACTAATAGGCCTATCAGCTAGTACAAAATAAATTCTGAATTCAGAAAGAGTCGAAACGTTGACCCAGAGCAATCTAAACCGAGTGCCTGTAATAGGCCTACATTACCAGCATTTCGCTTGCTCTGGGTCGATACTTCATATTTTCAGCTCGTTGTATATTTTTATGTCTGAGAAAGAATGACTGGTACAGACTGACCAAGACAAACAAATCAGTATTTTTAACCCGGAATTAAGGGCACCCACCTAAAAAACGCTATTAGTGTTGTGGAAATTTTGTTCAGGATGGTATGCACATTGATACGGGAAAAAAAAAGCATACGTTTGCACTATGATCTTATTACTCACTGCAATTCACAAACATGACAAGGTCACTTTTAATGTCTGTTAAGCAACAAATATCCAAGTAAATGAAACGAGACCAGGAAATGGATTTTCTTACATGAATCAGGCTGCAAAATGCGCATTATTGTCATTGCTCACTCGAAGCTTTACAACAGGTGTAACTGACACAGCATCGTTAAACATGGCAAATGGTAACAACAACAGGAAGCAAAGTGCGGATCTCTGGCGATAGACTCCGTGATGACATGAGTACTGATTAAATAAAAAGTCAATAGAGAGGAGTCCTTGGTTCTTTATTTACTTCCCCTTCTGTCAGTAGAGTATCGACCCTTCGTAGTGGCAGTTGGTAACCCTTCGTTTCCTCATGGCTGCTCCAGCTGTCTCAAAGTGAAAACAAAGCCATTTGACTAGACTTACTTTTGGAATTAAGAGGAGGACCAACGCTAAAAAACTCCCTTCTTATCTGTCCCTAGAAAAGCACACGGATACGGGGCCGAAGAACGTCGTTCACTTGCTGAACAGCGGACGTTTTGTATTCCTCCACATGGAAGACAACGCCTACGCTGTGTTCTTAAAGTGGGGCATGTATGTGCAGCGGCGTAGGTTTGTTTTCCTGTTTACCTTTGTTTTCACAGAAGCGCAACTGAATCAGTTACTTGAAAAAGGATACATGTCGAACGGCTTATAATGCGGACATGTTCCCTTTTCTAATTAACCGGTTTAACTACGTGTGTTTTGAACAGAATTCACAGCTTACATAGAAGCGTGTCATTAAAAGAACATCCATGCACACTTAGAATAAAATCATATCATACTAAATTCTTTTACCTTGATTTCATTCCGCTCAGTACTGTGGAAAAATTACACAGTTAAATGACATAATTCTATAATAATTTTAATCTGTATGTGTGTGTCTGTAGCAACGTTCATTGTAAGCGTCTATTTTAATTGAGCGTTTCTATCCAGATTTCCGGCAGGAATTGATCAATCGTTAGGATAACATGCCAAGATTCCTACGCATAACAACAAGACCGGAATCCTGCCACAGCGGTCAGGAACACGAGCTGACGGTCACTTGAAATGAACACAGACACCCACGACCAAAAACGGATTCAATTATATATCTATGCATTCGATCTATCTTAAGATTGCGTTCGCCCTGAACGACATGGCTATTGGAATCGGCTTATTCTATAAAACACTAATTTATGGCTATCCAGACGCACGTTTATCAACTGACGGCCTACGCAGGCGTATCGCAGACTACTTCGTCACAGATGTTATATAGCCAACGTAGGCAATTTAACTTGGGGCCGGTACTGCGTAGTTCGTACAGCGACTCACTGTACGGCTGTACGGTCCGGGGATCGAATCCAGGTGCGAAGCGAGATTTTCCGCACCTGTCCAGACCGGCCCTGGGGCCCAGCCAGCCTCAAACTCAATGTGTACCGACTCTTTCTTGGGGCTAAAGCGGCAGGGGCGTGGCGTTGACCACACATCCCCATCTACCGCCGAGATTAAAAAAAGTACAGCTACACCTCTACGTCCCCTCTGGGCCTTCATGGCCTGTTCTAGGGTGAATTTTACCTTTACTTTTTAGGTAATTTAACTACGCGCCTCAAATTACACATGTTGAACATACACAGGCAATACATATGTGTACCGTAACTTACAGACTGTAACAGGCACTGTGACGGCTAAATACTGTCGCTGTTGTATCGAATTTATTCTACACTTCTACTGACCTTCAGAAGTTTGAAGATTATTTCATAATCTTTGTTTATACGAATATGCTCGCAAGCAGTATGGCGGCAGAACTCAATATAACGTAGTACACGCACTACTACATTCATTATCAGACCTACTTCGTTCAAAAATATTTCCGACCCGCAGAAACTTTCCACTATAAAATTACCGGGCGGCAGTCCAAGAAATGTTATAAACAATGTACGCAGAAGCGTGTACCATGCCCGCTAGAGAAATTAACAGCATCAGGGTCAAGATACTTCGCTTATCGATGCTTTACTTTGTTTTGTACTTGCAATTAAGAACCTGATGGAGTCGACATTTTTGCAACAGTACTGTGACTTGATAACTTACTTGGTTAAGGAATTCGATAAGGTTTTATGCTGCACCGTCCACAAGTTTCACATACACGAAGGGAATAATTCTACAGCGACATTTCGCGTGGCATGGATGCAAATTAAGAAACAGCCTCCGAACATCCACTTAGAGTAACCACTGTACAAGCCAGGCTCCACATGTGACTGAACGCCCTGCTTTATTTGGTCCTCACAGAGGAACTTCGAAAATTAGTTGTCTTGAAAAGCAATACGACACACAAGGAAGTTGGTTTTGTCACGCTGAATGTAAGCATAACTTCTTAAACCTACCGCTCCAGACATGAGTCCTCGTGTGAATCATAATACGGTATATGCCTACAGAGTTATGTTGACTCTTCCAGAAGATGACTTCGGCGTCACTTTCCAGCTGTCTTTACCGCACTTAATGAATGTGTGGCTGTGTGAGCCTCCCGCTCTAATGGGATGTGGTGGGAAAGGTGAAATTGTCCTGTCCATTCCATGAAGGCATGCAAGGGGAGTAGATGTATAGCGCCACTCATTCTTAATCTTGGTATTAGATGGAGGTGAGTGGTCTACTTCACGCCCCGGCCGCTTTACTCCCGAGGGAAAAAAGGCCGGTACGCACGGAATAGGAAGCCCGGCTCCTAGAAGTGGTATGGAAAATTTCTACCGGACTGAACAGCGTCAGATATAAAAATATAGTAATCATCAGTTAAGAAAATTAATTTCTAATATGATATTCGGATTTTTAAGGTCTCATAGGAAAAACCACTTGTGCCATTTTTTCAGTGCGAAGTTGTTATAAATGTTATATAAGGAAATAAGCAAGACCTCCAAAATTAGACAACTAAGAGAGTACTGAGATACCCAACGGTTGTGTCCTCTTCAACATGCCAATATGAGAGAAATAGCTTTAACTGCTGAACGTCTGCCAACATAAAATGCCACAAAGCTGCCACTGTATCGGTCACTAACGACACGACTCTCCCCTATGCAGCGACTAAAAACAACTAACCCCCTCATTTCCTGCACCTCTGTCCCAACGACAGAGTTTCAAGGGCCCATTCCTGAGTGACTTTCACGCAATAATTCAACTCGAAATTCATTACAAACAAATTATAGATATAGACTGATTATTTTTATCTTCCTCGGTACAGAGCCAAAAACAAAAATGTAGACAGAATGTAACACTGCTGCTTAATTTGTAAGTCAACAAAGAAAAAACGCAATGACTCAATTCGGTAGGAAAGCTCAGAAACTGAAAACACAGTGACGAGCCACAAAACTGAAAACACAGTGAACGAGCCCACAAAACTGAAAACACAGTGAACGAGCCCACAAAACTGAAAACACAGTGAACGAGCCCAAAACTGAAAACACAGTGAACGAGCCCACAAAACTGAAAACACAGTGAATAAGCCCACAAAACTGAAAACACAGTGAACGAACCCACAGCCTGTCAGCTGGTGTAGGCTGTCTGCCGATCGATACCTTTCATATTCTTAGCAAGAAGTGACGCGATGTGTGTACATAGAAAGGAATTAATTTAAAAATTTATACAATTTGACAATATTAATAAAAATTTAAATTTTGAGCCAACACAAAGTCCAGAAAAGCTTTCTGAAGAAACCGGAATACTACATATAAAAACAGGACTGTTGTGAGAACTGTGCGATATCTGGTGTTAATATAACAACATTAATCCACCTCCGAAATAGCTAAAGTTAACATGGAACATTACTTACACTATTACTGGAGCAGAGGTAGTGTAGCCGCAATATCTACTAGGCTCCTGGCTGGACGGTCCGGCATTCAAATACCAGTACGGGCAAAAGATTTTTCTCTTCTCGAAAACGTCCACACTGGCTCTGGGGCCCACCCAGCCACCTATTCAATGGGTACCGGGGTTATTTCCCGGGGGTAAAGCGGTCAGGGAGTGAACCACTCACCTCCATCTAGTGTCGAGGTTAAGAATGAATGGAGCTATACTTCCACTTCCCCACATGCCTTCATGGAGTGGACGGGGAAAACGTGACCTCTTGCTACCATTCTTACAGACACAAAATTATTTGTTCACGTAGCTCGGAAGGAGATCTCATCGATTTGATCAAGAAACGTTTCATACGCCGACGCAGGCCTGCGCAGGAGCATTATTAAGCCGAATCGCCATACAAAGACATATGACACTCTCATGCTGATGCAGCTCTCTTACGGAGGCTTTCGACAGCAACAAACAACAGACAAAATTGTGCAATTTTATCTCCACGTGCAGACACAGTCAGGCAGATTCATAACGGCAAGTTACAATAGGCTACTTAGTCGCAAGGAAATGACTGTTATTTTTACGTGTAGGATTAGACCTAACATATTTTATCTGAGTATGACTTGACATACGTGCCTATGACGTAAACATTCAAGCTAGTCACTTTTACATTCCAAATCAATAATGCCGACCCCAGTCGCTGTGCGGTCTAAGGCGTGGGTCTGCGGCGTCTCGCTTGCTGGGATTGCGGGTTCGAATCCCGCCGGGGGCATGGATGTCTGTCTCTTGTGAGTGTTGTGTGTTGTCAGGTACAGATCTCTGCGACGGGCCGATTCCTCGTCCTAACTAGTGTGTGTGTGTGTGTCATTAAGAGATCAGGTGCAACAGTAACCCTCTACACCTACAATAAGTAGGTAGAAAGAGGTCAGACTAAGAAAGAGCGAAGAAGAATCAATAATGTTCTTCATTCCAGTGAGCGGAACAAACATACTGTTTATTTAACTGCATTTTTTTAAACTTCATTCTTTAAACAATGTCAAATGAAGTACGGGGAGGGGGCTGTGAATGAAGAATTAGTAAGGTGGAAGGAAGGAAGGAAGGAAGGAAGGAAGGAACAGTGGCTTACTTTGCGGTTCTATCCTAGGATCCGAGTGAAGGGAGTGAGCGAAAAGCCGGGCTGATATTCGAATCAGAGGCCTTCAAAGTTCAAAGCAGAAGTGCTAATCACTAAGACTGTGTGTTCGACAGAGTAGATATGTTCATATTTATAGCAGCTGAAGTCGGAAATGATTAACATACTCTGCAGCATATAAGAGAATGTTATTTTATTTTATTTTAGGTTGAAGTTGAAAGTGGCTTCCTATCTACATGTCAGCACATGAGACGACCTGAAAACAGGCCCCTCTCTTAAAGAGCAGTCCTAGTGAGTGAATCTGAAGGTTGAACGACACTCTTCATTGGGTATCCCTTACAAAATAAACTCTAACGTGATCCTACACACATTCGAGCCTATCTGTAATAAAATCTGCTGGTTGCTTGCAGGATATGCTACCTTGCCAGTTTTTCAGTACCCTATTTACAACACAACATTTTAGCTTCGCAGACAGTTAATTTGGAAAATTTACTTTTTTAACATCTCTTATCATGACAAGAATTGTCACTTTTTGTGAATCCCAAGATAGCAACGTCCTTCATATCCGTTGTAATGACACACACCCCGCAGTCAAAGACAACTTGGAGGCCGTTCGGAACTGAACAGTAGTCCACGTGTCTGAGCAGCGAGTGGAAAGTCGAATATTTGTGGCTGACTCCAATAAAATAACAAAGAACAAGTGAAGCAATGGTATCTGATTGTTAATGAGGTTAGGCGGACAGCTAGTTGACCACCACTCGTTCATTACTGCATCATGTGTTAACTGTAGTCAGACATGTCTCAGCCAGGATGATGCAAAACAAATTACGAATTTTGAGTGACAGTGGTAACTCACAACGGCGATCGTTTGTTTTTCCCTTAAAGTACCCCTTTGCTTGGCTGAATTCAGCGTCAACGGTAAAGGTCTAGTGCCTACTGAAGAGTTTATCGCATATTATGTTGCCTCAAAAACAATTTTTCAATCACTAATCCACAACCCAACCAACAAACCAACCAAATAACTAACTCCATGGAAAAGACTCCTTCTAGAGAGACCTACTACGCGAGTCAATCAACTATTGGACTTCATTTTGCCACTACACCAACTGCACAAGCTAGTTCGGCGACCTGGACCCAACTCTTCGGACAATGAAATACAGTAATGCAGTATTTTCCCCAATTTTCAGAAAAAAATAAATTAAACGGAGAGGATTTTCTCAATAATACATTTTCTCGCAATCTACTATATAAATTCCGCCCGTCCAATCCAGTGGATAAAATCATATATCATACTTTCAGCTACTAATACTGTTCTTAGTTCGAATCATGGTACAAAGGAGTCAGTTCTTTTCATGGTGTTCCGAAAATCTAACCAGGTGGACAGCGAACTGAAAATATTCTGGAACGACTGTCCTAAATCATGAATGATTTTATTCATGACCACACACAGTCAAAACGACAGTGAAATATTTCATGATGAACAATTTTAGGCAGTAAAAACATGCGTTTGTGACTGACCCAACTTGAAACTGGAAAGAACAACAGGTTATTATTTGAGTAGTTTGGTTTATTCTTTTCCTACTGTTCTTACATCTTTTTACTTATACGTCTTCAACATTTTATATCCGAATTATTTGCACTGTTATATTATGCTGTAGTCAGAGGTAATAATTATATTTAAATATCATGATTAAGAGTTCATAATTTTTCCCTGCCCAGTCAGATCTGGCAATGGAAAAAGCCTAAAACAGTTGACGGAATGTGTGTATAAACAGGAGGCTGATGCAATGACGGTGACATGCAGTTTGCCAAGGCAATACTGACGTCAAACTATCTGGTATGGAGGGAAGCTGACTCTAGCGCACAGCTGCTTAACTTTCCAGGTCATCCACCGGTCAATTATTTATTGTACTCGTTCTTCTCTTGCATGTTATAGAATGTGTATCGATTTCATACTAACGGTTAGACATTACATTCCCATCTAGTTTTCTAATTGTAACAATTTCGAAAACACAATTTCACATTGTTACGAAGAGCCTTGGTAACTTATTCTGTGTGGCGAGCAGTTATAGGTTCGATGGCTGGTAATCGATTCCTGCCAGAAGCGTAGGGAATATTTTATTTTCGTCACCACGTGCACAACGGCTCAGCGGCTCACTCAGTTACCTACCTAACCAGCAGGTGAGACGCACTTTTCTTGGAAATGAACATCACCAAAATATGAAAAATCCAGTCACCTCCAAGTAGTGCCAAGAATACGTAAAACCTGAGGTAGTCAGAATGAACTTAAGGATCAGCAAAGGTAGTTTCAAGGCCGAAGAAAATGTTTTCATTTATTATTCACAACAACTGAAATCAGAGTCCTGCCATCTGACTACAAATGTGGAATGCGTACATTACTGTGCCCATAAAAACATGTTAGTAATAACGGTTTATTCAAATCGTGCAATTTCACTTACGCCGAACAGCAACTTACAACAACATCAAAATAAAACTACGCTAGATTACTTCCTGTCTTTGTAATAATTTACATATTCTACGAGGTTAACATCTCGTAACTAGCCTAACTGTTTGCAATAATGTTAATTTAAAATCCTGGTGCTTCAAACATTTAAAAACGTTCATAAGAATGATACATTTCAGGCAGATGCTAATGTCAGACAAAAGACACCAGGCAAACAAATCAGCACAGAAACAACATGTCCGAAGTCAACACCTATGTTTTTCTGAACGAAACAAATTAGTAGCATTATTTCGCTCTATATAAACTTTGGTATACAGTATGGGCTATTTACATATCTCGGCCACTACTGAAAATGGTTAATTGCTCCAGTTTCGAGCACAGGAATAAGATGAATTAATTAAACATCCGAGATATGCGATACGAAATATTTTAATTCAGGGCAAGTACGCGGTACAACTGTTCCCACCAGCAAAGCAAAATTAGCTTCTAATGCGCCTGGTTTGAAACTGTGTCACGTTAGTGTCTGTCACACACCGACTGTTCATGATTATCTGAAGATAACTTCAGCGAGCTTCGAGCCTCCTTAGATGCAGAAGACGAGAAAGAAGCAACTCACACAATGCTCTATTCCTGCAGCCGGCGGACAACTAGTTGGGTCATGTACGTTGCCGGCCACGTTACGGAAACTGCTGCAGGAGTGTTAAAAATGCAGGTCTACACGGATGCCTGCACGGACGGTATGTTGTGGTACTGGTAGTTTGTACAAAGGCGTATGATTGTGTTCGTCGAGGTCAAAGCTGGTTTGTTAACAAAGTCCACTGTAAGAATATAACTTATTACGAGTGCAGTGAGGCCTTCCCCAGCGGACGGAGATCAGGCGTACGTATCACGATACTGTTTTATACTTTGGTCACCGTTACTCTGAGAAGTCTTTAACTCTTCACGGTCTGTAATATTTTGCCAATTACACCTCACCATGCCCATTTCTAATAGCAAAGCTGTCAGTCTCAATTCCACACCGAACTGAAACGTGACGTTTGTGATTTGGACGCGTCAAAAATAATTGGAACTGTCGAAGTAAGCCAGACAAGGGCCCAACAGAGTAAAATTCAAATATCTTCCAGACATGTGGAGGGTTGCACTTGTTAAATGCCCTACCAGTTCCAATGCATCACGCGGAAAATAAAGTAAGAAATTTATCCTCCAAATAAATACTTACAATGTGATTCAGTAAGCATTTAATTTAATGTACGTAATGCAAGAAAAATTCCATGACCGCAAAACCAAAAAATGTATCACTTTAGGAACTGCAGCGCTTGTTTCCTGAAGTAAGCGGCTAAATAAAACGAAAGAAACAGCACGAGTACGTAACAGCACTCCTATATTTCTGGCAATCTGCATTGTTTTCAGCTTTCTCCTCAGTAGCCATATAAACTGGATATATTCTGGACGTGTTTGCTTGTTTTTCAGTTCCGACAAACTCCAGTATAACTAATTTTCCCCCTTCAGTAACCCAACGAAATGGGTGTTATGCACTTGCATCTGATGTCACACAGGAACAACTTTTTTTACGTTATGCGCTGCTGGATTTCGTCAATGTCTCGGCCCTGAAAAGTGTAATTGTCCTAGTTCCCTGTCCACCGTTCTCATTGGCCTGGGACGGGCACTAACCACTTCTCCTCCTCCCGTGGGTCCGAGGGTTCGACTGCTTATACAACCTTACCACTTTCTTCCCCTAATCATTTCGACCCTGAAAATGGATGCAGCAACTTCCTTCGAAACATCGGTAACACAGTCCACTGCCACGCGGTTCAAAACCCCAAAATCGGATCAACATTTGGTTTATATATTTATGATACAGTTACGGTAAAAGTAAGGGAATAAGGAGGAAAAACCAGTGTGGAGAAATCTGGAATAGGAACTAAAGATACAGTAAAGCGTCGTCTTGAACCTTTACGTAATTAAGAGAGTGTATGTAGTGGGGAATACTGGTCTGACGTGTGTCTAGGTTGCGTAAAATGTAGGCCTACGTCTATCCTGAGGCATTGTTCCGAATGTAATAAAAGGGGGCATTATTATTATAACTAACAGCGTCACTTCCTCAACAAACAAACAAACAATATTTATTTGCCCCAGGAACAGAACACTGCGTAATGTACGATGAATGACGCCTACAATAATAATAGCCTTCTTTTAGGACGTTTCCTGCTGGCTCCTTACTGCGAAATTACTGCAACTAGCAAAGCACGGTTGCTATGCAGTCTTCGTGTGCCTTTACCAAGAAAAGGAAGTGGTTTGAGAAAGGGGATGGGAACTAGATCTTACGTCAACATCATTACGCACTAATTGGGTCTGTAATGAACTACATGCCGTTAGCTGAAAGAAGGACGCGTGTGCAAAGAAAACGGAACTGTAATGAAGGACGTAAACATTATTATTATTATTACTCTTATTATTATTATTATTATTATTATTATTATTACACTCCCTTTTCAGCTACTACTGACGCAGCCCCGAAGACGGTTGGGGAAATTCGCTCATACATACCGCAGTCGCACCTCACATTTCACGTTAAACTTATCCTTATTTCATAGTTTATTTCAAAGTCATCATTACTGCTCCAAAGGAAACAAAAACTGGAAAATGGGAGAATATTTATTCGTCTACATTCTATGACATTTAATTTACGTTTTCTCAATATGTAAACAATTCGTTTGGGGTATGGATTTACTTGATTATTTAACAGCATTATCAACACAACACAAGAAGGCACAGCATTTCTCCCCTATTTTGTAAAAAGGGGACAACCCATAAAATATCAGTTTTACAGGAGAAGCAAGAAGGTGGCTCCTTTTTACACATGACAGACACTTTGAGAGGTAGACTATCCCCCACCTATATTGGTTATTCTTGAAGATAGAGTTGTCATCTTTTTATATATCATAGAAAACCATTAGTTGAATGATTTGCTACACATAACTCAATTTAGCTCGAAGTGACAGTTAGCCCCTTTTTACAAAACAGGGGCGATGTGTATTAAGTTTACGTAAATTGTCATAGGTGCAACTTATCAACTTGGAAATATTTTAAAAACTTTGCTAGAAATTCAAAATGTATATAAAATAAATTCAGATTAAAAATAAATGAGTCAGACAGCAAAATTAAAAGTTCATGAACTGTTAAAGTCAGCATCGATCGGCAGTACATAAATATCGGAATCCCCCCCCGGCCGGTGACTTGGAAGATAGTGATCCGGAATTTCCCAGCAGCATAGCGTATCGGCTACGGGCTGGATGACTGAGCAATCGTGGTTCGATTCCAGGCAGGGGCAAGAGAATTTTTTCTTCTGTAAAACGTTCAGACCGGCTCTGAGGCACACCCAGCCTCCTATTCAATGGGTACGGGGGCGCTTTCCTCTGGAGTGAATAAGGCGCTTGGGACGTGTAGCTGACCACTTATCTTTATCTAGTGCCTTGGTTAAGGATGAATGGAGCTATATCTTCCCTCCCTCGTACGCCTTCATGGCGCACACATGACCAGCTCTGTAATCGTAAGGTATCTTTCTAGCGTACTAAAGGCAGAGAACCCTTAATAGCAGCTTTCTGTTACACCCGTGGACGTCGGGACGAGCGGCAGTCTCACGATAGCCGCCTAGATTTGCTCAGCTGATACCGGCACATACAGTTGCCGAAGTTCTCGTTCCATCTCCCCACATTTAAAATAATTCAATGTCCCTAGACTGTACGCATCCAACTGTATCGCGGTAAGTTATCGACGTACATTTTATTTATTTATTTTTCTTTTCTCTTTATCTTTTACCTTTCTTTCTGGATGAAGGACCCTCGCACCACAGCCTTAAGGCATTTTGTGCAACCCCAATGATGATAAGATGAGCAGTTTTTTTTACCAATTTTTACAATTAATGGAGCACCAGTAGAATGAAATCGACAGGGGAAAACCGACAACTCGGAGAAAAACCTGTCCCAGTGCCACTTTGTCCACCACAAATCTCACATGGACTTGACCTGGGACCGAACCCCGGGCCTCCGTGGTGAGAGGCCGGCGACTAACCGCCTGAACCATGGCACGGCCATCTTTTACCTTTTATTTCTCTTTTCGTTTCTTTTCTTTCTAGTTTTTTTTAAGCCGCTGCATTTCATTTTCCAATAAATGGTGCGTTTTCACCTAGGAGTAACTAACTCCATTAGGCAGTAGGTCTTGCGAAACTAGCAATCGACCGGTTAGTCGTGTTCACATGATTGCGCTACTGATACGCATACTGAGCCACATGAATCAAGTCCTCACTCTCAACCCCTACATATTTAAGATCTAAGTTACCGTTACAGTATTTTAGTATTATACTTCAAGTGACTCACAGGTCTGCCAAGTGTCTCTTCAGGGTGTACGACCAAAATTCTAAATAAATCATAACATAACCCATAACCCACCCAACTCATTCCCCTAGAGATAAACACCACAGGACGTATTTGACGAACCTAACACATTTTGAATGTAGTTTTTATTAGGCGCGTTCGCAGAATTGCTAAAAGCGACTCTTAGCTACGTCATGTCTGTCTGTCCGTCCATCCGCATGGAACAACTCGGCTCCCACTGGATGGATTTTCAAGATATTTCACGTTTGAGGATTTTTCGAATATCTGTCGAGAAAATTCAAGTTTCATTTAAATCTGACAGGAATAACGGGTACTTTCCACGAAGACCTATGTACATTTAAGATATCTCGCTCAATTGTTCTTAAAATGAGAAATATTTCACACAAAAGTTGTAGAGAAAATCAAACCACACATTTTATGTTCTGTAACATTTTTCCGAAAATCGTGCTGTTTATGAGATAATGTGGAAAAATATGGCACAGCCAGAGAGGCCAGAGATGACAATATAACACGGCGCATGCGCTCTGCATGCTGGATAACTAAGGCTACAAACACAAACTCATAGTATTTAATGCTCACTGCTTTTCCATGGCAACCATGATTACACGAACGCGCCTCAATGTTACATTTATACGTACATCGCCTGTCTTGTTCGTTAGTGAAATATAATACTCCCCATAATTAAAACGAAAACAGTACATTTATGTTATTTTAAGAATGCACTTAGTAACACTTCAAATATTCGTTCACAGTTTCTTCCACATAACAAGAATACAAGTTCTGATCTAAAACTGCGTTTCCGTCGCATCATTGTTGATGTTATAGTTGATGCCGCAGTTTCTAACTTTTGTTTGTAAACAATGACGGTAAGCAAGAAAGCCTTGGCGTAGGAGCACATAGCTAGTTGCGTCACTCAAAAACATCGGGAGGGGAAGAGACCACGTGGTCTAATGGCTGCGTCCCTATGTGTAAACATGCTGTGAAATTTTTGTTGGAAACATCATGGACTGTCTGATGAAGTAATGAAGACACTGCAGTGAGGCACGATGCATTTGGGGGTACTCGGTTGGAATGTTGCCCGGGCTAACCTAAAATGTCTTATTGTTTCCTGAGGCCGTCCCAACGAATGTCGCGATAAACCTAGCCTGCCACGACTAACTCCTGCCAAATCATTAACTACTCACCATTCATGACCATACTGCAATTTCGGTTTATCCTATACTATGTAACACGTGCAGCTGAAACCCTTCGGGTAGCATGTAGGCCCTGCCTCATAAAGGACGCCTAAGTACGCAGCGTGGTCAGTATGTGTGTCATGAACTTCATATTTCACAGACCAGAAGTAGACCTAAGGCTACTACTGTCGGCACCCTTAGGCCCTAAAACTGATAACATAGAACCCACGGAATACAACCGACTACCAAGGTAGGCACGGAACACGCGGAGGTGTTAGAAAGACACAGAAAACATAGCCTCCACAAATGCTGGAGCCAGAAATTATGTAAAACGCCTAACATATTAGGATAATTACCCCTCTGAATACGAGTACGTACCAACTGCTCTCACATTAAGAAACTCCGTATTTTGTTACACAGTACATTTACAGACTTCAAAGGGCTGAATTAGCCGTAAGGTTTTCCAGCTCTCCTAGGCTGGATACCAGACGGCTCCCGAGGCGATACATGCCAGCAATTATACTTTTAGTTTGTGCATTGTGTCACTGAGAAGTGGAGCGTTCAGTGCAAGTTACAACGCCGATAAATAACTCCATGCAGCAGAGTCCTTCTAGATAAGCTGACAGTCATTCAGCTTCTCACGAGATTTCTCGTCGACCTCGAAGGTTAATTATCGTGTTCATAAAACTCTTTCTTGAGCCACAAGCAGAGTGAGATTATTCCAGTCTACACCCTCATATACTATTTATTTAGCAACCCCTTCAATATTGTTGTCCCGTTTACACCTAGGTCTTCCAAGTGATCTCTTGCTTTCAGGTTTTCCGACTACAGTTCTGTGCGGATTTCTTGTGTCCTCTAGGTTGCGCTCATCGTGACATACCCGTAACTGTTTATTTCTACACTGCTACGTTGAAGTTTGTTACGATTGTAAGTTCCACACACTCTAAAGTGTATGACGCATATTTACCTTATAAACAAACTTTTATTTCTGTGGCTATTTCCGACATTCGAAATCCGATGTAGATTTACAGAATCGGCAGCGACGACAGAGTGATCAAATGACGGAGAATGATGGTTAATAAAACTTGGTATGGACTAAGACATCGTAACCTATGAAGTAAGTACTTCAATGTCCCAGACTAACCCCCACATTTTTAATACTAACGGTAACCACTGCAAGAAGATTGCTTACACGTTTATTGTAATTGGATTCACAATCTAAACTAAAATTTTGTTAACATTATTCATTATTTCTATCGGTGTATGCGATCAGAGTTCATTCTCACGTTACGAAACCAGTACGTTTCGTGACGATTTAAGCAGCACATCAGGAACTGTTTACTAACTCGTACATGCTCAAAGCATAATTATACCTTTTTCGAAGGAACTACTTAGCTCATTCATCTTTAATTTCCAATTACCTGTACTTAACCTTTTAAAGCTTAGTGGTAACTATATGTACCACGTGCTGTAACAACGAGAAGCTACGCACTTTACATACATATTATGTTTACGTATTGTGCATAATTTTCAAACTAAATACCGATTACGTCCCTAAACAGCACCAACCGACTGGGGTTTCTAATAGAGAAAAGCTCTTGTCTGTGAGGTAAAAACTGAAGTTTTATATACATAAGTAACAAGCACAGTCGAAGACATCACCATCAAGTACCATCAGAAAAGAAAGAAACATGCGGCAAAGTTGGACGAAGGTCGTTTCCCACTACTGGATTTCCAGCATCATCTTGGCGGACGCCGTGATTTGGGAAGACCAAAACGAAGATGGAAAGACGAGGAACATCTTCAGAATCAAGGAGAGCAGGTCTTAATGGGCCTAAACTTCAGCGGTTCATGATAATGATGATGGAAGTCAATCTTCAAAGGGTTCATTATTCACTAATTAAATTTTAATAATTTTATTGCCACTACTGAGTAAATTTAGGCTTCATTATTGCAATAATTTATCTGTCGTACTCCTGCGGTCAACTTTTCGGCACGTACACACATTTTTCGAGATATATGCCACGGAAAACACGACAGAGACGGAGAGTGCCAGGACAGAGACAGCCTACAGCAATACAGCAAGTATGTGAGACAGTAGGGCGATAACCTGAGAGCGAGCGAGCGGGCGGGCAACGGAACGTCCGCAGACAAGCCAAACAATGAGCAGCCTACCGACCTTCCTATTTAAGTGACGCTGTTCAAAGCTAAACGTTCACCCTATAACCGGCCATGAAGGCAAAGAGGGGGTTCAGTGGTATAGCTCTACTCTTTCCTTAAACTCGGCTCTAGATGGGGGTGGGTAGTTAACGCCACGCCCCGGCCGCTTTACCCTCGGGAATGACTCGGTACCCATTGTATGGGAGGCTGGGTGGGCCCCAGGGCCGGTCTGGACGGGTGCGGAAAATCTCGCCTCTACCCGGACCGTCTAGCCCGCATCGAGTCGCTCTATACAGACTACGCTATCCCGGTCCACTTGCGGGGCGCTGTATCGCTGCAAAATGCAGCTACACGCTCAGCAAACGGTAACAACAAATCAGGTGAACTCTAATGATAATATTCGCTTCCTGAACGACAGCACCATCTAAAAATGAAGTTTCTGATATTAATGAAGACGACTTTTTACACGGTACCAGCATTTTTGGCACAATTGGCCAACTCAATGCACCGTAGTCCTTCTTTATGCCTTTCATTACCGTGCTGACAACAGCTGGCCACTTGTTCCTGTCCTGAGACAGCTGTAGGCAGTCCGCGTCTTCCCATCCAACTTACTTAAGATCAATTTTAATGTTATTCTTAAGTCAACACTTAAGGCCGTGCCATGGCTCAGGCGGTTAGTCGCCGGCCTCTCACCGCGGAGGCCCCGGTTCGATTCCGGGTCAGTCCATGTGGGATTTGTGGTGGACAAAGTGGCACTGGGACAGGTTTTTCCCCGAGTACATCGGTTTTCCCCTGTCAATTTCATTCCACCGGTTCTCCATTAATTGCAAAAACGAAAAAACTAATCATCTTCTTCACAGGGTTGCACAATAAGCCTCTAGGCTCTGCTGCGGGGCCCTTCCTCCCCCAAAAGTCAACACTTATGGTCCTCCAAGTGTTCTCTGTCCTTCAGGTTTTTCAACCAAAACTTTGTACACATTTCTCCTCTCTGACATACTTGCCACACGTTCCGTCCATTCGGGTATTTTAGCCATATATAATGAAGTTATAATTTAATGTGCATAATGCTCAAAGGTGACAACCATTCCAAAAAAAAGACAGTAATTAACATTAGCCTTCTTGTTGTAACGGGTCACGGTCCATAGTTCCGGTCTCGGGATGAGTGTCCAAAAGATGAGACAATAATTTGGTGATTTGGTTTTTATCCGGTTCATATAATAATATCGGAATTAATTCAAAATTGTATTATGCGAATTTTTTAATGTGCGGAGATGGTTAGTAGTTCTTCTTCTTCTAATCCCTTGTTGCCCTTTGAGGCGTCGGGTTGCATCAGCCAGATCCGGAACGCTTTCCTGTCCTTCGCCAGCCTAGTCTCCTCCTGCAAGGTGTTCCCCTTTTTCCTCGTCAGCTTCCGCATATGCTCTTCCCATTCTATCCTTGGCTTTCCTCTTCCCTGCAAGCCCTCAATTCATGTTTCCCATACCGGCCTAGGCTTCCTGTAGCTGTCAATCCTACTTAGGTGACCAAACCATATTACTTCCCTCTTGTCGACCATTTTAGTAACTGGCTCTTGATTTAGTATTCTCTCATTTAGCTATTTCTAATTCTATCTCTTCTTGTTTTCCCCGTGCATTTTCTTAACTACCTCATGTCTGCGCCTGTAATCCTACTTTCATGTTTTGTTAAAATCGTCCAACTTTCTGAGCCACAGTGTAGTGCTGGGAGATAAACCGTTTCATAAATTATCATTTTAGTATTATTGTTGATTTCCTTCTTCCCTACTATTGCTTGATTTATTTGGCAGTAAACTTGGTTTGCTTTTTGCACTCTTTTATTAATTTGTGTATCAATTTTCCCATTTGTACTTATTACTGTACCTAAGTACTGAATCTTCTCCACTTGTTCCATCCCTTTCACCCTCCCATTCGAGAGGGTTCGTAGTTCAAATCTCTAATTGCTGTCCGCACATAAGGCCTGCATTCATCAGATGGAAGGGTTTTATCAAACCTCATTTCCACGAGCAAGCTTGTTTGCAGGATGGCTCTTTCTTAGATGGAGTAAGAAGTAAACATTTGCGAATGTTTACTGAAACGCAACAATGACTGTCGAAATCGAGCGCCCACGCAGGATTATTATTGATACAGGCTCAGAGCAGTATAGTTCACTCTTCAGGCACGTTCGCAAAACTGCTAAAAGCGACTATTAGCTTCGTCACGTCAGTATGTCCGTCCGTCCGTATGGAACAACTCGGCTCCCACTGAACGGATTTTCATGAAATTTGACATGAGAATTTTTCGAAAATCTGTCGAGAAAATTCACGCTTCATTGCAATCTGAAAAGAATAACGGGTACTCTACATGATGACCTATATACGTTTATGATAATATCTCGCTGAATTATTCTTAGAATGAGAAATGTTTTAGACAAACTTGTAGAGAAAATCGAAACACATATTTTATATTCAAAAACATTTTTCCAAAAATGGTGCCATTTATGATATAATGTAAAAAAATATGGTACAGCCGGAGAGGCCTCAGATGACAATATAACATGGCGCATGCGCTTTGCATGCTGGATAACTTAGGCTACAAACACACATTCATAGTATTTAATGTTCATTGCTTTTCCACGACAACAATGGTTACACGAACGCGCCCCAATGTTAAGTTGATACGTACATTGCCTGTCTTGTTTAGTTGTAGGACCACTCCACAGCAGTCATGTTCGTCAGACGGTGTTCTCCTAAATCAGTTACTGTGGTATGATCAGTAGCAGAACATTATTAATAAATGTAGTTGAAACGAAAGCTGTGTCACTGTAAAGTCAGTGGCGACTAACAACGGCTTCGCATTCCCGTGTAAATGTTCCCGAGATAATTCACATGTTAAACCGGTGAGAATAATGGAAAGTTATAACTGCGAGCAGGGAAATTGAAGTGGACGGTAACATTGTTAAACCTCTCCGAAATAAAATCGGTAACCTTCATGGGCTTGTCAACTAATACAAAATGATCATAACATTCATCACAGTCCTTCAGTTAGACAAACAAGACTGAAAATGGCCAACGAAGGTTTACTGTGATATGCTTGCATACCGTGACGTATCACATACGAGTAGACATGCAAACCAATTCCTGAACGTACTGTGTGCCTCCCGCGTCTAGTACATATGTATGTACTTCGAAGACGGACATTACTTAAAGGCAACGATCGGAATATCAAACGCGCATTATCCTGCTTTCTACCGCGTCATAGACACGTGGCAATTTAGTCTCTCAAGTGGAGAATACTCGGTGTATTACCAACAGACACAAAAAAAACCCTTTAGATAATGTATGTATTTTATTTTTTGTTTATTTAGCAAAGCTATCATTAGTCCAGACTATACACATAGTGCGTGTCTTCCGATATGAATGAGAGCATTCAGGAGGCAATGTAATATGTTGAATTTGTTCTCAACTTGATTTGGGTAATGCAGTCTGCAAAACTCAAAAATAAGTAACAAGACCAATTTTCACATAATAAATACTGAAAGTACGCATAGAAATTCATTTGCGTCCTTAAAGGCTGTCACATTTTCACGAAACTTACAATCACTAAATAACATCTTGTGGACATTCCTATAGCTACCCTTTTACAGACCTGGACAGGCCTTTAGGCCTCTAGGAGGTTGAGGCTCGCAGAATTTCTAGACAATCGGCACATGAAGGTGGTACGCACGGGCCGCCTTTACCCCCAGGAAATATCCCTGGTATACTCATTTCTGTTAGAGGCTGAGTCGACCACAGAACCATAATGCGGCAGGAAGAATTGAGTCAATGAAAAAATTCCTATGACCCCATCGAACCCGCAAATTTCCGGCGTGTAGTGCAGTGCCTCAACCGACTGCGCCACCGCGTACCCCGCACATCTCCTATGGGGAATTTTATCTAACTCGGACGACAAATGTAGAAAATACGAGCAAAATTTCATTCACGCACTTATATCGCTTTCACTATACCTATTTTCACGAAACTCATAAATGCTCAACAGCATCATGTGCAGATCTCTTATACCGAATTTCAACCTAATCGGACAATAAATGTGGAAAGTACGGGTAAAAATTAATTTACGCCCTGAAGCAACGTATGGCTTTCACTGCACAGATTTCACGAAACTAAGAACTACTCATCGGCATTGTTGCGATATCTTCAATTCGAATTTCACCCAAATCGCCCATGAAACACGGAGAGTTGTTCGGCTTTTAAGTAAGGTCTGTCTGTCACTGAGCCGATTTTTACGAAACTGGAGCTTCCTCGACACCTTCTTGTAAAGAACACCATACAGGATTTCACGAAAATCCAACACACCATTTTGTCGCTGATACCAGGTCATAAACAGATGGAAGAACGGATGGACGTCGTCTTTACATTAGGCGTCTTTTTCACTTCATAAAGCAGGCCTATAAATGTAAATATTACTTACTGATAACAGAAGGCCAAACACGCAGAATTACATGGTCACAAAGGAACAGCACAGAACCCTTAAGCCATATTTTTAAATTAATAAGTTTTAGCAACACACAGAAAGGGTATGAGAAACAGGAACGGATCTGAGGGAAATGAAGGTCCTTAATGAACATGAAAATAAGCACTGGAATTAATTAAACATTTCATAATTGGTGGATAACTTCGCAATATTTATAATCCACCAAGATTTTCACGTGGATTTCTTCAATTACTGAATGAAAGACGTAAGGCGGAGACTGTAATAAACTTCAGAATGAATTCCCTACACAAAAAACTTTCCATCATAAATAACCTGCATTACATTAAACGTTAATTTCCTACTTACTGCGATGTTAACCTACTTACGTGACACGTTTTGACTGCATACTGATATGGAAGCTTTGTTTAAACCACAATTTTCATCGTTTCTTTGAAATACCCAAAAAGAAAACAACGAAAATTTCGATTTAAATCTTATGACTTTGTACGATATTTTGACGAAACGTCACTGCTTCTGTTAAATCAAGGAATCAGATTCTCAGTAAATACGCGACTGGAATACTGTGCAACAAGGCACACCGTCTATTAATTACTGATCATAGCAACCCTATAACTGTCACGCTGACCGATTTATTTGCAAGCAAGTTATACTGATGTTAACATCGCTCTTCTGGGGCAAAAATTAAATATTTCCATTAAAAATTCATGTGTTTAACCTTTTAAAGTCCAGTGGCAATGCCATGTACCACCTATTGTACTGTTTACAGACTCTACATACATTGTGCTCACACAGTGTATATACCGAATGTGCTTGGTATGATTCTCAAAATAAAAACGATTACTTCCCTAAACAGCATCAACTGGCTGATCTTTATAATGCAGACAAAGTTTATTCGCTGTGAGATAGAACTCAATTTTTATATATGCATTACATGAATTTTAGTCTTCAAAAGGTACGAGGTAGTGATGTCAGAACATTTCATTTATTTTGCTCTCTGTTGTTTCCTGTCTTGACCGTCTGTTATCTCCTCTCTTCCTGCATTCTCGTTTTTCTCTTTCTAGTACGACACAACACGAGTCACAGTAATGCGCTATGCTCTCATTACTGGAGCAACAGCCATCTTGCCTGTCTGTGAAATGTACAAAGGCTACTTCCTGGTGGGCACTAGCACAGACTTGTACACTCCCACTGACTCGCAACGAACCGCCTGCTGTCCATACTTGCTGCACACCGTACGTAGTAATTACGCGGTTTCAATACATGCCATTTATCTGCATTAAGCAGCCGGTATAGCGCAGTCGGTAGTGACGAGGCTACGGACTGGACGACCGACGACTCAGGGTTCGATTCCCGACAGGAGCAAGGGATTTTACTCTTCTCCAAAGCGAACAGGCCGCCTCGGCGTTCAACCAAGCCCCCTATCCAGTAGGTGTAGGGGGCGCTTCCCCGGGCTAAAGCGGCGGAAGCGTGAAGCTGACCACTCACCTCCATCTAGTGCCGAGGTTAAGAATGACTGGGGTTGTGCCTCCAACCCCCATATTCTTTCATGGCGTGTACAAGACAACTTTGCTTTATTTTGAAACGTTATCTATGTATTAACACAATGGATTGACGAGTAGATAATGCACCTTCTTTTCCATTTCCACATCGCGCTTTATAAGAAACGGTTCACTGCGGAAATCAGGCTGTCGGCCCAATTAATGGGACTAACTCTTGTTAACTTTATGTTTGTAAACAACAACTGAATAATTATCATTCCGTTACTTTTAAACTCCCCAAGGAAAATTATTTTATTCTTCTGCTTTCAACGGAAGACAAACCTTTTCAACTTCACAGCCATCTTCTGTATGGTCTTCGTAAATCCCCTTGATCTTCTGGTTTTTACCGAAGAACAAGGGAGCCAGAATAGCGACTAGCTATGGGCTGGACAGTTCAGGGTTCGAATCCCGGCAGGGTCAAGAGATTCTCTCGTGTCCAAAACCGTCCACACCGGCTCTGGGGCCTAACCAGCCTCCTATTCAATGGGTACCGGGGTTGTTTCCTGGTAGAAAGAACTACATCCTTCTGTGAATAGTATAATAAGAGTGTCAGGTAAATACGTCACGTTTTCACACAAGTTCAACGTTGATGTGGACCCCTCGCTATACACCTTCATTACGTAGACACAACGTGTGACTCATCACATCAGTTAAATAGCAGACGAATTTGTTGACGGAGCGAGTGTTTTAAACATGTGATAAGCTAATATTAATTCTGGTGAAATATTCACAGGCACAGCTGTAAGAGGCTCTTGCTCCCGAACACACAGAACACAGAACACAGTGTCTGGGTCACTGTTCTGCAGTGGTTTGAATTTGACACATCTGTAAACGGGTGGAGACTTGCAACATGGAAGGTACAGCCGTATGGCGGCGAGACATACACAGACGACGGTTACCTGGCACCAGGCGGAGAATGTTCCCCTGTCGCGTTCTTCATATTGTGCTCGCATGTAACTGGGTGCTGAGCGATTTATTTCTGTAGCATCCTTCATTCCAAAGCAACGAAAATTAGGGCACACGTGTCAAGACGCACAGACTATTATTAACAGAAATAGTTGACACTTATTGCGCAAGTCTGGAAATATCTAGTTTCACAGCGTCTAGTACTGTAGGGCCGCAATGTATTGACGTTTTTGTCAGACACTGTCTTTTCCGAAGAAGAAACTACAGAGATTCAGGGGGATAAATTCGCTCACAGTAATATATTAACAATGTATTCCAAAGCATTCTTGTATGTTCCTTTTAATTATTACGGGAACAACTGTGTATGTGACATGATATCGCATTACGCTTTCTACAGCATTCATCACTTACAGTGGTGTACTTCAGACATCAATGTGAAACTGGCACTCATTAGCTGTAATTTGTCTGAGATCTAAGGTAGCGAATACCTAAACGAACAAATGACAGTACCTTTTTCGTGAAGAAACCATACTATACTTCACTGTTGACGAGTGGTCTGACATAGGAAACACATGAAAGAGGAACGGACATAATAAGAATAAAGGTGGCCGAGGAGTACAGATCGGGTTACCTTTCAACTAATCATAGGCTACAACAATAATTATGTTCAATATACTCAATTAACTGTAATAGCAAACTGTAGCATAAGCCTATACCAGAAAGTATGTTAAGCCAATTACATACGATAGCACATATAGCGTGCTGAAGTCACAGATGTGCTGTGGCTTAGGTTCTTATAAATAGAGAGGGTCTGGAGATAACATAAACGTCATACAGTTCCAACTTCACAGGCCAATAAAACTAACCACTTTCACTTATCGAGCTTTCGTCGGAAAACACTTCCTGAAATTCAATCCTAAGTCCTTGTTCCTTGCCATTTATGCTAGTAGGCCTGCGTGTTCCTGACGTTTCAAATATGTCAACCAACAGTGCACCTGTGTCTGTGCCTGTGTGTTTATTTATGGAACAGGGCGTCCAACCTGCGGCGGAACACGTTCGTTAGAATGTACATTAACAGAGTGAAACATTTTCGCCCATAGGCCTACCATTTATACAGACGAACGTTTGGCAATTATAATTATATAGATCTATGGATAAATGTAAAGATAAAGTTCACCCTAGAACAGGCCATGAAAGCCCAGAGGGGGAGTAGAGGTATAGCTCTACTCTTTCTTTAACCTCGGCTCTAGATGGGGGTGGGTGGTCAACGCCACGCCCCGGCCGCTTTAACCACGGGAATGACCCGGTACCCATTGTACAGAAGGCTGGGTAGGCCCCAGGGCCGGTCTGGACAGGTGCTGAAAATTTCGCCCCCCGGGATTCGATCCCCGGACCGTCCAGCTCGTAGCGAGTCGCTATACCGACTACGCTATCTCGACCCACATATATATGTATGTATAAGGCTGTACAGACAAAAATGTTTCAGAATTGGAATGTAGACGGACAGACGCACATGCAGATGTTGGAACAATCACATTTCGCAATATTAACAACGCACACAGAACGTGGAACACTGGCACTATGAAAAGCAATGGTTACACTGCAACTTCAAGTACACCCAGCCCTTGTTTTACGTCCTAGCTGCGTTCCTGAAAACGCAGGTGTAAATCAAAAAGGCGTAAATCAAAAATGATATTCCCACAAGAAATAAGGGGTTAGCGTAATAGATTGCGGCCAGTCAAAGGGCGTTAAACCGAAAACAAAAGAGCACAAATTAAGAAGTGTAAATTGGCAAGTGGCGTTACCGTAAAACGGGCGTAAAACACGGGTTTGGTGTAGTGATTTTTCATTTCGCACCGCCTCTCTTTTATTTGGGGCGTCACTGTGAAGTCAGTGATATGTGTTACTAAAAAGAAGCTCGTACCATTACTGCAGCTAATGCTGCCTCTGCAGAAATGGCGTCATTACTTAATTTATACTTGATTTATTTAGCGACGCTTTGATTAACTCAGATTAGCTACATAACATCGAATGATACCACGATGTGTGAATATCGAACTGTCGAGGCTATGGAGGCAAGCGGTCGTGACCTGAGGGAGGCACTCTCCCCGCATTTGTGTGAAACAACTGAGGAAAACAAGAAGAATCTCAGTCAGGATGGACTGTCATCGAGACTAACTGAATCCGGAACACCCCGAATACGAAGCAAATAGTGCTGCCACCTCAACCGTGACGTTCAGTAAAACCATCATACATTTACACACGAGTATACAGGTCATTATTTTATTTCACAAATACCGTTTGTCACTTTCTGTCAGATCAAGTACAGTATTAACTTAGCCCCCAAAGCCGGTTGGTTCATACGGGCGGCAGAATAGCATCGGGAAGTGATAAACGATATTTTTAGATAACATAACGACTCTGTATAACTTTTACACGATTAGTAATACAGACTGTTGTTGTTCTGATAAACAAGGATCGCGAGCTGAATACCAACAGTGAGCGGAACATGAGGGTACCCTTGTCCCTTTGTTTGGAAAGAAACGGACACAAATTAAACAAATCTGGCCCTAGAACAGTTTATATCGCGGCACCACATTCATCTCCTACTCTTTATGTCTTTACTTCTCTCTCGATTTTCTGTTTTCATAAGAAGACTTAAGCTTAGACACATTGCTGGACCGCCCTGTTTTGCATCACCTGCATCTACTACGTTTTTGTATGTCTGCAGCGAGTTTGGATCATGCTTCACACGCGTGCCTTCTACAGGCGGCAGGTGAGTGATTCAGCGCCAGACAGTGTTTTTAATTGACCTGCAGCAGCTGACTCGCTTTAGCCAACCACGAAGTGCTGCGTTGTGTTGTCACTCGGCAGTGTTACGTCAGCTTGTAGCTGATAAGAAATACAGTTCCCAGCGCGTGTCTGCATCATGTCGGGAATGTATGCGAATGTGCCCATTTTCGATACGTCATAGTTTCTAGTAGAAAGAACATGGTTCCATACACGAAATACGTACTACGCTTTCGTCAGCGTAGGCTGTCGCTAATGTAAGCTAGTACTGTATATACGTATCATAACATGTTTTTGAGTTTTGCAGTAGATGGAGACATACAGACATCAACATCATGTTCGATTTTTCACGCTACCTTCCTTTAAGTCATGCGTCTGCAATGCGCGGCACGCCAGGTTGTACGAGTATTATGCAGCCCACGGCTAAATTTGTAAATTATGTATATACTATAAAATTTACACAATACTTTAGGTGGCTAGGTATGCCACTTCTTGTTATGTTTCCACGTGCGGACCGCGGACCAACCCACAATAACGGTGGCATATATTTATGGAAGCACGGTTTGCAATATTTAGGTTTTTTTCACTTCCATTTTAATCCCAGGGACAGGGCATCTAATATGAATTACTGTGCGAAGAGTATTTATACACTACAGGTGCCCCTGGTTCGCGCCCACAGGTACTTCGGTTTCGCCTGGAAGAAAATCCGTGGACATCACAAGCATAACGCCATTTTATGACGATTGAGGAACATTAAATGTTCGCCCAGGTATCCCAGTAGCCACTTTACGGGTCTCTCCCCCCCCCCTCCCTCACGCTGTACTGATTCTTTCTTCTTCCAATTTATTTATTTATTTACTTATTTATTTATTTATTTATTTGTATTCTTAATTTTTACTGTTGGTTTACTTGTATTTTATTTATCTAGCTTTATCCTTATATTTTCCTCCTGTGCTGTTACTCTATTCCGTATATGTTTTTTTCCAGCTGTCTTAGCTGTTTGCAATCTCGGCACCCCTAGCAGCTTTACGTTGTTTGTATCCACCCCTCTCTCACCCTGGTTCTACCCTATTGGCTGTCATCACATCTACGTATTGCTACCCAGCCTACTTTCCAGAATCTACGTTATAGGTTGCTGGATTTCTTTCCTACTCGGACTCTTGACCCGTGAAGATGGGACCGATACGTTGTCCCGAAACGTCGGTAAACAATTACCACACGACGACGCGTAATATCCCAGAAGAGCGCAGATCCCATCAACATCGCGGCGGAAACCTGAAATCAAGGTTGACATTAAATGTTCATCGGATGTTTACTCTTCGTCTGGCAATATTACTGCAGGGTACAATACGTACTATAATGCTAACCACAAATTTTGGCTCCCTGTGCGGGGCACAACTCGCATACCCTTCACGCCGCCCATGCTTAATTCAAACTGCATATTTTCGTAACATCGTTTCTGAGATCTTATTTCGGAATGCAAGAGGCCGAAAACTAGACTGCCAAAATCTTAAATATTAAACATTTGGTGAAAGGGGGAAGTGCTGTTCAGCCATCAGCCCTTTATTAAAAGTAAAGCTGTCCCTATATACGACATGAAGGTATACAGACGGAGTAGAGGAATAGCTCCACTCATTCTTAACGTCGGCACTGCAGGTGAGTGGTCAGCCTCACTCCCTGGCCGCTTTATCAAGGAGAAAACCCCCGGTACCCACTGACAAGGGGAGGCGTGTCCCAGAGCCGGTCTGGAAGTTCCGAAGAAGAGATACATTTCTGTCCCCAGATCCTCCAGCCCGTAGCCTGGTCACTAGAGTACTTAGAAACGTCTCGCCAACATGACTAGGGATACTTTAGACAGATGTCCAACAGAACTAGCTCAATATTTCATTTTGATTGCAAAGTTGGTATTATTGTGGCGATAAGTTGAAGGTTGGTAATAGTAAATACAACACCTACTAGGGTTTACTGTTTCAGCGTTTTCCAGATAGTCCAGATTTATGGTTATCTAACAAGGGAACTTACATCATTCGGTAAGACCAATTTGAAAACGAAAAGTGTAAATTTAAGATTACAGTTCAAGTATCATAGTCGGAGTTTTCAGAGGCTGCCTACCAATGCGGATGTCATCATCAAATTTCCCCGCCCCGCAGACTGAGTCATACACAAACTAGTCAGCCTTCCACGCCCAGTGGGAAGACACTTTCACATCGATATTCAAGCGCAACAGCAGATTTTGATCGCCTACTCGACCTGCACATCATGACGAATATGGAAACTGTTACTAAGCCTCTCCTCCCATAAATATTTTATTGGTAAAAATGAACTAAGTGGTCGTCTCTTGAAGTGCGTTCCCGAAGGAATTCAACAAATAATGCACAATGATAAAATTCAAACAACTTGAGTCGAAAATAACAATGAACTGAACGCGTCTGCTTTATTGGTTTCTAGCAACACTTTTGATCATTCTATACCAAGTGACGCTGATCTGGGTCCCAGAGAACAAACCGCATACCTATTATGAAGTTAATTCAGGTGAAGATGTTCAGAAAAATTATTTATTGTCCTAAGAACCAGCTTCAAATAACAAAGTCTCTCCCTGAGCGCAATGTTGAGTTCTTTAACGTTAAACTAGGTGGTATTTATAAAGACAAATGGCCATAAGAATTTGGCGTACGTGGCGTAGCGTATATACCGGCAGAAGCGTTGCTGGAGGGGAGGGGGCGAGTACTGCGGCCTCCCCGGGCAGCTGAGTAGAAGGAACAGCAAATTGGGCGGCAAAGTGAATATTTTTAATGAAAAATTTGACTTGTTGCGCTCAACGGATTTTAAATTACTGAGCTGCATATAAGGAAATTCAACAAACGATTGTGATCCTTTTTACGTTCATCACTTCTGTTAGGGGCGGTTATTGTGATTACTGGCCTGGGGCGCCAAAAAACCTAGCTACACCACTGTATACCGGTACCACTCCGGATGTCTGTGAATGACGAATGGACATGGAAGTGGTGATGGCCTATTTCATGGCACAAATATCAGAATTTTCCTGGAAACACAACCACGAAAACTCTCAGAAGAACCGCTCACAACACAATCGAATCACGGAACTCCCAGATAAGAAACAGGATTGCTAACTACTACGGGTGGTGGTCCTTAAACACAAGGTTCTATTTCTCTCAATAAAAATATGAATCTTACTCTCGATCAGTCGCAATACACGAACAAGTCTTCTTACCCGTAAAAACCGTCTTTAAGACAGGCTATACGAGTGTTTCTTCTTAAACTGTGCTACATTTCCTAACCTTTCTTGTCGCAAAGTCAGTGGTGTATTGAAACGGATGTAACTAAAGTCATGGTTGAAGAATTCAATTATACTATGGCAGAAAGAACGCTGATGTTGACACATGACAAAAAGAATGCAAATTATCATCACGTTATTTTGTTTACACTAGGAAGAGAATTACAAAAATCACACGGTACAAAATAATAAAAGAAACCAATGGCGAAATAACTATTAGAAAGCAACATAAACTGGCACATTCACGGCAGCGACAATGGGAATGAATCAACTGAAGGGCGGGGAGAAAAAAGAAAGAAATAAAGAAAGAAAGAAAAATTACGCTGCCAAAAGCAAACAGAAATGCAAACAGAAGCAAAGGACACTGATAGTGAGAAATGTCAACGCTGAACGAGCGAGAGGTCGGATGTAAAAATCGGAAAAACAAAACCAAGCGTAGATCTAGAGAAAATTAACATAGCGCGTACGTGAATCAAACAAATAGGTCTACGCAGGAACAATATTTAGCCGCCAATATCTTCAGCGCATAATACATAAGTTTTGTACGACTTGTACACAAATATGATTAATTAAAATAAATACGTTAACTTTTTGAAACCCGAAGGATCTGTATAAAGCTATCGATACATGACAATGTCAATGTTGATTAAAAATATGCAGATGGTATTTTTTTTTCAATGGATCGACAGCCCCTTGGGGCCTAGGCCGCCTCATTTTTCGAGGCTTCACGATCACACACTTTTTAGACACACCACACTCGGTAGGACTCCCTGGACGAGGGACCAGCTCGTCGCAGAGACCTGTACCTGACAACACACAACACTCACAAGAGACAGACATCCATGCCCTAGGCGGGATTTTTTTTTTTCCCCCTGTCCGGGGTTTTTTCCCCTTTGATCCATTTTTGTACTGTTTAAATCCTTTCGTTCTTCATGTCACTTTTACGTTCCATACTACCGTCTTTACAATAAACACAACACAAACATCCATGCCCCCGGTGGGATTCGAACCCACGATCCTAGTAAGCGAGCGCCCGAAGACCCACGCCTTAGACCGCACGGCCACTTGTAGATGGTATGCCGAAACTAATCATATAAAGGCAACATATCTGGTAGCCACAGCACCTTGTAAGGCCATGAAGTTCATTGAATATGATAAAATGCGTAATTTTTAAACTGTACATGGCAAAACTAAATTTTAATAGCAAAAACCGCAGCATAAGTTAAGGTAAGGGGAAATGGAAATATGAAGAAGTTTGAAATGTCACATGAACTATAGGCCTATCAGACATAAAACAGTACTATAACTCTAAAATGATTATGACAATGTGATTTATTAGGCTTGATTCTCAACATTATGACCGTAAAAATTTACGTCTTCCGGAATGTGAAGGCGTGTAGTGGGTAGTACTTACAAACGCTTCAAGGAACTTCCTGCCTTCACCTTCCACATACAAGAAAATTCTTAAATTCTGACGATGAAGCCACTACTAAATTAATTAGCTAGTCCAAAGAAGAAGTTCATAATGCCAGCAAGTTTCTCCGAAATCTATGAAAACCTCAACTAAACAACACAGCGTTACGCCCCAACAGACAATAATTGTCACAGTCACCGTCGTGAGAACCTAGAATTTCACACAATACAAACACGGTGCATGCTTGCTAATTTAATTCTGCATCAACAGGCTACTGAAAACAGTGACAGTTAAAACGTACTTTACGTTATTAGCTTTGTTCATCTTAATTATTTCTTTCCAAGTTTAATTTTCTTTTTTACTGCTGCATGAAGTGGAAACGGTGGATAATACGACAATATGCTATTAAGACAGCAAGAAGTTGTGAATTAATTAGAACAGGACACGGAACTACCTACATTTCTCTGAAAAATCGGCTTCGTTTTATTTCGAATCGCCAAGGAAAGCTTTAAAAACAATTACCCATTATCAGAGTGGACTGAGTCTGCAATTTTCAGGGGGCGGTGTACAGCATTGTTAGTTCGCACCTGCATTCCGTGAGTTCTTTAGGTGCGATTATGGGTGAACGGTACTGTACTTGCCGGTCGTGTAGCCTAGATTCAGAGCAGAAGTAACCTTGCATTAATTACTCAGCTCACACACATCTCAAATGAAATTCAATTTAAAATACACCGGATGTAGAGCGAATTCCCAAATAAACAGAACCAACTACGATACCTTATCCAATAGGCAAAAAATGTCATAATAACCGTCTCTGAATATTTGAACAAAGCTTAACTTTAAAGTAGGATGGTGAAACGCCAGATTTCCAAAATCCACTTACGAGTTCCTACGGCACACATATGTGCAAAATACATATACGAAGATACATCGGTTTTCTCCTAATCCAGTCCTGGTTATATATGGAATCTATATATCAAAACTAGTTTACTGCAACCTGATATCGAAAGTCGCTGACGAAGAGTTTACTTATACTTTGTATTCGATAAGTCCCAAATTTGATTTTGCTTTGAGAATGCCAAATCCTTCCACACGAGCACAACACAAAATGGGGCAGCCACGTTTCGAGTTCAGCAGTACATTCTTTAAACCATGATATAGCAGCAGTTTCAGAACACTTTCAAAGGAAACTGCATCAGATTAAAGAAACTGTCAAAATTCCGATGTGCACATTTTATTAAATATATCTATTCACGACATAACAGAAGACTTTATCGACTTGAACAGTCGCGCTTTACTGTAAATATAAACAAAAACAAGTAACTTAAAACAAGAACAGGATATGTGAAACTGATCAGACTTCGCTGATGTAGGCCCAGACCCACATTGCAAAACAACAAGTTCACAACTGTGTTCAATTAAGATGCTCTAGACTGCGAATATATAAAGAAGGAGGGCAGAAACTACATGCGCCGTGAAAATGTTGTCACGTAACTTCTCTGGCTCTCGTTGAACCAATCAATAGCAGTCAGGCGGAGGTGCTGCTAGTGTGCAGACAATCTCCACGTATTCATTTTCTTAGGTGATTTTATCTGTTTTATTCACGATATTTAATAAGGAGAAATAGAAGCAAAAAGGCCCAAGGCATTTAACATGTACCAATACTTTAAGCGCAAGGCGCAGGAAGCGGACGACGCTGCTTGTGGGTGACATAGGGAGTCGAACCGTACAAAGAACTGCGTGACGCAACACCGTAACTTATAGCTCTGTCTCTCTCTGGGTCAAGTACACCACCTACCCGCCTTCGTTAAATATTCACAGCAGTCAGACAGTCGAACCACACACAAGGTTCGTTGCCTGAAGACGTTCAAATCTATATAATGAATATCGTCATACACAAACTATGTTTTTTTTCATAGACAGAAGAGCCGAATCGTTCGCCAGCAGATTCGAATGATAATGCACGTAGCCGTCTGCCACAAAATTTCGTCCGCATCAGTTAAAAAAAGTCACAGTAGGTAACTCTGCATCGCTGCTACTGTAGAATGATACAACATGACTTGGACAGAATACAACGACCGGTGGGACGTTTGTCATCATACCCGTATATAATACGTTATATGGAAAGACATTTCATTATTATTTCATTATATTACCAGCAGATGAAGAGTGGTGCTTGGTATACGGAGTTTGGGCCTTAAGAAACCACAGTAATTGCTTCGGGAGACAAAACTGGTTGCGGATCGAGTCGAGTAGCCTACATTAGTTCAGCATTAACTCTCGCAATGTAAACATTTTACCCGGCTGCAGTGGAACTGGTTTCCAAGTGAAAACGCAGCTGAGAATTGTACTCAATACGACGGTAATTGCTACTCTTCTACGTCACAGCAAAAAGAAACGCAAGCCCGCCGTGGCCTTTGCGCAACACACCTTCACCTTTTGCGCCAACTAAGTCCTTCCTGAAGGGGGAAAAAATACATATAGTCCTATTGGCAGTTACACAAACAACTCTTGGGTTACAAAACAGTTCGAAATTAGTGTCGGACGAAACAAAACCGATCACTATTGTGGGCGATAATCTTTTAAATGTGAAATAATACATTGTAGATATGACGACGCCATATCAACAGCCGGGTTCGATGTACTTAATAATAAAGGTAATGCTGGCAACAAAAACAACAACACGGAAAACGACAGAAGCTAAAACATTTTAATGCGTCCCTAGTCACCGCCAATTTCGTGGGGATCAACCGACGCTCGAAACCTGGCCTAAAGTCGCCTTTAGTCGCGTTATAATGAACACTGAAGCTCTGCAGAATGATAAAATACCGCACTGCTAACACAACTCGAACAAAAGAAAATACAACGTACACAAAAGACAAGGTGAACTCTCTCAAATAAGTGATATACATTGTTCTGGTTGGTATTGTTTTAAATTTCACATTGCCAATTAACGTAAACATAGGAATGTAGAGAAGACCGCGTAATTGGACCACTCTGTTGGCAAAACGTCGAAGCTTTATCTGTTCTGCGTAATGGAGCAAGTTTAGCAGTGATCAGGAAGTGTTGCTCTTTGTGGCGTGCTTTATACAAGTATGCACTTCATCTTATTTTTCACTTTTGCACCTGCTTCTGCGAAAGCAGTAGTGTTCAGCTGAGGAAGTTGTGCAAATACACATTCCTCGGGATAAAATTAGAGCCTTAATATTTTATATTGTGCCAGCCAGTCTCTGAAAGTCTTTAGTGAGAAGAAAATGGCGTCTTGCTATAAATTGGACCGGCAGCGGTTTCCTACGTATATGTGACCATCTAATCCATATGGTCCATTTTAGGAAAATAACAAGAAACCCTTATTTATAAATTATCAACGATATAAGGTTCATTAATCAGCATGTTAACACGTGACTTGAATTCGGTACGTGAATACACAAGTTAAATTTAGGTATCCTTTTCCTCGTCCTCAATTTCTGTGGTACTTAGAATGCAGCGTCGGAGGAAATATGGAACGAGGGAAAAAATGATGGAGAGAGCACTAGTTGCATATCGGAATGGGGATTTGGTCGATATGTGTAATTTTGGCACTGTGAAGTACTGTTCTGTTCTATGGTCCAATTTAGGAATGCATATGCTTAAATTGGACCGATGCCGACTTTTATGAATCTTTTTTTTAACATAATTTCTTTTGCAGTAAGGCAAATAATAACTGTGTGGTTCAATTCCCAACGATCACGTTTTTGAAAGAAAATTATTCTTTTGTTTTCTTTCCTTCAACTTCCGTGTAAAAACGCTTCTGTTCTTAGAGGGTCCAATATAGGTGGTCTTACCCCAACTACCAAGAGAAGAAGGCTGCAAACACTTCTTACGTTAAAATCAAAACACCTTCAGCAACAAATCAAATTTGAGTATTAGGTTTAAATTCATTATATTAGAGGGTATATCACACTGATAACTGGTTTGAAACCATGAAGAAAATATTATGTTTAGTAATATAAATGTAGAGGTTTCAAAATATGGAAACTCTTTAAGCACAGAAAATAACATGGACTATAATAACCACACAAAACTACGAATTTATCTGGAAATTGATTGTATGTTCAACCATGAAGTAAATACAGGTCTACTAATCCTGTTAATAAACGTAGGACTTTGTCAAAAGAGAAGATGCAACAAAGACAGTAGCAGGAAAAGTCAATATGAAACTGTTATTGTTATATCAAGTATCGAACACACCTATTAATATTGCATTCGCAGGCAATGTAAAACTGGGAACAGTGGCGGGCTTCTGTGAAATCGGTAATGAACCCTCGGATTCCATAAATGCGGGGGATTTCCTGAATAGCTTACTGAATGCTTCTCAAGGTCTCTGCTCTATACAGCTGGTTACGGAAAGCAAAAGACTTCGCTGACTTCAAAAGAGACATTCAAGGAAATGGTACTGAAAATAGTTTCAGTAAACAATGTCGAAATGTACGTGACGAAAAGGAAGTTTCACAAGGAATAAAAAGTCGTTTACAGCTACTCTAACTTTGCAAGAATCACTTAAACTATACAGTCAGCATTTTTTCCTACATTTACGCATGACAAATTATGAGAAGACAAAATACAGTCGCGGAATTAGTTTGGCAAATGTTCAATGTCTTGCGACTAATTTCTTGCGCAGAAACCCGTGACTCACCTACACGTACAAAGAGAAGAAACAACATCTGAAAATCGCAATTTTCACATTTTGCACAAGTCCGCTAACAAAAGAATGCATGGGACTATAATCATTCACGAGGTTCCCATTTGACAGCCTACTTTAAGCTACTTTTTGATAATTCAAGCATATTCTGGTCATTCCCTTTCCCGAACCTATCCCAATATCCCCACCGGATATCGAATGGTGGCCGCCCTCTTCGTATCAAATCGCTTTACAGTCTCGACTATGATGATTCGAATAACTAAAGGTTCAGACCACACGGTCCTGCGATTTAATCTGCCCAACAATTCCCGACATCATGTGCAATTTGCAGAGGGTCATTTCAGAGTTAAATGGGTTAAAAACATTTCGCTACATAACTAGTTCGCCGACGTAAACTTCCCGTTCGCATGTTCCGGAAGACTAAATGGGATTGCAAGCCTATGCTCAAAGCAACGACAATTCAAGAAAAAGTAATCAAATAGGCAACTAATAAATCCTTCCACGTAAAATGTGGAAAGGTTTAAATACATGAGAAGACAAACAAATTAACATTATATATTCACGAAGAAATTAAGGGCAGTTTAAATTCGGAGCATACTTGCTGCCATTTGGATCACAATTTCTGTTTTTGTGTCTCCTATCCAAGAACGTAAAACAAACATTGCTATTATAATTTTACCTGCTGACTTAGGAGCGCGATACCTTATCTCGCACGCTATGACAAAAACACAGATTGAGAGTGACAACAGGACACTGAGGATAACTTCTGGACATCAGGGACCGAAGGAATCTGGATAAAAGCTGCTTAATGAGGAACTTCATAAGCAGTAGTATACTCTGTACCACATATTAAGGCGCAGATACAATAAACGAGCATGAGGTGAGCGGTAGGCCTGCATTTGGCACAGATGGCAGAGATGACAGGTACATAGACAATTTAGGTCATAAAACCTTTAGGAAAGAAAGAACATGTACTGGATTAATCTGGCTCAGTATAGGTACCACTGGCGGGCTCTTGTAAATATGGTAACGAATATTGTGGATGCACGAAAGGCGGTACTTTTATTGAATAGTTGAGTGATAGATTCTCAAAAACAGTGCTCCAAACAGAGGATAAGAAGCCCAGAAAAAGGGGGAGAATGTTGTGGTTCTCTGAAAAACAATCAAAATCTGTAAAATAATGCAGTGATGTCCTTGATTCTGATTTGTTTTCATAAAACATCAGATGAATAAATACAGTTTATTTATCAGAAGCAGAAGACAACGCTCTCGGTAATGTGCGAATTCCTCAAGAAACAGTCGTGCTTTTTTTGTCCTCTTGCTAAGGCCTTACTCGTATTCTACTGCTGTTGCAAAAATGGTGCTTCAATCTGCAGTCACTTCCGCGCGCTAATACAGTGCCTGTCTATATTATTTCGGTTTCCGGATTAGCGACTATAGACACAAAAGACACACAAGAGCAAAGTGCTTTTGTAGTGGTACTAATTGTGACAGATGACACCGATTACGTTAAAATGGCGAGAAAGTGTAAAGAGAAGTGCAGTCATGGTCTATTTGAATTCAACTGGCCTAGCTATTGGCTGAAGCAGCTTTTATGTTAATTACTTAGCAGCCTGCTGTTTTGCATTCACGCCAACTGTGTTAGTGGACTACAATACGAAGTATTTTGTAAACTGAAGATAATTAGGATAACAGTCATGGCCATTTGTAAGACAGGAATGGATATTATGGTCTTCGAAAATATGACGCTCTCTAAGTACACCCAGAACTGACAAAAGAGAAATGAAAGAGTTGGGTTAAATGATATTTTAAGACTGAATCGAAGTGAAATTATCAGACAACGGCCCAGGAATATTATGGAGACTGGAAGGACTATGGAAATTTTCCGCACCAACTCACTCGAATAAAGAAATTGTGTTTTTTCATTCTACGTAGATTACAACAACTTTCTACCTGCGTCAAACTTATTCCCAATACTTTCCACCATAACGCTGTGATGTAAATGCGGATGGCAAAGAGCGATATGAAATGTGTCAAAAGTGAGAAATGGCATGGGGTGAGAACGACTGTAGGTAGCTGGGGCGAAACAATGAATAAAATACACGTCAAGTCTGAAACAAACGAGAGCTGTAATCAGTCAACGAAGTTAGGAAAGAATGGGAATATTTTTAAGGCCCATGTGAAATTTACATGTTACTACAAGGCGAGGTTGCTCAGTTTGCCTACATGCTATGCGACCCACGTATTACAATTGTAATGCAACAGGGGTGGACACTGAACAAAGTAACGTGTAGCATAAGCATCTGACTTTACATAACCTTGGAAGAGAAATTTGATATCAGCACGAACAAAAGTCCACAAAAGTGTCTCCATGTCACTGCAAATTTAATGTCACGCAACACATAGATAAGTTTATTACAAACAAACAGCACTTATCCGAGAATAGAGAACTACTCCTACATGTTTCGGTTATTATTTACAGCAATCTTCAGGGCATACCAATATATACTAAAAGATATATACAGCGTTAATACACAGCTTTGTCAAACTGCAAATAGTAAAATACATTGCCAGCATAACATTACAACAGCAATGTATATGTATGTTAAGGTTATGTTAAAATTATATTACAATTAAACACGAATGTTGCTAAAATCTTTTGCATCAAAACACTTGAATAATAAAGTCTCTTCAAGTCTAGTCGAGTGGTAAGTCATGTAAGTCGCCGAACTTTTTGAACTATGAACTACCACTCTGTATTCAGAACTCTGTACTGGTACTCAGTACAGAGTACTGAGTACAGAGTACTGAGTACAGAGTGGTCGTTCATAGTGCACACAGTCTGACGACATACATGACTTACCACTCGACTAGACTTGAAGAGAATTTATTATTCAAGATGTTTGGATGCAAAAGATTTTAACAACAATCGTGTTTAATTGTAATATAATTTTAACATAACCTTAACATACATGTACATTGCTGTTGTAATGTTACAATGGCAATGTATTTTATCATTTACAATTTGACAAAAATGTGTACTAACGGTGTATGTGTCTTTCAGTATATATTGGTGCTCCCTCAACATGGCTACAAATAATAGCCGAAAACAGGTAGGAGTGGTTCTCTATTCACGACTAAGTGCAATTTGTTGGTAACAAACTTATATGTGTGTATCAATTGCACTGAGGATGTACAATATTAAATTTGTCACGCAACGTGTTTGTTTACACCTCGTGGCGCCATTTCTCCGTTTTCTGCCGTCAATATAAGCTAACTTCTTCTATCTCATATCTACGTAAGACTGCTTCATTTTAAATCATTACGTACCAGTCGCGTAAAATTTCTCTGAGCTAGTTGCATTCTTCGTAACACCCTGCTCCAAAATGCAGTGGTGCCGGTAGTATTCGGTACTACATTAGAAGCTAACAGGCCGAAACTTGTGAAACTGGGTGTGTAGAATGCAGTACCCTTGTCTACTAGCTGACTGGATGAGTAACCATTTGATTACTTACAGGAAAAATGACATACACATCAGTTATCCTAATATCATAAGGGAAATTATATGACGGACATATAGCAAAACTAAGAATGTATATAACGATTTGTTTGAAGACCTGAAGAGCAGACTATGGCATCCGTAGGCTGAGATGGAAGGATGATATATAAACGGGTCTTAGATAAGAATGCTGCAAAGGTACAAACGTAACAGGCTCAGGATCAAGTCCAATATAAGGATTTTTGTGATTGTGGCTATGAATCTTTGGATTGCATAACGATATAATTTTTTTCACCAGCTTGCTGAAAACTGTCAGTTGATAAGGCTAAAAGTCGGTAAAGAAGGCCACGTTATTACATTTATACAACCGGTTTCCGAAGCATTTTTCTTTCAACTAATATGGGACGATGATGCCCAACACATGTGTGAGTTGAACTATCAGCTGCTCAAGGAACACGTAGTACCAGGCAGCTATCAGAGTACCAAACACGTAGGTAATTAAATGCCAGGGTCGATGGTGATAATGACGGAAGGGAAGTCAACCAAATGGACCAAACAGCTACTAAAAACGGACTGTGAGTGGGACATTTGTAATCTAATCGCAAGAACATCATCTATTTTCATTCACAGGTAAGGAGATCGTTAAGACTTGTGCCGAACTGCTGAAGTGGCACGGAATGGAACTTGGCAAGAATTAGAAACGAGCTCACCCTTGCACGTATCATTTAAAGATTCGGAAGGAATAGCCTAATGTGCATAAAAAAAATCTCCTTTATTTCTATCTTCCGGCTCACCAACGTAATTGCAAAATAGCTGTGAAGTTTATAATAATGAAAACCGAGGAAACGTTTTAGCTAACACGTCAAACCTAGAGCGGTGATACATCGCAGACGTTGCTCGTACAAGCAGATCATACAGAGTGGTGCACAGCCGACTGACACTTTTTGGCACACGATAATATTTTACACAAGAAAGGGATGAAATGAAAAGCGCCACTCTTATGCACAAAGCAAGCAATTGATTACTTATTTATTGCTTTTGATAACATCTTGAGGGTGGCCTCCTTCCTTTGCAACACACTGTCTTAAATGATTCACAAAATTACCAAAGACGTGGTGAAACCGCAGTTGATTTATGGTTGAAATGGTATACCATCTCTTTCCCGTTGTACAGACTCTGCCCCCAACCCCCCCCCCCTTCCCAAAGAAAAGAAGTGCGCCCTAAAATGTGTCAGTCGGCTCTGAGCCACCCGTACTTATCATCAGCCAAACGTGCGTAGTAGGCCTACAGTTTAATCATACAACGACATGGCGCCGGAGTACGCCAAAATTTGTGTAACCAGTGATGATTAAAGCTGTTCCTACAGACTTCGAACGAAATGGTTGGTGCCGATGTGACGATTAAGCGACGTCAAGTTTACACCACTCATGACAGGCTGTAGCTGGGCATGCCGAAGTTCGTGTGGTAGAAGATCACAGCTCTGCATACAACACTGTATGTCATGCTTTTGTGTTCAAGAGCTTCAACATGACGATTCTTTTGTTGCGGGTATATTTAATTTATATGCAATATTTCGGAAACAGACTCTACTCCCGCCCTTGTTATACTGACTGTCACACAGAAACTAAAATAAAATAAATAATTAATCAATAGATGATTCTCGCAACGAAGCAATTTTCCAGTGACTGACCAATCGATTAATGGTGTACAGCTTAGAGGCTGAAAATTGTAATACATTAGCAGCTGTAATTTAAGTTGCCCCTCTTGTCAATATGACATATGAGCAAAATAATCTGTACAATCTAAGGTGTTACAGTGCCGGTCACGAACGAGGAGAAACGCAATGAGAGCACGGTTGCAACACTTGCATATACCTTTCTTGTCACCGGCTAAAAATTGGAGCCCTTGAGGAATGTTTTATGTCACCGAAGAATCGGTGCCCTCTCTCCTGCAGTTCTGTGCACAGAATTCAATCTTGCTGCATGTGTCAAGGTGAGTTAGAGCCTTGACGTCATCCACTAAAACACCATTCAATCATCGACATGGTGTGATCTAATTCCTTCGTAGCCAGTAAACGCACACACAGCACTGTTGCGATAAACTAAACCTACGACACTCCCATATAACTGAAGCCACAAGGCTATTTTCGTTTGGCCTAGATCTTTCCTTTGTCCATAACAGCACACTATGACATACAAAATTCAACACACAGTATGTCTACAACGAATCTGAGAATGACTCTGGTTCCAGACTACATAACGGCTCACGTTCTCGCATACATGTCCATAATATTAAGTTCTGCGTGAGAAAAACGGTAGGTTGTGGTGTTCATGACCACTCGGAATCTTATTCGTTAATTTATTCGACGGCATGTCACTCCAACTGGTCGAAGGCATTCTTTTTTTTTTTAATATTAGACATCCCCGTTGGTATGCACATGCAACAATATATTTCACTGTTTTCAGTAGTACAGTCTAAACCAACCAATTTTCTGTCATAGGCCTGATCACATGTTGCAAGTGTTTGTTAGCTTTGACTCTACTACTGAAAACAGTGAAATATATTTTCGAAGGCATTCTGTTTACGTTTTAAAACTATTTTACGCTGGAGTGGAAAATTGTATTCTAAATACTTGACTGTGTTCAACAAAAAGGCGTACATGTCACTAGGCTCAGTTTCAAATCGTTTCATTATAATTTTAAATTTATGACAATCAGAACGTGATTTCATGACCGCTGGACCACGTCCAACATAGAGTCTGTAAGGTTTACGGTTATTATCCCACCGCTTGTTTTAAGGGGCCGATAGAACACAGGAACAGCCATACGGTCGCCAAAACTCGAACAGGAAACCCCCCCCCCCCCCTCCCCGAGTACGACGCAGGAGCGATAACCACAGCGTTCGGTGGAACTGTATTTAAAAATGCAAGTCTTTATTGGTTTACAAGCACAAAGGCAGCACAAGTACAAACAGACAACACACAGACAAAATCAAGATAAGAATAAGGCCAGGACAAAAAGAATTACAATTATTTAATATAATAATATGTTGCTATCACTTATGAATTTTTAAACCGGGGAGAAAAATTTGGTTCTAAATACTAGACTGTCCAACAAAAATGGGACGTGACAAACTGCTAGGTACACTGCCGCGTAACACCAGGTTTTTTGGGAACACAGCGTGCTTATTTATACACGTACATCTGCTTACATTGGTCTACTGTTCTATTCTGATATTACTACTACCATTATTACAGTTACTCTTTTCTCCAGTGAGGGTCGTGTCTTGCTGACTTTCTCCCGCTTACATCAGTTGTAAGTAAAGATTTTATTTTCTAACTCCATTACATTCATAAAGTTCAATACTTTCTCATATGCTTAATTCTCATTCAGACACAAAAACTTCTTACTGGCAAATTTTTCTCCCGCTTCTTTGTTTCTGATCACTTTAATAATATCATATACATCCCCCCCCCCCCCAATAATTGGGGGCATCCTCTCTCAAATCCTCTTCTGATCCCTCTTAACTTCCAAGTTCCTGCCTTCAGCCTTATCATTCCACTTAATTTTTTGTAAATTCATCAACATAATACAACTGTATTTGACATTAGATTTTCAAAATACGTTTACAATTTAATAAAACCAAGGACATAACGCACAACAAGGCATGCGACTTCTGCACTGTATTCAGTGATAATCTGCAAAGTACGTACACACATTTATCTACGTAAATATGCTATACAAATAACGCAGCTCAGGGCTTAGCGTAATGCCAAAATAAGATACGCTGGCTGTTTGGAGTCTTACGAGTTTAAGGTACATTACAGATCGTGGCTGAAGTGTCCGTACGAAACTCTTTCCGGCCCAGGTTATGCTTCCACAACACTTAGGTCACCATACTCCAAAGACGTATCCTATGGAAATGACAACTCATAACAGTCCCGACGGCAGACAGTAGAAAACAAAAAGGACAGAAAAAATAGATGAGGCACTGATTATATGAAAACAGACGTGCTTCATTTAAAATAAAGCACTACAAATTAAAATAACTGACGCAGTACATATCTCAAGGTATTTCGGAATATACGAACCTACCTACAACAGTGAGATAAAAGGCAAAACTTTCTGTACACACCACGACGGCGCCTGGGGGTAAAATAAAAAGCGCATCTGTAACATACGTGTATATGGACGCTCAACAGAACACGAACACTTTTATAAGATGGAATATAGGACGACAGGGAGCAGCGATATTTCAAACTGTTCAACGTACATCAGAACCGAATTTCAACACGTTGATTTTACTAAGGCCGTTCATATCAACTCTCATAACAGGCCTACAACGGGAGAAGCTTCGCCGTTTCATGATAAGGGACAGAAAAACTGGACAGGTTACTTTAAAAAGTTCTACCAAGGAGTCAAAAAAAGCCAAGACTGTTTATATTTTGTTCTTTATTCACTGGTAATTACAGTGCCAGAGAATTTTTCTGGACTACCCTTGTATTACGACATAAATAAATTCCACTATCATCACACTCAGCGACAAAACAGGCACTCCACGGACACTTACAACTGATCAGCGTCTTGCACGGCAGTATATTCCTAAGAAACACTGGTGTACACCTTGCAGGTTCCCACGCTTCACAATGAGTCCTAGTTCGAGCCTCACTGCCAGTCGACACTTTTACGTGGCATCCTTACTCTACTCCTCCTTCCGCAGGGAAGGACGCCAAGCTAACGAATTATAGCAGGTCGAATGGGTAGAGATCGAAGTGCACAAATTAGGTCAAATAACAGAGGCTTGGATCCTTTCATCAGATTATTAACTGAGATGTGCCTCGGCGAACAAGCAAGCAGGTGGTAAGGCAAGAATGACAATAAATACGTAAGACACTTATTTGAATTAATAAAAATTATTTAAATACACACTCTGGCACTCATACGGTGATAGTCTGTTACGGACTGTCACAACAGATGCATTTCGTGGTACCAGACAGCTAGTCATTATGTAAGTTTTGTCTCGCCATATTATTAATTTAAACTTCTGCGCTAAACATTTTCGTGCGTCGTATCTTCAAGTTTATTCCTGTTGTGTAAACGTAATTTGTTATAAAGGCGTTTATCTTAATTATTCAGTTCAGGTCCAGCACTCTGCAGTGTGCGTAAGTGTCTATTCTCCACTTGTGTATGTCGACACTAAACAGAAGATGACCGCCCCAAGAGAATCCGCATTCAAGAAGTGTCATGTCTGATAAACGCAAATTTGGTTCCAATGATCGATGAGACAACAAACGAGGTACCCTTCTTGTAATCCTCACTGGCTGATCAAAAGGGAGAATTTTCCTGGAAATAAAATGCTCCCAGCGAGAGACGCTGGAACGTCACATAGTGCTTGGGGTAAAAGGTTTAGTAGCTCAACCTGCTCCAAATTTGGAGCCCATTAAAACTGTCAGGACCAAATTTTGGATCCGTCGAAGCGTAACGTCCAAATGGCCTCGATTCACTGTGACGAATCTAAAACTTTCACAAGCTCAGAACAGCGAATGAAGCATGACAGGTTATGACGACTGGCTACTCCAAGTGAGGATGAAAACAAGCTACACCAGTGAACACCCGCTTCTGCCAGAAAAAAAAGGGGGGACACTTCTATGCCCACATATACAAGAGGAGGGCGGATCACGGGACACAACCGGGGAATGATCGGCTACAAGACCACAAGATGTGATAACTATAGCCCAGGATCTTCACCGCCATGAAAACCTCAATTCCTATCTAAAATAACGTTTCACTTTCTTCGTAATTTGCAGTCGTTACAAAATGTTTTGTTAGAGATATATTTTCAAAAACATCTCCTGCTGTCCTCGCTTGTTCACCAACAGTCAATTAATTTTTTGTAGAACGTTATCAAAGACGATGTTTGAAATTACACGCTAATACTGTATATGAAGCTCCGTCAAATTAAACAGCAAATAAAAACATAATCCAAAATCTGGAGAAAGTGGGGACAATACGCATACAGGCTGGAGAGGAAGCCCCAAGACATTAGCGCTATCACCTATTTAATTATCGTAAGACTCCTTACCTCACAGAAACCAACCGTAAACTCAGTGATTCCACAGTCAGACATAACCGGTTAGATCAACAGACGACAATACAAGCATGACAAAGGGTAAAGAACTAGGAACATACGGCAGACAAATCTTAGGTACCTTGAATATCAGAGGCCTAAGCACTAAAGAATTCGACAATTAAAGGACAAGAAAGTCAGTATTGCAGTAATAACAGAAACAAAGGAAAATTTGAAACACGCTAAGCAATTGCTTATGATCTATAGCGATGTGAATAAAGATCAGACAGCAGTTGCAGGGGCAATGATATTAATTCATGAAAAACGGCGAAAGAAAACTGAAAACTATGTTTGTAAATGATAAGATAATGCCAGTAAGTCAGAAAACACGAAGAGTTCGTGACCATAATAGGTGTCTATGAACCGCAAGAAGAGAGGAAAGAAAATACAGCCATACTATATGAATAAGAAAGCAAAAGAACCTCGTCAAAACGGATAACGGGTTATGTTACTCAGAAACGTTGGTTTGCGCCTACCGGGCTGCTGCTCTTGTACTAGACACAGGAGTGTACAGCTTCGATCATTATTTAGTGATACCGGAAAGACAAATTAGAATAAGATGGTGAAAAAGGGAAAGCAATTAAAAGACCATAATTAAATCTATAAGGTCCACCTTCTTAAAACAGAACGCACTGGAACTTCGTATGAGAATAGGATTGTATAATATTGTGTGACCCATGAACAAATCAATGAGATGAAACACGTAAGAGGATCCTTTGAGATGGTAAAACAAAGAAAAATATATAATAGAACTAAAGTATTAAACGTACGAAATAAGCACATGGGAGAAGCAATCGAAAATAAAAGAGAAGCGTATAAAAATTATTACAGAAAAGGACAGAAGAAAATTAAAAATATAAACCAAGAAGAAACACTGCCAAACGTTCAAGAGGCCTACAGAGAATCATGGGATAAATTTATCGGTAAAAGAGAAGATGATACAAACGGAAATAAAAATTGATAATTTAAGACAAACCCGTATTCCAATAGGAAGGAGAAATGTGATTAATTATAAACAATACATACCATAAAAACCCTATGGTACGATTCATAATATGAGGAGAAATTAAAAACAGAAACATCGAAGGAAAAGATTCTGTAACGTATATAGCAACTGAAATTGTATTCAAAACAATCAAGACTAGGAAGGCCACCTGACCATGCGGAATTAAAGCAGCAATATTTAAATACGGGGGGATTGATGTTCATACTGCGATTTCACCACATAAACACGAGTAAGTAATGACACAACCATACACCGCTCACTTCATGGCGAACCTACAGAGGTGTCAGTATTTTGAATTCGGAACACAGAATACGACAGAAACAATAAAAGTGGCGGAACAAAATGGATATCGCAAAGGAACGTTATTGCCAGGCAATGTATTTACAGTGAAATAAATAACAAAAAAGAGAAAAGAGTTCAATCTGCGAACGTACATGACTTCAAAGGCTCAAATCTCTGGAATACGATGCGGAGTCGATTGGAAACATTTGCCAACTTTCGAAAGAGATTACTGCCTCCATCTACAGAGTCTAAGAGGTCTTAGAAGTCATATCCCAGAAGATTTAAACCTTCATCAATACTGCTGGAGAACCTCATATCCCAGAGCATGTCCTTCACTGGTTACAAGAAAGCCTTTAGTAAGATCGATAAAAAAAAAGGCTTTGGGCTTGCAGAGGAGAAGGTTGCTATGCAACATCTGGTGATCACTTAAACAGCGCGTATGAGGGTAAAAAAATAGGGTCAGACCTGAGAGATAATAAATTCTTAGAAGTTACAGACATCAATTTAAGAAAACGACACAGGTGCTCAAACTTCCTTAAATACAACGTATATCACGACGAAATTTTAAGGAAATGAGAAGGACAAGACAACCTAGACATAAACTGGAAACAAATATGCTAACACCTTACTTTTTGCAGGCAATCGAATTATCACACACAAATCAGAGAGGGATTTGCAGAAATCTCCTTTTAGTATGCAAAACCTTGATGAACAGTTCAATATAAATATGTCTACAACAAAAACAAAAGTTACAGCTTTTAAAGGAAAACAGCCAGTCCGCTAAAAATAATTAGTTTCAACTCAATTCCAGAACAGGTTTCACGCTTAATGTATCTGGGATGTGACAAGTCTTACGAAACAAACTATGATGCAAATATCAAAATACATCAATTTCAAGAACATGCAGGACGATACACAGCACTAAAAAGAAATGCAACGAAAGAAATAAAGTAAAAACTTTATAAGATAATGGAAATCACCACACTTTTATGTGGCAGCGAAATCTGGACTAAGAACAGAAACGCTAGCAAAATTCCAGCAGCGGAAACCAAATTCTTACGCATGATCATAGACTGTACAAAAAAGACAAAATTAAGCACGAAGATATATATAATCTTCTTTCTTCGTCTGACCTCTTCTACCTACTTATTGCAGGTGGAGAGGGTTACTGTTGCACCTGATCACACTCAATGACACACACTCGGCACGACTCCTCCGAACGAGGGATCAGCCCGTCGCAGAGACCTCTACCTGATAACACACAACAACACTCACAAGAGGCAGACACCCATGCCCTCGGCGGGATTCGAACCCGCAATTCCTGCAAGCGAGCGGTCGCAGACCCACGCTTTACACCGCTCGGCCACCGGGATAGATACGAGTATATATATCTTGGGTAAATGAGATGCACGACTACAGAGGAAAACGGTTAAATTATATTGCTAAAATGACTCCCGAAACTTGCATTGAAACAAGCCAAAGGGACATACTGTACATATACATGTATGTTGGAGTCGAAACAGGCATCATCCAAAGCCGTGGAGGGCAGCAGCAGCAGCAACAGAGGAGGAGGAGGAGGAGGAAGAAGAAGAAGATCATGAATCCAGGAAAGCCCGTAAGACACGTTCCCATTTCCACACATAACAGAGAAGCACGATTACACACGTCAACCAGTGTGTTTATACACAGCGACTAGTCTCAATTAAACAGTGCAGAGGAAGTGTATGCCATAAAGCAGGGCTGGCCAACTTCATCACACAGGAGGGACACACAACAGTGTATACGTATATGGAGACGAAGGACTGGTTTACTGTGTGCTACCTTAGAGGTCATAGATCATACTTTCAAAACATTTTCTCTGCTAACAAAGTTGCCATATTATGTTCTGTAGATCTATTACATTATGTTTGTTACACTGTATTACTGAAACTATTCAGGTGACCGAGGGCCGCAAATACCTTCCTCGTGGGCTGCATGTTGGCCGGCCCTGCCATACAGGCATGTGCAAACTGCTAGACACAACCTCCACTACGAGCCCACAGAGTACATACCGGTACGCTACAGCCAGCGGACTTGCTCTCGCCTTGCCCTGCTAGACATTACTGCGTGGCAGTAAGTAAACACAATAAAGGAAATACGTATTGTACAGCATATCGTTAAACGGCTCAACGTGCATTAAAATATAGCGTGAAACATAAATGATGGCTAAAACCTCTGAAGGTGTATAGGGGCGTGAAGGTAAAAATTCACTATGAAAGCTGTTACAATGTGTCAGTTTTCTCAAAGGGGGTTCACTGCGCGGAACACTGGAACACACAGGTATTTCAGCACCTCTGTGTAGTGTTCTAACTGTTGTGTGGAACATGTTTTTCGACATGGCGTGTATTTCAATAGTGTTGGTCCATAAAGCCCAAATTCGCATATTTAGCTACGCCTATACAAAGTTTCACCAGAACCAGAGTGCATTTCCCACATTCTTAAACTTTTCACCATGGCAGCGATGAGGAATGGGCAAAGCAACAGATGTGGCCAGTTTCAAGGTGGTCCAGTTTCAAACCACCCCAAAAAGCAAGACTCATAAAATAAGTAACACATTAGTAAAACCGTTAACATTTTTGTGGGCTTATAAAGTGCACAAATGCGATGCCACAAAGAAGTCTAATTACACAGTTTGGCTCAGTTCGAATGTTTGGTTACCCCTGCACTATAAAAAAAACCGACAAGACATTTGCACCTAAGTAGAACTACCAACATACCCGCAAAAAGTACACTGCAGTCGTACGGTAATCTAAAGCAGCAATCCGGGAAGTGCCACTACAGCAATGACGTGTTCCCATCTCATCATGAGTAATCCAAACTGAGAACGGACTGAAAGCGGCGCAATGAGGTTTCACGCAGTTTTATTTATCCTTCTTAAATGAACCGCAAGTTATGTTCCACATGTACTGGAACAGGTAAAAGTAGGGCTGCAGAAGCATCCGCTACACAGACCCGTCCTTCAAGTACGCACGTACACAGTACGGTACTCTCTCGTAACTTTCAAAAAGGAAAAGTATCATTACTGTCGCCAATCTACACGACGTAGGAAGGTAATCCCACCAACTTAAACGACTACGAAAAAACAATGGACCATGAAACTATACCTTTTTCATTCCTACTAATGCCCACACTCTTCAGCACTTAACGCATTTCGACACAAGGTTGTAGGCCGACAAGTACGTACTTGAAAAGGGAGTGTGATATGTAGCTTACATTGGCAGTCTAGCTGCACCCAACTATGCCTCGATATGTATGACTCATGACTCGAAGACTTGAACTTACGTGTCGTTTACTCACGCAAACATTTTACCGGCCCACAACGGACAAATTCATACAGCAAATAAACAAAGCTTGTTAACAAGGTGTAATAATTAATGTAAACAGCTGTGGTCGCGGAAATATGTCTTACGAAGTAAGAGTATAACCTTAACATCACTTTGCTTTGGGCTCCAAACGATAACGGCTTGATGGACATCGCGGGATCTCTACTGACATTGGACTTGCTTGGAACTACCCATCCACACTGTGCTAAAGGTTGCGTAAAGAACTGTGCGTGTGTGAATAGTTTCTGTGATCTTACATGTCGAAGAACACCAACGAAACGGCGTAGTGGAAAGCGAACCATAGCGTACGTACAGTACAAACCAAACTGTAAAGTAATAAATTATGTTTCTGACTGCACTTTTGCATCAGAAACTTCACACAGATCTGAAATATTTTTCCTTCTATTTCGTTAAACAAATACTGTATCAAAACTGTTTCATATGAAACATGTAGATGTTACTCAGGTCTATAACTCATGCCACGCACTTTCTTCTATACGGAGGCACATCTTTTAAGAAATTAAGTTAGGTTTCAGCTTAATGCAGAGCTTTTACTGGACCGATACGAACCAAAACGAAATTCGTCTAAGTGTTTACACTAAACTCCCACTACCAGTTTCAATTTAAATATGTCGGGCAGTTTTGAATATGAAAGGTGCGGATGTACAGACAGACAGGCTACAACATGGGCGTCCAACCTTTTTTATGGCAAAGGGTCACGTCCGTTACTTTGGGATGTTTCGCGGGCAGCACAAATAACAGTAACTGGTATACCTAACCGCCTAAATTGTTGTAATTTTTATAGTATATACCTAATTTACAAATGTGGCCGTGGGCCGTGGGTTGGAGACCCATGCGCTACAATCTCCAGTATCTTCATTTTAGCACTCTATGCAAAAAGAACGCAAAAACTGTTTCGTCAATAAATTTACCAAAGACAGCCGGTTAGAGGAATGAAAATACTGTATGCTGACGTAGCAAATTCTGTCTTACGAATTCTGTACAGGTACAATATATTCAACCACACAATGAGCTCTGGCCCATAGGGCTATGTATCAGAATGAGAACACCTCCGGGCCATTCAAAACGAGCTGGCACACAGCCATTTGGAAAGCCCTGTTGAAGATGTATGTCAGCAAACATACGACAATCGTCCTTTGTTTCAGCGACACAACTGCTGTATTTCTACATGCCTACGTACCGCACAAAGTATCTGCTAGTTCTACATTATGCAGTTTTGTATCAGTAAGGCTAATTCTGCTACACCAACAGAAACTAGTTTTCTCAACCTTCGATAACAATACCCCAAACGTAAACACACCGAGTAATTCTAAAATAACATTTCCCCCTAAACTGTTATGTGTCAGGTAGCTAAGCGGTTAAAGAGATCAACTGTCATTACAATGACGACGACAATGATACTTATGGTGATGATTCTGAAATCTGATTTCGCATTTTGCCTTCCATGCATACGGAGGAAAACAAGAGAAATTCGGTGGGCTGGTTGAAGTTGTACGAACACGAGACACCAACGTCGGTATGGTTGTAGCATGTTTTGCTCATATTATTCTTTTATAAATCTCGCGCTTAATAAATTGGTTAAAACTCGCATACATTCTTGTTGGTAATATACGTAAATACGAACATTACATGTAAATTTTTGTTTGTGGAAAACTAACCGAAGACTGCGTGAGGCAAATAACAATGTCATTTGTAAGACACGATACAGAAATATGCTTAATACTTGGGGCCATGGAGTTTACGTGCAAATGTTGTGGCCGATTTCGATGACGCAGGTGAAAAGCGAGTAACAGCACGACACGCAATACACTACGTCATGAAGATTTCACAGAAATGGTGGTTCAGAAAGTAAGCCACCACGTACAGTGGAGTTCCTGGTATTAACCCCGACGTCGACAGATGATGCTTCCCACACCAAGCGTAACTGCAAACCAAATGCCTCAGCGAATGCGAAATAGACTAAAGCGCATGCTCGTAACTCCACCTACTATGCAACCTAGTATATCGGTGCAGTAACTATGTCTACCCACGAAACCAACTATATTCTACACTCGATTTTAAACTTCCTACATTTGCCCTTTACCCAGAAAGTTTCGTTTCAATTCCTGACAGCTTGAGGGGTTTATATCTTAACGTTTGTAACCTAATAATATTAAGGCTGTACGCGCGATCAGTTGCAGCAAACGCCTCTGACTAATGAGAACAAATTTCAAGTATGCAACTGTAAATGCATTGCTTATGAGATTTTAATAGAAAATACAAGTTCTCACATAAAACGTTTGAATTACTTTACGGATATTTTACCAAAAAATATAGTTAATTTTTTTAATACTTGCACATTGATCTATTAGAGCTACTTTAACAATCTGAAGTAGAAGTCAAAGTCGCGCTACGACAGACGGTCAGTCAGTCAGTCAACCCGACTTGTTGTCCATCCCCTCCTGAGGCTCATGAACAGATTTTAGTTTCCATATGGAATGTTACTGTCGTTCGGTCTTGGGGCGCCCTCTGTGACAAGAGTGGGTCTGTCCCTTGTTACGAGACACAGTTTTTGTCGGTTGTATTTACAAGACGAAGTTAAAATATACAATGTGCCCCCCATTTCCGAAAGAGCATTCCTTTTTGGACGGTTACCAGGCTTCACCCGCTTATCTTTCTGGTAACAGCAACATGTAGAGGAGGATGAATATGGAGAATTGGTGTAATGATACCGACAGGGGAAAAGAGAAGTACTCGGAGGAAAACGTGTCCCAGTGCCACTTTGTCCACCATAAATCTCACACGGACTGGCCTGAGATCGAACCCGGGCTTCCGCGGTGAGGTAACCCGATTTATATTTAAAGATTCAGTCCGTACCGCGTACTAAACACACTCCGCCTTAGTCATAAAAACCAGTCAGTTAATGTTGTACAGTGAAATAATCGCTGTTTGTTCTGAGATCCACACAAAACACATAAATACAGTCCGTACCGCGCAGTAAACACACTCCGTCTCAGTTATACAAACCAGTCAGTTAATGTTGTACAGTGAAATAATCGCTGTTTGTTCTGAGATCCACACAAAACACATAAATACAGTCCGTACCGCGCAGTAAACACACTCCGTCTCAGTTATACAAACCAGTCAGTTAATGCTGTACAGTGAAATAATCGCTGTTTGTTCTGAGATCCACACAAAACACATAAATACAGTCCGTACCGCGCAGTAAACACACTCCGTCTCAGTTATACAAACCAGTCAGTTAATGCTGTACAGTGAAATAATCGCTGTTTGTTCTGTGATCCGTACAAAACACATAAATACACTGTGTGGGCAGAACGCAGAAATTTTTAATGTTAAACCGGGTGGAAAGTAAAGTAACCACTAGGCTTTGAAAGATCAACCCTCTAAAAGCCAGCTGGTTAGTACCTATACTTACCGCCCGTTTTAACACTAGGAACTCTGCATTTTGTAACCCAGTGTACTTACGTGATTCGTACGGTTCTCACATTGAACAGCGACTATTTCCCTAGAACTACTGGAGACGGAGATTGTTCTTTGTTAGACAGGAACTAAGATTTGTAAGACGAATTTCAGTCTTAATACAGTCAAGCAGAATCACTTATTGAATAATTCAAAACAAGCGTAAGAAACTTGACCTGAATCTCTCCGTTATAATGGCAATTCTCATACAACGTGAGAAAGAATGATTTAACGTCGCTATCTCTAGTGTTGAAACTATTCAGTTTCCCGGGTATTGAAATGACCACACACGCGCATCAACTGTTTGGATAATGCCGTATTACGAAAAACATCCAGCTCTGCCACAAACAGATAGTGAAGGCAAACATACAGCGGCAGCGCAGGCTGATACGTACGCCGTTAACAGGAAGGTTCTAAATGTTGCATCATTTAGCCAGTTTTTGCAAGTGAAATACTGTTTGAATTCAGTTCTGTGGGGTTCTGATAGTGGTATATTACATTTACAACTATCTGGCTTTGGGGCTTTTTTCCGCCGTCAGAGTGTACAAAAATACAAAACACATAAATGTAAACACTACTTTTCTGAAACTTGATTTTTCCGTCCTAAGAAAAAAGGTGGAGAGGCAATGACTCAGTTGGGCCCGTTAGAGAGACCTACTCAATCTGTAGACAACCTTCGGCAGTTCAACTATCACAGAATATGCGCCTAAGATCATATTTTGTGAAGGCTGTACTAGATAATTTTCACTACAATTATATTATAGAAAAACACAACTGCTATAGTAAAATACAATAAGAACTGTCATTAACATGACAATAGGGCAAAATGCACAAAGTAAAACCTAAAAAGAAACAAAATCAAGAAGAATTATAAATGAAGTGACCAGTCAATAAATGAGTGAAGAACGTTAGCGAATGAAATACATTCGGTGTTGAAGATGTTAGATGTTAATGTTCCTACCTACTACATTACCAGTAGAAATACATCCAGCTGAAGGACTGGCCTTGAAATGTTCGTGTAAAAATAGAATAACTCCTGTTTATCCTTGTAGATAAACTGGATTAGCAACTAATTTTGTTTTTCAAATTATTAAATAGAAATCGGCAACGAAATGCCGCTGCCTGAAATAAAATGTCAGAAGATTAAATATAATTAATATGCCTTCGTACGCACTAACACATACAAATCTGCTACTACTACTACTACTACTATTACTACTACTACCACCACCAATAACAATAATATATTTTATTTTACTTAACAACATTTCCTCATCTGCAAAACTTCATAGCGTCGAAGGGGAGAATGATTAAGAATGATGAAATGGGAAGGATGTACAACGAAGCTTACACGACCTATTTTACGACAGACCGAGGGAAATAAGCGAGACTGCAGTCAGAAAAGCCGTGATGAAGGCCGGATATCGAAGTCGGGGTCTCCCGAATATAAAGAAGGAATATTAACCACTAAATTACGATATTCGGTAACAGCAATAATATTTTACCACAATTATACAAGAACAAATTATTATCTGACATCACAAAACATATTTACATAAAAGATATGTGATACAAGTCTATAAATGTTTTAATGTCACGTTCATCGCCTGGGAAGAAGTGTGGGTGAAAAAGTTTAATATACTGTTATGCTGTGGGTGTGGTAATGTGTTGCGAAATGTTCGCTTGTTGAACATTGCTACCATTCCCACATTCAGCAGAATAAATGTTCGTACAAATCACAGAAACCTACACAGGCTCTCTTGCACACACTGGCAATCTTGTCGATGGAAATGTACCACCTGTCTTCACTGCAACAGTCTTTTATTTCCAGCTCTATCCTAACAACATTGCAGCTACTTAAACTATTTAAGGAATACTTAAATATGCTTATTAATTATGGGTAGAATTTACAGACCCATCGGGTAAAAGTTAAACATAGAATTGCCGAGAAACAAAGATGTTCCCATTTTATTAGCCAACTTACTGTGGCCCAATAGGCTAGTGACCGAATAAATTAATAAACACTCTTTAAATGTTGAGTTCGAATGATCTGCTATTATATAACTCCTTTTTAAAGGACCGATTAAATTAATTCCATACAGCCGCACAATGTACGTGTATAAAGAATTCCTATAAAATCAAATCAATATATCAAACACAATATCGCCGTCTTGAATATTATTAATTCATAATTCTACCAAAGCTTATTGCCAATGTCACAACGGTTCCACAGACATTACGCGTTCTAAAACCGCTGGTACTAGGTGTAATAATGCCATTAGGAATTCCGTTAAACCTGTGCCATTCAAAGCCACGCGGTATGTAAAGAATAAAGTTAATAATTTATTCAGGCCTAGCTGTATTTAACTCTTTCCCGGGGGTAAGGCGGCCGGAGGCGTGGCGCTGACCACCCGCCCATCTAGCGCAGAGGTTAAGAATGGCCAAAGCTACACCTCTACCTCCCTTCTGTACCTTCATGGAATTTTATAGGGAGAAATTTACTTTATCTCTATTTAACTACGAGTAGAAACGTTACAACGTATGTGTTAAGAGAAGTAGTTACAACACTTTCTTAAAATCAGCTTTAATTTTATACCACTACACGCTACTATCAACTCGAATTTCTGTTTTCGAAAATCTGTGTATGCACCTTTATTCCTTCACATTTATAACGCTACTTTTTTTCTCGAAAGATCAGCTGTATCATAAAAGTCTAAAATTTGCAATGTTAAGGTCTACTGACGTGCAAAATCCATGTTTCATGGGTGTCCACGTGTGATAAGTCTCACTATACAGAAAGTTTTGCGACGGTTGAATACAAACTTCCTCCCTTAACCTTTCTACTTCCGCTATGAAGTACGTTTTATTTGGGCTTATATGCATATCCGTGTACTTGCTTCATATTAGACCCTTCTGAAGCCAGTCTGTTAGTGATAATAAGCACAAAGTTTTATTTGCATAAAATTAAGTACAAATACATGTAAAAGCTCCGTAAGAGACAAGGCTAATCCAACAGGCCTACATAAACCATGATTCACGACTTTATGTGTTGTTGAACTTTTAATGAATGTTGACATACTTCCAGCAATTAAAATGAAAAACAGTTTACGACTAAGGAGTCCGGAAATACATATATACTCTAACAGGCCATCCGTTACTCTACAACCAATCATCGTGACGTCATGAATGACGAAAGGTACAAAACAGACGCAAGTTGCAAAAATACACAGCAGCAGCAGCAACAACAAAAACAAGAGGAAAGCAGCAGTAGTAGGAGCGAGAGAAATTTAAGAAAGAAAGCATGCACTACCTCCAAACACTTTCTAACAGTCGACTGTTACGTCAGAAAAAGAAAACACGCCTTCATATCTACTTCCAACTCAGGCCATACACGGAACGCAAATTTTAGCTGTAAGTTAGTGACATAATTCAACGTTGGAAAGGAGGGGGATGGAATGAATGAACTATCGGAGTTAGGTTACATATGCTATGACGAAACAACACAGCCTGGGGATGTTCAGGTTCTATTGTCCACATTTACCCAGGTAGAAACAGGCATATCCCTCCTGGCAAAGAAACGGGAAGTGCTCCCTTGAGTAGTAATCTGTGCCCTCGAGGAAGGATTTCAACGGTGTGCTTGTCTTGAGCATATCTATCTGCTGTCGAAGTAATATTAACATGGCAGGAGATATAGGCCTACCGATTTCCATTCGAATCTGTTCGAAAAGCACAGATTAAAACAAAGCACGGTCAATACAACACGCACGTTTATACTCGCTATAGCACGCGTATCCTGTCGTCAGTTAAAAAAAATATGTTAAAAGGATTCATACATATGGGGCCTGTGTAACAGTTCATTTAGACCCGTAAATAAAGAGAACCTTAAAGAGCACCTACATAAAAAAGTCTCAACAAAATTTGGCGTAGGTTCCCACCCCAAGTTATCAAGACCGGTCCAGCAGTTAGGGACTTACAGACGGGATGAACGATCGTGATGTAACGAGTTTGTGGCGTCTGGAAGTGTTTTCAAGACACATCCAAAACGAAAAAGAGAAGCCACTGTTCTACACCGAGGACCTATTTTCCCAGAATTTCTTTCTACAGAAGCGTGAAATTGGGTATTTCTCGAATTATAATTACAAATACACTCTTTTTTATCAGCATTTCAATAAAAATAGAGGCCTATCATGTTTCAATGTCATCACACGACACTAACTCCATGGAGCAGCGTTCTCATCTACTCAAGAAATTTTCCGTCTTGTTAAGAACCCGAAGTTTCATTACCACGTATTAGTTCCTATCCTGATCCAAACGAATGCAGTCCATACCATCCCACTTTATTTCTTTATTACTAATTTTCGTACCATCCTTCCACCTACACCTAAGTTTTTCAAGTATGTCTCTCTATGGGATTAAAACTGACAAGGCTGCACGAAATTTGTGCTAAATTTTCAGAAATTATTTACATATTGTTATGACACAAAAACAGAAAGTTGGTAGAATACTGCTATTTTTGTTATTCAACAGGAAAATACTTTCTTTACTGTTATCTCTGAGACTGCTGCAAGAAGGGACAGATGAGTTTGTGATAAGCGAGGAACAAATCTGAAACTCATGAATCCCCTGTGTTCTGCTTGGTTGCAGCTACAAGAATAGTTTCTGTTGTTGCCCATGGTAGCGTACTGCTTACGTCTTGACGTGGCTACTGTCGTGTATTTCAGTTCTCACGACCAACGTGTTCTCATGTTAACAAGCAAGTGTTTCGGTGTGTAAACAGTAAAGAAACAAGACTACCAATGGTAACCGTCACGTAGTAGAAGCGCTTTACCAACGCGTTCTTTACTTTCAAAAAGATATACGGTTTCACGGCTCACGCATAAATACGATTTCATTTACGACCATAAGAAGACCAAAATTCCACTTACACCCACAAGAACAGTGCCATCTTCCCTATGAAGATTTTCAAGAAACTAATAAATGTACAACAGCAATACGCGCACATCTCTTATACCGATTTTCACCTACATCGCACAATAAATGTGGCAAGTACGGATAGGTGAGATCTGCGCTCTTCTGGGATATTACGCCGCGCAATATCCCGGAAGAGCGCAGATCTCACCAACATCGCGGCGGAAAACTTAAATCAAGGTCAGTACGGATGGATATTCACTGATGCTTTCACTGCACTGATTTTCGCGTAATCGACAGTCACTCAATTCATGTTTGTGGACACCTCTTGTAGCAAATTTTGTCCAAATCGGAGGAAAAATGCAGAAAGGGCAAAACTTCATGTATGCCCTTACGTAAAGTGTGGCTATCACTTCACCGATTTTCGCGAAACTCACAAATGCTCAAAGGATATGGAGACTTATATCGAATTTTACCCAAATCGCTCATGAAATATGGGCAGTACGGGCACAACTTCATTTACAACATGAAGTAAAGTATAACTGACAACCGATTTTCACGGAACTCGTGCTTGCTCGGAAATTTGTAGAAAATAACTCCTATACCGACTTTCCTGAAAATCCTACAAGCGGTTTAGTCGCTGATACTAGACCACAGACGGACGGACGGACGGGCGGACGTGGTCTGCACATAAGTATTCTTACTTTTTCTTAGTATACAACGCCTAATAATTCTGTGAGAAACACACTTCAATGTACAAGTACTCAAAATTTATAGTCGAATACATTGTAAAGAAGGGAGGTCACTTACAACAAAAATACCGGGTGTCCTAAAAGTCGCTGTACCGAGATAGTGAAACACTTAACTGTGATTATTCTCATTTGTGTTCAGTTTTTTATTTGCAACAGTTGCAACGCTGTGATTACACCAGCTGTTGTTTACATCAGCTGTTGTGTCAATGACGTGTAGGCTCAATTTGCATCTTCATATTAGTCACAAATGAACAGAAAATCATCAAACGAGCAGAGGACTTTTCTGTTGCAAACAGTGGTGGGGGGAGGGGGGGGGGGAAAGCCACAAGCGTATTTCTGGAGTCCTTGATTATGACAGTCGTATAAATACAGTAGGAAGTATATTGTGTTTCAAAGTCTTCAGACGTGTCATCAGCTATCGTGACAGGGTCCTTATATTCCTGCTCAGTGACTCCAGGTTAATGTAAGGATAGCCTCTCAAATTCCGCCATGACCGCAACTTCCTAATTTGACAGCAACAAATGCTTACACGGTACAGGGTGCTGAGGAGAGTATCTGGATCAAAGAAAGAGGAAGAAACAGGAGACTGGAGAAAATTGTATAAGGAGGAGCTTCACACCTTGCACTCTTCACTCAATATGACGGTGATCAATTCAGTGTGTTAGATGACGCGAACATGTAGCACGCATGTGAAAGATTAGAAATGCACACAAATTTTTGTAGAAAACCCAAAGAAATGAGACCATTTAGAAGACGTAGGCGTATATGGATGACAATGGGGAGAGCCATAGAAAAGGAAGGTGTGGACTGGATTCATCTGGTTTAGGCCAGGGAACTTTTTCGAAATGGCAATGGGTATCGGGATGCCATACAAGGCGGATAATTTCCAGACTAGCTAAGCGATTTAGTAAAGTAGCACTCCGTTCCATGGAGTCAGTTACTATTTATACTGTAATCCTGGCTTGGATCTTAAGTTCCTTCTACGGAAAGCATATAGGACACATTTAAGAGTTTAAATTATAACATTATTCTTCAGAACAAGCACATTTACACAGCACTGAAGACGAGATGTCAAAGGTTATCACATCACGGGTGCAACAGATTTGTGTAAATAACGTTTACTGATATAAATTTTCCGATGTTTCCATCATGTTATGATCTAGTTAGACAAGGAAAACAAGAAATTAAGGACATACACATAATCAGCCAATAAATGATATCATCTCGTTCTGTATCTTTGTTTAGGTTGTTTGTTTTTGTTTCAGAATTCGATATACCACTTTTCGCTCATTAGAAATGTGAAAAGACTATTGGACAATGAGTTACAACGAGAATACGAAGGTCCGCTCGAATCCTGTATATTACCATTGTGGCATTCGTCTAGACGTACCGAGGAATATCACGAGTAACCACAATTATAGCAACGAAGCCCCGGCCAAAGTTCGAGTAAAATGCCAGTATGGTCCCCATTAAACAGGTCCGGAACTTCTTTATCATTTCCGTATCACACATCACTGTCACCCTACGCAGTATTCTTTAGGTCTACTTAAGAATAACAGTAAAACAGACGTTCTGGCGACATTTTGCTACTGTAAAGCTGTTATGTATATCGAGTCAGATAATTACTGTCGTCTGAGCTTAAAGCCATTTAGATAAACCAGAATTAAAGCAGGAATCAACGTTATGTAATGAACCAGTCATTATCGGCTGCAGTGCTGTAAAAACCACGTGCTGCAGACAGTTCATAACCTGTGCTGGGAAAAGCTCCGTAATAATACACAAATTGTCGAATACGTTGTTATAAACGATTTACCGCCTTAGACACATCAGTTCTATTTACACTGAAACCGAGACCGTTAAACATTGATAATAATTACGTGTTGTCACAATATGTGATTGCGAGAGTTTGGTTGGTGAAATGATGGTGGTGTTTCGTCACATTTCCGAAACACCTTTTGGACAGTTCCTGCTAACATACCGTTTAACACAAACACATAAATCGACTGATGCCGATGTTCCTGCCTCTTACTGCTACGGTTGTACTCTATATCTCTAGTAACACCACCATCACGATCGAACCTAAGTAAGCTACCAAGAAAAATAGCAATTTGTTTTTATACAATCCAACTTATTATGGGCTAAAAAAGCAGGAAGTTTCCAATCAAGAGAAATAAAGATACAGCTCCCTCCTCGTACAGTTCGTGGAGAAATTTGAAGAAATATCGCTACAGACAGAAAGAAAGAAGTATAAAAAAATTATACACAAGAATTATTTCTTTTCTACTAGAAATGTGACAGACCGGATCCGCGCATTATACAATTAACAACAGGCAATGAACGTTCCGCTGTGGGTGCATGGTGTTGGCAATCAACGTACGGTAAGTGGAAACTCAAGAAGACAAGGTATAACTTACAGACAGTCCTCAAACAGAGGGACTCGTATTCGATTCCGAATGCAGTTATACATGTCTAAACAAAGAGATGAGTTCTCATCTTCAAAGTGGCAAGAGTTCTTCGTTGTAATATCAACACTTCAAAAGGTTCCATTCTTTTTTAAATCTTTCATAATATGTAACGATAAAAATAATAGAACTGTCCACACATCTGATTCCTAAAATCATCACATTGTTAGGCTGGTTGATTCCTACGTTATTTAAGCGTGCTCTTCCAATTACAGACACTACATCGCGTCGAAACAGGAAGATAGTCATGATTAATGAGTAGGTAAAGATTAGAAAGCGCCGATCCCAGTGGCCGTGCGGTCTAAGGCATGGGTCTTCGGCCGCTCGCTTACTAGGATCATGGGTTCGAATCCCACCGGGGGTATGGATGTCTGTCTCTTGTGAGTGTTGTGTGATGTCAGGTAGAGGTCTCTGCGACGAGCTGATCCCTCGTCCAGAGGAGTCCTACCGACTGTGGTGTGTCTCAAATGTGTGACCATGAAACCTCGACGAAACGAGGAGGCCCAGGCCCATATAAGGCTGTCGAGCCATACAAAAAAAAAAAAAGATTAAAAGCATGCTGTTAAGGCCTACTCTAAGATCCATCCCAAAATTTGCCTGGAGAGAATAAGATCCCCACGCAAAATGTCAGAACAGCCAGTAACACGGCGGATATTTGAAACAGGTGCTTCCCCAATACAACATGTGAACGTTAAGGCAGCTGGTCCAACGCTGAGTACTTTGGACATTCATTTAGATGTACATACCGACTGAGCTACATGAGTAGCAGGTTCTGTTTTGCAAACATACTGTCCACCTTAAAGCCTCACGCATGCTACAGCTCAGCATCAGATGGATGACAATGGTCCGCTTCGAAAATGTGCAAGTTTACAACCGTGGAAAGACGTCCGGTATCCACTGGACAGAGACTGGGTGTGTCACAGAGGCGGTGTGGACGTGGCGGTAAACAGGAGAAGCCCTTCTCGTGCCCAGAATCAAACTCGGGTAGTCCAGGCCATTTCCATCCTTCACATATTTAGCGCTACCGAGAGTAAAGCAGAAATATATCCCTAACCTAACAGTCAAGATCTCAAAAAATAATTGTATACGTCTTGAAGAGTCCAAGCACTATACATGCAACAGTATCTAAGGGGCAGTCCCCTCAACATAGCACTGTGGATCGTGACGGAAGATTCGCACGATGGTTCACAACGTCACTAAAACCGTATTTCTCTTTAATTGACCCCAGTCACGTTTCGACATCCAAGTGCAGCATCATTCATCTGGTGCAGGCAACAAAGCGAAACTTCAAACGTATCCTACATTAAAGAAACTAAATCTGTCTTACAGTTTGGAGCGTTGTATTAAGGAAATGAGGTGCGAGTACGTTCATTATATACGCCATCGGACGTTGGGCAGACGGTCCTTACTCCGATCCATATCATCGTACGTGAAATACGATACACCTCACAGTTAATACTGATCAGAATGTAACTGAAATGTTATTTTACTGCTTACCCTTCTTTCCGTTGTTTAGAATTTCCATCACCCTTCTCAAAAGACCTCTTTCAACACGCACCTAAAACGTTCACTTGATTCAACAGGCCTTAAAATAGGCCTAACAAATTATGTGCGTTAGTTTGAATTTTGATTAGGCCTAATATTTTATATTTTGGCTTTGGCAGTGTTTTTACAGAATTGAATATGACTGGATGTATGCTTTCATACAAATATGCAAATAACCATTTATATACATCAACATAACAATAAAAGAGTTTAAAAGGTTTCAAAAATATGCGAACATTAAACACGATACACTTTGCACTGAAGCAATGAAGAAATACACGGACAGGTTTATAGTGTATAAGGAAGTACAAAGACGAGATAAGCTAAAAACAACCCGCATAAATTTCGAACACCTGCCAGAAGGCTTACGCACGATTATGAAGACACGTTAATTATTCAAGCGTTTGAGTCATAACTACTTGCTGTCACTATAAATCCCCAGCATATCTTTAAATTTCCGACATTTTAAATAAGCTACAAAGAAAACACTCTGGATGAAAATATGACGTTTAATATAAACTGACATGCCCCCTACAAAACAAACATAAAGTAATATTCTTCTACGAATTCTTGTCTTCAAAACTTCTATTAGGCCTATATTTAATGTCCCTCTACAGTAGAAGTTAATGGTTACAGTCATCTAGTCTGGAGGGTTGTCCTTTTAAAGGTTACCTCTGTATCTTCCCTGTATACGTACTTATGCCATCTACTAGAACAGCTGTCTTCTAGCATAGGGGTTCTCAAAATTTTTCGTTGGCGTACTACTAAATAAAATTTAAGAATTTCAATGTACCGCCATTTTTTGATTTAAGTAAAAAGCTGATATTCGAAAGACTGGCCGACAGCGGGGATGAGTTATATAATGTTGCCAGTAATGCTGTGTATTAGCAAATATATGTGTCTTATGTTTATGTATTATTAAAACCGTTTATGTTTTCTATATTGTGATTTCCTGTTAAGGCCAATGGTTGGCGTATCAATACTCGTATGCGTACCACAGCTTGAAAAACCATGTTCCAGTAGGTGCACAGTAAAGTCATTTGTAAGAAACCATGGTATGTTAGAGGGTGTTTATTCCAGTTACAAGCTTTCATTCACTGTTCTATGATGCCACAAATATTTTTCAAATCTGTGTTCGTAAACTTCCCTATTTCTCAGCTGTAGTGATTTTGACAGGTTATTACTTAAATTCTACACGGCGAAGGTCCTACTATAGCAGGGGTGGCCAAACTTGCTTAACGTAAGAGCCACATAAGATAAACTTCAGATGTTTGAGAGCCGCAAGACATGAACAAATATTACACACACGTTTTTATTGTCACATGCACATTTTGTTACAAAAATTCTTAAATATCTTTACTCGCCATGAACATTAAACTTACGTTTTAATCCAGTGGACTCTCAGTTTATACCCGGTAAATAATTATGAAGCTTGAAAAATGTTTATTTACCGTTTATATGAATTGTAATGCAAAAAGGAGCTTAACCAACATATTTCCGCGAGCCGCACATTATATGTCAAAGAGCCGCATGTGGCTCGCGAGCAGCGGTATGGCCACCCCTGTACTATAGGGTGCTGTTTTCTCGAAATATGTGTACCTCGCATTAAGAGCATATATTTGAATCTACTACGTTCTGCTGCTTAATAATGACAGAATTTGGTTATATTAAAGTAAAGCCTGTTTTCACACGGAAGTTATTTTTCTTGGGTGTGCCTGTAGTGCCACAGAATAACATGAAAACGTGGGAGCCTTCATAAAGGAATAAGTGCTACATCTCAAGGCTACAAGTAGTAAATATGTTACTTATAGGCTTTAATTACCGTAATTTTGATAAATGAAACTGTTCTTTTTTTTTGGCTTTCATAAACTGGTTTATTACGCTCAATGTGAGAAACATGTGGTACCCCATAACAGGGAACACCCCACAGTAGGCGACGTTTCGTAATATCCACTGTTAATTATGTCAATAAACTAGTGTCTGTTGTGGTCAATACAAAACAATTCAAAATACATTGAAGGTTACTTTTTATTGTCAGCTGCGCCACTGCTCTGACTAGAAAACACATACAGCCTACCCTACAAATTAATTCTTCAAACGTGTGCATTTCTTGTAACTTAGAATCGTAGAAGTAGAGCGGGCTAAAGGGGCAGCTGCACTGGGCACAAGTGATAGGAGGGAACATGCACCACAGTCAGGAAATATCCTTGGGTTTGAAAAATCGTCGAAGAGTGCAGCTGCAAGACGAATCGGAGATGATAAATTCATACAAAACTTTGGTTTAAAAACCTGAAGGAAAGAGACCACTTGGAAGAAATGGACTAGCTGGGAGGACATTGTGAAGACAGCTGTTTAAGCACACTGTGTTTGAGAGTAGTGGATTTATGTGGCTCGGGACAGGGTTCAACCGTGAGCTCTTATAAACATCATAAGCCCTAGGACTTCACCACGGGCAGTAAACGTCTTGGCTACCTGACAGAATATTAGCTTCTAAGAAAAATTCCCTTTCCATGGAAATAGTTATGCTATTTTATATCTACGTACCACGAAGGCGTATTGTTTTCTTCGGACAAAAAGTTTATTTCCTCCTGCTTACAAACCGCCTGCAGATACTCGTACGTAACTGCCTAAGATACACAGGGAGGGGGATTACGCGAATGAAATAGGTCCGACAATATTCAAAGTACGGGGTTTTAAAACTATGACGCTACGAACATGCTTGTAAAAGCGAGCAGGCCTAAACTAGTTCAGTGCTTATGCAGAGTAATATAATGACAACCTGCATTATAATAAGAAACGATGCTAACAGCAGGAACGCCTTTTTAAATTACTACCGCCTTTTCTCGTAACTTCGTACACGGTTGTGAAAGAAGGAAAACAGAAAAGAAACTCGTGCACTGCCCAGCCTAAGAAATCAACGCTAGAAGGCTGCTGAACAATTACCACGTGACAGAAAGCTGAAATGAAATACAATTAGGAGGAAAGTTTGCGCTTTCAATACCGGTATGACTTACTTTGCTTGCAGAATACAAACAATGAGGTTATTGTGACTATTTATCAGCAGACTAGATGCCAGCTCGAAGAGTAACAAAAGGCAAAAGCAAATGCTGCTGACTTTCGTGGCCTTCCAGCATCTCCATGGAAATGGATAACAAAATGAAACACAATGCAAATATGGTAATTTCGTATTTAAAAGTCTCAGTCTTCACATCTATACACCTCAGCTGATCGTTTTCACGACGCATTTTCAATTGCATACGTTTTGTTGCATCGAATGGTACGAACAGTATGAATGATAAACGGCAAGTACCGTGGAAGGAAACGGCCGTGCTCGGCTTTAAAGTGCTGCCCCAGTGTTTGTTTCGAGAAACTGAACAAAACCATGACGAGTGAGATTCAAAACACCTGGTCTGCAAATTGCGATTCGATTCAAGGGCCTCCTGAATAAGAAACAGGAGTGCTCCTCACTAAGCTGAATGTTCGATGTCAAATTATGTTACAACACATTCTTCTGAAATGAGAGCTCACGAAGAATCTTGCTTTCGTATTTATAATGAAGGAAATAGCTACCTTGAAACCAAACAGCATACATACATACAAACAAACAGGCAATTTGATTTCACTAGACAGACCTTAAGGCCACAAGAACACAGGAACTTGCTCGTGAGGAGCTGACTAAGCTTGCACTCTTATCTGCAATTTTCTTTCTTGGGTTGCAACATCCAGTATCTGTTCGTAAATAACAGAAGTATGAAATCCATGTCAGTCCGCTAGTTCGAAAATGGAAGAAGTCCAATGGCTTAAACGCGAAAACGTTCTCTGTTACGGCGAAACGTTTCCCTGTAATTTAAACTCCAAAACCAGCACAAACGGCAAACGGATGACGACGACGACCACCACCACAACCATCCAGTGGCGTAGCTAGGCTTTTTGGCGCCCCGGGGCGAGTGATGACAATGGCCGACCCTGACAGAAATTATGAACTTAAAAAAAACACTATTGTTTACTGAATTTCCTTTTATTTGACTCAAATAATATACATTTTTTTTAGCAAAATAATCAGCTTTCTTTCGTTTAAAATATTCGTTTTGCCGCCCATTTTCCGCCCTTTGGACTATGCCACCCGAGGCGGTCGCACCACTCGCACCCCCATAGCTACGCCCTACCACCAACACCACCACCACCACCACCACCACCAACAACAACAACAACGACGATTATAGATGACGATGAAAATAATTCAATTCAGTTTAATTCAATTCAATACCGTCTTTGCTTATTTAGGTGTTGGCTTAACAGCATAAATAAAACGTGCTAGGGGGACAGCACAAAGGTCAGTTATAAACCACCACAATATAATAATAATAATAATAATAATTCAGTTTTAGGCGATCTCCATGTTAAAATTATTCGGAAAACCCCAACCCATCTCAATAAACTGTAATTGTCAATTACACTTAAAAAGTGACCACGGCACAGCTGCCTTAACGGCTGAGACACGAGGAACAGTACACAGGAAGACGGAAGTTCCTAGTGGGTTTGCATTTCAGAACGTCATGCACGAGTCTTTGTTCGAACCAATTTCCCACATACGCAATATTATAGAGCTGAAATGAGATTACAGTACATTTGGAATGAATAAAAGCAGAAAGCAGTAAAAAAGCACAAAAGTAATGAAACTGAAAGAAATACTATTTAATTATTTACTTCATTTCCTGTGCTGCCTTCCTTACTGCAAGAAGTGTTTATTGAGGACAAAGAATTTTAATTTGAGAAAGGAAAGGAGGTAGAAAACACGTCTGAAAATGCTGAAGGGAAGTTTAGTGTATTTCAAAACCTGTAAATGTTGATTGCAGTACCTTCTCTGGAGTATTTTATGGCATTTTTACCACGTACTCCAGTCTCAGTTGATAATGAAACAAAGCACACGGATTATGGATCACAAATATATCTAATGTTTAAACTCCATGTTTTGGCCTCAATGGCTACCTTAAGGGAGACTACTGTAGATATTCGACGTGGCTGTCCATAGAACGACATAAATATAGCAGTTAACTTATAAAGGACACACTATTGAACACGTACGTACTACTTAAGTTAACAATTCAAATCATGTAATCATGTAACAAGTGTTTAGTAAATTTTTGATTAATACACAATGCACATACAGTAATTTACATAAGGACGTATTTTTATTGTATTGTGAAGAAATGTGAAGGCTTGAATGCTTTAAGATATCTAAAGTAGTCCCCCTGAGGATGGCCAATGAGGCCGAAACATGTAGGAGTTAAACAATAAATAAAGTTGCGATCCATAATTTGTGTACAATGTTGATTGCATTATCAGCTTCTTTGAGGCATTTTCCTTTAAAATGTTTGTAGGGAAATTTGGGCATCCTACGCTGCGATGATTGTTTCATGAATATGAACTGCGGTTTGTCGGGCAGAGCTGTTAATACAGTAACGTTTGTGGGGGCGCTGTTCGTATGCACGAATGTTCGTTAAGTCGGGCGTTCATAAGTCTGGCACTTCCTGTTGACATCCCCAAGTTAGGGACGGAAACGAGTTCTTCTCTAGAGACAGCTCCACTACGTAAGACATATATACAAGCCGGATAACGCACGCAAAGCGTAACAGCGCTGGCGCGTTCTCTCTCTCATTTCCTTTACACTTCAAATCGTTAATGCCAACTTCTGATGCTCTGTTATAAACAGCACACACTGGTAATTTTAACTAAACAATGATAAAGCTAAGTACTCCAAATGTGTCTGTCCAATTTTTAAACGACAAACTATCAGGGTTGTCACCTACATAAACAAGGCTAAGGTACACTCTTCCCTTGTACTGAAGTAACGAACATTAAGTGTACAATCAACTACCCACTGTTAATGGATACTCACTCAAACTGGCAAGTACTGAATGCACAATAAGTGTTAAAGCTGCATTTTCACTATTATTATATACAACTAAAGAAAACTAAATAAAATATATATATAAATACGTATAACGTATATAGAGTACATATGACTAATGTTATTCAGTACAGTTTTCAAAGTGGTATTGTAATAATTACATTAAAAGAAAAAAACATGCTTCTCTTCAATGCAGTACAAACGCATTCAAGCCTTTCTTTCCTTTTTCGCGTGGGACGATGAGTAAGGCGAACCATTTCGTAATTCAAAACGCACTTACACAGTCCACTGTCTGTAATTATCTCGAGAACTGTAAAACTTAAAAAAAATGTACGTAACATAAAACGCGTGTTTCATTTTTCTCTCAAACATATTCGAGGCATTTTGTCACGTGCGAACATACGGACGGATAGCATTTATAATAGGCGCCCCGCACGGATGCTAATGCGCCTGAATCTCGCAGATGTTGCAAGACTTCACACGTTTCTTTGGCTGCCGTTTAGTCAGCCACAAGAGTTATTTCGAAAGGGGTTAATCCCTTAAATTTATTTCCCATAAATATGACAGTGGAAGAGACAACAGTGACACTGGAAGTTGTTTACCCAGTAATTAAGAATAGCCTACCTGTCGGAAGACGTAGTCGACATCGGTGTCGTACAAGCTGACCGACTCTCCACCCTGAAGCATGATGAATGCATTTTGGGGCACGTTGGTGTTCTCTCTGAGGCGTTGGCACAAACGACGACGATTTTCTGCAAACAAGGTGTTGGGCACAAACAGAGTATGATCGCCCATGGAAAATCCTGCCCTGAAACAAAATATGAACTTCTTCTAATTCATTTTCACACCAGCGGTTATTAATCTCTTTTCTGCCGCGACACACTTTGAAAATGACGTTCAAATGCGCGACATGCTTTCATGGGAATACCGAAGTTTTAATGGAATAACAATAAATAAGCGTAAATGAACCATTTTACTGTTAAAACTGTCATATATACAGTTTACAGATGAATTACGATTAATATGAGTTGCACATATACTACATTTCGAGCGAATTTCATGAATTGGAGATACGGCACTGACGTAATTCACACAGTTTCTTCCTCCAAATGCGAGTTTAAGGTTATGCCGTTCAGCGATCGACAGTGTCATGGTAATTCTAGTATTTAGCTAGTGAACGGCGTTGTGGATGGTCAAATTTCTCACGACACACCTAACAACTGCTCGCGACACATAGTTTGAGATGCGCTGCTTTACACAACAAAACGTAAGGAAATGCCGCAATCTAAATATTAGCACATTCTGGAACATCATTAGTAATTTACATTATGAAGATTCCTTGATCAACTAACGTTAGAATCCTGTCTCAACAACAGACCCACAATCTATATCCTCAAAGGATACTGATCCTGAACGAGATTATGTTTTGTCTTGTTCCCCCTACAAAAGTGCATGAAGATGAGATGGAGTTATAAGGTACCAGTACGGACAGACGGTCAACAAGAACGCTAAAACCCTTAAGATAGGGGACAAAGTTCTGGTCCTGACCTCTTACACAAACGACTGCACTGCTACTGAGAAAACATCATACTGTGTCCCTGTTCGTGATCATGCATCCTTACACACAGTCACATAAAATGAATGCAGCAGGGACGGTTGTGAATGTCAGTTCGCTTGTTTCACCTTCTAATCTACTGAACTGTTTGTAACCTATTGGTCCAATGCAAGCCTAATTTACACGAGTGCGTGTTGTAACTTCATAAATGTTATAAAAATGGACATGTCTCACATAAAACAGAAACATTACAAAACACACAGACTTCATAAAGATCCACAATTTATATCAGCATCATTTCATGTATATTTAATTAAATGTGAGAAAAAATGTTAAGTATTTAGCAGTTCATTGTATGCCTGTGCTCGTTATCACGTCCACATTTGCAGTAAATTAATAAGGTCGAGTAAGTACCGCATGCAAAACACCAAAGAACGAATGTGCAAAATATGCGTAAATCCAAATTTCAAGAAGCCTCCTCATTCTTGCCTTTTAATCATTTTAAATAGTGCTCGATGTCAAGCGTATACGTAGACGTAATTTTCAATATTTTAATGTTCTACATATTTCCGTCTCAGCTACTGAAAACGACACACCTACGAGTAATACAGTGGAGATATTTTTCGTGTTTACGCACGTGAAGTCTGTGCCTAATAATTTCTGAACATAAGACAAAGTAAATTATGTACTTGAATAAAAAACATACATAATTTTGAGATGATTCATCTCCGTTGTTATTAAACCAGCATATATTTTATTTAGTATATAGTCATACGCAACTCTACAGTACAAATTTCTTAGGCAACTAGTTTCGGCTTGATATAAGTCTTCAACAGTCCTTTATTTCTTAAAAACCTTCAGCTGACATTTATTACTAAGAATATATATGAGATCTCATCCTTTACAAGATGCATGATAAGTACTAAAAAGAATTACAAGAGACTATGAAAATTATACAACAATTGTGTAGTAAAGAGTACATAAACATTTTTGTGTAGTAAATATAAGTCATAAGGAGTAAGACGTATGAAAGTTGTAAAAACTGTTTACAAATTCGTGGCAGGCTGTAAAGCTTTCAATAATTGCCTTTCATACACCGGATCGTGTTTTTAAGGCACGAGAAAACCGTCGTACAAATGTAGGGTATTTTTACTAAAAATGCTGATGGAAAGTGACGCTTCCAAAATCAGTAAGTTCTGGAAATTCTTGGTAGAGTTTTTGTATGTCTTCTTCACATACACAGTTATGTTATAATCTGGTATCTGTAAAAATTAAAGAGAAACCTGCATGTGTATAGGAGATAGTTCACCTTGGAGTTTCTCGTACCATATATACTATATATATATATATATATATAATATATATATATAGTGACTAGATGTTAATTTAATTTGGAAACGAAATGTTACGAATAAACTGCGCTGAATAGAAACCACTATAATGATGGAACAATTTAGACCGAGTAACTGAAAAATGATTACAAACCGGCACATACACATAACAAAATACATTTGGGACAAACCAATTAATTTCATTCTCCTACATGTTCGAGCCTGTAGGGCAACTTCCGAAAAACAATTAAACGAGTATAAATTACAGAAGTTAAAAAGCGTTTTTAGCGTCTACGTATTTACTCCCTAATGGAGCATTACTTTGTCAGTACTATTATCAGAAATATGTAAAATGGAATGTATAATCCTTCATACAACCAGCACTGACCTACTCTGTTTATGTATAACAGAGTTAACATTATATTAAAATACATAGGCGCTATAGCTTTTGAAATAGTGTGCAAAAAGCCGAAGGGCAGAGTTGGCCAAACAGTTGATCGCAGCCAGTTGTTTGGTCGATACCGACCGCTTTTTGGTCTCTATAAAAATGTATTTGTCGCCTCAGTACGATCAACAGCTCTCCGTTTGACAGCATTTATTGGACCAACCTACCTCTGCGAAGAAGCCTTCTCCCAGATGAAGATAACTAAATCAAGATACCGAAGCCGTCTGATCGATGAACATTTAAAATAGTGCTTTCAGTTGTGCTAAGTAATTATGAATCCTCATCGCAAGATATGCTGTGTCATGCATCAACTTCGCAATAGGAAGGTTAATGAAAAACACCTTTTAATTATGGTAAATTGTGTTAGTTTGAAAAGAACAATTCTTAATAAATTTAACAATTGTACTTGTATATGTTTGATGTGATTATACTTCTTTACATTTATTGTCTACTTGATCTTATACTCCTATACAATGGGTACCGGGTCTCTTTCCCGGGGGTAAAGCGGCCGGGGCGTGGAGTTGACCACCCACCCTCATCTAGTGACAGGATTAAAGAAAGAGTAGAGCCATACCTCTACTCCCCCTCTGGGCCTTCATGGCCTGTTCTAGGGAGAACTTTACCTTTACCTTTACTTGATCTTATATCTATACATTATATACTATGGTAGATCGCGGAATATTTTCTGTCTTTAGAGTACATGAATGAATCGAAAAGTCTGGCCACCTATGCCTTAGGGTACAACTGTTTTATAACTTAGTAATTTCCACTAATAATAATCGTTCTCCATTAAAATGGCCCTGCGGGGCCAAAACATGTAGGGGTGGAATAAACTGGTTTGGCCCAAATGTGTTTATTATGTGTATTGTATTGGTTTTTAACAAATTACAATTTGTAATACGCACACGGCGACGACGCAACAATAAAAAGACAAATTTGTTTATTCAACAATTTATTCTCTCCAGATTTCTTGTTTTCTTATCTGGAATTGGTTACAAAACTTAACGTAGTAATGTGCGACTAGATCCAGTTCCGTTATGGGCGGTTTGTCAAGAGCAACGACCTGAATGAATAAAGCGTGTCCGTCAGACATTCTTTGCACTCAAATTTAGCGTATTTCAGCCTTTCACACATGCACTTCATTTAAAACTGTAAGAATGAAATTCACTGTTAAATAAAGAAGTCGGTTCAATGGTAAGGAAACCAACTTATTTCCGGGAGGTACCAAATTCGAATCTCGGCCAGAACATCCGCTTTTCCGATAGACTTACTGTGACTTTACTGCCACTAATGTCTTGAAATGAGCAACTGTTCTGTTCATCTCCTACCCTGACACAAATTTTCAGGCAGATAGTTAAGTTGTAAATTACATACTTTGAATTTCATTGATTACATAACAGAGAAAATACCAACGACTCGTAGATGGCAGAATATTTTAAACTGCGTACGGAAATTAGAGAGTGCAAAAATAAAGTTCACCCTAGAACAGGCCAAGAAGGTCCAGGCGGGAGTAGACATATAGCTCTACTCTTTCTTTAACCTCGGCGTTGGATGGGGGTGGGGTGGTCAACGCCACGCCCCGGCCGCTTTATCCGGGAAAGAAACCCGGTACCCATTGTACAATAGCCTGGATGGGTCCCAGGGTCGGTCTGGACGGGTGCGGAAAACGTCGCACCCACCGGGATTCGATCTCCGGACCGTCCAACCCGTAGCGAGTCGCTATACCGTCTACGCTACCCCGGCCCACATTATTCTACATTAAATTATTCAAACATAAAACATGCTACTTGTGTTATTGGTTTGAGTTAAAACTACGGTATACTGAAATGACTACCCTCCCTTCACAGTCCCACTTTTAATACTTCATAAGTTTGAAAGTTTTAAAATAAAGGTAATTTTGTCCCTCTGCACGCTATAAAGGCACTTGAAGGGGTGGAGGTATAGCTCTAAGAATTCTTAACCTTGGCACTAATGAGTGTCACGCCACGGCGGTTTTAACATCGGGAAAAGGGCGCGGTACACATTGGATAAGAGGCTGCGTGGGTCTTAATGGTTTTAACGCTTTGGAGGAAACAAACCTCTTTCGCCCCTGACGGGAATCGAAATACTATTCATCTGTAGCACAACCCGTAGCCTATTCACTATAAAATAATGAGTCACATTTTGAACGATGATTTAAGCCAAGAGGATGTTACGTATCAATTGTGAAACCCATGGAATGATCACCTCCGTACACGATATAGCCTAATGTATGTGGTCTGTTCCACCATTCACAATTAATACTGAACGAGAATGTTGCTGTTGTTGTTGTTTTCTTTTTCCAAACTGAAAAGTTTATACAGTTAATACAGTACAACCGAAGCATTCTCAGCCCCGTCATTCGAGTAGTAAAGAGTTTGTCTTTAGAAATATTTTTCCCTCACCGAGAAACCAACTGTAAATGTTATTCTTTCTACACACCCACCACCGAAACGCGTGTCATAGAAGGGATGGGCGACAGATAAGAGTCAATTACTTCACTACAATGCATGAGCACTGCATGTTTCTGCATTCCATTTTCTTCCCTTCTTGTCTTAGGGAAAGGAAGTCGTTGAACTGTAGGCAAACACTCACAAAATACTGTCACTACAGCTGTTTGTACTACACATTTGCAAATCGTATAAAATAATCAATTTCAGATGGAACAATTTCACACTAAATAAATGGATCAGAATGTAGATATGGCACGATTATGACATCACTGGCATCAAGTCACGCTTTGCTTACCTAAACAAAAGAAAAACACATATGTTTCCGCTTAGATTAAAAAATGCAGGAACTCAGTAATGGAGATGAGATATAAGAATAACGGGAGCGAAAGTAACCATGAAGAAACACCGCCACATGGCGCCCCAGACGAGAAGTCTGAAATTTCGAACTGACACATGGGATTGTTTAAGCACAGGTACACTGATTTACTTCAACTAGGTTTACTGATCGATAAGTGTCTCCTGTACCTTATGAAGCATAATGACAAATAATACAATAAATGTACACGAAGCAGGAAGTCAGGGAAGACCTTATGATTTGTATGGTATGAATATGATGCCACTAGAAACCACTCCCAAGCAACCCTTTCGTACTTCTTAATTTCCTTTCATAAATTATACAAACATGGTGGCCGTGGGAATTCGCGAAGTGGGAGCGACACCGCGGTAGAAGCACTAAGTTCCCGAAACTTTATGTGAAAAAAGATTTTCGAAAGAATGAAACTTCCGTGGAGATAATTTTCTTGTAGAATGTAAAACAACACGAAGACGAACGACACCTATAAATAGCTTTCGGTTTCGTGGTAATAACTTATGAACCACTGGAGCTAGGTACAAGAAATTTGGTACGAAGACAGATCATAAACAGGCTAACAAAAAGTTGTGTACGCCAAATTCTTTACCTGTTAAAACCGGCAGTTACAAACATGGTAATACTGCGAAACGTTTTTATGTATTAGCTGAGGAAGTTAACGTTGTCGGAGACTTATGAAGCACATTACCCAGATAAATGAACATTAAATTGTACAATTATTAATTTAAAGTTCTTGCATGTAAATGAAAGTAGAGGTCACTAGTTATTCTCAGAACATATTTTGTACATATGCATTCTCCTTCGTAATTTGTTTTTAATTTAGCTGTCTATTAAAAATACTTTTATTTACAAATAAACTAAAATAAATTAATAAGAAAGTGGTAATATTGCAGGAACAACTGATCCAAAAAGACGCGTGTGGTAACGCTAGTGCTGATGATGTTCATATAACGCTCCCAACCTATGAAGCGTGAAACGTTGAAGAGGTAAGGACGCAGAAAAGCCAGCACGCTATTAAGGCATATGGAGGAAGTGGAGGTATAGGTCCACGCACTCTTAACCTCGGCACTAGATAGAGGTGGTTGGTCAACTTCAGGCCCTGGTTTGCTTATCCCCGGAGAAAAGCTCCAGGTACCCACTGAACAGGAGATTGGGTGGGCCCCACAGCGTAATATACTGTACAACGCAAAAAGTGTCTTACGTGTGCTAACTGCCGGTTCATATTAAGCTCAACGACACCCGACAACAGAAACACTATAAACTAGGTAGGATGCATGTATGGCAGATACCGACAACGTGCTGGCCTCCTATCGACAGCCAAGCGGGAAAATTTCCTTAGCGGAATAGGTTTGTGATAGCTGTTTCCTACAGCAGACTAACAGTGAGAAATTAACATAATAATATAGTCTGCCACGTAACATTGGATGTGGAATGAACGTAGTTTTTTAATCCCTGAAGATGGTCTTAAATAAGACCGAAACATATGTAGGGGTTTATTACTACATAATAAAAGTGAAAGTGAAGTGCATTTCGTTGGTGTTTTAAACAGTGAAGTGTAAAAATGCATGGTAAGACTAATATAAAATTTAACACAACAATGATTTTGTTCTAATGACAAAATTTCTTTGTTATAAGCGGGGCATAAATCCATGGTGAAATATGATAAGGGCGGTAATAATTTCGATACTAGTTTGCTGTAACGCTTAGTTCAATGTGAATCACGTGGCACTTGATGTAGTTTCCTTGTTTATTATATACAATCTATCGAAATCGTGAACGAAGTCCAGCTGTGAGTCCATCGACTCATCGTTTTCAGTTCTTACTGGTCGGTCGGCGACATTTTTATATTACGGCACAGTTGTAACGACATAACAAGAACGTTATCTGCCATCAAGATGTCTGCAAGCAGTCGAAAAATATTTAAACCTACAGGCCTACATTTACAAGTCAGGGAAATACGTCAAGAGCCGAACTGCAGTTTTTTACGCAAAACTGTATCACATTAAGAGAAAATTCTTTGGCACTTAGAGCACTAAAGTGAATCTATCTAGAAATTTAATTTGACTGATACGGCATTAGAACCGAACTCTCAGAAACTTGTTAGTTCATTAACTCCGCCATGCTCTAGCGATTTCGACTATCGAGAGTTCCTATTGTATAGATGTCTTCACACTCGGTAGACCTCGACAAAATCAGGAACTAAGAGTGTAAACAAACTGTCCTTGCATGCAGTTTGGCTCGACTTTCCGCGTGACGTCAAAATGTATCCAAGTAGAGAGTGTAAAAACAGACACGGAACGAGTGCTGTGTTTTCTTATCTAGTATTGTACCGCTAGCTTAAGTGTGGCATTGTCCTACCTGTAGCAGCTCTACAGAAAGTTAAGCCTGCACTTCTATAACAGTTCACTGCGAGAAAGCCGGAACACAAGAGTATAGTAGGAAACTCCGCCCCCGTTTCGAACACGAGTACAATGCTGCAAATATTTCGAGGGCCATCACGTCTGAAAGCATTTGTAGTCCAAAATTCGGTATACGTTTTACTCTGGATCAAAGCGCAGACCCTACCTGAACCTGCTCTCCCGCAATTCTATACATCACAGGCTTCATACAATTGGCCAGTACAGATATCAGGATCCACTAGGCAAGACATGACCTACGTGTACATCACAGGCTTCATACAATTGGCCAGTACAGATATCAGGATCCACTAGGCAAGACATGACCTACGTGTACATCACAGGCTTCATACAATTGGCCAGTACAGATATCAGGATCCACTAGGCAAGACATGACCTACGTGTACATCACAGGCTTCATACAATTGGCCAGTACAGATATCAGGATCCACTACGTGTACTCGCGTAATTTTGGTGCAGATTTAAAAAACAAGGTAGGCAATGTACGTATAACGTAACATTGTGGCGCGTTTGCGTAACGTTTATACCTCCTCGGCTATCCTAAGAGCCCGCTACCATTTCACTCGAAGAGAGCTCTTTTACGGTGATTTAATATCACCGGTAACAAACAATACAACGTACTTGGGTCCTCATGTAAAGTGTCCGATATTTTTGCACGACTTTAGCTAAATTTGGAAATCCTCGAGATTTTCATACAAGTCCCAATATCAAATTTCACGGAAATCCGCCCAGTGGGAGCCGCGCTGATACATGCGGACGGACATGACGAAGTTAACTGGAGCTTTTCGCAAGTATGCGAATGCGACTAATGAAGGTAAAACTGTTCCTGTGCTTAATTAAGTACCAGTCATGAATACGTAAGAGGAAATAATTCTTACCCTCGGCACTGATTGGAGGTGAGTGGTCAGCTTCATGCACCGGCCGCTTTACCCCCGGAATGAGTCCGCTGTACCTACCAGATACGAAGCCCGTCCGAAACCGGTGGAGAGAAGAAAAATCTCCGTTCCTTCCAGGAATCAAACTCAAATTCCCCGGCAGTCCAGCCTATATTCTAGTCACTACAGTGACTGAGCTATCACCGATTCTCGATTGGAAAATTAAATTATGCTATATATAATTACTTTCTCGAAACTTAATCTGAAACTGTGTCTTTCTAAACAAAAGATGTAAGACAAGTGTTTATTGAAACCAAAGGCGACACCTAAATTACTGAGGGAGGAGGAATATATATATTATACACGTGTTTCCACACTTTAAGGCCCATGGGCCAAAGAAAATTCCAAAATGTTCAAACACACATCTCAAGGTACAGCGCACTCTTCCTTCAGACTAGTCAGTCAGTCTGAAGAGAACTTCGCGGTCTGGATCGTCGCTTCTTATAAAACTTGTTTCGAAGCAGTCACATAAGTGTGGAAAGTGTCAACAACTCTGTGTTACCAAAATTCCTGCCAACGAGATGTTCATAAAAAAATTCACATCTTTCATTTGAAACTATGGAACATAACACCTAAAGAAGCGTCACTTTATAGGCGCACAAAACAGGCGGACCTCACGCGCACGCACACACACAATATATACATATATATATATATGTGTGTGTGTATTCCTCATTGTCGTATATGGTATGTGATTGTAACTGGATGAAATGAATATCCACACGCGATCCAGCATGGCTCCAGTTATGTTACAGGACAGACAATGTGAAAGGGAAGTATCCATATTGTTCAATGCACGTACTAACAAATTATTTACATATACAAAACTACGATTTTTCTCAAATATTTACTTTTATGAAATTTTATACCAGGAATTCTTATTATTTTTTTGGGTGAGAAAAAGGTCGTAGTTCTATACATATATGTAAATATAAAACTACGATTTTTCTCACACATTTAAATAAGAATTCCTGGTATAAAATTTCATAAAAACCCATGAAAGGCAGACTCTGATACACAATTTTTTTTAATTACCCTACAGAAGAAACAACGAAACTGGTATCAAAGGCTTGAAAACGATACGCACAAACACAAACCTACCTATGTAGCTGGACCGATGTAAAAGCAGAGTTCCACAGTACCCATAAGGCCTACTTTCCTGTTGCAGATTTAGTCCTATAAATCTTTTGTTGTTAATATCCTATCTTATTTATTCAGTATAATATCAATTCATACACGTGCTTCACACAACAAAATTCTATTACTTTTTAAAGGAATTACTACTTAAGTACATTTGTCTGCTAATATTTGTCGGTTATAACATCTCGCCTCGTCACCATATTTGGATTATGGAATTATAAAACATTTCCTACATAGTTTGTATGTTTACAATAATAACCACTCCAAATTTCACACAGCTAGCTCCAGCGATTCGTTAGTCACAGCAAACGAATCTATAGCTAAATATTTTGATTCATCTACCCATTTTACGTCAGTGCAAAATCTTTTGCCTTCCAGTTTGCATCCAAAAATATAAAGATTAAAATACACTGAAGTATAATCTTGCCCGTTCTTTTATATGAGTGTGAAACATGGTCTCTCACACTGAGGGAATAACACAGACTGAGGGTGATCGAGAATTGGGTGCTGAGAAAGATATTTGGTTCTGAGAGGGACAAGGTAACAGTGGAGTGAAGACTGCATAATGAGGAGCTTTATGATTTGTACTCTTCATTAATTATTATTCTGGTGATCAAATCAAGAAGAATGAGATGGGTGGAGCATGTGACATGTATGGGAGATGAGAGAGGTACATACAGGGTTTTGATGGGGAGACCTGAGGGTATGAGAACACTTGGACGACCTAGGCATAGATGGGAGGAGAATATGAAGATGGATCTTTAAGAAGTGGGATGGGGAGGCATGGACTGGACTCATCTTGTTCAGGATAGGGATAAGTACTGGGATGTATTATACATGGTAATATGCTCTTGGGTTCCATAAAACACAGGAATTTATTGACTAGCTGAGGACCTGTTAGCTTCTCAAAAAAAGACTCTTGCTCCATGTAGTTAGTTCACTCAGAATCTAGATACATTAGAAAATAAACAATGTCCAAGACTCATTACTCTTAGATTAAGGGAAGAACATTGGCCTATGGTGATCAAGAATAGGGTGCCAAAGACGATGCTTGGGCTAAGAGGGAAAAAGTAACAGAAGACTGGAGAATCAAGAGGCTTCATGATTTGTATTCCTAACAAAACTTCATTCAGATGATCAAACCAAGGATAGTAAGATGGACAGGGTACATGGCATGTATAGAGGAAAAAAATAAATGCACACAGGATGTTGGGAAGCAAACTTGAAGGAAAGAGGCCACTTTGAAGACCTGGGCATAGATGGGAGAATAATATTAAAGTGGAACTTAGCTCCATGGAGTGTTTTAGACTTTGCCAGTAACATGAAGCAAAAGACATTCCTTTATATCCGAAACGCATTTTTGTTTGGCATCGGTGGTAAAGCCAGCTTCGCGTCCACTTGCACCTTGTGTGTGTGTGTGTGTGTGTGTGCGTATTGTGCTTCACCTCTCCGCATCTGGTGCTTAGGCACACTGACAACTTCACAAATGGACTTCAGCGAAACTAAGTTACAAGCATACAACACAAATCAGTTCTGGTACATAATGGCGCCGTCACAGTTCCTGAACTACAGTGACGAAGCTCAGAACTGTGACAACACGTTATGTATACATTATCGGATTTTTAGTCACGGAAAGATACATTTTTTTGCCACGAAGCTTACGAAATTTGTATAAAGCCACTGTAACACACAACACATTCGCATACACGCACGTCTTCCGGAACACATTGTCACATGACTACCACGTATGCTTCTCCCAAATGTCCGTCATGATGAAACGATCATCAAACATAACTATTAAAAGTTTAAACTCTACTGAAACGTATGATCTCATAACGATAACTTCAAATGAAGCACACCTACATTTGTTAGTGGTAAGCACAATAACATAGAACAAATAGTGTGTAAATATGTCTACATACCTCCCACCAGCTTCAGCCATCTTGAATGTGTTACCTGTCTCACTCGCACAGGGCAGCAGACTAATCAAGTTTGATCATTGGCGCTGAATTTAAACAAGCATCATTGGACACCATACCACAAACCCGCGTATCACCGTTTGTCACTGATATGATAACATGTATTCAAGAAGGCAGTAAAGCGAAGTACTACATCTGCAGCAATCCCTCATACCACTAACCCAACAGTAACCCCCGCAGGAATGAAAAAAGCGTGGAGGATGTGAAGGATTGTAAGACACTTGATCACAAACAAGTTAAATATTTTTAAATATTTTAATGACTTCTGTAACTGCACCATTATGGACAGTGATGACTCCTATGCACTAAAACATGCACAGTAAAGAAAAAATGCATGGACTCATTCATAAAATCCTTATGTACAAATGTCACTCGTCTTTGTGACAATTTTCTTGCAACAAAGGAGACACAATGTTGTTTCCACGAAGTGAAAAGTTTTACAAGACATACTCCCTGAATTGGTGAACCACGTTCAAAAAATAAACATCCAATTAATTTACTGCTTTAAACACTGGTTTCATCATTATTATGCACACAGTTATTCAACATGTTGAGGATATCCTAACATACCTCAGGAGGGAACAAATTCCTCGCTTTTACAAACTAACAATTTTCCAAATGCTAAAACTTACGTTAATGGTATACAACTGTTACGAAAAAACATACCAGTACACTTTTCGGTTACACATTTACAATATAAAGAAAAATTATATGAAGAATACTGCCTTTCCCTACGGAAAAAAAAAAGCCAGGAAAACCACCCTGAATATTCTGCAACTATATCTGCACCTTCTAAAAGCATCTCTTCCAACAGTAGGCATGCCATTTCGTAGCACAATTACACATGATTTTTTATCACTGTTGTACACCCATACTTCCAATAACGTCCAACACCAGGTTTGATATGGTACCTACAAAGTAACGTGTTTACCTCAACTTATCCAGCTCAGTCTCACGACACAATAAATCATTCCTTGTTCTATCACATCATCCCATTGCATTGACAAACATGAGATCAGAGAAAATTAATAATATTTAGTGGGGTTATAAATACATTATAGGGTGCGACTTCCCGCATTACACATTTACAGCGCATTATTCTCCAAAAGGAATGTGCTACACAATGCATTTAACAACATCTCTGAAAACAACGAATTTCGAGAGCAAAAATATTTCCAGAACAATGTGTGAACGACTTTAAAACAGGTTTACATGGATTTACATCTTATAACATTCAGATGACACAGAGACCATTCAAGACAATTACATAACTGCATGCACTGGATTGACTGCCTTTTATACCGATTATATTCATCTAACAGTGAGACTTAATAAGGGAAATGAAAAGAAATTTCCATTCACTGTTACGTTTGTAAGCGTACATCATAAAAAAAAAGTAGTCGAAAGACATCACACAGAAATTAAGCGTAATCCAGTTGGTTTTGCTTTTGTATAGGTAACACGAACAAATACAACTGCAATATTCCGAATAACTAAACATTCTCGTCCGAGTCTGCTATATTTCTCTTCGTAGCGCGTAGCATTCTCTTGCATCATCGCTTCGCTACCAAACACAGGAACTTCCTCCGTAACACAAACCATCGCTAGCCAAATCCAGTGAACACCTTCACTACTGTTAACACACGCAACACCTTAACATAACGCCTGTCTTCACAGCAGACCTTCCTTATCCCGTACATGATGTCCGTGGAATCTGGCAGAGCTGCAAACTTCTAAAGGAACGATAACAATCTCTTGTCTTGTTACTCACAGCTCCAAATGGCACATTCGTAGAGGACTACGCGTTTCTTCATCTGAATCGTAGAAGTACCTTTGCTTGGGAGAAAGTCCTCTCTGTAGCCGCCGAACTGCCTCTTTGATTAGACTACCATCACGCAAAAGCTCTTGTAACATCTCGTAAGGATCGTCACTGGCTGTCGTAGAATCTGATGATTTACTGGATAATTTCTTATTTACAGTGATACATGAATGCCCACCACAGTTCTTACTCGGCGACCTCAAACACGCATCACAAGATGAATCGCCCCAACTCCGGCTGGGTACTCTGTAAGGCGATGCCCTGGATTTATGATGCACTGTGAACGATGGTCGAGATTTCAGTCCTGCAGATAATCGTAGGTTCTCTTTAATTTCGGATACAAGCTCCTCCATGTCTCTAGCAAGGAAGTCTTGTGTTGTGGTGCTATTGCTGGCGGATAAAACACACTTCTCTTCTTTACTAGGCATTGCGATATTCAGGCAATAATTGTTCACCTAAAAAAAATCTGTCTGCGGGCAACACTCACACACCCAACACACTCTCCTCGCTCTTCGATAGTGAATGGGTCAACCATGAGACGGCTGTGTTATTGTTTTCTTTCGTGCATAGTAATCTTCTTCCGCGTAATATAGTTCATGTAAACAAACACAACTCTCTCCAATGCACGCTCGGATCTTACGAATTCACTATTATTTACAAAATGAATGCTGCACATTTAATCGGTGTTCAGTATTACTTTGAGCATATTACTTTTCGGACATTAATGTAAACAAGGAATTTGGAACAAAGGTTGCGGAGTGATACACGATCAAGGTTACTCTGTCCGTAACGTCATCCTGTGATGACGTCATACTACGCGAGCGTGAGATCCCAGGTAAAGAACGTGGCGGGTCGAACTCAACGGTAGTGCTGTACTGAAGTGGTGTAGTGGGGGAACGCTGTACGGGGGATTGGAGTTGGCACAAAAATAACATCTCACGCGGCATTAATTTTCACAATGAGATCAGCTCACGTTCAAGAAGAAGCACCGTTTAGGACTGGGATAACTCGTATAAGTGTGAAGAAAAAGTGTGTAAGAAAATCGAATTCCTGTGAAAATTCTGATATTCCATGCTGGCTGTTTTGCTTATTTGGATGGCTGCGAAATCATTAACGTCCCTTTTCATGTTTAATAAATAGCAATAAATGCTTCATTGATAAGAAAAGCCTACGTGTGTAATAACCTGCTCGCTAAGAGCTCATTCTAAAACTTAGATCTTATATGTCACACAAGCAGCACGGATCTAGTCAAGTTAATGTATTATTACTATTATTATTATATCCGTTATCTTAATCTGACGGAGTACCCTTCTCTTATTTCAATGTACGTGTGTAAACGGATAGACTGTGTTTCCATTTCAACTTTCCTTTTGCTGTCACACTCAATTCAAGTATTTCGCAAGAACAAACCTTCAAATGAAATGCTACATCAATGAAGTTACATTTCCGGTGCCAACATTTTATCGCCTAATGTAATACGATATTGAGGCCCGTTCTTAACGGATCTGGCACTGCATCGCTGGGTGATTGATGCTCGACGTTTCGACACAACATAGTGGTCTAATATTCGAGGGTCGAGTGGTCCAACATTATTTGCTAGAGATGTCTTTTGCTCTTCTCTCGCGTCTAGAACCCATGCGAACGCGATCATAGACTAAGATAATGTTTTTCTAAGATGTGACGCCGTATAGTTTGGAAGATAGGGACCACCGTTTCGGAAGAATTTGAAGGTTCATCTTCATTTCGACCCTGAAAATGAATGCAAAGTTAGCCTTTGACGATGGGAATAAAGTGTTCGAAGAGTTGGCCTTTGACTCAAATTTGACGTGGCTGGTCATCCAAGAGAATACTGATGCAAATATTTACGTATTTTGTACAACGAGTTACATGCAATACGCGCCACTATGGCAACTATGTGATGTTACTGACATCTATTGTTCTATATGCGAATGTACTGCAGTTCGTATTCGTACAAATACTTCGTGGTGTACCTGACATCTATTATGTATATTAGGATTCTTTTGCCTCCCAATCGATGGGAAGGACTACCGATCCTCCCACATTTTCGTACTTATTCCTCCGTGGCCACATCGCTTTTATCCGTGGTATTTACTGTGCGTACCCGGATATGTAAGAAGCCATGGAATATGAAATAAATAACAAACGTTTAGCGTATGTGAAATAAAGGACATTATACTACGTAAGTCGCTGTATTGTAGCGCGTATGGGTTACAAGCGGGATGCAGAGTAGAAATTAACGCATTTTTTTTTGCAATGGCGGCTGTGCGTAGTTGTATTTTGCGATCCATACAGAATTCACATGATGCAATAATGTTACCACATGATGAGGAAGTTCTTGTAGGCAGAGGACCAAAGACAAGAATTACAGACAAAAAGTGCTCCAGGAATCAAGGTATTTTAACAGAAGTTCGTAACGTTACGTGACAATGCCACATCATAATGTGACTGTATTATGACAATTTGTATTTGTTGGTGAAATAAACGATATATTTGTTTCAGTAAGTCTTCGTGCAGATACTGATGCGCTAGAAGTGAGAGTTAAACAAATGGGGCCCAATACAACAGGTGTGAATGGTCTGGCGCTTATAAAGAGTGAAACTCAGGTTTTGAGGCATGGTGACCGACTGGAGATTTTGCTTGGACAGTACATCTACAAAGTAGAATTCGAACCCCCTCCATCGATTGAGGAAATCAGAACCGAAGGAAATGAAAAAAAGCGAAAAGTCGACGAAGACAGTACAGTGAACAAGAAAGTGTGCTGTGAATTGTTGAAAAAGGATGCTGTTGTGGATGCCTCTGAACCCACCTCCAAGGGTGAATGGGAAACTATTGATAATGGGAAACTTTTAACTTATACAGCAAAGCATGTTGTCGCCCAGTCGAAGGTGACACAAAATACTTTAGTTGTATTAATGTGTATTTAGTGAAATTGAATTGGTACCCCATTTTGCCTGTTTATTGCCTATTTTATCCTTACAGACATAATGCAGATTGGGGGCCCAGTTCCCCCTCCCCACCACCTGCTATTAAATAAGTGTTTACAATTATATGTACCAGCACCAGTGAAGACTGTTATTCGTGTTGTAAGAGCAATTTCCATATTCGTCTTGGAGGACTTGACCCTGAAGATGAAGGCACCACAATCCTTTGAAACACTGGGAACCACTCAGCCAACACAGTGTTAGATTCCACGAGAATGAATCCTCAAACAATGCCTTCCTAAGTGCCAATATGATTCTCTTATGTGCGCGTGCTTGCGCACGCACACGTCCTATCCATATTGATAATTTTCATTCTCTTTTTACAGAGAAAAGCATAGCATAAAAAACCCCTAATCTCTGCTTAAGTGCATTGGTTGTGTTTGACTATCCTTTTCTATATTTGCTTAGTCCCTCCACTATTATTGTTTCATATTACAATTGAAGGAAATCTTGCAATAATTTCTACTTTTAAAAAAAGTGATTTAACATTCACAATAAACAGTGATGTGTTTTAAGTGAAGTTGGTCCAGCTGGTGCTGTGTCTTTCCATTCTCAGTTGTTTTAAGTACTACTTTGATTCATTCATATGTTATAGAGCCAACTGCTTGTATCCTGATTTTCTTTGTTTTAAATGCACGTTAATGAATTGTTTCAGTATCGCAAAATTTTGTAATGATCTGACCATTGATTTTTATTTATTACTTTTATTCATGCTGCCTTTAATCACCCTGTTAAAGTATTTTATTACCGTAAATGCCATATTCTGATTTCTCAGTACATAATTTTATGTTATTCTAAGAAATCTGTTTCATGATTTTATATGCTTAACTCTATATTTCAATGTATCTTTATACTAATGATTGCCGTAAGTGATGACAAATACCATCTTTTTTTTTTTGTTTTTAGATTGCTGCATATGATCTTGATTTTACCATCATCACCACTCAGTCAGGGCATGTATTTCCCAAAGACTGCAATGATTGGAAGATTGCATTCAGTGAAGTTCCTGGGAAGTTAAAGCAGATGCATAATGATGGTTACAAAATTGTATTCATGACAAACCAAGCTGGTATAAGTCGGGGCCGTGTTAATCTAGAAGATTTCAAGGCTAAAGTGGTTAGAATTGTGAATAAACTTGGTGTTCCTGTGCAGACTTTCATCTCTACTGGAAAGGGTATCTATAGAAAACCTGCCCCAGGAATGTGGAATGCACTTGTAGGAAGGGTATGTTATTGAGTGTTAAAACTGTGACCACTACATACAGATATTCAAGTGCTGTAGGCCTAACTGGTTTTTGTCTTTGTACCTAGGAGTGCCTTAGTGTGAAGTTAAAAAAGGTGATCAACAATCTTACACTAGGTGTAATTCAAGGTCAGAAGTGCATTTGTAAAAATTTTTTTTATTGGTTTTGTAAGGTACAATATTTTGCAATGTTTGGGTCAATAGCAATGTAATTTTATTTTCTGGACTCCTTACATGCCCTCTTCCCTCCTCAGTCTTGCTTTCATTTCTTTTATTTTGAAAAGCAAATTTCTGTTGTGTCTTTTTCAATAATTTCCTGGTTTTTATTTTACAACAGTTAACATTTTGTGTTTAGAAACAAGTACACTCTTTCCAGAACCCTTTCTTGCATCCTGTAATGCCCATATAACTGGTCAAAACCATCAGCAGTGTTTGACTGAGGGGGGTTAGTCAAGATTTAAAATCTTACTGTTGCAGTAAAACGGACATTTCATTAGTTTCAGCTATTACAGTAATTCAGAATGGAAAAGTGGCTGGCCCATTGAAAATCATGTGGAAAACTTTGACAAATTGTCTGGAAAGAGCTTAATATAACAAGTGGTGCTGTTTAACCAGTTTTTGTATAAGTTTGTCATAAAATTGCAAAGTCATTATTTTGAAAACTATTTTGTGAGTCTGGGTAGATGTTAAAAATTATGTTGTTCATTCCCACAGTGATGTAAGGTCTATATTTATGCCCGTGAAGTTCAGAATGTGAATTTCATACTTTCAGTACTTAAGCATTGAATTGAAGGGGCGGGGGGGGGGGGGCATGTTCTGTATAGGTATGTTCCTGAAAGTTGAGATTGTGAAGGGTTGGGGGTCATCTTATATTTGGGCAAATATGGTTAAGTTTTTAGTTACTGCAAATACAAGTTCGGTCAGCATTCAAATTCAGCTTTATAATTTAATTGTAAAAGTGTAAGATTTAATAGATAATCACACTAAACACAACTTCTAAGTATACAGTTAGTTTTAATAGTGCAAGTCAGAATGGCTATATATGTCAAAAATGTTTTAATGTGTTAATATCCTTGTTTCTTATCTAACAACTGTATGTTCTGTTCAAAGAAAGAAGTGACTTAAGTTGGTTGTAATGAATCCAACCTGCTGTAAAGTAGGAAATTGGTCAAATTTTGATAGTAGGATACATGATGATAAGTACAAAACCACAGTGGTTTCACCTGATTTTAAACCCTAAAAATTAAACAGTGTATTTCTTGTCTTGTCAGTATTTATTTTCATGTTGTCTTTTCAATGATGAAGCTTTTTGATAATTACATTTTGTTGACAGCTCATGTAATATGTGAGTTAGGTTTTTGCAGCAGTGTGGGTGAGGCATGAGTTCTTCTGGAATGTGATGCTGCTTCACAGGATATTTTGTTCCTGACATTTTGAGACAGTGTAGTGTTCTCATCTTCAAGGGGGTGAAGGTTCACAAAGACTTCAGACTCTTGAAGATGAGAACACTACACTGTCTTGAAATGTCAGAAATCAAATACCCTGTGATGCGGTGCCACATCCCAGAAGAACTGATACCTCACCTCTTGTAGTAGTTTTCATGATACCTGTTCTTTTGTATGTAGTTCATATTTATGGTATCAGGTATTTTCTGTTTTTAATATTGGTATTTCTTTTTGCAGAAAAATGGTGGTATCCCTGTTGATATGGCAGAGTCTTTTTACTGTGGGGATGCAGCTGCAAGGGAGGCTAACTGGGCTCCAAAAAAGAAGAAAGATTTTTCATCTTCCGATAGACTGATGGCACTTAATTTGGGTCTGAGGTTCTGCACCCCTGAGGAGCACTTCTTGCAGCAGCGCCCTGCACCATTCAAACTCCCAGATTTCAACCCTTCAACTCTTAACAGCAATATCCCGCTATGTGAGCCACCTGACACGAATCTCATATCAGATACAAAAGAGGTATCCATGTTCACATGTTTTCTGACTATAAATTCAAATTTATGATGTCTGGAGCAATAAAATATTATATTTAAAATAACAATTTTAAGAGGCACTTACTTATGTATTCACAAGTCTTGGGCAACAAGGGTTTTTGATTCAGTAACATGTTTGCTGTTGTTCCACTGGATAAGTCGAATATGAGTGGGCCAGGATAACATAGTTGGTATAGTGACTCACTATGGTCTGGACAGTGTGGGGATCGAATCCTGGTGGGAACAAGATTTTCCACACTCATCCAGACTGGCCCTGGGGTCCACCCAGCCCTCTGTATGATGGGTACTGGGTATCTTTCCCAGTGGTAAAGCAGCTGGGGCGTGGCGTTGACCACCCACCCTGATCTAGCGCGGAGGTTAAGAAAGCGCAGAGCTGTACCTCTACTCCCCGTCTGGGCCTTTATGGCCTGTTCTAGGGTGAACATTTACCTTTTTTAAGTCGAATATGAAGGCTGTTCTGCTGAAGTATGTTTTAAACCCGTTGCAGGCATGCAAATTTCTGAATTAAAAGCACTGCTGCTTGCAGTAGAATCCTGAAATGTAACCCTTGTGGAAAATTGAAATAACATTATTGTGACTACACAGTATACAGTATTTCCCCAAATAAAATACAACACCCACTTCACAATTTTCAGTTTCCAGGAAAATACCTGTATTCACATTAGCCAAGATTTTATGTCAGCTTGTGTGCTCAGTATTCTGGAATTAAATAATCATCACAGTTAAATTATTAGTATGATTGGAGCAAAAAGTCACAAAAACATCTGTGAGTTAACTAGTCACTGCCAGCACTTTTATCACTAGAAGAAGAGTTTGCTTCATGATCTTCTTCCCACAGGATACTGTCTTCTGTTCTGTCCATATCAACTGATAGGCAGCACTGGATTCTGGTGACATGTAATTCCAAGCCATCTGATTCCACTGTACAAGCAGTGCTACAGCGGGTCTTCTTATGTTTCCTGCTGGTGTCAGTGTAGGAATCCCATTTGTCCTGGTATTTTGGGTTTTAAAGTGCTCTGTGCCAGAGTCCTGCAAAGTGTATGGCCTTACAAATCCCATGTTTCTGTTGCAGCTGGAGCATTGAATTTAAGTGGGACAGTGAATCAGTGTTTAGTATATTGCAGCGTAACAGTTTGACAACAGGTTGGATTTTGGATCTGTAGATTTGAAGGCTGTAAATTCTGATTACAGGTTGTGGTTCTTGTTGGATCTCCTGGCTCTGGTAAGACCTTTTTTGCAACCACATATCTTGTTCCAGAAGGATATCATCATGTAAATAGAGATACATTAGGCTCTTGGCAGAAGTGCATATCAGCTTTAGAAGCAGCACTGACCACAGGCAAGAGTGTAGTTATTGATAACACCAATCCTGACAGGGGGTCAAGGCAGCGGTATATTAGTGCAGCTCGTAAATACGGCGTATCATGCCGTTGTTTCATACTGAAGACAAGCATGCAACATGCCAAACACAACAACAAGGTAGAGTGAAATAATTTTTATTTTTTGTATTGCCATTCTCATAGGGACGAAACGAATACATGACTGCAGTCTAGTATGAAAGTGTCATTGGAAGAATTCAAAATTTTTATGAATTGTTTTAGAACTATGAGTGGACCAAACACAGTCATAAGCACTGTCTCATATTCTGTATTTCTAACATGTGCACAGATATAAAGCAGTCAACTCATCTGTCATTCTGTTACAATTGTATGTTAATTAGCAAAAGACTACAATACTACAATGTGCCCAACACCTATTGCTTCATACAAGGATTTTCCTGGAAGAACTGTTCTATTTTTTATTTTTTCCTTCTTGTAGGACCATTTTGGTATTGGTATGCTTGCATATGAAGTAATTTATTGTACTGATCTCATTACACAATTTTTTTGAGGGGGTATTATGAATGTCAACAATTCCTTTGTACTTGCACAACACTTCCACACCTAAAATACATTTTCACAGTAAACATTCTCTGTTCTGTAGTCTAGCACACAATCTTCACTAGTTATGTAAAACTAGATGTCCAGCATTACTTCTAGAAGCATACTAAGGTAAGAACTGCCCCTTCCCCCACAAAAAAGTGCATAACCATGCAAGAAAAATGTAAATCTGAATATTATTGTAATACTGAATTATGAAAATCTTACGACGATAGTCACTATTCAGACTCATTAAGTAGTAGTGTGCATAGGCATATATAGCCATCACACACACACAGATATATATATATATATATATATAATTTCATTCTGTAGTCTGTGTTACGACAGGTCCGTAGTCTCCTCCAAAGAGTGCTTCCTCTTTCAATTTCCAGTATCTTGTCTTTTCCTTAAGGTCATCCACTAGTTGCTTACACCTTCTTCCCGTCTTCCTGTCATTTCTATCCTTCCTTCAGTCATGTGTTTTAGAAGGCAGTTTCTATGCAAGATGTCACCAATCCAGTTAGCCTTTCTTCTTTTTATTGTATGTGGGATATTCCTCTCCTCTTTGACTCTGTGTAATATTTCTGCATTCCTCACACGATCGGTCCAACTGATCTTCTCCATTCTTCTCCAGCACCACATTTCAAAACTTTCCAGATATTTCTGATCTATTTTCTGAAGTGTCCACGTTTCAGCACCATACAAAGATATACTCCAAATGTAGCACTTTACTAGTTTCTTCCTTAAATTTAAGTCCAGTTTGCTGGTGAAAAAAAGTCTTCTTCTTGTTGAATGCTGCTTTTGCCATGGCAATTCTTGATTTAATTTCATGGGTACACCTTGCATCTTGTGTTATCATGCTACCCAAATAATTGAAATATTTCACATTATCCAATTTTTTTTTTTATTTATTATAATTTTTATTGGGTGTGGTTGCCTTGAGATTCTCATTACCTTAGTTTTTTCCACATTCATTTCCATTCCATAGCATCTTCCAATTTGAATTAGTCTGTCAATCATGCCCTGTAGCACAGTTTCTTCCTTAGCCAGTAGCACAAGGTCATCTGCATATTTCACAGTGCAAATTACTTGTCCTCCTATTTTGAAGTCTCCAAACCCTTCAAGAGCTTCCTTGGTAAGGTACTTGCTGTATAAGTTGAACAGGATCAGCGACAAACAGCAACGTTGTCTAACTCCTCTTCCAATCTTCAGACTTCTCATCTCCCCTTGGTCCAATCATATTTTGACACTTTGTTCCATGTACAATTTGCTGATCAATCTGCTTTTGTGCCAGCCTATCCCAGTTCCCTTCAGGATCTACATTAACTTGGTCCAGTTGACACGGTCAAATGCCTTATGCCAGTCTATGAAGCAAGCACACAATTCCTTATCTATGTGCAAGGTTCGTTCTAGTATTATTCTCAGCATCCCAATTGCATCCCTAGTTCCTTTTTCTCTTCTCAATCCAAACTGATCTTCTCCAAGTGCATCCTCAGTATTCCTTTCAATCCTTCTTCTAAGTATCCTCACTACTATCTTTGCTGTATGTGTGATGAGGCTGATTGTGTGATGGTCACTGCATTTTGTAGCTTTGGGCTTCTTTAAGGCAATCATTATAACTTCAATGAAATCTCTGGGCCACTCTCCGGTTACATATATGCTGTTGATCAGCTGTGTCATTAGTTTGAGACCATATTCTCCCAACAATTTGATTACATCCCCCGGTACATCATGATCTCCTGCAGCCTTCTCGTCCATCATCTCCTTGATAGCTTTTTCCGCTTCACTTTGCAAAATATACGGGCCTTTCTAGTCTTCATCTACTTCAGCTTCAGGTTTGACTTCTAGGTGTGTTGGTCGATTATCTCGATTGTAGAGCTCTGATATAATTCTCCAAAATTTGCACTACACGTCTCTGATCTATTATCATATTCCCTTGAGAGTCTTTGATGCCAACGTTTTGAATTCCATGGTTTTCTTTCCAACCTAGTTCCTTTGTCTTCATGTACATTAAAACATAACGTCCTGTTCTTTGAAATCCTATGATCTCGTCACATATGCTCTCAAGATATTTCTTCTTGGTGTTGTCCGTGGCTCTTCAGTTCGTTCCTCAGTCTTCTGTAGTTCTTACTTCCTTCTTCATTGTTGACATTCTTCCATTTCCTTCTTTCATCCCTTTACTGATCATCTCCTGTGTAATCCATGGCTTTCTTGCTCTCCTCTCGACTTTTCCAACCAAATCACTCATAGTATCTAACACACATTTCTTGATATTGTTCCACTGCACTTCCACATTCCCACTTTCACATTTGATTGCACCAAGTTTTTCTTCTAGACTATCGTGTACTTCCTGTCATTGAGCATATAACTTCTCCAAATCCCATCTTCGTTTTTGCTTTTGGAACTTTAATTTTTTCGTGTATATATATATATATATATATATATGTGCTTAATCAAAGCCACCAAAAAAGTTGACAGTAAGGTCATAAAATGTCAGTTATCATAACACAGCCGTATGGCTTCAAGTACGCAGCGTTACAGTTGACAATAGACTCTCTATTGTCTGCAGTAATAAAGGGAGAACCCATTGATAGGGATGGCTTAAAATAACACACAAACTGAAAAATACTATTATATAATTTGCTTTGAAGTTGTGGAGTTGCAGATAGTAATCTCTCTTATGGTGATTCTGAATCTATATAAACAGTTTCTCAAAAACAGCATGTTAAATAATGAATTCTGTCAACACCCATAACATAAAAACTGTCTTACAAAGCATATTCAGTGCACAGTGCTGACATAGAGAATATAAAACAGTGGTGTTGGCCATTGAATTTGGGTATGTGTGAACTATGCCAGAAAATGTCACAACATTCTGCTTAAAGTATCATTATAGTATTGTGTATGATTTGTTAATGTTTCATAGTAAAACAAACTAATTTTGTTTTCAGTTTCGAGAATATACAGATGATAGTCATGAGCCAATCAGTGATATGGTTATCAACATGTACAAGTAAGTGTATAGGTATTGCAAACTGTGAAATATTAACTATGTTCTAAATGGTCTGTTTAAAGAAAATAATTTTCTTTCCAGAAAAAAATATGCAGAGCCAAGTGAAGATGAAGGGTTCACTGCTGTTGTGAAAATTAATTTTATACCAAAGTTTAATGATTCTGCATTGGAGAAACTTTATAAAATGTATTTACTGGAAAAGTAATAGAAATGTGAAGCGTCTTGAGTGCACCACTTGTCTGGGTTTTTCTCCTAACATCATCCCTTGCCTCCTGTTGATTCACAGTTTGGCCTCGAGGAACAAACTCAGTGTGAAGAATTCCCTCACCGTGAAACAAAACAATCAACATGCTCTTGAAGGTTGACCTGACCTGCTGTGCCTTTTTTGCATGAGGAGACGGTGAGCTCTTCCACTGAGATGACTGCTTCTTCATTTCTGGGTCATACCCATTTTCACCTCCTCTTATGACCTTAGGAAGGAAGTTTCTGCCCTTTTTGCCTGATCTTGCAGGTCCTTGCACATTAAAGTCAGTTCTGTTTCTGGTCATCATTCAGAAAGTTGGGACACAAATTTTGCAGCAATCCACCTCATGCTCAAATCTTTAAGTTAAAATATGTCAGTATTTGCCACACAATTAATTGTATCCCCTCTGTCCTTGTGTATGACTTTGACATATTTTTTTCCACATTTTCATCCGTCCAAATTGACAATGGGCAACCTGAAGGATCAAAATCCTCAACTGAAGTTTGGCTACTTTTGAAACCTGAATACCATTCAGAGGTTTGTGTCCTAGACATGGCATCAACACAAAAGGCTTTTTAAAGCATTTCACAAGTCTCGGAAGCTTTTTAAAACAAACTTGATGCAAATTCTCTGTTCCTTAAAAGTTTGCCATTTCACTTGGCACACACATTTAAGCGTCAATTGTAGAAAAATGCAGCATTCTGTTGCAGTGACACCACACCAATTCACAGTAAATTAACTGAGCAGTGCACAGCTGCATTATATACAACATGCAGCCAGTCCAGAAACTTTTGGCTCACACTTTGTATAATGTAACATGGACGCTAGTTCACACCTTTTCAAGCTGATCTGACCACTTAGTTTGTATTGTCCTAATTCTAGTAACTCTATGTACCTGTTTTGAAAAGAAGTAATTTTCCAAGTAATTCACATGCTCTTCACACACTCCATTGTGTATTGTACCAGCATCCACAGAATGAAAACAGTGCACTGAAACCAAAGATTGCTTGATTATGGCCTACTACTGGTATGTATGTAAAGTGTGGCTCAACAGTTGTGTAATTCCTCAGTTTTCATGTGTGTGATCACAGATCAGACTGCGTGTTTGTATTTTTTTCCTTAATTACCCTTCATGCAAATCTGTGTGGTGCCATATGTTGTTTATAGATCGTCACCTATCTGGCTGTGGTGTGTTTCTTTTAATTATTTCATAAACAGCATGGTTTTTGGAAAAATGTATATGAGGTACGTTGGTTGACAGATTTTAGTCTAAAAAAAAGGTAAATTGTTCCTGTCCATGCCACAAAGGCATGTAAGGGGAGTAGAGGTATTAGCTCTGTTATTTCTTAGCCTCAGAAATAGATGGAGGTGTGTGGTCAGATTCATACACTGGCCTCTTTACTCCCAAGGAAAAAGGCCACAGTACCCAATGAATAGGAGGCTGAGTGGGCCCAGTAGCTTATCTGGACAGTCTAGGGAACAGAAAAATCTCTTGCATCTACTGGGAATTGAACCCTGGATTGTCCAGCCTGTAGCCTAGTCAATGTACTGACTGAATTAGTGAAACACACACACACACACACCGTCCCCAATATAAAATTCCTGAACACCCATCCAGTGGGAGTTGATGTGTTCCATGAGGGAACATGGACAGACATGACAAAACTGAATCATTTTTCACAACTGTGAATGCATGTAAAACCATGTCCAGTGATGTTGATTGGTTTCGTCAATTATGAGAAGGCTGTATGCTCCGAAGGTAAGTGTTAAGCACCACAAATGTTGACAAATCTCCCATTATCTGTTCCATTGCAAACTGCAACATCTGGGAATCTGGCAAGAGGCAAATTCATTATGACAGTGCATCTGTCTACTCATCCCAACTTATGCAGCAGTTTCTTTGCCAGATGATTAAATACTATCAATAAATAATCCAACAACAATGCTTCAAATCATGGACTGAATGAAATTAGACTAATTATGGATGCAAACAACATTTTATTGCATGTCAGTTTCCACAACTGACAAGCAGGCTATACAATTCATCTTTAACATGAAGCATTAAACATTTATTTCAATAATAAGATGGGATCCACGCAGTAAAACCTCTATGTGGCATTAATATAGGGATCCAGTTTTTCATTTATAATTTTTCTTTTGTTTATATTCAGTTTCAAGTGGTTATAATCCTTATATTTTTCTACATACCAGTAATTCTTTGTTGCATGGAACACAGGGTTCACTGTATGGAACATTTGCATGACAATAGAGAGATAACTCTGAAAAACAATCCTACATGGCAAGATGTGCACGGTAAAAATAACTACTATACTACCTTTAAAATCTTTTTTGGTATGTAATGATCACAGACACGTGGCATGTACAGAAATGTATGCTTAAAAATTATGCGTACCCATACAGTTTAAGAAATTGTGATCAGAAAAATAGACCTACCTTTTTCTTTAATGACTAGATTAGGTCAGGTATATGTGAGATCAATAACACTGATCTTGTGCATAAAGTGCATTTTAACCATTAATTGTAACCATGTGATTTAAATTTATATTGGTGTGAAGTAATGTATTAACTTGTTTTCTCCAGTTCCTGGTATTGAGATATTAAAGACTGGTGGAATAAGCTTTAGAATTAATAAATTATTTTAAACTACACCACCTTTTCTTATATTATCCTTTATAGCATTATTATAATCCTGAGAAAGTTTGTACACCTTGTCTTTTAGTGGTTCATAATTTGTTTCTGACTTTTTAGATGCAATAAACTCTTGAATAGCAAAATTATTCTGCTCCAGCTGGGCCAATTTCCGTTCCAGATTACTGAGTTGGGCGTATGTTTCATTTTCATTCAGTCGCTTCTGAAACAGGGATGCAATCAAAATATAAGTTATTTTTTGTTTTTGCATATTAATTCTTTGTCACAAGGATAACAGACGTGACAGAAGTCAAAATGGTGAACAAAAGAACTTGATGTTTCAATTAACTTTCTTTTGTACATGTTTCCTAACCTGTGCTCTAATGCCATATTGTGGCAGGATGAGAGAATTTTGTTTTGGCAACCCGATATGTTCTAAAATTTAATCGGTGATTTGTAAGTGGGTGGTGCAGGGAAAGACAAATATACGGCAAACTAAAAATTTTAATTTTTTAACTAAAACTATGAATCTGGATACGTGAATGTTATATGAAGGAGCTAGAACAAAACTGGCATTTTCTATAAGCCAAACCAAATAGGGATGTACCTGGTGCAAATCTGGGCCAGGAAATTGAATGCCCAAAGGTTATTAAAAAATTCCCCGTCCCTTCAGACAAAATGCCAGTCAGTGTCTTCAGTCAGGCCACGACAACTTCCACATGTTCCAACTCATAATTCAATATCCTACTGTCATTCAGTGCTGTATAGTCTGAATTACTTGTAGCATCAGTAAATAAACTGCACATAAATAAATATAAGCCAAATACAGGAGCATTAGATAGAGCATAAACTACTTTTATGTTTTTCGTAATGGCTCAGGCTTCAACTTTGGGATATCAAATGTGCAGCTGAGCATCCTACATCTGTTGGCTTCTTTTGATGATCATAAGTTCCACTTTATAATTCTAAACCACTTGACAACTTGCATTGAAAGATTTGTTCAGACCACTGCCTTTTTACTTTGACCTTGAATTCATGCAAAAGAGGTGTTTAGAATGTTTTGGAATTGAAGTCCAGTTTAGTTACTCAGTGATATGGAAAAAGCTAAGTCTGTACCTGAAGAGTTTCATGTTTCATTTGTGCTTCTGAAAGTGCAAGCTGTGCTGGTCCTTTTAACTGCAGAAGAATTTTTCTTTCCTCATCCAACAGAGCTCGTTTCTTCTGAGCGTAGTCCCGTAAAGAATCTAAATCAGACAGTGTTTCCATTTCCCCATGCATAGTAGCCATGCGTTTCGTCAAAGTCTCCATCTCGGTTTTAATTTTCTCTTCAAGAGCTTCAACCTGGGAAGATATAAAATTAGAACAGGATCTTTTAGTATTTCAAGCATGCTTGAATAAGAGTAGGTAACATTCATGAAAACTAGATTGTTTTAAAACAGTCGAAAAAGCAAAAGGAGTTTCCAGAGTAACATTTTTACATATACACATACAGCTGTTTCAAATTTAAAGATAAGGCTGAATTACTGTACAAGAAAAGGCTTGTAAGTTGAGAACTATTTATGGAGGGTTCAGTCAAGAGTCACGGCTTATTGTTCAATCATTTAGCTGGCTGGTAGTCAGCGTGCAGTTAATTTCAGTAAATTGCTGCATGTTTGGGTGATCCGCCAGCTGTGAGAATTCTCTGTATTTGTATTGAAAGATGGTCAGATACAGTACTCAACTGTGCATGTTTCTTGTAGACAGTTACCTTATAGGTAAAATCAATATCGGTCTTAACACAACTATCTTTATTAGACAATATAGTCTGTCTAACTGAGCAGCTACATGTTTTGACCAAAATTAGGACATCTTCAGGCTCTTGAAACTTTAAAGAAAAAAACATTGATGAAGACGGTATATAATTATATGATTCATTGTTGGTCTTTCATGAAGTTTTAAGAGCCTGAAGACATCCTAATTTATGTCGCAACATGTACCTGCTCAGTTAAACAGATAGTATATTGTCTAATATAGTAGTTGTGTTGAGACTGATACTGATTTTACCTGTTCATATCATTGACACACAATGGGATGTCACACGTAAAAAAAAGAAATTTATGATAAATGTACTTGTAAATTTTGCTGGCAGAATCTGGATTTACCTAGCAGACTCTACCTTTTAAAGCTGTACAAAAACTGGCAAGACACAGAGTTCATTGCTGATAGGACAGGACACCAGAAACTTGTCCAAGACATCCAGACAAAACTCAAACCGAATCCAGAACAGCCACTTCACTGGTTGTTCAATGAAAACCAGTGTGTCTAAAGCATCTGTTCTTACAGTCATGAAAACCCTACAATTCTGCCCATAAAAATATCAGTGCTGCACCATTTTTGAGGTACAACTTTTGCAACTGGCTTTTGTACATTCGTACACAGAGAATTCTCATGTGTGCATAACTTCATGTTTATACACCAGTATGACTCTCAACCTTTGACAAGCCTCAAGTGAAAGTCCCAGGGTCTGTATTGTCCCTTTATGCCCAAGATAAATCATGACTTGCTGGCTGCCTAGTTCCATGTCAAGAAAATACCTTAAGACAATTATCTGTGACACCCTTTTACATGCTATAGGAGACAACCTGTTAGTTTCTTCTCGACTGCTGAGACAGTGAAAGCTTTGGATAAGCTGTGTCACCCACAGGTTAAATTTCATGAGGTCTACAACAGGCTGTCTCCTTTCTACAAGACACATCTGTTATCAAACTTTGTCTTTAGTGGTATATTGTCTCAATCTGCATATTTAAGGCTATCCATAACTTTTCACATTCAAAACCCAATCTTACATTTGAGTAAATAAAGTATTTAAAAATACACAGTACAATTACAGAAACATCTTTTAAAATATAATTACTTTACATGACCATAACTTTACAAAGGCACAAATTTTTATGGATACAGAAATCTCTGGGACGATGCCATGTAGACTGGTAACTGTTATACAGTCACTGACATTTTGGATAAGCTTCTTGTACTACCCTGAACATGGAGGTAGCAAACTCCTCTAAAGCATCAGTAAACTGTATGTCAGTCTATACAGCTCCATATCTCAGAAGACTTGCATCATCAACAATACAGCTGTGAGGATGTCAAATCTTGCACCAGAATTTTTTACATTTGTAGAATCACCTGAGTTTAGTGATTGTGAGTTGACATAGTGCTTTGATCTACTGTTCTTTCTGATTTTTCAGAACGTTCCTTCCTCTCTTGCTCGTCTCCCATACCTCATGATACACCAAGATTCTATTCAGATGCTAACCTTGTGTAAGTTTTGCTGTAGTTGCTGTTGCTCTTTTGCTATTCCTTCTACAGTTTTTCTGGACTTTTCTAATTCTCCTTCTTTAAATGCCAAATTGTCCTTCATTGTTGCAAAGTCATCTAAACTGGGAAGATGACCAGAATGAGCCAAATTACGGCTCATTTGTTGTAAAGCTGTTACAATGTCGGATTCTAGTTGCCCAATGTGAGCCATTTCTTGTTGATGACTTTCATCGTAAGTTGACAAGAACTGTTCCATGGTTTCCTCTCTTCGACGAAGTTCACGATACTTTTGATGACGCTCACTCTGAGTTTCTTCCAAATCCTATGTTCATAACAAACACAAATTGTTGATATTGGTTTTTATAAATTCTGAGAAATGAATACTACATAAATGCACACAGTCCCTTCCTTACATGTCCTGTTGCAAGCACTTTTAGCTGGGAAAGTAGTTAACATGTTTTATTCAATACAATTTAAGATAAACAAAGTAAAACAGTAACATTGTGGTCAAATTTCTCAAAAATAGCTCAAGCTACAAAGAAGTTCCATATGACATACATTATTTATTTTACCACAATGTACAATCTGTCTCAAGACACTTTCTGATATACTGTACATTTAATGGGATATATGAAATAGTTCATGTGAGGCCTTTAAGTACTTAATTTCTTGATAAGACCCAAATGAATATTTTGACACAAAGGTTAAGTATTAGTCTTCTATAGAAAATTTCATTAACAAAGGGTTTAGCAGCTAAAAGACATAATAGAAAGATATGGCTTTTTCTTACCTCATGCAAAGAACTACACAGAAACAACAAGAATGTAAAGGTGGGTCTTAACAAACTGTCCCTGAACATGTATACAGAGGGTGAACAATGTAATTATACCCACCACAAATCAACCACCTAACTCTGGGATAGTGGCATGTAACCACTCCAAATGTACCTGCTCTGTCTGCTCTAACTCCTGCCGCTTCTTATGAATCAGCTCTTGAATCTCTCCTATCTGCCGTTCCATGGTTGCCATTTCAGCATTGTCATCCTTAACCCTCTGCAGGAGCTGTTCCCGCTCCTGGGCTGGTGTGGATCGTGTTCTTTCTTCCTCCAAAGAGACATCTTCCTCTCTTCAGCCTCTTTTAATTTATGATGCAGGTGCACTGCTTCTTGCTTAACCTGTTCAAATGCTTCAAATATTGAATTTTTATGCCTTGGTAATAAATACAATCTATGAGATCTGATTGTCTTGAGGGAGTGAATATGAAGATTATGGTCTTCTCGAATGTTATACCATGTAATTTGGTAGAAGGATACCAGTGTCTTGCAACAACTGTTGCCTCCACCCTCAGGATAGAAGAGTAGGCCATGCAGGCAAGGACAAACTGGGGCTGTAAGCAAGCCAATTGAAGACAGTGGCTCTGGAAAGGATTGTCTTCCATTGGGTTGCTCAAAAGCCTAGCACTTGCCCTTCCATCCCTCTGTATGTGCCTACCCTGAAGATAGAAGCAGAAGGTTCCCCTCAAAATGTTGGTACTGTTGTACCAAACTACAGAGCACCATATTCCAAGAGACTATAATCTTCAGTTAACATATTTCTTCACTCACTTCAGATGTTTAGCAAAACTCAAGACATTACAATGATCGAAAGAAAGACACTAACTCATCCAGAGTGTGCTGGACCTGGTTTACACCAGTTCAACAGAGCTCATATGTAAAAACTGTACAAAACAAGTGAAGAAGTGTCATAAAAGGAAGCCCAGCCCAGGTAGAGGCTACAAATCAAGTGCATCCTTCAAGGAGGTGACCTTGAAAATTTACCAATGACAGAATGAAGGTGCAACATACTGGAACCACATATGAGGGCCATGGAACAACCTCCAGAAATTCTAGAAGCATTCCACATAATGGAACCACCTATGAGGCCCACTGAGCAAACTACATGACCTTAGCTCAAGTGACAACAAAGGAAAAGCAAATCTGTTAGCATTTGAAACGTCAATCAGTGTGAAAAAGTTTTGGGACTATACAGAGATGTCAATAAAGTCAGACTCAGAATTAATCATACTTTAATTCCTACTTTGATATTCACTGTAATATTATACTATCTGAATAGCGGAATTAAGGAAATATCACTTATACACAGTCACAGGGAAATTATATTTAATTTGCGCCTTTATACCTTAAAACTACTCATCCAATATTCTTCAGAATTTAACCTCGTGTATGCATTAATATAGACACTGCTACACAAACATCCAATAAGAGCATTATATTAACAAGAAAGGTCTGATGTGTTGCATCTGATACGTGTGGATCACAGGCTGTATGTTAGAACAGACACAATGAGATGTGCATCATATTTACTTAATGTCATCTGCCAAGAATATCCTGAACTAAAGCTCATAAACTTCAAAATAGATACAATTTTTTATTATTCAATAAACCTTTCCAAATAATATGAGGGGAATTTTAAACTTTTCCTGCCTGGCAGCATGAGAGAGTAATGAATTGCATAACTGAACTCTGCATAGGTGTGGCATTGCTGTCAGCTGTCCATGATGAGTAAGCAGCAGTGGCCAAGTATACTCATATGGTACTGAGATGTGATCATGAAAGGGTGTGAGTTTCAAGCGTACACATGTCAAGATGGCGTGAAGTTCCATATATTGTTGGAATAAACATAATTTAAGTGTTATAACCTGTTGAAGAAGGCATATGGACCCTTGTCCTGTCAAATAAAACTGTTTAATGGTGGATGTATGCCTTTTAACATTTGCTATTGACATGTCAGGTGTAGAGTGTGCATGTAGTGCCTAAACACACATGCATCATATTGTGTATGGTTACTGGAAAAGAAGCATGCAAATCAACAGTAAGTGTGTTTTTCATTTTTACCAAGTACTTGAAGAAACAGAAAATATGTTATAAGTTGATATCACACATATCCAGTGATTATCGATGTGCTGTGTACATATATGCAACTGTCCAACACCACCAATTTTCCACTCTGGCAAAGAGGGAGAGAGAGCAACAGGAAGATATAGTTCTTGATCACATTTTGATTGTGGATGGGTTATGGACGGATTCATCTGAGCCAGAGCTGAAATGGCAAAATGCTTAGTGGCAGTGTTCTACCTTGATGACCTGAAAGCAGAATGCACAATGTAACAAAGGCATTTTGAAAATAGTGCTTGCCGTTCCTGACTTGTCAAGGGTTTGTGCTTGAGCATGCCATATGACTTCATATCACCATTAATGGTACATATTATGTAATGTTACGTGATACGATGCCACTTGAAACAGCGATAACTGGCATAATATGGCATATTAGTCCTTCTGCACAATGCAGCACCCCCATCTCCATCATGTGTAGGATATGCTGCAGGTTTAAGGCTGGGAAATGCTAGGATTTGCTCCTCAGACCTGCCATAATCTAATCAAACTTTCGATGCTGAAGTAAAACAGACAGTGTAGGGGTTGCCAATACCTATCTGCAGATGCCATAAGCAGGGCTGCCACAACATCATTACGCTGATTACAGCCTCACTTATGAGAGATATGTGTCAACCTTGGTGATGATTACAATAAATATGGAACACATGCAAGAATGTTGAAACGTATTTCTCGTAATTCATTTTGCATATAAAGCCAACCTGAGATAATGACAGCTGATCTTCCAAAATTGATTTCCTGCTACTGAGAGTATCTAGTTCCTGTTGCAATGTCTCCATCTGCTGCTGCAGCTGACTATTAGTTTTCTGTAGTTCTTCATGACGTTCCTTCAGCGGAGAACTCAGACCCGCAACTAAGTTATCTGTCGCATTTTGCTCCTAAAATGGGACAAAGGATTAAAGCAAGCAAATATGTGTGCCTTTGGATAGTTCTGTACCGTTTTATTGTATTCACATCATAAACACATACACCTAGAAATGTACTTTAGTCTACATAGAGTTAACTTCACCACCTCAGCTATGAAATGTTTATGATGAAAGAATTTACCAAAATTTATAATGTAGCATATGTAATATAGTGTTTTGTCATTAACTGTACTGATGCCAATGAGGTTTTCCCCACAGCCAAACTGTGGCACCAGGAGCACCCTGCAGCTACCCTCATTGGTGAAAATGGTACTATAGCCAAGAAATACATCTTCATTTCACTATAATTAGGGTATGAATGCATATGATATAAAGAAATAAATGTGAAGGTCACTACAGTAAATCATATCTTACACACTCTGAAAAACAAGGCATGTAGAATGAAATACCTGTTCAATTTCCTTCTCCAATTGACGAATCTGTGCTTCTTTTTGTTGTCGTTGTGAAAGTAACTGCTCGAGCTCAGCCATTGCCTGATCATTTTGTTCTTTCAGTTCCTTACATTCTGCATCCACTTCACCTTTCTCAGTGTCAGTGTTTACTTTGTCCACTACTAAGTTATAATCTGCCAGCTGGCCCTGCAACTCTAAAAAAAAACATAAAAATAAACAGGCATGTATCAACACAGTCATACCATTTTATTAAATGTTTAGCTTAGAATATAGCAGTTCTATTCTTCACTTCCTTGATGTTATAAACCTCAAATGCAATGATTAAGACTTCTCGTACTCTTAATTTCATTTTTTTATGTAAAGACCATGTTGTTACTTCTAATGAGTACAGTCCATGTGATGTCTTGAATAGTAACTTGGGTCTGAAGTGTGATGAAAAATACAAAACTCATAGATAGAAATGACTATTCTTCTGATGAGTCTAATGACATCACTTTTGGCACAACAGAATAGTTTCTTAAACTACTACAATTTCTTTTTCTTCATAAATTAACAGAAGCAGAAATTCTGTACTTAAAATACTGAACACAGAACCACAGGTGTTTGATGAAACTTCAAAAGCTGCGCACTAACACAAAAACTAAAAAGAGAAGCCCATATTGCTCTTCAGTCATTTATGGCAATATATTTTGCCCCATACCAATATTTCAAAATTGGTGGCAACTAATCAAACTCCAAATTTCACTCAGCTACAGTCTTTTTTCAAAAAATAAAAGAAATTAAAATGCATTATGCCAAACTGCTTTAATATAATGCAAATCACGTAAGACTCTACAGTGAACACCAAGTCCATGTTTACTGTCCAAATTATTATTAATGTGTTTATTTACATGTCAGCCCAATACTATAATGACAGAACTTGTCAAGATACAAAAGGAAGGGAAAGATGAAGGGACTTCTATGCTACCAAAGCAGCTATGTTGAGAGGAAGGTCAAACTGCAAACATTCTTCAGTTTAGTACTGAATGTAGTTGAGTGGGCATTGTCATGTTACCTTACACTTGAACGGCCCTACTTCATTAAGTTGTGTAAAATTTCTCCCTTTTTACCAATATGAAGTCATAAAATCAGTGTGCATAAAATAGTTTCCATACATTAAATAACCTACAAATTTACTGCCTCACCTGTAAGTTCAACAGCCATTTCCTTTACACGTTTATCATAGACTAGAAAAGTTGCTTGCTCCTGTGACTGACTATCAATTACTCTTGAAAGGCGTGCGATCTCTTGTGACAGTTCTCGAATTTTCATTTGTAGGAGACCTACAAAGTACCTCTTATCTTGTACCTGTCTCATGTGTGGTCCCCTTGTGCCAGTTCGTAGCCCACTAAGTCCTTGCTGAGTGATGGGGCGATCCACAATATTCACCTGCATTATAAAATAAAATAGTAAGACCTTAGCAAATTTCACACCCAGGCTGAACGTGCATCATTGTTGGGTATGTCCAAATGTTTGGCAATAGAAGAACTGCAGGATGTGGAATGTACAGATGCATAGGAACCATTTTATAACCATCACTGATGCTGATAGGCAAAGTAGGAAGTCTGAATATCAAGCATACAGCTCGAAGAGGCAATGGTTTCCCATCCCTTTTCCCAGTTAGCCTGTATGCTCTTGATGTGGACTACTTGGCAAAGGCAGACTGGATCTCTTCATTGCTCATCCTATCCACAGAGTCAGTGCTAACAACTTTCCTCAATGAGTTGACAGACGTGTCACTCAAGTGGGTACAATGAAAGGAGTTGGACTGACTTTGCCAGCAATTACATCCAAAGCCTTCCTTATATAAAATGGATTGATGGCTCTTGCATATTGGTTTACATAAACATAAAACATGGTGCTGGTATTTAATTGCAGCAGGTTTACATGACACACAGGTACTCTTTCTTGAATTACATTCTGGTGATAGGGATCCTGGCTGTGTAGGAGCCATTTTGAAAGACTACCCTTCTGGTACCATCAGAATTAGTCTGCCATTGAATGGGGGTTGGGGGAAACATAATAAAATCACTACTGTCTTTTGGTCTGTGCAGGCATGGAGACCTCCACAATGACCAGATCTCAGAAAATGCACTTCACAGGATTACCATTCGAGAACAATACTGAAACTAACAACCAAATGCAAAGTCCCATATCACTGCCAAGCTGCGACTTTAGGCCCATACCATAGGAATAACTGCTCAAGGATCCCCACTCTATGTCACACGAACATGTATAGGTCTACATACCTTCTGTGGCCTTCTGACTGCTTTTATTACAGCCCCAGTCAGCAGTAATGTTTGAAACGCACAGCCAGACCAATAATTACATGATGATCAGAAAGTCTGCACTGTTTGGCCCCACACGAAATGTTACATGAGTGAACGTGCCTTACGGCCCAGATTCTGCACCTAGACTTGCACACAGGAGCAGTGAAAAGGGTTCACTGTACCTCAATTTTTGGATTCACTACACAGAAACACAAAATAGAAGTCATGCTGAAAATGTGGGACAGCACAGGACAAAAAGGAGTCCTACTTATGATGGTAGATTAATAGAGGTAATGGGCCTTTAGATCTAAGAAATATATGAACCTAGAAGAACTGTTATGACATATCACAAAGACATGACTAATCCTCTTATATGGGTGATGTGGTAGGTGTTCAGCATGCAAACAGACCACTAAAGAAGATGGAACGATACAGATGACAAGTGCAAATGGCAGACAGTAAAATGATCAAAAAGGAAATTTGAGGGCCCCCTTGCATTCTCCCATCAGAATGTGGTCCAGTCTCCCTTGGCAGGTTTCTATTGAATTTCATACTTCTACCTCCACTGGATCATTAGATGTTGTCATCAAAGCAAAAGCTACAGAAAAATTTTTATGTCTGTCATGTTGCTATTTTGCATGCTACATAACGATACCTTAAATAAGGAATATACTCGAAAGAGCTATTAATATACACACTTCAGGACTGTAAATAAGGTGGTAATAATGCCACCATCTCACAAGCTTGTGCATGTCATTGTTATTATTACTGATTGTAGGTCTTTCAAAAGTATGATAGGGTGTCTTCCAATTGCACAAAAATCATATTAGATTCATAAAAACTGGTTCACTGCTTCGAATGTTGAAAGATCAGAGCAGGCAAATGTTACTCCCTTCAAGAAAGGAAAGTACACTAAAAATATTACTAAATGAGCATCATTATGTGACTCCGTTCTGTTATTAGTGCACTGGTATTTTATCTTTACAACATTTCAACATTTACAGTATAAGACACACTCCATCAGCTTCATTTCCTCATATGTATGGAATGAAAATCAAACACACTGAACAGTAGTCATCACTTCAAGACTCTTCAATAAAATACGGCAAGTTGAACTGCAGGAAAAAGATGGACTCTATTCCTGCAACATGCAGGCTTCATATATGACAATGCTTGTGATAGTAGTGACAGCAGCAATGTTTGAGTTCATGATAAAAATACTCCATGCAACACTAAGTACACACACTCATCTTCAGAACTATGATCTCTGTGTAACATATTAAAATTAAAATTTCAAACAGCTACTGGTCATCACATGCTGGTATGTCAGCATCTATACTACACACATTTTTGTTTGGGATTGAAAACCGATTATCAGTTACTGTCAATTGAAAATCAATCAGGACACTAGATACTTTTCCATATTTATGACTATGGGTATCACAGCAAGCATAACTTCTCTGTGGAAGTATTAACATAATTCAAGAATTACCAGTATGATCCAGATGGAACTGACCATCACATTTCCTGCTGGCCACATAGATGTGCTAACCAAACAATATTATGCCGACCTACACTCTGAAATATTACTAAATAAATGTAGTGTAACTTCTGTCAGCAAGGACATGAGCACAATGTAATTTTAAGTACTGGTATAGTCAGATAATATTGTATGATCAGATTCTATCAGCTAGGGTATAGCATTACTTAATGAAATAAACAAGAGATACCATACCTGTGCTCCTGTTAAGGTCATTGCAGTACCTGTTCGGCTTACTGGTTGCTGCATCATTGCTGTAGCTGGACGGGATGGGGTTCCTGGCATCACTGCATTACGGACAGCAAATGCTGCAGATGGGGGCCGCATTGTCACAATTCTACTTACAGTCATGGGTCTCTGAGCATTCTGCTGAGTATACGGTCTCTCATCCACGACAGAATTCTTAAATGGAAATCATAAAACAATGGTTCATTTTTCCTCCAAGAAAAATACATTTAAAAATTCACACCATACAAATTTCTCACAGCTTATTCTTGTTACCTCGTAGTGTAATCATGCAAAACTACATTATGCTCAATTATTACAGCAATCATATAAAGCTTTTCTTGTTGTCAGAAAATGCACTGAATGCTACAGCTTAAAATTACACACTGTGATTAGCTACAGCAGGGAAGGTTCAATGTATAATGCAGATTATGAACTAACCAAGGTCTTATGAAGTTATTAGTATATATTTCAATCACGTGCAAGAACTAGTATGAACATTCTTTCACTTCTTCCTACTCACTACATGGTTTGGTACTACAGTACCATCATCTGGTTAAACACCTAACACTTTATCACAAACAAATCTAAATGCAACGTACTGTTGTCACTTTTCAACCAAGGATTAAAATAATCTTAAAATATTAAAATACGTGGTGTGTACTCCATACATTAATAAACTGTTCACACTTCATATTTTAATATTTATGATTATTTTAAACCTCAATTTCAATAGTGACTACAATGCATTGCATTTTAATAATTTGAGATAAGACCTAACGATGGTACAGCTGTATCGAAAAATGTAGTGGGTATGAATAAATTAGGGACTTCTCACGGTAAACGTTGTATATGTGACCGAAACATACAGGAAAAGAAGTTAGAAGAATACGACTGAAAATTATGCTTCATGATACTTATTTCTTACATATGTTCCAAGGTACTGAAAATTAAGCCTCTTTTCACCTGTTTCGACAACATGCCTCGTCGTGAAACGGGTCTTTCTTCATTCGTCTGCCCCCGTTGTAGAGTGGTGTCAGAAGGATTATTGGGTACAATTGTAGAATCTCTTGTCATAGGCCTGTCTTCCCGTCTCCATCTAGTAGTTGGTCGTTCTGTTTGACCTCTTGTTGCTGGCCTCTCGATTTCCATTCGGTTAATTCATAAGCAACAGGAAAGTAAAAGAAAATTCGAAATTTTAACTAACCACAATAACCCACCACCTTTACTTTCAAAGCAGGCACTCATCACTAATCGATATATCGATTTTGAAATTGTTGCACGATTTGTGCTTTTCCAACATTATTACAGTGATATGTGTCTACCTTCAGACATGAAATGTCACAACTGCTTTCCAACACAAACGCCTGTATAACGAAACCACACATTTACGTTCAAGGGCAGAGGTAGTTTAGGAGGCAGTGGACACTGTGTGCAGCAACGGGAGAAGTATCGTTCAGTGGTACCACTCGATGCGAAATGCATGCTGTAAATGTCAAGTGAATACATAGATTTATGTGCTGCGCAAGTACAAGTCTGCGACATATAATTTCATTTTTCCTCACTCAGGCGGATAATACTACAGTCTGAAAATCTCCTATCCTTTTCATGTTGTCCCGGTGTAATTACATTATAAAATACATCCTTATCAATTCTGTCAATTTTGAAATAAATTGGCCTATAACCTAGTTATGCCAACAAAATAAGTCCGAACGAGAAAACAACATATGTACATGAAATGTACTCGTATTCCATGTTCCGTATCTCAGAAATTCAGTAAAATCTCGGTTATTCGAACTTCGATTAACCGAAAAGCCTTTCTTTTTGTACGCGAGATGATGTTATCTAAATTAAATTGTTGAGAACTGTACGAATTATTATTGAAATACAAATGATAGTTGACAGCAGTAAGTTAGTTCCGAGAATACCCTGGCGCCTGGTACTGCGATTCGCAGAACTGCCTGCCGCGAGACACCTCTGAGTCTCTCCCCATCAGTTTGTTGTGAAAAGCTGACGGGTGCGGAATTATCCGAAATTTTGCTTATCCGAAATCGGGTCCACCCCGTTTATTTCGGATAATCGAGGTTCTACTGTACCTATATTGGAGTATGCCCTAAACACATGAGTTATTTAATTAAATTCCTTCTACAATCTTCCTTCACTCGCTGAGGAAGGCTGCTTTAGAAGGACATAGTATTAGGCAGTAAAAAAAAAAAAAAAAAAAAAATCCACTCGGATAATGTCACTTTATTAGATGAAACTGTTAAGCACCAAGCAAAGGACTTAATGAACGGAATTCCAAAGAATGCATGGCATAAGAATTGCAATAACTCCCTTGAATAATACCAAATTTACATGGAAAGGAAAATAGCAATAAAATTGTACTCAGTAAGGAAAACGACGAAATTAAGAGCCAAATAAACTGAAGGCAGCAGACCTATTATTTAAGAAACTCATATCGGTATTTACATAAACAAATGAAAAAATAAAAATAAGTGAAGGGGTTTTGTATTCTGTGGTGGCAAGAAAAGCACCAAAGCACTTTCCTACGTGCCATCGGCGAGTTAACGGAAATTCATGACAAGTACTGCAAGTAAAAATACTCGTTTCAAATGTATGCCTACTACGAAAGGGACGAAAGTGAATTTTATTCTGTGGCTGGTAGTTTTAAATTACTTTTCTTGAGCTCTGGTAGAACAGCTCGATCTTTTATACCTATTCCGAGGATCTTACTCTGAGTGAATATCGCGAATTGAACTATGTAGGGCAAAATGAAAACGAAGTGCCAATGACAATACTATGTTTAATCTTAAGGTGATTCATCTGCGTTGTGCTTGTTAAACAAATATTTATTTCACAGAATACCATCCTACACAACACCAAACTGCAACTCAATTAGGCTACTATTTTCGGCTTAATATAAGCCATTATCAGGCCACTTCTTTTTTAAAACCCACTTTTAGTCAAAGCTTTAACTGTACTTCCTAACAGCAGTTAAAGTTTTGATTAAAGATGGTTCTTAAAAAAGCAGTGGCCTGATAATGGCTTATATTAAGCCGAAAATAGTAGCCTCATTGAGTTACATGGTGGGGTTGTGTATGACGATATTCTATGAAATAAATATTTGACATTACGATTATTAGAAAAAGAACTAGGTAGTGAAGACGGTTCTATAATACGAACTTCGTGGTTTATACTCTTCTTCTGCCATTGTCGTGTTAATAAAATCAAAGCATCAAGATGAATTGGGTGATGGGTAGAACAAGAAGTGAGTTATATAGGCCTACGTTTTGGAAGGAATCGTGGAGCAAAATGGGCAATTTTCCGACCTATATTCGAAAACGGGACCTCCCGATTACGAATCAGGAGCTCTAACCCTTACACTACAACCCTCGGTGTTTTAAATATCACCGAAATACTCGTATATCGGCACTAGTGTGCTGCTGTAAATGCACTTTGATAATATTTACTTGCCTTCAGAGTGACAGCCTTAAGCATAGATTACGTTGTGAGGTGGAGGTAGTTTAAATACCAATTAAACAATAGCTACTGACCCTTCAATACACATTTTGATTAAAATTATATTCTCATGACGATTTAAGACGTGAATTATGATGAAATATCCAAAGAGGCAGACTTCTTTGATTAATTTCAAGTTTAATACTGCCATAGCTACAGGCCACAGAAAGGTAGAAGTAACTGCCTCAGTGCCTCAGTGATCTCCATCCTTGCAGGTAGGTACACAATAAACACATGGAAGTGAATGGGTGTGGGAATCTATACTGCATTTCACACATCACAGCACATAAAAAGGAAACGGCATTTAAGCTGTTACAGTACGAAAGGGTGGGACTAAATTTGTTACCAGACAAAACGGTCGCATTTTCATTACATGTTTTCTGAATCAGAAGAGTCAGTCTGATTTAGCTTTGAAACAAAAATAACTGTGTATTTGCGTGAATTCAGGCTTCCGCCGCGGTGTAAATGAAATCTTCGCTCTTCTGGGATGTTACGCAACGTAGATTCGTAGTTAGTTGCCGACATTTTGGGACAGCCTATCCGTTCCACCTTCAAGGGTCAAGGCTTTACCCGTGAAGATGGGACTGATAAGTTGTCCCTAAACGTCGGTAACTAATTACCAATCTAAGCTGCGTAACATCCCAGAAGAGCGAAGATCTCATTTACACCGTGGCGGAAGCCTGAAATCATGCAACTGAAAATCTATTGCAGCTGTGACGTGATGCGTGGTTTTACTGCGTTACCGGAACCCTCCCTACTTTAATGCGTGTCAGCAGATTACATTTCTTCGTATAAACGCACGTTACAACTTGGCCAACTAATGAACTAAAAACCTTTACCTCGGTGAACTTAGCCGTAATAAATAACTGTAGCTGAGAGTTTAAATTTTAAATAATTAGTTCCTTGTAAAATGGATTTTATTGTTGACGTGAAATACTATTTATACAATGTCGACGTGGGCGTAATGTAACTGAAAGACAGAACTCCAAATATTCTAGATAACGGCTGTTAAAAATATAGTCCCTTCCGTTTATCAAGCAGATTAGATAAGCTTCAGTTTACTGCAATTACCTTCCTACCTCGAGGTAATGTTAACAGAACATTCACTATTTGCGGAGTAATACAAATTCTTGTTTCTTGTAGAAGCTTAATCTAACGTTTAACTTTGTTGTGCTCTATAATTTGCGGATTGAATCCAGTGCACAATGTTCTGAATACAGTAGCGTTCACCACTTTTCGTCCTCCCTCTTCCCATCGTCATCATCATCATCACCATCACCACCACGATCCTTTCACGAGTTCGGCGCTGCAATTGTTTCTTTTACTCCACTTCGGTGCACAGGGCCTCCAAGAAGCAAAGCCTGCGGACTCTGTTTCCGGCTATTTCCTTGGCCTTTCTCCAAGTCTTTCCCAATATTTCAGCTTCCTCCTCTATCGTTCTTCTTCAGCTCCTTCCGGCCTTCCTCTTCTACGTTGTCCTTTGGCGTTCCAAGTCACAGCTTGTTTCTCTATGGCAGAAGAATCCTTCCTCATTGTACGTCCGAGCCATTTCCGCATTTCTTCTTTTGGTTTCAGTAATAATACATATTTAAGTTAACCCTCAGAACCCGAGTACCATGATGGGGGTGCCATCTGTAGACCTAGGCATTGGCCTCTAACACAGTTGCTCGTGTTATGGAAGAACGCTTCCTTTCTATCCCTTAAGCAGTGCACGGTTATACCACCGTTACTCGGTCGCAGTTGCCTTATCTGTGATAACGGGGAGCACCACGTAATGGTGAGGTTGATAATGGTTGTGAGAGGCTATACGTTGCGCATTATTAATCCATGTTCTCTGCTGCAGCACTGTATTTTCTGGTACATTAATAGCGCTTTAGAAAGCACTACATTAATGAAACTACACAACTATAAACAACCTGCAAATCGTCCATACAGAATATAATACCTCACTATTAACATAGGCCTTAAAGCCACTAACTAAAGGAGAAAAACAAATGTGACATGACAAATAATTGTAATGTTACCTGCAGCATGACATTTAGGGCAGATGTGTAACCATGAGTACACTGGTTAAGATTTTGGTTCAGGGCCTTCCTTGAAGAGCTGACAGTTACGTAGATGTCGAGATATTTCTCGCTTTTGTGGAACACGAAGTAACACAAACAGCATACTTGGATTGTACACTAAGTCAGTTGATTTCTTTCTACCTTCTCACATCCTATTTCTCTAACAGTAGGCCTAAGTAACTTTTAATATTGTCTTCCAATCTACACTAGATCTCCCAGTTGACTTCTTTTACTCTGTGTCAAGCGTCATGCATGTCCCACTAAAGTAATCCTCCTTGATTTAATCAGCCTAATACGCGTAACAGTATGAAGATCATCATAATGTAATATTTTGTATCTTCCAGCCACTCTTTACCCTCTTCAACGCCTTATCGCCCAGCATCCCCTACATTTCATTATGAGTGCCTTCGAATGAGTGCGGAACTTTCCTATGTCTATGAGATAAAGGAAATCAGGGATTTTCTCGATAAACAGAGACTTTGTTTGGATAAATAATCTACTACGCGTTTCTGTTGCCCTTCATCACTGTACAAAGTCGTGTTTACCTCACGATGACGTAAACCACACGTGAGCCACGTTGCGAAAGGAGACTGATTCAGCAATTAGTTTCTAGCAAAACGCAGGGCGTGTGACAAATTGTCAGCTTTAGATACGTTTGGAAAGTATAACATCACTCCTCCATGTCATCGTGACGGTTCGACGTGCACGATCCTGTATACTTATACTAGAGCTGAGATTGCATTATTTTTGGGCGTAGGTCAAAGTTTCAAATATTCTCCTCGTTTCATCAATAAAAATTAAGTAGCTTGCGTGGGTGCGTGCTTTAGAAATACAAGTTTTATACTTTTCTTGCAATGACTGTATTAAGTGAATGTATGAGGAGGTCTTGTTTCTCTGTCCATCGAAATGTTTCATATTCCAGGCCATTTGACGGATCTGTAGGATACTGATTTATCTTGGTATGCCATAAATTGACTTTACAAATGAGCTCAAATCGGCAATATTCTACTACTACTACTACTACTACTACTACTACTACTACTACTACTGCTACTACTGCTGCTACTGCTGCTGCTGCTGCTGCTGCTGCTGCTGCTGCTGCTGCTGCTGCTGCTGCTGCTGCTGCTGCTGCTACTACTACCACCACCAACATCATCATTTGTAATTGGCCATTAGTCTGTTGAATCACTACCTACATAAGTACAAAATTTAATTTGCAGTTTATTTAATTATGCTGTCAGTAGCCCAGGATATAAGCGTTCGACGTTGGGATGATCAGTGAATAAGGAGCTGCTAAGTACGTGGACGAAGGCGGTCGTGGCTTAATTTGAGGTAAATATCCAGGAATTTGACTAGTGGGTCTGAGAAAAAGCACGAAAGTCAGTCAAGGCAGTCTGTTTGTGGCCTGGGGTTTGAAATTGTGACCTCATCAACAACATGAAGCAGGAGTGCTACCACACGACAGTGACGTTAATCCTTCTTCGTCTTCTCCTCCCCCTAATCATCATCCTCCTCTTCCTCATTACCATCCCCATGAGGGTTTCTGAAACCCCCACCAGACAAGTCGTCTGAGTCGTGGACCGAGGGTCACATCTGCTGTGGTTCGGTTTTTCAAATAAATTTAACACCTGCTGAATAAGCACCAGGTAATTAACAAGAGGGCCTTGTTCTTAGTTGGGGCGGGATAGCGTAGTCGGTATAGCGACTCGCTACGGGCTGAACGGTCCGGGGATCGAGTCCCGGTGGGGGAGAGATTTTCCGCACCTGTCCAGACCGGCCCTTGGGCCCACCCAGCCTCCTGTACAATGGGCACCGAGTTTCTTTCCCGGGGATAAAGCGGCCGGGGCGTTGCGTTAACCACCTACCCCCCTCTAGCGCCGAAGTTAAAGAAAGAGTAGAACTACACGTCTATTCCCCCGCTCTGGGCCTTCGTGGCCTGCTCTAGAGCGAACTTTATCTTTTACCTTATTCTTAGTAGTCAAAATATTAGGGCCAGAGATATGAAAAACCTGAGTTTTAGGTTACAGGTCATATCCTCAAAAGTGAAGTTATCGATTCCTGCAGAAGAGGAAATCCTATATAAGTTTTAAAACTTTCGCGGCGACATGATTCAATATAGTCTTCTCGGGCGCACAGCCGCGTCAATTCGTTTGAATACAACGTTTCGGGGACTAGCTCCGTCCCCATCCTCAAATCAGTTTTGCCTGAGGATGGGGACGGAGCTAGTCCCCGAAACGTTGTATTCAAACGAATTGACGCGGCTGTGCGCCCGAGAAGACTATATTGAAGGAAATCCTATATTTGGGATTGGTAAGAATAATGTGCTTCACTGCTAGCACAAAGAAAGGTAGCTTCATCTTCAGTCTTACTCTACAACACACCGGTAACATTTTCAGAGGAATAGCTCTCTACTCAAATACTGAAACACAATTTACGGACTTACAGACAACCAAACTCTGGTCAGAAGAAAGAATGAATTATTATATGGAACTTTTACAACGTACTGCTAATTCATCTGTAAATATTCACTGACAGGCGGAATTAGAGGAGATCAAATATATAACAGTGGCTTCTACTGACACACTGAGGAAGAATTAGTAATAGTTATAGGAATAGGCCTATACTAGTCTGTGCTTAGCCTAAATATAATATCAGGAGAACTTAGACGAGTTGATAAATTGGGATGTGACACAGCAAAATGAGGTTGGAGGAAAGTAAACCGACAAAGATGGGTATGGTACATCGTCAAAATAAGGGTAGAAGATTCTGCAGGTGGTAAACAAGATACGGCTTATAAACTAAGGAAAGACTCACACAAAAACGTGGGGTAAAAACATTTCAGGGAGTTATGGCCAAGGGGTATGTTCCAAAACGAAATGGCAGTGCACAAGTTAATAAGGGCGCAGGACTTGATGGAAATTCTAGAGCAATTTTTTAAAAAAGTCTTTAGGAACCGTTAATATTAATGGGTCAGCTGAGCTAACAGAGCAAGTTCACCAATCTATATTACAGGTATTTTTTACATTTTTTTTATCAATGTCTGGTTAAAAATAAGGAGATTGTCTCTGTCGCTAAAACCAGGTAATGTTGACATTGTTGCCCATGAAGGCTGTATCATTCACATGCCTTCTGAATAGCAAAATGAGTATGTCCGTACTTTGAGTCCACCCACGCGCCTGGCAAGTTAGGTATGAGGGTCCAGATGATTATAGAGGACTTAACGATAAACCTGCTCCAATCCAATAAAGCTTGGCGCATCATCATTCCCACATGGACTGATCCGGGTTAAAATCTGGGCCTCAGAGATGAAAATCCGGCGTTTATGATCTGGCATGTACAAGTAAATTTCATCCTATAACATTCCATAGAGGCACAGAGGGGGAGTAGAGGTACAGATCAACTCTTTTTCCAACCACGGCTCTAGACGTGGGTGGGTGGTCAACGCGACGTCCCAGCCGCTTTACGTCCGGGAAAGACCACGTACCCATTGTACAGGAGGCTGGTCAGTCCGGACGGGTGCGGAATAACTTGCCCCCGACGGGGTTCGAAACCATGATCTGGCATGGCTACTTGTAATTCTCCTGATGTCATATTTTCGGCCTGGCATCTACATATATATATGTATATATATATTGAAGTTAAATTTAGCTTGCCCACAGCGTAGTTCAATGTCAAGAACACGTACGAATGCCACATTGCGAACGGTGTCTTTAAACAATGGCAGAAGGTTTTGAATTGCTAATAGCACAAAGCAGATAGCAGTTACTGTCTGTATGCATGACGTACAAGCAGAAATAAGAGCGTGACATACCGTATATAAGCGAGAAGATATGAGAGCGTTTTTTTTTTTCGTTACGGTTTGGTGTCAGTGAAGGCAGGAACGTCGGAAGTTCGGTACTATCTTTTATTAGTTTCAGTTGCAATCCAGGCTTAACACATTGGACGCAGTCTCCTACTCACTACGACAAGGGATCCAAGGAGTGTTACTCGTAGAATGGCTTCTGCTTACCTCTGCCTCGGCTACTACTTTATATTCACGCAAAGCACTGCTTTGTAATGAGGCTAAGATACTTATTTGTATGTTGTAGAATATATACATCATCTTGAAGGACTTACTGCTCATTACAACAACCACTCAGCTTTATACACCGAAATTAAGTTAATTTTTTAAAACTAGACGTAAAACACACGGTATGAAAATTATCTCATTTTTCAGTCGGGTAAAATGCTCTTCGTCGTACAATTGTTTTTGTGTCGCAGATATTAAATGTTTATAACGCATAGCTTTCAGGTATAAACACGTGACATTTACGACACGTAACGGACATAACAATAAATGGTAAACTTATATAACGCAGGGTATATTACCGGACTCAAAAATGAGATTTTAATATTGCGTGTTTTAGTTCTTGTTCTTAAGAAATTAACATAATTTTGATGCAAAAACCTCACTGGCTAGTGTTAAAGAGTGTGAAGTCCCTGAAGATGATGTAGGAGATGGAAACTTGTTGGGCCAGTTGTACATCTAAATGTGCCATTGCTGCATCGGATGGTTTCTGTTAACCGAAGGTAAATATTTGCTGTTCTTAACCTGCCCAGGCCAAATGATGCTTTTACTTTCAGTTAAAGCCAGACAGACATTCACAGCTGCCCATGAGCATATATTTAAGCCGTCTCCAGTGCAGGGGCAGAACGGGTTTCTTGCTCTCCAAATTATAATAGCTATATTAACAAACAACTTAGGATACTCGTTACTCATTTGTACAAACATCACACAACAAAGACATATTAAATAAGAATTCTAATTTTAAAGTTTATTATAAAAATCCTTTCTCTCCTTTGCGAGCTTTGTAATGAGTAAACACGTCGCGCATCCGAAAAAGCCGCAGGTGTAATTTTTCATATTTCAGTCATTAAAATGAACCAACGTCGCTAACACTCGCTAATAATTATCCGTACGACAGAGTCTGTACTAATTTTGAAAACAACTACGTCAATAGAACGCAAATTTAATGCAAAGTACGTATAAACTGGAATGATAAGAACAATATATCTGTATTTTTCTGCAGTCAGTGATATTCTGCTGAGTTGATTATTTCATTTCTTACATATACGAAAGAAAAAGGGACCAAATATTCCTTGGGAGTGGTCCGAACATAACTTACTTACTGGTAAAGAGAGCGCTCGTAAGATTAGAAATACGTTTTCTCTCTCCAGCTCTACAGCAGATAACTATCGACGCGGGCATAGAACTGCGCGTGAGGGTTAGATTAATATGACATTCAATGAAATAACTCGGTTAATAAAGATATATGCACTGGTCAACTAGAGCAAGCTGCCCCAAACATCAGACTCTGTACATTTTAATTCAGCTCTCCACCAACGCCGTACTTGAAACAGGGGTTCAGGTTTCTCCTTCACTCTTGCCGTTTACAAGTGAAATGAACGCGAATGTGTAATATGTATGCAAGTGGCCATTCTGCGACGTAATCAACTTTCATTGGGCTGCCCGTCAACTGCATAATATTACAACCTACAACCATACGCCTACATCCGTGTACCAGTTACAGCTACGTTTCGAGGAAGACTAAAACAGCCTTAATGTCTTTTACAAGACTAAGTTCTAGAAAATTGTCCAACTTGTCCACAGCTTATCATGTTACATAAAATTATCTTCTCACAAGATAAAAGTAGCTGCAAACGGCAGCAAACAGTCCAACGCGACAAATTGCGGCAGCTATTAAATTCGAGTACGACTGAGAGGCATCTGGCGGATATGATCGGGAAGAAGAGACTCAGTAGTCGCTTCACATACGGAGCGTGCGGTCGGTCCCGTACGTGGTTTGTGGCAAGGTGTCAAGACAATGATAACGAGATATAATTAAATGCTGTTTCTCTTTACGTGAGTTAAAGTAAAGTGAAGTGAAGTGTAAATGAGTGTAATAAAGTAAATCCCTCTTGATATTATTGTTTAAACAAAATGACACACAGGAAAAATACAATAAGTATTTATGATTATCCTGAACATTTAAATCCATTCCGTGAAGATGCTGACGACAGTGCCGACAAATTCAATACAACGGGCCGTCGACGTTCATCATTTAGAGTCAACGCTTGGTAATTAATTTACATTTACAATGAAAACAGAGCAAAGAACGAGTCAATTGAAACTGACTGGTAGCTTAAGACACATTCGTATTTACATTCGAAAGTCTTCCACTACAAGTGACGAATGATAAGCCAGTAATTTTAGTATTAGTCATTGCTTCAGTAGTGTTGTAACAGGGTGTGTTGGAAGTTATGTCGACGTTTTGTCTGATATTCTCTACATGTGCCATGTTACTGACAAGCATTACTTCTGATGGCATGTCGTTTCATAACTCACCAAAAAATAAAATGAACGTCATGAAAACAAAACAGTGAGCCACAGCAAACCCACAGTTTATTCTTGCACTTTAGTCTCGATGCTTAAGCGTGTTAATGTTTTATAAAGATACTTACATTTCTATTTATCATTTATTTAGCGATAATTTCAATACTTCAGATTATACAGCATATAATTATGTAATTAAAGAATAACGAATTTGAAGAAATGTGGAAGGAAAGGGCTGTGGCCTAACTGTGGGCACTAACCAAGCCTGGAGGGCCTGGGGAAAAGTACGAAGAACCTCGGTCACCATAAACTGTCTCCGGTACGGCATGAAACCGGGAACTTCCGAATTCAAAACAGGAGTGCTAACCACTCGAACGGGCGTTCAGTTGCTGTGCTTGTACACCAACAACAGGAATAAACAATCATGAGACAATAGTATCAATACGCCGCAAAAATAGACTAACCCTTACCTTCTAGATCGATTTTATTGCGTGTTCCTCATTTGATTATTCTGTCTGTTCTTCCATTGTCTGCATGTCAGGTTTCTTTTTTTTTTACATGATGTCATACCCATTTCACCATCCTATGGACAAAAGAGGAAGTACAGATTCATTCATGGTTAGAAAGGAAATTGGTGTGACATGTTAGCAATATAATGCCTAATGACTGAGCGTGGAAAACCGGGATCTCACAAAACGAATATATTGCTGCGCCATTGGCAGTTTTTGTAAGTGAAGAATTGATCATGGCGTGTATAAAAATTGTGTACAAGAAGGGAAAATAATTTTACATGCATTTTTCTGTCCCAGATAGGAAAATTTATGCATCATTCTTTATGGCAGGGGTGCACAAGTTTTCCAGAAATCTAGAAGCCACCTCAAAATTCTGGGTGTCAGAAGGCTGATATGAAGCAAGTTCCATACTGAGGATCTACAAATATAGGCGCCACCTTACGAAATTCCGTTGCCACGGCCATCTGGCGGCCGGAATATGGGCACCCCTCCTATATGGTATTTTTATTTCCCACAACAAATTACAAATTAATATCTTAGTAATATTACGATTACAGAAGTTAAATGCTTAATTGTAGGCCATAAACTTTAAATTGTTAAAATTGCTGACAAGCATTATGCGGCTTTTGTTTACTCCATTGTCGTAACAAAGCATAACAAGATTGCCAGTGGTGACCCTGTGACGTGGGACACAGACTTTAACAAGGCGTTCTTTGCTTTCAAAATGTCATAGGGGGTTTCACTGTAGAAAAGTAAATGTAATTTCATTCACGATCATAAGAAAGGTACGGCCTTCCCTACGCCGATTTTCATTAAACTCACAAATGTTCAACAGTATTACATGCAGAATTCTTGTACTGAATTTCTCCCAATTCGGATAATAAATGTGGAAAAGTACGGAAATAAATTCCCCGAGGTCCCAAGCAAAGCACAGCTTTCACTGCGCCGGTTTTCACGAGATGCGCACTCGCTCAATAGGCTAAGATTTATGAATATTTCCTGAACAGAAATTTATCTAAATCGGGCGAAGACTAAAAAATATGGGCAAAAAATCACTTACACCACTAACTAAATTATGCCTTTCACTGCACCGATTTTTACGAAACCCAATAAATTACGTGGAAATCCTCTATACCCAATTTGACCCAAATCTAGTGAGAAATATGGAAATTACAGGTACAAATTATTTTCCACACCCAAGAACAATATAATTGTCACTGCGCCGATTTTCACGAAAATCACGCATGCTCGACACCCTTTCGTACGGAAATCCTATATCGGAATTTATTAAAACTCTACAAATGGCTTAGTCGCTGATAACGAAGTCACAGACGGAGAGTCACGGTCTCCATTTAAGACGTTTATTTTTTACTTTGTAAAGAACTAAAGAAAGCCTAATATTTGCTATGGTGCCAATTTAGACAGAAATAACCCGTGTTCCTTTCAGCTATTTGGGCTTATTCCGATGCAACAAAGAGTCAATAGTAAGTGATACTTAATGGGCCCTCTACTTGGTATTTCGGATATTCCATTGTTAATTGCGAAGAACATAATTAGATTAAGGAGCGTTTCTGGCATCTACGCATTCTTCACAAACAAGGTAGACTTACTTGTGTTCTGACTTAGCTGGGTAGGGGTTGAAGTAGGTCTAATTTGTGTGTTACTGTACGTAAACTTGTCCTCAAAACTACAGATAGAATGAAAAGAACAGATCTGTTACAAGTTGCGCATAAATCAGAAATGCAATAAATCTGAGTATGATTTAAGAATAAATTAAGCACTGAAATTAGGCCTATTGTAACTGTTATTTTAAACAGCCTCCTATTCACCGGGGAAAAGTTGACCACTCACCTCCATATAATGCCGAAGTTCACAATATATATCTGCTCCCCATATAGGCCTTCATGGTGTGAATAGGGAAAACTTCAATCTTTCAAGTCTCTTTTAAAGCATAATCCTGAATGTTGCTTTTCTCCTTCGTGTTCGGCCCGGCGGCCGGCAATCATGTCGGATTTTTTCGTGGTTATTTAAATTTCTGAACTCATGCGTTGCGATAACGATTGTCCCTTAAGCAGGTTACGACCGACTCTTTACAGATTTTTACAATTCGTAATTCACAAGTAGTATCTTAAAATTTGCTGCTGTATAACCTGTGCAGCCAAGAAGGCGTAGTTAAGTCAATTTGCGGCGTTTAGCAGAATTGGATATGTTTTCAGGTTTTCACGGTACAGTATCTATTTCTTCTTTCCTTTCGCTAGCTCTGAGTGGCCACATTTATTGCAACCTTCCTATATGACCGACAGTGCCTTGCAGTTACTTTAACAGCCACCTAAATAAAATTCAGTCGCCTACCCAGTGTAATAACTCAAAATCCTGTCATTTGATAACGGGATTTTCAAAATTTTCCGCACAAGACCTTTCATTCTTTAATAAATAGCGGGTTATATGCACGCTTCAAATTTACTTCTTTGTTTCTATTTAAGCATGTAAATTCTGTTGTAACAAGAGTATTGCATGGAAACATGAAATCACTTTGTGAGGGAGCAAGTCATGAAGTAGATCATTCCTCCAGACTTGCCTCAACAGTATGCAGTATTTTCTTATCGGCACGTCAGTTCCGGGATAAACACGTGGTTGACAACTAGTTACGAAGGTCAATCAGAAAATAAGTTTACATGATGCATAACTTCGTAGGTGAAGAACCTTGGAACACCCCGCGAAGAGCCATATTCTTGCGTCGAGCAAGTATCGTGTTTTCAAAGCTGCTGCAAAACCTTGGGCGAGGTGGGAATATTTGTGATATGATGGTTGATAACACAGGACACCGACTTCTATCAATGTGGCATAATAATAATAATAATAATAATAACAATAAACTCAAATTATTGACGCATTTGTCAAATGCACCAGTCATGGGAAAGTGGCTTAAGACGTAAGTCCAAAATTTTTAAATTTTGGCTAGTTTTCTGCTATCTCGACTAAGATTCTTCGTGGTTGTCCTCAGTAGCTCCAAGTCAGCAAAAACTTGAAATAGACCATGACGACATCTTTCCAGTCCTCCCCTGCTCAACTTTCATAATCATCTTTCCCCCGTTCGAAGCTACAGTTGAAAGAGTGTAGTTGGGTTACTTAAGATTCACTCACTAGATCACTCGATCACTCAAAAACCTCAGTAACTTTAACTTTAACACAACTGTATACGCTTATGATGGCAGGTAATTAGTATTAGAACTCTCAGTCGGTTGGTAATCCTTACTTCTGAACACTGCGGTCTAAGGATTATCACTTTTGCTTTGTATTTTAGAGGTAAGAGTTTCCAAACATCTCCAGGCTCCTGACAATCTTAACTGCGTTTTCTAGCAGACTTACTGGCTTTTTTCAAGCAATTTACTTTGAAATTGTCTACGATTAATCCTTCAAAATCCTTCCCAACACATAATTAATTATCACTTTATTTCTCACTCGAAGCTACATAACAAATGCACTTAACAAAACGTCATTAAGTAAACCAAAGCCCAGTACCCCCAACTAATCTCCTATTTGATATGAACAGATCTACCGGTACGCGAAAATTTAAATAAATACTGCTGTGAAAAATTCTTGTCATTAGAAATCTGGCAATGAAAAAAAGGTTCGGTGTGCTGCAAGTATTACTGTACAGTGTATATCCTTCGGTTATTTAATTACGTTAATTCAGTCTAGAGATTCTGTTGACTTTGAATGAGATGGTACGTAATGATTTTGAATGAGGTGGGTGTGACCTCTTACAAGGTACTACACCATCATTCGCCAAGAGACAGGAGAAAACCATGAAAATTCCATCAGGCCAATAGTCAGATTGGGCATTACTGCTGCATCATGGTGCTCGGTACGGTGCTGTTTCAGCATACATCTGAGGAAAACTGACACGATAACTGAGGTGTGAACGGTGTGGGACGTAGTCATCATAACCTGTACGAAAACACTATCCAAGAACTTTCTTGTCTCAAATGAGGGAAACCACTCAAACACTCAGTTATGGTAGCTAACTCAATGAGTTGCTGTTTTCAGAAATGAGTAATCTGTAAAATATTCGTATTGCTGTTGCTGACCTTCGAGTCTTCCCAAAGTGGTCCTCTACGTGGCTTATGGACTTCAATATTCCTTTGTCATGTTTATCAGTAGAAAAATCTTAAAGGACAAATAAACATAAATCAAGATACAGTCTGATAAGCGAATGCCCCAAATTTGTGGAAAACAAGTAAAACTTTTCTTTGAGAGATATTTGTAAAATGGCAGGAACGTAAAGAATATAAGAAAAACGCTTTTAGTATGTCTAATATATCTACCTAGTTTTCGCCATAAGGAGCCGGGATAGCGTAACCGTGGTTCGATTCCTGGCAGAGGCAAGAATTATTTTGTTCTCGAAAGGATCCAGACACAACACAGGAGTCACTCAGCCTCCCATCGAATGGCTTCCAGGAATAAAGCGGCTGAGGTGTGAAGCTAACCATTTACCTCCATTTAGTGCCGAGGTTAACAATTGTACGTCTTGAAGGCGTGCACAGAAACATCTTTAATTTATATTATTCACATTTGTCGTTCATTCACTTAACAATGATAATTAATAAAATAGCATCTCTGTGCATTAGAGTATCGTGTTAAAACTTCCTTTAGATTTTACGGTGTTATTTTCAACATGTTTCGGCCTGTTCTGGGACATCATGAAGTAAAATATTCATACACCGTATGAGGAAGAATACTGGCTTGAAAATTTAATCGTATATACGTTAGCAAAGTGATATTCTATAAACTCTAAAGACTAATAGTTACAATTCCTCCATTATATGGAATAACTTCATGCTAGGACTACGTTTTAATAGATTTTTATAATATTTACATTATGTAGTGTTTCTGGAATCCACACATCCTCCTGTTTAATGGGGACGGAGGTTCCTTCCCAGAGGTAAAACGACGGGAGACTAAATACACCTCAACTAGTGCCGAAGTTAAGAATGAGTGGAGCTATAGGTCTACTTCTCCAATATGTTTTCATGGTATGGACGGGGTCACCTTATAGTATGTAGTTCTTTTGAGTTCTGAGAATTACATGGCTTTTTCGATTATAAATCCCAGTCTACATGTAGATTTCAATGAGTGTGCTAATTCACCATCAAATATTATATCATTTATATATATATATATCAGTTTAATTGAAAATTAAAGCTCTTATTTGATATATCTCCTAATCTGGGAATCTGGTATGAGGTTGAGTAAAAATTTGATATATCAGTAGATAATGCTACTAAAATATTATACAGGTTGAGTGGCTTTATTGCAAAAATATTGATATTTTATTACTGAGTAATGCTACTCAACAGTCAAATTTATCACATATCAAAATGTGGCATTCCTTGAAATTAAAATGGGGATTTATCTTGGAGCATTAGGAAAATTAATTCGACATATTAACCTTGTCTTTCAGGCATGCTTTCCACTACATTCGACTCCATTAGTGTATTTCTGCTTTAACAAATTATGAAAAGTTAATGAATCACGGATTAAACAAACCAACACGGAAAATTTGTTTGCATAACACATTTTGAACACATAACCTCGATACGCCTCAACAGCCTATCACACAACCGCTCTAGCAGCAGAAAAGAACACCGGTAAGACTGATACATTGATGACAGCATTACATCGTAAAGAATTTGGAAATTGGGACGATAGAAAAATGAAAAGATGCCTCAATAAACGATAAACCTAATTACAGATCTATTTTCCAATGGCATTTACTACGATAAAAATAGAATGTTGTATAATGGTGTATTAGCACACCCATTGCAATATATATATTGATAGGTTTATATTCGAAAAATACATCACTGCCAGCCTCTCTAAGCACAGGTCACACATGCATATTCTCGTAGGCTTATTACTTTATCCAAGAGGATTCAGGTCTTCTGGGATGCGATGCTATGTCGTTGGGTGAGCAGTTCCCGACGTTTCGAACCAACGACACGGTGTCACATTCCAGAAGATTTTAATCTTCAGTAGCCTCATTGTGTGAATATCAGTTCTCGCATTACTTTATTTACATTTTATTGTACAAGCGTGTTGAAGGTTGAGGTAGACGAGGCTTAAATATATTTGCCTGGAAGTCTTTATCTAATTGTATAAACGTTACTTGGCTATGATAAGGTGGACAATATCATTGTGACCTTAAAATGGCCGTTCAAGGTAGCAACATGGCTTTCGTCACACGATTATGTTATAACAATGGTATCACGGGCAGGAATTAGTGATATCCTGAATTTTGCAACAAGCTTTGTCCAGGATGAGAGAAATTCGTACTATTAGTAGTACTACTGATGCTACTACTACTACCACTACTACTAGTAGTACTACTACTACTACTACTACTACTACTACTACTACTACTACTACTACTACTACTACTACTACTACTACTACTACTACTACTACTACTACTACTACTACTACTACAAGTGGTAAATTAGTAATAACGTTATTTATTTACGTCCTGACTCAAAAACATCAAGGCCATTTACAAAAAAAGCACAAGTACAAACACATAACAAACAGACAAAAGCAAAACAGCAAGGCCAGGTCCAAAAAACAAAAAGAAAAAAAACAGGCATTACAACAAATTTCAATTAAAAGTCAAACTTGAAAAGACAAGAAATAAATAGATCCAAGATAAGTGCATTTTGACGTACAAAAACACTATTGTAACATGTAATGTGATTGAAGGAAAAATAAATTGTTCTTTACATATAATAATAATAATAATTTAGAGGTTGTTTGACCGCGGATATTGAACGTCAAGGTACTTAGTATTATGGAGTGAAAAAATAAAGTAACAGGAAACAAGAAACAAGAGTTCAGCTCAGCAATCATGCGGTGATTGACTAGTGCTATTATAGCACGCTCACTTTGTGACAATACCCGATTTCAGTGAAGCTACCTGCACAAGTTTTTTACGTAGAACAAATCAACACGTTTGTTGCAAACCACTGAATAAAGACAAATGTGTATGTAATATTCGCCTTTATAATTATTTATGAGAATAAATAATTGTAATAATAATAATAATAAATAAGGTCAGTCAGAACGTGTTCCAAAATATACCTTTGTTAAAGTAGGTGTCCCCTATTATAATTTGATGGTAGCTGGTGCAGCAAGAGTCATATCAGCGTTCTTAAGTAGATTTGTTTACTCCCATGAAGTTCATTATTTTTTTTAACGGACATACAGAAAATAATGTTGCTTGGAAGTGCCCACGTGACAAAACTTTCTGACGCATTTACAGAAATCGTCGATTTGAAAACAGTGACGTCATAAGTATTAATTCCACAAATTCATAGATTTAATATAATAATAATAATAATATAAACATCGTGGCGTGTAAAATTATACATAATCTTGTATACGGCTACACGCAAGTCTGGTAACTCAATGAAATTATTGTAAATAATTTCAGCCGAAAGGCTAGTGCTAATTCCTTCTAGGGCTGAAATTTCGATTTCAGCACGTCCCGCCTAGTTTCATGCTGGTACTGGAGTGGTAAGTCAAAACAGATCATAAATTGTCTACGCCTGTCGCACCTCACCATCTCTCGTCAATACGTTTAACAACAAGAGTGAAAAGGAACAAGGATGGTGGGTACAAACATGAGTAAACAGTTATGCGTAACTGAAATCCATATTTTATCAGCTTTTTCTTTTCTTTCCACAGGAATATATTTTCGCCAAACAAAGGTAACTCAAAGGCTTTCGAGGATAGCAACCCTGTAAGTTCAAGTGCAACTAGTCGCTTCATTACATGGACACCAAAGCTACTTAGAAAAGCAAGTTTCCTCCGATCTTCACCGAGTAGATCAACTGTAGGTCCACGTGAGATAAAGGCGCCTATTTTCTCACGAATATCATTTCAGCCCAACGCTACGCAGTGTACGCTTCCACCTACTAGCTCACGATCCTCGCTTCCACCTATTAGCTCACGATCAGCACCGCGTTCTAATAGCTCACGATCCACGCTTCCGCCAAACGACAATCTTTACACATTTTCATCTAGCAGGCCAACCTCACCGCCTGGCAGACCAGCACCTCCAAATGCACGCACTTCGCTTTCACCTGGCAGGCCTTTATCACCTGGGCCAATAACCCTGGCAGTGACACCCAGTACAGAAAATGCACCCAACAACGTAAAAACAGGAAGCAGACAAACCACGCCTGTGCCTGCAGTTCGCAAAGTTTTCTTTCCAGCATCGGCCTCAGAAAATACAGGTATGAACTGTGTAATGTTCTGTGTCTACATATTCTTCAAACGTTCAAGCGACATGCTTGGATTTTACCCTGTTGCCCTTATATTCTATCCAATCCGTTTATTCGCCCACCCAACCATTTACCCGTCCATAGTGACAGATCTAATCGCATTTTTTTGCACAATATTGTTCTCCCTCAAAATAAGAACCTTACGCGTGCCCTGAGAAGGCTTCTTGTGTTAGAAATCTTTTCGTGAGAGTTCTGAGGTTTTCACGGCCGTGTAATCGAGAATTCCGGTCTCCTGCAATGTGAAGCTGTGTCGTTGAGTGTTTTCCGACATTCCTCCGAAAAGTAGGGGACCGCTTAACCAGGGACGCAGCGTCAGATCTCAGAAGATCTAACCTTTATTTAAATGTTTAGACTTCAGCTTATGCAAGTTTTTGTGGTTCTACTAGTGTGTCGGAAGTTTTTACATCAAACAAAGCTGGTAACAATCACGAAACCAACGTTTCCTTCTATCTCTGCATAACTGTCATTTTATCGCTTTAGAAGAAGAATGACCAATAAAAGCCAACTTTATAAACAATCACGAATTAAATCCTACAGCTGGCGACATTTTCCTTCGGTACAGAAGCAAGCTCTTGAAGCGAACTATGGGTAGGAAAGGGCCTCCAGTTGTTTTGTAAATGAAAAAAGAGCACTAGCTGGTGTCAGAATTCTCTTTTCTTAGCTTAACAGATGACTTGAGGTTCAGAGAATACTTTCTCCGCACCTCGGTTAGGACGACTATGGTGACTGAGTCTTTTGTGTTTTCTCCAGTTTCTCACATGCAAATGTTAAGATAATGTTTTGAAATAGTTGTGACTGCCCCACTTCCAAGCCCTTCGCAGTCTCTCATATGTCTGTGTAGGTCTAATTATACTCACGTTTGAAGATATTTAAGTAACCGCTGTAACAGACACAACGTCGCTAAATAATATTTATTTCTACCCTGCCTCCACAGTACAGTTTTATACAGAATAAGACCATAATGAAATGGGTCTACAAGCCTCGTCTGATCAGAAGAGGCCGGGAAGTGCTTGAAAAAACTGAAAGTTGTAGGCACGTTCTTCAATCTGCATTTCAAGAGCAACACAAAAATATCCAGTGCATAACTTTCGTTGTATATGACCATTTGTTCTAGCGACATTTATATGAGTTTCCGTTTACATTGGTTTGACGTCACTCTGAGGAATATGTGCATGTGCCGGAAATGTGTGTGATAATCATAGTCACAATCACATGCTCCTGCTACACCGGATAAACCAGAAGTCAACATTTAACTGTGCTCACACTTATAATAAGAACATGTTTAAAAAGAGAAATATTTTGACTCTTTAACGCCTAGCGGCAGAGATGTGAACCTCCAGGGTTGACATTAAAACTCTGCATTTTTGTCCATACAGTGTATTTGTGCGTTTCGCATAATTCATAAATTGAACAGCAATTATTTCCCAACACACCATTAACTGGCTGTCTTACTAATGGAAGTACAAGTTGTTCTCTGTGAGGTAAGAACTGACTGTGCATAATATACATTTCCATGGCTCAGGCGTTTAGTCTTCGGCATCTCACCTCAGAGGCTCAGGTTCAGTCCCAAGAAAGTCCATGTGAGTTTTGTGGCAGGGAAAGTGGCACTGGGACAGATTTTTCTCCGAGTACTTCGGTTTCCCCCTGTAAATATCATTCCACCAATGTTTCATATTCATCTTCGTCTTAACACTACATTTACCAGAACAAAGCAATGCTCTTTCAGATACTGGGGAATAGTGGACTGTTTTGTGTACAAATTAAAGAAAGATTTAAATTGAAAGCTATTTCACTTAGTAGCAATAAACACCGATACTGCACTTTTGCGTTATACTTCCTTAGTTGATCCACAGAGCATAATTCCCTATTATTAAGGCAAGGTGTCCAGTGCAAGACAGCTTACCGCTAATGAAAAAATTATCGAAACGCCATATGGATAAGAGTGGCATCCTTCAAATAAATAAATACAAATTTTAAAGAGTGAAAACTTGAAACGATCCTTGTATTCAGCTCTAATACGCCTACGGAGGTGCAGTTCATAACGCGGTAAGCAGTTTATGGGTGGCTGAATTTTTCCACGCCAAAAGAAGTAAAAGAATGATGTATATCCTTACATTTACAGAACCTGTCCTTTATGATTCTATTAAAGACAGATAAGTACGTTTCTTCAAACTCTGTCCTGCGTTTCACTTCTTAAACGCTATTTTGTGTAAAATAAAAGGTGTTCTGCACTATGCTGCACTTCGTGATGTAATCTTGTATTAATGTGAAGTGCCTGAGGAAGGCTCTATTGAGCAATATCTTAGGCGCATAAACTCTAAAGACATTTGCTTTACTCTTGCCTTACGGCGAGAAATTGGGTTTGCAGTCTTGTTACAGTGCTTTTGTGTACTTTACAGCAGCTTGCGGGTTACTGGTGATCGGCGACGACAATCTGGGGTCCGAACATAATACAAGAAAGCAAACATGGATTTTGCACAGTATGCCTTGGAATTCAATTTTTCTTTGCCGCTCTTGATGTAGCCGTAAGGTTTTCAACTTGTATTTGAGAGGGAAAGGCTCGAATCTTCGCAGGGTTACTAGCTATACTGACTGAGACGTTCGTGATTTTTCTCAGTATTTAGAGCTAAACGCTGGTGTAGTACTGCCAATTAGAACACGACTGCCTACTTGCAATTATTTAACTATTCAAATTCTCGTTTAACTTTTTTTGTCATGTAAGGATATACAGCCTTCTCAGCAGATAGGGCATTGTTAAATACCTAAGAATCAATTAATGTGTAAGTTTCATTCTTACGTAATCACGCGAACATTGATACGTCAGCATTCGTCTATTTCGGTCTTGATATTTCGTTACTAAATTGATTCAGGTGCTTGAGATTAAAATCATGGTCTTAAGAAAGGTAACGTTGAATTTTGGTTATATTACAGTTGGTGAACAGCCTTCTAACGACGAGACCAAGTACATCCAGCAGGGTGCAAAACCCAAAAAGAAAAGGAGAGCACCTGTCCCACCAATATCTTCCCCTGACAAATCAACCAGTGACGTACGACAATTCAACTCAAATGTAAGTGGAGCAAGTAGACACATTACTGTCTCATAATTGAGAGACAAACAACATTCCTCTGTTTTTGTGGCCTGTTAATAAGGCACCACAAGTGTAGCTTTCTAGTCTGAAGAGACAAATTTGCGTCTCCATCAGTGAAGGAATGTAGGCTGCAGCACGCAAGTGAGGTCTGTCAGACGAGTTGGATATTTACTGTACACTGGCAAGTAATAATGGCATACAGAATGACCAAAAATAAAAGGATGTCGGTTATTAGGCTTCACATCTGTCCGTATTTGACCTAATATCGGGGTCTAAAACGTTGAAAAAGTTCTTAACAACATGAAGACGTCCACTAAACGTTCTGCACTACATTCCGATTTTCAGCCATATTGATCCATCATAAAGCCTCATTAACTCAAGGCCGTGAACGGGCTTTTCCACGTATCCTATAAACCTTCCATGGGTTTTGTTAAAATTCGAAGTGGGAGAATCACTAATTTGCGTTTCATTCTATCCACATTTAAGTAAGACTAATAACCATCAAACTGAGGAGGGAAGACAAGATCAGGAATATGAGAGGATGGAGGAGACTAGCAGGGGACAGGGACATCTGGAGGTGAACTGTTGAAGAGGCCAGAGCCCAATACAGGCTGTCGCGCCATTGAAGAAAAAGAAAAAGAAACATTAAAGCAACCTTTTTAACTTCATATACTACATTATGGAGTACATATTTTCCATTCTTGTCTTAAATAGTATTAATGCCTTGTAGAGACCGGTAGTGTTCGATTATGGACGTGAACAGCTAAATTCACGAATACCGCACAAAAATAAAATGTATCTCCTTGCAGTAAATTAAACTGCAGACAAGTCACTCATTAACGTATCGTGTCTTGAATTATGAATGAGTTAAGACATGGACATATATTTTATCTCACGAGCTTTGAAAGCTTCCAAAACCTCATGGCTTTATACGCTTACTAAAATTTATCATCAAAATATAGAGAGAAGAACGCGAATATTGTTGGTTGTAAAGGTCCCTAACAAATCAGCAAATATCGAAGTTCCTTTGGAAAAAGTAGGTCATCCATGGAGTACATAAAGATTTTAAAAAACAAATGCATCTTTTAAAATCATATAGTGAAAGGAAGATACTGTCTCTACAACTTGATCATAGCCTTCGCCTCCTATGTTCTAGAAGTTGTCTTACAAATCTTACAAATGAGACAGGAATCCCTCGAAGTGTCAGGCTATCACAACGTCTCTACTTTAACAGGATGACAGGGGAACATAACATCTATCTTTCTAGCGGGATTTGACCCTGCGACTCCACTGATGGGTTCAAAAACCTTTGAAAGCGCGGCCACTGGGATCGACATTTTGAAAGTTCTACTGAGTTACAAATTATGACACTTGAGCCATCTACAAGATGATGAAGAGCTGTCCTGAAAGGGCAAAGCGGCAACCCGCAACGCCGTAAACTGAGAAATCGATAGGGTGTGGCCTACCGTAAAGTAGTGATAAACTGTACAGGAATGATAATGAATTACAGTCAGGCAAACAGGAAAGCCCAAGAGACGATGATGATTATAATTTACTCTGTGCCGTTGTTTCGGCAAGAAGTGGATTTGGTATTTATTGAGTCTCATTTAGAGATACAGAAAAGAACAGCGCGGATCTTCCTTAATTAGTTAGGGGACATTTATAATGAGAGTTAGATAGATGCTCTATTAGGTAATATTATTTCATTCGAACCATGGCCCAATTTAAGTATTTATCCTTCAGCATTCCTCTTATTTCAGATATCTAGTTGCCTGTCATCATTTTGCTAATTGCTTCTTTTTCAAGTGCTTTCACAAAACAACTGCGAAAGACGACTCTCAAGTTCGTCATGTCTGTCTGTCTGCCCGCATGGAAGAACCCGGCTCCCACTGGACGAATTTTCGTAAAATCTTACATTGGGGATTTGTAATAAACCTTATCAAATTCAAGCTGGCTAAAATCGGACAAAAATAGCGAACACTATACAAGACCTACATACATTTCTGTCCATGCGGAATTCGTTGTGGACCAAGTGACATTGGGACAGGTTTTCCTCCACGTACGTCAGCTTTCTTCCGCATATGTCAGCTTTCCTCCGCATACGTCAGCTTTCCTCCGCATACGTCAGCTTTCCTCTGCCAGTATCATTCCAACAGTATTCCGTCCTCAGTCACTCATTTATCACCGAGCGCTATATAATTTCAGCAAATTAGCAACCTCGTTACATAACACAGTTACGTACTTTATGATGATATCAGTCCGTCTGCGAGATAAAGAGGAATATAGGTGACGATCTAAATATAATATTGAGTGGCAAGGATGCGAATTGTTGACACTCCAACTAGGGCAAAAATACAAGCACAGTCATAATATTTAACATTTATTGCTTTATTTTTCTTTCCATGGCGCGACAGCCCCTAGTGGGCCAGGGCCTCCTCATTGTCGAGGCTTCACCATCGCACTCAGACACACCACATTCGGTAGGATTCCTCTGGACGGGCGATCATCCCGACGCGTAGACCTCTACCTGACAAAACACAACACTCACAAGAGACAGACATCCATGCCGCCCGGCGGGATTCTAACCAGCAATCCCAGCAAGCGAACGGCCGAACTCCCACGCCTTAGACCGCGCGGCATTGGGATCGGCATTTATTGCTTTATTCTTGCCAATAATTGCATAATATAGGGCCACATAGACGAGAGGAGCTGTGGTGTGCCGGAATAGTCTAATGATGCTATCTTCGTTTTGTTAACGTCACGTTCCTATGCAGTTGCCGTTTTTCTTTTCATGAAACTTATAACATGGACAATTAAGAAAAATTAAAACATACAATTATAATATTTAATAGTTACTGCTTTCATCTGGCAATGTTCAGTTTTTTATTTGCGTAGATTATGACTGTACCTACAAACTGCTTAGGATATAGCGCATGTAAAAAAAATATAACAGATGCTAACAATTGTAACAATATTCTGTAATATGCGAGTACGTAAAATTGTGAACAACAAACAGTATGGCCCCACTGGGTTGTCTGGTATGCCCATCAAAGAAGGGTCCAGGATGCAAAAATCCGAACGTGTGAGGCACGTTGCACTACACGTACGTTTCCTATCTTGTCACACGATTATAAATTATCTCCTCTAATGCTTGCGATAAGCCCAATCAGCCATCACGGTCACCAGTTCGAGCATTACCACTGATATGGCACTTGACTTAAACACACAACATAGAACATTATGCATTTCTGTACACACGTAATTGTGTTCACGACACATTGCAGATATATGCAAACGTAACATTTCCCATTATGAAACTTTCATAACAAGGAGTGGCAAAGTGTGCCACGTAAAGTGAAGGAAAAGATGAAGTCCCTGTATGAGCCATGAAGGCATATGGGGGAGTGGAGATATGGCTCCATGCACTCTTGACCTCGGCAGTAGATTGAGATGAGTAGCAGTTTCATGCCTCGGCCGCTTATCTCCATTACCCATTGAACAGGAGACTGGATGGGCCTAGAGAAAGGAATATTCTTGCCTTTGCCTGTATTCGAACCAAGATTTCCCCATTGTCCAGCCCTTAAAGTAGTCACTTTCAGATGTGACAGACACGGCAGATAATTTTGTAGAACGCAAGATATTGTTCTATTTATGTGACTTAGGTTATTTCTCACAACTTTAGTGAGGCTGGCGGATAAGATATCGGATGTATGTTCCTTGGTGATGAAGAATAGTGTACATGACATAACTGTGGGCAAAGTGACTTGGAGTGTCCGACATTAGTGATTTATATGAAAACCTCTTTTCTTCTTTTAAACATTCAATTCCATGTCCTTTCCAAGGATATTTCGAAGATAAAACAGCAATTCAAGATATGAACTTACATCCCCGGTGTTCCGTTTCTCTACTGGCTTTCAGATATTTTTCAGATATCTTTCAGATATCAAAGATATTTTTGTCATTATAAATCAGCAATATTAGTGTGTAGTTAGAAAGGACTGGAATTGTAAGAGACTGTCTAATCATTTTACCCTTACGTAAGAGTCCTGTTACACCACTATGCTTTTAAAGAAATGCTGAGGGATTTTTCCGATTACGACGCTGCAAACATGCTGGCAAAAGTAGGCAGGCCTTGACTGACTCATCGCTAACCCCGGGCTCACTTAGCGTCATATAATTAAAACCTTATAGCTTATCAGTCAGCCTTCTGATTCTCGAATTTTAAAGATTAGTTATTGCAGAACTGGAGGCATTTTAAGCTTACAATCAGACAAAATACATTTCAGAAACTGATTTTCCACGTAAACACAAAAGTAACTTAGGCCTAATCGTCCCCTCTGCCTATACAGAGGGACCCCTAATTTGTGATAAATTGTTTTATGTAAATTATGCGTGTAATTACGTTTACTTATTTCATAAATTTTATTAAAGGTACTTACACAGTATTTTATCCAACAGGAGTCGGATGCGTCGGTGACATCGTCAGTCACTGCAAGCAGCGCTGAAGACCCCCCACCACAAGAGGAAATTGCGACTGCTACTTCACACCTTGAGGTCACAGCCCAGGAACCACAATTTGACGCCAAAAACAGAGAACCACATGACCCTTGGGTAAAGAAATCAGAGCAGCTGAACGGAAAGCAGATTCTTAACTCCGAGAATAGGGCACCAAAGCTGCATTCTGCGAATGAAGCACAACATTCAGACCAGTCGAAGGATACTCAAGAAGATCCACAAGGATTGGAACGCACTCATTTGAATGGTCATTCTGAAGGTGGGGATGAAATGGATGATAGGGCACACATTGTCAGAAAGGGTGATAACCCTATAATAGTAGAAAATGTATTAAAGAAACAGGTGGAGTATGAGGAGTTCCGTGGCTCCAAAAGTGCAGATGGCTCTCTAGAGCTGCAAAGTGCTCCCGAAAATGAACTGCAAGAAAATCTAAACCAGCCAGAAGATGAAAACCTCGCTTGTCAAAAAGACTGCGAGACTGATAGTGCGGAACGTCGAAACCATTTGGATGTCGGTGTCCAGGATACCAAAACAGATACCACAAAAAATACGTACACATTACACAATGGACAGAACTTTTCGTCCGAAAAGATTGGTTTACAGAACGGAGAGGAACTGAACATTACAGACATACAACAAATAGAAAAACTGACGAAGCCCGAACCAAAATCAAGAACTGTACTACCAAGTATGTAAAAAAAAAACTGAAACAAACAATATTGCATTACGTTACAAGGCTTAAAATCAGCAGAAGCTGAAATGTCAGACTGAATAGATTATGTGATACAAACGTATTTAATTAAATGTGGAAGAAAGTATTGTGTTGCTATGCTTGACTGAATTAAACTACTGACATACGCGAAACAAACTGGTCTACAATATAGGATCCTATAGTGATTAATTGGATATTTTCTATTGATTGTCAATAAATTATTAGAAAGATGCACAACCGAATGTTTGCAGTTAGTCACGATACACAAGGTAAATCCTTACAGAATTTAAACATCAGTTACAAAATCTACATTGAGCATCGGCAGCTACATCATATTGATGGCAGCAAGGATAGACGCACGACACGTCCGGTGCAATTTGTTTACAGGACCACTAACTTCATGGACCAGAGTCCTTCTTCAGAATATGATAGTTTCTCAGCTATTCACCAACTTCCCCGCATTTCAGCAACCCGAAAGTTAATTATCGTGTTCAGAACATCCCGCCACTTGTCCCTATCCTGAGCCAAATTAATCCAGTCCAAGCCTCCCCCCATCCGATTTATTTAGGATCAATTTTATCATCTCGTCTATGTCTAGGTCTTCCAAGCGGTCTCCTTCCTTCAACTTTCCGCATAAAACCCCTGTATGCATTTCTGTTCTTCCCCACACGTGCCAAATGCTCCGCCCATCTCCTACTCAGTGGTGAGGAGCATAAATCATAAAGCTTCTAATTACATTCTTTTTCCTTAAGACAAATGTAATATCATCCTCACCTCTGCACCTAGCAATAAGCCACCCAAATTTTCTCGTCTTTTCAAGTCTTCTAAATAAAACTGTTTGAAGTCTCATCTTTTCCATGCGTGCTACATGCTCTGTCCATATGATACTTCTTGATTTTGTCAATCTGATCATATGCCTATTTTATGAAGGTACAAATTAAGCAGCTCATCGCTGTACAGTGTTATTCAGCCTCGTGTTAGTGCTGTCTCTTACGCCCAACTATTCTCCTCAGCTCCCTATTCACTAACACTCTCTATCCATGTTGTCCCCTCAGGGATGAAAGAATGTTTCACATGCGCAGACCAAAGACAGGCAAAATTAGTTTTTTTCTCTCTCTCCCTCTATGGTTTTAGATACGAAACAGGAACACAAATGATTCTGAGCTGCATCGCAGTGCACGATCTCTGAATTTAATCTGCTCTGTTCCCAAATATTCAATCTGGAGAGAAACACTGTGTAAATTATAATTAAATATTGGGTTTCTAAGGAAAAAAGGCCTTTAGTGAAGTTGCTGAGCTAGCTTGTTGTCGGTTCACAATGGTCTGATGAAAGGAAATGATTTCCCCTGTAGTATGGGATTGCCAATTCAGTGCCACTTTCCATGACAGTGACTAACGATTAACTTCATGGCTTTTTTTTTTAACTAGTAGTAAATGTTACAGATTTGTTTCACTTACAAATTCATTTTTTAAAAGATTTCGCAGTAGCACTTTAGATGCAATGCAAATCAAACAGCAACAGATGTTACCATTTACAGTGGCAGTCTGTCTTTCTGTCTGCTTATAGAAGCACAAGAAGAAACGTGAAACAAGTGCACCAAAGTCCTCTCACTCCACACAGGCAGTCTGCCAAATCGATGCCTTGTGGAAGCAGCTTACTAGCTTTGTCTCCTTTCAATAGCAGGGCCATTGTGAATGCAGTCAAACAAAAGTCACGAGTGTCTGCCAAATATGGGAAGCTGTCTGAGTGAAATATCACTTGGATCATCCAACGCGCCACGAAAATGCCATGTGACGACAGTTCCACATCTAGGAACTGGGAAAAGGACAATGTATAAAAAGGTATTAAATCTGGGATTCTCCCTATTTCACAACCAGATAAAAAGAGAAGCTTGATTCTCTTCCTCGCCCATATGAACGGGCATTATTCCTGCGATTAAATTTAAAATTTCAATACGCCACTCTACATATTTTTATGTTGTACTATTTGCAGTCAAGTTTCTCAAGGCGCAACAAAGGCCTAAATAGGTCTTTCCCAATGTAATTTGACCAGGGAACCCCTTCGCACCCGAAAACTTTATGCGCAATCCCTAACACAATTCACATATATGAAGCTAAAAAATAGGCCACAAACAAGCAAGTATAATAATAAATAAGTGTAAAAAAAGAAGTGAGATCGACGTATTTTTCATTACACATATTTAGAACTAAATCATATTTCATGTACAAAAAAAATAAATAATAAGAACTAATATTCAGCTATACAAGCAAAATCATTGTCAAAATAAAGTCATTTTACGAGTATTTATTCTATCAGCCTACTGCGATAGCCTGGAGTTAGTCGGATAGCAGCCTCAAGAAAGTAAGTTTGGACTGAATTCAACAGCAGCAGCAGCAACAACAACAACAACAACAACAACAACAACAACAACAACAACATTATTTTTATTAATCACCTTTATGCAGGGTATTTACCATTATATACACGAAATAAACCATGTTTCTAGGGTATATATTGCTGCAGATATTCTGTAGTTACAATTCATAGTACATGTTGATAATGTTATTTCTCGTGTTGAATGTTTTGAACTTTTATATTAGTACTTTCTGAAGTATATGTGCAGTGCCCAATGTGACTGTATTATGACACAATATGCAATACAGTGCATACCATAGCAATACAACTTAGGAAACAACAGTATATACAGCACCATGATCCTTCAACGTATCTATCGACAAGTGAAGCTATAAAAACTCTTCACCAAAACAACACAACGAGAACAGTTCACTGATAGTGCATGATATATATTTTACAGTTTTAATACCCATTTTATTCTTATTTTAACATACGGTGCTCCCAAGTGACAGTGTAAATAGCAGGAGTGAAGGTGGTGTAACTACATGGCGTGTGCTGTTAAACGAAAGCATGGACGTGTTTTTTAAAACGTGCAGTTGTATGACCCCCCTGATGATGGCTTTCTAGAAGCCGAAACATATGTAGGGGCTTTTTAAACGATTTTAAGGAAACCTTATATTGGTTTTTTTTAAATAAAGTCCATTTGGTTGGTGATGAGACATTGATTTATTGAAAATGCACGGTGAACCTAAAATAAAATTTTGATAGGCGTTCTGTAGTTTCGCGAACACCCTTAAAAATTACGTGGTTATGATTTTCCAAGCCATCTGAAACGTCAGACTCGGCTTTCAAGCCATACGTAGTTAATTAATAGCTTTTTATATTAAACTGTCCTTAACTAGACGCCACACATTGGTAAATACATACAATTTATAGCAAAAGAATAATTACATTTAATTTTTAGAGACTAAGATTATTATAATTTTTTTACAGGAAAGCGACTAAGCACGAACTGCTAATTCTCCTGACATACATGATTCATAGCCAATTTGGTGCCATATTTTGTGCATGTGACTGTAATAAAAGGTTCAAAATAAATCTTAGCTTTCATTTTACTTAACATATAATATCTCAAGCCTATGGCTTATGTGGAAGAAACGCTATAGTGTAAAAATAACCATATTATTATTGTTATTATTATATTATTATTATTATGCTACGAACTTTTAAATAAACACACACAAACCTGAAAATTACAACAATTTTCTGGGCTCTGTTCTGGACATAATTCTATGCGTTCGCATTATTGAAATAAAATCCATGAGAAGTCGGGACTACGGTAGGCCGAACTGATCTAACATACTATATTTATGAGGCTAGGAAAAGTGATAATTTAAAATAATATATAAAATATTATTTAATCACCATCAACACAACTAAATAGATGTGTTGATGGCGATTAAATACTACTTAGTGCATCATCTAACACAAAGGGATATCCAACGTAAAGACTGTAGTTGCTAATCAAGCTAAAAACATCTACAAATATAAAAACATAAATACGAAATTACTGAATTGCAATGCCACTACATACTTCAACCAACAGTATCTCAAAAACCATATGATCACAAAATACGCAAGAATCAAAATCCGAATACGAGATCAGCGGCAAAATTCACTAAGGAAAAAAAGAACCTCAGAAACAACGTATAAAAGATGAGATTAAATTATTTATGCGTTAAGAAACAACATCTAAACCAAATAAATATTTGTGTTGATGGTGATTAACTACTACTTTGTACATTATATATTACAAGGAGATGTCCAACGTAAAGATTAAAATACTGTATAATTATTGATACTCTGCCGTAGACTTACACATATAAGCCTGCTCAAAGACTGAATCATTCAAAATATAGTAGACCATAAATCTGTACATGAATATCTCATTTATTTTCCGCACAGTTCCTTGCAACATATGGCACGGAGTGTCCACTATTCGCTTGTTATGAATATTTTAAGCGACAGGGGTCAGTAAAGCAAACCACTGCTGATGCGTCGTTCCTTTCTTTATCACATTATCACCTCATGTAAATTTGCCATACTGCTTAAGAATTCAACCCTTTGAAGACAACCCCCCCCCCCCCCCCCGCATAACTTCGCTTTGCTTCGCCCCTTTTTTTCTTTCTCATAAGAGTAACATAAACATGAATACGAAAATGCAGGATTTTTAGAATGGTGCTGAGACAGGGCGGATTTTCCCCCGTCATGTTCATATGTTGCTGTCATGAGAACTTCTTCTGCCTTATGTATAGAGATTCAGTTCCCGCCGCACTGAGAACACGGGTTTCCATTCGAAAAGTCGATCGGTTAATGTACAGGGAAATAATCGCCGTTTATTATACAAATCACATGGAACACATTAAATGCACTGTATGCGCAAAATACACAAAAAAACGCACAGATTTTAAATGTTAAACCTGGCGATACCACTGAGCTTTAGAGGGTTAAACACGACAAACAATTACGGCTGGTGTGACTTCGAGTAATCAGTATCTACGCAGTATGTATGAACAGGACGTCTTCGGCAGCGTCCGTTTCATGGTCACATAAAGAACAGTCAAATAGGTAAAAGGATAAATAGTCTCTGTGCACGACATTAAGGCGTATGGGAGAGTAGAGGTATCGCTATACCCACTCTTAAGCTCGGCCCTCGATAAAGGTGAGTGTTCAACTTAACGCCCCGGCCTCCTTACTCCCCTGTAAAGAACACCCGGTGCGCATTGAATAGGAGGCTGGGTGGGCGTCAGGTTTGAAGTTGCCGTTAAGGCAGTAGACGGTTCTTTCTTCCGAAATTTACATGCCTTGGCACTCGAGTGCAGCGTTTGTAAACACAAAAATTAAGGCCATGCTCTACCACACTGGAAAAGTAGTAATAAACGCCATACTTGAGAGAATATGAAATACGTATTTGTAGACGCAGATCTGTCTTCCATGGATCTGAGGCTTGTAACACCATTGCGCTTCTCGTTTCTGAAGACACAAAAAATCTGCCTTCCCCACTTTTACCACACAAACGTTTACATCATTAAACCTCAGAATAACAAGGGAGAAAAGTAAGTAGTTTCGTTTAACATAAACTACAAGAATTTAGTTGCTAAGAGAACTCACAAAAGCGACGCCTGTAAAATGGTAATATTACCGCATAATTTAGGGCCGCTGCCGATCCGCGGGCCACCAGTTTAAATTTAAAGATTTGAACAATGCTACCAATTGTTGCCTACGTTACAGTAAAACAGCTCTCACATAGCACGTTACTTGCGTTAACGATTGCTACGATGACGATACGATACATACGACACGATACGGGCCTCGCACACTTCAAGCGATCCACTCACAAGATATGCACTGCTTCAGTATGAACATGTCATAAATTGTAACAGAAACAATATCTGAGTACCCATAACAGTAAGCCTACATTACGTTTTCAAATCAGTTACAGTATATTCAGCAATACATTATCTTACCTGAATCATTCAATTGTTTCCCGATGTTCTCCCAAACTATATAAATTTGGCCTTTCTTGTACAACCAGGATCTTTCCAGACATACAAATTGCAATGTTGCACACTCCACAAGTTTAATATTCGTTTCCTCACTCATAATTATAAAACCTAACACTGCACTGTAAAACCCGTAATACTTCCGCCTTCTGTGGCATTCATTATACATCTGTGGCGATATCGTATCGAAATGTTATCGGCACCGTATCTTACGTAGTGTCCAGTGGTACAACAGAGGGTAGGTGTACTTAGCCTGAATAATATTGTTTTTAATGGCTACCAGCCACTGATTACAGTTAATAATTGTGACAAAATCGAGATTACGAATTACGTAGGCACTACATGGAAGATATGGATAGTTGACTATCATGATAGTAACATTTGAGAGAATGAATGTGCGTGTTCCATGCAGTTGGTCGGTTCTGTGAAACTGAAGCTGATACGATAGTGGCGTTGGAGAACACACTCATAACTAAACTTGAATCTGAGTATAAAAATAACATTGATGTTAGTTACAAAACCCCTGCTAAATAATATTCAGACACGGATTATTAGCATAAATGTTAAGTGGCGACCTGCATTCTAGGAAATGAGAATAATTTTTTTATAATTTACTAATACCTACTTACTGCTATGCAGCATCGTGAGAGATTTTTACGTCGTATTTATCGTGCATCTTATGATAACTAAAGTTGTTTATTTTCACACCAACTTATGCACATTAACTTATAATATTAATAATTTTATTTTGCCCCTATACGTATTTCGGCGTCTCAAAACGCCATCCTCAGGGGGTCGTAGAGTTTACTAGCATAGACCATACAATCATGAATGCGTCGTTACATCCGTATAAAATGTGATACATCAAATGGCAGTCAGTTAATGTCAAACTTCATACAATATTGTGAAATAATAAAAACATTATTAAAAAAGTGTCAAAATTGTTAAAATAATTACATGACTTAAGATCTGTTTAAATTATTGGCGGACTGGTCTTGCATTCCGTTGGGTGTATCATTTAATTTGACGTATAGTGATCATCTGTAGAAATATTAAATATAATATAATTAAAATCATGGAAAGCAAAGTCATATACAAAGAGTATAGGTTATGATGACGTAAAGATTATGTACGTCACATACCTGTATATACTGTGTGCGCTGCGTTGTGTCCGTATCGTGCGGTGGCTGTGTGGTGTCTGGTATTGATTTTCGTGTGCTTATGTCGTGTCTGTTGGTATAGGGTTTTGCGCATGCGTAAGTGGTGTAGTTGGTTTAATGAGTTTGAATAAGATATTTTGTTCTCCAGGCTGCTGTTCTTTAATTAGAGTTCCATTTTGGTGAAACTGTTGTATGTAGAAATTTTCTAAAATGTTCATATACCAGCCTTTTCTGCAAATTTTTACCAGCGTCATAGTGGAATTTATTGGGCCATATTCATGTTTATTATTCAAAATATGCATAGCATCGGCCGATTTTGGGTCATATGATCCGAAACCTGACACATATGAAAATAGCGGTATATACAGTTTACAATGTAATACATGTAACATGCAATATGTTGGCCAGACTGGCCGAAATCTCAAAGCCCGGTATATAGAACATTGCAGATATATAAAATCTAATGACCCAAAATCGGCCTATGCCATGCATATTTTGAATAATAAACATGAATATGGCCCAATAAATTCCACTATGACGCTGGTAAAAATTTGCAGAAAAGGCTGGTATATGAACATTTTAGAAAATTTCTACATATAACAGTTTCACCAAAATGGAACTCTAATTAAAGAACAGCAGCCTGGAGAACAAAATATCTTATTCAAACTCATTAAACCAACTACACCACTTACGCACGCGCAAAACCCTATACCAACAGACACGACATAAACACACGAAAATCAATACTAGACACCACACAGCCACCGCACGATACGGACACAACGCAGCGCACACAGTATATACAGGTATGTGACGTATATAATCTTTACGTCTTCATAACATATACTCTTTGTATATGACTTTGCTTTCCATGATTTTAATTATATTATATTTAATATTTCTATAGATGATCACTATACGTCAAATTAAATGATACACCCAACGGAATGCAAGACCAGTCCGCCAATAATTTAAACAGATCTTAAGTCATGTAATTATTTTAACAATTTTGACACTTTTTTAATAATATTTTTATTATTTCACAATATTGTATGAAGTTTGACATTAACTGACTGCCATTTGATGTATCACATTTTATACGGATTTAACGACTCATTCATGATTGTATGGTCTATGCTAGTAAACTCTACGACCCGCTGAGGATGGCGTTTTGAGACGCCGAAATACGTATAGGGGCAAAATAAAATTATTAATATTATAAGTTAATGTGCATAAGTTGGTGTGAAAATAAACAACTTTAATGGTGAGAGATGTTCGATGTTCGATGTTGACAACCTCTGATCCACGATAGACAACAAATGTTGGTAACCGTGTTCCATGTAGTCAAACGCACAAACGCAACGTCAGGTGGTTAGTGTGTGATATATGGGTACACGGTTGTCAGATCACGTGCAATGTCTGTTAATGTATGTAATAGTAGGTAACAAACAGATGTGGCAGTTCCTCTCCTGCGTGGAAGTAAAGTACAGCGAGATATCCGTGGTGTGTTATTCAGATCCTTGCGCCTAGTCGTATTATTACCACTTTTATGACGAAGTAAGGCCGGATTGAATTCTAACGCCTTTTTATTCGTCCGTTCGTATTGTGACTGTGAAAGTCAAGTATTTCGGTCATGCTGTGTTTGTGTGATCAGTACAGTATGTTTCAATCCAATAAAACTTTATTATCGTACTTTAAAAAAAGCGTGAAGTGTCCTTTGCCATGAAGAGGTGTAGAGAGGGTAAAGGTATAGCTCCACTCATTTTTAATGTCTGCAGTAGCTGGTGGTCGGTGGTCAGCTTAACGCCCCAACCGCTTTACCCCAAGAACTCTGATACCCATTAAATAGGGGACTAGGCGGACCCCAGAGGCGTTCTGGACGTTTTGGAGAAGAGAAAAATCACTTGCCCCTGCTGAGAATTGAACCTCTGATCGTCCAGGCCGTGGCCAAGTCAGTATACAGACTATGCCATTCCATCTGCCTTATCATATGTACATTACATAATGTTTTGATATGACCTTATCATCAGGTGTGAATTAAAACTTGCTCATTATGTAGTGTATGGGCTAAACAACAAAATTTATGTGTCTCTTGAATTCCAAAAGAACTAAATAGAAGGCAAGAAATGCATAGTTTCTGTATCAATTTATTATGGAGGAGAATGGTGCAAACAAGTTAATAGTAAGCTATTTTATCTAAATACCTAAGTCATACCCACATCATAGTGACAAATTGTATTACAAGAATAGCACTCTAGTGTGGGAATTGCATGTTCATTACTTGGATTTTGTAGACCTACAAGAAGTGCTGACATCACTGCTGTTTACTTATGCAGATAAAGTGAGTTATAATACAGCATAGTGGAGCACAGTTCATTTTACACGTCACCATTGACAATATCTGTGGCAATTACAAGAACAAAGCATATCAGGAGTTACCCCTGGTAGATAAAATGACAAAACGTGTACTTTACTTTGCATATGGAAGTAACCTGCTGTGTGAGAGGATCCACATAAACATCCCGTATGCAGTACGGAAAGAAATTGGAAAACTAGAGGCAAGTTTCAAAATACAGAAAGCTTTCTTAAGCTGGCAAAGATATTTTGCATTATCAGGTTATGATTAATTTTAAATGTATGAAACTAGGAAGAAGGCATATCAGCAATGTTTAATCAGAAGTTATATGAGCTTCATATTAAAATTAGCATGGTAGTGTCCCTTAGTATGTACATTTATTGTTCTTTGAAAATCAACATGCATATAATAAATACTTACATGAAGTGCAGCTGACTTTCTGTTATTTTAATGATGTTTTTTAAGTGTATTACATTTTTGAGATGCTTTCAGTAAATTATTATAAATGCTTTTTTAGGGCTACAGACTAGACTTTGGTGGACCATATTCAAACATGTGGGGTGGCTGCCCTGCAACAGTGGTACCACATACAGGAAAACGGGTGTGGGGTGCAATATGGGAAATAGAAAATTCGTACATATCTAATCTTGATCGGTGAGTTCATGAGTATTGTAGAATGTGGAATGTAACCCTTTACAAATTATTTTCTCATAAATATTGGTTTTACAAATCATGCTTCAGTTTGTTAACTGAAAGTAGAATCTTTACATGTCAACTGTCAGTAACATTAAAGGGTTTTTGTTGTGATAACTAAGCACCTGCTGCGTTGTGGCATCTTGTAAAGATACCAATTCAGTTTAAAACTGAATTGTAGGCCTCTGGAATAGAACTTGATTCATTTGTTGATGTAGGTTTCCATTTTAATTACATTATCTAAATTCTGTTCATCAGCCTGCAATTAGCATTTTAAACCAGCCCCAAGCCAGCTTATTACATCAAAGGAATAAGAGCCAGTACTGAAGTAAATGGCATTTTGAATTCAACTGTAATTTCTGATCTGCATGCTCCATGTACATGTTTTGGACTTCAATGTCCTTTATATTTTAAGGCACTAACAATTACATAAGCCAGTTTGGCATCATATTAGATTATTAATTTGCTATATTAAATATAACATTACAGACAAGAAGGTGTACACCATAACATCTATTTCCCTATAGATGTATGTATAGAGACACTGAGTGGCAGTAAGGTTATATGTCGAAGCTATCAACTGTGCACAACACCTGAAGCCCTAGGAAATCGAGAGATACTGCCCAAAGAACGGCAACCATCTGAAGTCTACATGGCGGTTATTATTAAAGGAGCGATAGAATCTGCCTTGCCTTCTGCATATATAGAAGAACTTAAACATATCCCAAATAATGGTAACAAAGGGACTATGGAAACGCCTGTCAGCTTTCCCCGTGTATTTTCTTAATTATATGTGTAAGACTATTGTACCACATCATATTGACCTAGTAATAATATAGCAATATTGTTTGTTAAATATATTTCACTATTTTCACAAGTTTATGTTTCTCATTCATTGCCTTGTGGAAGTGTGATCCAGCAGCAGTTCTTATTAACATACTCTTATGAAGTTATATTCTTCTGCCAACACTATTAATGCACATGAAAGCCTTAACAAACTTTGCTTTCCTTGAAAAACTCCTTGATTTTTACAACAGGAAGCTGTACACACATGCCCAGTATGTAATGACAGCGTCTCCAGCTGGGTGATGTGAAATTTTGGGAAAAGAACCTGTCCTGGTAAAATGTTATGGAATGGTTAATTGTTATAGAGTATAGCGTAATATTTGTCTAACTGGATATTATAAATGTGGATACTTCAACAGAAGGCTTAATTTATGGCATGCAAGACACTTCTCTTTTACATCTGGCAAGCTAATTCAGTAATCATATTTTACCATATGATACCCATAGGGATGAATTTAGGAGTCATTCAAGTCATATAATGTGTACACGTGTGTGTTTGTCCTGTATAATAATGCTGTCAGTTGCTAAGATTATGTAGCATCGATGGTGCATGAATGAAATACGAGTGTGGGGCAGTGATGGAATAATACTAATGAGGAGAACTGAAGTACTCAGAAAAAAACATGTTCCATTGCCACTTTGTCCACCACAAATACCGCATGCATGGGCCTCTGTAGTGAGAGGCTGGTGACTTACCATCTAAGCCACAAGTTATATAATCCACCTCAACACACAAGTCCATCAAGTTCTTTCAACTCACATCCAGTTAATTTAACTTAAACTTAACTGAACATTGCTCTGGTGATTCCACATTATGCTGAGTTACTGAACTGCTAGTTCTAAGTTCAAGTTACTTCAGAGAGATATTTTTTAATGTGGGACTGTGAACTACAGATTAGGCATCATCATCAGTCACAAGGCAGCAATAATGTCTGCTACACAGCATGCAGACCACTGTTCAAGAAAATGCACTGTACAACAAAGGACTGACTGCATGCCAACAGTTTTCCTACACATCAAATACACATATAAAAGCTGTGTGATAAAGGTTAAATTTAATTTCATCTTATATACACAATATTTACACTGCTATATGATCAGACATTTACTTTACATGAAACTTCAACCATCTTGCACATGCTGATGTTTCTCTTTGCTGATTCTTTCTGTTCTGATGTTAATGACAGCTTCATAGCTGGGATGCTTTGTGAAGGCTGTACTAACAATCTTATAACCTGATGTGTATCTCTGCAAGTCAGACTGTGACAGTGCCATTTCCAAAGCATCATCATGAGTTAATTTATCAAGTTCATGGCGCGGTAGGCAGATGCTTTTCTTCTCCGTTCCATTTACCTGCAATAACATATTATATGCAACAAGAAAGACATACAAAATTTTGGACAGGTGCCCATGGAAAACAGTTACTTGGAAGATCAAATTCAAGTGGAATGCTATTACATTGTATAATAAATGAGCTCTTGTCATTTCATCAGACTTGGAAGATTAGACGTTGTCAACACAAACTACTATTATAATGAATAACTACCTACATGAAGCAGAGCCCATCTTGAAGCTCAGCTAGTCACAAAATTGCCTGCATTTTATGGAACCCATAGGTTCATTACTGTGTTCACAAGCGTCCACCACCAGTCCCTATCCTGAGCCACATGAATTCAATCCACACCCTCTCATCCTATTTAAGAGCAATTTTAATATTATTCTACCATCTATGTCTAGGCCAGGGTTCCACCAGATTAGGTGCTGTCCTTGCCTGAAGACAGAAGTAGAGCCGGCCTCCAAAACGCTGTGCTGCATTAAAAAATCAGACGATGGACAAAGTCCAAAAACAGAAGATTATGTCAGTGAGTCATATCCCATTGTCAGATCCCTACAGAGTTGAATTAAACCCCTCCTCTGTTCTCATGAAATGTTATATCACCAGAATACAGCCTGAAGCAATTAAACTTTCAAGTGAAGTGGTGACAAAGTGAAGAATTTAAGGTACTTAAAAAGGCTTCTTGCGAGGTCACAGTTTAATTTAATTCCCATGCCTTGCTAAGACTTATTCTGACCAGAAGATGTAACGTTTCTCAGTTTTATAAAGAAAATATTGGAACAGGATATTTCACAAAATAATCACCAACTTTATAATACGGTACGTCTGTATTATGTTTGCCATTTATTATTATGGCAAACATAATACAGTGCACTGAATTCAGGACAAAGTATTTATGTTAATGTTATATCCAAAATATTTTTAATGATGGTCATGAATAAAATTCATAAATTGGACAGGCAGCATGTGAGTATTACTATACTAAGGCTAATGTAAACAGCTATTCCTTCATCCTTACAGTTAACTACTTCCAAAAATTATATCTAGATAAAATGTCCTCAGTTCAGCCTCTGACAATGTGTCTAAAGCACAAGAGCTTTATTACAGGTTTTGAGACTGGCAGCCCTGAAATTGCGTATCAAGACAAGTAACAACCACATGACAACAGCAAATGTATATTCACAGCCACTGAACATGGGCAACACGCTCAATAATTGTCACTGTACAGGAAGTAACTACTGCAGTATAAAAACATGAACAGTTTTGACAGCTAGTGGAAAGGTGGTGGCTTAGAAACAGCCTGGCCCATAGAAAGTCAAATTAACTTAAGATGATTCATCCTTGTTGTCTTCAATATTGGAATGAAACCAACATCCAGTCCATCAAACAAAACATATATTCTTAATAAGTTTAAAAACAGCTACATGTTTCGGCTGAAGTAAAGAGTCATCAGGCTGTACACAAGAAAGTAAAAAATTAACCTACAACTGCAATTCATTAGCTTTTATTAGCTAATAAACTGCAGTTGTTAACTTCTTACTTTCTTGTGTACAGCCTGATGATGGCTATTTACTATAGTTGAAACATGTAGCTGTTTTTTTTATACACTTAATAAGAATATATGTTGTGTTTGTCAGAGTAGATGTTGGTTTTATTCTTAAAATCAAATTAAATTACAGCTAGGTTTTTTCCACAATATGTTAACTACACAAATATGAAAGTTTGTTAATCAAAACTCAGCAGATAAATTCCTAAATATACTCACCATGCACACAAGTTCAAGACAGTAGTTTAAATCAACTTCAGGCCAGGTCTGCTCTAGAACACCCTGATCCCAATTTATTTCCTTTGATGATGTGTTAATGCGATTTGGAGCTGACACAAACCCAGACCACAATTCTGATGCAAAGTGTGGTGCCATTGGTGCCAGAACGATGATTAGACATGCAAGAGCTCGCTCAAATTGAAGACCACGACCTATCACCTCTGGTGGAACTCTCTGTGAAATTTGTGAACATATAATCACATTTTTAGAACATCAAAAATTGATTAAACAGGTTAGAATGCTGAAATACATCTTATTATAATGGGTTGGGCTATCACTATTACAGAACGTTCATTACTTTGCATGCATTATGGTACTGTATAAAAACTGTAATACGGAGCATACTTGTAACAGCTTTGGCAAATACCCAAATACCTAAATATAGGTTCACAAGCAATTCAATATGACAGATTTCAAGCTACTCACTTATTCGTGTCCTACTTACCCGCAAACTATTTGTGAGTCCTTGCATCTTAGAAATAGCAACACTGAGTTGAAATGCTGTAGTATAGTTGAATGTAACACCTTTCAAATAGTAGTTTCGACTATCAAATAGTTGAACTTCATTCTCCTTGAAATTAGGTGTATCCACAACTGTTTCATAAACCATATTTTCTAGGTTTGAACGAATATTTAGGAAACTCCTCATTGTCAACCACAGACGATGCTGCCATTTCAGTATACCAGGAAATGCTACAAAAAAAGTTACAAAGGACTCTTCTCTTCACTGAAACATTAAAAACCGTAGCAAGACAACTTTTCTGTGGATGTCTGCTAAAGGAAGCAGTGCTCAAAATACAAATTAAGGTAACTGAAGTTCTACTATAATTACAGGCTGCTTACAAAAGTCTACCAACCTTTGTGTGCACATTAATTTAGAGATTTTTAGGGGCGGGAAAAAAAGTCGCATTAACATGTGACCAATTCACATGGCTGTTTAAAAGTAAGATAAAAAGTACCAAAAATAAAGGTTTTCAATTAAAAATTTTGTTATAACTTATGTAATAATGAAATGTTACAAAAACTAGTCAAGAGTGTCTGCCTGTGGCTTGAATGTGCATTTCAGCAGTGTTACCAGCCACTTAAATGACATGCCATGCTCAAAATACGTACATACATTCAAAATATGTACGTACATTCAAGTCACAAGCCAAACACTAAACACTTTTGTAACATGTTCCATTATTAAGTAAAACTTAGTTTAGTTTCAAATCATAGTTGTATGAAATTTTTCATAAAAACTTTTATTTCTGGTATCAAGGTCTTGCTTTCAAACTGTCATGGCTCCTTAAACTTCCCAAATTGGACCCATGTTAACAGGATTATTTTTACTCGAAACTAACGTGACTACTGTACCCATAAAATTTGGCAGACCCCTCCTAAATCAGTCTGTGTAAGTACCTTAAATTAAATGGCACAATTGCATTTAAGAGTATTCATTTCCTACCAAAATCAGAAAATTATCAGTGTTGATAAGAAAAGTATTGTTAATGGTAGAGAGACCCAGTAGTACAGTATTATAATTCAATATTCTTTGCTATTAATGTGCTGGCACAACAGCCATAAGGCCAATTAGAGGGACAACATAGGAACATAAAAGAAAATATAACCAATAACAACCCATAAATTAGACGCTATAAAAAATATATAATAAGCACAAATCACATCAGGCATGAATAATATTACAATCATTAAATTAAAAGATAATGCATGGCCAGTCACAAAACCACTACAAATATATGAATTTACATATACATATACGACAACAACAACGTTATCCAAAAAACAGAAAGTAGCTGTTCTGCACAGGCAGTTGTCCTTATTTCTATTTTAGAGTTTAGGGTGAGTCAGGCCTCACATGTACGTGTGTGGCACAGGACACTTACTACTACTGCTCCAGTGCCGGTGAGATGTTGGTGCTACATCTGCAAGTAAGAGTAGCCTGGTAGTGTCAGTTCCATAATCTTTCAACATTGTTTCTGGATCCACACCATTATGTTTCGATTTGCTCATCTTTTCCCATGCAGAAACTACAGACAGGCCTGTTCCTTTTTCGGTGGGTTTTGGACCTAATGCAATCACAGCTAGTTATAATTTTTCATTACTTAAAATTAAAAATTAGTTTAGGTACCACTGGAAAATGACAATATAGTTTGACAATTTCACTACAACTAACAGAACACTTTAAGTAGCAAGTTACAAGTTTGTAGCTCAGTGTGAATCTGAAATATAACAAAGAGTAAGTATGGGCGAAGTTCAACAAATAAAAAAATGAGCACTGTGCTTGAGGCCTTCTCTCTTCTGGGTTGCTTGTTTGCTAGTTTTCTCAAAACACATACAACCAAGGAACTGTGGTTCAATTTCTAGCAGTGACAACAGTGCTCTTCCTCCTGGGGTAGAACAGCCAGGGCATGAAGATGACCACTCACCTCTGTCTAGTGCGTAAGTCAAGAATAATTCAACCATACCTCCACTCCTTCATATGCCTTCATAGCGTGCAAACAAACAACTTCACCTTACCTTACACCATACAATGAAGTTCTTAATAATAATTGCTTATAACATCCTTAACTCAAAACAAGTCAAAAATAATTACAGGACTTATTTATCCAGTTTGAAGTCTGTAATGTGTAAGATACATAAATGATATCTACATAAAAGTAAGATGTTACATAAATCCTTTAAAAATGTGCAGTATGATAACATTAACTAAGCTTCTGTACTGTACGGTTCACGTCAATGACTAGTCACCTAAGATCTAACCGAAGCAATAACTGTTCATTCACAGTTTTACTGAAAGTTTGGGAATGAACCACTAATTAAATGTTCAATATTTGCTAGCTAGGAACTCTCTACTGAACAAGTGTGCCTTAAAAATAAAGTGGAACATCATACTATATATATATACAAACACACATATACACATACATACATATGTATATAAAAGGGTCTGTAACATCAAATTTCAATAAAGTCTGACAGCAGTGCTCAAGTTGAAATGTGTTGTTAGACACAATATCCCCTGTATGCTGCTCTGCTTGATGGCAATGGTTTGGAAATAGATGTCTGCATTCTTCAACTGCTGCCCATGTGTTCTGTTTGACACACACACACAGAATGCATTTTGTTATATACACAGTTGAACTCAGTTACAACCTCGGTTTGTACGACATCTTGGCTATAGTGTTACACATTCTGTGGTACCAACTAATTCCCCATAAGGCACAGTTTTTTCTGCCTTGATTAGTACAACGTACACAAGAGTGTCTACCTCAGATATAACAACACTGCCAGTCATCCGTTCCAATATGATTTTCCACGAAGTAGGCTATTTTGAGAATTCAAATATCTCATCCTTGGGAGGGCAAGCCCTCTACTCTTTCAGGTAGTTATATAAATTCCACACCTGGAAATTGACAATGGTAACAGTAATTCCTCTGTGCGTAAAGTTGCCCTTCATGTTTCTACTCCTGCAGTTAACAGGAGACTGGTAATGTGATAAAATGGCTACAGTCATGAATAAAAGGAAGGTTTTGAGCGTTGTATGAAAAGTTAAAAGAGATACGACAAATAGGAAATAAAGAAGATGATGTGTGTTGGGAATTTGGTCTCATAAACCCTATGACTGAAATGATCTGGAAAAACAGAACCAAAATTTTTAGTGCATTTGAACAGAATGGATTGAGAATAAAGCAATTTCGAAAGCCTGAACGAAGTGACGTCAATGAGGTGCTGCTTAAGTGGTTTAAGCACGGGAGAAGTGACAATGTACCAGCGAGCAGTCCTCTTCTCATGATAACTTTTGTTCTTCCTAAATTTTAATTTTAAGTTAATGTATTTTTTAGCATAAACCTGTATGGAAATCTACAATTAATCAACAGTAGTTTTTATTATCTCTAACTTTTAATTTAAATTTAAATTTGAAATAGATCATAGCATTAACATTAAGTAATATGCTGCAGGCCTGTATTTTGTCTTGAAATATTTTTCCTTCACTCTTACCACACACCTCGCTTACAGCGACAGTCGTTTCATGTCCCGACAATAGCTCCATATAAACAATGTAACCTCCATTTAATGAAAACCTCGATTTAGTGAAATATATTCTAATCACCCAGAAATTCATTAAATAGGGGTTTTACTGTGTGTGTGTGTGTGTATACAAAGGGGATATTGTGTCTAATGACATATTTCAACTTGAGCACTGCTGGACAGATTTTATTGAAATTTGATATTACAGATCCTTACAAAATGTTGTAATACCAAGTACATTTTTAAGATCAACATCATAGAAACAAGCTTTCATAGTGGAGTAAATTTGTATTAGCCTAAACCAGTGAATCAAAAAAAGGGTTCTGCAAGAAAATTCAATTACAATATACAAAATAATTTAAATACTACTACTACTACAAAATTCACTTAAAAGGACATTCTTAATGTGTGCAATCACATAATAAGTTGATCTCATATCCTTGTTTAACACTTATTTATTACTTTTATTACCTATCTGTTGTCTAGTTTTTAGCTTCATATAGAAGAATTCTATTACAGTTTCCTCAAAAATTCTTCGAGTCAATAGGATTCTGAGACCAAATTAAACTGGTAAGCTATGGCCTAAACTGTTACTATCTCCATCAAAGGTACTCTAAATAGCTAGGATCATTCAGTTTTCCAAACTATAAACAACATACAATGCCTGATGGAAAGGTATCAGGATACATCACACTGTGATTGAACTTTTCTGTGCATGTCTGGACATGTTCCTGTATTTTATGTTGCATTCACCGTGCATTTTTGCTTAATTGAACAATTTATACCAACAAATGCACACAGACATATAATGTCAATCGTTTCTTTTATTAATAGCTTTCCCCAGTACGTATTTCGGCGTGTTTACATCGCCATCTTCAGGGGGTCGTTGATCAGTTTATCAGTTACATTATACTATGTAACCCAATAATTTTATATTGTTTTATTAATTTTATTAATATTTACCATTGTACAATTTTATATATAGTGACACTGATTAACATTGTAACATTATTATACATAACTATGGCTGTTATGATGTATTTTATAAATATTGGTCTATGTTAAAAACTTCAACGACCCCCTGAAGATGGCGATGTAAACACGCCGAAATACGTATTGGGGAAAGCTATTAATAAAAGAAACTATTGACATTATATGTCTGTGTGCAATTGTTGGTATAAATTGTTCAATGTTCCTGTATGTCCACAATCAGCAACACCTCACTGCAGCCATGTGGTCTGAGGCAATCATCACAAGTAAGCAGCAATGTCTGTGTTGTGCATCATATTGTGATGTCAGACAGCACAGAGTGTGTGTGTATAAAATTTTGTGCAAAACTTAAGAAAATGCAAGCCAAAACTTATGAACTACCTTTCAAGAAATTGCTACTGCCTTCGTCAAAGCTATTCAGAACAGCTAGAAGCAAAGAGAAAACAACATGTACAGAAACCATGTATTCTAGCTTGAATTACAAGTTTCTAATCTTGGTATAAATTACACTGAACATTTTATTATGAGCCAATAGGAATGTAATGCAAGGATTAGCAGGGAATGAAAGTATTTATAACTTACCTGAGAAATCTACATTTTCTTTAGGCAGATATCGGCCAGTACCTTTAACCCTGAAGCTCTGCCCCATTACCATACCTTGGACCAGGAGCCGCTGAAATGGTTCTCGGTATGGAACAAGCCCAATATGGTGCAGAAAGTGATTCATAAATCGTGCATAATACAAGTGCAGTACCGCTGTAAGAAATTTTTAGTATGTAAAACATTAACTCATAAGCATATACAGTAAAACCCTGCTTTAATGTTCCCGCATTTAGTGATGATTTTTTCATGTCCTGACAATAGCTCCATATAAACAATGTATTATTTTCCCACATTTAGTGAATCCCGATTTAGAGAAAAACCCACATTTAGTAAATTTTTTCACGAGCGCAAAAAAAAAAAAAAAAAAAAAAAAAAAAAAAAAAAAAAAAACAAACAAACAAACAAACTCTAAAGATACATATTGTACGCAAAAATTATGATACATGCTCGAAACATTGAGGCAATGGCCTGTCACGATGGAAACACCGGTTCCTGTTAGATCACCGAACATCGTTGGGCCGGGATATCATCTGGATGGGTGATCGTCCAGGAGTGCTCGGTACTGTTGCCTATGTCTAAGTGAGACAAAGTAGTGTGAAATATGTGGAAGCGCAATGGTAGGGGAAACTGTGACGTAATCACTTAGCCAGTCCATTACTCCGATTCTGATGACGTAATGCCTGTCCCCTCTCCGTCTACCTTATCTGGAAGTTACTCTGCTGCTGCATGCCCGTTTTGTGATCACTGCGTAAACCTGGAGCATTTGTGAAAAATGTTTTCATAAGGCTGCATTCAATTGCAACAATGCTATGGAAATTGATGTAGATATGGATGTGATTGACCATGAAAATTGGTTGAAAATTGCACCTGACATGGACACAAATTTTTGAAGAGTTTGTCCAGTGTGATGATCTTGAGAGTACGTCTGGTCCTCCACAAGACGTGGAAGAAATCTGTGATGCCAAAGAGGTAGAGGAAGAAGAAGAGGCAGTACAAGAAGAAGAATCAGTTCCCACACTTGGTGAAGCGGTTCTGGCACTTGAAGTGGTACAAAGATATTTAACTTCTTTTGATGTTGACAGCACTACTATATCAAAAGTAAATTCTTTGGAGCGAGAAGTTCTGAATGTTCAGAGCACCTGCCAGAAGAAGCAAACAAGTTTGCTTGACTATTTTAATAAATAATTTTCTTATAGCTATGTATTTTTAATAATTTTGATATTTTTTGATGTGAAAATTCCAAATATATTTTAATATTTTATATTTAAAGTTGTATGATGAAGCTTATTAAAGAAGGGATGAAAAATTGTTTAAACATTTATGTCAATTTTGAAAATACTTTTAAAATTTTGAAATTATTTTTTGTAATCATGATTCATTACAGAAAATTTCATTTTCAATAGCAATAAGGCTTGCTTGTCACTGGAATTTGTTTCTAAATGTTTATTTTAAAAATATTAATATAAGTACTGTGCATACAAAGTTGAAAAATGGATTTTTATTATAGAGACCATAATGGAAGTAATAAACAAGCAAAAAAGATAAATTTAACTCATTTTAATTGAAAACCTCCATTTAATGAAAACCTCAATTTAGTGAAATATATTCGAATCCCCCAGCAATTCATTAAATAGGTGTTTTACTGTATATTTTCTTTGCTGGGGTATCAATTTATAAGCTCTCTAGTGAAATGCTTATGTTATATGGCTGGTAATTTCATGCCTTAAGTCTGTGGATTCAAATTCTAACAAGCAATATGAACTGTTTTAAAAATAAATATAACCTAGACATGTGTTCTTTAATTAACTGTGTAACACTACATATAAAAATTTCCACTTTCATTCTGATATAATAGAACCGATTCTGGCACACATTTAGCACCTAAATCATTAACCCTTTCATGCTGGAATTAAATGCTCAGAGTAATCTGAAAGTGACAAGAATGGTCACCATTACTTTGTTTTATTGATGGCAACTTTGCTTTTTAAATTTACAATGCATGATCGACCTTCAGTATGAAGGGTTAATAACAAGAAACAGACTAAGCTACGATACTGGTTTGTTTCAGAATAGCACAAAAATCATGATTTTTGTTAAGTACCATGGGTAAAACAAACCGACAACACAGGAATTTCATGGGTGATCATCAGGTAAAGACTGTGGTAGTCACCAATGGTTAAATGTTTGCCTTCTGCAACACAGCAGTTAATAGGCTTTCTATACACATCTTCATATACTTGTCTAATGTCTGAATCTAGACCATATAGCCTGTGGATTAAGTATGAAGCACAGAGAAATGTGTTTTTTAATATGTCACCAATTCTTACCATGTTCCTTGCCTCCAATATATAGATCCACAGGCATAAACTGATCTGCTATCTCTTTACTGCAGGGCATCTCCATATTGTGTGGGTCAAGGTATCGCAGGAAATACCATGAAGAATCAACAAATGTATCCATCGTGTCTGTCTCACGTGTTGCATCTCCACCACATCTGAATGACAAGCCACAAAATTGTAACATGTAGACACACAGGCTTTAATATATACAAACATGATACCAAATCAGAGCAAGGTGTCTTATTCAATTACTACTGCAGTTTCATTTCCCATTGTTTGTTATGCAAGAAAAGATTCAGCTTCCCATACTTAGAGTATAACCTCAGTATTTATCACAAATGAATACAAACAATTTATGAACTTGTAATCATTTCTGATTCCTCTGTGAAGGTGTAAGAGGTATCACAGAAATCAGTTTAATGTTAAAGTGTTTACATACTAAATACTTCAAACCAGCACTTTAATCCCTGGATTTGAAAAAATGACCTAAATTTTAGGTTTAGCTGAAGTCATTTGATCCTATTGTTTTCCAGACATCCCTATACTAACTTATGACTTAAGGAAGAGAAACCAGCACTGCTCCTTTGTACACTTAATTAATACACACCGTTCAGTATCTATGGTATACACATGCTTCAAAATAATGAGGCCAATACACCAAGTTTGCAATTAAAAATCCGTAATTTTACTCCCACCTATCCTGATCAAAAGTAAACATACAAAGATAAGATTGTATTAAAATCCTGAAATGATAATTTAACTAGCAAATGATATCCAAAACAGTTTTAACATGTTAGTGAATCCAACCTTTTTTTGGCAAAGGGCCACAACCAATACTGTGGGTTGTTACACGAGCTGCACATGTAGAAATCACAATAAGTGGTATACCTACCCACCTAAACTGTTATGTAATTTTTATAGTGTATGCATGTAAGCATGTGTATATATGGTGTGTGTGGATATATATATATATATATATATATATATATATATATATATATATATATAATAAACAAATGTTGCCATGGGTCATGTAACACAATCTGGTAATCCATGGGTTGGGTACCCCAGGGTAGAGTCAAATTTTGAATGTCGTTAGGTGATGATACCTATCCTATTCCAGGGAAACAAAAATATTTACACCTTATCAAGCTTTCTCATTTCATGCTATACTGGCAAGTTTCAATAACTTACTTAGGACACTTTGTAATTAGCCAGTCTGTAGCCTCCAGAAGAGCAGACTTGCCCCTATTTGATAATCTGTCAATTTTGGGTAAGATTACAGGCAGCTCACTATATGGAACAGGTTGAGGTCCATTACAGTGTTTACAGTACACTACTGGGATAGGTGTACCCCAGTAACGCTGACGAGAAATCAACCAGTCTCGAAGTTTAGAACTGCAGGGATATCCACCAATCCCACGCTCCTGTGCCACATGATTGATATGTTCTCTTGCAAGATTCATATCTCCAACTGAGTTAAAATGTTTATCATTTTCCTTTGGAGATGATATTGGAATGTTTGCAGCTGCTGCAAACAATGTGTCCTTTTCTGAGATTCCTGGTATTCCCAGATGGCAATCTGTTCCTTCATCATATTCTACTTGATCAGTTACATATATTGGAAGGCTTTCTCCTGTAAATGGATTTTTAGCCTGAACAGAAAGTCTTTTAAACACACTGTTACTGTTAATAGTATTGTCACAACCAAATTCCATCTGATCCAGAATACTCCCAGGAGCAACTGCAATGAAAGTTGCATTACATACGTATTCTGGATTGCAAGTAAATATAGTAAGAGTTTGTTTCATATCGTGAGATGAATTGTTCTCCAACTCAAATTCAAATGTTGTTCCATTACAGTTCCCAATCCAGTGTCTTTGTAGATTTATTATATCTCTCCAGTTCTCAAGCATTGGGTCATCAAGTCCATCCAAAAGAGACCTGAAATGCGAGAATAAATACATAGGGAAAAGGTCAGATTCTTCAAGCTTTCATCAATTAATTACATTACCAATAAAAAGTATGACAAGCCATCTCAGTAAATTACTCCAGATAAATACTTGGAAAAACGTGTTGTTCTAATGAACCACTGATTTAGAAGTTTCTTCTCCACTTTGGCACCTGAACGCCATGAACAACCATTAGCATCAACTTGCTCATCTGCTAGTACTGTCTGGTCTACCGGATCCCAGTTGACAAGGGCCTAAAATATAAAAATACGTCATAAGAATAAACTTCTTTCAAATCATCAGAATTTATAACTGCCAGAAGAACCTGAAATTTCAAAGCCACTAATAAAGACAGCCTGCCACTTGACCCAATTTTGAGCCAGTTCCATCCACTTCCCATTGCATAACCTGCCTATATAAGATCCATTTTAATGCTATTCCCTGTTCTTCATGGTTATTCAAGTAGTCACTTTCCTAAAGGTTTTCTTACCACAGTCCCTGCTGCTTTTATTGTCTTCCCTTTCCAAGCTGTTTCCAGCTCATCATAACCTTACTGGCTTCACTATCCTCACAATACAAGATAACCTGTATAAATCACAAAATTGCTCAGTGTGTTGCATCTTAAATTGTCCAGCTACTTCATCTCTTTTAGGTCCATATTTTTTCAACACTTTGTTTGTGATTTAGGCCGGTCACTTAAAATATGGAGCAACAGGTCACAACCACACTTCCCAATTTTTGCTCTAGTCCCCAAATTACACTTTCCTTTTGCTGATAGCTATTTTTTAAAATCCTCTTTTGCCATAACACAGTTTGGGATCCATCCAACTCCTACAGTAAATAATTTGACTTAAACAGACTACAGATATTTTCCCTGGATTGTTACTGTCAAAACATTTTGTTACAAACCATGCTTCTCTATTACACAGCATTATAGAGCTATCCAACTCCCTAGGAACCTCGGTCTCACTTTTCCTGAATTGTTCTTGCAAAAGAAAGAAGAAATAAATAAGAAGAAGACTGACCTTCAATCCTTTTCTCAGTTGCATCATTCAGGACACACTTAGTTTCACACTAGTCTAGGCCCTAACTGCTTTGAAAACTTTCTTGTATTAAATTTTCCTGGGCTACGAGACATGTGTAAATGGTGGTATAGTTCGGGGCAGGGCTCTGAATGGCAAAACTCCAGCAACAATTAGAATGGCAGGAAATGATGGAAAATTCACACAAATATCTATGATCTTACAGGAACTCAAACCCTGTGGCCTCTGAGTACAAACCATGCTTGGATCAATCACCCACAGTTTTAACAATACCATGTGACACTTACTTGTTTTCTGTAAACTAGGCCTTCTTCATACATTCTTAGAAATAAGTACTGTGTCCAGCAATAGTACGTTGTGTCACATGTTGCAAGCTCACGATCCCATTCAAAGCTGCAACCTAATTTCTGAAGTTGTTCCTTCATGTGCTTTATGTTCTGCTTGGTCCAAGAAGAAGGTTCTATTCCTCTTTCAATGGCAGCATTTTCTGCAGGAAGACCAAATGCATCCCAACCCATAGGATGAATCACCTTTGTAAAAGAATTTCAACAACTGCTTACATTACAGAAGAACCAAAGAACCTAAACCTATTACTTACTACATATGTAACAGCATACTTGACCATTACATTTTTCCCATTCATCCTGTAGAAACGGGCCATTGTATCACTAATAGTATATACTCGAACATGACCCATATGCAACTGTCCTGATGGATAGGGAAACATGGACAGCACATAAAATTTGGATTTCTGGTGATCATCAATATGAACAGGTGCCTGAAGCTTGTTTCTCCACCTGCGTTCAATGTCATGCTTCATGGATGTTGAAAGGTCTTCATTCTGCAAGTACAGAAATATCATTATACACTAAACCTGCCTAAGTCTCATAGCCCATTTGAAGCCGACTTTAAATACTGTACATTTATTTGTGAAACTCAGTAAGGTACTGATTAAACAGCTTTCTATAATTACATATAGGCTTACAACAAATATGTTACATGTGGTTGTCCTGCACCCAAGAGATATATCATGAAAATATGTGACCCAGCAACACTACTATGACACAAGTTTCAAAGTTTGGAGAGATCCAAAACTGCAATGCCTGCTGAAATGATTGGCTGCAGTCTCACATATGCTTTCCCTCACCATGAGGATAACACCATGGGCTTTCCAACATGTAGAATATTTTATCTTTATTAAGTTGTCTGTTATGGAAGAAGAAGGTGAGGTGCAGAATATGTTTAGGTCTCCAATCATGCCACATTCCAGGATGATTTTATAATCCTCGGTGCTCCTCTCTTGTAAAGTTTGGTTGGATTTGGTTATGTCAGCTTAAGGGAACCCAAATCATAGCCTCCACTTTTACCACAGAACTGGAAAACAGTAGCTTCTCTATGGGAAGGAAACAAATAGTTCCTTCTATGCACACTGTCCAATCAGTGCCTTGCCTAAAAACTTTGCAAAATGACTTCTTCAGATTGTTTTTGGTTTAAGTGACTTAGTTATGCGATCTGTGTTCCCTAAAACCTTTGAATGATGCTCAATTGAAATTTAAAGGCATGTAATCCATGTATATTACAATTCAATATGTACTTATAACCTCAGCATTAACTTACCCATACTCCAGCACTAGAACATGTGAAACGGTGCAGCCTGTTCTTTAAGAATTTGTGAACCAAAATACATGGGTAAGACACTTTCATTTTAAAAGAATTTTTCCAATTATAGTCTACATCTGAAAAGTATCAGCAACTCTGCCGCTGGTCCACAAATTCATATTTCAAGCATGACTTGAATGTCCTACGACCTGCAATAAATGGTAATGCAAAATGAGGCAAGATCTGGTCACCTATTTATAATTGGATAGTAGAATAGAATGGTTATTTACAAAGTTGCACTGCAGCATCAACAAAAATACTGCACGCCACTAGACTTAATATTGAGCCACCTGAATCCAACCGACATTGCCAAAGTGGCTTAATGCCATTTCCCGGTTTCAACTTTCTGCTCAGGAACGACTATACAAAGTAAATGCACGAAGCTGAGGGTCACTTAACTGGTCAGTAAATTTACATTTATAAATCCCATCAGTGAATGTTACGTTGTCAGTGCCATACAGTCCACACCACTTGTCCCGGTCCATTCAAATATTATTATCCTCCCATACACTCCTTGCCTCCCACGTGCTTTTCTAGCTATCTCCCCTGCTGCTCTTCTTTCCCGCAAGGATCTGTTGATCTCACAGATTATCTAGTTGATCTGATCCACATACGCATCTGCGTGGTAATGTTTGTCGACTGCATCGCCATCTATGAAAATCACATGCGCCACTGTAGGCTCTGGGTAAAAGCATGCGACCTGGTATTAACTTCTGGAACTATGCAGCCTTATATCGGTAACACAGCCTCCTACCATACCATAACCCCTCCTGTGCCCACACCAGCAAAGAAAAAAAAAAAAAAAAACTCACAGAAAACTTCCAAATTGTAGTCTACCGGGACAGAGATTTTGCGTCGGAAAATACTGCCTCCAACTACAGATGGCCTGTGAAGATAGACCCAGAATGCTCCTCCAAAGCATTCAGAACCAGTACCACGCTATACTGTGCCCTAACCCAGGCCGCATTATGAATCCTCACCACTGTGAGCACCTCAGATTCTGTAACAAAAAGCATTAAGAACTTACGTATGGATGAAAATGTCACATTGGGAAAAGAGAAATATAGGAAGTGCAGTATGTTTTTCACAGACACAGTATTTAATACCACGCCCTTTTCCACCAGTTGCATTTATACACTTTCATATTTTGCCTCTCAAACGAACTGAGGAAATGCCATCTGAAATATTTACTTGTCACAGATATTATCAGCATAATTACATATTTTAGGGTCAGGATCACATATGATGAATTTCAAATTTCTACTTAAAAAGATATCACCAAAATTCTACTACACAGATCATTCACTGTTCAAAAATATCAATGCTAGTTCGTTGCACTGTGATTTGTTTTTCCCTCCTTAATTGCAAATACTGTACATTTAAAACCGTTGTAGCTAATATTTTACAAATGCAACTCTTGGACTTTCACATTAAAATATTCCTCATAACACATAAATGATCTACTCCCAACTGTCAATTCACAGTCAAAACTTACACTAATCATCTATGATCACTATAATTGCATTTACTGTCTTTGCCAAGTTGAATAAATGGTCTAAAGCAAGTAAACATACATTAAATTTTAACAAAAGGACCTTAATAAAATTTGCTACTAACCATATGTAATAATTTGGTAATAAAACCAATCAATAGTCTTCTCGGGCAATCAGCCGCGTTAACTGGCTTAAATATGTTTCGGGGACTGGCTCCATCCCTATCCTCAGGCAGCCTCCAGAGCCAGTCCCCGAAACGTTTTATTAAACCAGTTAACGCGGCTGATCGCCCGAGAAGACTATATTGAATCATGTCGCTGCGAAAGTTTTAAAACTTATATAAAACCAATCAAATTAGTGGCTACAACAAAATTCTTTGGCCTACAAAAATGATACAAATTTAAAATACAATCCCCTTCCAACATTCCTCCTATTCCAGCAACTCTACCTGCCAATCCTCATGGTCTGTGATCTACACCATTTTTCATGCTAATGTTGCAGAATTATAACCAGACTCCTGAATGGGTACAAAAAACAGAAGTCTCCGTACTGACTAGGCTACAGGCTGGACAATCCATGGTTGGAATCCCAGTGTGGGCAGTAGCTTTTTCTTCTGCAAAACATCCATACTGGCTCTGATGCCCACCCAGCATCATATTCCCTGGATATCAGGGTGCTTTCCAAAGAGTAAATAAGCCTGGGCATGAGGTTGACCACTCACCTCCATCTAGTGCCAAGGTTAAGAATGAGTGGAGATATACTTACACCTGCCCTATATGCCTTCATGGTGTGGACAGGGACAACTTAACCTTTTCACCTTCTTTTGATGGCATTCTCAGTCTCTTTCATTAGTGATTTTTTGGTGAGTAAATGCATTTTTACTACTTACAATGGAGTGGAAATAAACTATTTTAAAAAATTTAGTTTGCATGACATAACTGTTGTCTGTGAAAAAAAAGCATGCTGAATCAATCTAGTGCATTTTCCAGTTGCTGTTAATGCTTATTTGTAGGTCAAGACATTTATTAGTTTCTCCTACTTCTTTAGATGCAATAGTGTATCATACTCTGTTTTCTTGCTAGTAACAAATTTCATACAAGTACCTCAACTTTCCGATCCAAGGACTTCCAGATCTGCAGATGTGTACAGAAGCCTTCCCCCAGAGGTTTACTATGGAAGATTTGAAACAGCCCTGCACAATCTGGGCTACTGACAAAATCAGTAAATACGCTATACACAAATAAATGAACAAATATTTAACTGTGACATCAGAAGTTCTCATAGCAGTGTTACTCTGGTAACTATTATCACTGTTCTGGAGAAACCCGTTTCCACTCTCTTCAGGGTACAATACAAAGTTATCCACTCTCATACCACATCCACACACCCTTACAGACATGATTACACCATACACTAAATATTATAAATAACTGTAGATTGAGAAGTATTCCTTTATCAATAAAATTATGTATTTCTTCCAATTACAGTTACAAGTGGGTATCATGACTACATACAAGAAGGTACATAATGTTCTGTTACACATTTGCCCTTGATGTTCTCATTTCATACAATTTTTAATGTAATTTTCTAAGTTTCATTTCACACAAATGATTTTGGATTCTGAGATACTGCTGAAGCAAATGAATATGAGTGGTTTACATGACTCTCTTGACATAACCTTCCCACACAGATATTCAGTTCCCTTATTATCTCTCAAACCTGCCATGTTTTATAGGTATGTCACAATCAAAGATATTAGGTACTTTACAGTGAATGTACCTGTACATGTATTTGGGATAGGGAGTTGTTTGTCACAGTCCACAATACCTCACACACATGATACAAATCGAAGTATAATACAATTATCATTCTTTGAATTTTAAAACCTCAAGACATCAGATGCTACAAAAATGTTCATTTAGTATAATAAATAATAGTGTGGTCCCACTGTATCCAGTTTATAGGGTCCAAGATGTCATTGTATATGACTTAAAGTATGCACAGCACCAAACCAACACTCCAAATTTGGGCCAGACTGTGTCGAGTACCATGCTGTAGGCCAACAATATTCAAATGCTCATATTTACATAGAAATTCATTATACATTATCATGTAATATTTAAACTAATAGCACAGGTTCTATTTATCAAAGAAATGCTGTCAAGAATTTTAATAACCATGCATCTTTCATTAGTACAAGTGACTAGTTTCCTTATTCAGAAAAAGTAAAGAAAATTAAGTATTTATATTGTTGTTAGCCATGCCATATACTCGAAGATTGGAGAAGATTTCATGCAGTTATCTGACACAGCAAACTTTCAAAGTAATTTAAATCTTGGAGTAGCTGGTTATAACATACCAAGAAATACATTTCTTACTCCAAAAAATGTTACAAATCACATAAAAAGCTAACACTCACATAATTCTGAAAAATAAGATATGTTTAGGGTCTTTGTCATCCACCCAAAAAGAATGTTAATTTATACTTGTGACAGCGACTCCTTCCCACAGCAAAATTTCATAAACTTACGCACAGTTCTTTTGTAAAGAGTAACACATCATTGTAACTATACTATTCTGTGCATCAGAAATGCCCTACTTAATACAGCAAATTATAAAAAGCCGTCTCTTTGGGCAACATTCAAGACAGCATGTTTTGAAAATATAAATGATATTATTAATTAGCCACCCAAGTTTTTCACCAAAAGTATCAACAGCCACCCACCAATATAATCTCACTGATTTACTCCTCTCTTACAGAGAAGACAGGATAAATGGGCCATAAACTTCAAGACAAATGAACTTTGAGCCTGTGACTAACTGCAAAGTACCGGCAAATTAAAAAAATCTTACATTCAAAGATCTCAAACTGTATGGTAAACAAATCCAGTTACATAAATAGAGTACCTTCATGTGAGAATCCTGTAATTGATTTACTATGGTTTATCCAAAACAATGACAATTTTGGCTTACACTACCATCAACATAACCCTCTGAAACTGGAAAGACAAGATGCAAAAGGAACATGTTTTATAAGTCTTTACATGTTAATACCATTAACATTTTCACACAACTGTTTTGCTTTTCTTCTGATTTTCCAAACTTTCACTACGCAGCAAAGAAATCATTGACTAAGATATGACTGTGCTGGTCAACCAGAATATATATTTTTGCAGTATTGAATACATACAGCTGCTGAAGTTAGAAAAGGGTCAATCTTAAACATCAAGTCTCCTGGAAATAAAATATCAACTGGTATAGAATTGCAGCTGAACTAAAAATTAGGGTATAAATTTTCCATTTCTTTAAGACATGTAATGACAGCTTTAAAATAAATAATGATGCATACAAACACTATCTACACTACACAATGTTACAGACCACAAAAAATGCAATTTGCATGTAATAAAATTGTACAGAACATCCATTACATGTTACACAGCAAAGAGTTCCCAAATTCAAGCTTTCTACGGTAGCCATTCTCATAAACAGCCCATATCATTTATGTCTTACATGATGCAGTAAGCATCTGTGTGCCTGCTATCATGAGAATTGTTCCAATTACTAGTGTTTATGTTGTACTTGAAAACAATGAGTTTTACAGTGGTGGTGGTGGTCGTCATCATCGTAGTAGTAGTAGTAAGAGGAGGAGGAGGGGGAGGAGCATCTACAGCAGATAAAACTGCCATGATAAACACAAAAAACTGAACAGGTCCCAATACTTCCCTTCTACCTCCATCATCTCCATAGTTATCACATAGTTGGTTATGGCACTGCTGTGTACTTAGCCATGCAAAAATGCCAAAAAAGTCCTCCTCCCACTCCTCCATGCTGATGTGGCGGTGCTGTTCTCAAAGACTGTAATGCATCATTCACAGCCCCCAATGAACCACTGCCACCTGAACAGAAACTCGCAGCAAGATGTATTGCACACATACATGTCTAAATGACGTTACCAGTACTGTACATCATCTTACGAACAGATTAATAGGAGTGGGTGGTCTGATAATGCCAATTGTCTGGTACTTCTGAATTGTGTGTGTGTGTGGATACAGCCTAAAAAGTCACCAAAACAGTAATGCTGTATAAATAACACTCACATATACTACCCCCATGCCAGCGTCAGCAAAGACTGGGAGCGTGTATGTGTCCACCACCTAGTGGCTGATGTAAGAGCCGATTTAACAGACAATACCACTAATTTCACATATTCCCTTTGCGGACCAAAATTCTGGAACCAACTGATTTCATCCTGTTATTTTCAAAATCCATACATAAGAGGGTCTACAGTATGGAGACTCACAGACAACTATGAGGCTGAAGTGGTGCCTGTGACCCTCCGTTTGCCAATAGGAAGGTCCCGGCTTCAGTATTTATACAAGCAGACTGTTCCTAGCTTTCAGTGACCTACCTCGTGTAAATATTGTTTGTGTTATGTTTTTAAGATGATTAGTAGCTTCTTTCTTCCTTAACTCTGCTTCTCACTTCAAGTTCACCATATGCATATTGTGGCAAATGTATCTGGCTTAGACTCCAGGAGTAGTAAAAGCAACTTTGTAACTTTCTTCCTATAAATCATCACAACTCTAAAAATGGTTAAATGTGAGTCAAACTTCATGCCTAATTCTGAATTTTACACTTTACTGTAACCAATGCACTTGGAAAAACCCCCACCATCATGTTGCATTGCAGAACAAGACTCCTCCAGGTTGGATTCCTGACAACCTCAATTTTGGAAACACCTATAAGAATCAAGATTTATAATGGGTATACATGAAAAAGATTGTTTAATAGAATATACCACATTTCAGGTGGCTGGACAATGCAGCTTTCTCCAAGTTGTAAAACAAGAGTTACGTTTTTTTAAGGGTCAACAGCATACCAAATAAAAATAAACATTCATCTCACAATGAAAGGAAACGAGTTACCATTTTTTATTTATCAGATGGCAGCACCACCTTCCTCCTTGAGGAAAACAAACATTTTAATAATATACATAATTCTCTAATGCTATGCATGTCTTAGCACAGTATATATGAACAGACATGTGAGTAAAATGCATCTGGACATAACATTCAGATGCACAGCACTGTAAACTTGTATGTACTGAATATACCGACTGTTACAACCTTGACAATCTTTGGGTATTTAGCAATGTCATAAGGTTAATGAACGCAAATGAAAATAATGTGTAATTCAACATGGCAGTCACGATACCCACCTCTCTCAAGTTAAAAATTTAATACAAAGCTATCTCACATATTTTAAGACAGTCATTTCACATGAACAAATTAATAAAAGAATCTGACACAATGGTGTATACACAAGTACTAGAAGCTCAGTTAGGGAGATACATCCCACTGAAGAGGTAGATGATACTCTTTAATGCGCATCTTATATTCACAAAAGTCTTCTCAACTATCTCATACCTCTCAGATGCATTTACTGGGAATCGCCAATTTAGTCCAATATCAAGCCAAGCTGCCTTTCACCAACTCTAAGCACAATTTCACCTGCAGTTTAAATACCTTCTACTGTGATGTAAAGCTTACAAACAAGGTAGACAGAAAAAATAATTAGATGGTAAGTACACTGTCACTTACATGACTAGTTTGATTTTTCCACCAGACTGGAGAGTTACAGAAAGCACAGTTCCTGAGCATTGAGTACTATCACTGAAATCTTTGCTAATGTTGCATACTTCTTCACAGTCTGCATAAAATACTGAGGATACAATAACAGATGAATGTCTTAAATTTAAATACTGATGTTTTGTTATGAGCTCCACATGCCATAATACCACCATTCAGACAAGCACTGGAGTTTCCTGGTAATGATGATAATGATGATGAATGTGCTCATGTACATGATGATGTTCATGTCTCTCCACTGATGAAGAAGCACTTGGACTGTCTGGAGTTTCATCTCTTTTGGGAGACCCCGGTGTTTGACTATGTGGCTGCTTCATATTTCTGGGTGGACTCATGTTTGGTGTTTTTGTTTCATTTTCAGCAGCATTCTTGGCATTAAGCTTTTCGGTAGTGTTTAGGCTAGAAGAGAATTCTTGTTCTAGCCAGCGCACCACCTGTTCCATTGCTCGTGCCTGATCTTGCTCACGATTTCTATGCTTCAGGTGATGTGGGGAGGAGGAATGACCAACGACAATGGGCGGAAACTTGCGTTCCTGCTGTCGATATGTTGGTATGCGGTGCTGCTCCAAGTTACCATATTCTGCCTCGTGTGACTTGGACCGCACATGATGACCAAGCCTAGTATGCTGGTAGCCAGGTGGGGTTCCACCCTCTATGTACAAACGATGATGAGGTTCATTGGGTGGGTCCAGCAAATGGTACTGGAATGGATTTGCTGCATGGGACAAATCATGAGAACGTGACCTGTGATGCCCTCTGGTTCGACAAGGCTGATGGTAACCCATATTTGCATGTTTTGACGATGCACATACTACAGCACCCAAAAACTTGTCATAGCGGCAGCCTTGATCATAATGACAGCGCTGTGGTTTGCCAAATGTCCGAGTGGGTTCAAACCCTGCTAAATCCAAATAACAGTTACTGCGAGGATCATGTGGGAAGCTGGGGTAGTCTCCCACATTTGCAAGACAATGAAGCTGCATTTGGGCTGCTACTCCATCTTCACGCTGTTGTGGCAGCTTGTGCCGGTTTCGATAGTGAGAATGACGATCAACTGGGCCTCCACGGTCAACACATTGTTTCCTGCACAAATAAACACATTGTTATTTCACCTCCAACTGGTACCAAGTACTTATATAAATTCAGTTCATATGAGGCTGTCAATCTTGTGACAATCATACAAGAATCTTAAAGACAAAAGGACATGTCCAAAATAAAGATATGTAGATAGTGAAAACAACCCTGACAGAGTATGAAAGCTGGACATTTGTACAAGAGATTGATTAACGTACCATAAAAATATGAAAGGATGATCACAGCTATACAGTCTCCAACAATGGTCACAAAACATGGTAACTTGGTTGTAAGTAACAAACAAAATATTTTGGCTGGTTATTTACAACTTCCTATTCAGTATTTGGGAGTGAACTTCTGCAGTTCTGGCAATCTCACTTGGTTACAATGTGGCCACAACTCCTTGTGGTGCACAGTTTAGTGTCCATCAGACATGCAGGAGCTCAGCATGACTGAAATTACAGTCAGCCAACAGCAGGAACATGCAACAAGAACTTTCAACCTTCTTCTACCCAGCTGCAACGCAACTTTTCCTGGTAACCGAAGTATTAAACTGGGTACTGTATATCCTACACACAACTTCCTCCCCTGGTCTCAAACAAAGATGGCAAAGATTATGATGAACAGAACTGGGCAGTTACACATTTCTGTCCAAACTGAACACAGTAGCAGGTACAGGAAAGTTACAAAACTATGCATCATATAGTCACTAAACTATTACATAGTTATGCCAAAGATACTGGTTGCAGGAGAATGAATTTTCACTGTGCAAATGATTCAAACAAGCATCTCATCACTAGTGATACTGAGTCTGTTAGTAGACACAGATATATAAGCCATAATCACATTACAATCTGTTAGCTCAAGAGATTTCTCAGATGCCAATGGAGGTCAAGCATATGGTATGTTTTGTTTTTCGCAAATCAAAATCATGTGGCTGCGTGGTCAGCAGGAACGTCATTTGGTACAACACATGCTGTTCTTACCGATGCATCTCATCACTGTGTAGAAATTCTGTATACTGTGTGTAATGTAGATTAACTTCTATATACTGAATATTGTTTCAAAAATATTTTCTTTCACTGCAAACAACAACAACAAAAATTGTGATCAGGTTGTAAATCCTGCATCACCACTGCAGCATTACAAAAGAAGTATACTGACCACATAGGAAAAATTTCCTACATGTCAAAGTCAGTCGGAAAAAAAATCAACCATTTGTGACAGGAAAATGATGTGCATCCATATGTATCTTGACTTACAGCCCTTCTTTCATTGAAATTAATCACTTGTATGATGACATTTGAATGGAATTTACATACTTTCCTTTAAATCTGTTTGTTACTACCATGCACTAAAATTTATTAATCTAATTAAAACTATACCACAGTACACATAATTACCTGTACTATAATGGTAGGACTGTTTTTAACTAGACTGGCTCCATTCCTACTGCACAGCCTTCAAGTCTTAGAAATCCTGTGTGCTTAATGTTATATCTGGGTAATGTAAGTTCATTATAGAACAATAAAATATAATTTAGCTTACAAAAAAGTGGGCTGAGCTCATGCATAGATGGTCATACAATCAAATCATACTGGAAGATTCTTTTACTGCTTTCAACTGTAATGTTAGACTGTGATCATTATTGGCCTCAATGGTGCCCACTATCACCATGTTTATAACTGCTGATTTAAAACAAACAGTTCTTACATATTTAACTTTTTGTTCACCGTGCATTATGGCAATAGATAACAATCATCAACCAACAACTGCACTATTTGTAATTATTATAACACTTTAAGATTGCCCTACATATGTTTCGGTTACAAAGTGACCATCATCAGGGGCATCATACGCATGTATGTGCACTTCACTTCACGCTGTCCACTGTCTACTATATTTGTGTAGGGAGTTTTGTTTGTATATCGTCAAAACAGTGGACAATGTTCAATGAACATATATATAGACATTCTGATAGTGGACACATGAGTAACACATAATTAAATGGAAGGCATCAGTGTAAACAATCATACAAGTGAATACTAATAACATATCGGCCTACGATCGTAATAAACAATCTTCGACACCTACTATCGTGGAATAGTGTACAAACAAAACTCCCTACGCAAATATAGTAGACAGTGGACAGCGTGAAGTGAAGTGAAGTGCACATACGTGCGTATGATGCCCCTGATGATGGTCACTTTGTGACCGAAACATATGTAGGGCAATCTTAAAATGTTATAATAATTACAATTAGTGCAGTTGTTGGTTGATGAGTTCTTACATAATTTGTAACACAGATTATAATCTAATGCAAAGTGAGGGTATTGGGAATACAAAACCTAAAACAAACTCTTTGTTATCTTAACACCTACATAAGATGCTGGGCTTACCATGTATTACAGTCAGGAATGAAATGGGGACAGCGACACACAGAAGTGTATAAACAGTGGTACAATAAATTACTTCTGATAATGCATATTAAAATCACTTTTAAGTACCTTATTTATTGGAACATATTCTGCAAGCTATATGTAATGGAATCTCTATGGTTACAAAGGTACCATCCACTAAACCAAGAACAGAAGGCTTGATTGTTGTAAACTTTTCTGAAACCTTGCACACCTTGACGTTTGAAAACTTAAGTTGTTCTTCTCCATGTTGGCCTGTATGATCTGCAGCAGCTCCTCTCGCTGAAGAGAACTCGAACGTTTTTTACTACGCTGACGCAACAGCTGAGGAGTGTTGGTCTCCCCTGGGCAGTAGATAACATGTTGATGCCGATACCGTGCAGATGTATGCTGCTGATACCGCCTTGCATGTGTCCTCCCACTGCAGGAAAATATACACCAAAAGAAGAAGTATGCTTTCACCATAACTCGAACACCAATCCAGTATTCTGAAGTTCTCTCATTTAATTCTGCAAGCAACAGAAACTGCTGCCAAGAAGGCAGACAGTGGCAGTAAAGGCTGACTGCATTTGAATCCTTTCCCATGGCCTCTCACTGGCAGTTTTGACTACAACAGTACTTATATTATGAACTATTATCATCAGTAATAGTGGCTAAAATTCTCAGAAAACCTCAAAAGCTCTAAAGACTTTAATTTCAAACAAAACAATCCATTTACAATTTTTATTCAAAATAGAAAGAATGGATTTGCCTGAATATTACAGCACATGTATAGTATGCAACATTCCACAAAAGACAATGAATCTTCCTAATGCTGCAGTTATCTACAATCTTGTTCAAATAATTCTCTTACCACCTACAGAACTTGAAACAAGCTGCAGTACCACCAAATTTCCATCTTGCAAATACACACATGCTGTTTTCCTTTTTCAAAAAAACTCTATTATTAATAAATCAACAGCACTGGCTCATAAAAGCCAGTCTGGCAGGTATTACTGTCCTGTAATAATATTAATTATAGGAATACGACTTCATGAAACCCCAAGCAAAGTGAAGAAACTACAGTCCAAAGGAGTTGCAGTGGGCATTACTGATCTGAGCCCCTGATGTGCAAAGTGCTGGCTTGTGATGGGCAGGTTTTTTAGTGTGTATATCACAAACAAATTCTAACTCACTTTTCCTGACTAGCCTTTGGAGTGGAGTGCTGGGATCCCAGGTCCCTATCTACAGGCATGTCTTCAGGTGGAAGTTCTTCATCATTGTCATCCTCTGAGATGTCCGCCGCCCCATCATCGTTGTTTTCGCTAGCACCACTTCTACAACTACTACTGCAGCTATTAGCATACTTGTCCTCTGAAACAGGTACAGTACCGCTGCCACCACTGCACCTTCTCCTCCGACGCAGTCTTCGAGGCAAATGAGATTCTTTTATCGTAACATTTAAGTCACGTTTGAACTTCACTCTGTGGGTGGAACCTCCCTGATGGGGAGATGGGCCCCCAGACCCTGGATAGGTGCTGCTGCACTTGTTATTAGGCATATCTTCTAATCCTGGTGACACAGAATCTTGAGCAACATCTTTCTTTCGCTGATCTGGGGATACTGTCAGCTTCACCTTTATGGTCTTGCTGCCATAATGTGGAACTTTGATAGATGAACCCAATGTGTCATAAATTGTAGTCACCAAACCAGCAATGTCCTGCAACAATAAAACAAGATTTATAATCTTGACACACAATGTAATGTATATACAAAGACAAAAACATGCCTTGAAAATCTTATCGTCTCCAGATAGGAAATGCAGGCAGTATCAAACATCATGTATCTACAATGCTGATAATGAGGCACTTCTGGCAGATTTGTGAGGCATTTGACTTTGTGTTTCATCTTCAAATAACTTAAGAGGCACAGACAAAATCTGAAAGAAATCATCATATATATCTATGCAGAATATTAAAATTACTTCTCTCTCTACTCTCATGCAACATTCCATACATTACTGCATGCAGCCAGCCAGAGCAGTCACAACGAATGACTATTTATGTTCAACACATGACTTTCATTGTACAGTATGTGTGTTGCTTGAGATGCACCAAGTTCCTGTACTATGACAAGAATTAATACTGAATTTCAGAAATCTAAAAACCAAGCTTCACCTTATTTCTTCTTCTAAAATGAGATCTACTGCAGAGAATAGTAAACAACTACAATAAAAGATTCCATTCAATATTATTGTCATATCAACTTCCAAAGAGGTGGAATTGATGTAAGGAAAAGCCTCCTTGTACTATTCTAGTACAATTGGCATATGAAAATGTTTTGTGTAAACACAAACAAATTAATTTAAATGTGGATATGCTTTTATCCACCCAAAAGATCTAATTAATTCACTATGCTCTACAGAGAAGCTAATAAGATTGTGTTGAAGTTTAAGTAAAATTAAAGCGTATGTCTGTAAGGAATATTAAATCCTTCTTTCAGTACTGACAGCAATCATGACAAGCAAGATTTATCAGAACTGAATGTTCTATGTAAGACCAAACATTTATATAAAAATGGTAGCAAGCAGGATAGCACTGACTGGCATTAAAACAGGGGTGCACAACTTTTCCAAAAATCTAGAAGTCACCTCACAATTCTAGGTGACAGATGGTGACATGAAGCAAGTTCCATACTGAGGGTCCATAAATATTAGACACCACCACACAAAATGCCCTTAATCATAACTGATATTTTGGTTTACATCATTGCTAATATGAACTTTGCTAAAATGCACTTATGCCAACATTAATGGATTATGCTGCAAATGCAATTTCTACTTAATCCTGTATATCAATTTCTTCAACAGAAATGAATTATTTATCAGACAGAAATAGAAGTTGTCTAACTACAATGTTTTGTATCACACTTGAAACATGTTATGAGTAAAATATTAATGTGATTTTTATTCCATGTGTAAGTGTAATTCATAAATGTGTCTTTGATTTGAGGAAGAAGGCTTGGAGTTTGCTTGATAATACTGAATTCATACTTGCTCCCTTCCTCCAATCAGCCATGATGAAGTACCCTACTTTGGCATCAAAATTTAATAGGTATCCAAGGTATGGTAGTAGATAATGTCTGAGGCGATGGTATTCATGGTATGGTAGCAGATAACATGTGTTGCAAAACAATGGTTTGTTATTGGACAGAAGGAGCAGCTACTTTCCTTATATCTCTTAGCAACATCAATGTGATGCAAATACACATCTTCACTGTGCTTTGCCACTTTAGACCCAATCCCTTCTTCCTCTGTTAAGGTCACACACATTTCAAGAGTTTGTAATTCATGCAAGTTTCTAAAGGTATTTTGTTTAAAGAATGTGAAATATTTAGAGAGATCCAGCAGTATAATCTGCTTTATCTTGCTGCTGAGAAGGTGACATTTCATTATAAGCTCATGTTCCACCAGCACCCCTTTGACACTCTGTTCTCTTCACGGAACCGTCTGTTCTGAAATATAACCTTCCATCTAGTCAAACTTCCTTAAAAGCATCACCCAGGAAAACAACCTCTCCATCTTTTCTTTGAGACTGAACCCTTTGCTTTCACTATAGTTATGACACATACTCTGCTACTGCCGGTTTTATACCAAGTTAACTCTTGAAACTTATGTCATAGGATATATAAAGTTTGTAAACAGTAATGAATGGAATTCAAGAGGCAGGTTTCATACAAAGTGGCACCAACATTAGAAACAAACAAGAATATATAATAGAACATACTGCTTTAGTCACATGAATGTGTAGCATGAAAAAAGTCTTCTGCATACATTTAAAAATTACTACACAAACTTCAGTGACTACGGATTAAAAATGTCGAATAAAACAGTCAAATATGATGGAACTCTTTCTTCTTCCTAAGTCCGAAATTTTCATGCAGGTCTGCCACGTTAGCAGTAACAACACTACCTATATCACCCTGCTGTATACAACATTCAGACAAGTATATTAAAATGATGACAATTATGAGTATGTCACTGAAACAGGCACTAGACTGCACTAACTAATGACAGACACTGTCCTACGGAAGGCTTCCATGATAATAAGCTTTCTTAAACATGAGAAGTGTATGAAGTAAATGAACTTAAGGGGGAAAACAGCTCATCGTGGCGGGGGGGGGGGATAAAGGACGTATAAAGAAAAATGTCCAACTATGCGGTAATATCTGCATGTGACTCGGTTTGTAACGGTGTATTTGTATCTGCAGTAAATGAATATCAAGGTCAAACAGGTATTCAAAAATCACAAATAATAAAAGGTAAAGTTCACCCTAGAACAGGCCATGAAGGCCCACAGGGGGGAGTGTAGGCATACGTCTACTCTTTCTTTAACCTTGGCACTAGATTGGGGTGGGTGGTCAATGCCACGCCCCGGCCGCTTTACCCCCGGGAAAGAGACCCGGTACCCATTGTACAGGAGGTTGGGTGGGCACCAAGGCCGGTCTGAACGGGTACGAAAATCTCGCTCCCACCAGTATTCGGTTCCCAGACCGCCCAACCCGTAGTGAGTCGCTATACCGACTGCGCTATCCCGGCTCCAATCACAAATAATGCCTTTGGAAAATATGTGTATTGCATCTTTCAACTCCCGATTTAATGAACCTACAGGTTCTACTAAGAATGGGAGACGCATTTAATTGTTTAAGACTAGCAGCTAGGGAAATAACAAACTGTCAGGGGTTAGACTGAATCGAGAAGACAAGAAAGAGCATTTGCAGGAATGACAGTTCAGAGGACATTTTTCTCGAAACAAAAGGACTGGAATGTGTATCAGACATCTTTCAGAGACCTATGCACATTGTCATGAGTAAGATATTCAAAGAATCATTGCACCACACCACAAGACCACTTTATGCAACACAGTATTAAAGAAGGCTGTACTAATTACAGGCATACATGTTAATTTTAACTCATTACCAGTGGCGTGCATTCAGGGTATGCTAGTAAGCGCCGCTTACCCAGAACAATTTAAGACAAAAAGTAAGTATATAGGTTTATATATATTTATATATATTTTATATATATTTTGTTTGTTTCCGCCATTAGTTTCGTGTGTTTTTCACGCGCAAACACTGTTGCTGCAATAGGGGTTCCTGCAGTAGGGTGCGTTACATTCCTACATCTTAGCTCCGGTCGCGCGTTTCTGCAGTAGGTATTTTACACGCCACCGCTTGCCCTGGTCACAGTGCGGGGCGCATGCGTAACACACAAGAGAGCCAGCAGGTTGACATTGTGTCGAGTCTGCGCGTTAATAGAAGCGTCGTGCGCAAGTCTGGTGAGTAAGTTGTCCTGGTACAGCTGCCCAAGGGAAAAAGGTTTTATGTGCATAGCACGTGGCTTTTTCAGTGATTGTCGGCAAGAGAGTGTAATAGTGTTTTTTTCCTTCCAATTTTGAATGTTATAACGGAAGTAAAAATAAGCTTGCTTAGTGTCAAATTACATTACGTACATTTCTTTACCGTAAGCACGCGCCAGTATGTATATATACTGTAATACATCACTGTGTTCTTACCGGTCAGCAGAACTGCCGTGACGTCTTACAATTGACGGTTTTAATTTAGAAGCATTATAATGGCTAACTCGGTTTGTGTGATTGAACAGTTGATACAGGAACCATTTCGGTGTAAGAGCTTAAATGAGAAACTCGATATTGTGCAATCTGGCAGACCTTGCCCTGATTTGCCTAGCCTTACAGCAACGCACAAAGACAAAAGTCAAGGTTACATTCGGCATTTTCAAACGTCACAGTACTCTAAAACGCAATGGATTACAGGAAGTTCAAAACTTAACAAGTTGTTTTGCTGGCCATGTTTGTTGTTTGCAAGTGAACAAACTGTTTGGTCCAACAATGGTTATGACAATCTGAATAATTTACACAATGCCATTCAAAAACATGAAAAATCAAAGTCACACATTTCTTCGTTCCTGCAATTGAAAACATTTGGAACTTCCCGAATAGACATCCGGCTTGATTCTCAATTACGTGCAAGTACTGTACAACATAATGAAACTGTTAAGAAAAACAGAGATGTTCTCAAGAGATTTATTGATGCTGTATGCTTTTTAGCTACGCATGAACTCCCTTTTCGTGGACACAATGAGGGTGAAGGCTCCCTTAACAGGGGTGTTTACCAAGGTGCACTCAACTTACTAGCCATTTATGATGCAACTCTAAGCACTCGTCTCGAAACGTCGACCACATTTCGTGGAACTTCAAACAGAATTCGTGCTGTCAGTGACGTGTTTTGGAAAAAATAAAGTCGGAAATTAAAAACTCAACATTTGTCACCTTACTATTGGATGAGACATCAGACATAATGAATCGATGTCAGTTCTCAACCACTCTGAGGTATGTGGATTCTGAAAATGGTCAAGTGTACGAAAGATTTTATCCTTAACTAATGTGAGTGCAGATAGATCAGCCAATGGTTTACTTCAGCATGTCATCAAAACAGCCAATGAGTTTGACTTAAGTAACAAGTTGGTTTCTCAAACTTTTGATGGAGCAGCTGTGATGGCAGGTCATACAGGTGGACTGAGAGCCAAAGTACAAGAATTATATCCGAAGGCCATATTTGTCCATTGCTTTAGCCACAAGCTTAATCTGATTTTGTCACAATCAGTCTCCTGTATAAAAGAATGTAGAATATTCTTCCATTGGGATTGCGTCCATTTTTTCACAAGTCCTCCAAACGAACTCGTGGACTCAGTGAATTTACATATAAAATAATAATAATAATAATAATAATAATAATAATAAAGCCCCAACGCGTTGGAATTTTTCATCTCGCCTAATTCATACAGCGAAAGAACATCGTATCTCATTTGTGGGATTCTTCTAAAGCGTGTTAGATGAAAGTTCAAACTGGGACAATGAAACTGTAGTTGCAGCACAAGGCTTCATGAAATTTCTGACTAGCCTTGAAACAGCTTCCCTATTAGTGATATTCAGTAGAATTTTATGTTATACTGACATACTTTTCAAAATTCTTCAGTCTAAGTATTTAGAGGTACTTTATTGTTCCCAAAAAATTCAGGAGACAAAAAAAAGAGATACTGAATCTCAGGAATATGACTCGATATGGACTGAGACTCTGGCCTATCATAGTGATGATGAGAGCCCTCCAAGTAAACGGCACTGTCGAGATGAAGATCCAATAATTTCAAGGAAATCTCTTTACAATGACATTTTCGACAACATAGTTGTACAGTTACAGAAAAGATTTGGTTCCTTACCCCACTGCAGTTTACATCCTTACTGGATCCCGTTTCTGCATTTGAAATACTTAAACAAACTCACAAAGACTTGTTCGACTTTGTCCGTTTAAAGAATGAACTCACTGTATTGTATTCATTTGGAGATTTTTTTTATAAACACCCTAATCAACTCGTGTGTTCTCTAAAGAGCAGGCAGATACAGCACTGTCTGAAGTGTTCAGATTGGGACTACTCATTGTAGTACTCATAGCTTCCGTAGAAAGATCGTTTTTGGCTCTCAAGAGGATTAAAACATACCAAAGGTCCACTCAGAATGAGGAGCGCCTTTCAGGGTTAGCAATTCTATCAACTGAAAAGGATGTACTACACCAATTAAAAAGTACGGCTACGTTCTATGATGATGTCATCACCAAATTCACGAAACAAGATAGAGGAATGGATTTTACTTTCAAGTAGACAACAAGGGCAACGAAATAAAGGAGAAGAACCTCATATATTATTTTTGTAAGTTGTCTGCAACATTTAGTATGTATTTAAATAGCTGTGTTTTAAGATAATTTATTTAGTTGTACAGAAAATGTTATGTATGTTTGATTTATAGGATGAACTATCGCTTTTTTGTTTAAGTCTCACATTTATACGTTCCGCTTGATTTTCAAAACTATTTTAACAGCATACCCACTGTCAGATACCACCGCACGCCGCTGCTCATTACTGGGACCTTCCCATTTATTTTCAAATATAGGGTTCATATACCTTAGAAATGGTAACAAATCCAGTGTTGTCCAGTACTGTGTCGTCAATTTTAAGGCTCGTCTTTTCTTGCACAGGGTAATTATGAGTGGAGGTCAACGTTTAAAACCTGAAAGAACACTGACGCCCTACTGCCTGTCACAGAGTCACCTTGATTTCACCAAACAAATTACTGTTTTACTAATCACAAACACAGGCACACTGATTTTTGATAAACTTACATCTTTTGTAATCTTCCCATGTCCATCAAAGTCATACAGTGTGAAAGAGAATTCTTGGCGTTCCTGACCTCCCAAGTCAACACCACCCTCCACAGAAAGGTCACACTCGAACTCCTGTATGGAAAGAAAAGTTAAATAATGTTACTCACATTGTAACAACTACAGCCAGTGTGGCGACGTTCTTCAGACAAATCACTGAAAAAATATGGGCTACATATGGCAAATGACACATTAAGGAAACAGGTGCCAAAAGGACATGAAATTGATTCAGCCAATAGAAATATGTAAGTACTAAGTAAAGATATTCACAGCTGAAGGATGGACTAGATTGATGCATCATGCTTGTCAAGGTAACACACTGAAATTTACTCCAAATGTACGGAGCTAGTTGCAGAACTCAAAGCTCAATAGTTTGAGATCCTGTTCAAATCTGGCACACAAATTATGGTTATAAGAGTCCTTGGTTATAAATATACACAGGTGGATCCACATCTCTACAGCTAAGACAAATGCTCATTGTACATTAAGGATGGCAAAATATGGTTCCCTTTTAAGATGCACACATCTAATCAAGTCACTATTTTCACTGAAACAGAAAGTAAAACATCCCCTCTTACTAAAGCGCACAAAAGCCCTCCACAGAACTAGGAACTAGTAATTCGTATGTTGAAATGTACCTTGTAACATCAGTAGGTGAACAGCTTCTAAAGAACAATACTCCAGACAAAAAAGTGTTAAAGTAGAAAAAATACCTGATACGATTCTCTTATTCTATGCAAAAGATGGGAACCGGTATTTAAAAATGTGATCGTAACGCAGTAAATGCCACATTTTAGAGCTGAAAAAAAATTCCTCACACCAGTGACACTGGCATGTCATACTCTGAAGAGATACTACTTTGACCGTTAGTGTGTGGTTCCAGAAATGCAGCCCCAGCCATCAAATGAAGCGAGTCAAAATAGTCTGACTACAACAGCAGAATGTAGCCAATCTTTCGGTGCGCCAATCACGCAGATTCTCAGCATGCACGAGGTGACACAATAAAATTCCGGGACTCAGTCTATATGAATAGATACACATGAAATAGGGAGAATATGGTTTCATTTTCCTTCAAAGTATCTCCCTTGACTGCAACACACTTTTTACATGTTTCTCAAAGCTGCACAGAACAGTCATTGAAGGCGCCCACCGGAACCGCGTTTAACGCGGTGGTTACGCTCTTCTTGGTGTACTCGACGTCCTGAGATCTCCCTTTGAGGGTGATCTTCACTTTCGGGAACAGAAAAGGGTCGACTGTTGCGAGATCAGATGAATAAGGAGGGTGCCTGATCCCAACCACACCACTATCGTGGCAAAACGAGGAGAGGATTTTTCTGCAAAAGGCAACACTGCCTTTCTCTCAGACTTAAGAACTCGCTTTCCAAATCCGCTACAATTATCTTTCCAGCACCTGTATGTAGAATGCACTGTCCGTTTTTCCCTTTCAAGCCTGTTGATCAAACAACGTGATCAACATCGTTCCGATCCTTGACTTTTGCAAGCAAACGTTTTGGGTCTCAGTGACTGCTTTATCTCCATTCCACGCTCTGACGTTTTGTTTCAGGATTACGCTGCTTGAATGAAACGTCCTAATTATTAAATATGTATGTATTATCACCTACGTTCTTCAGGCTTCCAGGAGATTCCATCGGGAGTAATCAAACTTAATTATCTAAGTTTGATGATTCTCGATAGAATGACTAAAGTGTTACTGATTATAATCAATAACACTCCATTCATTAGTCGCTTCGAGTCAAGTGGCGGAAGCCACAGGCGGAGGCAGGCGGTATACTGGAACTAGATCATAAAAATGATTGAAGCCTCCGCTCCCACAAAAGGAAGTGCAAACACACTGCGGGTTCAAACAACCATAAAGCGTATTAATTGACCCCAATCTGTTGTTAACAGCTGACCCCTCGTAATGGTTCACAACGAATTGTTACACCAACATCTTTCAAACCTCGGGTCTAGAGTTCCTTGCAGGCCTACACATAGCAACAAACCATCGGGGAACACTAAGAGAATTAGTAGCAGAAAAACCAGGAATTTTAGCAGCTCGCTTTGGGCGCCGACAAAGGCATGAACGTAAGAGCGACGTATCTTACACATTACAGCTCGTTCGTGCGTGCAGGCCGCAGTGAGCTACGGTATTTGAAGTTGTGCCGCAATTTTGTACAAATAAATGGAAAGGTATATAAAATGACACCTTACACAAAATAACTATTCTTTGATCCACATCCACATCTAAAACACAACGAATAGCAGACTATCCGGTCAGGTACAGTTCTAATATTTCACCTCTGAGTAGGAGACTTCACAGAACACTGCATACTGTAATTGTGCTTAGCTTATTAACCTGACGTTTAAAATTTGTGATGAGGCCACATTCATCTTTAATGACATACTGTACTTAAAAGTTAGTTTCGTTTTAGGGATGGAAACCATCGTTTACACAAACATGTGCTACCAAACACTGCACACATTTTGACAAACTGAACAATTTCTGGAAATGAAACAAGATGTTGGCAACACAAAACATGAAACGGCGAAGACAGGTTCGCCCAACATTTTACAACTCATTATATGGTCTCCTCCAATGGACCGTTTCTATTTACAAACGGTAATCTTCGGTCCCCTTTCATGGATTGCTTCGAAGATTTTCACGGGTCACCAAAAGAATGAAAACGGGCCGCATGTGGTCTTCGGGCCACCAGTTTGACATGCCTGTATTACAAGAATAAGAGTACATTATAACACCGCAGTAATGTCTGCCCTACACACCACGACACATCAGATTCCGTTCCACACTGATCATGTTAGTGTATTCAGCGACAAGATAAACACCATAAACCAGTGGTTCCCAAACTTTTTCGGTTCACCGCCCCCTTGGTTCCATATACACACCCACAGCGCCCCCCTACCTTTTTTTAAAAAACACAAATGCGCTTTTGTTTCCACTTTTATTTTATATTTAAAAATCGTTTAAATAAAATTATAAGAGTTAAACTAATTTATGTTAATTAATAAATTAAAATTTATTATATTTTTTATGATTAACAATAATTCATCTAGCAATAGTTTATTAAAAATAATATGTGCTTGAATAAGATTCATAAATTAAAATACTAAGAAATTTAGTTCATTTTGTATTTTTAACACAAAAATTACTTTATTTGAATTTTATTATAAAAATAAATGCGCCCCCCTGTGATAATAACAGCGCTCCCTTCCACCTCTCGTACCTATTAGCGCCCACCTCGGTAATCCCACTTTGGGAACCACTGCCATAAACGAACACTTCGAAGCTTGACTACCTATGAGACACTCAGCTCCAGGGAATAAAATAGGTAAGCTAAATATGGTGGGACCAATTGTGGCGGACACGTAAAGTAAAGCATCAAGATTCTGGGTTTATCTCAGTATTTAGTAATGAAGAGTAAAAACAGCAGTGTGCGATGTGTGAACTGAGTAGATGGGTCATTCAGGTAATAAACTGACATCTAAACACGAAACGCGGATGTCTGGGTGATGGCGATGTACGTTTTTCGTGCGTTCTGGGTACTGCCAACACAAAATGCTGCCGCCGTTGAAACTTCGTATTAGTAAACGCTGTCGTTGTGCAGGTCATTAAGGCAAACGGGGGAATGGAAGGTTAGCTCCACTCATTGCTAACCTCGGCACCACATAGACACGAGTGGTCAGCTTCACGCCTCGGCTGCTTTACCCACGGTACCCTTTGAAGAAGAGGCCGGGTGGAAACCGGAGCCTGTCTGTAAGCTTCACAGACAGAAATCTCTTGCTCTTGCCAGGATACGAACCACGTTTCCTCGACCGACAGGTCCGTAGCCTAGTCAGTATTCCGACTACACTATAGCGGCTCCCCTTCGTACGTATTTACTTGTATAACGAATTGCAAAGGAGAAAAAGACGAGCAATGAACGTATACGTAACGTGGCACGTCGGCGTAATGGTCGCACCTCCAATATCCCAACAGCCCGATACCATGTCACTCGAACAGAGCGCTTTTAGGGCGTACTTAGGTCGTGTATAGCGCCTGATACGTCTGCCTGATTTTAACAAAATCAGGGTTTTATCGACACATTTTCATAAAGTCCCCAGTAACAACAAACTTCGTGGAAATCCGCGCAGTGGGAGCCCCAATGATACATGCAGACGGACGGATATGACGAAAGTAATACTCGCTTTTTGCGACTATGAGCAGGCCCCTAAAAAGCACACAATAGTTGGAGAAATGATACTTATGTGTGCAAAAGATAACCCAAATGTCCTAACAGGAAGTAATTTATCACGAACGACACAGACAAAAAAAAATCAAGACACGTCATGACATTTTATCACACGTGCGGTTTGTTCAGCACACAACCGCTTCTCGTTTGCATCAGGTACGCCGAACAGTGAATATATAACATAATATCTTTGGAAACTACGACTGCAAGAAATATTTTGTAAATGGTGATAAGGTCTTGAGGAACAACGGCACCAAATGTAAAAACTTGTGCGAAGTTTGCAGCAAGGACCCTCCCTGTTACGATGCGTCTCTCGGTTTCCAGTCTTGATTCCAAAAAGGCTAGCTCGCCGTCTAGTTTACCCTCGGGGTAGAAAAAATAAAGTCCCTCGTGATTCAAGCAATAAATGTTAGAAAACTGCGAATTTTCACACTCAAAAACTTTCGGCAAGCTGTGTTCCGAAATGAACGCTGCGTCAATAGAGCTACGGCTACATACAGAGACGGCAATTCCTTATATGATTTACATGAAGTAAATATTGCTACAGAAATATGGAAAATGGAATTCGAAGATTTCTTCAGCCAAGGCGAGAATCTGAAACAAAATGGAGATTTTTGCATCGTCGAATGAATCGACTGTTTCCCATAAAGTTCCCGGTTCATCCATCATGACAATTAGATAACTTGCATACAAAAATGAACTCATGGATGTCTATTAAAAGATACGCCTGTTTCTAGTGCTTGCTGTTTGCCTCAGTACAATCCCCAAGAAAAGCCTACTCCCTGAACGGGAAGCAAATTTACTCAGATTGAAAGAGGTTCGTTTGGAATATTTTACGGCTGTCAGACTCTTACCAAACGCCATACCACTCTTCCAATTCGACACTGCTGGACACACTGGAAATTGCACAAACGAACTTTATCATCCATGAAACTGGAGTTGCCTCCCTTTCCTGAAACTCAGTTTTTGGTTCGAAGGCTCGTGTATTATAACGAACTTGCAAACACTGTTTTTTTTTTGAGAACGGCCCCGCAGCAGATGCTACGGACGCACAGCAGCCTTGAGGCTTATTGTGCAACCTGTGATGAAGATCGTTTTTTTTTCCCCCTTGTAATGGAGCCCCGGTGGAATGAAATTAACAGGGGAAAACCGAAGTACTCGGGGAAAAATCTTTCCCAGTGTCACTTTGTCCACCACAAATCCCACATGGACTGACCTGAGATCGAACCCGGGCCCCCGCGGTGAGAGGCCGGTGACTAATCGCCTGAGCCATGGCACGGTCGAACACGGTTTTGAAAATTTTCTGCTGTTCCCAACATCTTACGAGAAGGTACCATGTTATCCACGTATGCTTCAAACTAAAAATAAACACAAGTAGACTCAATGCGGAAGACTGCTCCTAGGGCCACAAAAACTGGCAGAAGTAAAGCAAGCACTGTCCACTTTCTACGTTATTGCGCTGAAAGTTAAAATAAGCAGAATGTGGATATATCTGGCTTACGAACATACGTTCGTGATTATATTGTATATAACTACGTTTTTGCTCTCTACCTTAACACAATCTTCGACCGTCGTCCGCAGTAATGTCATTTTATGCACTGGGTCGTGGGTTCAAGGAACTGTAAGAATGCAGCCGCAGCTGACCACAGGTTGAGAACCGCCAATCTACAGGTCTTTGCAAGGAAGTGCAATGTTTGTTCGTCAGTGTGCGTAGTCATAATCATCGTCGTCGCCATCATCATCATCACCATCATCGGGACAGGAAGAAAGTCCGTGAATGTGCGTACTGGGTCTGGAGCTCACACAGTAGCAAGAACCGTATACAAACGGACCACTCGGTCTAACTAGGCGTGATATGGCCACACCAACTATATTTACTGGATTTAGTATTATTCATTCCGTGCATTGTGCTTGCAATGATTTATATATACCATTGTGTGCATATGTTGGTGTATATAAATGATTATATTTACTGGAAACGAGAACGTTTCCTGAAGAGGTTCAAGGAAACAAACACACTAGTTACAAACGCGGCGTAACCGTCCGTTTAAGCAGCAGCTAGACTGTTGACGGCGAACGGTTGCGACACAAACAGACCTACCCTTAACTCAAAAGCGACAGAAGCATGAAAGATCGGCGTTTAGTTAGGAAATAAAATGGGGAGAAACTGATGCTGCGAAAAGTCAGGCATAATTCACCGCCATATCGAAAAATGATACGCATGTTAATTACATTTATATTCATGTCATGTAAACGCTTCCTGTGAAGAAAGCATAACAATGAGCAAAGTATGCTAACAAAAAGTATGAAAAGAACGTTCCGCTGTTTCTTGAGCACCTTACAACAAATATAAAGTCGACGGCCTTGGGTATGCAATTGCTCCGTGCCACCATTTCAAGGTCGGTAGAGTGATGCAATCAGCGGTCGGGTGCAAAGCATGCACCACGTCAATGAGCTGCGCGACAGCTGTTTCGCCCGTCACAGTACACTCCAGCCTGATGACTGCGACCAGGGCGACGTTCCGAAAGGAATAAGTAGTAGCCTTTGCAACAAGCCTGTGTTTCATAACGATACGTAAATGTCAGCTGTAACAGTACACCCGCTAAGGTAATAAAATACATAAAACACGACTCAAACATACTTGTTTTCTTAACGACGCTAACTCGATTGCATGTATTATGTAGCGTCTAACGAGAGACTGTCTCCCCACAAACACGTTTTATACTCGTAGGGATTCAGGTATTGGGGATCTACGAGGCCAAAATTCGCGATTCTTAAAACCATCTGCAATAACGGCATCTTGCTTTCCAGTCTAAGAAGAAAGAACTGTAGGGCTCTAGTTTCTGACACTGCATTTTCAACAGCCCACAAACGCAAACATTTGCTAGGGTTTTGTTACCGCCCGAGCGCCAATATCGTCCCATTTCTCTTCCGTTACACCATAACGTTTCCCAGCATGAAATATGTCTTTCCAAATTTTCCCACTGTTCTGTATACCGTTCTTTTGCACGGCACTGCTGACGAGAGATATCTTTTTACAAAACTTCTGGCGACATTTTTTCCATGATACTTTGTAGAAGTAATGCCAATGAACATTCTTTGTTCAAGACAATACATTTCTCGCACGCATTAACCACTTCCCGGTATGACTCCGTAATACATAGCTGTGGCCGTATCGTTCCAGCTGAGTCATCTTGGAGACTCCTAGTTGACAACTAGACGCGTGTGTGAAAACTGTATTCAAGTAGTCGTCATGACGACGAGGAATTACTGGATAGCTGTGCTGCTGAGTGTCGCCCTCGGTGGACTAGTGGTTAGCGTGCTCGCCACTGACCCAAGGTTCGCGGTTCAATCCCGGCCGAGGTCGATGGATTTTGAAGGGTGATAAAATCACAACTTCCTTCGGAGGGGAAGTAAAGCCGTCGGTCCCATGTCGTAGATTTACGCCATGTAAAAGAACCTTAAGGGCATAAATTGAGATGTTTCGTAAGCAAAATTCAGCGGCCATTTCTCACCCAAGTCTCCTGATTGACTGCTAGATGGCTCTGGCAGTCATATCAGGATGAGTAGAAATTGTGCAGTCAGTGGACTGGTCACCCACTACGGAATGCACACTTCCAGACCAAGAAACCTCTCAAAAGAGGCCCTATGCTCCGCAAGGAGCGACAGGAAGTAAACTAACTCTGCTGCTAAGTGCTTACTGCAGTTAAGAAATTATCCAAGTCGATTTTTCGAATATTTAAGAATGTAACATTGTAAGAATGTTACATGAAACCTTGCTTGAATAAACAAGATTTTTAGACAGTTTTTTTCCAGTGTTACACCGGTTACTGTAAGGCCCTGGCCTTCTCCATCACTCATTTATTTCTGACACACACATTGCAGGACTCCGTGGTTGAGTGATCAGCTCGTTGCAAGGCCTCTGCTTAGGACAACACAACATATAAAGACAAGGCACTAACATCCATGCCCGAAGCGGGATTCGAACCCGCAATCTCAGCAACCAGGCGGCCACGACCTTCGCCTCAGACCGCACAGCCACTGGGATCAGCATAAACACTATTTACATTTCGGGTGCGATTTCTGTCCCCACCAATATAACATATCGATTATGGTGGTCCGGGTTGGTCTGATTCCATAAAGGTGCTCTGCAAAACACGCAGGCAATCAACTTTTCCACATCCATTTACACGGCACTCTGATCACTGCATGGATGAATCCTACTATGGTGTTCTGCGCATGCGTGACTTACGAGCAGGTCGCTTAAAGCGCTTAAAAAATGAGACTTCTGTCTTCCTGCCACCAGCGAGCTGGCAAGCGACCGGACCGGTTTCGGCTCGGCTTCGTCTTGCGCATCCCATTTAAAATACATTATTCCATTCTTCCTGCTAGGCAACCATCAAGTCTACCAGCGACCATTTGGGCTCTGTCTTGCGCGTACCTTAAGAGACCTCTCTGCATCCCTTCCTGCTGTGAGTTCGGCCACAGGGAACATGCACACATCTTCAGCGAATTCAAGTCTACTGCTGATGACTCTGGAGACCGCCTTTGACCTCGGCATTGCTGATGTGAGAATTTAGACCGTAAGATGGTTGTGACCAGTAACTGATGTAGTCCGGTTAACAATACGTTGGGCTGAGGTGCAGTTGTGTCCTGGGCGTGCGAGGTAATACTATCATTTTCTGTTGTATTCTATCTGGTTAAGGCTGTGTACAAAATCGACTTAACGCTTGTTATAAACGGAACACCTAAAAAAAGGGCAACCACAGGAAAATGAGCGATGCGGTGGCAGACTTATGTTTTCGACAGGACCTGTATCTTTCCTCCGCAAGGTTGGCCCGGAAATACGGGATTCTACCCACGCTACCACGATCAAAGCTGTTCTCGTGAGTCTAGAAGAGTACGTCTGTCAGCTTCGTGTGTAAGTACTTACAGCGTGGTAAGTCTGGTTTACGAAACTCACCTCAAAGTTAAGCTGTCTCTTCTCGGAGCTGGGAGTGCTGTTCTTTGCGTTGTTCGGTTGCTGCTGCTGTTTCTCCTCGCATACATCTTTCTCGTTGGCGGCACTGTAATCATGGCGACCCAAAAGCTCTTCTGTGTCCGACGGTCGTCCGTCACTGCAATCTGTTGGCACCACTGGAAAAAAAATAAACATACTGAAACGTGTACATGCGCAACAAGAGCGATGATCTTGTAATGGTGCAGGCTACAGTTTCACAAGCGCGTCACTGTGATATCGCGAATAATGAATTCGACAATTGAGGGGCGGAGGGTGACCTACTGCGACAATGGTGTCGCAGATCAGTGCAAAGCAACCTTTTACTGCATAAGGGACATTTAAAAATTTCCAAACCCTGCGCAGGCTGCAAACGAACTGTTAACAGTAAGTCTTTCATAAAAAAAATATTTTATGCTAAGCAATTAAGGGATTAAAATTATTAGTTATTGTTAAAAAGTAATATAGCAATTAATTATAGTTTATCGTTATTTTTTAACAATGGAAGCACGTCAACGAGAAGCTTGCCCTGTTTCTATGTCACTGATATTCTTTCAGAAATACGTGGAATCCCATTCTATAAAATTATGACTGAAATATGCTTGCACTAATTACTTGATCACACTAAAAACTGAAAAAGTAAAGGGGATGGTGGAACTTACCACTCCGTATTTTTCTCACTTCTCCCACTGTAAAGTTCCTAACACACTCGTACAGTGCATGGCCATGCAACGTGCACGAATCCCGTTGCCACTTAAATACTGTTTACCAAATTTAACTATGCGTATGAAGTTCAACAAATCACTAAATAGTTGCCCTTCATTCTGGTAAGGCAGCACACGTTACATGCGTTCGAAAACTCGCGGGCCACAGACATCGTAAGTTCCGCGGGATGCCGATCACAGGCACAGATCGTAGCCTATAGACAGAACTGACCGGTCTGATGTCCTCTATGAGAGAGCATACACATTTTATATTACCGCCATGGTGTCTGATGGTGATGGTCTAATACTTCTAACAGACGCAGAATGCTTCTTGCTTTAGACTTCGCGGTAATTAATTGCCGAAAGGATTTTTAAATCCTTTGCCGAATAAGATAACATATCAATGTAACTACGGCTCGTATTGACTTGGGGGGGGGGGGGGTGGATGTATTTCGTCATTTTCGTCTCGGATGACCAGAGTAAAAAGCTTGTACAACATTCCACTAAAATTTTGATCTAAGTTCGCCAAGTGCCGCCACCATTAATAATTAATCTGAAACCTACTCGGTTAGTAAACAGCGCTTAAAACTGTGCATCTGAGTCGAGTATTCTAAAGGCCATGAAGTGTCCCACAAAATCTTTGGACTTTCTTGTATTCTGGTCTATCAATGATTTGAACGGTCTATTATAAACTTCTTGCACTCATGACCAATCACGTACACAACACTTTACATAACACCTAACACAGAAATGTAACACAATCACTTGGCAATTTAATTCCCCCGGATAAACTCCTGACCTTAGAGACGACGAAGAAATTTATCTGTAAGCTGCAAGCCGACTTTTTAAATATATCAAAGAATGAAGACGTATGGGTAAGCAGAGGTACAGCTCAACGCATTCTTAAACTCGACACGAGTTGTCTCAAGTATCCGGCCACTTCACCCCCCCCCCCCCCCCCCCCACCTCTGCCGGAAATATAATTTAAATTGTTCACCCCTCAGCTAGTCACTTTATTCGCCCAACTACTGTGACACGTGGTACATATTTATGTGCTATAGACCTATAGGCCCAACAGGAGTCCCTGTTGCATAAAATGTGGCTGCCGCGTGTTAAATACACTCTGCATACAACAATCGCAAGTTTGTGCAACATCATGAAATTTATTCTCAAAAGGTGACAGTGGCCGATATGTTACAATACTGTGAAGGCGAACTGCATCCCATCCTCTGAGACACACAGGAACAGGCGACACTAATACAGGAAACACGAGCAACGCCGTCTCCCAGTACTTCGAAAACCAATCCCTTGAAGAAGGGAAACAGAAAGCCGTGTCCCGAAATGTCTTCTTTACGAAGTATAGGTGTGCTTTAGACAGTGGCCAATGCCAAATATCACTACGTGTCATCACAAACTCGGGGTCTGACGCACAGAACTGACTAAAATGTAAGGAGGGTAAGTTTCCGTTCCATCTCACATTCGTGATTGTTTTTTAAATTACTTACTAATTCACTTTATCCGATTTCATAGAATGGCAACATGCGATAGCAATGAGCAGGCCGCTGACCTGCACAAAAGTTCGCCCTTACCTGTAACTTACACAAAAGTCTCAACACAAAAACTTTCAACCTTCTCGGAAGAAATGCCGACAAAACAGCCCTACTGGGACACGATGGATAAGGCACAGACATAACTTTCGGTTTTGTACTATCTCCACTTCAATCTCTAACTCACTCACGCTCACAGACAGTCGGGTAGGCCGTCTATTCTTTTTGACGGAACTGGTGTCCTTCCGCTGCCGGCTCAACCAGTCGCCATCACCACCACACCATGTTGCCACTTGTACATAACCACAAAATATTTCACGTACAGGGAGGGCAGGGGACAAACTAAAGCTAAAGATATTCACGTGCTTAAGCTAACGTTATGTAAATTATCCAATGGAGTAAACTTTAAGCTCTCCGCATTCTACCCTTGGCACTAGCTGGATGTGTGGTCACTTCACACAACGGACACTTCACCCAACCTCCGGATACGAGCTCCAGGAACGCAATGGACGCTGCACAGGCCCTCGAGCAGGGATAAGCAAACTACGGCCAGCGGGAAGATCGGTCCCCGCAGCTGTTTGGAAATTACGGCCTATAATATGAACATGAATTTGTTGCAACGGGGGAAAAAAAAAACTCCGGCAGTGTCCTTAAGTAATAACTATTCTTTGGATGGTAGTGTTTTTTATATGCTTTCACCTTTTTCACTACTAAAACGACCGTTCAAGTAATTGGATCCTAGGTCTAAAGGAGGGGCTTGACCTCTCATGTGATGGGATTGCAGCTGGTTTAGTGGTACAGCTGTTATTGTCAAATTGTATTACACAGTGAATAGAATTAATAAAGCTCTTTTAATAAATAATAAACTATTCTTTACTCCACACTCCTGTCTCATATATTCAAGTAAACGGAACACTTTTCATCCCGATGTTGCTTTCACCTTTCCCGCAGCTTCCATAAAACACTAGCAAAGCGGCTGAGTCAAGATTATATTCGCATTCGTAGTAAATTATAAACTGCTTGCTCCGAAGCGTTGACGCCCCCCGTGCGGCTGTAACGTCAATACATTGTGTATAATGAGATTTTACAATTCATACATGACGGAGTGTTACTCTTCAATTAACAGATTAACCACTCGTAAATCAGTCCCCCTTTTTTTCCCCCGCTTTCCAATGTATGTACATTCAGTTCTTCCCCGTTGAGTTTGAAGTCAAGGGAAGCTGCTGCAGTGTTCAATATGAACTATGTGCACACGGTAAACTTTCTTTGTACTATTCTTGAATTTCTCATTATGCTCCATATTTTAGTTTTCATTCACAAAGCACTGATCTTACCATCAACATAATGGCTGTGGAAACTACTCGTATACGTGAACAGTTTCAAGCGTTTCCGAAGCTCGGGTACATTTAATTGTCATCTGTCGACAAAGGTTGAGTTACTTTAAGAACTCTCGTCTATTTCCGTTTCTGCGCCGTTTTCCGACTGTTCTCAAATGGCACGAATGACCTACCGTTGCAACCCAGTGTAGCACGCCTGCACTCCACTAGGAGACCGGCTATTCTGACAGTTTGTGTGCTTTTGTCAGGCCCCCATGCAAATGGCGGGATAGTAATTGAAATTAGGCAGCACATCTTCTTCCCACATCCTTTCCAACTTCCTGTTCACTAATCATATATTCTCCGCTACTCGCAGCGTCACGTAATAAGTAAAATAATAAATAAATAAATAAAATGAATACTGCGGGAACAAAAACGGAAAGTTCGCCGCCGTGATGGGGAAGCAACTTCTCTGACACCTGTATCTGCCGGCTAGTCTAACACCGTGCTGCAGGCGCAACCCTTGCTCTCACTGGACTGTATCTACCCCTGCCGACCAAATGACAAATTAACTTAACATTAAAGTAATGTTAATCTTTGCTGCTACACAAACTGGTGCACTAGTCACGCACTTCTCCGAAACGTCGGTAAATACCAATAAACACGGCGTCATATTCTAGAAGACTTAAATCTTCAAACTTCTCGTATGTTCAAAATCTCTTTAACTCAGTGTCCAATTCCGATCTACGGCCGTTTCATTCTCATTCTGTATCCGCTACCATCCAACTGCCCTGCAGACGTGTGACGTTCCTACGTCCAAACGAATCTAGAGGTTCACCAAAAACGGGCTTGAAGTAACCCTGGTACTGGGGTTGGGGAACAATTTCAAGCAACGCTACATTCACAATATTAAGCCAATGAAAGAACCTAAGGCCGCATACATCGAAGCGTAGCAAGACTTACGGCTTAGACATAATTTCTTCACGCCAAAAACTCAGGTGCAGGACATCAACCTCCAGGCGTTCCGTGCTGTACCACTGTATTAACATTGTACAAATCTTGACCAGCAAGATCTAACCACACTGTATTCAGCGAGTAAAACACAGCACAATGTGCGGTATAAGCCCGAATATAAGGCGGATCCCTCTTTCCCACAGGGGTATTTAGGGAAGAAACTCAGATAACTTAGACAATTAATGAAAACTCATACTGCGAATTAGACAAAGACGTGTACTACACTGCAATAGACCCTACTAAAGTTGGTACTCCTGATCGAGGAATCAACCAGAGACGAATGCTTGTGTTCCCGTATTGACCGAAAAGAAGCTTGCCATCCCCGTACGTCGTCGTTGTGTCTAAGTGCGCTCGGCTAACGTGAAGACCTCGTTAGGACACAAAATAAAATACAGATCTTAAGCCAGTCTCATAAAGTGAACCCGGAACGAGCCTGACCCATCCTCCACTGTAAGTTTCTCATTGCATGGACCATACATACGCCAACAATGTCCTGGGTATTGCGTCGCCGGGGTAGCTGTCAGTGTAGCGACTACGATAAGGACTGGGCGACCGGGTTCAATTCCGGGCCGAACCAAAGATTCTTCTTTTCGTCACCGTATCCACACCCGATCTACGGCTCAAGAAACCTCCTAACCAAACAGTATACAGTATTGTTTCCTTGCGGGTAAGGCGGCAGGGACGCGAATCTGTCCACTTGCCTCCCTCCACAGCTCACGTCATGAATGCGACTTCAAGGGGTGGTGCTTAATCAAAAAAGTAAACCTCATTTGTATCTTCATTTGACCTCGTATCGCTTACACAAACTCTCCTAAAACGCCTTCGGCAGGAAATCAGCAACAATACAATACATGTGAACTACACAATATGTAAACATTACAATTTAGGCCGGATACTCAGAAGCTAGTAGGAAAAATACTGTAATGACGACAGGTGGGCCGAACTGGCTCAAAACACGGGAGGTGGATCCTTAGTGAAGTCCTTAAGCGGGCAGCAATGGGCCGATCCCAGTGGCCGCGCGATCTAAGGCGTGGGTCTGCGGCCGCTCGCTTGATGGGGTTGCGGGTTCGAATCCCACGGGGGCATGGATGCCTGTCTCTCGTAAATGTTGTGTGTTATCAGGTAGAGGTCTCTGCGCTGGGCCGATCCCTCGTCCAGGGGAGTCGTACCGAGTGTGGTGTATGTGTGTGTGTATCATTGAGTGTGATCAGAAACAATAACCCTTTACGCCTACAATGAGTAGGTAGAAGAGGTCAGAATAAGAACGAAAGATGAACCAATATCAGAAACAACAGAGTGGAAAAGTCGCGAGAATGTGTTTGGAAAACAGTTTATGTTAATTCATAACTAGAATGCCACAATCTGATATGTCGCCAGCGTCGGATAGCGTTCGTAATATTGCAGCTGTCACGGACAGGTTTAAATGGTCGACGGGGAAGAAGTTCCTATGCGAGTTTTGAGATTTTCGCAGCGGTGTAACCGAGGATTCCGTTCCTCTCGGATACGATTCGGCGTCATATCCCAGAACAGCGGAATCCTTACGGAATTCCTACATCAACAGCAGCAGTCTTGACCAAACTGCACAAATGGGGCAAATGCAGGCCACTCCTGACCATCCTCCAAGGTATAAATACATGGGCTGCCGCTGTAGGAAGAAATCAGCAACAGGAAACATTACACAGTGGGCGGCGTAGAGACAGAACCACCACACTTATAAATAAAACCTGCTGGTGCTGTCAGCCTACTTCTGTCTGCACATTCCCAACAAATACATCGACCTTGCTACAAAGACGGACAGCAGACTTCAGAATCGCACTCGTTAACTGTATGTTAGTATGTAAACAAAAACAAAATTCACAGCAGATTTACAATAAGCAAGCCCAAATATTCCCATAAATCACGTGTAACGGGAAGTGGCTTACCCTTCCTGCTAAACATAAAATACTTATGTCTCATCGACAGTCTGTGCCTGTGTGAACATACAAGCCAATGTTCGAACTTCGGCAATAAAGTTGTTGTGTACCGTCACCATTGTATGAGAGGAGAAATTATGGGTGTGTGAAAGGCAGATATCACACTAAAATACACCAAATATTTTCGACTTCAAAATTAAAAACTGAACAATTAATAATAGCTTTCACTTCGGGTAATGTACGATTATTCAGTTTGCGAGCATTACAGCTGTGCAAAGATCATGTGGCTAAACATCAGGAAACAGAGTTCTTGAAGATTATCTTTCAGGATGCGACTTCGTGCATCTACCCTGAAGCTGGAGGCTGCAGTTTCATACGAAACGTCGGCAACCAGCTTCCACACTACACGGCATCACATCTTGGAAGACAGTAATATGTCACCTTAAGGAAGTATTATTTCACTTCCTGTTAACAGGCTTTCCACAATAGTCGCGCGTGGCTAGCATGGGTACAAGTCATCAAAACGCAAAAGGAGGACGATGATGATGATAATGATGATAAGTAAACAGGTGTTTATTAACAACACAAAAACAATACAAATACCAAAAACGGAACACTAAACAAACAAAAAAAAACAAATACAGCACACTAAGAAAACAGCAATATAAATAATAATAATAATAGTCCTGCAAGGCAGATACAAACAGCGGGAAATAGCAGAATATCGAAGCATCAGCTGAGAAAATCCGAGATACGGTACAAAGATCTAGTTCAAATACCACCCCTCCACTTCAAAAACGCCGTGTTTTGAAAGGAAATGCACAATGCCATCAACGGAAAGTAACATGATTCTCCACCACGTACTGCAGTACCTCTTCTGGCGCCGTCTTGTAAGCTCACGTAACAAACGAAGCACTAGAATCAGGCGATATGAAAGTAGCAAGTGTGCAAACACCGGCCGCCACCTCTCAAACATAGCGGTAAATATTTAACGGTATGCCAAGGACAACCACATCAACTTGACATTCAACAAGCGCCCGTCATTTCCAACGAAGACGTCATTACAATATCAATATAACTAACGGCCCCCACTGAACACCGATAAAACTGCCAGATAAAGAACAATACACCTGCTATGCCAAGGGCAGTGCTGCGACAGTCTCCTCTAGATTCCCCGACATGTTTGGCCACCATGTTCCAGTCCAATTAAGAATGCTCATCATTCATCACACAAGTAAAGTTTCATTTCTATAATGTAACAAACCTCTAAATGTCACTGTATTTATGATGCACAGAATCATGACAGGATAATAGTCAATGAAATGAAACTCGGTAGTGGTCTTTTATTTTAAACAACTGAATGAAAGGCTGAGGAGAAGCGAACACCGCCGTTTCTTGTAATCACTACATAAACCAACTCGTGCACTGAATAAAATACATTCGTAGCTATTTAAAACCCCCTACATGTTTCAGCAGCGAGGTGCCATCATCAGGGAGCCGTTCGATACAAAGGAATGCAGATCCAACACACCAATCTAGTAACAGAAAACCAGTGTTTCTTGGTCTGTTTAGCGACGCTCTTCTTAACCTTTACGAGTCATACAGCTTCGACAAGGAAGTGATTATTAAATTGGCATGGAAAAATTCGTAACCAACTTCAGGGCAATAACAGCACATGCTCCAGCATGGGAGTGCGCATTGCCAAAACTGACGCGCCTCATAGCATTTGCGGCTGACTCTTACGTTATTTTAACGACGATGTTTCAGCTGCATAGGCTACACGCCTATATTATATCAGATGGAGGATAGGGAAGAAGGTGGTTGTGACCTATCCGAAGGCTGACCGAAAGAAAAACACAGAAAAACTAAGAAATATCACAGTCGGGCCGAGACTCAAACACGGATCTCCCGAGGATCAGTCCACAGCCCATTCATGCTTAGGGCAACTAGATCTGAGCGTCACTAACTCGAACACTAGGACTGCAGGTTCATATCCGCTCGAGGCATAAATGTAAGGTCGCGTTTTTCTCCTGTTTATGCTTCACAAATAACAAATCATACCAGTATAATATATGGATTGGGAGTGGATCCATTTGACTCCGTACGGGAGCCAGTAGTCAGTTCTTGTTAACACGTCAATGAAGCGGGGAGTTTGTCCAGCTGAGCGACCGTCATCTTCACAATGACTACTCCATAAGCAACGTGACTGACTTTCCAACTTACGGTAAATATCTACAGAACAGTCTGGTCTTCTAAAACAAAATCAACACACTGGATCCTACACTATTCATTGCGCTATTCCCCGCTCCTGAGGGGCGGGGGGATCGGCCAACAACTACAAATTCCTACTAATTAAACCCAACTGGCACAGCACGGCTTTCATGCATGTATTTTCCGCCTTTCCCTTCTTTCGCCTACCTACTTCAAAACTAACATGGATATGAACTCCGAACGAGCGTTCTGAGTACTAGAGAAATATCTCTTCCTCCCGTCGGGAACCGAAACCCAGATCGTCCGGTCCACAGCCTAATCAGTAGACCGACTACGGCCATTTTTAAAAGCTCAAAGCTCCGGTTCAAACGACAAGCCAAATGATGGCCATAAAGTGTACATTTCAATTAATAAATATTTATCCTGTTTTCAGAATTTTGTTTTGATTAGAACACATGCAAACATATATATCATTAACTTCATCATCATTTCAATGCCGATTGTAACACAGTTATATCTGTATATTACTCCGTGCGCCGGAGAACTTAACCACTGTCCTAAACGTACTAGGCATTAACACCGATGGTTTCGGAGATTATATCGGGGGGGAGGGGGGGGGGGGTTTGGAAGGCAAAAGTATCAAGCCTACAGATACAAATATTCAAACTGTAGTACACTTTAGCATGATGACGTGGATATCCAATATTTTATACTGTATTTCGCCTGGTCTGCGGCCGCTCGCTTGTTGGGATTGCGGGTTCGAATCCTGCAGGGGGCATAGATGTCTATCTCTGGTGAGTTGTTGTGCGTTGTAATGCAGGTCTCTGTGACGGGCCGAACCCTTGTCCAGGGGTGTCCTACCGAGTGTGTGCGTGTGTGTCATTGAGTGTGATCAAGCATAACAATAACCCTCTACACATTCAATGAGTAGGTAAAAGAGGTCAGACTGGGAAAGAAAGATAAAGTATTTCGCCTGATGACGGCAATTTAGTCCGATGCCGCCAAAACTACAAGATGTGAATACTATTCATATATTGCTATATCCGACGAAAACACGCAGCAAAGTAGTTCTCAAACCGTGCTGCCACCGTTAAGCAAAACGTAATGTAAAAGAACTGATAATGCACAAGTGAACTGTAATTCCGCTACGCTATCTGGCAACCTTTCGCGTACCACAGCACCCCCCCCCCCCTCCTTCTTTATAAAAAAGTATTTTAGTTTAGGTAATTACTGCTACAGCCGATCCCAGTGGCCGCGCGGTCTAAGGCGTGGGTCTGCGGCCGTTCGCTTGCCGGGATTGCGGGTTCGAATTCCGCCGGGGGCATGGATGTCTGTCTCTTGTGAGTGTTGCGTGTTGTAAGGTAGAGGTCTCTGCGTCGGGCTGATCATTTGTCCAGAGGAGTCCTACCGAGTGTGGTGTGTGTGTGATCGTGAAGCCTCGATAATGAGGCCCTGGCCAAATAGGGGCTGTTGTGACATGGAAAAAAAAAATATTGCTACAACCAATATTGCCAGTCAAAATACAGCCCTAGACACAGGTGTCACTGAAACTTCTCCAACCCATACAGTAAGTTAGCACATGCAGAGGTCAACCACAGATGGGAAATTAAGGTAAGAATGCAAGCCATATCAGAGAATCCACCTGTGACAGCTTACTCATAACGCACAGGAAACAAGATGACTCAGAAAAATTAATATTTACACAAACACTGCACACAGAACAGTACTTCTTTGTGACATCACATTTGGCTGACAAACATAACTTTTCTTGTCTCGTGTCGGCTGGCGTCACCACAATCATTTCGTATTCTGCACACAATCACCTATGCCTGACCTAACGATCGATGAACTTATTCTCTTGTTTCCACGTGATGTCGGCTGCATACTCACAATTCACGTGCTACTACACACGCGGCTCTGGAACTGGGCCCAAAAGATGGTTCTGGTTCCACTTCCCGACAAAATACTGGCGAATGTCCGAAATTTTATATTATATGTACCGTTCATTTCGTCAAGTTAAACCAACTAATGCAGAATAATTATTAAAGTATATTTGTAACCCCTACATACGTTTCGGCAATCAAGTTGCTATCCTCAGGGGGCGCATCAAAGAATCACAAATATCTATGGCATCGATGCCATAGATATTTGTGATTCTTTGATGCGCCCCCTGAGGATAGCAACTTGATTGCCGAAACGTATGTAGGGGTTACAAATATACTTCGTTAATAATTATTGTGCATTAGTTGGTTTAACTTAAACGAATGTCTCAAATGTTAACTGGGTGTTACGTTACAAGAAGAGCGGACCCATTCTAACAACCCCAAAATGGAGCAAGGCATGCAGCGGTGGCTGTAATTTGGCTATGGTAGCTGTATTATTATTATTATTATTATTATTTGTAATTGTCCACTAGACTGGTGAGTCAGAACGCAAATATACAGAACTGAATTGAACTGAAGAACTGAATTATACTACTACTACTACTAACTACTACTACTACTACTACTACTACTACTACTACTACTACTACTACTATATACTACTACTACTACTACTACTACTACTACTTACTCACTATACTGTCAGGGGACATTCATCGCGTTTATCCGACTTCGTGTGGCTTCAGAGACTGACATGTCTAGCTGACTTTTACAACGATAACAGAACTGAGTGGGACACTTCAAGCTGTCTCGGCATGTAGGATAAAGGCCTATCTAAAGTTCTGGGAGTGTGCACTGACAAGGATATTCACAGTGTTTTCGTAAACAAAATTACTTCTGACTGAACCTGAACGGTATACCAGTACATACGTCACTCGGCTTCATCCTTCTTTTGCTGTACCTACAAGCCAGGGTCTGTGGTCTCCGTGCAATCCGTGTTCACATTCCCAGAGAAAGCGCGGCCACAGTGACAGTGAGTGACGTTCAAACAGATGGAGCGCTGTATTATAAACAGGCACACAACCAGGATCTTTCTTTCGGTGGTTTGAGGCGCTAGGGGAAAAAGTTACTGGAAGTTGTAAAATATATTACTTGCAGACAATCATATAATTTTATATTAACGACTATGGCATTACCAAAAAATAACAAACGTACGTTTGGAGCGGTGTGGTGTGGATCTTCCTGAGGTTAGCTTTTCGGCCGATCTGGAAGCAAATGTTCCTCATACTTCAACTTCATTCTCAGCCTAACAAACAAACTATACTTACATTTTCGTATGCATATCGATGTGAGACAGCGTTCACAAGCCACGCAGGAATGAAAACCAAATACGTCAGCAGATTTATTACACGACATGACCTTTGCTTCTCAGCAAACAGCAACTGCTGTTACATAGCGATTGGGCTTTGTAACAGATATGCAGTGATGTTTTAACGGAGTTAGGAACGAAAATTAAAAGTATTAGAATGGTTTGTGCTTCAAAATGCTAAGGTCTGTTTTTTCAATAATCCATTTCCTGTTGTAGGGAAGTTAACAGCAGGTAATTACAGATAATAGGAGGCGAAGCATCTGGCCCCCACCAAACACGGGCTTACTGACTTCGGTAGGAGTGCATGAAACAAACTGAATGTAACAAACTGTTTAGGGCAAACTCTAGCTGACGCCATATTTAAAAGAAAAAATACGAGGCATTACTTTCGTACCGACCTTCGTCCATGAATAACCCAGTAACGTTCTAAAATTCATTTTTGCATGGCAGTCCTGTTTTGGATCTAAATTTAAACATTACGAATGTGAGAACTCCTCCTGTCAGAGCTTGAGGTAAGGAAACACTGCGGTACAGCTCCATTAAAACTGGGGATTTTGCATGTGTTTACCGGAGTGCTTGTTGGCAGTCAGTTACGTATCCGGAAGGGCCCATAACCGGCCATTTCGCCACAGGTTTTCGTGATTTTCCTCAGTCTTCAGGCAAATGCCCACATCATTCCTAACTTCAGGGTTCTCAGTCAACCCTCCGAATTCAAATTAATCACAATTAACCCCTATGCTCTAAATATCCCCAAATTATCCTACCAAATTATGCACTTTTAGCCATGGATGTACAAAGTTTTGCAAAAATCTAGAAGCCACCAAAAATTCTAGGCGCCAGAAGGGCAGCATGAAGCAACTTCCATACTGAAGGCCCAGACATGTTAGGCGCCATAGTACAAAATTTAGTCGCCCTGGCGACCATGCGCCCAAGATTTGTGCACCCCTGCTGTTTTCATTAACCAGTATAACAAAATTTCACGGCCCTTACTGCAAGCTATCAATTCTCGCCATTCTAACGCCTCAGACGAGCTAGGCGGAACGCAGGGACATTCTAAAAAGGAGATGCCCCTCGCCCAAATACACGACTTTACCCTTCGTCAATTTTGCTGTCAGTGTAACAAGAATAATTAGACCCATCTTCTTTTCTGATAAAATAAATTCATAAATGGTACACTGCACAAATGCTCGTCCCATTTGCTTTTAAATCTACATAATGAAGAAAATAATATAGGTTCTTCCAGCAAGACGGTGCAACCGCCAGTGCAACCAATAATTCAAAGACCAGCTTATATAACATTTCTGGGGACCAAATAATAAATCAGTCGTTCTTTGTGGCCTGCTCTTTCACCTGCTCTGACACCAGGTGACGATTATCTGTGGGTATATTTCAAAAAATATTTAAAAAAAAAGCACTCCTTAAGGCAATTTATAGAAGAGAACTTCGAAGTTGTTAATAATTAATAACATGTTAACCAAGCGTCAACATGTCTGACAATTGTAACAGGTAACTTCCAACGCCTACTTTAACGTGCGGTACGTTATGTTGCATAATGCGGACTGCTACTCGAGATTCGACGAGAGGGTTCCGCCTGAAGCTGAACACCCTGTATATACTCGTACACGCGTTTGAAACCATCCAAAGGACTAGAAAAATCTCATACTTTCAGGGCTCTTATCGAATGTTTACGGCAGGGGTGTCTAACCTGTTCTGGCAAAGGGCCACAGCCGTTATAGTAGGCTGGATCGCGAACCGCACGCGTGAATACCACAGGAAGTGGTACACTGAACCTCTTAAATTAATGCTGAATCTGCACAGTACACGCATGATTTATAAATGTGCCCGCGGGCCGCGTAACACCGCCTGATTTGCTGTGGGGTGGACACCCATTGTTTATTTTTTTAATGGCTCGACAGCCCCTTGGGGGCCTAGGCCGCCTCATTTGTCGAGGCTTTACAATCACTCTTTAGACACACCACACTCGGTAGGACTCCTCTGAACGTGGGACCAGCCCGTCGCAGAGACCCTGACAACACACACCACTCACAAGAGACAGACATCCATGCCCTCGACGGGATTCGAACCCACAATCCCAGTAAGCGAGCGGCCGTAGACTCACGCCTTAGACCGCGCGGCCACTGTTTGCAATAATTAAATTTGCCCATTCTTTATGGGCAAATTTAATTATTGCGCCTGTTGTGAGTACTTATTTCACTAAGCGACATAAATGAGCCGATCATTTCAATTAAATTCTCACATTCGGAAAAAGTGAGTTCTACCTTGCGCTGCATTCCGCACTGCATGCAACGCAAGTTTCCAGGCACCAGTCCCTGAATTCAGTGTCCTTCAGCAGCAACCAACATCACGGTAGAAGGCGTAAAAGAACAAAAACAAACAAATCTATAAGAAGCCCCTAAAATATACGGGTTATCAGCGAAAAAAGCGGGCAGGAAGAAAGAGCTGAAAGCAATAAATCCATTTCGAGTGGATGGGAAAATAGTACAATCAGCGGAGGATGCTTTCCAGGACTGTCTGATGTTATACTCTCCAAAACCTCAAGCGCGGCGCCTTTCAACATCTCGCGCACTTTACAAAGTTAGCAGTAGTTGTGTAAGCACCGCGTCTAGGCCGGTCGGTTTATAAAACGTTAAAGAGAATTTGTGTAAACAATAGTGTGCAGGGTCTTTCTGAATTCGCCGCCGAACACAAAAGGAAAAGTTCTATAAAAATGTGAACAAGGCAAAATAAATAGCCAGAGTCTGTTCCAGAAAATCAAGGATACTGATATTTGAAGAAAAATAAATTTGGTGAAAAAAGGTGGTTTTACGGAACAAAGTGGGAGACATCAACACATTTGTGCCACATTCTGAAACTCAGATGATGCCAACACACGCTTCTGTTAATGGCATGCTTGGTTTACTTTCTAAGGAGCAGAATCCACTACGCAGCTTTGTAGTTCGATCCTCAGCCAACGCCATTTGTCGAGCGGTTCTTAAATAGTCCTCAGCTTCTATCAGCCAATGCCGGGCTCGCACATTAAAAGATCCATTATTTTCTCCTGCATCTAATAACTTCCGCATCGGCTGTCGGGCTCGACACTTCCTTCTACCCTGTCTTATACAGGATCATTATTTTATCTGACCCATGTCGTTGGTCACTTCCCGCCGCTATTCCAATTTACGTCGAGGCGGATCTACGCGCTTTAGTTCAGTGTAGTCACTTAATGTTACGTTTTTAATCATTTTATTAAAACAAGGAGCCGGAAATGATTCCTTTCGGCTCGCAGAAACGCGGCACCTAACAAACACGTTGCTCATTGCAAGTCATAATATTCTGCTGGTGAAACGAAGGCGCTACATCCTAAAATATGTTTTTTCACATGTCTTCAGTGCAAGGACTATTGCTATACATTTAAATTTTTTACCACATCCCACAGATAAAAATCGATCTCACACGTTCGAACCTGGCGAACGAGAACGCCACAATCCTCTGCTTATTATGCTGTCACCACACACAGTCTCTGAACAACGCAGAGAATTGTTACGTGCTACGCCATCTTGCTTTAAAAAAAAAAGAAAGAAAAAAGAGAAGGTTCTCTCGCTTTCCGGTAGAGTTAAAAAATTGTGTCAGTGTGTGTGTGTGGAATATGTTGGTGTGTTTACGGTATAAGAAAAAAAAAATCAGCTGAAAAATCCTGGTTGCACTCAGCACACCACATCCCAACCATAAGATAATTTAACGACTTCGTCTATTTTTTTTTATGGCTCGACAGCCCTATAAGGGCCTGGGCCTCCTCGTTTCGTCGAGGTTTCATGATCACACACATTAGACACGCCACAGTCGGTAGGACTCCTCTGGCCGAGGGACCAGCTCGTCGCAGAGACCTCTACCTGACAACACACAACACTCACAAGAGACAGACATCCATGCCCCCGGTGGGATTTTTTTCCCTTTGATCCATTTTTGTACGGTTTAAATCCTTTCGTCCTTCATGTCACTTTACGTTCCATATTACAACAAACACAACACAAACATCCATGCCCCCCGGTGGGATTCGAACCCACGATCCTATTAAGCTAGCGGCCGCAGACCCACGCCTTAGACCGCACGGCCACTGGGATCGGCATTTCGTCTATTAACATAGGGTTTTCTGCAGACCAATATCTGTTATTCTGAGGGTTCACGTATCCACCGACATGACACCAAGCTTCATCAATAAACAGAACGAGTGTGAGGTCTACTTCTCCAGCATGAACTCAGTTCCCACATTCTCTTCTTGTGGGAAGCGTATGTAGCATTTGTATCGTACAAAAACATGCGATTCTGAAATGGGTTATTCATTTCAACTAACGACCCGTAAAGAACCAACACGCTCGCACCGACAAGGCGCGCTTGTGCAGGCCGCTAACTGGGCGACGTCTTATACGATAAGTGGAGAGGAAGTGATCAACGATGTGGGTCAGATATATTAATGTCCCTGTACGTTCAGTTTTCCGGAATCATGTATACTGTACAATCCCTTCTAACGGACATTATCAGCACAGCTTACACTTCAGAGCATTCCTGTTGTTCTTAGTCTTATGCATCTGTATCGTTACGCTGTGAACACAAACAAATTACCAAGACCCTATCGTTTCTTGTGGGTGGGTTTTCACACAACAGGACTACATCCCGCCAGTCATACCACCAAACGACAGACCCCTTGGCAGTAGATGGGCATCGTTCATTCTGACGCGGCGATTACAATAAGGTTCATGACAAAGACGTCTCTGTACATGGAACATCACAGCGGATACCTAGTTGTGTGGATACGCACTGTCAGACTACGAAGCGTTAGCGGCATTTCTCTCGCCACCTTTGAAGTACGTACGTCACGCACAACGGCGTGAGCCAACAAGGCCGGCCGAACTCTGCCGGGCATCTCTTACTGCCCAATGCAAAGGTGCCACAAACCTAAACTGCATGTGCACTTCCAGCTATTGGAATCCCAAAATACCTACAACGCCTGAATTCTTGAACCTAAGCTTCGTCGCGTCTTCAAACAGTACTGTGGTGTACTACGGTTTCCTCAGCAACTGCAGCTTTCCTTAAAATACACTAACAAAGAAAAACTCAAAAACAGTGAAAACTTCCTTCAAAAGTAAAAAGTTCCCAAAGCTTAAATAACTCCACAGGACGTCTACAAGAACACCTCAGGTACGTATTTTGAAACTTCTATGATTGTTTCAGCATCTATTTACACACCGAAGATAGGTATACATTTTACTTTCCTTCCCTCTGTATACGGTAGGAAGGCGCCTTACGTTTCTACACCAACAACATTATTCATCAATTATTTAAAGAAACTACAGACGATGTACCTGCAGCATAAATACATGCTAGCACATGAAACTTGCCGACGTTTTATTCAAGCCATAAGTAATATTGATTTAACAACACAGAGTTTTCTTTCCTTATCTGTGTAGACTATCATTACCTCCTGCACAAGTGCATCTGTGTACACGAAGCGAACAGCAACCCGAACGGGCACAACCTCGTAACGCTCACTGTCCCAGTGTACAGACTTCAGTCCCTGCAATTTTTAAAGTCCCTATACGTACTTAGGTCCTGCAAGTTTACATGTCAACAACGAAACGCAATAAAAGCAGAGGATTTCATTGTCATCCAAATACAAATGTATAATTTCGATCTCTTTTCCTTAAATACGCATTAATTATTGAACTAAATCCAAACAATAACTTTTCGCTTCGTAAAGATATTACACTTTAAAGTTCAGTGGCCATATATGTGTCACTAGGCCTATATCCAACCCACAAACACACACGCACGCACACACACACACACACACATATGAACAGCAAAGCTTTGCACTTTAGACTTAAACTGTATTATGCTCACAATAAACAAAGATTATTTCCCCACTCAGCGGTAACCGGTTAGTCTTTGTACTGAGAGAACAATGTCCTCCGTAAGGCACACATATTAAATATTAAACATACCGCAAATCAATTTTGGTCTTCAGCGGACTAAACACTGTACGTTTTTATAACATTCCTTCGCCAGAAAGTCTACCAGCATCGCATCGTTGATGTCTTGGATTTCAGGAAGCTTGAGTCTCCGCACTTAAATGTCAGCTAACACTGCATTTAAATGCGTGGTTCCATGTTTCACCTGTGGCCCTGAGATACAGATCTCTTATCGTCAGACATTTTTTCTCTAGTTATAATTTGTTATACTCTGAGAAGAGCTTTCAGGAACTTCTGGCTTCCTCCCTCTAAACACAAATACAAGACACTTTCAATGCGTTGGTGAAAGTACATAAAAGTGTGGTAATAATGAGAACGTGGGGAGGGATCTGGCCGTCCAAAGGTTTCACATCCAAAATTGACATACACACTACGACTATTGACATGTACACTCCTAAGTTTCCGGATGAATTCTAATTTTATCCGTATTAATCCCGCGAGGCCCCTAATTTTGCAAATGCTATTGTGCATACGTACCACGCATCTCGAGAGTTGCACTGAAGCACATTTGATATGTATGTATCCACCAGATTACACGACAAAATGTCTCATCTCCATAACAGAGCTTCTATCAACTGTCTGTATTCTGGAAATACAAAGTCAGCTAATACTTAACAGTTAACTTGGGCAGTGCAGATAAACGTCGTGGCGGCGCGATCTGTCAGACAAGGACAGCACTGTCATCATCATCATCATCATCGTAGTAAAGGAAGGGACTGAGCGGTTTAGATCGGCACGGTCCATGAAGCGTGACCAACTGCCTGCCTCGCCGCCGAGTTTTCAGTTCAAAGTGTCCTTTCTAAAGACGACGACTGTTCCTGTCGCTTAAAAAATTCCCCTTACTGCTCCGTCATCCTCGGCTCTACACGCAGTTCGGCAAGCCGAGGAAGACGAGAAGTACTTCTAACAGGCGACGTATACACAAACAACTACGCTACATATGACACGACGTTCTGTTAACCCCACAGAGAATCCATAAATAATGGCTAACACGGGTTTAATGTCACACTAAATCGAAACAATTACAAACATAACCGCTTTCAATTAGTTTTACCTTCGCATGCGGGTTTATCGCCTTACGTTTGGCGTCGTCTAGAATAAAAGCAACGGATGCCCGCCCAGCGCTGCCCTGGATAAAACAGGGCATTTATGATCGAATTCAATACCGTTTTCTGGGAGAATAAAGAAGACTTTAGTTTATAGTAGATGAATCGACGAGTTTAGACTACTTACGTTTTGTACTGATCTATGCTGCAAATCAGTCCCAGAATTAATCCGACGGCAGGGAAGAAGAAGAATAAGAAGAAAAAAGCATAGGATAGAAGACATTCGGGTTACGACAAAAATGACAAGTGCTACTACTACTACGCCAAATATCAGAACCAACAATATTCGTGGGTCCAGTTATTGTTCCGCTATCCATATTCGAATCTCTAGCCACTTAACTGTACAGCAAAACTTCACTCCACCCCTCAGCTGACAACTGTTCGATATTCCGGAAACACAGAAGTACGAGCGTGATATACGCAGAATACGAGCACCATTACAATGGGTACGTCACGTACGCCTAACTGCATCATGAAGAGAAGGGCAGGACGAGTAGGAAGTATGGTGGTAAAAATTGAGAAATATAATGTAATATCTAAAATAAAGGCACAACTAGGAAGAGTTTTCATAGGCGAAAGGAGAATATCGAAACACCAGAAACAAGCTGTGAAAATGTCAAATTAATTAACCTGACACGCGGTAAAAGAGGCTGCTGTTAACACGGCAAAGAATCTTTCAATACATCAAGCAACAGAAACCATTATATACAATGGCCTAAACTACAACATGTTTAGTTCTCCAAGAACCATTTTCAGAAGAGAAGTGTGCGTAAAATATATTGCTACATAAATACAATCACGCTGATATAGTACGGTAAAGCAATCCCTGTAGAGGCATGGACAGGCCCTGAGGGTTCCAGGAGGTTGAGGCTCCCAGATTTCAAGGCAATCGGCATATAGAGGTGGTAAGGTTGCCAGCCCTACGCACCGGCCGCCTTTACCCCCCCCCCCCCCCCAGGAGATACCCGTGGTACTCATTTCTGTTAGAGGCTGAGTCGACCCCAGGCCACAGTGCGGCCAGAAGGATGTCATTGAAATTCCACTGACACCATCGGGAATCGAACCCGCGATCTTCCGGCTTGTAGCGCAGTGCCTCAACCAACATGCTGATGTAGTACAAGATGTAAATGGAAATGTAAAGGTGGCCACTTGAAAATGGTTCTTTGAAAACCGAAACATGTTCCAGTCTACGGTATAATACAGACCATTAAGGATTTTTTCCTATACTATATTTTTCTGGTCATTCATTAAAATTTTTATATAATACACAGACTGATATATGCAACACTACTAGATGGGAAAGAACATTCGGGTTCAGTAACAGAGAAACATCTGCTGACTGCTTCTTGAAAAGTCTCCCCTAGAATAACGATCACTGTACAAGTTACAACGAGATAAACTTTAGTTTAGAAGGGTGAGAAATAACTGCGTATTAAAAAATTGCATTAGGCCCACTAAATGGCCTGCGTTCACAAGTTTGCGTTACGAGACGGTTTGATAAACTTATGAGAATGTACAGAGTGCCTAAAAGTCAACGTTTGTGCCCCCCATGAACCGATTTTATTAACATTCATGGCCATTACACTTTTTGGCCAACTGATTTATTATTAGCATAGGTACACGTTACGGGTAAGTATTGTTGATAATTAAATTAATACACTATACCTATAGGTAAACCTATTTAAATAATATCACGGAAACGCATTATATTAAAATACTCTAATTCGGGACATGCTTAATAAAATTCGAATCCAGAACTCATCCATGGGATATTTATTTCCTTCTTTTAAATAAATTTATGCCGATACGATCGGCAACAGCAAGAGGGAGCAATGAAGAACCGGAGAAAAGCTGTCCCTACGAATAAACAGCACCTCCTGAAAACGGATATGTGGAGGGAGTTCGCGTATTCCTAACATAGATGGCACTAGGTTAAGGTGAACGGCCAGCTTTCATGCTAGGAGCACCTCAGTCTCCAGTATCCATCGCACAGGAAGTGGGTCGGTCATCACAATCCGGTCAGAACACGTCTCAAAAGATAAATTCCTGCCAGGAATCGAAATCCGGCCTTCCGGGCCGTAGTCGGTACTTCAGTGACGGAACCAACCAGTCTCACTGTGGCAATGAAAATGAAATAGCGAACCAAACGCACATGCAGTTAATAATACGTGGGCACTCTCTCCTAAGACACTCGCACGTAAACCGAACAAGCAAGCCACAAAGCGCAGTCGCCCTACAGCATCTCACACTGTCGTGCGGTCCTTCATGGCCCTCATATTAAACACGTGACTGCATCCACAGTCCCATAACGATGACAGTGCAACACGGTCGGGTCCAGCTGACAGACGACTGGCTGCGGGTTTTCGTATTACGTCACAACTTACATTACTACACTGGAAAACATGTGAACAACTGTAGGCGGCGTCACTTCTCTCGCTGATTTGGAAATGAATTAAAATATTTTCTTTTACAACACCAACTAAATGCACATACAACATACACAATAGTATAGTCTTTTATCGCTCCAACATGTTGCAGCATTAGTGTGCTATCCTCAGGGAATTCTTACACTAAGGTTTAAAACTAGCTAAAATATGATAGATAACATTCGTAATATTTGTATATAGCCTATGGCATTTCGCAGTTAAGTTCAATTTCCAGAATGGTGACATACATAGTTTGCAATACATATAGCAATATTATGTGTACAGCGTATTATTGTGACAGTTATTATAAAACACGTCTACATATAACATTTGGTACAAATTCTACTTTCTAATTCTTACGAAGTGAGCATTTCAAAATGAATTCAAATACTTATTCGCTTTTGCTGATTATGAAGTTACAAATAGTTTGTCGATGGCATAATATGACCTCTTTACAACCCTGCAAAATACAGCCAAACCTGGTTATAACGACATCGGTTTATGCGACACCTCGTATATAGCGTCAGATAGTCTGTGGTACCAATCAATTCCTCACTGTTAACCATAACGTTATACTCCTCGGTTATAACACTCGTTTATAACGACACAAATTACTCAGTCCCCTTAATGACGTTATAACCGAGTTCGACTGTACATTCAGCTTTTCGCTCGGCCCGTCAACGAAGCTAGTCCCCATCCGCAGCAAGATCTGCCACACGCCAATCAATACATAGGCTAGTCTTGATTTCTTCCAGTTCTTTCCATCATAACCACAATCACAATTATGACCGGGTATATGAGTACGACCAACAGTACGACAGTGTAAACAAATATTTTACCGATGGTGGGCCCGGCTGTAAAGATCATACAGCATCAAACGGTAATGTACCCACGGAGACTTACTCCGTGTCATTTCGAAAGACGAGGACACTTGAAATAAACTGCAAGAGTGCAACTCACGAATGTCACTTTAAAAGTTACTCAAAGCAAATGATCAACATTTCTAAGTAGAGGGGCCTCGTTTGCAGCAAAGAAAAGCCAATTACATTCGAGTCCGGTTATAACGACATCGGTTTATGGCACACCCCGTATATTGCGTCAGATATTCTGTGGTACCAATTAATTCCTCACTGTTAACCATAATATTATACTCCTCGGTTAGAACAACACTCGTTTATAACGACACAACATATTCAGTCCCTTTCGTGACGTTATAACCGAGTTTCACTGTATTTGATTATCCGTATTACTGAATACATATAACTCGGTTAATAATGAAACACTGCAAGCGCCTTACACCGATTTACAATTTTTAAAATAAACCGGGCTCGCTTGCTAAGTTCCTAATGCAATATCACACTGCCATCAAGAACATCAGTTCTGAAACAGACAAGCGTGACGTCGAACAAATCAATTATACTGTGAAGACTTGCAAAGTGATACAAATGAGGCGACAAAGATAAGCATGACGTTGGCGGCGACGTCGACATGAGTATAAAGTTGACGGGGTGCAGTTATTGATACAGAGATGCGCGATAATTATTTCCCGAAAGTTGTTGGTAGTTGAGGGTATTGTGGGTAGATGGCGTTGGCACATGTACGCCGAGATTGCCGAGATGACGGAGACAGAGAACGAGTAATCTTTCCTGGCTCGTTCTAAGGGGCCATCGCGGTGCAGCGGGAGGGACGGATGGCGGCGAACCTCAAAGACAAAAGAGCAACTCGCAACACGCGATTACAAGCAATTACCTGAAAATTAATGTTTCAGGCTCCGATCCTAAACTAATTACGACGAGACTGTTTATAAACGTCATAATATGGACGTATAGGAAGGCTATATACAGCAGCATGCTTTATATACGCCTGCTATTAGGTGGTGTATTATTCTACGGTAAATATTTACCTAAGCCTGCAGCCGACAAGAAGATAGCGTGTCTTCTGTGTTGAACGCCGTGCCGACGTAAAGTTCCTCTTATTCATTTGTTTGGTTACTAGAGATAGGCGATAGGTCTGCAGCCGCTCGCTTGCTGCGATTGCGGGTTCGCATCCCGCCTGGGTATGGAGGTCTGTCTGTTGTGAATTGTTGTGTTGTAATGTAGAGGTCTCTGGGACGGGCCGATCCCTCATCCAGAAAAGTTCTACCGTATGTGTGGTGTGTGTCATTGAGTGATCAGGTGCAAAAAATAATCCTCTACACCTACAATGAGTAGGCTGAAAGAAGTCAGCCAAAGAAAGAAAGAAAGACGCAGGTGATACTGAACCTAGCTGCAGTAGTCATTTTTTTATTACCGTCAGATATGTTACGCGAATGCTAAATTTGGTGCAGAACCGTAAAACGCGTTCGCAGTTCTGCAACTTTCTGAAGCAATACCGAAGCGTGGACTTTTTAAAGCAACATTTCAATGGCCCGGCGGCAGCGGCGGGCGGCGGGGGGGGGGACTTGTGCTATCTTTTGCACAACTGCGCCGTACTTGCACAGATATTCAATTTGCTAACCGGAAAGTTGAAAAATTGTGCTGATGCATCATAACCGGGGTTCCCATTTTCAGCGCTCATTAAACCAGTACCGGTACACAATTTACCATTATGCACGGAAGACAAAATACTGCTCAATGCACGGTTTGATAAGTTGGCTCAGAGTATCGGAATTCACAAACGACAAGACTATGGACTTCAATGGCTGATCCTGCACGGTGCGTAACCTTACGCATGTAACAAACTGCAAACGGCACGCTAGTATGCTAGTAATAAATGCAATTACCGGAGTACATTTACCACATCATCGCCGGCGTCGTGCCTGACCGTCTGTGTACAGCAACTTACCCCCCAAAACACACTCAGATTCAAAATCCCCTGTGTCCACTGTTACACAGGCAGGCCCTGTTACTTGTATCACAGAAGCAGTCAAAGATGTAACCAATATGGCGGTACGCCTCCTGGGTCAATTACAAACTCCATGGCACTTGCCCCTCAGAAATGCGTCGAAATGACTTGTTGGTGACAGTGTATTCCGATCAAATTTTCTTCTTTTTCTCAACGTATCGATTCCTCAAAAAAAAATCTTGTATGCACAGACCCTAACACATACACTAGTCCCGCAAAAATTCAAATCCCCTTAAAAATCACTCCATGGGCATACCAATGTACTCAATATATACCGACTCGATCAACATTCATCCTGCAGTAATCGAGATTCATTAGTCGCGATTTATTACCGGAATATATCCCAAAAATAAAAACAAATAAAAAAACAAAAAAAATAAAAAATAAATAAAAATCCACTTTGCAGAGCACCAATTGTCAACCGGTGTCCCGTAAGCTTGTACCGCGCATGCAGAAGAGAATTTTAATGAATGAATGAATGAATATGTAAAATTACGTACATTAAACTTTCAAAAATGCGAGGAATTATAAAGACACTAATTTGCGCGCGAATTATGAAAGGGGTCGGGTTCGATTAATTCTTTGCTAAGTCGAGGAAGTTTCGAAGCCACCACATATACAAGATAGGCAATGTACGTATCATATAACTTAACACTGAGGCGCATTCGCCTAGCCATTGTTGCCGTGGAAAAGCAGTAAGTATTACATAGTCTGTGTGTGTGTGTGTTCTGTAGGCTTAGTTATGCAGCACGCAACGCGCATGCGCCGTATTATATTGCCACAAGTGACCTGTTTGGCTCTACAATATTTTTCCACATTACCTCAAAACCGGCATGATTTTCGAAAAAATACTTACTGAACATAAAACGTGTTTTGAGATGCTCCACATCTTTTGTCAGAAACAATTTCATTCTAAGAATAATTCACGGAGATATCACAAATGTACAAAGGTTTTCATGTAAAGTACCCGTTAATCTTGTCTGATTTAAATGAAACTTGAATTTTCTCGACAACTTACGAGAACACTCAAATATCAAATTTCACGAAAATCCGTCCAGTGGAAGCCGAGTTGTTCCATACGGGCGGGCGGACGGACGGATGGACAGGCACGACGAAGCTAATAGTCACTTTTCACAATTTTGCGGACGCGCCTAAAAATTGTTAAATTGATATCTTTTATTAACAATTCATCTTACTGCTTCACAGTATTATTGTGTACTTATACAGCAAATGATAACCTATCATTTAAAAATAAGCGTATTCTTATTATGAACTTTAGTCTTCTATTCTAGTTTTAGTGTGCCGCGAAAAAAAACAGAATATCCCGAGTGCGCCACGAACACCACAGCTTTGACAACCACTGTGACGTGCGTGCTGTACAGCCTGCTTACCCATTCACTCAATACAGTGACGGCTATCACAATCATCTGCGGAACAGGTTCTGTGAATGAACATCAATGATCACGCGCTACATAAAAACTCCTTTAAAAACAAGCACAGATGACTTCATTGCCGATATTAAAATTGTTCATCTTCTCAACTTTCGAAGGTCAAGTCTTTTCGTAGATACAATAACATCAAAAAGATAGAACACCCTCAAATTAGCGGCACGATAAGGGTCAGTGAATTGGCGTTCATGCTTTCCTAACGATCAGCAACGAGCTGAAGTTCAGGCCTATTACCACCTCCTCCAAACAATGAACCCTTGGGCCCTACAATGCTCATTTCCTGTAAGCCCAACTACAGGGCATTTCAAAAATGGATACGAGCAAACGTATAAAATTAAAAAGTCAGAATGTCCACGAGGGACAATGAATTCCGAAAAGTGGTTAATTTATGTGGGCTGTTTTTAACTCGAGTGCAAAATAATACAGAAAGGTTTCCGGCGTTTACTATCATTAACACTTTCTCACACTTCAATAACTTCAAGATTAAATATTTCACGTGCAATAAACAGCGAGCTAACTTAGAGGCGAGAATTGGAGTACAGGCATTAAAATAAATTGTCAATGGCGCACAGCCGAGCTATTTAAAAATAAGTAGGACAGCGAGCGGTTTCACTGTTTGGTTATTGTGCGACGCTGTGTCAACTGCCGGGGTTGTGTAAAAACGAATGAGCTATGCCGCTTGGACTCCAATGATTCAACGGGAGTGATGAACATGTGAACACCGGCAGCGATTGGAACTGCGTACCTCAGTTGTGCTAACGCCATGCCAGCTCGGTCGCTAACCATCACGTAACTTAAATGCATAAATGAATGGTGACGGCAGGCAACGCATAACCAAGATCAGAAATGAGCACAACATTTTAAGTGTGAAAACCTGAAGAGACCACGAGGCACAGGTGCATATTAGAGTATAGTTTTTATATGGATCTTAAAAGAAATTAGATAATCAAGAGTGTCAATGAATTAATGTGACTCAGGATAGCAGGGGTCAGTGGTGAGCTCCAATGAAAAAGGTACTGACACTTCGGGTTCTATAAAATATAGCATTTCAGAAACTGAAATCAAGATTCGGGGGCACTTGCCTGTAAGGGTATGAAAACCATGGCTTACAAGTCAAGGCAACTGTCTACGCAGCAAACAAGAAAGGGCTTCTGCTCACTCGAAAGATGTCTGCAGCTCTTTGCTGCCAGTTTCAGAATATGATGTGCAGGCCTATAACGCAAGCGGAAAAATGAAGCACCATTTCGCACTAGCCGTCAACTTGCACATTAGACCTCCCCCGCGGTAAGATATCTCACACATCTCCTGTGGAAAGCTGCAATAGTTGGTGCCGCTTTTTTTCATTATCAGCGAATGGGAAGGTGCAATATCTCGTGACGAACAGTTCAGCTTTGCAAGTTTAATCCAGGTCTTAAACGTTTCTAGGGACATATGTCTTTCTATACAGAATATCAATATGCGAAGACACGCGTTAATACCGTATCACCAGACCATCCAACGCGGATGACATTCTGCACGGTCCAACTGCAGTAGCAACGATAACTGTCATATAATTCTGCAAAGCTCAAGGGCGGCGGCATCACTGACTACGACGTAAGTCTAATGAGCTCCACTTCGGCAGCAATAGTGACTACGATGTAGTTATTTTGGAAACAACCGATACCTACAACAGACAGACAGAGATACTGACCTGATTTCTTTCAACCCCTGTCTGAAAACACGGACGGTAAAAAAAGTTGAAGCAGCTGGTGCTAAGATTTTGGAGATGAGATAGATGAAGAACCTTTGTGTCGGCGATATACAGACGAGTTGGCTTGGCTCCTCAGGCTACTTCCAACAATACTATCATGGTTACCATCTACAGGGGGCCTCTTCCATCCCACCTTCTGTAACACGCAACAGCCTGTGAAGTTCCTTCTACATGTTTCTTTAGAAGTTTAAGATTTGCATTCAACCTAACGTGTAGCTGGAAGATGCTTGAATAAAGGCGTGTACATTAGGACTTCCTTGTGGATCTTTTGATGGGAGATGGGTCCATTTATGCAGGCTCCCTCACGCGCTATGAGATTTTCAGACAGAGATCTATCACAGAATGTCTTGGTCTGCAAGTGGCATGAATGAATGTATGCCCGTAAGAAACTTCTTGCAAGCGCATACATTAGGTTCCATTTCAGATCTTGGCCAAATCAGGATCGCTAAGCATCCGTAGGTTTCCTTTTTACTGTTTTGCGCTGAAGTGTCAAAAATATTTAGACCGAGGATGGATATCCTACTGCAGCCAAATTAGAATCCCAGCACAATAAGACTGGTAATCACGTGATTAACACGTGTTCGATCACCATCCACCATACGTCAGCAAATACCATGACATCCTTGAGGAATGCTGTTCTGTAAACTACCTTCGTCGTTTTAAGGACGTTTAGCAAAAGAATTTTCACCTTAACGCAACTCGAAAGCCGTAGAGAAATGCATAAACTCTGCGTTACGCTATTTCTAACTGGACGCACTTTTCAAATGCTACGTTACTTCTCTTCTGCAAAGTATACGGGCGATATCACGCCTAATCGAGCGGGTGTGGAGGATGAGACTTGTACTTTAAATTCTTTTTAAATACCAAGCACCTCGGCATCTGAAAAACTAACTTCTGTAAAGTCCGAGCCTTCTAGGTCGATTGATTGTCGACATATCGAAACTCAAAGTTTCATAATTCGGTCAAATTCGCCTCGCGTGTGACTTCCGAAGACACAGCCTCCGGTACAGAACTCAAACGGATCTCATTTAAAATCTAATATTACACGCTTTGCAACACTACACAATTCATTTTAATTGCTGTATATATTAATAAAGACATTTGTGACACTCATTCCTTAATTTCATCCTCTTTCCCAAATCAGACACCTAAAAAATACCACGAAGTTCCTTGTTTTCTGCCCGCTAATACGCCTTTTGGAGTAATGTCCGCAACTCCGAGAACATGTCAGGGGAATAAGCAGAAGCTCCGCGCGCTGCGGGACGGATGCGCAGGCGGTTCCACGCCACATTAGTCTTCGTTCCGGCAAAACACCGTATCAACTGGCACTGTCGGTTGCATATAATATTGACACCTCTCTAGAGAGAAGAGTGCCAAATATGAAAGAAGGGCCACAGAAGAAGCATCTGAAAGGTGTTAAGTGAGAAAATAGGAAAGATAAACCATTATAACGCAACCTTAAACTTTTTTCTAAACACTACACATTTCTTGCTGTTAATTACATCAGAACTCTCCAAAGGAAAATACACTATGATGCTTCGTTCTGAATGCAGAAATCAAAGCACGTGCTGTGACAGTTCCGGTCACTGCGCGCGTGACTCTAAGCACGTTCTAACGATTTTCGATTCTTCGCACACTCATCTGTCGTTGTATAACAAAATTAAATTTCACTGCAACTGCCTTTTGCCCGCTGATACAAATACAGTACAGTGGTGCCTCGCAATTCGACGTCTCGCAATCCGACAGTTTCGCAATTCGGCAGTTGAGTTGCGCCAGCCGGCGCATGCGTGTGCATAGAATTGTGCGTTGTTATTTGTTATTTGTCAGTTCTTATTGAAGTGCGTTGGTGTTTGCTCGTGTTGTTTGTGCTAATTTTCAATTCTGCATTTTTCATACCCTACACCATTAAGAATGAGTAAAAACAGAAGTGAACAGAAAATACACACTTGGTTGAGCATAGAGAAGAAGAAAGAAATTGTAGATAAAGTGCAAAAAGGTAGCACAATTACAAGTGTAGCTCAAGAGTATGGCGTTCCTAGGTCAACTGTGGCAAATTTTTGGCAACAGAGAGAGAAGATTATGAGTGCTAGGGTGTCTGTTGGAGCAATGAAGATTTCTGACAAGAATAGATCTTCGATCAATGAAGAGATGGAAAAGCTGCTTATTACCTGGATTAAAGAAAGACAGATGAAGGGAGATCCAGTAACTCAAGCAATGATCTGTGAGAAGGCTAGGTTAATTTTTGAAGAATTGCAGAAGAAAACTCCAGGATCTACCTCAAATAAAACTGAGGAATTCAAAGCAAGCCGAGGATGGTTTCATAGATTCAAAGGTAGAACAGGCATTCATAGTGTTCATGGGGAGGCTGCTAGTGCAGATAAAGATGCTGCAGAAAAGTTTGTGAAAAAATTCGAAGATTTAATCAGGAAGGAAGGCTACCTGGCACAGCAAATTTTTAACGGGGATGAAACTGGGTTATTTTGGAAGCGCTTGCCAAATCGTTCGTCATCCCTGTTCAAGCAAAGAGGAGACGAGAAGAGGTAGAACAGGATAAAGAAGACCCCCTTCCAAAATCTAAGGCTCAATAAACTGTTGTGTTGTGACTATAATAGTGTATTTCGTAATTTAGTGTGTTAGTATAGTAAAGTAAATAATCCATTATGGTGTATTTCTCTCCCCCTTGGGGGGTCCGACAACGAATTAATCTATTTTCAATAGACTTATATGGGAAATATTGTCCCGCAATTCGACAGTTTCGCATTTCGACATTACTTCGGAGACGGATTAGTGTTGAATTGTGAGGCACCACTGTACTTGGGTTTCAGCGCATCTGGTACTGCCACGAGTGCTACCGATCTCTTCGCTCGGTCTGTCCCATATAATGACGCGAGAAAAATGCTATTCTGCTTTTAACACTTTAACTCCTCTTCGTGGTGGTGCTGATTCACATAATTTTACCAGTTTTTGTGCTGTGTAGATGCTCTATCTGTACTCCATCACAGTCTCATAATACATTCCTGGAGTACGCACACAGCAAACATGTCAAGTTTAAGAGAGTCCAAAGTTACAACAAACGATTAGGAATCCGCTGCATTATTTCGGCTGCATATTACAAAAGTATGTATTCTCGTCTGATAATTATATCAGTGGAAGTCGTGGACGACAAACGTACTTTTTAGGCGCGATCGCAAAATTTCGAAAAGCGACTATTAGCTTCTTCACGTCTGCCTGTCCATCCGCATGGAACAACTCGGCTACCACTGGACGGATTTTCATGAAATTTGATATTTGAGTGTTCCCGAAAATCTGTCGAGGAAATTCAAGTTTCATTAAAATCTGACAAGAATACCAGATACTTTCCATGAAGACATATGTACATTTACGATAATATCTCGTTCAATTCTTTTTAGAATGAGAAATATTTCATACAAAAGTTGCAGAGAAAATCAAAACACATATTTATGTTCAATAACTTTATTTTTTTCGAAAACTGTACCATTTATAAGATAATGTGGGAAAATGTTGTAATGCCGGACAGGCCACAAGTGACAATACAACACGGTGCATGCGCTTTGCGTGTTGGGTAATTAAGGCTACAGACACACCGAATATGTAATGCTTATTGATCCCACGACAACAATGGTTACATGAACGCGTCTTAATAGTACGTTTATACGTACATTGCCTGTCTTGGTTTCTGAAATGTCACATATAACTAGATACACCCATGCTTGTAGCCTAGCGTTCCTTTCACTTCAGTTTTAAAGGCCTTCTGTTTTGTGGCTCTGAATGTTTCTTCAACGTTGACAATATTTCAATTAAAGGTCTATAAACTCGGCAGTGCGCTTTTAAGTACTCTCAACAGTAGTTTCATCCACCTAACCACTCTGCTGGTATGATACATCTATGTACCACACCTTCCTTGAAGGCAGTTTTTTTTTTAATTCTGGTGCCCCAGGACATATAACATACACGTCCAGGTATTACGACGGCTGTGCAGATTACATGCGGTTCTAGCTAGCAGTATAATCGCAGGAAGTCTATATCATCGCGCTACTGCCTCTGTTCTGTCTGGTACTCGTGCTTCTTCGGTCACAGCCCAATATTCTGGCGAATCATAAAAACACAGGCGCCACTCAACACCCCCTGACTAACCACAAAGCAAACTTCTCAACTGCGAAAATTTAGAGACGCCTACTTCACTATCAAAATATTTGTCTTTGAAAATTCGATGCAATTCCGTCTGATTGAACAATACTATTTTATTCTGCATGTATTGCTTCTTTGCTGATAATACGCTCGTAAGACCGGTGTATTCGTATACATACTGTGGACAAGTCAATTACAATAATTAAATCGATACAAGAGAAGAAAACACGCATATTCATTAGTTCAGTCAAAACTACAGATTTAGTCTGCAGTGCATATGGTGCTGCGCGCACAAACATCAGGTCAGTTAGACCGATACGCCCTATCCTCTAAGAGCAAAAGCGCTTCGCAACGAGGTAAAGATAAGCGACCCGCTATGCCTGAATACCTGTCATAAATACTTACAAGGGGCATGGAAAGTGGATACAGTCTAGACCAAGATGTTACAGACAAGTGAGTGATAAACTTCACAATCCGGCCGTTTCACCTGCGTGAAACACCACCTAGAACAGGAAACTGGATGAGCCTCAGCGCCGGTCTGTTCATGACGAAGAGAAAATTTCCAACACAACCTACCGGCATTTGAAACCCGTCCATCAAAAGGCACCAACGTGAAACATCATCTCATTTCATTACGGAAGAATGATTACAAAGTAAACTTCAGGGTCTAAAGTATTCGAGAAATGGAAGCGGAGAGTTCAAAGCGGCTGGCTCTGCCTTGATACCATGTCCCGTCCACAGAGAACATACCAGGATCACAAGAGGCGGAAAGACAAGTTTTTGTACCTGGAGACGCCGCGGAACACCAGAAGTGCGACAACACAATGTGGCAACAGCGCTCCAAACAGACCAGGTTCTAATGTTATTTCTATGCCCTCCCTCGAAATAAAAACACTTGGGTTAAGTACTAATACGGGGCAACATAATACACATTCTGTGATGGGAACCAGCAGGCACGTGCATGAAGCCTACACAAACACTTAACACATGTAGAAACTGCTGTCATTTCGAATGCTGATTTAACGTCACTCTGTCCTCGCTGGAAATGCAAACTTCTAGATACTCAAACAATAAGGGAAAGAAAAGAAAAGAAAAGGAAAAACCTATCGTTAATGAGTTCTGAATGACATCCGGCAACGTTCACTGTCACCTGTCGCGGCCTGTATGGTCCGAATTACCCTACTGACAACTGAAATTAACACCATCCTCCCAGCACATTTCACTCAGACACATTTTTAATATTATTCTCATAATTCAGTATCGTAACTTTAACCGTTAATGGTCCAGCGGTAACTATATGTACCACCTACTGTAACATGTACAAATTCTCCATTCGCCCCACACAATATATTTTTTTTTTTTTGTTTATCACAATCGACAGCCATTATGTCCCTAACAGCACTGATTGGTCTTTCTAATGGAGACGGAATTTGATCTCTGTGAGGTCGAAACTTAATTTTTGCACACATCATAAATCAGAGGTGCATACATTTTCCAAAAATCTAGGAGCCACCTCAAAATTCTAGGCGCCAGAAAGGCGACATGCAGCAAGTTCCATACTGAGGACCCACACGTATTACGCGCCACCGCACACAATTTCGTCGCCATGGCGACCTGGCATCCGGATTTGGGCACCCCTGATTTAAGTTAATTTCAGTCTTCAAGGGGTTAAATCGTGTCGATTTTTCTAAGATGTTTTGATGAAGACAGTCTATTACCCCTGGAATTACACAATAGAGACCAGGCAATAAAACGTCAACCTCTCTGCGTGTCGTGCGTTACCAGTATCTTGTTACTGTCATTTTAATTAGCGGAACGTTGGAATAGTTGGGCACAATACAGGACCCTGGTAGCCATGGCAATCCGCGATCCACCGGCCGTTTCCTAGCCTCTTGCTGCTGCGATGACGGCATAAGGCGCATGTAAGCTGCTCGAAGTCAGCCACTTAAGCTATCGGGGCACGGACCTGCAAAAAATGAAACTATGCAAATACATGCCTTTGTTTCAAAGTTTATCGCGCGACATGTACGAGTGATCAGACTATTTCTGCTTGTAATTACTCATCACACACACACACACACACGCGCACAAAGTTCTCAACAACGACACAGAGGCCAGAGGTCTCACACAAGCAAACCGCTAGTACATTTTATGTGGACTGCCTCGGCGTTATTTTCTATGTTCACAGACTTCTAACAGTCCATGCAAGTTTTGTTATCTCACAAGTTACTGCAAAGAATTCAGAACCATTCGGGGAACGTATATGAAGGTGTGTATAACGAAGGCGACAGAAATACTCTGTCCACAAAAAGGCGAAGACTTTTTAAAACTGTGTGAATGGCATGACAGGAGATGAGATACCCAATGTCGGATTAAGGAAGGATTTTGTGGCATATTCAATCGCAATTGACGCGAGCACAGGCGTTACAGATAATGCGCAGCCTGCCGTTTTCATTCAAGGAGTCAGGACTTTCAATTAGTGGAACTTTTGGTCCCTATGAAAGGAAAACTGGTGCTGGTATTTTTTTTTTTCTGAATTTGACTTCAGTTGCCTTGGCGGAAAAATGGTTGGTTTATTAGTGACAGACCTTTCTTAAGTCTCCACTATATTCATCAAGAACCAATGTGCAAGGAGTTTGAAGATGACTCACGCAATGGCCACTGGTGTTAAAACTGAATTTCATTCGCGCTAGTCCTCTTAACCACCGTCAAATCGTAGCATTATTGGAAGAACAGAAAGTAAAGAAGATGAAAATTTTACCACATTCATGTGAAGGGGTTAAGTCGCGTATACGTCTTGCAACTTTTTTTAAGTGTTAAAGGAGATCATTCACAGAAATGAACAACAAAGGAATTGAAGAACTGGATGATGAAGGATGGATAAATAATCTAGCGTCTTTTGTGGATGTGACAAGTCACTTGAATACTGTTAACAAAGGGCTATAAGGCAAATGCAAGCTCATTACAGATACGTTTGGCAGCGTCAAGCTTTTCAAATTGAAGCTTCGACTGTGGAAAAATCATTTAGGTGTGCATAACCTTGTTCACTTTCCGCATCTTAAACACCTGGAAAATATTTCAGGAGCTTTTTATGCTACGACAGGCGCTCCACGATCAATTCCAGGACTTCTGTTTTACGAAACAAGAATTTCAGTTGTTCGCTTGTCCTTTGATGGCAGGTATTAAGACATCTCCAACAAATCTGCAAAATGGACTCAGTCAATTTGCAATGTGACACCAACGTGAACCACAAGGTTTCTGACCAAAATAGCAAGATTTTTACTCTTACTGGCCCAAAAAAATCCTTTACAAATGTCCTTTGGATTGAGAATGATTCCAATGTTCGGCGGCACGTATATGTGTGAAAATTTTGTTTCATTTGCAAACAATATATAAGACAAACGGCCGATCTCGAGTAACAGACGGGACGCATGAAATCTGCTGTGACAGTGGTTTCCAGTAGTAGCTTCATCAGAATAAAAAACACTTTCCCCGTTCAAACGTTGCCACGTCTCCAACCAAACTGCAACGCAGCTAACATAAGATTTGATCAATCGGCAATCTAACAATATTTGTAGCATAAAATCCATCAGTTTCTCCTTAACACTTTCTCGAAGAATTTTGTACTGCATATGTGAACGTAGATCGAATAAAATACACAAAGAGATTAAGTGCAAGAGAGTTTTAAATTAAATTAATAATAATAATAATAATAAAACAATAATAATAATGTAATGAGGTAATCTTAATCCTGTGTTCAATTTTTAACACTTAACCTTACGCTGTTGAAAATCAGGTGCGGCGCGCTACATATATTTCAAAATTATCCGCCTGACCCACGTACGATTTGAGTTTGAGATTCCCTGATCTACATCTACATACAGAAAAGTGCGTCCTTTACGATGAACCATTATTTCGGACAAATTACGTAGGTTCGACTTCAGCTTCACGATAGGGACCAAACTTACGTGGCCTCTGGATCCTCCAATACAAAATTTGATTGAAATCAGACCTTCAGGTTCACAGCTGACACTAACGGAAGGTGATCCCCCCCCCCCCCCCATACATTAAGTATTATACGACATTTTAAAAATGAGGGCGAACATTGGCTTAGGCTACCGTTCCGAAAGTATGCCGCAATTTGTAGGCCCTACACGTTATGTCCAAACTGATCCATTTACCGTAGTTGAGGAAGATCGTTGTAAGAATCCGACGTATTTATCAACAGTACAATTGTCTGACTGATGTAACCTTGAGAGCTGTGAATGGGGCAGGGAACGGTCCTGCATCTTACTCAAGGTCACCAGCAGTCACGGAATCCACGGCTCTATGATCGCCGCCACCAATGTTACAGTGTTCCACATGACTGTACAGAGCGATGACACCGAATGACCAACACTACAAAGATAAAAAAGATGAAGGCAGAAAGTAGGCCTACTGATATCGTTAAATACCATTCAATCCAAATGTCTGCAAAACGGCTAGTCACGCTACAGCACACTGCCGTACATAAAGTAACCCGTACATTTCTTCTACATTCACGCGTCTTATTCAACCAAGTGCTCACATTGCTCACGTATTACACTTTGACAAAGCTGCGACCACACTAATTCAACAGCGACAAGTATTGTTGCTGTCTTCCTTGTTCCTTCTGTCATGCTACACCTACCCCTACCATCGTCGCCGTCATGATCACCACAAGCAAAATTGTTAATTTGTGGCTAATGTTCTTAAATGTACGAGTAAGTATGCTCGATTATGCAAGAGGTACTACGTTAGTGGTTCCAAACCTCAAGCAGCGACTCCAATAATCGACATAATTTTATTATAACAGGAGTCGGGATATGTGAAGATTCTGTTGGCCAACCTCGGGTCGCAGAAGGAAGTTCGGAACGGAAGCACAAAAATGTCTCCAGGCCATGAATCCGCGCCGTAATCATGCTACCCAAAGGGATGAAGATAACAGTTTCCTCTGTATCCGAAAAGGGCGCAGGGCTACCCACGTTCCGGCCGATGAAATCGCTGGTTACAATGGTTCAAAGGGTAAAGGCAGTGTCCTTGTGTTTATGACCCACGCTACGGATGTATAATAGGGAATGAAGTATAGCTCTGAGCGCAGCTAACCGCTGCACTAGACGGAGGTGAGTGGTCACCTTCACACCCCGGCCACAACCTAGTCAAGGATTCTGAGATTAATTTTGCAATGTGGAAATACTGTTCGCAAGACCAGCAATCTCATCATTTACTGAATCTGCAAAGAAAATATGCAACCCCAATATATGGCACTACGATCCTAAAAACCGTCTGCAAGTGTTTACCAGTGGACATGGTGTAACACCCCAGAAAGCTTGAATCTTCACCAACACCGCTACGAGAACCTCAAAACTCGCAATATAGCACTCAGTACGCATAACGCTACTTCACTACATCACATCTAATTCAGGAGAGCAGAAGACAGCCAAAGCAAACACACAACAGCACTAACGTTCATTAAAATACACAGCGAATTCTTTTGTTTGAAGTTGCATGCGGTCACTCTATTCAAATACCGTGAGAATGCTAAATTTCGGCCCTACATTTGGAAACGTTATACAAAATGTTGGGACAAACACACGTGTACTTCATTCTAAACTTCCAGCATCGAACGTACCTCTTAACAACATTCATTCTTCCACAGCGAGTTCTCCACAGGGTGCGATCTAGTGCTTCCTCTTTCAATTTCCAGTATTTTCTCTTTTCCTTAAGGTCATCCAGTACCTGCTTACGTCTTTTCCCTCGTCTTCCCGTCATTTCTATCCTTCCTTCTAACTTTCCTTCAATCACGTGTTTTAGAAGGCAGTTTCTACCCAAGATGTGACAAATCCAGCTAGCCTTTCTTCTTTTTATTGTATGTAGGATATTCCTCTCCTCTTTGACTCTGTGTAATACTCCTTCATTTCTCACACAATCTGTCCAAATGACCTTCTCCATTCTTCTCCAGCACCACATTTCAAAACTTTCCAGCTTCTGATCTGCTTTCCGAAGTGTCCACTTTTCAGCACCATACAAAGCTATGCTCCAAATGTAGCACTTTACTAGTTTCTTCCTCAAATTTAAGTCCAGTTTGCTTGTGAAAAGTCTTCTTCTTGTTGAATGCTGCTTTTGCCATGGCAATTCTGGATTTTATTTCACGTGTACACCTGGCATCATTTGTTATCATGTTACTCAAATAATTGAAATATTCCACATTCTCCAATTGCTTTTGATCTATCATAATTTTTGTTGGGGATGGTTGCCTTGAGATTCTCATTGCCTTAGTTTTTTCCACATTCATGTCAATTCCATAGCGTCTTCCAATTTCAATGAGTCTATCAACCATGCCCTGTAGCACCTGTAGCACCAAGGAAGCTCTTGAAGGATTTGGAGACTTCAAAATAGGAGGACAAATAATTCGCACTGTGAAATATGCAGATGACCTCTTAACAACAGTAAATAAATAGTCAATTGGGTGTTGAAGACAGCAACATCTTTTACTGCATGTAAATAGCTTAGTAACGCTTGATAAATGCAAATGATAAAACTGTCCCTGTACATAACATCACATACTGGGGGTCCACATTCTTATCTCCGCGAACAGACGGGAGTCACCAGCATGACACTCTAGTCGTTTTACTGAGCAAAGAGCTTCCAATAGCCACTGGGTACGAGGCTCAGTGGGACTCAAAGCCGGTCTGTATGTGGCAGCGAAGAGAATCACCCAGCCCCCTTCGGGAACCCCATCCCCGTCGTTCAGCACTGCCGTCGCTTTGCACACCAAGCTGGATTGGTACGAGTATGTGGCACAATAGCTCACTCCTGGTTAGGGCATCCCGATGCTGAAGTGCTAACACGCCGTCACTAAAGCAAAATTAAAGCCTACACCACGTATGAAGCTGCTACATGCCCGAACACACATACTGTGGAAGTGGCACCAACAAAACCAGGGACGCAAAGTGGCACGTTTCTCATCATACTCGGATTGCGGCTTCATAATTCGTATTCTCCGTCTACTGGGCTTCAATTCGAGTGATTAAATCAACAAATAAGAAGTGAGTGGGAGGTGCAGCATCCTTGGAGGGGGAGATGATAAATGCTTACAGAATTTGGTCGAAAATATGAATTGCACGATAATATTAAAATGGATCTTAAAGATTTAACTGTTGACTGAATTCAGCTGGCCCAAGGCAGGGCACGTGTGACCATGATAATGAAGCTTCAAGTTCCATAACAGAGGACAATTTTATTGACCAAAAAGCGACTATCAACTTCTCAAGACTTTACACCGTGTAGTTTCCCTTGGCTGCTGTATGTGTGTGCGCGCATGCGTGCGTGTGCGCCACTCATGCAGTTAGGCGTCTTCTTGTTAGATGAACACGATATGAGTGATCAGAAGAAAAGGAGGAGTCCTGCTCTTAAAGTTCGTCTGTCTTTCTCTTTCTTCCTCCTGCACCCAAAAAATCCCTACGGCACGTTTCTTGTGTTCTTCCTCCAACATAAAGGCTCTTCTAGAGTGTATAGAGGTTGCCGCACTTCCAATGTTGCAATATTTCCAACCACACGCTAACCAAGAAGTGACTACATCCAAGTTCTTCACATCTCACTGGCCTCACGGCAGAAACTGCATTCTATAAACAAAAGCTGTTGTGCTGAAAAAATAAAGCAGTGAAATTTAGCTTCAGTATGAATTCAGATGAGTTATATGATTACTGCTCCCTGCTGACTACGATATTTCTTACGAGACACAAATCACCGCAGATAATTTTCAAACACGGGTTATAAGTCTGGATGTGGAACCACATGCAGCACGTCTTGTTCCGATGGTGCAGTAACCAATATTAGAAGGCCGTGCGTTCTCAGGAGGAAAGCTCTGGTAATTAAGAACACAGAGTTATCACAAAAAATGTATTGGCAATTCGCTGAATGTGGTGCTTGTGAGGGTAAGGGGTGTCTCTATTATCAGCTTGGTTCATTTCAAAACTGGTTACATTTCCTTCATTTTGGTCGTGGCTACTGTATGAAACACAAACTTTCAACGTTAAAAAGTGCGCCTTCTGCTCTGGAATGTATTTACAAAGCATTCACAGACTGGTCTTTGCAATGGAGATGCAGTGCATTCTCTGAATCTGTATACTGTTCTGCGGAATTCGTATTTCAGAGCGTTAAAAGACCTTATTCTCGTATGGCAGAACGTAATCAATCTCGTCTAAAGGCTACAGAACTCACGCCAGACAGCGACACAAGACGACACGTATTACAAAAGAATCTGTAATAAATATTTCAATAAACAATCTAATTAAAATACATTTCAGACAATAAAGCGAAGACGCTGAATACGAAAGCAAATATCCATGGAACCCTACGTAATGTAATGGCGTTACAGAGAAGTTCGTGCGAAAATTTATCATCATTTCTATAGGACAGCTATCCACGCAGTCCTACGAATGCTACGTTTGCATTATCTAGTCAGGATTTTAGGCTTGCTATTACATTACGCGATGGTCTAAATATAACACGGTTCACTAATTAAATGAGTTTAAACCACCAACTTATATAATTATCGCAACGATCACATAACTGCAAAGTTATGTTCACACGAAAGATGTTCATCATTTGAAAGTTTCAAAATTTGAAAACTTCAAACAGCATCAGTGACGAAGCGTCATTTGAATTAAACACACGGTACGCCTACGCTTCCGGTTAAATCAATGGACGAAGCTGCTTTCTGAAGTATTAAATTCGTGCCACTTTATTAATATAATTACGTATTTGGAACTTCGCGTTAAGTAGTCTATTGCGTTTAGTTCCATATTTAAGCAGCACAGTACAGGACTTCATCCAACATCGATTTCATAAAATAGTATGGAAATGCGGACAACCGCCTGAAAAATCCCAAATCTGTAGGCAGTGTAACTCCTTAAAAATTATCAAATTCCATTTCTTTCACGGTCAACAAACTAATTCGTTGCTCATCCTGCACGAGTGAAAATTCCAAGACCGACGAGTGGAAAAAAAATATTTTCATGTAGTCGTGAATAATCCCACCAGCTATCGCTTTTTAATTTCTTCCCCTGAGTCAAAGAGTAAACAATAATCTTGCATGAGATCGACATACAAGATATATGAAACAATATGTCCTGTTTGATGTGATGATACGTAGGCAGGTGCGCAGATACGGTTTGTCTTGTGGGGAATATGTGGTATGAAAGAACTTTATCATACTGTGAACTGAGCAAACATTTGTTGAATCGTGGTTTCTCTGACACTGTGGCCCAATTTAAAGCACTAACCCGACTATTTTATGGAAAAAATGATAAGAAGTATGAAAAATCGGACTGGTCCGTCTAGGGGCCGAGATCGGAAGCCATCAATCTCAAAGATGGTGATTCAGCACAAAACAGCACACATCTAGCAATCTAATTAATAATTTAGCACCGTAATTTCTTGAATTCGATGTGCTGTGTTTGATCTGCAGAGTATCGTCTTGTTATCTGGGTGATTCGTAGTTACTGCAGCTCCTGTAACGTCCTTACAATAGCAGAGCGAATAAGTAAGAGCATTCGCTATCGTCACACTGCAAATGTGAACTGCACCCGAATCACGGGCCGCATCGCAAAAGTGGTCATTACCGAAGTTTCGAGGACTACGAGTATGACGGAACAAATAAAAAAACGTTAAGTGATCGATTGCATAGGTCACAGTACTATCGGTCAATTACATAGGTCACAGTACTATCGGTCAATTACATAGGTCACAGTACTATCGGTCACTTACATAGGTCACAGTACTATCGGTCACTTACATAGGTCACAGTACCATCGGTCAATTGCATAGGTCACGGTACTAATCGGTCAATTGCATAGCTCACAGCACTATCGGTCAATTGCATAGGTCACAGTACTATCGGTCAATTGCGTAGGTCACGGTACTAGTCGGTCAACTGCATACGTCACAGTACTATCGGTCACTTACGTAAGTCACAGTACTGTCGGTCACTTAAAATAGGTCACGGTATTATCGGTCAATTTCATAGCTCACAGTACTATCGGTCAATTGCATAGGTCACAGTACTATCGGTCACTTACATAGGTCACAGTACTATCGGTCAGTTGCATAGGTCACAGCACTATCGGTCAATTGCATAGGTCACAGTACTATCGGTCAATTGCATAGGTCACAGTACTATCGGTCACTTACACAGGTCACGGTACTATCGGTCAATTGCATAGGTCACAGTACTATCGGTCAATTGCATAGGTCACAGTACTACCGTTATCGTGGATTTTCCGTTCAATGCGTTTACAGTTAATTATTTTCACTATTTTATTTCTCAGCTCTTTCCACCTTTCTTTCATCTTATCCTTTTTGTTTTACTTTCTTCCCCTTATAATTTTTAATTTTCGTTCTCGCTTTATTATTGCCTGAATGTTCTTCAAACAGCATTTTCTATCTTCCTGCTTGCCTTCTTTCTTTTCCTTTATCCTTTTACCTTCTTGCATACTGACTTTCCCTTTTCTCGCTTCCCAACCTTCCTTCCTCTCTATTTACACAAGTCCACACCGGTATGTATATTCTTACACACACTACACTGTATGTACGATAACTTGTTGGCGGTGAGGTAGATAAATACAAAGACGGACGTACGGACGTACGCACGTAAACGCCGCGCATCTTTGTCGAAGTAAGGGGAATGGCAACTAACAGCGGCGATCGCCTCAAAGGAACAAACGTCATCGCTCAACAAGTAAACTAAAAAAATACGTATTGCTTTATCTATCAGTCAACTCTTGCCGCCGCCGCTTTTTCAACGAAAGATTATAAAAACACCACACACACACACTATTCTTAACTTGCCTTTATTATTTGTTCAAACGACAAGTGCTGTCCAAATTCACGACGCAAGAATTAAAATACTGCACTTCCTCACCACGTTGTCTTTTGAACTTCCGTTGTATTTCGGACACGGGACAGTTAATTAAGACCTGCAGACGGCCTATTTGATTTCAAGAACATATTAAGAATGATTAAACAAAACCTGATTTTAATACAAACAAGTCGCCTGTTTATATTACATAATGAAGGTTAAGCGGGAACACTTCTACCAGACTATACGGCGTCACATCCCAGAGGACAGTAACCTGCACATGAACCGCCGTGAGGATCCATGATTATGTACTGTTTTAGCAAGAATTAGTAACTGTTCGTCCTAAGCTTGAACTTAACACTCACGTCAGTAAGAAATGACTGCAGCGTTCTGAATATCGGGTGATAAATGGTGCAGATTACCAACTACGTGCGCTACGGCCTTAGTTCAAAGTTGAAGCATGCACGACGACGGCGACCCCTGGCAACTTCTATATTCATTCCGTCGTCTGTCTTACGACAGGTCCATAGCCTCTTCGAAAGCGAGTTCTCCAGAGTCCAATCTAGTGCTTCCTCTCTCAATTCCCAGTATCCTCTCGTTTCCTTAAGGACATCCAGTAGCTGCTTATATTCAAATGTTTTGACGCTTGTCACAAACGACACCGCAGGTTATAAAAATACGTGCGTCAAATAAAATGCTCGCCTTACGGAACCTCAGTCCTACATAATTTTTATTCCAACTTAACGTTTGTCTGCATTTTAACGAGAGTTTTAAAAGTTATAAGGAGATGGAAAACCGTCTCAGAAATGTAAATTCTGTCAAATAGTTTAGGAAGCAGGCACAAAGAACTCAAAACCTGCGACGGCTTCCTGTCACAAGCGTCCTAATATTGATATTCATACCGTCAGTCCATGCCGTAACAACGTCAGCATCAATACAGCGCCGCCAAATCAAAAATCCGACACAACTCTACCTTCAGCAAACGCCAGTGTAATGTAAGATATTCCAAAATGGGACCGGACTTCCATCTGTAAATCGCCAACATGCAATCCGTTGTCGACAGATGCGTTCGATATATGATGGCAATAAGCACATATGTGATGTATGTTTTATAATGGCGTGAAATCTGAGCCATGACTTCATGGTGGTTGATGTTTTTAACATGGGTAAGAGGAAAGGGAAAAGAGGAAGTAACAGTGCGAAGACCGTGAAACGGGCATGGCGTAATTGGTACATCACACTAAGAATATTAAGAAGATCCAATAAGGAGGATGGACTGGACATGTCGTACGCATCGATAAATTACGACAACCTAAGCCGAATATCCACGTATGTATGGGAGAATAATAATAAAATGGCCTTTAAAAAAATTGGACACAAAGATGAGAACGGGATTATTCTGGCTCAGAAAGGAGGCCAGTGGCGGACTCCTGTAAAAATGGCAATTTCATCTTCGATTTCCACAAAAGGCCGTAAACTTATAGAACAGCTACGCGACCATCGGCGTCTAAAGAATGTTGCTCATTATCTTAAAATGCCGGGAGAAATGAGGCAACACCGATCTTTTCCCCACCGCCGCACCCAGTCTCGCAGAAGGGCGTCGTCGCAAACTGTGCAACATCTTGACGGCGCCGCCGCGCGGTTTGTGCCTATGATTACCGTCCGAAAGGGTCTGGCCCCGTTACAAGAACTCTTTGTCGGCCGGCGCTTTTCATCAGATGAAAAACTCGCTTTGGCGTGGCCGTGCAGGTGGGTTGTGCGCAGCCACACGCCGGAAGGAGCCGGTAACTGGCAAAATATCCAGCCTTTTAAATCGATCAACAACGATAATTTCAACACAAATATTTGAACCCAGTAACTGTAGTAACAAAGTGCTCACCAGCAGGACTACAGATTACTACAGGCTAGCGAAAAACATTTAAGGAACGTAATTCACACTTAGGTTCTCTCCAACACTTCACACCATGCTCCTCAACGGGATGAACTCTACTGTTCATTCAAAGCATCTGATATCGGACTGGAATGACTGTTCATCATAAAACACATAAAAATCGAATTATGTTTTCTTATTTATAAAACGTATGCTGAATATTACACATTCCATGCTTTATCTCCATAATCGGCGGATTTTGTTTCACATGCATTTTAACGTTTATTAATCATTTAAAGATTCAATTCCTGACTCACAAAGCACAAAATGCTTCTCCATTACAAAGCCCAGTCGGTGAATATAATACAGTGTAATAACAGCTGCTTATTGTGAGATCATACGAAACACACAGCTGTCATAATGTGAAAGCAAAATGCATGTTTTAGTGCTTCGTGGCAGTACGTACACTATCCACTATATTTTAAAGACAACTGTGAGTTATCGATTCTGAGGCGTTTAAGAGCGGATAAATGATAAGTACACAGGCCCAAACGCTCATACATAAAACAATTTCCAAAAACAAGTCATTTCGGCTTCACAATTTACCGGCTTCCCAACATACGGTGTGAGAAAGATTGATTTGTTCACTGCAACAATACTGGCTTTAACGGTCAATTCAGAAAACAAAATTTCAAAATGCAAATTCGAATTAATGTTATTAAACAAATTGTTAAGTATACCAGCACAAGGTAAGAAAACGGCGCGAAATTTCTAAACTGGTTTGTAGGATGCAGGAGACAATATTGAGTGAGGTAATAATGTGAGTGATTACACGAAGAATGCTCGTCACAGAATGTGAAATAAAAAATTCTACCAAGTTAAACGTTTTCTAAAAGGGCAGACCAAAGTAACTACTACTTCACACAGGACGCGACACAGGGAGTATTATTCAGTACAACTTCTTCACAATCTCAATAAAAAATAAATTATCTGACTTTTACTGTCCTTGACACGTATATTCGATGTTGAATTACGATTTCCATCCACTTTTCACGAATTAATAACTAAGTAACTCACTAACTCCGTGGAGCAGAGTCGTTCTTGAAAGTTAACAGGTCCTCGGCTAGTCAAGAAATTACCCTCAGTTTAGGGAACCCGGAGGTTCATTACCGCATTCACAACAGCCCGCCATCTGTTCCTATCCTCAGCCAGATCAATCCAATCCATGCCAAAAATCCAACTTCTTACAGATCCATTTTAATATTATACTCGCATGTATTTTCCAGGGCGAGATATATGCTATCTTGGCCTGTGCTTATGAAAGTCAAACTGATGGTAGACCATTATTATTTGCTCTAATAGTCAAGCGGCTTTGAAAGCTCTTCAGGCTGCTAAAACAAAGTCCCCATTGGTACGGCAGTGCCAAAGGGCGTTGAATGATATCTCCACCTATCACTCTATGGGACTCTTTTGGGTCCTCGGACATTCTGGAATACGTGAAAATGAAATTGCCGATGAGTTCGCAACGGAGGGTTCCGTTCACCAATTTGTTGGACCGGAGCCGGCCCTGGGAGTCTCGAGGCAGAGTATAAAGAAGTAAATTAAGTGCTGGTTGGATAAACAGCACATGACACTGTGGCAGGGACTTGCTGGCACTCAGATACAGGCTCGAGAGTTGATCTCGGGCCCTCGTACTGCTGCTAAGACTAGGCTATAGCCTAATAGGATGCAATCCAGGGTAGTTACTGGCCTTCTTAGCGGACATAACACCTTGAGAAGACACGTCCACATAATGGGACTGACAGTCCCTTGTGCAGGAGGTGCGGAGCGGTGGAGCAGACCTCAAATCATGATTTGTGTGAGTGTAAAGCTTTGGCGACACTCCCACATACTTATCTGGGTTCCTACTTTCTGGACCCTGAGGACGTCAGAGGTCTAATTCTGGGGGCGATCTGGAACTTTATTTAAGAGACAGGGCTCCCATGACTTGGACTTCTTTTAAGAGGCATAAAGGGCCTGTAAAGGCCTACGTGCATCGGGACCGTAAGGGCTCGACCCACTATTTATTCTTCTTCTTCATACTCCCATCTACGCCTAGGTCTCCCCTGTACGCACCTCTCCTCTCCCCATACGTGCTACATGCCCCTACTTCTCATTCTTCTGTATTTGATCAACCCGAACAATATTTGTTGAGGAGTACAGATCATAAAGCTCCTCGTTATGCAGCCTTCTCCACTCCCCTGCTACCTCGTCCCTCTTAGGCCCAAGTATCTTCCTCAGCACCCTATTCTCGAACACCCTCCACCTTGGTTCCCTCCCTCAATTTCACGAATTACACATATTTTTTATTCACTCAGATGGAAACCTCTCGCACCTTCTACATATAACTATACTAGCACTCCCAATCATAAACAAATAAGCTCAAAATACCAGAATAGGCCACCTGCCGCTGAAGTGATCCTGACGTACAAGACTGGAAAGAAGAAATACTTACGCCAAGGTGGAGGCCAGATATGTCTGAAGTGCATTCTCCGTGCCAAGGCATAGCCCGTGCCTCAATACAACGACGTTCAATGGTTGCAGTTGGAAATCTACCACCGCAAAAGCTAATCGTAGTAAGAATAGCACACTGCATCGAGATGAAGTATCGTCTCTTGTATTTTCATGCGTATACACTACATCGAGAAAGTGCTCAAATAAAGTCAATCTTAGCCAGACCTACAGGAGTGCGCAGAAATGCTTTAGCGGGATACATATAAATATAAATAAATAAATATATATATGTACACGAAGTTTGGTTACAGTTCTTATAAAGCAGACAGGATTTTTTTTATCGAAACAACTGAGACGAACATTATATTCGAGAAACTTGCAGCTTAGCCCGCGCACCTCCAGCGTCAAATATTATCAAAATCCTTTCAGTAGTTTCGGAGATGAGACACGTTCTCAGCCAGATAAAAGATAAAGAAAGGTACTGTCCGTGTGTTTTATTAATTGTGCACTAGCGCGTCAAAACCTATGGGGGAGTGGGGCATAGCTCCACGCAATCTTAACCTCTGGTATGTATGTACTAACGGGACAGAAAGGTGGGCCCCAGAGCCGATCTGGGCGCCGTGGAAAACCGAAGATTATCTCCCCCTGCCGGTAATTAAACCCCGCTTCCCTTGTCGTCCAACCCATAGCCCAGTCACTATACCGACTGAGCTGTGAGAGGACTGACCTCCAAGTTGTACGTTCCTTTATGCACTGTACACAAACAAGGACAATACACTTCACACATACATTCTGGGACACCGTTCGTTCAGTGTTCTGTACGACTTGGCGACAGCTTACCTAAGATCTGTATGTTTATAACGTGAAAAGACAGAATGGCGACGTGTTACAAGTCCCAGCAGTATGTGATCCCATGCTGTACGATGTTCCTTGAAAGCTCGACACCTACGCCCACCCAGCTGGCCAAGAAATTCGCTGCCGAACGTATACTGTAATCGTGTTCGTAAAACCCAGTCGCTAGCCTCAGTTACTTGCCATCAGAGTCCAGTACACATCCACACACCCGGTTTTGCTATCACCTTCCTATCTACGTCTAAATCCTCTGAATCTTCGCTGAGCTTTTCCCACTAGCATTCGTTACTACTGAAAATTCAGAACTATGATAAGAAACAAAGATTTATAAACTGAAAATACTGAGAATATAAAGTGATTCCAAATGAAATCCACTTGGTTTTTAATGGCGTGAAATGGGGACGAACCAAATTTGGGGCGGATGCCATGAGATGTCGAAATCGAGCGCTCCTGGCACGTGGTATAGTGTACGGCAACATTTTAATGCACAAGGATCATTTCAGAATTTCTAAACCCTGCGCCAGCCGGAAACCAATCGATCACAGGAACAGTGTTATTTCAAGGAAATTTTATTTTATTTCAAGCTATTAAGGTACTAAAATTACTAGTGTTAGTGTAATAAAAATTAAAAAACAAATTAATTACAATTTATTTTTAGTGTTTATATTATTTTTGAACACGGGCGAACGTTCATGAGAAGCTTGGCTTTTGCTGTTTTCTTTCTCACTGATAATTGTTTAAGACATACACAGACTCCCATTCTAGAAAATTATGACTGAAATACGCTTCCATTAATTATTGCTAAAACACAAAATTTACGAGCTTACCACTCGGTATTTTTCTCACTCCTCACACTGGGAAGTTTCCGAAATTGGATGTTCACATGCAATATGCGAGCTCGTTGCGACTTAAATACTGTTTACTAAATTTAACTACGCATGCCAAGTTCACCACGTCACTCAAAAATGCCCTCCATTCTGATAAGTGAGCGTAAGTTAAACGTGTTCGAAGACGTTCTCGCGCCGTGCGTTGCCCATCTGGTGTACAGTACGTACTAGCCAGAATAGCTGTCTTCCAGTGCTAATATTTAGATGAACTAGACTATAACCTGAAAGATGTGAGGTTTTCACAGCTGTGTTGATGACCATTCAAGTCCTCTGTGTCGACTGCTATCCTACACTTCATCGTGGCAGTCAACACCACGCTTCACATCCACAAATAAGGTCTTTCTCTCGTTTAAAAATGAAACAACATGCAGGTTGTTCAAAAGGCCATATTTTTTTTAAATTGCTAAACTCTCCGAAATGCCAGCTAACACGAACTGCAAACACCGATTGCTTTCTGAACAGTTTATAATGCACTTTCGCCTGCTGCAGGATGGCTGTACTGTCCGAAATTGTTGCTCTGTGCTAACAAAGTGTTTGTGCAACGTCTCCGAATCAGAAACAGAGTGCTCTCGCTGCAAAGACGTCGCCTTAAGCATTCTACACAAAATAACAAATTATGTGCACAGTCGGTCTTGTGTACTACAATGCCTTTTCGATGGGCACGTGTAGCCCTAGACAGAGTTACTTCGCCCTCATCTGGAACACACAAGAGACCAACAGGCAATTCCCAGGTCCATGGCAATCGTGTAATTCAAAATGAAGATTTAATACAACTATGCTGCTCCATACAGTAGTTACATTTTTTAACAAATGGCAATAAATACTTACGAAGCGTACGCAAAATACAGCTGTGTGTGTGTTTAAAACAACGACGTTTGTATCGTGCATTTGTAAACCTAATGGTCGACCAAAAATAGTCGGCGACTACAGAGCAGTCTGTTACTTAGAAGCGTAGGTCTACCTTGTGGTTTTTAATTCGTCGATATTTCGACTTGTCGCAGAATCCTCGATACCTAATACTGCGTTTTGAAGTCGAAGACCAACTGGTGAAATTTATGGTGCGGAAACGGACAACTTGAAGACGACAGTGGGGATAATGTTAGCATGGAAATGTTTGAACATAATGGCACTTGGACATTAAGTTACGCAAATGGATAAAGTCGGCACTCGAACTCATTCCTTTAGGACTACAAGACAAGCGCAGTTTACGCATCGACCAAACGATCCGCGTTATCAAGCGCGCTTGGAAAGGACGAGATAAACATTTGTCCGTGAAAACGATTCGTAAACAAAACATTCATTCCGTGAATGGGTGCAACAGGCGGCAACGTTGTGAGAAGCGGTAACCATGACAACGTCAGAGTCTGGCATGCGAAAGAGAGAACAACAGGTTAGGAAGCGTTAGCCAGCTGATGTGCAGTTACTCTTAAAGTCCTCAGGTAACATGGAACATCCGAAGTTAATAAACGTACATGACAGACAATGCCCAAAACATATCAAGTTTACAACTTTATCAAATCACATATCGCGCATTAATGACCATTCTTATTAATTTCTGTACACTGTTTCCGTTTCACTATCGTCCTTTAATAAGACTGAAACTTGCTGGCACTGTTCCCTATTAAAATGGTAAATAGCATTTAGCTAAAAACGCGCCACAAAGACCTACAGTGGGCATGAAGTTCCACACACGCTTACCTGTTGCACTACTTAAAGATGAGCGGTTCAGTTCGTGCGCCACCGCTTTACCCTCAGAGAAAGACCTACACAGAGCATCGAAGAATTTCACACATGCTCGCTTGTTGCACTGATTGAAGACGAGTGGTCAATTTCGTGCTCCGCCGCTTTACCCTTACAGAAAGACCCACACAGGGCATGGAAGCAATGTTCCGTACACACTTACATGCGGCACTACTGGAAGATGACTGATCTGTTTCTTGCTGCACGGCTTTACCCTCAGGGACAGAACCCCGCCGTATATTCTGGATATGAGGTTGTATGGGCCGCACAGGAAGTTTGGGCGTGGTGTTAATCGTGCTCTTCTTCAGTCCATCCAGGAAAGACTCTGTCTACATATAATCTACATCATGGACTACGTCCATAGTCTCGTGTTAAACATAAAAAATGAATAAAAAGGCATATTTCGAAGAAATGATCGGTACCCGTCCCGATCCTGATCTCGAAACGTAGTTTTGTTTTTTTTAACACGATACGATTGACAGATGAAGCAGTCCGGCATTTCTGGTTGAGTTTCAGAAGGAATCAAATGAATACAACAATTCGAGAACAACTAAAAGTAGAACACACAGAGCTACCAAAAGAATTGGCTACAACATGTTAAAAGAATGGAACACTCACGAACACCCAGGATGGCACTGGAATACAAACCAGAAAGCAAACGCGACATAGGTCGACCAAAAACAAGATGGAGAGACCAACAGCATCTTCAAGAATCAGTTTTCACAGGACAAGACCCAGGTGTTCTACATCTGTTTACGTTCATGATGATGATGATGATGATGATGATGATGCTGATGGTTGACAGAAGTCCATGAAGTAGATGATTCCAAGTGTAATATACAATCACCAAAATCTTGCAGAATCAGACTTTTGAATAAAGTCTGATTCTGCAAGATTCGAGGGTGCGTCATACCGCAAAAAGTCTACCTTAACAGAAGTCCCGTGCATTCAACTAAATCTGTGGACCACGCAGTTTCAAAGTTTAAGAATTACAACCGCATAACAACAGAAAAATCCCACAAAACGCGTCTGTTACAAGCAGACATCGGAGGTTCACGTAAATGCATATTTACTGTATTTTGCTGAGGCGATATTCTCACAATGAAGCAAGTATGCTGATTCATTTTGTAGTGCCGGAAAATGCATGTTCTGGCCCCAATACCCATTATATCATTCTACTGCCTATATATGCTAATTTTTAAATGTCTGTACTTCACTGTAAATTGCATACTCAGAATGCTACTTGTGATCTGTAAACAAAATTATCATATTTGTTGGAGCAAAAAAAGAGGACATTTTGCAATAACTGTTCATTTTCATTAACATATCCCTCATATACGTAAGAAACCCTTCACACGACATACTGTTAAATGCAACTTCTGCCAAAGTATATCTTTCTTTCACCTGAACCGAAAAGGAAAGTAATACGAAGGACCTGACGATCGGTAATAATGAGTCCATTCTCATGACACCATGATATAAAACTAACAGTATGTTCTTTCAGGCTTGAATGTGGTATTTTCAAAGAATCTGCAGCAAGATGACGTTTGCATTAGCATTTAATATACCGCCAAGTACAACTGTCGTTGGCCTCAACCATAAAACTCCCCACTGGTCACTGTCCTCACAATAATACCAATGCGGAAATAACTCGAAGATATTCCAAAATGATCAGAAACCATGAGTATTATTTTTGGAGAACGCGAGGGCACATGGACTAAGTAGTAAAATGGCAAGTACTAATTGCATTTAGTTGCATCCTTCATGCAAAATCGAATTTTCTACTCGACAAGAACAGTTCTTCGCTGATCAGACTAACAGACCTGAATTACAGTAATTTTTTTTTGTGGCATGATCGATGGCGAAAAATCGCGCAACTTTGCCACCCCCCCCCCCCCCAAAAAAAAAAGAACTCCCCGACCTGACGCAAATTTTATGTCTCATGAAGACGACATGTCCGGAAGAGGAGGATGTACAGTAACCCCGTCGCTAAACGAGTTACCTAATGGCTTTGCACTATACGCCTACAAGTCATGGCAGACATTTCCTTTTCGGAGAAACCATATCACATTTCCACAAAAATCAAAGCGCGGGGGTATGACCAGTGACGTTTCACCGAGCCAAACTGCACAGTGTTGACAATATATAACAAACGTCACATCTTCGGTTGAGCTTTTGAAAGTAATGCGACTATTACATCATCTCTTCCAACTACGTAATTCTTTACTTGGTTACTTGATTATCTGAGCCGCTGCGTAGCAAGTTATGTTAAAAGAGTGTTTCTTTCATTAATCTACAACGCCAAAAGAGAAAACACGAGAAGGCACTCTGATCTGACGACTTACACTATAACTCCATGTAGGAGACAGACGGCAAGACTGTTCAATGCTGTGAATATGAATTCGGAGTGCACGAACTCTAGGGCCTATTCTAATGCCATTCACCGCTCATTATCAGACCATTTGTTCCGCCAGTACGTCATTCTAAGAACCCAGTGCGAGTAACTGGAAAAGTGTACCCAGAACCTGGGACAATACGTGAGGATATTGGTTATGCTTGCATCGGTTATCCGCAGACGAAACAACAACGTTCACAGGCACACTACTCATAGTAGTTGGAAAACTGGATCCGAACAAACCTGACACCAGGTTATGCGACAATACTCCGGTGACAGTAAACGGCCAATCTGCTGCTCATTTCAACAATAAAGCATTGAAAATTGTACATTCTAGCGGAGTACATGACATTAACCTTTTCTTATTCTTATTCTTCTTCTCCTCCTCCTTCTTACGTACAAAGATGCAGCATCGACAACATTGTACGTGCGTACTCATTCCATGTTCAATACGTGTGCATGTAACATACTTACGCACACGCCTGAATACACTAGCCCAGAAAATCAGAAGCGAATGTCATTCCCGAAAAAAATTTTTGTTGCTTAAGCGCTTAAATTTTGATGAATGTCACTTTCACCGTACTCACTTAGCGGCGGCTGGGATAGCGTAGTCGGTATAGTGATTTACTACAAGCTGGACGATCCGAGGTCTGAACCCCGATTGGCGGTGAATTTTCCGTACCCGTCCAAAACGGCCCGGCGGCCCACCCAGCCTCCTTTACAATAGGTGCCGGGTCTCTTTCCCGGGGTAAAGCGGCTGGGGCGTGGCGTTTACCGCACACCCCTTTCTAGTTGTGTAGGGGCAAGGCTGCACCTCTACCTCCCACCTGTGCCTTCATGGTAAGTTATAGAGTGACTTACGTTATCACTTACCTCGCGGGCCGAGCAGATTTGTTTTGAGCTTTTTAAAACTATCTGAAGCAAAAATGGTTGATCACCCACCTGACCCACTGGCCAGCTATACCTGGAAATCCACATAATTTCAGTTCTGATACTAATCAGTTAGGTTTGCACAAACGATTTTGCTGTATCACAAGACATTGCACCGACATGCATTCTATTATTACGGGTACATCAGATTTCTTCCATTAATTTGCACAAGGCTCTATCATTTCAACATATCATAAAAGTTCCTGTTAGTACCAAACCAAGATAAGGTACTACCGAGATTTGTGTAGTGGTAACGCAATTTACTTGCATACGCCAGAAAATCGGTTCGAATCTCGGACAGGACAACGGCTATCCTAAGTTTTTTTTCTTGGGCTTAACATCTGCAGCAGTAGGACAAACAGATTCATAAAGTGATAATGAAAAAACCAATAAAGACGATGAATATAATGCATTTATTTCACAAAGATGTTCCTCATTAAATGCAAATTGACGATCTTCAGAAAACAAAATCGTGTTTTCGGAGCGGCCGTAAGTTATTCGAAGCAGAGTGCGTAAGTGTACGTTCTAGGAACAATGGTAACACTTGCTAACAAAGGATCATGAGACCTGCAGACTTATATGAAATGATCGCGATAAAGGCAATTCATCGAAGGTAAAAAGATACTTCACTCAACGAGGCTCAAAAAGTGATGACGTACATCATGTGGATGCAGGTAGCTTGACGTTTCACTGTGTGAAACATCATCATAATCATCATCATCACAGATTTCTGGGCAGCATAAATCAAACAAGAAACTGATCGGCAAGTTAGTTACAACTGGTTCAATATTACTCGGGCTATGAGTACGTATACAAGAAATGTCACTTCTAAAAACATGTTCGGTAACTTTTAAAACCATACATTTATAAATATTTATATTGTTGCTAAGCTGGTTAGAATTTATCATAGCCATATCACATATTGTTTTGACTTTTTTAAAAAAAGTTATACAGTTACATTCAAGATATTAAGAAGTGTAACAGCTAGTAACCGATGGGTGACTTGAAAAGGGCCCGATAAGGTTCAAACATGTTGTCAACTATACAAGTTTTGTAAAGAATATTTTTTTAAAATAAATTACATGTGTTAAACGCTGAATCCCAATTTAGTCTCTACATTAGCAACACATAGCGGAATGCAACTAAAGTGTTCCCTAAACAGCATTAACTGAATGATTTTTAAAACGAAGACGGAGTGCTTACTGTGCGGTGCGAACTAAATATTTAAATACTGTACAATTCAGGTCTTTCAAGGATCAAAACACTTCAGCTGGCAAAGTAAATGTGTGACGGTATAACATACAATATTCACACAGAACGCAACACAGAAGTGCACAGCCCACGGAGCTGTTCGTCAAAGTATATCCTTACGCACCACAGCCGTTTTGCCTCAGTACATTAAAGTACGTTACTAAACTAAAAGGATCCAGTCTTACTCCCATATCCAAAAACCGCGTAACCGGCATGCTGAACACATGGCATAGAAAGTATAACACGCAGGTTTCCAATGTCATTATGTACACACTAAGTTTCATAAAAATCAGCCAATTAGTGTCCGTACTATTTGGGGGCCGTGCGCGAAATCCAGGGCATGGGAGGGATTCATAAAACGGAGTCAGTTGAAACTCGTAAAAATACGTTGTGTGTGGGGAACTGCTTTTGATCACGTTCCGCTGGTAGAAGTGTATCTCAGGGGCGGTAGCAAAAAGCATTAGGAGATTAAGCAAATTCCATTCTGAAATGTGATCCCTGTAATGCAGAGCGAATGACTCATGACAACATAACTCTCACAGCACTACGGGTGCCTGCAGGGTATCTAATGGCTTCTCATACACAAGCAGCTGCCGAGCGAACGCAACTCTGAAATATGGGCCAAGTTAGAGAGAAAGGAAAAGCAAAGCTGCGAGAACAGCAGCTAAGACAGGCAGGCACCGCCAAGTAGTGGCGCCAATCGTACCGACAACACTGCCTGTCCAGTCTAATCCCGATCATTACACACAGCGTTTGTAAGTTAAGATAGTGCGTGCGTGCGTATCTCAACGATTCGCCAACCTGTAGCAAATTCAAAGTTACGCTGAATTCCTTTCATTTCGGTCTGGGTGAGCCTGAAATGGTGTAATACTTTCACCACATACCACGTACACTCTATTCAGCTGTTTAGCTTGTCCCGGCTTCAAAATATGCAAAATCACCGCAGCCTAACCTGGGAACTGTTCAGCCGTCCTAAATAATCCATAACCACATTTGATATTCACTTATTCTTCAACAAATATCAAGTACTTGCTTTCAGTTCCTTTCTGATATTTGCACTGTACATACAATAAATAAATTCGACATACAGGAAACGCAACTGTACTGCTCCTATTGTTTTTCTGGCCAGCACTCCTCATCAATTTAAGAGGTATTACTCAAAGAGAATCCATTCTGTGATTCTTCAAGGAACACTCCGTTCGAAAAACAGACCAAATAAACTTGTCACGGACTGGCAATCCTCCACTCTCCTCACTCGACGCCTCACTCTGCGCCTGATAACAGATTATTTAACCTACTGACCGACGAAGTGACAAGAAACAGCGAAATAAATGTGCCGCGTTGTTCTTATGCCGGATACAGAAACTAAATCAGTTGACTAAATAACAGGGACTCTATACTGAAGCAGAGCTAAGAATGATGCCTGCATTGCTGCCAGAATTCAGCTTAAAAAGAAACTGACTGCTGACCAAGTACAGAAAAAAATAACAGCACGCAACGATTTGTTTCTGGGAGGCGTTTCTCAGAAAGCAGAATACTGAGGAGTCTGACAGTCTCCTTCCTATCCCTATCGCACTCACGATCTGCCACTTCCTATTCTCATTCATTCATTAATTCATACAAACACACACACACACTTGACACTGCCAGTGAGGTGACCTGCGTCTCTTAGAATATTTTAACGCCCACCAATAAGGAACGCGATCAAAAAAACGTTCCTTTTATATTTTACATTTCGTTCAACATTTCACTCCCGCATGCTAGCTGCGTGTGTCGGTAAATAACTCACAGCACACAAGTAACCTCATCGTGAGACAAAAAGGGAAACATTTCTAAAGATTTTGTCCTACGATTTCCAATCGCGTATAAAAACTTCCACGTTTGTTCGTAACTGATTCCTAATTGAAACATAAAGGAACATTTACAGACCCTACTTAACATCATGAATGTCAGAAGTACTAGGAAGAGAGACAAGATTTTCTTAGACGTAACTGTTAAACGTTTTCTTCAGGCGAAATTTAGGTCCCATGTTTTCTTTCAAAAGGTTACTGGACCATACCAGCGGAATTCTTATAGTGGAGACAACAGATCATTAGATTCCGTGGATGGCTGGCAACTGGAACATGTCAACGATAATTACAAAGTAGCAGATAAGAATACGCTTGTGCATAGTAGACCTACCACTCAACCATGCTATTAAAACCTTTTCTCGGTGCTGCAACCACAATACAATTCTGCTCTTTCCCTGACACGTACCCACGCCACTTTCTTTTTTCCAGCACTCACTCACAGTTCATGCAGGAGTGATAACTTCACGTCGTCAAAATTCTGGGTATTTTTTCAAACAATTTCTATTAATGGAACCAAATTCATAACGCTTAAAAACGCCATGTGTCCATCTGTACGACTCAACTGCTTACGAATAAAAAAAACACTTCTACGCACTCGTCTTAGATTCAATGTCCGTGGTTAATTAAAGCAACGGGACACAAAGACATTCACGATCGCCAAGTGTCTGGAATAACCTCACGAAGCCAGTTATCCACTAATATAAGCACAAACCTGTTTCGATTACGCAGTTCACAGTGCAAGTTACCGTGTAACACAGAACGCAGCACACACACAGCCGGTCCTGGAATTGGAAGCCTTTTTCCGACACTTTCTCGCAAATGTTCCAGCGAAGAGAATGTGTTTGGTTCATGGTGTAGACTGATGATTCAGTGAGCAAGAGGGGAGAGCCAGGTGGAAAGTTCGGTTACCGCAAAACTACGAGTATGACCAATGTTTATGCGGGACGCGGCTCTGATAGCGCCAGCTACTTTGCTGAGAGATGAGGAGCACAGCAGTGGCAGACAGCCCACCGGACGAGCGTCCGTCGTGGCGTGACCAGCGAGACGGGAACGCTTCGTACTGAATCCCGTATCGTTCTAATTTTATAGTTTTGCATCCTCCTGTTACGAGGTGGGGAGAAGGCGTACGCATTTTATTCGAATTTCACACTACACTGCATCGCCCATGCAGTTCACAGATGCTTCAGAGCATGTAACAACGGCGCTGGTGAAACCGCTGTGTCCTCAGTACAACATATACCGACATTAATCGTTTAACGTCAACTTGAACAACACTGTTTCACGTTAAGGCTGACGTTTAACTGACCAACGATTCGAAGAACGTTGCCCGGACTCGGAAAAATATTGCTTTGTCGGGTACTTTAATCAATTAATATGGGAAAAATGCTCCGTTCTGTGTTCCGCTCTACTCTGCGACTTTTTGGAACGTAACCCCAACCAAGGGCACACTTTGATAACAAAGAGGAATCTTATGTATGTTCACCTTTAGGTAGTAACGGTCACTGTCTTCGGATTCATCAGCCGCCCCAACACTTCGAATCGTATCAGTGGCAGGCACTCAAAAACAATTCGTTGTAATTATTTCCATTATAAAAATGGCATTTAGTTCTCCCTATAACAGACCATGGAGGGAATAAAGGTATAGCTCTTCTCTTGCTTTAACCTCAGCGCTAGGTGAGGGTGGGTGGTTAACGCCAGACCCGGCCGCTTTACCCCCGGAAAGAGACCCGGTACCCATCGTACAGGAGGATGGGTGGACCTCGGGGTCATTCTGTACGCGTGCAGAATATCTCGCCACCCACCGGGGTTCGCACCCCGAACCATCCACCTCCTCTCAACTTTTACTTAAATCCCAACTAACGATGAGTAGCAAGAGTACAACCACGCACAATGGGGAGGAATTACAAGGAATGGTTATTAGCCACGAGTCTTGACACACAGCGGCTTCGATTGACGATCATGGCTATGACAGATATGACGCCTGAATGCTCGACATGCTGAGATGAAGCCTGGCAGAGCCCCCTCCTACACAGCAACGACCGCCCTAATCGACACAATTCTGGAAGATACAGGCCCAGCCAACCAGACTCGATGAAATGTTGTATCACAAATAATTACGAAGGGTATATTCACTGGAAACAGCCTGTGGCGTTACGTTGTACGAGAGGCATCCCAAAAGTGTAAAATACATTTTGTGACAAGGTAGGAAGTGCACGTATAACGTAACACTGAGGCGCGTTTGCATTTCTGCATTCTCGGCTCTTCACAGATGGTCATAGTCACGCTTTCTGCTACTGTTCACGATTTCAGAATGTCACTACTATTATTAAGGTCTCTTGTTATACTTCTGTGAATAACTTATTATTTATGCCTACGCTGATATTATCAGTGTTAAATTATCGGTCATAACCTCACAATCTCACACAGCCGAAATATTTCATAACAGTTGACTTAGAAACAGTATTTTGTATATAATTTGTGGATATATTCGTAACCCACCTACACAACAAAATTTTATATTCCCATATATAAGTAATAATGTGACACTACGATCGCATGTTTTTATAATCCTTAATTATCCAGCATGCTATCACGCAAAGAAAATCAACAACCGCGTAGGAAAGTGACGTAACGTTACGAAGAATACGTCAATACATTATGACATAACATGACAACAAATCGCATCTATGTGGCGCCATATTATGTAATTATAATAGACGTATTAAGGCAGTAACCATTAAACATCATGACCACAGGTTTTTTATTTCGCCCTAAATACCCACCATGCAAATCGCATGTATGTGGCGCCATATTACGTGTAAGATCGCCATCGGTACTAAGGTCCCTCTAGCTCTGACGTGCCTTTGTACTTAATCTCGTGAAGGGCGAGAGATTGTCACAAACGTACGTAGGTCTGCATGCATAGTGTCCGTTATTTCTGTCCGATTTTAACCGAACGTGACTTTGGTCAACGGATCTGAGTAAAAATACGTCCAGTGGGCCCGAGCTCTTCCATGTGGACACAGACAGACGGACCGAAAGGACGAAACTAATAGTTGCTTTTCGCAATTCCTTCGCGAACGCAATAAAAAACTAAAGGAAAATACACGCAGACTGATATGCAGTGACTGTATCATTGTATCACCATGTCTATACAATTAATTACACCGAAATAACCCTTATTTTTTAAGTATTTGAGTACCCTACTACTTATAATTTGAGCATCTTAGTGTATCAGCTAGACAGACACGGAGGTAACTGTACTGTCAGTACTGTCAGCTTCAAGTACCCGCCCCCGGTAAAAGATGTGCATGAGATTTGGTGTGCCTAATCCTTGGCATGGCCGATCCCAGTGGCCGTGTGGTCTAAGGCGTGGGTCTTCGGCCGCTCGCTTACTAGGATCGTGGGTTCGAATCCCACCGGGGGCATGGATGTCTGTCTCTTGTGAGTGTTGTGTGTTGTCAGGTAGAGGTCTCTGCGACGAGCTGGTCCCTCGTCCAGAGGAGTCCTACCGACTGTGGTGTGTCTCAAATGTGTGTGATCATGAAGCCTCGACGAAAGGAGGAGGCCCAGGCCCATATAGGGCTGTCAAGCCATAGGAAAAAAAATCCTTGGCATGGTGGTAAAAAAGAAAATCGGCAATACATCTGCTTAAAATCGAAAATCCCTTGAAACTGTACAAATTTACGTACTACTACACTCGTACATCGGCCAGTCATTCCCACTTCACATTTTAATATAGAGTAATGTTATTGTGGTACATCAGAACAGAACATTTACACAGTATAGCCTAAATAATCTCTCTCCCACGGCGCAACAGCCCCTAGTGGGCCAGGTCCTCCTCATTATCGACGCTTCACGATCACACTCAGATGCACCACACTCGGTAGGACTCCTCTGGACGAGTGATCAGCCCGACGCAGAGAACTCTACCTGACAACACAACACTCACAAGTGAGGGACATCCACGCCACCGGTGGGATTCGAAACCGCAAACCCAGCAAGATAGCCGCCGCAGACCCACGCCTTAGACTGAGCGGCCACTTGGAACGGCAGTGTAACAGAATGTAAAAATTGCTTGGAACATCTTCATACAGCCTACACGCAATACGATGTGAACCGTCTGCACGGCCAACCAGAAAACTGAAGCCTCTGTTCTTCAGCACAGCAGTGCAACACGTTCGGCAGGCTGCCAGCCCTCGGAATCACACTGGGAAACGTCTAACCCCCTCTGTGAATGCTCTGCTAAGATTAATACCCCAACACGCCTGGACGTTCACAGATAGAATTCCCAGTTCGCCTGCCCTCAGTCTCATCCAATAAAGGACTAGAGTGCATATCACTTGTTCGACCTTTGAACTAGTTTTTATTTATCAAAGGCACTCTGTTCTCCGAAAAAATGTATACTGTCATCAACTTTGCTCCATAACATTTGCCCGTACATTAAAATACTGTTTCACAAAATATCAGTACGCTTCTCTTAGCCGATTTCTCAAGAGTGACTAAATACAGAACGCGTTCTATAAGTCACAATGTGCACAGACTGACAGTACATGTGACGAGGGCGCTTTGGAAACTGAAACACGAACGTGACCTACAGTACAGCGGAAAGCATGAGGACCTTCAAGCAACTACACAGAGGCATTTACTTTTCACGCCACTTATACTGCGCAAATTGGCTTGAATCCCTGCAGAAACAGGCTAGCCTAAGAGGTTTCGTGTCTTTCCTAAGCCCGTCCAACCAAATCCATGTTCTTCTTTCCGTGGCGTAACAGCCCCAAGTGGGCCACGGCCTCCTCATTATCGAGGCTTCACCATCACATACACACCAAACTCGGTAGGACTCCTCTGGACGAGTGATCAACCAGACGCAGAGACCTCTACCTGACAACACACAACTCACAAGTGACAGATATCCATGCCCCGGCGGGATTCGAACCCACAGTCCCAGCAAGCGAGCGGCCGCAGACCCACGCCTTAGACCGCGCGGCCACAAGTCCAGGTTTAGTACTTTCAAATGGGCACAATCGAGTCATTAACATTCACTGTCTTTGATTATTCTCTCACGACAGGCCTAAATTATTTACGATAAACAACCTTCGCAGTTGATGTCGCGTTGTTAAATTACCTATGATGTACCAAATATAAACAGCTAATGCTCATGTCTCGGAATTAAGCGAAATTACTGACAGGCCCTGCATCACTGTGGGTGACCCGCGTGATTGGCCGACTGTTCAGGCGGTACTTAAGCCGGTACTTCAAGTATAATAGCGCAACACTCACCTCCATATAGTGGTCAGGTTAAGAATGAGTGCAACAATACATCCACCCCCCCCCCCCCCCCCCCCGGGCCACATGCCTTCATGTGGTGCACCGGCGAACTTTACCTTGCTTCATCTATCCCGATGAAGTAGAAGAAAAGCACGCAATAATTATTCCAAAAAGCTACGCTCTGTCAGAAATGGGAGAGCAATGTACACAGAAGAACTATTACTTTTTTTGGTCTTTACGTTTGTCTTTAAGGACACGAAAATGCGGCATTATACCTGTGTGAAATAATTTAGGTAGAACAAGAGGACCCGGTACTTAAAGGAGCAATATTCGGAATACAACATATTTATAGCCGCATTTTGATACACCCATGCGAATTTTGAACTCCCCTCATGTCACCCTTCTGGCGCTTAGATTTTGTAGGTGGCTCCTGGATTTTTGGAACACTTGTGCACCTCTGCTATACAGCATTAACTTACTGGACTGGGAAAGGAATGTGTTTATCGCGCGGTACGGACTGAATCTTTAAATAAAATTCCATCACTTTCGTCTCTAAAGAGTTAATGGCTGAAATTAATTTTTCTCTATTGTCATATCTCAACCAATTCTATATTTCAGATATATTTACATTAATAGGATTCCACAAGTCCCACATAACAGGTCACCGTGGACCTTGGAAATAAAAGAGTGCCTAATTTACCAAATTATGGAAACATATTTGATGCAAACATGCCAATTTTCTCTAAATGGTGAGTGGGCGTTCAACACGTTCTTCTTAGCGTGAATATCTTTCATCATTAGCAGATTTAATTCTAGAATGAAGACAGTCTGAAGAAACTTCATCTGCTTCCAACCGTAGCAGTAAAAGGCTCTTAAAACTGCCAACCAATACAAACTTGAAAGCTAACAAACATGAACACCGTGACTTTAAACGAGGCGATACAGTATTATTTATATTTAACTTCGTGACCATTCTATAACCAACCATGCAAAGAAAGCTAACACGCACGGGGATTTCAAATTATGACGCTGCGAATATGCTGGCAAAAGCGAGCCGGCCAGGACTAGTTCAGCGCTGACGCCGGGTTTACGCAGCGTCATGTAACAGTAAAGACCCTGCAGACCGTATTTGTAATTAGTCAAGCGAATCGACCCCCCAGGCTGCACGGTTTACTTGCGAAGTTTGTAGTTACTCAGTCGTATCTGAACGGCTTTAAATTCAGACCACACTTTCACACCCTAATGATAAGATCCGCGAATCTGTAATGTTGGAGGAATGCAGTTACTGAAATAAGCTACTCAGGTCTAAATATACCTTCTTCTTTCGCTCTCGTCTGGTAACTGGTAATCACCGAAGGATGTTTATGGGCGGTCGCTAGCCAGCTAATCAAGTTTGGTTCGGTGCACATGTCTGTTTACATATACATACAAACGCACCGATGAAAATATGAAGGGATAATATTTCACATAACATTAAACACACTTTCAAAAGGGAAGAGAGGCTGGGTGGGGATGGAAGCAAGAAAATATACAAGACAGTAAAAAAAACGTATAAAACTGAAAAAGAAATTACATACGTGATGCGCATAGCAAACATGACCGAGCACTCGTGACTAGTTTGATGGCCGGTGAGGGGGAAAACGTGTCAGACAAATACTGCTTTGGTTTATTAGACGTTCCACTCCGGTAATGTCTTCCCACGTCACGTGTTCACACTCGAAGCACTCGAATGCAGCTCAGACCCTATCGACTGATTCAATCTCATGATCCGGCAAAAACTTCACTGCTCTAGAATTTGAAGTTTGCTCGAGGACACGAAAGTATTTAATTTCAATTACACTGTAAGAAATCAACAACCCTCTGTGAAAGTGGGGAAGGAAAATCAAACAGTCCAGCTGAAATAGCTACGAAGCTACATGTAGTTAGACTGTTCGATAGTATACTCAACAGTCGCATAGAATGCATCGATGAACTACAATGCAAATATTTATTCGGTATTGTTAGCTTGCGTTTGAGTGAGGCATTCAGCTGGCAGGAACTGACATTTTAAAACAAAAATTAAGAAACGGATATTAAAGAGAAATTTGAAAAGAATTTAAAACACAAATACACGGAATGGTAAAGGATGCATTTCCGGTATAACTAATTGTGTTACTGATTGTCATTCAACGTTCCAGCAAATAATGAGCTAAATCTATAGTACATGACTCGACGTATCTAATCTGGCACCACACACAGACTTTCAAATAGTAAACAGGCTTCATGAACAGCATGAGAACCTTTGTGGACCACTAACAATTGTTTTAACTGTTTACGTAACCGCTTCATGTAAACCCACTTCATCACAATACAAGGTAAGTTCTGGGTGAAGACCACGGATTACTGAGACCACCTTGAGTATCGAACTCTTGCTTCACAGCTTGAAGAGGGGATACTGCGTATTTCACAATACACTGAACAATTATTCTATAACGCGGACGGTATCTCTGCGACAGTCCACACGTCAGAGCCTGGAAACGTAATGGCGTTTACTGGCGTGCTTATAATCGAGAACCAATATCATTTTCTCTTCGGTTACTGTACATCTTTTCGGCTTTTCTTTTTGTCTAACATTGGTCCTTTGCATGAAACTTCACCACTGGTCAGTAAACAGCTGCTCTGGAATGCACTACACTTTCATGAAAATTTCTACAATACATTCTCAGACATTTTACAAACAACCGATGCTTTAAAAAAAACAATATCTTACAATCGTATCACAATCATATATGCGTCCACTGTTCTAACAACCACTGTGTAGTGAGCTCTGCCAAAGCAGGTTGTATGTACCTTTCTGTGTGTAAAGAGTAACTGCGGCCCTCGACTTTCGAGTCTCCGGTCTCCAGTCTATCAAACATGGAAACAAAGGTATCGCTGTGTTCCTCCGTCTCATGTTTTGTGTATCTGGTAGCGAGCGATTAAGCTTCCTTCCCGACAGATCCAAACACTAAATCAAAACATGCCAAACAACTGTCCCGTAACCAACAGCACCCAGACTTCAGACATTCACACCTTCACACAAGCAATACAATTCCGCTCTTTCCAGCGATAGAATTTTCTCCTTTAAACGTGAAGACTTCACTGAGCTTGACGAATTAAGCAGAAACATCATGTGCTACAGGACTAGTTCGAACTGCAGGAATGCACTGGATGGGTACAAGTCAACTGCAGAAGGGGGCAGGCTGCTGAACAGGGACGTCAAAAATTTCATATAGAACTCATCGCTTCGGCTGACCCCAGTTTAATATATGTAATTCAGATGTGTGGGTAGCAAATCACCCCTAACAGCGGTGCGGTTGTATCGGAAGCACCACGTTAGGCGGCATTTCAGGTCTTGTTCCGAATGTGGGGGAGAGAGAGAGACTGACCGAGCAGATGGGGACCAAGCGCTCAACTTGGGTGGAGAGGAGAGAAAAAAAAGAGGCCAAAGGCAACGTCCTCCGACGTTGCCATATCTAAACACGCAAAGCTCATGTGATGTGTAACAATTATGCAGGAACTCATTTGGAACATCCATGTAACGAACATAAATGATAAGAACTAAGCTCGAAATGTGGACACGTATTTGAGGCTCTGGAGGAATCGCAAAGTTTGGTCTGGAACCACCCAGTTTCAAAATCAAAGTAATTTAGCTTGTTAAGAGATTCTCTTTGTGAAACCCAAGTTCATCACCGCATTCACCCTGTTCTGCGCCAGTTTAATCCAGCCTACACCCTTTCACGCGACTGGCCCAGATTATAGAGATTCGGAGATCCTTCTTTGCGATGAACGTTTCCCACACCAGGTAGGTCGCACGAAAACGATACAAGTAGCCTGAATGCGCAGCGACATAAGGCCTACCTTCGTCACTGTGGTTCCTATTAGGTATGTTGTGAATTTCTCTTCTTACCACAATGACAGATGTTTCTGAAGCCACATATGCAAAAAATTTAAATCTATAATGAAGGTTTTCCGACGTAAAGATGGTCGAAGCATAAAAGTAAATGCTGATCTTCGTCTAACTCAGTTCAGAAAATGTGTGAAGCCTCGATAGGTCTTAATAACGCGGTGTTTAAGCAAAAGGGAAACACTTCCTGTATTTCTACTTCTTTATATTTTAATAATGCATAGCGGGCCACGTAATATCTATATATACAACCTTGAACGGTAATTCAAAACCATGCACTCAGAAACCAAACCCGTACGCACCTGTCACGCAATGCAGGGGCCCGTTACATATTCTATAAGCATTGCCACATACACTGCCCATCGCAGTATGTATGGACATCCTATCTTACCCTGTATTCAGGTCGGCGAACTACGAAAAATTACAAAAATATCAGCACGGACGCTTCTTCACCTGAATTCAAACAATCCTTCCGCAGGTAGTACTATCAAGTAACTGCTAAAACACTAGGCCCATATTTAACAAGTTAAACTGCTCGGATATGTTACGTACTAAAAGAACTGAATGGGTCAGGCACAGTCAAATGAGATGCAGCAGGTCAATGACGAATCGGGCGGGAACGTGGGGAGAAAGCGGCAGTGGATTAATTGAAGATATTCACCTGGAGGGGTTAACAAGAAATGGGGGCGCCAGGACGACCAGTTCTCGATCGATTTTCGAAACGGAGACCTCTGGAATACAAGTCAGAAGCATTACGTCTGTGCCAATTCGCTCAGTTCTTGCAACAGATCTGGGTTAGAACCACGTTACAGTTTCCTGTTGCATAGAATGGCCTCCAAGGCCAAAATCCGAATTCTGATATTCATCATCACTTCCGTGTGAGAATCACTGACACTAAGGAACCTGCTGTTTGGTACGGGTTCCTGTACCATGGCCTCAAACAGCACATACTTATATGGGCATCCTATATTGTGAAACTATACAGATTTTTTTATCTTAGTAATATATATTTTTCTAGCGTATTCGTAAATATTTAAGACCTTTCGCGTTGAAGAATTCGTGATGAACGACTGTGTCCAGCATAGATATCGCGGCTATATAAATCTTCCTTCCCAGCATTCTGCTTAGTGTCATCAACACAGTCCTAAATTTATACCCGTGCAGTGACGTATACACAACTCCTGTTGCATGATGGGCGGTCTACTTTACAGAACCTATTTCTATATTAACAGAATTCTGTGATGGCGAGATCCTGAGTTCACACAGACCTCCTGGCCGACATAAGAATGCAGCTGACAAGCTGATCTGCATTTGTTTGTAACGTAATGCATATAACCATGCATCAAATTTCTTCGGAAACTGTGAACCAAATATAGCATAACACACAGTACGTGCCCAGATATTTAACTGAATGAGACATACGAGTGAAGTTTCAGATGTGCACATACTGTGACGATACAACAGCAACATGCACAAAATTAAATATGCTGTACTTCCGAATATTCCTTACTCACCCGGTGTACAATTGAACGCGGAAACCAGTCATAGTGTCTACATTAATGATCTGTACGATATAACTAAGGGGCACGCGGTGGCGCAGTTGGTTGAGGCACTGCGCTACAAGCCGGACGGTCGCGGGTTCGATTCCCGGTGGTGTCACTGGAATTATTCATTTCCTTTCGGTCGCACTATGGCCCTGGGGTCGACTCAGCCTCTAACAGAAATGAGTACCAGGAATATTTCCTGGGGGGTAAAGGCGGCCGGTGCGTAGGGCTGACAACCTCACCGCCTTCATGTGCCGATTGTCTAGAAATCTGGGAGCCTCAACCTCCTGGAAACCTAAGGGCCTGTCCAGGCCTGTAATGGGATTGCTTTACCTTTGCTTTACGATATAACTAACAGCATGTCAACGCAGTTGATGGAAATGACCTCCTTCAACTCTCAGGCATGCTTCACACCTGCTGAAAATACTATAAACTGTTCGAACCTCTCGTCTAGAAGTTGCTGACACTGTGCGCCTGATTATTCCTTAAGATCATCCTCTGTGTGTTCATTGTTTTCATAAACGTCTTTCTTACACTCCCACAGATAAGTCGCATGGCGTCAGATCGAGTGAACGAGCAGGCATAAGGACCCACTAATTATTTCGTCCCCAAAATACTGCGAATAGTGGCCACTAAGTTATTCACTGTAAGGGCTGCTACACCGACTTGCTGGAACAGCTCATATACCATCTCCACAAAACTTAAATTTTCAAAAACGTGTGCGAGAATCTGTGCAATGCACCCTTCTGAATTTTCTGCGTCCGAAAAGAAGAGGGGTCAGATTTCTCTTGTCGCACTGACAGCACACCATGCTCCAAACTTGAACATCAAGTAACGCACTTCGCATACTGGTCTAAGAGTGTTTCCCAAATTATGTTCCGAAGAACTCTGGTCTCCCGACAAGGAAAAGTATGGGTTCGGCAGGTATATTATAACAAGACAGGCAATGTACATGCAATGTAACAATGAGGCGCGTTCGCCTAACCATTGTTGCCGTCAAAAAGCAATAAGTATTATATATTCTGAGCGTGTGTCTGTAGCCTCTCAGGCTCTACCATATTTTTCCACATATCTCATAAATGGCACGATTTTCTGAAAAACGTTATTGAACATAAAATGTGTACTTTGATTTTCTCTACAACTTTCGTCTGGAGCATTTCTCATTCTAAGAAGAATTCAGAGAGATATTATCATACATGTACATAGGTCTCCATGTAAACTACCCGTTATTCTTGTCAGATTTTTATGAAACTTGAATTTTCTCGGCAGATTTTCAAAAAATGCTCAAATATCAAATTCAATAAAAATCTGTCCAATAGGAGCCCTGTTGTTCCATGCGGACAGACGGACATGACGCAAATACTCGCTTTTCACAATTTTGCGAACGCGCCTAAAAATGATAGTTTAAATATTTATGGACTATTACTAATCTCACTAAAATTATTTATGCTGCTATCTAACAATGATAAATTTGTCAAAATATTTCTAAATTTTTGCAATACCAGAAACAATACAGTAACTGTATTTGGAAAATGAGGCTTTTCTATTTTAGAATTGCATAATAGTTTTTCAATTTTGTTTTCGTACATATGAAATGCGAATTTTTATTTCCGAATATGAGCAATTAAATACTAATATGTTACGACGTTTGAGGTTTCCGTGGCGCCTTTGTTGAGGATTCAGTCCTCTTGGCTGTGACGCTGGGTTAGTGTTCTACCGATGGTCTACAGCACACGTTCTTTCGCAGCACGGGGAAACACTAGCCGAGCGACAAAGCGTCACATCCCACAAGACCTGAATCCTCAAATAAGGAAAATCTCACACTGAACAACGCTACTTTTTTTAAGGGCCCCGCAGCAATGCTACGAACACACCGCAGCCTTGAGGCTTATTCTGCAACCCTGTGATGAAGATGATTAGTGTTTTTTTTTTCATTTTTCCGGGTAATGGAGCCCCGGTGGAATGAAATTGACAGAGGAAAACCGAAGTACTCGGGGAAAAACCTGTCCCAGTGCCACTTTGTCCACCACAAATCCCACATGGACTGACCCAGGATCGAACCCGAGCTTCCACGGTGAGAGGCCGGTGATTAATCGCCTGAGCCATGGCACGGCCTGGACACTACTTAAGATAGTTGGCGATAAGATTAGCTTACGATACGCTTATTATTGCAGAAAAATTAATATCCTTCTTGCGGGGGGGGGGGGGGGGGGGGTGCTTCGTGGAAGTAGCACCGCGTAGTTTTGCAGACAGAAACCTACTGATTCCGTCTTGTATTTCAGAAACAACTAACAACCGGCACATCCCTGTAGTAAGTGTATCCATATGAAATGAGATAAAGCCAATATCAGCAATATCCATTAACGTATGTGTGATAAGGAGTTAATATGATATCACCATTTGTTACAGTGAAACACTCTGCAAACATATTTTGTTTACAAAATATCTTTGAAGTGCTGTACGAATATCGCAGAGGCAATATAGTGTAAACAAATATGCAGTTTCGGTCGGAACGCCTATTAGTGCCCCAGCAAAAAAGTGACAGCCGACAACATTCGTCAAAGCCTCTTCAAATACGTCCAGAACATTGTCCTTTGGCTTTTACATAAAATGACTGTTTAGATTTCCCTGCTATGCACAGCTACAGCCAAACTGGCGATACCTTCACAAGTTTCACGGGCTCCTCATTCAAATATGAGCTTTACGTGAACATTCGCAGACGAAAAAATTAGAAATTGAGTCCTCGATTATTAATTCAATCTGAATTATACTTTTTTCTCCAGCTCGTGTTTCACTCACAATGTCAGTTCTGATTTACTGATTTGGTCACGGTCATGAAGAGGCTGATGAGTAGAGGCGTCAAATGAAGTATAGAATTTCCAAATACAATTAACAGGATTCATGTGAGAATAAAACGTGAAGTAGTATCCGAGACACTGGGAAGTTGCAAACAGCACAAACTGACCAGTGTAGTACGCATATCACAAATTACAGTGAGCAGTGGAGTTTTGTTTCGGCGTGTGTTCTCAAAATCAACGAACAATGAACACGGACTACATTCCGCTGCATGTCATGCAACTGTTCACAGCGAAATATTTAATTTTTGTTTGCAGAATTCAGGCCTTTTCATGTTGCTCCAAGAGTTTCTCTACTTCATTTCACAAATTAAAAAACCAACAAATGCACTGTATTTCCACAAGTATAGTTTAATGCCCCTACATATGTTTCGGCTTTACAAAGCCACCATCAGGGGGTCCAAATTTACATATAACATCCATTATTTTCGTCCTATAACGTATTATATATAACACATAAAACAAGCTTCGTTCACACTAGTGGACTAGAGCACATAGAAGATACACGCATCCCATACCCGAGATGTTATATGCAAAACAACAGTATTGAATGTGCTCTAGCCTACTAGTGTCAACGAAACTTGTTTTGTGTTATATATAATACGTTATAGGACGAAAATAATGAATGTTAAGTATATGTAAAGCTTGGACCCCCTGAAGATGGCTCTGTAACGCCGAAACATATGTAGGGGCATTAGAGTATACTTGTGGAAATACAGTGCATTTGTTGGTTTCTTAATTCGTGATTTGATATCAGAATGCACGGAGAATATAATGTGAAATTTGTTACTTCATTGTTTAATACTTTTTGTTTTTGTGGAGAAGGGCCCCGCAGCAGAAGCTACGGACGCACCGCAGCCTTAAGGCTTATTGTGCAACCCTTGTGATGAAGATGAAAAGATGATTTTTCTTTTCCATTTTCCAAGTAATGGAACACCGGTGGAATGAAACTGACAGGGAAAACCGAAGTACTCGGGGGAAAAACCTGTCCCATGCCACTTTGTCCACCACAAATCCCACATGGACGGACCCGGGATCGAGGCCGAGCCTCCGCGGTGGGAGGCCGGCGACTGACCGCTTGAGCCATGGCACGGCCCTTCTTTAATGCATAGAAGAGATGAAAAGTTTTGAGTCACTACCGGCAACGTATCAGGTCCTACAAACACGCTGCCGAATGTGCACAAGATTGTTGGACAGTGGGAGGTACGTCGCGTGACTTGTTAGGAGTGCAAATAACTTGATTACCACGATTCATTTCGCTGGAGCTTACATCCTGAATGTAGAAAGCAGGAACAATCGTCAAAGACTAAAGGAGGAAAAAAATGTGCGGCACGGAAGAATCGAAGTTGTCATATTTCCACTGCTGTGCATGATAATGTTACAGACCAAATGGCCGTCAGTTATTTACGGCACACTAGGACCAGAACTAAAAATACTCGTTTACTTGGAACAAAGCTGCTTCAACTCTACGAAACATGAAATTCGTTTGGTTTACATGGTTTACTGTGCTCTTTTTTAACAGGTTAACATAGTATGACTACTAACGCCACGCCAACTGGCACAATTATTTACATGTAAATAATTGTGCCAGTTAGTTTAACTAGTGGGCGATTTTAGATGTGTCCCTGAAAATGAACCCAGGTTAGGGGCTCGAAACATGTAGGACGGTGAAAATGCACAATTAATGTGATTGAATTTGTACACGTGTCGGACTTTAAATAAACCTACTATTTCTTGCACAATCATCATCCATACACCCGCTGTTGCCTAGCTGGCGAGAGTAGTAATGAAGAATGCTTCAATTTTTCTATCGGCATGAATACTGGAAGTGGGTTAAAAAATGGAATACCGAAACTTTCTAGTGACGACGTAACGATCTCCGTCACTCGATGACGATGCAGAAGGATAAAGTCTGCATGCACTTTCAAAGCGCCTTTACAGAGCAGCTGGTGAAACGAGTGCTCCACATCCAGCCGCCAAGTACGACCACCTTTGCTGCACAGTGCCGTTGCTCTGTGTAACTCATATTCACCTCAGTGCGTATAGGTACACCCAACACTGTTCGGGCACTACCGACTTCGTATGCTTGTATAGGTAGCCCTCGGTTTACGACGGTTTTGGGACAATTCACAATAATGACGGTTTTGAAACCAGAAGGCCAAAAATATCAAAGGACTATAAACAATGTAAAAAAGCGCAACTATAAATACCGGATATGATGTAAAGAAACAGCACAGCCAATCAGAGATGAGAGCTACCCCCCCCCCCCCCCCTCTACCGTCTAAGCCAACCTGAATGAGGTGGTCGGAGATGAGAGAGGAACACTCAGTTCGCTTGCTGGTGTACTGTTGTTGGGCCACTATTCTACAGCGTCAATTTGTGACTTTTAATTTAAAATTGTTGATTAAATTAATAAAGTTAGAGCCACCATGCGTAGTAAGAGAAGTGCAGGGGCTTCATCAGAGCAGTAAAATCTTTGCATTACGCCACTGTAAAAAAGATCAATGCAGGGACCTTACAGTGCCGCTTACAAAAACTTTCGGTCTGGGTTTCGAACATATCAAATTAAATGTATAAAATTCAATTTTTTATTTGATTAAATTTAGTTTGGTTATTTTACACTATATTACAATGATTTATATTCATAAAAATGCTGTTTTTACATTCATAGCATTCATTTCAGAGCTTTAAATATAATATTATATTACTTAATGTCACTTTTAAGAGGGCCCTGGAACGTAACTCATGAACTTCCCTTTGACTTACATGATATAGATTCATTTTACACCGATTTTTTTTGCGACAGTTCCTTCAGGAACGGAACCCCATCGTAAACCGAGGGCTACCTGTATATCAAACAGAATCGTTCGGGCACCGAAGGCTAATTTTCAGGTTATACGTAGCCAAATAGGAATTTACGTATGTATTATCCTGAAGAAGCTTCTTAAACAGGGGGAACAAATGCAGAATACGCCAGCTACTCACATTTATGAGAGTTGAAGACGTGAAAGTATAGTTTTAAGAAAGCGCAGAATAAGCCGGAGAGATAAAAAATGCTAATCAAGTAACAACAAAAATAAACACGCAGGCAACACAAAGAACAAACACATATATTTATAAACTCTAACCGTAACCCTAACCTTGGTTTCCAATTCTGTGGAGACACATAACGGTTTTCGACTAAAATGTTGAGGTGGCGCCATTCAGTAATATCCATACATGCCTTTAACATTCAAGTCTTCTCGGGTGTTGCGCCACGTCGGCTGGTAAATAGGTTAGGAATGTTTCGTGGGAGCGTAGCACAGTCGAAGGGTGGGCTGCTTGACCCTGAAGGAGGAAGAATTACGCTCCTCCGAAACTGTTTACCAGATGACGAGGCGTAACATCCCAAAAGACTTGAATCTTTAGTAACACCACTGTCAGAACTTCAAATCTCGTTATAAGCTCTTGCGTACAGTGCATTAGTGCAATGACTTCAAAACTTTGACAATTATGAAATACGCATAAAATCAATATAACTTCAAAAACGCACTTTATTCTGGGCGCTGCAGAACTGTCTAGCCGCACGTGAATGGAGCGTACGTTATTCAGTTGTTACTACAAACCCTGACACGTTCGTTAAAGAAAATACACATGTAACGCTTCTATTTTGTTATTCATGTCCGTGCTTTAACTGATAATTATATAAAACATACCAAGAAATTAACTGTAAATTATATATAATACCGTGCACTTTGTTGGTGTTGTTTTATATGACACTTCTGCGTTTGTAGACAATGGTAGCAGTGTGGCCAGCAACATGCGAACTGCCCAGTCTGGCCCCGGCTTAATTTCGTGAACAACACAGAAACGCAAATATTTACGAACGACAAACTAAAAATATAAATACTTACAAACTGCCGCATACTGAGAAGTTGGTGGCAATACCAACCATGCACCTCACTGCCGCCTTTCTATATCGTAACATAAAAAATTACATCGTAAAAATGCAATCATATTTCCTTGCATAAATGCTATTCCGATACTACGAATACATCACAAAACTACAGAAAATAAACTGTACGCTGGTACACAGTTTGGCTTGCGATCCGAATAGGTTACGTTTCAACAGGGTTTCATGCAACAAAAGTTAATCACCATTGGTGTAAAAAAAAACAAAAACCATACGATGCCACTGTCGTGGATTAGTGACAAATACAAAAATTCGACTACACTAATAAGTGCCACTTGTTCAACTACAACTAATTCTTCTATGAAATTATTCGTGCACCCTGAATGTACATCCCAAGGTTCAACAACCATGCACCAAAACTTTCGCCGGCTGTAGTTACAAGGGTCACGCAACAATCTTATCTCCCATCATCACTATACATAACCGTCAGCAATAAAAACACACCAGGCGGCACAAGCTTAGTCGCACTTTTTTAAGAATCAAAAGCAATTATCAGTTACTTACCTGTGAATTGTCTGTATCCATTAAGAATCTTGGTTTTCCACCACTTGGCTAGGTTCGCCGCCATGTGGTTACCACTGGACGCAGATTCTTGTAGTGTCCGATGATACAGAAGTACAACACTGAGCAACAATCCCGCAGACAGAGGGGGTTTATCTCTTAGTTGCGTCATACACGAAAAATTTCAGTAACACACTTTGCACTTGATGGACACACACGATCACTACTAAAAAAAATCGCCACGCCCTTGAATTCCCGCCCCAAGACACACACAAAACACGGAAAAACACTGGTGGAATGTATGTGACGGCACATATTTGTCAGCTAGAAATACGCAAGGAAGTCTTGCCGGTGCCCACCTTCAAGTCGTGAAGGCTCATGTTCATCAATAAGCAACCACAACACTGCCAGTTAGCAGGTGTTTGAAATTCGAGTTGAAACCCCCTCCCGAAATAAAAACGCAAAAAGGGAAGTTTATTCCGTCAGTGTTCTTCCAAACCAATTTCGGGACGGTTTCTTGGAAACTTTCAGCTCCCTGGAGAGAAGGAATGGCTTGGAAAACTATAGAGGTTTGTTGTATTTTTAAACTGGGGACTTTCGGAGGTGGTCGTCTTAGTGGGTGGTTTACAACCAGAGAAGGGTGGATGCGACTATCGGGTGTGGTAGTGTTTCAGAGGTGGGGTGTGGGGAAGGGTAATTCTCTGAATCGAAGGGAAAAGCTGAGAGCTTCGGTATGCGCACTGAATTTAAACTGGAATGTTACTTGAATTACCGCCCAATATAGGCAAACGGTTCCGTCATACGCGCACGCACACACACATACACGATCTTTGTGACGGCGTCAAATATAGCCCACACATACACGGATTCACTTTGAAGCAACGCATTCACGTGTGAACACCAAACGCTTGGCTTTGCCTATATGCCGTGGCTTTACAACACAAACACGACCGACCAAGTCTTTTTCGTCACAGTATGTTTCAAATAATCTGGCAACGCTGCAACTCTCCAGTGTCTTCATCTAATTATATTCCTTCACTCAATCCTTCCTTCCCTTGCAGGTCATTTTCATGTGTCTTTCACATTGCCTACAAACTCCAATTCCTTCACTTTCACAGCTGTTTTCCAGGAAAGGCTTGAACTTAAATGCACCAAGGTTGACTTTTTCAGGTTACAGTGCTGTATATATATTTTTTGTTACGGATCATTCTTGCTGTCGGCACACGCACTATCACGCCTTTCCGTACCTTCACTGTAATATAATTTCAGTTTTATCACTACACTGATACGATATGATTATGTGTACTGATGAATGCTAGCAACTCATGCAACAAGGCCACTTGCAAAGCACGAGCTTTTCTGTGCTGTGAGAAGTACAAAAGCACGCACGTGCAAGTGAACTATACCTAGCCTGCCTTCACCACACCACCTACCAACTCGGTTTCCCCTCCTTAACTGAAGTAGAAGCAGCTCTGTCTCAGGGACCCTACCTCTCCCCCTCTTCCATGCTACCAGCAGCTATTATCTGGCGGTCCGTCTGTCACCCCCCTCCCCCTTCCAAACCCGCTGTAGACATGCACAGCGGTCGGTCCCGGAGCCAGCACGGCTTTCTTCTCTCCCCTCTGCTCCTATCCTTCCTTTGGCGGACCTGACAACCAAGCGGCGGTTCCTGTTAAAGGAAGGGAAAAAGAAGACGAAAAAATATGTTCAAGAAAAAAAAAAGAAAGGAAGAAAAGAAAGGAGAAAAGAAGACCGCATCGACAATGTTGCCAGGTGAACAATAAATATGCTTCGTCTGTATACACTTACGATGCTTTCATAACAAAAATAACATGAAGGCCAAATATGGTCTTGCAGAATGATTAAAAACGTAACGCACATAAAAACTTAAAATTTCAAGCATTACACATCTCAAGAAACGAAACTACTAATTCATTTAATTGAAAAAGCACACTCTAAGTCTCCAAACATAAGAGAGGGCAAAAAGTATGTCCTGCTTTGAATTCTCTCGTAAAGATCAGATTAACCGGCTGTCACGGAAGGGCACACCTTAACAGAAAAAATCCACAACAAAATGTAAACAATAAGTTCCGATCCATCCTCACGAACTGATTCTGTAAGGATTTGGCACACTGATCTGGTCCGACTCGAAGCCAGTTCTGACGAACATTTTTGTTTATACATAAGCGGCACAACTGGATGGAGGATCAGTTCTATCCATAGCACGGGTTCTTGCCAGTACAAGACACCCAAGGAGAAAACATTAATAGGCAGAGAAACATCCAAGGCCCGAGCGGCATTTGGAACCATATGACCTCGGACCCGAACCGTGCGGTTACAAGAATTTAACCGTTTCTGTCTTATACAGGCGTCCTTATTTTGAAGTAATGTATCTATCACAACATATCACAAGCATGCTGTGGCAAAGGCGCTGGCTTGCGTAGGACACGTTTTCGGCTCCGTACAAATTAATGAAAGAAATTCAGTGTAACTGAATTATGTCTTAACTGTATCATACGGGTCCACAAATTTTCCAAGAATCTGGAAGCCACCTCAAAATTCTTGGCGCAAGAAAGGTGACATTAAGCAAGTTCCGTATTGAGGTTGTTGTTGTTTGTCCCCGTCGCTCCAACGTGGAGCATAGGGGCCTTCTTTCGGAGGTTCCTATGGTCATGTGCGTTGATGTAGTGAGTGACCAGCCCACTGACCGCACAAATTCGACTCAATCCTGATGTGACTGCCAGAGCCAGGAGACTTGGGTGAGAAATGGCCGCTGAATTTTGCTTACGAAACATTTCTATTCATGCCCGTAAGGTTCTTTTACATGCCGTAAATCTACGACATGGGACCGACGGCTTTACTTCCCCTCCGAAGGAAGTGGTGTTCCGGATTTTTATCACTCTTAAAAATCCATCGACCTCGGGATCGAACCCGCGAACCTTGGTCCAGTGGCGAGCACGCTAACCACTAGTCCACCGAGGGCGACTCCGTAATGAGGACCCACAAATATTAGGCACCAATGTATATAATTTAGTCGCAAGGGAATCCTGGCATCCAGAATTTGTGCACCCCTGCCATAGGAGCAGGTTCTGGTCTCAAAATCTTGTTCTGCGCCCTCTTGGATTCACAGTTCCAGTCCGTAACATTTCCTTGTGAATAAACTGTCAGATGTGTAAATTACGTCTCAAGTTATCATTTATACTAACGACAATTATCAGCTGAAACCCTGAGCAACCCTTCACGGAACTTTAAAATACCGCAGAATCACAGACTGGATGAACAAAGGCTAAGGGGCAGTTCGACTCCCGGCTGCATTAAAATATCCCAGTTGTTTATAGTAAAGACGCCTTCAAATAACAATTTGCACAATAATTAATGAAGCACCAACGGAAAATACCTCCAGTGAATACAATGAAATGGACCACCATCACTGCCCTCCGTACCCCCCCCCCCCCCCCAATTAGTCACTCACAGCCATCCTCTCTCCTCAAACTAGGCTATATAATCTGAGAAGCTGACAAACGTCTTTAAATTGCCGCTATGTGGTTCTGAAACTGCCGGAACGTAAGGCTGAACACTCATCTCCACTCCCGCGTACAGTTTCGTGGAAGGTGGAGATTTCTTCGTCATCTGGTTACATAATGTGAAATACGAGAGGCCAAAATCGGCTGGGCATGTAGCTAGAATAGGGGTGACAGGAAATATATAAAAATTTCGGTGAAGAAACCCCTTTGAACACGCACACTTTGAAGATGTAAAAGGGGTTTGGTGGATGACATTAACGTTCATCTTGGCGAGATGGGGATGGCAGGTGTGTGGAACTTGCACTTGCACTTGTGTACGGTGGTGCACGTTCGCAGTGTTCTACTCACTTCATTACTCATTTGCTTCGGGAACATATTTGTATCAGAGGAGTAAAATGCATTTATTATAAAACCCCATTTCAATAACAAAAATCCGCTGAAAATTTATGGAAAATGGTGACTCGCCCTTGGTCTTCTAACGATAGTGAACGATAGCTCTGCAGTAACGTCTGGTTCATGTTTTAAAAAAAACTAAACAGTGTTCCATAACACAGGTGCCAAAATTACAAAAACGAGTTCAATTTGTAACATACGGTTGCAATTCCGTCACGTTTGCTAACTTTCTTTACAGTACCTCGAAAACCCAACACTTAGGGGAAAGCTGTCATGGACATAAAATCTGTACATCATTTTTCTCCACAACACTGATTTGATATAGGTTTTGCTCCAGTAAATATTTAGCGATTTACGCCTGCGATGTGCGAAGAAACACGGGAGGTCTTCATGTAAAGTGTCAGTTACTATAAAGCAGATTAACCAAAAGTGGGATATGTCGATAAATATTAGCAAACACCACTAATATCATGTCTCATCAAAGTCTGTTTAGTGGTTCCCGAGTTGTTACATGCGGACAGAGAGGCAAGGCAAAGCTAACAAATTTCTGAAACTTTTCTTTGTGAACGGGCCAACAAGCGTGTACAAAATCACTCGGAAGTTCTCGTCAAGTTATAACGTAATTATAGACAAATATTTTTAATGTTGACGAAGTTACTGACTTCATGGTCCTATATCAATGTCGATGCCAGTTTATTATTTTGACGTCACTAACACTCACCGGCATACCAAAATTCTTATGGGCAGAGTAAGAAGCGGTGTTGTGGCCTAAACCTATAAATAAAGCCGATGCTAATGCTGGAGTTTTGCGTGTTTTCCTTTTCCGCAACACTGCACAGCCCCCCGGCAGCAGTAATCATATCCTCACTGCACTCCGTCCAAAATTAAGTTTGAGTTAATTTACATTCCTCTAGTAGCTTATAATTGTCATTGATGTAAAGGTAAAGCAATCCCATTACAGGCCTTGGCAGGCCCTTAGGGCTCCAGGAGGTCGAGGCTCCCAGGTTTTTAGACAATCGGCACATGAAGGTGGTAAGGTTGTCAGCCCTAGGCACCGGCCGCCTTTACCCCCCAGGAAAGATTCCTGGTATTCATTTCTGTTAGAGGCTGAGTCGACCTCAGGGCCATTGTGCTACCGAAACGATTATGTCAGTGAAAAATTCCAGTGACACCATCGGATTTTTTTTTTTTTTTTTTTTTTGCCTGTCCGGGTTTTTCCCCTTTAATCCATTTTTGTACTGCTTAAATCCTTTCGTCCTTCATGTCACTTTACGTTCCACACTACCGTCCTTACAACAAACACAACATAAACATCCATGCCCCCGGTGGGATTTTTTTTTTTTTTTTTTATTAATTCCTGGGTTTTCCCCTTTGATCCATTTGTACTGTTGAAGTCCTTTTGTCCTGCATGTCACCTTATGTTTCATGCTATCGTCCATACATCTAACACAACACAAACATCCATGCCCCCGGTGGGATTCGAACCCACGATCCTAGTAAGCGAGCGGCCGCAGACCGACGCCTTAGACCGCACGACTACTGGGATCGGCTCGAACCCGCGACGTTCCGGTTTGTAGCGCAGTGCCTCAACCAACTGCGCCACCGCGTGCCCCAATTGTCATTGATGAATACCTTCAAATGTTATCTTATAAAGTCAAGAGGAGGAAGCACAGAATGTATTGACAGTAATAGGCCTGTGGCCGATCCCAGTGGCCGCGCGGTCTAAGGCGTGGGTCTACGGCCGTTCGCTTACTGGGATTGTGGGTTCGAATCCCGTCTAGGGCATGGATGTCTGTTTCTTGTGAGTGTTGTGTGTTGTCTGGTAGAGGTCTTGCGACGAGCTGGTCACTCGTCCAGAGGAGTCCTACCGACTGTGGTGTGTCTAAAAAGTGTGGTCGTGAAGCTTCCAAAAACATGAGGCGGCCTAGGCCCCCAAGGGGCTGTCGAGCCATTGGAAGGGGGGGAATAGGCCTGTAACTGGACATCAAAAATATACAGAGCAGAAGCAGCCGGCGTTTCACATTACGTTCGAAGCATGGAAAGTGTGTCTAAAGCATCGACTCGTTAAATTGGCTCGAGCTTTATGGAAGAGCAGCTACAGAAGAGGAGAACAAACTGGCAGTTTCTGGCATTACGATGGACCAAAAGACAGCCTCATTTACTTCTTCTCTCTCATCTCAGCCAGCCATGATCACAGTTTCATACCACAAGGAGAAATTCTATACAAGCACTTTACTAGTAAATTCTCTCTTGACTCAGTATCAATCTCACCTTTACGTAGCATATTACGTTTCACAAACAACGTTCTGGCGGCAGCAAAAACATCCCCACAACAGCTGACGTATAGGAAATTCATCAGCAAGTTTCAGTCATCCTTTACCATAACTCTAGAAGTTGCTCGAAACATAGCTGACTGTAATTAGGCTTTGGGTCGCAGGAAGGAACCGCAGACTAGCTCATCAATTTAATGTTGTCGACTTTTTTGTCGCCGATCCCAGTGGCCGCGCGCTCTAAGGCGTGGGTCTACAGCCGCTCACTAGCTGGGATTGCGGGTTCGAATCCCGCCGGAGGCATGGATGTCTGTCTCTTGTGAGTTTTGTGTGTTGTCAGGTAGACGTCTCTGCGACGGCCGATCCCTCGTCCAGAGGAGTCCTACCGAGTGTTGTGTGTCACTGAGTGTGATCAAGTGCAACATTAACCCTCTACACGCACAATGAGTAGTTAGAAGAGGTCAGAGTGTGAAAGAAAGAAAGATTTTCCCCCTCCCCCCATGACTGTCAGTTACAAGTTCATGTACTATGAGTGGGATTACTTGTGGTTTTCCACACGCCCCCCTCCACCCCGCCCTGAAATATCATGAAAATTATGAAGTGTTCTGTGAGAACTTAATGAATTGCCAGGTGATACAGGGCATATATAAATTGAAGCCAGACGAAAAGCTTGTTTCTAAGTCATTCCGCACATGAACAAGTTAGTCTGTGCGTGTGAGAGATCACTCCTTTTGCATACTATTCGTATCAGTCAATTAACATCATAAAATTCAAACTCTACTCATGTAACCCCATTACCCTAACTCTATTACAAACAGAAAAATCCTGAATTTTGCACAAATTTTTTCCACCATTTTTAATCGCCAAAAACCTACAGTCTCAGAGTTAACACTCAAATGTAACCACAAAATATCCGCATCCCCAGTACAAATAACAAGGTGTGGGCGTTTTAGAAAAAGCACGATGTTTACGGCTTGTCCATGAAGGGTTTTGTAGGGTGTCGCGGAGCGGAAAGTAGGTGTTCTCCTTTGATGGATCTTCTCAACGTGCTGTTTGCTCACGATTTCTCCAAGAACAACACGCTTCAATCTCACAGCCCCCGTGAAATGTTTTCTCAATTAATTATCCGGAGAAGATAATTTTCTGGAACCCTTCTAAACTGAAATTGGAACGGAACACAATCTGTAGCAGTTGTTGGTGGCTCACCATTGTATCGTGCTCTGGCAAGGTCACATGCACAGGTGTCGTTCACCTCGCAGCATCAAGATTTCTTCTGATAGGCATCTAGCAAAGGAGGCCTTGCTTTAAAATTGGTCGTGTTTTGGTTAGTCGAGATCGTTACGGTCTTCTGTCTTGTCAGCGATATAATTATCAGTGTTGTTGTTGCTGTTTTGTTAGTGTTGTTCGTCGTCGTTGTCATTCACTTCATTTCCTGTTTTAAACTGGCTTATGTTTTCCACGAATTTCGAAATGCTAAGAATACCGCACACAGTGTATCCCCACAGACTGTTATGTACCACATTTAGATAACATATGGTCTTGTTATGCAATGAATATGGTATCAGTCCTATATATGACAAGACCGTTGAACAAATTTTAGTTGTTTTTGTTATAATAATTTCGGAGAAAAATCTTTAGGCTTTTCATCTTATTTTGATACATAACAGTGGTTTATTACTGTTTTATACGGGAATACTTTTACACGTGCTCTGGTTTTCCTTATCTACCAATCTACAGCTGGTCCCAGTGTTTGTATCGATGATAACAGTCACAACCCACAACATGGTCTATTTCAGTCATGTACATACAACATAAGGTGAACAGTCAGTGCTAATTTCCGACAAAATGTTTTAGCAGCCTGGTAACAACTGCAGGTGACATGTAGATTAATGCAATTGGTGACGTGTGGGGCGAGCATCGAGCTCAACAATGCATTTAGTTGTTACGGCTTCATCCTGATGGCACTATCTTTTCTTTTTCCTTGTTTTGCCAAAGGGTGGTATATTCACTGAAGACAATGCAACCGCAGCGTGAGGCCGTCCACTTCATAAAGTTTCAAATTTCGTCTTCATGGTGAGGTGCTTAAGCACAGGGCCGACTTTGAGTCTTACGTTTTATATATTACTACTGTAGCATTCGATCCCATGGGTCGTTCCGCTACGGTTCCCAAGGATGCTATGATACTAAGAAGGTTAGCCGAGCGGTATACTAATTTGTTCCTTCCGCGTCATCAGTTGAGCAAGGAGTTGGGTAAGGTGTCGTTTAGGGTGAAAGCCCAAAGAACAATCCTCAAAACCGCTAATAAATGAACAACGATTTATTTGAAAGCATATTCTAGCAGATCAGAGGCTGATAAGGTCCTGAAGCTATCTGGCGGTGAAACGACCGTGTGGTGTACCAACCCTCTAAATTTCAAGAGATTTTAAACGATTCAAATCTGATCACATGATATTCAGCTGTAAGGCCACTTTTGCTTTCTGCGCCTAAAGAAATCTTGTCACTTTTTCACTTTCACTGCTTTGTATTTTAGGGGCGAGTGAGGACGAACATATTTTCGTTCTCTCTGGCCTGTTTACATTTTATAGTTTATGAAATACGCTATTTGGATCCAGCTTGTCAGTGTGTGCATTTATTTAAGAGAATGCCAGCTATTCTGTTTCTCTGTATGGTTCTTGAGAGTAGCTTCCGAGATGTTTTTTGTACATACGCGCATTTGTTATAACACACAGAACGGTTCTTTGTCAAATTATATATGGTTTATATTCTATGCGATTCTATAATATGACATTTCCCGGATTTTTAGGCACAGTACCTAGGTCACTCTGTATTCATTTCCTCGGCTGTAAATACAGTCCTAGTCTAACTGGGCAATAGCTTTGAGAATTCCACGGCAAATTTTGACAAATCCAGGCTCTTCCTATAGTTTCTAAAAATAACCCTTCCACTATTCCACTCTTACACATTACAGCCCTGGAAGGACAATCTGACATCACAGTTTCACTAAGTATGCAGGCTGTGGACCTGAATATTTCTGGTATACATCTTCAAAGAACATGCATAATACTGCGATAACAACAGGCTACAGCTTCGGTTCGTTTTTACGGCAGAAACAAAGCCGTTCTCTTCATCTCTATTTGATTTTGTCCTTCAAATTCATACTAAACGTTTAAAACATGAACACATGAATTTAAGGATAAACATATTTAAGTTCTGAGTTTACAAATCGTGTAAGAAACAAGCCTAATTCGGCGTTTGTATCTGGCAATACTTTGCAGCCAACCGGAATAGAGAGTAGATTCATGTGATTGGCATGTACCACCTACAGCATGCATTCCAATGCCATATATTGCTGTCACCTGGTGATACTATCATAAATAACTGAGATATTTCATATGGTTTACATCAGGGGTGTCGAACTTTTTTTTTACAAAGATCCTCAACCTTTATTGTGAGCTGGTTCGCGGGCCATACGTAAAAAATCTCAACAATTTGTAATTATACCTAACCGCCTAAATTATTCTGTAAGTCTCATTTATATAAAATTTACAAACGTGACTGCGGACCGTGTAACACAATCTGGCGGGCCGCAGGTTAGACACTCTTGTGGTACATGGAGATGAATTACAAACCGACAAATATCTCGAACAAATAACCATTACCCAGCTTAGACTCCTTATGCTGGTATAATGACCTACGGACAAGACGGAAAATATAGAGTGTATATCAGTATTTCACATTCATAAGGACTGATCAAATACTGTGTCATCTGGTTGTCTTAAAACGGCTTCCCTACTGTGTTATCTGGTGAGTCATCCATCAATATTAAGTCGTGCAGTTTTTATCACTTTTCTCTACACAAGCACCCCATATGACATGCTATAACACAGTGGGACAAAATGTAAAGCCACCCAACTTTGTGATATGACGTACTGAAACTGCAACGAAATGGGTATCTGTCATACTGTCAGTTTTAACACTTTTCCACAAGTAGCCTCACTGTGGAAACACACCTAATTTCGGGGCGTATTTAGAGCGTATTACCACGACCTAATTTATGACATGAAAATCTGTGGGTTTACTCTACCTCGTATTTTGTTACGCTGACCTGTTATTTTCTTTGCCAATGAGAGCCTGTTCCTAAACTTTCCGGGATCATTCCATCCTACGAATTATTTACCAGGATTGTAGAACGTGTTCTGTCTGCATGGGTGGTGGTCTGGCAGGCAACAGAACTATCACATTAACTAAGCTGGATGAGTTAATACAACAAATTGTTGCGAAAATGTTTGGTATTGCAAATTTTATCCTGTGTTTTTATGAAAAGTAACTGACTGTTTTTTAGGTTACTGAGTATCGCTCTAACAACTACAGAAATTGTGTAGCGTCGAATGTGGACAAGAAGATATCATACACAGAGAACAAGTAAGCATATGAACGTGCGCAGTGGTGTTATTCGCATATTTTAAAGTACTGTTCCGGACACTACTGGAAGGACTTGAAAATTCCAGAATAGCAGGAACAGATACAAAAGCCAGGACTCCCGAACTTGCTGCAGCGCTAATGACCACTATGTGGTGACGTTTGCAGACACTAGGATAAAGGAAAGGGGTGTGCCTAATGTGTCACGTTAGAAACCGCACTGAATGACGGTAACTTACATCTCTGGCTTATTTTTAGTAACTGGTGTAGGGGCAAGCCTATACAAATGGGGAACAAGGAGGAAACCATGCTTCATCATGGCTCTACAGTGTTCCAAGACGTGTGTCATTATGGCCTGGGAAATGGAGAACATAAAGAAAAGCTATCAGGAATATTAAAACACGGCATATTGCGGGACAAATAAGCTGCACTAAAAGGATTAGACCTTTCCCCGATTCACTCAAAATTAGTCTGCAAGAGTCAAGGAGTCCCTTGAAGATGAAGACGGTATATTCCTTCGAAACATTGTGAAACAATAATCCAGCTACACAGCCTAACAACACAGGACAACCGAATGCTCAAAATCAGTGCTGTGGAAACCTCAAATTTCGCATAATCTGCATCTCTGAATAGTACTAGAAGAACGTGACTGAGTACAAATGACCTGGGTGCTGGGAACAAAAGGGATAGAAGGCCGCATTATTAGTAACAGAGGGCTCAAAAATTCCACTCGTAGGAAGGGATCCTGCCCGTGGCACTTCTAGTCCAGCTGTCAAGCGGGTTATAACAGAATGGAGGAGCAGAAGACGCCTGGAACATTGCAAGTCTGTAACCGAGCAGAGGCACAGACCGAACAGAACAGAAGAACCACTGCGGCTCAAAAAAAATGAGTTAAAATTATTGACAGGAATGCCAGGTCGCTGTCATATAAAAGGACACCTACATAAATTGGGATCAGTTGATGTTCCCATTTGTAATAGGTGTCAGAACACTGAAGAAAAGGGCATGTCAGTTTTCGTCCACGGTTAATCCCCTACCCTTCGGGAGGAAAAATGTCATATCAGTTTTAGTCCACGACCAGCTGGTATAATATCCGTTTTCGTCCACGGCGTCAGTTTTCGTCCAAGGATAATCCCCTAACCTTCGGGAGGAAAAAAGGTCACATCCTTTGTCGTCCACGGCTCATAACTCGTGAATGAGCAAAACGCAGTTGCGGAAAACATTTGTTTCGGTTGGCAGAAGATTGTTTGAAATAAAGTTGACCTAATTTAATGAGAAATCCTTTATTAAAACAATGTACTAAAACAATATAACAATTTTTTTTATCAAGCTATGTAGCCTTAGTTTAACGAAATTCTAAATAAGTATAATTACAACAAGTACTAAAATACAGAATGGGGCAGAATTCATTCATCGTTTTGATTTACGTAGTAATCTGGTGGCCCCGAAGAGGAGATTGAAATAATTGTGTTATTGACTTTAGCTAGGGACGCCATTTAGTAAACATGGAACAGTGATCGTCTGTAACCGTGCGTTCGCCGTAGAGAAGTTTTTAAAAAATAACGACTCTGTGATACCAACGCAACAAATATTCAGACGACATTTTAACATTGGGAGACATGGAACGGTTCCTGATCGCAACACTATCAAGAAATGGGTACAGAAGTTTCGAGCCAAGGCTTCTGCAACAAATAAAAAACCTGAAGGCAGAGTCAGAACCGGAAAACATTGAAATAGCACGAGTCGCTATCGGTCGTAGCACCAAACGATCAGCACGTAGACATTCATTGCCCTCAACATATCGAAGATCGCTCTGACGGATACTTCATTATGATTTACTTTTTCGCCCCTACCAATTACACACTGTGCGAGAACTGTCAGACCGCGAGTTCGCTTCAAGAAGTGCATTTTGTGAGCAATTTGTTACCTTAGTGACTAACATTCAGATGCTATTCGTCAAGTGGATAATGTCGATGAAGTCACTTTGAACTGCCTTGTTGTGTGAATAAACAAAACAGGAGTGCAGCTAATCCAAATGAACTGCATGTGAAACCACTTCACAGTCAGAGGAACAGTACGGTCTGGGATATTAGCGTTCGGTACCATTAGTCCTTATTTTTTCGAGGATGAAACTGGCAATGAGGTTACTGTGACATCTGACCGGTATGTGCATATGGTGAATAAGTTCTTGCTTCCAGAGTTACGCCGTTGTGATATGGAAATTGCCACCTTCTGGTTCCAACAAGATGGAGCAACAGCACGTACTGCTCGGCAGTCCATGAACACCTTTATAACTATGTTTGAACATCGCATAATCTCCCGCTATGGCGACATTTCTTGGCCAGCCCGTTCGCCCGATCTGTCGGCTTGCGATTTCTTTTCGTGGGGCTACTTGTAAAGTTTCGTAAGCACGTCCGGCAGACTACATAACCTCAAACAAAGAATTTCTGATGAAATCAATGCCATCCCACCGGCCATGTTACTTCGCGTAATGGAAAGTGTTTTGAACCAAGTGCATCAGTCTTGATGGGCGACAACTGACGGGTCATCTTTAATTTCACATTACTTTGAATAAAATTTATTATAATGTGGCCGACTAGTGTATCTTTAAAAATGATCAATGCACTCTGCCTTCTTTTAGTGAAATTCTTAACTTAAGAATAATTACATCAATCAAGCGCTTAACTATTCTTTTTATCGCAGTTTGTTCATACTTATAATACATGTCAGTTTCTGAAACTGTAACTAACTTTGGAAACAAATTCTAACCTAGAAAGTTCTCCTCTTTCATGTTTTTTAATTAAATCTTCTACCAATGCCTTAACAACGTGACTTCTTTTGTTTGTCACTGTAGCAGGCAAATTAACACTTCATAATTCTACGTAAATCATATTTTGATATTCTGTTAACTTAATTATGAATAAATTGATGTCGGGGTGAGGATGGTAAAAGTATTTCGATATGTGTGAGTGAAAAGACTCACAGGCGTTCGTTGTCAACTTCAGAATACTGCTGACAAAATAACCAGTTAAATATTATGAGATAGCAGTGATCTCGTTGGCGCCAGAACGGGACTTGAAGTGGTGACGTCAGAACACCGACGACACAGTGCATGAACAAGTGAAGGTCCAGCTGATTCTCTTACCTATCTGCATATCGCTCTCAGAATAAGAACAATGACAACTACAAAATGTAAACGGAGAGGGTAAGAACAGGGATCGGTTAGAAAGAGTAAAGAAACTTGATTGGCTAAAGAAGAAAAGTAACACGTTCATCGAAACTAATTGGCTAAACATGTTGGTGAATAGGGGTCAAAACAAAGGTCACGTCATTCAAACTGACCAAGTATGATTTGGCAACCGCATACCAGGACACCTTGGTATTGTTTTCATTGAAGGGAATATTTTATTCAATGATGCGACAGCCCATAGTGGGCCAAGGCCTCCTCATTGTCGAGACTTCACGATCATACTCAGACACACCGCACTCGGCAGGACTCCTCTGGACGAGTCATCAGCCCAAAGCAGAGACCGCTACCTACACAACACACAACACTCACAAAAGACAGACATCAATGCTCCCGGCGGGATTCGAAGCCGCAATCCCAGCAAGCGAGCGACCGCAGAACCACACCTTAGACCGTGCGGCCACTGGGATCAGCACTGTTGACGGGGGTGCGAACATGAACAATAGTGGTGGACGAAAACGGATGTGATTTTAAAGCCTTCGAGTGAATGTGGACGAAAACTGACATCCCTGAAGAAACGGCCTTGCGTGTATTGTGCTATTGCGGGTACCAAGCGTGGCTCAGGTACCGCCACTTCGGAGCTAATCTGTCGAAACGTAGTGCCTACTGTAAGGCCCCAATCAGCAAACTAAACCAGCTTCAAGCTGCAGGTGAGATGAATCACGGGGACGCCGAATAGATCACTCTCATACCCTCTCTTCTAATTATAATTACAATAATTACAATTATAACTTTATATTTCAGGATTTCTTGTTGAGTAACTAACAACCGTTTATCCAGTTAAGAAATTCACCACACTGTATGGAATCCGAAGGTCCACGTGTTCACAAGAGTCCGTCACTGGATCAAATCCTGGGATGCTTCAGTACAGTCCACACCTCGACATCCTGTTCATTAAGAGTATTCAACAGGCCTCACATCCACCCAAGTGCGCTCTTGTTTCCACGTTTTCAGACTCCGTTTTTGTGTACCCATTATATTCTCCTACGCGTGCTGCATGTAACGCCATTCCTACTCCCTTGATATGACGACCCTATGGCAATATCCGGTGCATACCATAAATTATGAAGTTCCTTATCATGTAATTTTTTATGTCCTTCTCTTAACCTCAGGTCTAATGTAGTCTTATATTATCCTCAGCAGTTTCTTCTCAATCACCCTCAGTCTATGTTCTTACCTTGGAGTGCGAAACCAAGTACCACGCCCATAAACAATTCAAGATGTTTTAATGACACAGGTAAAACGCGGCATGTTAGTCGTCTGCTTATAAAGGACATCAAAGTCCTTCATAACACTTCACGAATAAAAGGAGGAAGAATAAACTATGCAAATCCGAAGCCCAGCTCCGGCTCTAAAAACCGGCGATTGACACTCAGGCGCCCGGCATCATAAATGGAGACAGCCGGTAAAAGGTATTCGCCTCCCACTTGAAAACGATGCTTGTTTTATGGCATGCGGACCTCCCACATATACAGGAATTACAGCTGTCTCGCGTGACGTCATAGAAGCCATATGGAGGACATGTAGAGTTGTCCTGATTCCAATGCAAGGGAACTTCACATATAAACTGATTTTGAAATCACATTTTATGCATGGATTTACCTGAGGGCGATAACAGGAAGACAGAGCCACGTCGTTTCTAATTCATTAATTACCAGTTTCATAAAATGAAGCATTATTTTATGAAAAAATCAGCGGTTCCGCGCAAGACAATTTATGAGACGTTTCGTACAGATTTTTTTTTTAACTTTATATTGTGTATACCGTGCATTGTTATGATAATAAAGTTCTATATAACCAACATATAGCCAAGATGGCGCACAAAAAAAGAACACAACGGCAAAGACTCGACATAACCAACCAAACCAACAAGGACGAAGACCCATAAATACAACATAACCACAGAAGAAAACTTCCGCCACAACACGGCACTTCATCTGTCTCCTACTCGACTCCATCTACGAGCTACAAAACTAGGCCACTTATTACATCGTACATCACGACTACCGTCCACAACAACACATCTATTATAGTGCACAGTGTTATAGTTGTCCGAATCCATGGATCCAGCAGAACTCTCAATACATGTTTTTTAAGACAATGGCGAAGAAGGTGAACACAGTGGAAGCTTAAATACTAGAAACCCCTGATGATGGCTCATTTTGAGCCGAAACATATGTAGGGTTAGTGACAAGATTTTTTTTTATTTATGCTCACGCTTAACGACTAGCACCAAAGCTCGACAGGTACATTCGTCCACTTACCAATCGAGCACAGCTAAGTATAGCCTAGTGACCAGGCTATGATCTCTACCACCATGTTATCGCAGTTAGGCTCCCGAGAGGAGCCGCGATTTTTCTTTTCTCAAGAACGTTCACACCGCCTCCGGAGCCAACCAGCCTCTAGTACTACCTTGCCTGAGGTGAAGGGGTGTGGGTGGCTCCTTCTCTGGGAGTAAAACGAGAAGAGGTATGAAGCTGACCACTCACATTCAGTCAGTGTCGAGGTTAAGACTGCGTGGATTTACACCTCCACTCCCCTACGTCCTCACAGCGTAGTGCTTATTTAAGCAAACAAAAAAACGTTATCCTTTACTTGTTCCAGTCATGTACGTTAAAAGTGTTTGTACGAAGTATGCGTATACTGCAAACTTCAAACAAAGAACATCTTACGTCGACTTCTACACCTGCTGCGGAAATAACACGTTTGAACATTGGGACTTAGTGAGAGAAATGGATTTAGTTTCATTCATATTTGTTCTCACTAATAATAACTTAACTCTGAATGATTATGATGATGGTAGATTTGACTTAGGACCTCTAGGTTTATGGGTTTTGAAATCGTCTGTATTCAAAAATAAAACAACACTACGTTTCGGAAACTTGATACGGTCCCATCTCCAGCTTAATGGGTGGGCCACGTACTCAGCTGGGTCCGACATAAAGAGCTGCTCTCTGTTCAGTTCGCTATCTTTCTTCAGTAAGAGACAATGGAAAAAGTTCAGAAACCGAGTAATGTTAAATAATAACTTGTTTGTATTCCTAGGCATCATAGGTGTATGACAGGTATGGCGGGTGTGTGCTGTTTCTGTGAATGGTTTTTGTGCCGATAATGGGCGTAGTCTTCGTTATCTTCTACATAACTATTTCCACTACATATAGCTTGCCATTTTCCGCCGACATGTAGTTCTTCGTACAGAAATTTTGTTCCATATGTACGATGTTAAAAAAATAAATACCGTTGCACCACAACTCCAGTTTCCCTCACTTACAACTATGCTATATACAGCAATACTCAGTTTTGAAATTATGATATATATATCGTATCTTCGACTGCTTCTAGCTTTATGCGGCAGGTCTGCATTTGTTACGGACACATGTACGTTTATGACAAACGTCTTGGTGGCACTTGGCAGGTGCAAGCCTGGAATCAGGGAAGGAATTGCATAGGCCTAGCGCACTACTGCTTTCATGCCCTGAACGGAAAGCTATGCAGGTCAGGGAGTACTGGGTTCTGATCACATTACAACAGTGTTTTCCAACCAGGATTCCGCACTAATTCGTGGTAAAAAAAAGTACAAATACATTTTAAAATACAGCGAAAAATTTCGAATATGTCTCGAAATATCGCTGGAACTTTGTCTGGCTGTTGGCAACACTGGAGTAACGTCCGTGCGCTACGAACTGCCTCTTTTAATGTAGTCTTCTCGGGCCATCAGAGGCGTCAAATGGTTTAAAAGATACAACGTTTCGGGGACTGGCTCCATCCCCATCCTCAGGCAGAACCGATATAACCCAGCACTCGTCTATCCTGTGTTTAGAAGTCTGATTTTTCGATTTATGTCCTCTCTGTAAAGGTGCATGATATAAGTTTTAAAACTTATAACTGCCTCTTTGTTTTTCGGCGTGTGAGCGTTTCCATAGGCAGGGGTTGCTCGAGATATGAAAAATGATTTTAGGCGTTTCATCATGGAAGAAAGATTGGGAAACATGTTAATACAACGACTAGACGCTTGAGCCTATGCTGCCCGAAGGTTATTTTTCTTAGCTTCTTTAACGATGCTTTCTCAAATGCACAGAATACATACAGCCGAATGACTGGATAATTGTAACTGAAGCTGGATGTCTTAATGTCAGAGCAGATGGTAAACATATACATGTTACCACTGTGCTTTATGCAGTGAACTGACATTCGAGTTTTTTGGTTCACTGAAAGGAAGCGATCGTGGTCTAATCGAGGTACTGTTCCAGCACTTTCCCAGAGGGATTACAAAAAGCAGTTTAGCAGGCGTGCCGACCGGGATTCGAAAAAGGCAATTTAAGTGAATAAAATGGCGAGTTAAAAACTGGACGGCTGAGGTTCGATTTGGCAGGGAACATTGTTATATTTCTCTAATTTACCACTTCCAAAACGATTTTTTTTGGGGGGGGGGCATCTGTCCCTACCTAGATTATTGGAAAAAGATCGAAATTAAAAAAGTATAGAGATCAAATGTTAATACCAAAAACCAAAAATCTACTTGTACTTCAACATGAATACTCACACCTCTAGGCGATCCGCAATAATATTCTTAAACGGCTTAAGTCCAAGTCTGAAAGCGAAATTTATAGCTGCCTCCCCTTGGCAAAATCTCTGCCGCGCCTGTGTCAGCAACCTAGTGAACGGGTACTGTGCGTCGCTCGTCAATGGTGCATCAGAAATATGAATATATTAGGACTCTGAGATATGGAACTCGTGTGCAGAAAACCGTATCACCTCAGTGGTGTGGGGGGGGGGGGGCGTTGCCCTCTTCCTCCCAACGTCGTAGGTTAAGAACGCAAAGTTCATCACCTCCATGCCCCTTAAACCCTTTCATGGAGTGGTGAGTAAATATGCCTAGACCGCTTATCCTGAGTTTCTAGAGATAAGAATGATGTACAAGCTGGGGTTTAAATACTTGAAACACTCTGTCCGTCAGTAGACTGGAGCGTGTCTAATTTAACATGGGAATTATACAAAAAAACTTGAGATAATAACATGACATATACGCTACTGTAATAATCTTTCTGTAACTTACAGATAAAGTGGCAACGGGCCAAGTTTTTCTCCGATGACTTTGGTTTTCCCTTGTCAATGTCATTCCACCACTTCACCATGTTCATTCGTCTACCATTCGGGGACCCATCAGAGGCCGCAGTTCCAATGACACACAGTCTTACCCCACTCCAAGAGTAAGAAATTGAAACATAAAATGGGGCAAGAGGAATAGGACGTTACTCTAGAAGTCTCTCCTGAGGTAGATTCCTACCGCCAAGAAAACAACGCATTTTATTTGTCTTGAGGACCAAATAACACTACCCCTTCTCCCCGACCCCGACAAACAAACCCTGTGGACGAAATGTACACATAATTACCACTGTTCTATAAAGGCTAACATAAACTTTCCCGTCACGTGGCACACTGAGCTTCCACAAATGACAATCACAATCAAACCCACGCGGTGTAACAGTTACACCTTCCGTGGAGCATATATCCCGAAGTATTAAGTTATGTCAGTTTCAGATTTCGTGTTTACGGTCGGTTGATGTATTAGGCAACACTAAGCAGTTGGTTGAGGCACTGCGCTACAAGCCGGAAGGTCGCGGGTTCGATTCCCGATGGTGTTATTGGAATTTTTCATTGACATAATCCTTTCGGTCGCACTATGGCCCTGGGGGTCGACTCAGTCTCTAACAGAAATGAGTACCAGGGGTATTTCCTGGGGGGTAAAGGCGGCCGGTGCGTAGGGCTGACAACCTTACCACATTCATGTGCCGATTGTCAAGAAATCTGGGAGCCTCAATCTCCTGGAACCCTAAGGGCCTGTCCAGGACTGTAATGGGATTGCTTTAACGACACAACAGTGTAAACGGCCAGACTTTATCGAAACCGTAGCTAATTAGCGTTAAGTTTCGAGTTTTTCACAGCAGTTGTCTGGCACACAGAGACGGAAAATTATTGAAGGCAACTGTCTGTTACTATGTGACGCCGTGTAGTGTGGTAACTAGTGTAGCGACGTTTCAGAAGATTGCACTGGCTCCATCATCATGGTATATGAGTGGTTACTGTCTGACAGAGATTCGGGATGTTGCCCACTAATACCACACCGTCGAAAGGCCACTTCCCATATTTGGGATAAACCCGTCCATACGTCTGGCAAAGAAATGCCATAATGTTTGTGGCGCCTGTTGTCATGTTTTTGTGAGTTCTTATCAACAACGCGTTGCCCAATTCGTGTGTGGTATACCTGTATATATACTAGAAATATCCATTAAGCTTGAAATACCCCGTAAGCCTGAAGATTGACGGTCGGTGTATTTCAAGCACAGAGTAACGCGTGAGGTACAGACGTTTTGTACAAGACATAATGTTACGTACGTCAAGGTTGTCCAACCTCCCGCACTTCCTGCAGCACTGTTTAGTCCTATACTGTCTACAGTAACTACGATATTAACGTTACATGAAATCGGGTGTGATTCATTTATGTCACTCTCCCTTGTCCTACAATTTACTGGGTGGTAACAGCATGAAATACAAGAGAGGATATATAATCAGCACTGTGTAGAAATACTTTCATAAAGTAAGAAAAGAAGTGAGAAGGGGAAAAATCAGAAAATGAAAGAAGAGAGTGAAAGAGGAGCTAAATGTTGTAGCGTGATTAAAAGGTAAAGTTCTCCCTAGAACAGGCCACGAAGGCTCAGAGGGGGAGTAGAGGTATAGCTCTACTCTTTCTTTAACCTCGGCTCTAGATGAGGGTGGGTGGTCAACTCCACGCCCCGGCCGGTTTACCCCCGTGAAAGAGACCCGTTATCCATTGTATAGGAGGTTGAGTTGTAGCGTGATTACGCACATGAAATCAGTCCTCGGTAACTAGTACATGCTGCAATTACTCTGAGCTTTAAGCGGCCAACCCCCCCCCCCCCCCCCCCCCCCCCCACTGAGCCTTCACGGAACCTTTTTTTCTTAGGAAACAGACAGGTGGGTCTGATGAGCTTGCATTCCCGAACATTTGCTGGGGTTTTAACCAGTATTTTCATCTGAACTGTCGGATCAGTCAAATACACAATACAAAAACCTTTCGGGCTTCTGAAGTCTTCCTCTGGTCTCCTGTTTGAAAAGCAAAAAATAACGTTACAGTCAGGGCTATCCATGCAACTAAAGACAATGAGAGTTTCAGAGACGTTTCGGATCGAGAAGGCCTAACAGTGCGTAACACTGAATCACACATCTGCGTATCTTTAGTCTACAACTTGTCCGTGTTCATCAATTTTAATCATCTACCCGAAATTTGAACTTCGCGTAACTTATGACCTGTCATATTCTGATAGGATATGTCGACTGTACCTGGTCTATCATAGCCTGCGGAAAGTAAATCTTTTGTTGACTACGTACCACCAAACTATCTAGTTAACTGCTAACTACATTCTCAATACTGTGTTCTTTGTTGGAACCGTGATGACTGGCAGGCTGACTCAAACGCCTCGGAGCAACATAATACCTCAGCCCTCATGATATTAGTTCTAAGCGCACGTAGTTTATTATTATAAGGTAGGAAGAACGTGACAACGAGGAAACAAACAAAAACATATCCATCGACAGACATAAATCACGGTGGCATGTGTTGATTTTAGGCAGGAGCTTTGGTACTTTTCTCGTGCATACGTAGGACTAACCGTAAGAATGTTGAAACATAAAGATTAAAATAATTAAGGTAAAGGTGAAGGTAAAGTTCGCCGATCCCAGTGGCCGTGCTAAGGCGTGGGTCTGCGCCGCTCGCTACTAAGATTGTAGGTTCGAATCCCACCCGGGCATAGGTGTCTGTCTCTTGTGAGTGTTGTGTGTTGTCAGGTAGAGGTCTCTGCGACGAGCTGGTCCCTCATCCAGAGGAGTCCTACCGAGTGTGGTGTGTCTAAAAATGTGATGGTGAAGCCTCGAAAAAAAATAAGGCGGCCTAGGCCCCCAAGGGGCTGTCGAGCCATTGTAAAAAAAAAGGTAGATTTCTCCCTAGAACAGGCCATGAAGCCCCAGAGGGGGATTAGAAGTATAGCTCTACTCTTCCTTTAACCTCGGCACTAGATGGGGGTGGATGGTCAACTCCACGACCCGGCCGCTTTACCTCCGGAAAAGAGACCCGGTACCCATTTTATAGGAGGATGCGTGGTCCCCAGGGCCGGTCTGGACGGCTGCGAAAAATCTCGCCCCCACCGGGATTCGATCCCCGGACCGTCCATCCCGTAGCGAGTCGCTATGCCGACTGCGCTATCCCAGCCCTAAAACAATTAAAAGAAAACAAATTACCTTCCGTCAGTAATACCGTTCTTAATAGTACTTGTATTCTTATTCAGTTTCAGGTTTCTGGCCACTTCTGTCTCACTCCAATTAATTCTAAACACTGAATCTCTCAGCTATTTCGTAGGATTTATTGGGTGTGGAATCGGAACATCGCAGGCTCTTTACTCACAAAGGATAACACGACAGTAAGAGCACTGAGCAACATTTAGTGCGCGTTCGGTCTTTTGTTGTCGTTAGTTTTTAAATCCGTATTTTCAATAAAAATATTGACGAAGCGTGATTTAAAATCTAGCTTTATGTATGCGCTTTACATAACACGTGCTATACGTTTCCTCCGCATATGAGTGGCAGAATGACAATCGACTACAAACGATATCTCGGAAACGGTGAGATATCGATCAAGCTCGAGTGTTCAATTTAGATACTTTATCTTCGATCTCAGCTCGTTTTTCACAGAGAAAACTGTCTCAAGACCAATCACGGCGAGATATTATTACAAAATCAACGTAAGTCTTCATGTAAAGTGTTGTTACTTTTGTCTGATTAAAAAATGTAATGTAGTTCCATTTTGAGTGAAAGCTCGAAATATGAAGTTTCATGAAAATCCAACCGGCTACAGTCACGCTTTTCCATGCGAACAACAGACGGATGAGTGGACTGAACTTCTGTTGTTTAGTTATTTCTCTCTTGATCGCTATACCGCATTTAGGAAACTGTGGATTCCTATGTCATATCCAGTCGGTATCGTGAAATTCTTCCCCGGAAGTAATCTGACGGACGTCAAGATCTGTAATGTCAAGGTATAGGATTCCTAAACTTCACCTCCGCACCTTTTATATGTCACAACGGTGTGCTTAGACACAAAAACAATTCTAAATAGTAGGAACACAAGATTCAGACAGCGTGAGTCTCTTGTACCCATCACTGTGCAGCCTTGGATTAACGACTCGCCTGAGAGGCGCCGCCCCCATTTTCACACACTGTTATATCTGTCAATTACACTTCCCGCTCTTTTACTACATTGAGAATAGGAGCCTTCGGAGAAGTGAAGATCCAGTGGCGCCACACTCTGAAACTGCTGCATACACATCACACACATTAAAACTACTCTGAATATATACGAGTTTATTTCTGTACTTAAATGTCCATTAATTTTGTCACTTTAACCCAAACGAATTTCAAAACTGTACCTCCCTATACATATCAAACACATTACCGCTTATGCAACTTTATCGCTTTTATTAATGCTGGGTTAAATGAATGATATTAACCCCAAATTCAAATCTCCGATAAGTCCAACCGAACTTCCTTTGGTTCTCTGCACTCCGTCCAAGCAAATGCAAAATGATCAATAAACTATGCATTTAATACAGTGGCGCTCAACAAAATATCGTGCGAATATTGAAACTTTATAAAGCAAACCAGAAATCGCTCTTAGTCCTTCAAGGAGGGAACACCAACGCCAGAGGAAAGAATGACTGTTCAGTAACAACCATGAAATCAGTAGGCTATGTCTAACGACAGTGAAAGAAAATTTGATCATCAGTAAAAAATTTCATTTTGAAATCTGAAACTTATTACTTGTTTGTACTTAAAACGCTTGAAAAACTTTTGCTGATGCTTCCTGCGTACAACAGTCTCGTATGAACTACTGGGATTCTGTCACTTTTCACTGGTGTCATATGACAAAGTCAGGGTATTAAATTTGTGCAGCTATTTTACAGCCGGCCAGACTCGTGCATTGTCATGACCTGCGAAGTATAAGGTCGTCGTTGTCGTCGTCGTCGTCATCATGTACAAACAACCACGGCTGTACTAGTCATAGTAACAAGACTAGTAACTCGTATTTTAGTGAGACAATTAAGACAATGAGTGAAGGCTCTTGGAAATGATAACACGCCTTCACTGACTCGGAAACTTACTGCGATTGATATGTGCTATACAATAAGAAGAAGATTACTGGCCCCTGCTAATGGTTATTTTCACCTGAAATGTACAGTCCTCGTTTATACACAAGTCCGTACAGGCTACACACCTAGCGGTGCACTAGCCCAATGACAGGAAACGACGAAAGAATGATGAAGGTGATAAATTGTTAGGGCTTTACAGTAATGAGGACTCCTAACAGGAATAACACTGGATTAAATCCATAAACGAAATATCCTTACTTCGAAATACCGCATTCGTTGACATTCCATCTCGAGGAATGTAACATCTGGGCACAATCGCGTCCATTCAATTTCTTCGTGGTACTAAAACACCCTTTTTTGGTACCTTACGCTAAAATACTCAATACCTGCAGAGACTAATGTAATAAGTGTGAAGTTGCAGTTTCGTGCAGGGTCAGCGTGTGAACCCGGCTGCTCTATTTTCGACAGCCCCACGCCGCTGCTGGAAGGAATTATTTCTGCACTGCGATGTTTGTCAACCCCGGGAAATAAGGGACGACCGGCTGGCGACGACAAGTTCCCCCATTGCAGTGGCTTCGGCGAAGTTATAAGAAAAACCACCTTCAAGCGCCGAATAGTCAGGAGCGATTTTCTTCGTTATCATAATTGTAAAGCGAAAACGAAGTTACGAAAAATTTAAATTATAATTATGCAATCTGTGAATTTGTCTCCAAAAGAGGCAGGAAAATTCTATACAATCGTACTTAATACGTATTCTAAAAATGTTTGAGTTTTTGCAGCTTTTAGACGCATTCGCAAAATTGCGAAAAAGACTATTAGCTTCGTCATTGTCTGCCTATCTCTCCATCCGTCCGCATAGAACAACTCGGATCCCACTGGGCGGATTTTCATGAAATTTGATATTTGAGTATTTTTCGAAAATCTGTTGAGAAGATTCACGTTCCAATGAAATCTGACCAGAATAACGGGTATATTACATGAAGCCCTATGTACATTTACGATAAAATCTTGCTGCATACTTCTTAGAATGAGAAATGTTTTAGACAAAAATTGTAGGGAAAATCAAAACACACATTTTATGTTCAATATTTTCCCCCCCGAAAATAGTGCCCTGCTTTGCTTGCTGGATAACTAAGGCTACAGACGTACACTCAGAATATGACATACTTATTGCTTTTCCACGGGAACAATGGATTACGCGAACGCACCTAAATGTTACGTTATACGTACAATGCCTGTCTTGTTTATAGTTTACTCTTAGTATTAATTTTTTATCTGGTGTAAATAAATTTTACGTTTTACCCTTTTTTTCGTGGGCCGGGATAGCGTAGACGGTGCAGCGACTCGCTACTGGCTGGACGGTCGGGGGATCGAATCCCGGTTGGGACGAGATTTTCCGTATCCGTACAGAAAGGCCCTGGGGCCCACCCAGCTTCCTGCACAATGGTACCGGGTCTCTTTCGCGGGGGTAAAGCGGCCGGGGCGTGGCGTTAACCACACACCCACATCTAGCGCCGAGGTTAAAGAAAGATTAGACTATATCTCCACTCACCCTCTGGGCCTTCATGGCCTGTTCAAGGGTGAACTTTACCTTTACTTTACTCTTCTTCTTTTATTGTGTTTGTCTCCCGACCCCACATAACACTTTGCACCCGGCCCCGCAAATGTTCAAGTCGGTACTGGATTGGTTTTGATATAAATGAACATAATGACTGGACAGAAAAGTCAAAGACAATGCGATGGTTCAGGTGACTATAGCCTCAGCTGTTACCGAAAAGGCCGGGGTTCAGTCCCAGTCCAGTCCAGTCCATGTGGAACTTATGGTGGACAAGGAACCGCTGATATACGGTGTTCTCCGAGAACTTCGGCTTCCCCCAGTTAGTGTCATTCCACCAATGTTCCCTACTCATTCACTCACTTATCACCGAATCTATATAATTCTTAGCAACTGACAGCGTCGTTAAGAACACACTTAAAACAGGCAAAGGCAAAAACGATACCGACTGCTTATACGGCTCTTCGCATAAAACATGGGTGTTATCGCTTGACCCCTGGTCTCGCTCTCTTTTATTTTAACATCCTTTACTTAGCCTTAGGCCAAGTACTTCCATTTTATTCCCTACTTGTTACTTCTGGGGCACGCGGTGGCGCAGTTGGTTGGACACTAAGCTACAAGCCGGCAGGTCGCGGTTTCGATTCGCGATGGTGTCATTGGAATTTTTCATTGACTTAATAATCCTTCTGGTAAAGGCGGCCGGTGCGTAGGGCTGACAACCTTACCACATTCATGTGCCGACTGTCTGGAAATCTGGGTGCCTCAACCTCCTGGAACTCTCACGGCCTGTCCAGGCCTATAATGTTACTTCTAAAGCCTAGCGCCCTTATTCTGTTGGCACATATTTTAAACTAAAATTCTTTTGTACTTTTCACCGACTATTTGTTAATATTATTTGCAATTTAATCATAAGTAAGACCTTCTCATTACTACGGCGTCACCAATCGCCTTTAATGTACATTTTATTCCATAGTTAATTTCCAAAACATTTACTACCATGTATGCTCACTTGTCCTTCTGATACGTTTTGAAGACTAAAAGTAATGTATGTATATAAAGAATCGGTTCGTACCTCCTACAGAACACAGTGAACTTCCATTAGAAAGACCGGCGGTGAAAGCTGTATAAGAAAACAGCGGATGTTTGTTGTAAGGATCATACGGAACACACAAATATAATGCGAACAAAGTGCAGGATTCTTGTGTTGAACCTGGCAGTACATATACTAATCACTATGCTTTACGGCATTAAAGGGATTCTGAATTCTTGCCTTACAATATACAGCATATTGGCCTCAACCTGACACTCCGAGACCAAAGAACCTTCCAGAAGATCCGTGGAAGCCTTCGACAAGTTTTAGTTACAGGATATTCTTGAATCGATTATATTACTTTGTTAAGGAAACGAGAAAGTTACTTTAAACCTTTGGTGACTGTCTTTCACCTAAATTATACATAAAAATGCAGTCCCTACCTCACAGTGAATTCAGGACGTGTTCTTGATAAAAGAACAACCGGTTAACCGAGTACGAGGAAATAATCTCTGTTTATTCTAAGAATTACACCAAGATAAAGGTCTACCCGTAACATGCCATGCAGGAACAGAGGGAGTAGACATATAGCTGTACCCATTTTTAACCTTGGCGCTAGATGGGTATGGGTGGTCAAAGCCACGACCCGGCCGCTTCACGCCCGGGAAAGTGTCCCGGTACCCACTGTACAGGAGGCCGGATGGGCCCTAGTGAGAGTCTGTACAAGTGTGAAGATGAGAAAATATTTTCCACCGCAGGTGTTCGAACCCAGAACCTTCCAGCCCGTAGCAAGTGGCTACACCGACTACGCCCAGAGTAATACTTCCTAACTTGCGTTTTAAAAGTGCAGTTCAATTTATACAATTATTCACCGAACGCATATACACCCTGTGTTATAAGTTCAGAATACGTAATTAAACATCCGTTTTACTTACAAGTTACAGTTAAACTAGGCCTTATGTGTGTCATAAACTACTATTCGAAGGGCCAGTCATTTAAAAGGAAAAGTCGTGAAATAGTATACAGTGAAATATCTTATATTAAGCGAAAATAAATTTACAGCAGCCCTGTGAGAAAACAAAATTTTTCGAGCTTTAAAGTTGAAAAATAAGAAAAACTATGCAGTTATAAATCGTCAAACAAAACTAAAATGATCAATGGCTGGCCTACACTTTAAATGATTATCAGTCAATTACAGCAACACATGCGACGCTATTGATAAGAAGGCACTTGAATCGACGTGCCATGCCGTGGCGTACGTATGGGTAGTGAAGATAAAGTTAACTTACGTTCTAGATGCGAGTCATCTGCTCCAAGCTGCGACTAATTTAACCCTGGAGGAAAAGTCACAGACTAAATATTGTTTTCACATTTCCGTTGTGAGCAGATGAACTCATTTACAAAATAGCCTACTGAAAATTCAACAAACCACCTAAATACTAATTACATTAGTTTACATTTTTTAGTTACAAGACAGACAAAAGTTTTCAGAAAATGTATTCAGTACAATTCATAAAACTACTACGTTTCATACGAGTATTCTGTTTAATAACACCTAGGCTGTTTTCCAAAATTTATGTAGCAAGAGGAATCCTAATTTTTTCCCTCTTGCTTTGGAACATTTTAACGCAGACTGCATGTCTGCACGCAGGAAACAGGAAGTAAAATGTAATATCCGGTCGCCTGTCTACCGTGGCCTACGTTTCGGAGCTGAAGTCAGGGAAGCGCGAAGCACAACAACAAAAAATTCTTTGACAACTGACGCTTTGGCACTGAAAAGACAAGACTTAATGTGACACACGACACGTATTGGAAAGGTTCGATTTTTGTAGACTCAAAGAGATAATCTCTAACATAAATAACAAGTTCCTTGTTACACGTGAATTTAGACATAGAAGAAGGGGCACTGCATTTGGTGATCACGTAACAAGAATTCAATTCCTACGTGCATCGACAATTCCATTTGTTGCTTACTTAAATTTTAGTCCCTAAATATTGTCAGAAAAAATTCATGTGGTTCCAGACATTTAAAGTCTAGGCTTTTAAATCTTTAAATCTCCTTAATGTAAGTACTGCCGAAATATCTCCTTCAAGTGCACTTGCATCTCTGGGGAGCAGCTTGTAAAATCGGGAATGTCAGTTTTCGTCCATGGTCACTCGACGGCTTCAAAATCATACCCTTTTTGGTCCAAGAGAAAAAAAGGTAGCTCTCGTTTCCGTCCACCGTGTCCAGGTATGCGGTTGCCAAATCATACTTGGTCAGCTTGAATGACGTAACCTTTAATCTTTAGTTTTTCAACCAACAAATGCACTATTTATTTTCGTAATTTTTGTTCACTACACTGGTTGAAAAACTAAAGATTAACGTTACGATGCACGGTGAACACAACGTAAAATTGACGTAACCTTTGTTTTCACTGCTATCGACCAACATGTTTAGCCAGTGACTTTCGAATAATATGTTATTTACCATATATAATACCTTTGGTCTAATTTTTCTCAATCCAGAAAAACTAAAAGACTGCTTTGTCGAAAACTTCATCAGAACGACGCGAAGCGGAGAAAAATATCAACAGTTAGCGGACTATTTGGCGGAAAACTACTTTGACTCTGAGGCTCTGTTCCCACCCAAGCGTTGGTCATCTCGCAGCACTAAGTCTGAGAGTGATCAGCCTGACGCAGACACCTGTACCTGACAACACACAACACTCACAAGAGACATACATCTATGCCCCCGCCGGGATTCGAACCCACAATTCCAGCAAGCGAGCGGCCGCAGACCCACGTCTTAGATCGCGCGGCAACTAGGATCGGCAGTTTATTACCTACGTATTGAAACCTGTTGTACACGAATTGCTGTCCGTAAAATCATAGTCAACATTGAAACTGAACCTCTCTGTTTTAAGTAACATTCCCAATATCACGCGCCACACGATGGCAACAGTTGCACCTCTTCCTCTTCCTCCTTGTCGAGTATACGTGTATTGTATTAATGTTAAGTGTTTTTCTGTAGCGCGAAAAGTGCTGCACGCCACTGCAAAGCAGTGTATGTTTGCGCTAATGCTACGTCACAAGAGAGGCAGACTATTAGTAGGGGGACGCCAACTCAGTGTGGCGGCCTGCCTTTGATCAGTGAAGCACAAGATAAACGATCAGACACGCTGATACCTACAGTACACTCGCCGCTCATCACGAACCCAACTGAATAATATAAATAATAAAAACCTCGCTCAAGCCCTGTTCTATAGGTAGCAGTGATCGCAGCTTTCTGTTTTATGGTTTACGAGGAGTGGGTATGAAGCACATTTTATACTTTGCGCACTGTTACATAGGCCTGCCATTTTCGGCGTGAGGTTTGTTGTACAATATTTGCAACATGCACAACTCTTTCGGTGTTTCAGCTTTCAGTAACCTTACACCGCCTTTCTTGTAAGTATTACAAAACTTGGGTTGTTCTTGATTAAAACAAAAAAGGACTTGTTGACAGCAGTAGAATGATACGTGTGTTAACCCTGTGTTTTTCATCCAGGGTTCCGAAGAAAATAGTTTGGGGTTCCGCGATAAATCGTGGTATAAAGAAATAAGAACTTAGAAATACTGCGAAAAATTCCAAATGTCCCTCGAAATATTGCGGAAATCTTTTTCGGCAATTGGCAATACTGCAATAATCTCTGTGCGCTACCGACCTCCTCCTTGTTTTGTTATCGTTTTCTTAGTAGGGCTCCTCGAAATTATTTTGTGCTTCATTCATGAAAACAGGTTGAAAAACAATGTCTTAACCTTTCAAAGCCCAGTAGTGTCACTTGCTGCAACATAAAGTGACTCTGAAACTGTGTTAAAACACATTGTATTTAACTGTTTCGTATTATCCTCACACACTGAATTTCAATTATTTCCCCTAAACAGCATTAACATGGACTGTGTTCTCTTTGAGGCAGAAACTGAAGTTTTATACTCGTGTATTACTTAATGAAGGCCAATCTTGAACGTATTAAACTACGCATTAGTCTGAAAAGTAATGCCAGCAGTACCATTCGAAAAATGAGAAACCAAACACAACGTGAGGTTACTTCATCTTACAGAAACTTAACGACATACATTCATTACAACAGATAGCAACACACTGAGGCTGCGGGCACGTATTTAGAGAATAGTGACTACAATAATAACATTCATAACCTACAGAAGTGGCTCTTCGGGATTCGCAGCTGTTTGGGTCTCACAGTCTTCCTGTGGCTACTTAATAAATTAACTGACCATCTTGTTAACATATTCTGTATAATGAAAATTTGGAGGCGTAAAACAAAACAGTCAAAATCCACTGAGTTCACGTGATTCTCAGAATGTGATACTGATGACTAAGGAACGGAGACAAATATTATTTATTGTTGTCGGCAAAAGAGACGAAGTGGTTTTTTTGTAATTTGCTGAATTTTATTTACCACCTCCTACTGGAGTACTATTACTGACGATATTAAAAAGAAATATGTTGTTTCAGGTATTTAGAGAAAGAGGAGAATGGCCGAGAACGAGCTGGTACGAGGTGTGAGGCACGAGTTTTGTCTCATATACTCGTATATCGGAGAACCTCTTCCCAAAGGCAAAACATGCACATAAGTCTCGTATTATTTGAAGCTAAAACAAAAGGCTGTGGTTTTGCAGATTAAGAAGTGAGGATAATTAAAGAGACTCGTGCAGCAGTATTACATTCTAATCATTTATCCAAGTTACTACTACGTATTGGAAAGAGGGTGCAGCAAAAGGAAGGTGTCTACGTATTGAAGTACAATTTTGTTCCAGTAAACAACCAATTAAATCACGGGTTCACTGTCAAGCCTGTCCGCAGACACCATCGAGTGTTGTTATCTCGACGTTTCCACATCCGAGAGCATCCCCTAACCTGTATTATACCCATGACTCGCCGGTTTTCTAGAACCATGTTCGAGGTTACTGAAAGCACTTGCAACTCACTGATCTCACGTCATGAGGGCTAGGACTGACATCCTGATGCAGGTGGAAGAGATGAGCGGTTGTTATTTCATGCTGCGCATGACACATCTTAGCTATCATCTTTCGATGGACACTGGTTCTGAAATTCATCAGAACGGACCTGGGAAATTCACACGCCACAATGTGGTCAGTCTGCAGTGGTGTCGTGTCCGGTTCCCGGACTGTGAAATCACCCGACTCACCCCGACTGACAGCAAAGTCTGCTGAAGTTCATTAAAGTTTTTGTACTAACGTTATAAGCGTGACTGCATGATTAATACTTCTAAAAGTTCAAATATAAGAATAATTTTAACAAAGACGATGACTGACCGACTATACACATGCAGTCTTACTTATCAAATACCAATTCCTAAAAATTAGCAACATCTATTTGTGTACATACATGAAGAACACCTACTGCGTTTTATGTTTATAAAGGTACATTTCCTAAATATGACTAAGATTAATAACAAAATGTCCGGTTAAAACAAGGCACGCTATTAGTTAAAATCAGCGCCGATGAGAGGGCGGTGACTCTGGTAAAAATTACCGGGGCCCGGGGCCCGACTATGTTGCATATGTTTTTGTATTTCTCGGTAGTATCATACGTAAGTAATTGGGGCACGCGGTAGCGCAGTTGGTTGAGGCACTGCGCTACAAGTCGGAAGATCGCGGGTTCGATTCCCAATGGGGTCATTGGTACTCAGTCTCTAACAGAAATGAGTACCAGAAATTCTTCCTGCGTGGTAAAGTCGGCCGGTGCGTAGGACTGACAATCTTTCACTTTCATATGCCAATTGTCTGGAAATTTGGGAACCTCAAACTCCTGGAATCCTCAGGGCCTGTCCAGGCCTTACAGGGACCGCTTTACCTTACATTTTATCAGATGCAATTAGGTGGCAATTTGTCGTGTTAAAGGCACTTGCGGCCAGCGGCCATCTTGTGCAAGACGCTGTCTGCTTTGTTTCCTTACTTTTCCTCTTGGCGCCCTTGCTGGGGGGCCTGAAAATATTTTGTCATTGTGGCCCAAACCAGCTATCGGCGGCCCTGGTTAAAATCCTGTAAGGTTTTGATGATAATACTCCTATTATTGTCACTGATATAACGTCACAACGCTGTGGAGTTAAACGTAAAAATAACGATTGTGTTTTATTAAAATGTTTTGTTAAAAACCACAGCCTTACACAACTCATATACAAGTTTTCCAGGTTACTAGTTTCGGCTTTCTTAAAAAGCCATCATCAGACCTTTTTTATAAACAGCCGTCCAGTGAAACTTATCCTTGCATATAGGATTGAGATCTCATTCCTTTACAATATTCGTCATAAAATTTATTGAAATAAATATATAAAACATGGATCAAATATTGGAGGATAGAAAGGTTTTTAGTGTTATAGTTTTAAATATAAATACAAATAAATATGAATAAAAATGGTACATTACATATAATGTGTAGAAACACACTTCTATCTTGTTCTGCCAAGGCACTGTGACTTTCCGATTTTAAAGAAGTAAGTTACTCCGGTTGTACAATAATTTCAGTTTTAATGCGTGGGTACCCCTTAAAAGTTTTGTTATTTGGTATTTGTCTTCTTGATATTGGTAATTATGATCCTTGAGTTGTGTTTATGCAATGCTGGTGCGTTCACTTCGTGTTATGTGCCTATGGAAAGTCAATATTTCGTAAACATTCAGGGATCTAGGTTTATGTGTGCGATGACAGGTACAACTGCCAACTAGTAACCTGGAAAACTTGTATATGTGTTGTGTAAGGCTGTGTTTTTAATATAACGATTTATTTGTTAACCATTGCGAATAAACTTCTAGGTCTAACATGGACATAAAAATGAACCAATCAGACAAGAAGCTTATACACAAGTATAGCACTAGGTGCATTTACTTCGGTGTGAAACGTTCTTCAGGCACTGCGTAGATCTGCAGCTTCCAGGTACTAGCGAATACGTGACCAATAATGGCCAGATACCGCAGTCATATGAAATTTTATAAAGAATTTTTGAGAACTTCCTGTCGCAACCAGTTGGTAAAGGTAAAGCAATCCCATTACAGGCCTTGAGAGGCCCTTAGGGTCCCAGGAGGTCGAGGCTCCCAGATTTTTAGACAATAGGCACATGAAGGTGGTAAGGTTGTCAGCCCTACGCACCGGCCTCCTTTACCCCCCAGGAAAGATTCCTGGTACTCATTTCTGTTAGAGGCTGAGTCGACCCCAGGGCCATAGTGCGACCGAAACGATTATGCAATGAAAAATTCCAGTGACACCATCGGGAATCGAACCCGCGGCGTTCCGGTTTGTAGCGCAGTGCCTCAACCAACTGCGCCACAGCGTGCCCCAACCAGCTGGTTAAATAGGAATTATACATTGGACAGTATGGTAACACGATACCACATTGCGGCCAGTCTCTTTCCAATAACCATAAAACGTTAACTGAGGAGATTCCTTGGTTTTAGAAACGAAACAGGTCTACGTCTAATTACAGTACTAGCAGACGATCGGTTGCTGCGACGTCGGCCAGCATAAGCCCAGACTGATGATTACGAAGGCTACTTGAATATCTACTGCAAACAGCACAAAAGGTGTTTGATGTGTGCGATTTCTTTTCATGTTCTTCGCAGATCAACTGGAAGGCAAATTCCAAGGAAATGCCAGCTGAGAGAGTTGGTAGGCAATTATTCCCATAAAAAGTACACGACATGGACTGAGCAGGTGCAGAAGTCTTTGTAAGGCCTTCTGAAATTATTCCGATACAGCTTCAAAAATTTCAAACATTTAAATCTACGGAATCTCTACTTTTTCACTTACTTAACATTAAAATGTCACAAAATATTTCGAGAAATTACGAAGTCAAAATGTAGTCATAAGGGTCATGCTGGCAAGAAAAAAATTGTAATAAGTTTTATGATAACAGTAATTCGGGATGTGAGACTGTACAGTTAGGTAGATAAGCACCGACGTTTCGGATGAAAGTGCTGCCTGAATATATAGGGTAGAAGACACCTTCCAACCTGAAGATGAAGGCACATGTTCCACCAATACGTTAGTAGTCATTTACCAACCCGCATGACTTCACATCTCAAAAGACCGTAATTCATATCCACACGCGTGAAAATGCTAAGTAGAAATGTTATCTCTTTTCTAACCTTCTTATCTGGAAGATATTAGAATGAAATGGGGACAGGCTGCTATGTTAGCTTGTTTGTAGGCCTGTTGCCTTTTAATAACCTTTCAACTGATAAATGTGGTTTACATGGAAACTATACTTGAAGTCGTGCCACCTGCAGTTAATTACTTATTGTTTAATTACCTTTAACAATGCATTTTCAAGTTCGTTTAGTTGTGTAGCACCGAATGGAGGAACTATTTTGAAGCAGTGAAGTGGGAAGGAAGTGAGACAAACAGGATAATTGGTTTAGAGGGCTTAACTAAATAACGAGAACCTCAGTATGGCTGACGGTCGGGCCAAGAATCCAACACTTGAAATCTCGGATAAGGAACAGCTCTGCTAACGTCGACAACCCTAGTGACAGCGACATCTTATTTGTTTATACGCTTCTATCAATAATAGGATACCAAAGAGTAAATACGAAGAGAATGTAGATTACAGTTCCGTTGGTACAGTACCTGGACTACGGACCGCAGACCGAGGAATGGCAGTTTGATTCCCGAAAAAGGTCAGAGTTTCTTTTCTTCTACATAAGCCAGGAGTGTCTAGCTAGACAAGGTTCGGGAGCCGCACTTTTAGGAGGCAATTTAGGCAAGAGCATGTCTTTATTCATCAAGTATAATGTACGGTAGCAACACGACTCACTACATGACAGAACGCAGCCGGCGCTTTCTGTTAGTGACAAAATGAAATACCGCTTGTTGGGGAACATGCGAGATCCACTACTGGTCTCTTCTAGAGTGTTGGTTACCAGAAATTTGGACTATTGTTTTTTTTACAGGCAACTTGACTGTGTCGCACCAGTGACGTGAGCAAGCCGCGTTTTTGTCACCACTAGCATAGGCTGTATGGCCCGTCTAGCCTCCTGTTATCCTGGTGGCAAGGCGGGTCCACTCATCTCCACAGTGACAAAAATAAGAACGAGGCAGCTATACCTCCAATCCACCATACGCCTTAGTGGCTTCGACCTCAACAAGTACAGGGATTTTACCTTCGCAAGCAGACTGTACACAATGTATGTTCTTAAGAACCGACTGGATGGTCAAGGCGGTCAAAGTTTGAGAAAACAGAAAAACCAGAGACAAGTGAAGATCTTACCTGCGTGTTTCGTACAAGTAAGAACAGAATTATGTGTACTGAAATTCACTTAGATTCTGGAGTTCAGTTGTCCGTAAAGGGGAGAAAAGCTGAATTAGACGTCGATGTATGTCATTATGGATATAACATATAAGACTTCACAAGAATTAAGTTTCTGTTTTCCAAAGAAGTATGTCATTCAGGAAGCCAGAACAGCCTCATGTAATGACAGTATCTATCTAATCCCATAGCTCAAGGTCTTAGAATTACTTCCATTAACCATTACGTAACGAAAATTAAACTACATTACATAGAAAGATTCAGTTACAACAAAAAACACAACGTATTGGCAATAATGTATACATGACGTAAAATTCGTTAAAAATGTAAAAGATAAAGTTGCCCCTGTCCACGCCATGAAGGCACATAAGAGGAGTAAAGATACAGCTCCGCTCATCTTAACCGCGTCACTAGATGTGAATGAGTGACCACTCATGTCCCGGCCGCCTTACCCCCGAGAAAGAACCCCGGTACCCACTGAATAGAAGACTGGGTGGACACCAGAGACGAAATAAGCAGTGTGGAGGAGAGAAAAATCAGCCCGTAGCCTAGGCGCGATGCTGACTATGCCACTCCACCTCACGTAACAATCACACGGAACACGTAAACATACTGTGTGGACAAAATGAAAAGGTTTTAGTGCTCGGCCTGGCGGTGCATACAGGAACCACTAGGCTTCAAGTGATCAGGACTTGAGTCTTCAACGTATTCACAAAATCAAGATATTAGAATAAGTCTTCAGATACTGTATATTTTCATAAGGCATATTAATTTGAAAATGTTCGTGTTCGATTTGTTTTATTGTGCTGTGAATAATTATTTCAATATTTACATTGCCTTTGTACGTAAACACTTCAGAGAAGTTTTAAAGCTGAGGGATCAAAAACCGATAATTAATGGCTTATCGCTTTCAGCATTTCTTCAAGGCTTCATTTAATATTTTCCTTTCATCTGTGCCCAGCTCTAGATAACGTTCCCTTCCCTTGAGGTTGTAATATGTCAACATATTAGTAGTCGCTATCTAAGGATTAGGAGTTCTGTGAATAGGCTCATTTCAACGAATATTTCTACATTACGAGAAGTCTACACAATAATTTTTCTCGTTACTATTCTTCTTTCCTTTTGTGGATGGAAATCCTTTCTAGAATCATCCATGTGAAAAGGAACGTTGTAATTTTTAATGAAAATAATTGCAAGAATGCCAGCCTTCGTTCCGACCACAACAGCCGTCCACTGATGATATTATCGGGGTATATTTTTCGTGTTTTTCATTTCATTTTCTGCAAGAAAATTCTAGATTAGACGACTACTGCTGCTTCATCAACTCATGTAACGACCGTACATCTTATTGGTCTGTAAATATACACAGTTGACATAGCGTCCTTGAATAAGTTTCCACGAAACTGCTTAGCTTTTTCCGGGCCTTCGAGAATCAAACCAAGAATCTCTTTGTTATGAGTTACATCTACAATTGACAAAAACATCTTTCGAGTTAATTAACGTAAGAATCTCCTCTACGCTGGGTTGCTGGAGCCCACATGCCTTACAAGCAGACTGAAGCTTTTGTCAGACTGAAGCTATGACAGCCATTACAGCTGCCTGCCGCCAGTCGAGGGAAGAGATAAGTCAACAGGTCAGAGGTCGAGGTCTGCGAAGGTACACAAATTTACCCAGGAATGTAACCAGGTGGATATTTAATTTCGCACACTAGTTGGCTCGCTTGCCGATTCTTAGGTTCACTTCTACCCACACAGAAACGCCTCTCTCCACATTTGTACAGGATCCCTCTTTTTCCCCGTTTTCAGTAAATGTTGCCACTTCCCGTTTCGATCCAGGTTTATTCTCAGTCGCACACTGTCAGCCATATTGTACTCGGTCAATTGCATTGAGTTGTAACCATTCTTTGGCACGGACGGACGGACAGATGCACTCTCAAAACCCAACCAAACTCCAAGGCATACACTCTACCTTGAGCAGTTACTTAGCTAGTGGACAAACTCCCAATCAGTGGAAGCCGGCATCAAAAAGGGCACCACTGCACCTTATCCCGAAAAACTTTCAACCAGTTCAGATTTTACCAATCATTTAAGATCTATTTTAATACCGTCATCCCAATTACCCGCAATCACGTCTTCCCATAAAGGTTTGCTTACAAATTGTAAGGCATTTCTTGTTGGACATAAAGTCTCCGCAGAAATGAGGAGGAAGCCAGTGTTTAATGCAGCGTAAGTAAATGCTTATGACTTCACTGATTTCGGAAAACACACATAATTCTGTCATTAAAAACCCTACTAATATTCGTTATTTTCATAAAGAAAATGCACGGGCTTTTGTTATAATTATGTACGGGATAGGGCAAGAGACGTTTCGGACGGAGACGTTAATGGCCTTTTTCTCGTCACCTGAACCAAATGATGATGGTGATGGTGACGATGACATATAACAATGCAATATACTTGACTCTTCTAATATAAAGTGTTGACATGTTCTTTGTCAGCTCGGAAGCAGTTCTGGCTGGCGGTATGATCGGTCTACCCTAATATAAACGAAGAAATCATCATATAAGTTATTTCTTCACACTACCCAATGACACTCATGTCTTCTCTCACTTGACATTACATAATTTATGCAGATGGCGCTTGTCTCGTGAAGTTCAAGTGTCGGTTACCCTGCCGTAGACGGTCGTACTGATTTTTACTCGTCCAATCTAATGCTGTCCAAACCAGTTGCAGAAGAAACTGTAACAACTAATGTAGGGCCCGAATATCCTTCTGAGGGGTAGTCTGGTAACTGTGCCTATAGAAAACAAACTTGCAACAGTGCCAGACATTGCACTTGCCGGACACACTACAGCTGTTAAGCAATACCTCTATGTACTTGAGAAAAACACTGTATAATGGAACAGTGTACATATCCCACATCACACAACATACGAGTAACTATCTAATGAAAGAATTCCATGGAGCAGAACCCTTCTTGATTTGCCACAAGGTAGTCAGTTGGCCAAGAAGTTATCCACATTTTCTGGAACCCAAAGGTTCATTACCGTATTCACAAAAACCCGCCACCGGACCCTATCATGAGCCAGATGAATTCAATCCATACTCTCCCATTATACATCTTTAGGATCCATTTCAATATTATCGTTCCATCCACGCCTATGTTTTCCAAACCGTCTCTTTCCTGCACGTTTTCATCTTGAAAACACTCTCCCTTCCGTGCAACATGCCCCACCCATCTCAAAATCATATAATGTGTCTATTACAATATGGCAAATAGTTTTTCATAATTTTCCTGTCCTGTGACTGTCCATCAAATTCTTGGAAAATATATGACCGGTCTACGGGGACTGATAAGTTATGGTATTTGTATTACATTACAGCCCTACTGCACAGCAGACTGATAAGTTATGGTATATTGTATTACATTACAGCCCTATTGCACAGCAGACTGATAAGTTATGGTATATTGTATTACATTACAGCCCTACTGCACAGCAGACTGATAAGTTATGGTGTGTTGTATTACTATATACAGCCCTACTGCACAGCAGACTGATAAGTTATGGTGTGTTGTATTACATTACAGCCTACTGCACAGCAGACTGATAGTTTATGGTGTGTTGTATTACATTACAGCCCTACTGCACAGCAGACTGATAATTTATGGTGTATTGTATTACATTACAGCCCTACTGCACAGCAGACTGATAAGTTATGGTGTATTGTATTACATTACAGCCCTACTGCAAAGTAGACCAGATCGACCACACTGCACTGCACGTCACACTTTGGCGGTCAGCATTCTTCTTCAGTATACGTGAAGTCCGGATTTGATTGTGACCATAACCTAGCCGTTTAGCCGATTTAACTCCGTTCTTCCCAGAAAATGCTGGTTTCCTTCCTTAAAGCACTCCATGGCAGCTTCTGCGTCCTATCACATTCATCATTTATAATTATTCTACCATTCGATACTATGAGACAGATTCAGTTAAAAAACGTCGTTGAATATGCAAGCAATCAGTTACAATACGACCCCCTGAAAATATTTTAATTAAAGCTCCATTACAATTTATGTAAAATGTTTTACCAATATAATGAGTGATAACTGCTGACAAAAGCTGTCCTCTCTACTGAGCAGTAATATCACTTATAACGAATAAATGGCCTTGATTTTGACTTAAAGAGTTTGTACAGCAGTTCTGTTATCTGCTGATAACACTTAATATGAGTACGTGTATTTGTAGATGTTTTAAATTTAGTATAAAGGGATATATTTCGAACTGTTTATTTCTCTTGAGTGCTCAGTAGAAATTTGCTCCTATATTACATTTTCCAATCAATTTTAAGTGTAAAGTGTTTAATAAAATTAGAGCACAGAACCCACAGGCAAAGAAAATGGGAGAAATATTTTACGTTTTCCTGACAGCCGTAATCCTACCCCTGTAATTTAGTATCACACCACACAACCGTCCAGAAGTCGTGGTGGCAGAACAAAAAGCAATAGTGCAGGGAAGAGTTTGGCTTTTTGTGTCTCCCCTCCCCCCCCCCCCCCCCCCGGTCCGGAAAAAGCGCAGTCATTTACAATTATATGAAATGGATGCTCTTCAGAGGCGTTCTGGGATTAGGCGATGGGTTTCGAAAATTATGCATATCGGTAAAATCGAAAAAGACTTCATTTTACAATTACGAGTAAAAACTCGCCACGAACATAAATATGAGCTTGATAACTATCTCACTTCCAGCACATCAAGAGAATGATACTGTGGTCTTATGCATTATGACACCGTGCAGTCTGGTGGGTGCTTACCAACGTTTCAGAAGAACATTCTGCCTCCATCTTCAGGATATTACTGGTATCCCGCAGATGGATGCAGTATGTTCATTCCAAACGTTTGTGCGATTTGGATGAGATGTCTGCAGAAGGTTTCTGAGTAGCTGTGAGTGTCGTGCAAGTTGGCGCAGTAGAAGCCACACTTTACCTGAGGACGTAAATCAATCTCTTACTCTACATTCTACATTAATGGCCTAATTTTGACAGAACTGGATACACAAGACCTGCACATGACACTGTTGATCATTTGCAAGGTTCGTGAACATCAGCACAGGGAAGGCCACCCTTTTCTAATGGGGGTGCATGAAGCCATGTACAGTAAAACCGTCTGACATTGAAAGTGAAGAACGCCTGGTAAAGTCTGCGTACTACGTCACGAAGTACATTATTTGCAATTCTGTTCTCATATGTTAAACAGGACATTGAATTTGGCTTTACTATCTTCGCACGCTGTACACGCTACCAACCTTGGTAAGCAGCTGGTACCCATAACACCTTATCCTCGCTTGGTTACTTCCGAGGGCCTAGGTTCAGTATGAGAGCTTATCGTTATCATACGAAGTACGAAAACCACTTCTGTCCAATGCCGACAAGGGAAAGCTTTTAAGTTCCCTTCTCTAATCAGTATCAAGAATGTTTGAAGAACTTTTACGGTGCCCATCATACATACGCTTTAGAACTAGAAACATTTTAGACATTTTTATAATTTCGACAGGGTTGTCCACCTCGCATATGACTGTGAATGAAATACGTAATACTCGACCGCGAAATTACGTTATTACCTCTGAATACTAAGCATTTCTGCCGACACATTTTTACCGAAAGAAATATGTACACTTGAGCTTGTATTAATTTGTACAATATAGACTTAGAAGTAAAAAAAAATAATGCCAGTGAATCAGTTAGCAATAAACTATAAATAGGATTTGTTGCTAATATTAACACGGTGGCACAGCGACAGGTATTTCCGTCTTCATGAGTGCCGAAACCCATACACCTGTTTACTTAATATGCACAGAGAAACCTGAATTACAGCAGCTAGGTGTACGTGAGCAAGGTGCATTACAAACAACAACACTGATGTAACTGATCTCGGTACAATCAGTTCTCATTTCGCTAACACCAGTGAAATGATGAGGACAGGTATTGCCTCCAGGCCTTTTTACCACATATTGTGTGGAAGGTCAAAATGGAAGCACGTTGTTTCATTAGGAACTTGCTCAGTCACTCAGAAAAATCGTATATTGTCCCGCAATACAGTATGCACTTCTTCCCACCTTATCGTAAGTGTAACTCCCAAACTTTCGTGTTTAAGAACCAAACACATTCGAATTCCTAAGAAAAGGAAGCTACTCAGTGTTGTGGTAGTCGGCATGGGGTGGAGGGCGGGGAGGGGGGGGGGGGTTGCAAAAACAGAAACAAACTGTGACTTCGGAAAAAGTAGAACTTAACAAATAATGCATTTTATACTCCGGTCTGTGGTTGCTCACTAGACATTCATTTAAAATGAAACACTTAAGACAACATTTTGTTAACACAATGATGAAAGGCTGTCTATAACCCTATATTGAAAAGGTCCGTAGATCATATGTTAACAAGTCGGTAAATTTGCACTAATAACTATGAATTATGTACCTGTGTCACAATTTATTCAACTAGTAACAGATATCTGCTATATGAAATTTGATTGCACCGAGGTCCATACAGGTTTCCGTAACAAGCGAAGATTTTCCTTAAACATATTTAAATAGGCATTCGCTCTGAAATACATATAGACCTACATCACATACAATCCGAATTGAAAACATACAGCTTACTTGTACTAGCTGGGCCGGGATAGCGTATTCGGTATGGTGACTCACTACGGACTAGACGGTCCGGGGATCGAATCCCGGTGGGGGCGAGATTTTCCGCACCCGTTCACACCAGCCCTGGGCCCACCTAGCCTCCTGTACAATGGGTACCGGGTCTCTTTCCCAGGGGGTAAAGTGGCCGGGGCCGGGCGTCAACCACCCACGCCCATCTAGCGCCAAGGTTAGAGAAAAAGTACAGCTATACTGCTACTGCCTCTGTGGGCCTTCATGGCCTGTTCTAGGGTGAGCTGTACCTGTACTCGTACTCGACTGCACACACAACGCTGTTCCACTATTATCTCCGTTCACTGTCATCTCCCTGACTGACCAGCACTCGCGCTTCATGTTGGGAAATGTCCAGGATTCGATGTCGGACTGGACTCAGATTTTCATATTTCTTCTCAGGCTCCCCAGACAATGTTAGAATATCTTACAACATACACGTTATTTCCAATCATCATTCAGTCATCCTCCAGTTCGACTATACAGATCAGAACGTGTCATTAAATAAACGAAGATATACGTTACTCCAAAGTTAAGCACACAAAATATTATTCAGAGCAAATGTCTTTAATAAACACGTTTACTTATCTCAATCCGCCAGCGATGACTTCGCCTGTATTGCACTTTTATTAGCTTATTTAACCTGACGCTATTTCATGACACTGTTTCAGTATTCTGTAAAGTTTAATTAAATAATTCATGACAAATTGGAAATGTATTTCCTTGTGATTTATTTAACGGCGCTGTCTGTACCTCACGCTGTCGAATGACAGAATGATCAGTGAGTAATGAACTGGAAAGAACGTGAAAGGAAGCGGTGGTGGCCTATTTTATATTCTGCCGGGATTTGCCTGGACAAAGTAACAAAAAGCACAAAGAAATCTCAGAATGGCCGGCGTCGCGACCAGGATTTGAAACCGGCATCTCCTAGTATTCGCCTGAAGAAACATAGGCAAACTGCGGAAAACGCAGAACGGATCACTGTCCAAATTACAACTGGGGAACTCCCGAAAACATATTGGACACCCTTCGCTACTCTTGACATGACAGCGTCATTGCAGCGTATTACACGGAGCACCTTTGCACTTCCACTCGTTACGTATGGCTTTGATAAACGCCGGCTGTGGCCTTCATACAGCAACACCAAAACAACTACAATATTGCTGCAAGCAGTAGGACTGTATACATTTCACAAGAAACGTTTAAACTCTTGAAAATGTCGAATAGAGAAGGGAAATTAATTATTTTAAGTGCATCCATTAAAACAATATAACTCATAAATTTCTGCTAGCACAGCATAACACATTTTGAGGTTATGATTCGTTGCACAACCATAGAAATTATACCGAGAGCATGTAACTGAGGAACTGCAGATACGCAATGAGACACTAGAGAGATTGAACGGCAAGTTAAATCTGTCAAAACTCTAATGCCAAGGTAAAAATAGGTTTCTGGGTTCAAAAAACTGGGCCACAATTGAAATGTCTTAATAACTGTAATGTTTAATTTAAGGGTGTCTGAGAACAAAGTCTTAAGTAGCGCGTTTGGAAATAATTACAAAACAACAGGGAAATCAAAAAATACATAATGAGGAAAATGAAGAATGTACTCTTTACATTGCCAATACTTCTGGGATGGCAGACTCAAGAAGGGTAATGTAAGCGGGACATATATGGTACTTCTAATGGGGGAAACAAGAAATTGTTGCAAAATCAAAGGAAAAAAACATTTCAGGAATAAGGTGGAGTTGAGAGAATAACACCAAACTGGATAATACCAAAATTGGATGTAACGAACGAACTGAGTCAAACGTGATTGAGAAGTGTTTGCCAGTAGCGGGATTTTGTGAACAAGGTGAAGAATTTCGGGATTAATAAAAACATACAATCTTCTTACCGACTGAATAACTACCAACTGTTCAGAGAACACAGGTGTTAATAATTAAGGCTCAACGAAAACTGTTTTGAGATCCACAAAGTACGTATGTACACAGGAATTGGGATCGAGGATGAAAACGGATTACTGACGTCACTTCACAGTGAAATTCACATTTATTAGTCACTGGCGTGATGTAGTAGTGACTAATATTCGGAAGCCCACAGTTCGATCTCAGAGGACGGGTATCGACCGTCACTCTCCTCAGTTTCATAGGGTACTTCTACTCCACTATTACAATTTACTCAAACGTTGGGCCGAAGCACCCAACACGCGGAAATACATCTTCGATCTTCGATCTTCGATCGTGTACACAGACTGATACTGTGACAATTCCGGTGGGGCGTTGTAATGTTCAGATCCTTAGGCTGCCTGACCCTGCAGAATTACTATAATCCGAGGGTTCGGCATCGCACAAACAAACCTCATTCACTGAACGATACCTTATGCCAGTTATTCCGCAACTATATTACTACAGGCTTCTCTATTTTCCTGAGGTCCAGTTTAGTATCACGTTATCAGCTCCTCCCTACCTGTTCTGGGGCTCACGCAGCCTCCTATTCAATGGGTAGAGCGGCTTTTTCCCTAGCGGTAAAGCGGCAGGAGCGTCAAACTGACCACTAACACCATCCAGTGACAAAATGAGGAAAGAGTGGATTTATACCTACATTCCCACACACCTTCATGGTGTGCACAGGGACAACTTTACCTTGCTCCTTGTTGTTCCGAGTCATTATCTACGAAGTTTGCCGAAGTAAGTTCCACAACTAGATCCAGTTGTTAAGAGCACGATATTCCCGCAACGAAACATTCATAAATACACCTGGACCTCTCCTGTTGGGAAGACTCATAACAAGATCGATCACGTATCGATAGAAAGGAGATGGCATTCAAGTATACTCGATATGCAATTTTTCAGGGGAGCTGACTGTGATACTGATCACTACCTGGTGGTTGCAAAAGTTAGGAAAAGACTGGCGGTAAGTAAAGAAGCAGCACAGAAGTCTGATGAGGAGATATTTATTCTCAACAAGCAAAGTGAGCTAGAGGTCAGGAAACAGTATCAGATTAAGATTTCAAACAGGTTTGCAGCTTTGGAGAACTTAAATGTTAGCGAGGACATAAATGGGGCTTGGGAACACATTAAAGAGATCTTAATCTAAAATCACCCTGCATCTTTGACAATCACTATTTAAAACACCAACTGGATGCACCTTTATTCTAAAAATGTGAAATTTTTAGAATAAAGGTGCATCCAGTTGGTGTTTTAAATAGTGATTAAAGAGAATATCAAAATCTCGGCTAAAGAGAGTCTAGGGCTGTATGAAAGGAAGCAGCATAAACCATGGTTTGACGAAGAATGTTCAAAATTTTAGACAAAAAGGAAGCAGGCTGAAATGCAGTGGTTACAGGATCCAAACCAAAGTAATGTAGATAATCTGAACAATGTAAGACGTGAAGCTAGTAGACATTTCAGGAACAAAAAGAAGGAATATCTGAAAGCTAAAATTAATGAACTTGAAACAAACAGTAAGATCAAGAATATCAGAGACTTTTATAGGGGCATCAATGACTTTAAGAAGGGTTACCAGTCCCAGAACTAATGCAGTTAAGGATGAGAAGGGTGATCTGGTTGAAGACTCCCACAGTATTTTCGCTAGGTGGAGGAATCATTTCTTTCAGATGTTGAATGTACATGGGGTTAATTATGATAAGCAGACTGAAATACATACAGCAGAGCCACTGGTGCCAGAGTTCAATTCCTCTCAGTTGAGATGGCTATTGAAAAGATAAAAAGGCATAAATCAAGCGGTACTGATCAAATTCCAGCAGAATTGATTAAAGCAGGAGGTAGGGCAATTCGTTCTGAGATCCATAAACTTATTAATTCTATTTGGAATAAAGAGGAATTGCCTGAGCAGTGGAAGGAGTCAATCATTGTACCTATTTATAAGAAGAGTGATAAAACAGATTGCAGTAATTATCTAGGCATATCACTTCTGTCAACCACATACAAAATTCTATCCAGCATCCTTCTTGTCAAGGTTAACCCCACATGCAGAGGAATTATTGGGGATCATCAGTGTGAACTTAGACGTAACAGGTCGACTACTGATCATATATTCTGCATTCGTCAAATACTTCAGAAAAAATGAGAATACAACGAGGCAGTGCATCAGCCCCTTGTTGGCCAGGGCCTCCTCATTATCGAGACTTTACGATCACACTCAGACACACCACATTAGGTAGGACTCCTCTGGACGAGTGATCAGCCCGACGCAGAGACGTCTACCTGACAACATACAACACTCACAAAAGACAGACATCCATGCCTCCGTCTGGATTCGAACCCACAATCCCAGCAAGCGAACGGCCGCAGACCTACGCCTTAGACCTCGCAGCCACTGGGATGGGTTTACTTTTACCAGCAGCACACCAAAATATTAAAGTTGGTGAAATTAAGCAAACGAAATAGTGAGAAAGCGTTCTACGCATGTCGCAACTCCACATGTTTGGATTAAGTTCTTTCGTAACGGACAAAAGAAGTTTTCCTTGTAGTGTAAGAATAGGATGGTCACCCATCAAGGTCCTGTGCGCTTAGCCGCGCCTAAGCCAAGGTACAATATAAAAGTTCCAGCTGCACAGGGCAGGGGAGGAGTCCATAACTAGAATAAAAGGAATCCTCACAAAGTCATATGTAAAAGACGGAGAGGAGGAGGAATTATAAAAAGGAGAGGAGGGTAGACTGAAGGAGAGTCGACAAGAGAGATACAAGTAGCTGACTGTCCGGTTTCACAGTGTGGCCTGAGGGGATAAGAGTTGAGGAACGGGAGGGGGCAGATGCCGGCTGCACTGCATGCGGCTGTCGGCAAACCTCAAAGGAAGCGGTACTGCCTTTAGAAGTCGCCTGAACTCCGACAATTACCAGTCGGCCTCGAATTACCTGACACCGGGCCGTTCCTCCGTCCTCCCTGCAATCTATCCATATAGCTGGCATGCCTAAAGGGATAAATGTGTGTTCGAACTCTTGCACATGATCGTACTAAAGCACAGTGCTTTCGACTGCTGCTGCTATCGTCAAAGTATGACAAGAATATGGTCCACTTTCTGTTCTTAACTTACACCCTGGTGTTGCCACATACATCATCGCATTCTGACAGGCATAAGCCGTATTAAATATTAACTTACATTACGAAATTGCCATGTTATTTATTTGTGGTCTATTTAACGACACTGTCGGTGGCAGTATGTTGCGTTGATTGCCAGGCAAAAGCAAATAGCCTTGTACTTGGTGTGCAGAGGATCATGTAAGAACGTCTGTTATCTGAAGGCACATCGTCGAATGAGCGAGGACTGTCTTGAACGTGTAAACGGGTAAGTTACCTTGTTGACACTTTTCGAAAAATCCGCTTATAGCAGTATATTATGGGACCTGAATATATCTTCTTACCAAAAAGGTTTCTGTGCAACACAAGTAGCACACTTGGTCCTAAGTTTCGATAATGCTCACTGAACATTACACACGATATAAATCACACCACACGTAACATTCATGTATACTTGTATGCTGCAGTGTTAATGAACATGAACATGGGTTTTCTTTCTTTCTTTCCTTCCTTCTTTTTCCCTTCCTCCCTCTCTTTATTTAGTTCCTTCCAGTAGTCCATTATTTTCTGCAAACGGAAGGGCTTCATTATTCCCCGTTTCTGACAGCAATGTTTCCTCTCAGATAAATTACAGGAAGCACAGGGCAAAGCAAAATTGTACGAACAGAAAGCAATAAATATTAAGGCAGGCTGTTTTAAGTTAACGTCTCATTTTTCTTTCAGTTTCGATGTTAATCAGGTTTTGTTCAATAAAGTTAATTTTTTGTTTGCCGTGTATGTGTGTACTTGGGACCAGAAGAATCTTTAAGAAAGAAAGTTTATTTTTAATCCGGGTTATATTAGACACGTTTACTGTTTTCGGGAAGGACTGAATTAATTAAAAGGACTACTTCACCGTGCCCCACCGTGTCCTGACATCAAAGAGTTTCCGTAACGAGCCACTTGCCTTCACACGTGGTCCGCAAAGGATGTACAGAAATAATCTAAGTTTTAGAAAAGTTTTTTATTTTGAAATATGACATCATAATATGATACGTACGCATACGATGAACTACAGAAATATTTTATATGGTGCTAATGAGGCACAATGATCCTCCAACCAGCCTGTAGATCTAGATTAAATATGGTGAGTAAAAATGTAATATTTGCCACGATACACTAATATGCGTGGACCCCCACTCGCGGCAAACTGGAATAGAGGTGATCGGTGCTCTGACTGCCAATGTGCGAAGCGAGCCGAGTGCAGAGTGATGCGTGGAAACGATTTAAAAATGTCCCTGCAGTAGAGGCTTAGTCAAGGAAACAGCAAGTACGCATTTAAATAAACATTCAGTTTCGGATAATAAAATAATGGGATCGCAAATTCAATTTAGTGACTGGGCTAGGTGTTCAACGATCGAGGGATAGTGGTTCGATTCTCGGTAGGGGTAAAAGATTTTTCTTCTCCCCACCGGCTCTGGGGCCCTTCCGGTCTCCTATTCAAAACAAGGCCTGTTTAAGACATTTCTGCACCCAATGCAAAAATGAATTTGGAGGCACTACCTGCGTGTAGTTCAGAACTGACAATGCAGATAGAAAAAGGTAGCATTTTTCATACAAAGTATGCTTGACACATTCTTCTTCTTCTTATTATTATTACAAATCTGTGGCTCCACTATCCAAGAAGGATAAGAACCTCCCCACTTGCTCTCCTCCATCCATGCCTATCCTACGCTACTTTTCTCCAGTTAACATTCCCATCTTTCTTATGTCATTCTGCACATCATCTTTCCACCTAGCCTTAGGTCAATATAGTTCAACAAGCCTTTTCGCCTCTCCCCCCGCATAGCGTGGTCCCATGCAGATGCATAGATTGCGATAGCTTTAAAACGGCAATGATTCAACGGGAACCGTGGATTCCTCCAGGGGGTAAAACAGCCGTAGCATGAAACTGACCACTCACCGCACTCACCTCCATCAAGTGACAAGGTCAAGAATGCTTAGAGCTACACTTCTGCTCCACCTTATATATTCATGACGTGCAGAAGGACAGCTACTTTTAAAATAGTTAATCCAATGAAGCCCTACGTGTTTTATTACCAAAACTTCCTACCTTCTCTCTGAGGCAGGTTCCGGTTCAGGATCCTGTCGTTAGTATGTTAGTCCTGAAGACAGAGAATGAGATCCTGACTTTCTGTACGCTTCAGAAGCTCATGGGCACCCACATAAGTTTCAGTCTTCCATCTTGACAGAAAGAAACGAGTCTGAGGTTTTCACGGTGGTGTAGTTGAGGTCTCCATTCATCTGGGATATGACGCCGCGTCACTGGGTGATCGGTTCCGGAAGTTTCGAAGAAACATAGTGCCTTCATCTTCAAGGACGTAGAGGTCCTTCATTTAGAGCCAAAGCAGAACCTACACAGACACCCTGTCACCAAAAGGCTTGTGGTAAGCAAATCGTTTGTACATCCTCCAAAAGTAAAATTCGTTGTATCTGGAATCATCATTCATTACGGTCGTTTAACCCGCGGTTATGCAGCAGTAACGCTAGACTCACTGAAGACTGATTGCCATTTAATAACACAACAGTACGAAAGGAACTTTCCCTATCAGTACCTCTATCGACAGATTTCGATTGGAACTCTTAAGGTAAAATCATTCTTAGGCCATCATAAACGTTTCGCTGTGAATCACTAATTACGCTTGAACATTCAAGTCTACTGCACCGTCACAGTCGCAGTGGTCTACTCCTTTCATAAATCAGTCGGTAAAATGTATTATGGTAAACACAGGCGCAGCTAATATCCCCTATGTTTAGCCATCTTTTACAGTACACGTAAATCAGTTTTGCCAAGACTATTCTGGACACGCTACTCAAGGAAAAGGGCAACTAAATCGATATTTCTGAAAACACATCATTACACAATTCTTCATTTACAATAATTCTCTGCACAAGTTCGGATTTCTTTCTAAATAACTAAATCCATGAAGCAGAGTCCTTCTTGAAATCTAACACTTCCTCAGCTAGTCACGAAATTTCCCGCATTTTATGGAACAAGAAGAATCATTACCTTGTTACAACAGCTCGCCACCTGTCCCTGTCCTAAGCCAGATCCAGTCCACGCTCTCCATATTATTTTGTGAAGATCTATTTTAATATTATCATACCATCTATGCCTAGTCTTCCTAGTGGTCCCTTTCCCTCAGTTTTTTCCAACAAAACCCTGTATTCATCTCTCCTCTCCCCCCATAAGTGTAACACGCCACGCTCATCTCATTCTTCTTGATTTGATCACCCGAATAGGCCTAATGCCGTACTTCGGTGAGGATTGCATATCATGAACCTCCTCCAGGACAAGAAAGCCCATATTTTACCTCAGCTCTTAGTCTAAACGTATTTCAATTATCGAAGTGGAATTTTTCGATCCCCATTATAACTTCTTTACAATGAAAACTTGAATACATTAAATGGACACGAGCCGTTAAAAATTGTTTAAATGTTTCTCTGCCCAGTAACTGATTTCTGAAAAGCAGAGACTGAGGGTATTTCAGAACAGTACTGAGAAAGATATTCTAATCTAACTAAAATAAGGCTAAAAACTGAGATTCGTAATTCTTCCTCTTCACCGACCAGGCCTCCTGTTAGGAGATTAAGTCACTAAAAGTTAGACGGGCGGAATACGTAACATGCAAGAGGAAAATAATATTTCCCACAAAGTTTTGGCTAGAAAACCTCAGAGGAAGTGAGGACATGGGAAAGAGGAGGGAGAAGTAGAAGGGTTAATATGGGAATGATACTTGGAAGAAGAGGGGACACATTTTTTTTTTTCGCTTGTATAAGACACTTCACGTCTAACAACAGTAAATTGTGGCACAGTAAGTTAAATCTCACAGTCATGCAGTGAGTTCCCACACACCACTGCAGATTTTAGCGACCGTTCGTTAACGGAACTCAAGGCTCCTTCTTGTGTTATAGGTTTCTCTTTTGTTTTTAAAGTTGTAGCTGTAAATTACATAGCACGTTCATACGAAAATTTCACTTTTTTTTATAAAACAACTGCAGGGTTTAAACAATTAGGCATTATTTTAGAGCTGAAAGTCCAAGTACACGGCTTATTGTGGATAGGAGGTAACCAGAACCCACTGATAGATGGATAAAAATTACTAGCTATTACGAAATTAATGGAAGACCCTGACCTCAGAATTCATGGTCCTCTTCCCTTTCTCTTGTTATCTAAAATTTTGAGCTTGTTGGTTGCGACTTCACATCTTATTCAGAAGACTTAATTTGCAACCACGACTCAGTATTTTAAATGTGATTATGTGATTCTATAAAGTTTGAGCCAATGACTGATTCATTACAGCAATATTATGTTCGACGATGTCCAGTACTAAGGTACAGATATGTCTAACACCCACGATGTCTTGGAAGTCAATGGCTGCCGTTATACTGACAGATAATGTGTCACTTAAACCAAATCACATTAAATTTATTAGCTGAGTCAATAATACATGATTTTAAACTACAATACATATGGTGCTGCGCCTGCTAAGACCAGGTTTTCTGTGGTGCGCGGCTCACAAAACCACATTAATTAATATCACAGAAAACTTTTTTTAATATTCTACATACTCTAATCTACTAATATTCACAGATGTCATGGTATCGCTTCTTCTCCTCCCAGGTTTCTCGTGTGATACTCTCACTTCAAATTAACCTTATATATAAAATATCCCTGAATTTCTCAGATCGGTAATTTTGGTGCATCCCACAATCATATATATTGATACGGTGCGACATCATGATCTACTGAACTACCAAAAGAATCTTTTTTTTTTCACTTCACTATCACTATAAAATGACACTCAGTCACAGGTCACTTCACTATCACTATAAAATGACACCCAGTCACAGGCCACTTCACTATCACTACAAAACGACACCCAGTCACAGGCCACTTCACTATCACTATAAAATGACACCCAGTCACAGGCCACTTCACTATCACTATAAAATGACACCCAGTCACAGGCCACTTCACTATCACTATAAAATGACACCCTGTCATAGGCCACTTCACTATCACTACAAAATGACACCCAGTCACAGGCCACTTCACTATCACTACAAAATGACACCCAGTCACAGGCCACTTCACTATCACTACAAAATGACACCCAGTCACAGGCCACTTCACTATCACTACAAAATGACACCCAGTCACAGGCCACTTCACTATCACTACAAATGACACCCAGTCACAGGCCACTTCACTATCACTACAAAATGACACCCAGTCACAGGCCACTTCACTATCACTACAAAATGACACCCAGTCACAGGCCACTTCACTATCACTACAAAATGACACCCAGTCACAGGCCACTTCACTATCACTACAAAATGACACCCAGTCACAGGCCACTTCACTATCACTACAAAATGACACCCAGTCACAGGCCACTTCACTATCACTACAAAATGACACCCAGTCACAGGCTACTTCACTATCACTACAAAATGACACCCAGTCACAGGCCACTTCACTATCACTACAAAATGACACCCAGTCACAGGCCACTTCACTATCACTACAAAATGACACCCAGTCACAGGCCACTTCACTATCACTACAAAATGACACCCAGTCACAGGCTACTTCACTATGACTATAAAATGACACCCAGTCGTCTGAAGATGAGAGCAGATCCACACTCAAACCGCTCTGTAGTCTACATCCTATACAGTCTACCTCGGACAGTAGACAATTGGGAATGCTGGAAACATTATGTACTCCCGTAGTCCTACACGGCATACAAGAATACTAAGTGAATTTTCCGAAAATGCTGTACAACAGTTCACTCCCATCTCTCTGACAGTCCCCTACAAGATTTACACATCATCCAACAACCATAAACGTCTACATGGTCTTAGAATCACAAATGTCACGTTACAAATATTTAAGAACTGAACTTGTAACTCACGGAAAGTACTCGTCTCCATTACGTGGGCTTGCTATTTAGGAATTCATTCCTATTCATTTTTCGAATCGCAAGACACACACAAATACACCTTGTGGGCACAACTCACAGTTTTTAATGTTAAATAAAGCAACAGATAAGTCCTACAGTGTTTTAAAGGGTTAAATAACATCATAGTGGATGAAAGGTGCATGAATCGATTACAGCCAATATCAAACTACAAACACTAAGGACACGTTTCAGGATAATGGGAAGTCCTCCTTGTGAAGGAAACAAAGCACATGTACTAAGTAAATCAATTGCGCATGTTTTTAGGTTACGTTATTGAGGCTTTCCAACAAATTCAGAAGTAATTTTGAAAGACACAGACCTATGAACAGGCAAGGATGTGTAAAGAGGCGGTTGTGGCATATTTTAAGCCACTATCACAGCATAATGCATGAAGAGTCCAAAGAAGACCACGAGAATACTCAGAAGAGAAGGATCTGAGATTTCGTCTAGTTATGGCGAATGCGAGTCGGACGCTTTGATGCCGTGTCAAACTTATCGGTCTCACGCACTCTCGTATGCAAATACTTGACCCGATCGTATATATTGTGGGTATTATGTAAGTATGTCAAACACAACTTACGACGTGCTTCAGATTTCCTGCAACAAGCAAGCAACAACTTTCCTGAGCCGCCAAATATCTCAGCTGATTTCAGCCGACGCTTGCATTGCGGATAAACACATACTATGTATTGCCGCAGGTCCAAAATTCATGCTGAGTGTGATTTTCACGCTTCTGTTGAGTGAGCACTTTTTATGTCGAAGGAGGGGAAAGAAGAGCCTGTTCCCTTGAGGGCGCTTTATAATAAAGTGCTTGAAACTTTGGGAAAATTTCACCACACTTTGTACAGTCAGTTTCCGATAATGTTTCACTGTCTTCAAGCCTGATACAAAAATACACCACGTCGACATGAATTTCACATGTAGGCCTATATAATCACATTAGTACGTAATCATCTGATTTTAATATTTTACTCTGACGGCAAGGAAATATGAAGAATATGAAGTATAAGAGGACGAAATATAACGCAAAAATTCGAACTTTTTAAAGTATTTATAACACTGAAAGCATGATTTCGAAAGTCAAGCATTTTTATTCGTAAATCTCTTTCCACTGTTCGTGAGACTGGAACAGCCGCCATACCAACAGTAAATTACGTCTTTATCTGTTTCTTCGGTAGACTAACTGAAATAATCGTACGCTCCGCAAACATAAAAGATGTTTTAGAGATCGAACACTTACCTTAAATCCTAGGTTTGGGCATTTAATAAATACAGCAACCGCTACCTCCAAACGTAGATATTATACAGCCTCATGCCTTCAGGACTTTCAGTTTTTACTCCATTAAATAATAGCACAAAGTAAAAGCTGGGAACAAAATTTCAAATTATGGACAGACTTTGCTACAGTGTCTAGAAACATAGGCCTACTACAATCGCCGCTGGCAGGTCGATGACTTATTGAAACGTTGAGCAACCCAGTGTGGAGAACCCACAAAAGAGGCCCAATTAACACTTTTAATACAGAAAACGAGAAAGAAAAAGAAGCAGAGGGTTGTAGGGAGACACATTATATTTACCAGTATTTACTGCAATGAAGGTTGCCAGGCTGTGCGCATTCGTCCTTCTTGTAAAAGTATGCTGCTGGCAAGGTAAATCATTGCGAAGTGAAGAAGGCAAGGTGATGGGAAGTGACTGTTTGAGTATGCAGCAGAGGAAAGCATCTGAGCATTTAGGCTGAGTTTTGAATTCTGCAGAATTTTTATTTGGAAGGCTGCATTATGACAAAATTTTAATACCGCTGGGAGGGCTGCGTTTGGGCGGAAATTCTGAAGTCGCTGTTGGCAGGGATACATGTGAAGCATGCAGTACAATGTGGATGTTGGTTACCAACACGGAATTTGTTCTAGGACCGAGGAAAATCAAAGCAAACCTTGACTGAGTCTGTCATTGCAGGATCTTCCGGATGCACAGTGAGACACAGCCAGCTGCCCGACGTTCAAGTATGCAAACTCTAGCGACAGTTCGTCCATACATGTGCCGTTGCTTCGTTGTAAAGGAACGGAACGAGGGTGATTTACTTAGATCTTGTGTTGTTCCTTTGGATGAGCAACAAACTCTTTAACTGATATAAAAGAGCGGATAAACACTAAAATGAATCTACATTATTTATAAAAACTAAATTCTTACATCACAGAGAACACAGTGTTCATTCATTATAAAACCCTCGAGATGAATGCTGTATAAGGTTAAAAGTCGTTGTTTATTGTGAGAATCATCCGGAACACATAAATGAAATGTGCGGACAAAATTCAGAGTTTTCAGCTTTAAACCTGGACGTATACTAACCACTAGGCTTTACAGGGTTAATAATAAAATACGCACCAAGTGAAACAAGAAACTAGGACAACAGTTAAACATACTAAACATACAGTTCGGTCGTCGTCGTCGTTATTCACGTCGTAATTAATATGCGTACTTCTTACGTGTCATTAAACTTTAAGCTGTATCCCGCAATTATTTTGTTTTAATCTGTCGTCTTGTGTCAGTAGAAGTCTTATTCACAGGCAGATTCCTCGTTGAAGGAACTCGACATAATGTCCACAAGGCTCATTACTCGGGATGAAATATGAAAATTAACCGGCCTTGGTACCTAATTCATGAAACCAAGAGCAGAAAGAAAGACTGAATTTTACAAGAGGAAGGAGGGAGGTCATCTAAGGCGTCAAAACACTGTACGATTGCTACTGTATGATTTACGTTTCGGATATCTTCATTTAATCTTCTCAGACACAAAAAGAAAGGACGGTGGTGACGGTGTCTCTATTCTCCGCTGGAGGCTTTCCCATAATAATGGGGCGGTAAAACATCAAAGAAGCACGCCGGTAATTTTCATTGCAAAGAATTACGTACTTGAGTCATGTAGCAGGGCGACAGCTCCGCGTATAGTCTGACACAAACCGCCGTATATCAGTCAGATCGACCACAGTCATGCAATGCTGTGCCCTACTTGGAGCTGCAGTGCCAGCAGCGACGAAGCGTGACAACTGTGGCAGGACAGATGTTCCAAAGTGTAAGCAAGGACATCACCCTCATGTAGGAAACCAAAGTTTCTTCCACCTGCGGATCCGAGAAATCGAAGGGATGCTCCGCATGCCTCAGGGACACTGGGCATTTCCTACGATCAATGAAAAACGAATACTGAAAGCTTCTGCCGCCATCTTCAAGATAGAAGAGCTCATTTCTGTTAAGATGGCTCCTAAACAATAGCACTTATCTACTTAGCTACAAAAGTCATATCCCAGAAGAAAGCAATCTTCACAGTCACCGTCGCGTGAAACACAACTCTCACAATTAACTTTCGAAATCAATTTCAGAACCCAATAAATAAAAGTTCATTATTATTGTGTGTATATGTACGTAAAGAAGCTTATATATACGCATTCTGACGAAGGCTTCACGCTCCGGCCGCCTGTAATACCAAACACAGAAGTCTCTTATCCACTGAACAGGAGGTAGTGAAGACCAAAAAACCGTGCTGAGCATGTGACATCTGCAGGTTCTCACGGAGGTGCCTTCTGGGATATGATACCGTGTAGTCTGGTAGGTAGAAAGCATCGTTTCTGAGAAGTCTGCTGCCACAATGTACACCTCTTCCACAACATACTTTTCCGAATACGTACCTGTGTTTCTGCCTGATGACGGCCGAATAAAGCGACCGAAACTTGTTGTAGAAAAGTAAATAACTGAACATATAGTGTTCAAGTGTTGTGTTTGCCTGGATAAAAAACCGATGTTGATTATTTTCCTAAACAGCATTAACCTGCTAGTCTTTATTATTGTTTCCGACTTTGTTCTCTGTGAGGTATGAACTAAATCTTTACATATAATTTAGGTGAATGTCCGTCTTCAAGCAGTTAAGTGGTGCATACTCTACCTACAGGCAAGAGGATTGCTAGAAATCTGAATTGAGGATGATCTATTTGCCTGGCGTCAGCGTACAGCGTAAGTACGAGGTACAAGGTCTTTAAATTGTGTACAGTAGCAGATCTTTGAGCTTTCGTTCTGCAAATACTTTGTAGAACGTGAACAACAGATGACCAAAAGAAATCTGCATTTAGCTTTTTGTTTGAGGGTATTAGCTACTGAACTACTGAAGCTACAATTCTGAAGTGTGGTATGCATATAGAGCATAAGCATAACCACAAATTATGCGTGCACATCCGTTTACATGACGTCACAATAATGGCTACAACATGGAATGAAACGTTTGAAGGAAATCAGATATCATAAACTCTTTGTAAAACTTCTTTTTGTATACACCTACTATGGATATTATGGAATCCTTGAGTCTAGGAAACAAAGTTGTACTACTGTGGGGCAATGAGGTCTATTAATGAAGCTAATTTTGAAACTGGAGAAGTCGTACAATCATTTTTATAAATGAAATAATTTTTATTTCAATTTAAAAGGCTCCCTTTTCCACTTTTTATTGCACTTTAACGGAATATGGATACAAAGACTAAGGAGTGTGGAAGATTTTTCACGTTTGTACATAACGCGTTGAAAATGACGTCATACGTATAGCAGCCATCTGTCAGGACACAGGTTGCGAACACATGTGAACACAACAACTAACCCCAGTGGTAGGATTCCACGATTTCGACTTTAACACAGAGAAGTGGGCACTTGAAAATAATTGCACAGCCACTTGTTTCTTTTCCCCAAACGAATCCTCTGGGCCTATTATCTACTTTGCATAAGAATAGAGTAAAGCAAGGCTACAAGCAATGCACTACAGATTTAACACTACAAATGACAGTACTTTAATCACCCTGTAACTTACAGTCTGTGCGGAATGAGAGATATAGAGAGATAAAAATGTATTCGAGGTGTCTTTGTCATATGAAGCCCTTCAAGTCGTAACGATTTTCTTTGTACTGTTATACATGCTTTCTTTTCATCGTTCGTACTTTGTTTCATGAAGCTATTTCAACAATCAGCTTCTTACTGATAGGCCTATGTGTGATAAACTGCGGGAGAGCTCGCAGTAACAGTTCTTAACACTAATTGAGGTTGAGGAAAACCACGCCTAACCTCAGCAACGGTACTCGATGACCCAGCTGTGTACAGCAGGCCGCTTGAAAAAACAAAATCCTTCACTCATTTCACTGCGTGGACCTAATGCTCATCATTTCCGCCTCGAATTCGGCATTTTTATGATTCTTCTCAGTCTCCCAGTCTGCCTTCTTGATCAGTTTCTGTTCAAATAACATTACCGATTACCACGGATATCACTGCCGTCCCGCAAATACGTATTATCAGCTTTGTGGGAAAGTGGCAAAGGTACGGGGCAGACACAACGAAGCACACGGCCTTTCTTGGAAAGCCGACGGTTTACTTGGCTGGTCGGGTCGAGAAATTCCCTACAATTATGGAACCCGAAAATTCAGTTCCCGCCAATGGAGCTTATCTGGAGCCAGTTAAATCCAGTACACTCCTTCAAATCCTTTCTCTCCAAGATCCACTTCATATAATCCCCCACATATGCCTAAGTCTCACAAGTGCTCTGTCTCTTCCTAGTATATTTCCGACGAAAACTTCGCACGTATGCGAGATTTCAGGCTCCCGCCGCGGTGTAGTTGAGGTCTTCACTCTTCCTGGGTTGTTTTTATGCAGCGTTTGTTGGCAGTCGTTTACAGACGTTTCGGGACAGGTTATCGGTCTCGTCTTCAGGACCATGCAGTTTTTTTGGACTGCTTGACTCAGAACAACGAAGGTCACACCACCACTTTGCATGTATTCATTATTTTCCATACGTAAGTTATATAACCCTCCCACTGTTCCTAACAATACTAGACGAAGAGTACAAATTGCACTTTTCTACATTATGCGACTTTCTGCATCCTTCAATTACTTTCTTAGTCGAAAGACTCTTTTCAACAACTCAAATAGGCGTGCATGTGGCCTTGTGACTGCCTCGTAACGTTCCACTAACAAGTTGCTATCAAACCTATAAGGCTTTAAATTGAAAGAAAATGCACTGAGACACGCTCTCACAGTCTTATTCTTTTTTATGGATTACAATCTCTGGCCTGTTCCAGATATTTGACGATCAATCCATCGTAAGGCCTCTGCCTACACAGAACAACAAACCACAAAAAAACGCGGAAACACATCCATTCTCCGAGAGGTATGCGAAACCACGAAACCAGAGTTCGGACGTTCCAAGAGAGTGCCTGCCTTAGACGGCGCGGCCACTGTTTCCTGTGCATTAATTACACACCTCTCGCTCATTCTTATTGTTGTACACGTTCATAAACGTGCAACGTTTCAATAATCAGTGTGCGAGTAAAATGTAAATTTTCCTCTGTCTTTATGAGGCTGGGTTTACAGCACAGTTATGTGACTGACTATTCACAAAGGGCAACGAACTATGTTTAATTCTGACTGGTCACTAGAATACTATCAAATATGATCTAATGGAAGGAAGTTTGTTAAAGTTGTGTCATAACGGCACCCTGTATTTTTTCAACAACAGTGCATACACATTAAAAGCTGAATGGTAGCGTGTGAAAAGACGAGAGGAGACAGGAGAGATGGATGTGAAGTGCTCGGAATGTATCCAAGATGGAGGAAACAAGAAAGCATACAGAATTTTTATTACAAAACTTATTGAACACTTTAAAGACCAAGTAAACCGAAGGATGGTGTGGAAATAAATTATAAAGATTACGAAATTAATTGAAATTGGTCACAGCAGAATTAAGTGTCATGATTTGTTGTTAATGAAGTTTGCTTTTCAGAATGCAATGACAGAAAATTAATTAATTTAGTAAGATATCGGGATCATATGAAAATCAGTTAACAAGCATGTGAACCAGAGTAGTCTACCTCACAACAGGGTCCACGGTAGGCTTTTATCATGACGGCTATAAACTTTTGGATTTTTTAACAGTAGGACATTTCTGGAATAGCTGCTTGTTCATCGACTGCTCAGGAAATAGCCTGTTTTAGCTTCGTCAGCAATTTATTGAATCATGCATTCTTTTAACTAATTCATCTCACAAAGGATAAACATTAAGTACGTAATTTAATAAAACAGTGTGTTACAGGAAAACAACTTTTCGTCTTGAAGGCAAATTTTTAGAAGGATCACGCCATTATTTCTGAGATTACTCTATACATTGACAAATATGTTTTGATAGGATGTCGTCTGCTTTTGGAGATAACTATTCTCTACAAACAGGTCAAAATAGTATCGCTTCTCTTTGGTAGCAGTAAGAAGTTCAAACATCTCTCGTGAGTAGCCTGTGCCAATTACAGAACGATATTTTAACGAAATTTTTATTCTTGTCATTCTCGTTACGAACTGCTTGTGCGCAATACTCTTCTTCTCCACACTAGTCAGAGAACATAACTGTCAATAACACAGTGGATTATACAGTCTGAAAGAAAGGAAATATGAAAACGTAACAACAAATATGTGAGTAGTTGAAGCAGAGCAGTGCATGTTTGCTTACACCTTTAAGCAACTAATATAAACTGTATAACAGGCTCGCTAGGAATAAACGTACTGAATTACGTGCTGTAGAATCAGAGGTTATTAACTTCTTGGTCCACGACCCAAACACTGGCCTTCGGCACCAGTAATACCAATACCTAATCAGAACTCCCAGCAAATCGCCTCAGATGTACTTCACAATATTTTAAAAAATGATTGATCATTCTTGGAGTTCACGACTTGCCAGAAGACTCTAAGGGTTTGAGAACCCATGCTTTAAAATAACCACTAGTTCAGAAAAAACGGTTGGTAAGATAAAAAATACAGAGCGATAGTTTCTAAATTATTATATTATTATTATTATTATTATCATCATCATCATCATAAACAACTCCATTTTCGAGATCTGCTCTCTTCTGGGATATTACGCAGCGCTGAGTGGTAGTTCTGTACCAACGTTTCGGGACAACCTGTCGGTCCCATCTTCAAGGGTCAAGAAATCCAAGAAGAACTTCTTGACCCTTGTAAGATGGGATCGACAGTTTGTCCCGAAACACCGGTATAGAACTACCACTCAACGCTGCGTAATATCCCAGAAGAGCGAAGAGCTCATCTACATCTCGACGGAAGCCTGAAATCAACTCCATATTCGGTTTACAGCGTGTCTTAACAGTTGAGGACACCAATCAGAGTTTAGGGTGTTCATGTCATGTCATTAATTTAGCCCAGTAATGCACTTAGACTTTTTATGTTTCTTTATAAAGATCTGTCTATAAAATATGGCCGGTCAGTATAAGTAACTGATAGCTGTTGAAACTACCGATATCTGCATAAATAGTGTCGCGACGCTTTTCAGTCTGCTATCACTTCGAAACATTCCGATCTTGGTCTCAAATAAACAAACTGTTCTGTCCTGATAGGTGCATGAGTAAAATCAAACTGGAATGAAACGGATAGTCTGCACGTACGTAGGTCGTGTACTCGAACGGTTGAACGGATGGCAAACCTTGCTGCCATTGCCCATGGAATAAGGCGCATAAAGGAAAGCAGAAGGACATCACTCACTTCTGGGCCATCATCTGCAGAATTCTCAATAAGTTCTTACGCCAATGTTTCCTGACCTTTTTCAACTACGGATCTCTTCTAGTTACGCAAGAACATGCCAGCAAACACAAACCACATAAAACAAAGCAGATTTATAGGTACTTAAATTAACGGTAAGAAAATGACAGACGCAACATAAAAATATAGTTATGTAACCTGTTTTCTCTTGCAGCCCCATGGGGATATAATGAAAACAGCACGTCAGGCACCTCTATGTTGACTCGTACAAGATCAAAACCAACCTCTTTCGGGCAGAGTAGAAGAAAACTGCGATATGTAAGTTTCAACATTTTGTTAACGACCGGCTTATACGACAGACACTGTAGATATAGCCATACCTAAAATTCATAACATCTGCGGTATGTACATTGTACTTTGTTAAAGTACAGGTCTATTCTTTTGAGGCACGTATGGATAATAAATGACTACGTGAGGACAGAAATCAGCATCAAGCTTTAAAACTTTAATATAGAACTACTTTCAACAGTGACTCGTCTTCAGCAGCTTCATACCGAGTACGTGACCGTAAGTACAGCGTTCTTTAAACTAATCACAAGAATTAAACTCGGAGTCAGAAAGGATTAAAATTAAAATTAAGACATGATGAATACGACAGTGGGCTGCTGATCCTAATGAATTACACGGAAACCCAGGCTTCCCTCGAACACAACTGGTCAAACACCAACAGAAGTCACAGCAGAATATCACAAGATGCAATATTAATGGTACAGAAAGTGACGAAATATAAGCACAGAACTAAAGCACAGACAGCCATGACAAAAACAGGAGACTTTTTGTCCCCAAACTATTTTCTTTTACCCATAAAAAGATTACCTGCAACCCTTCTCTCGCACATTATAAGCAGCCACATTCACCCCCCCCCCCTTCTCAACCGACACACACATTTCGGTGCATATCAAAGGCAGCAGATTACGGGAGGGGAGAGGAAGTTCTTTTGACACGAGCCGCCTCATGATGGAGTCAGTTCTCGCTTTGTTAAAGAGAAAATTGAGCATTGTTGCTATTATTGTCGCTATTCGTCACAGCGCAACCACGGATAATGATGTTGATGATGACTCAATTTCAAATAATTCCCTATATTTTCATTCTGTTTAATATTAAGAGGCGCCTTCCTAATTACTTACAATGGATTCCATGTACGAAAATACAGGATGATTCTGAATTATATGAAATAAATTACAAGGCCCGTGTTCTACTCCTAAAATGAAACCAAAGTTTTCTATAAACGTATAGTCTCCACCACTTTGTTACAGAGAACAGGCAGCATTAGGGAATAAACAAGACAACTGGCCTTGTATTGTACGACTTTATTTATCAGATTTCACATAGCAGCATTTTAATTTTGACCAAATATCTACAGGCGTTGCTAACAATGCTCTGTGTTAATTTGAACGCATAATTGATTCCGCTGACAAATAATCACAGATACGCCGAAAATACCAGGCGTGTGCCATACTGTTATCGCAGGCACTTCAACCAAGCACCAAAACCCAACCCGTGTGCTGACTCTTTTCCAGGTGGCCCCACAGAAAACAGTCGGCACGAGTTACATGGGTGATTGCGGAGACCACAAAACCGGTCCACTTCTTTCTATTCTGTGTGGAGTGCAGAAACTGCTTTATATCACGGGTAAAATGAGCAGGAGATACGTCATGCATAAAGCACGAAGTCTGTCCATTGTCATAGCACATACTCCGACACCTGAGGTAGTTCTTCCGCTGCCATGTCGCTGAAAAGGCAATTGCGATCACATGTTTATATATTTTTGTAGCAACTGTTTGGCCTGACTTAATATAGAGCACAATTCTTATATTTACTGCATATACTTAACAGTAATCCTATATAACTTATAGGTACACAACCTGAACAATTACTTTAACTAGACATTCTTATTTTCTGTGGCGCTGTTCGTTCAAAATGTTCACTAAGAAGTCTAATTATTCTTCCTGCACAATGAGAAAACCGTACAAAAATAGGAAGCCATAAATGGAGTAGAAGAGCTACTTAAATATATAGTCTGTTACAAAATACGTCTACTACAGGACTGATTTAAAGAGAAGCTCTCCTTCAGTGTGCCTTGGAAAACACATCTTTTAGCTCGTTGAAGTCAAATAACAAAATCGGCGCTCCAGAAGTATTTACAGCTTCTACCGAAACTACTTTGGTGTGTTCTGTTTAAAGAAAGAGAACAGCCTTTAGTAATGATATGCAATACCCGACTGGGCAACAACTTCACTCCAACATGTGCCTGTAAACAGCATGGAAAAGTACGGAAAAAAAAAACTGTTTTTTCGAGTTTTGACGGGGAGTTTAGAGCACATAAAAGACGAAGTATTTGGAGATGCTATCGAGTACACAATCGTTAAATGCGATTCCGATATGGCTTCCTGAAGAACTTCTGTAACAGAAGCAGTACTAAGCATAATTTCACATTAGCATACTTGACCAAATCACACGATGTATCCTGACCGTTGTTTTAATATCAGTACACAGCAAATTTCACACTAATGTACTGAAAATTCCGCTCATCAGTGCCTGAGGTCACTGCCATTAATTTCCATATAATTTTTTTTTTCAAATCACTCTTTTTTCTTTCCTCATGAGACAGTGTTTGTGAGATCTCAGTGTCGTTTTCCTATTCTGTTACTATTTTCTTCGACGTCTTTTGCTTTACTTGAATCGTTGTCTTCTCGGTTATGACAAAGTGTAGCCTGAACCCTGAACCTGCTGTCTCAATATTATACCATGAATAAGTAAGCAGCAGCTTCCTCCGAAACTCTAGCAGCTACCTATCACACTACACAGAAGACAACAGTGCAAACCTTCACTCCTCGAAAATGTAAAATTTCATGTTTTTTTCACCAATTTTCTCTTACCACACTCTAATTTGCAACTTTTTACGGCGTAACGTCGAAGAGAGATGTAACGTGCAGTTCAACGCCGACATGTGTGCTCATAATGAGAATTTACTGCTCGCCTTCGATACTCGAACTTTCTTCTCGACAAACCTACAGTACATATTCTAGGGACACGTGTTCATGATATATTTTACTGAGTACACACTGCTTTAACGTGATGAACAGTACTGTGGAACCAGAAAACATACACAGTTGTCGTCTAGGTTGTAAAGCCGTATATAACACTGTATAAATCTTCAGACGTTTCGGGAGAACCTACTGCCTCTGTGAGGGAAAAATAGATTACGACGAAACATCTCTTCACTGACAGTCTTAGTGATTAAGAGACTGTCCTGATGTTGGAGGCAATACGTTCCTCGTACGCGTCCAGAACTACGGAAAGCATATCCCGGCAGATTAAATCGCTGTGAAAACCTAACGCTTAAACAGCGACCAGCTGCGGCAGTGTACGCACAAGACACATGCTCCACTCTGCGGTTCGCAAACATTTCTCCTGTTGTTGGTTTTACTCCGAGCACTTTAATTAACTTTCAGGTAATCTCTGATGCTCGCATGCGCTGCGAACTTCACCTTGAAAGTGCGGCAGTGTAAAAGCCTGACACGTTAATCACGACATAAAAACATCCACTACGTGCACGACATCATGAGAGGTAACATAACATGCGCCGACTCCTCCGGTCTTTAGCTCCATCAACATTCCCACCTCAAAACGATCGTTATGTCTATTTATTTATAAAGCAGACCACAGCATATGTCCAAAGTGGCGGACAGCCTCGGCTTTGAGGTTGGGTGCGAGGTTAACAACCCCTCGCCGCAAAAATGAACTAATAAGATTGGCAATATACGTAAACGTAACATCGCGTAACCACTGATGCAATGGAAACGCCATAAGGCGTCTTGTCCACATTGTTCAGCTACATGTCACTGTCAACAATATACAAACACTGAGTGCTGCAAAAAAATGTTTTTGTACAGAACGGTCGACGGCAACTAGAGAACGTACTTATGTTTTCATGTTAAAGTACTCGATATTTTTATCCCACGTTAACCAAATCTGGAGCTTCTCGACAGATTTTTATAAACGTCCCCAATATCACCTTTCACAGAAATCCATCCAGTGAGAGCAGCGCTGATATGTGCAGACGGACAGTCAGACATGACAAAGCTAATAGGCGCTTTTCACGGCTACTCGAATGCGCCTAAAAGCTGGCAAGTAAATGCAGTCAGCGTCAGTCTAGCTTTGCTGTGTACACTGTAGGCTTCTTGTCACAGGCGCTAAGTTGCGAAGTCATACTCACTATTCAGGCGTGTGTTTTTCGTCTTACGACAGTGTAACTTACTGTTAGCTACTATAAACATGCTGGAAGGAATAACTGACAATAAATTATGTGAAAACAGTAATAACAATCTCTGCATGTAATAAATAATACGATGGGCTGCATGATATTTCGGTGTATAATACACACGCAGTGTGAGGGGAAGCATCTCGCAACATCGCCTGTTACACCTCTGGCTCTCTGAGCAACGGTTTGTCGCCCAGAGAGCCATTTAAAGCTCTGTTTGATTAAAATGGGTACATTACAAAACGTATCACTGTGTTTCTCTCTTAGACACATTTTTGTCACGGTCTCAGTAATGCTTGAAGAAAATGAGATGTTTCACATATATATGGAGGTTAAAATGACGGTTATTTTGAAAACACAAAATATTCTTGAATACTTGAGTCGAATACTCAGAGGTTCAAAGAAGACTACGTAGCTGCTACGTATCTATCTACCTACTTAACAAAATAACTAACTAATTAACTAACTAACCAACCATGTGGAGGAGAGTCATTCTTCACAAGCTAAACGTTCCCCATTTAGTCAAAAAATTTTATGGAACCCGAAGGTTCATCACAGTCTTCACAAAAGCGCGACATATCCCTATCCTCAGCCAGACAAATCCAGTCCACGCCCTCCAATCCTATTTCTTTCAATGAAATTTTAAACACTCTGTAGCAGGATGTTAATTGGTGTTTAAGATCTCATGACGATCTTCGGTACGGATCTGTATTTATATAGCACTTTCGTATATCCGTTGTTTATTTAACGACTCTATACAAACTACAGACTTTACTTAGTACAGGTAAGATGAGTAAATGGTTATGCGCGATGGACCAGAAAACTGGGAACTGAGGAAACAGACTGTCGCTCTTTTAAGACTTGGTCCAGACATTCGAATGTAGAAATCGTGGCCGACCGGCCGGCAATCGAACCGTCAGCTTCCTAAATGCAAGACACGCGTTTCCGACGGCTACATGTAATGCAACACAGCCACCTCCGTGACTCCCTATGTAGGTTGACCTGGGCGGTGGCTTATTTTTCGTGCTTCCGCCACTTTGTGGTGCTACACAGGCCGGTTACATTACGTGGCAGGATTTACATAAGCCAGCACTAACATCCGTCCGACACCACTGTAATGCCTTGACGCGATGAAACTACGTTAACTAAAGATCAATGCTCTGTTTATATGCGCCAGCGGATAGTACAAGGCAATCTTGTACTTGAATCCGAAAATCAGAACAGCCCGTGTGCTAACATACGTGAGGCCACATGCAAAGATAAAAAACGGTAAAGTGCGCTCTATAACAGGCCATTAAGGCCCAGAGGGAGAGAAGGTCCGGGGATCGAATCCCGGTGGCGGAGAGATTTTCCGCCCCTGTGCAGACCGACCCTTGGGACCATCCAGCCCCCTTACAATGGGCACCAGGTTTCTTTCCCAGCAAAAAAGCGGCCGGAGCGTGACGTTAACTACCCACTCCCATATAGCGCCGAGGTTAAAGAATACCTCTACTCCCCTTCCGCGCATTCATGGTATGCAAAAGGTTGAATGTTACCTTTACCTTTTAACGTAAAACAGGCATCCACTTGGGTGTCCTGGCAGCAAGGGTCGGTCAGTAGAGGATGTCGCTTTGAAAGTTTTACTGACAATTATTTATGGTTGCTGAACACCCGTGGAAACTGTACACGTAACTGTAATTATAGTAATTATACATTTTTATACAAGATTATAAGAAGACAGGAGGCAGGAGGCAGGAGCTCCTGAAATGAAGTCACGGTCCTAAAATCAGGAAGGACCACAAGCTACATGCAAACTGAAATACATTTTTCAGCATGGCATACATTCTTTATACCAGAATGTTATATGTTTTCCGCTATCTGATTCAAGCTCACCAAGCAAATTGGCTCAAGTGCTTGAGACATGTAATCGGGAGGTGTCCCGTTCGAATCCTTGGCGAATGACGAATTATCGTGTCTGAGATGTTTCGCGGTTTTCCTCAATTCCTTCAGGTACGTCATGGGTCATATTACGCCGCGATCGCATCCTTTCCAATTCATTACTTTCTATCATCCAGCCATTAGACGCTAAAGAGTATCGGAAAATAGCGTCGTTAAATAACTACAAATAAAATGCTATGGTCATGGTACCAATAGGCCTATTAAGTAATATAACATATTGCAAAATGTTCAACCACTATACTTCTCTCTGCGTCTACAACTCTACAAATAGTTGTGCTGTTAAAAAAGAGTATTATAAACCAGTCTTTTCTAGCTTCAGATGTGAAATGACACGTTCATTATCAATTAATATGAAGTTACGGTTTCCATGGTAAACGAATGTATTTAGGCTGCATGCTAAGTTAACCACACTAATCGAATGATAGTGCTAAGGGTCGAACACCTCCGTAAAGCTGCACAGATATGAAAGACCGGCATAAGGAAATATAAATATTCACAACGAAGGAAAGAATTTAGAGTGAGATAAGCCGTATTTCGTGCATGACTGACAGGCCTCTCGTGACTAACGGCCGTTGAAGCAACCTACATCATACTTACTAAACACAACATTTAAGCGCTCTACATTTCTCTCCATGTCGGATGTATGACTTTCTCTTAGTTATCTTTGTGCTTACTTAAATATTCGTCTAAGGAATGCACTAAAGCTTTACAGAAACCCAAAAGTATACCATGTTCTAACCTGATTCCGCATAAGAAAAGGAAAATAACAGCTTCGGCGATCACAAGATATTTTACAAGGAACCAAATAAGAGATTATAGTCGAATATAAAAGTCTTTCATGAACAGTCTTCGTGTGTGTGCGCGTGCGTGCGCGCGTGTTTTGAAAAGAATAAACACTGCGACGGCTAGAACTTTTCAGATTATGCTTTGATTGTACTAAAACCAGTATTTACTAGGTCTTGTCCCGGATCTTTAAAATCTCCTTGCAGGCAACATGCTCTACACTTTTGGAAAACAAACTTCCATCGATTGAGTTCTGTGTGCTGCTATTCACAGTTCAAGTAGATCACAAATTTATTGTGAAGTCAACTGAGAAAAGCAAGGTTGTCCTCAGATAAGCACAGAAGGTCGGCATTTCTTCAGCGCTTATTGCAACACGGTGCGCAAGCAACGAGAAGAAAGATTGGAAGAAGAAAGAAAAAACAAGCTTAAAAATCTTGTCACACCAGATTCTCATCGCATATCGTTCAAAAATTATCTTTCATTTAATTTTTATTTCACTCGGCCCTTGATTTTCGGGAAACCTGTATGTTATGGTTATAGAGGCTGTGGAATGTACTGACAGAAGTCAGGGAGATTCCAGAGGCCATGTTTAGAACACAGCACGGCTTCTTCAAAAGAAATGTAACATCTGTGGAGTAGTGGAGTGACATTTTGACTTGGAAACAACTTGAAATAATAACACATACGCTACCCTTGTCACGACGAGCGGAAATCCATCGGAGAGGAACAGGGGGGAAAACCACAGTCAACAGAACAGCGCCGACAAATTCAAAACAACACACCGCAAAGATGGAGATAAAAAGTTAATTTCTCTGCTAACTGGGTCTATATACATTATTTAAATAGACGGATATTTTCTCATTTTTGTTCTCTTGCTGGAAAGGGCAGAAGGGCATTTGGGAGAGTTCAGGTACAAATGATAGTAGAGTTCGGTGCGAATAGTAGGAGAGTTCTGGTACAACAGACAATTTGACATTCGTCACCACTTAGTTTCAAGCATGGATATCTGACCATTCATTTACAAAAATTAAGAAACTTTATTTCCGCTAATTTTGTTCAAATTCTTATTCAGAAACGTGATTTATAATTTATAAAAGAAAGAACGGCGAATTTAATTACGTTTCCAACTATAAAGCATCTCCTGTTCATTTCAGAGTGTATTGTAGTTGTGAATGCGAAGAGACAAACATAGACTCTACAGTCAAAAGACATGGAGATACTTGATCAAAATAATGACTTCTAGTTTGAATCTTTTATTGCGTCATGACACGGATTTCAATTAAGAGTAAAATAAAGCGAAAACGTACTCTTAGAACCTTCATTAAAATTATGATAAGTTATGTCTTCAAAGTAGTTATACTTGTCTGATCTAAAGTTCTCCGTTTCTAGTTAAGCATTCCACTAAAGTAGTCACTCAGGATCCTATATTCTAAATTTTACGTGTATTTTGTGAAAAATCATAGGAACTTCATAACATCCGATCACATGGAACGTGAAGTAAGATTTCTCTTGTTTACTTATTGTGATTCTCTTTTAAATCATTGCAAAACTTCATAGTTTATTACACTTCAGCACCGAGGTACATTAAACAGCCTGAATATTTGAATAATAACTTTACATTCATGGCAGTGGTACCTGAAAGACATCCTAAAGATTAAAATCCAAATGTAGGCCTACTTTTATAGTAAGGTACTGGGGGAAGGTGTGTAAGAAAACGGGTACCTAGAATTCATAGACATGCGCACAGCTCCATGAACAACCAAGGAGACGGTGGACTTTTTATCAGCTGCGTAGAATGACTGATGGCGAACAGATTACGGCTGTCGGGTAGAAAACAACGCAACAGGAAACACATGTGGCTAATTCTAAGGTACACAATTGTCATCCGGTGTAATTAAATATCACCGACAAAAGGTAAGAGAGTTTTGTAAATAAGGAATTGTAAGTACGTTTATTGTCCGACGAATGTACACTTTTATTCACTATTAATTAAATATAGTTTTCTCGGGCGCACAGCCGCGTCAATTCGTTTGAATACAACATTTCGGGGACTAGCTCCGTCCCCATCCTCAGGCAAAACTGATTTAAACAGTTTTGCCTGAGGATGGGGACGGAGCTAGTCCCCGAAACGTTGTATTCAAACGAATTGACGCGGCTGTGCGCCCGAGAAAACTATATTTAATCATGTCGCCGCGAAAGTTTTAAAACTTACATCACTATTAATTTGCGAAATACAATCCTACACCACTTGATAGCCAGTACTATTCTCACCACTCAATAGTGAACCTACCAACTCCAATACACAAGTATGTACAACGTTGACCGCTTCAACTTACGTTCTACTTACTAACTAAAAAAATTATACTAACTTGAATAAGACTATCAAGTTTATCTTAGATATTTGTTATTTTTCAGGGTATCATAACAACAAACACTATTCAACTTTTAACATTTTAAACATGTGTATAACTTGTAACATCGAAACAACTGCTATATAGCACTTTTATCATTTTAACAGTGTGTAACTTGTCTGTAAAAAAATTCATACAAATTGATATGTTATTCAGATTTTACTATTCTAACCAGTGTATTGCTAACGGACAGTTTGGGTTCGAGTCCTATTCATCGTCTTGGTGGACATCCTAGTTTTTTTTGGCAAAACTCAGGCGTAGGAAGACGCAACTCGAAAAGGAGGGTCAGACCTGCAGCCATAAACTAGGTGGGGGGAGAGTATTCAAAGAAACTAAAATAACTTGCTGTCTTTTGTCAATCCCTGGGTTTTATAAAAAAATTTATGAAGGAAAGGCTTTGTTGAGAAAAAAATTATACATGAATTTGAAGACCCATAAATGTTAGTAGGGAAGCTACCAGCCGTTGCGTCATAAATGACCCTCTATAGAACGTTAACTACGGAGGTGGGGTGTCTGAAGTTGATGCAGGGACCTACAGCACTGGGTTAGTTGGCCAATTATGGGACAGATATTTAAAAATTTCTAATTCGGCATATGAGATTTCGTTTCAAAATTAAATTTCGACCAATAGGATTAATGTTGAGTTTTGGAGAAGGGGAGTAATTGTACTGGGGGTCAACGAGATGTACGGGGACAAGACGGGCTCTGTGGTTCATCTGGTGGAGGTTTGGGAAGCAAATAAGTTGTGACACAAGATTGTCGGCTTCTGCTCAATTAAAATATAAGAAATGAAAACACGCGTTGCTAAAAATTGTCAATATTGCAGAAGTGAATTATATTGAGTGCTACGAAATAATAATAAAGTGGGGAAGTGTTTAAAATACCAATTGAATTTTTTGGGGGGTTTAATTTTTGAGTGCAGCGTGGAGTGTAGGACGGTAGTCCGCTAACGTTCCACACGACAATAATCCCTGACGATAAGACATCATACCTACCGAACTTGACTAGTTGATTACCACGCCTGTGTTTTCCGTTGCCTGAGGAAAAACACATCTAGAGACGTTGACTCTAGAAGGACGGTAGCAGTATAAATTGTGCCATTGATGTAAAAAAAATCAGTGTAATCTAAAATACTGAATTCCCTGAAGATGAACCGGGATAAGTTTCGAAACATGTAGGACTGTGTTTCACAAATTAATAGTGAATAAAAGTGTACATTCGTCGGACAATAAACATAGAAAAGAAAATGTACGGAATGAATAATATTAAGGAATTGCAGCTCTCAACAGCTGCTGATGTCGATGGAAGGCGTCTTAAAACTTGAAACGGTAACATTTCCTTAATGCCCATTACACAACTGTATTGTAATCATAATTTTATTAGCAATTTACCACGACTTTATTTGGTAAACTACACTGTTTAGACGTTCCAGTACTATTTATTATAATATAATATGCTTACATTTTTAGAAACCATTTACATTTGTGACACTTTCAAAGCTACGTGTCTTAAAGTATACGAATATTATGTGTCTTCATGTTTTCTATCCTACCTTCCTTTGTAGAAACGAAAGAAAACGAGGTCCAGAAAATAAAAATGTATGTGTGAGTGTGTCCTCCCCAGCATTTAAGCTTTCGAAACATTGTACAAATTTTCACGAACCTTCGTACGATAATTCATAATGTGCCACGCATTTCGTGCTCCTTAATTTTACCATCCAGTTCATATTTGGTGATGAACACAACACGTGAACCTGCAGCAGTAGAGACACTAAAACCTCAGTCACAATAGTCTGTATTTCGGCCGGGATAATAACCTGGTTTATCCAAAGTGGGAATTTGGAGTGCTGCCTATTACGTCGCGACACTTGGTGTCGGCGATTTAACAGGAACACAATTTTGTTCCCGGAACAGACACTGTGCAATAAACCTTCCTTCTGTTACTAACGACAAAACAAATCACAGACCACGTCCTCTCTCTTAGGACGGACAAACGACTATTACCCTATAATTACGGCACCTTAAAACACAGACTCGGTGACAACCAAACTCAGCCAGCCGCTGGAGACAGTGTTCCAGCAAGGTCAGTCGTAACTGGAGGAGGTAGGTGCAGACAGATTGAAAAGTAGGAAGGAAGAAAGATGGGATAATAAGGGAAAGCTCTAAAGAGGTATGAGAGATAGAAAACGTCCAATATAAGCCTCTTTGCCCTAGATTTTTGGGAAGACAAAGACTGGAAAACAAACCGCAAAGATTATTCGAGGTTCTCAGATCCGTGTTCAAGATTTCCGTCTTCTAGGATATAACGCCGTTTAGATTGGTATATAGGTACCAACGGTCCGAGGAAGCTTGCTGCCTCCATCCAGAAGGTAGTGCAAGAACAGTAAACAAACCTGAAGATGGAGGTACCAAGTTGTAGTCTACTTACCTATTTACCAATCTACACGTCTTCATATCACAGAAGAAGGAAACTACAAACACCAAAAATTAAGAAAATTAGACCACGAAAAATACTTTATATAAACTTTCTCATCATCCCATTTACGTGTACAACGACACAATTCCTGTACGTTGTAGGCCTGTAGGCAATACTAGGATATGTGGCCTATGACGCAGGTTTATAGAGAATTGCAACAACAATAAATGATTGAAATGTAATCAAAACCAATAAAGCCGTAAACGTGAGGGTTGCTATTTTATTCGTTATTCGTGTAAAGTACAACAAATCTGCACAAATAAGCTCAAACTAACTCCTGTTTGAGATACAAACACACCCAAAAAACCTTAAGAACATGCGCTGAAACCTTCCGTAGCTAGCGGGGTGAAGAGACCGAAGGAGTGAAGCATTGTCGAGAGTTACATGGACAAGAATTTGTTTGAAATCTGGAAATTTATATACGTCAACGGTCACAGCACTGCTTTTCTCTAAATGGGTTGACTGGTAATGTGAAAGCGATGAAAAGCTTTGTGCATCTACACAAAATTCCGTGCATGATAATGTGCCAGATGCGTTTTTAAGAAAATACACGTACGGTGTTTACAAGTTATGATGCTGCGAACATGCTTGCAAAAGCGAGCTGGCCTGAAGTTCTTCAGCTCTTATGCCGGGCTTACGCAGCGTCATATAAAGAAAACGCTGTATTTCGTTACTTGCTGCTGCTCTATATCTATTCTTGTATTTCTTGACACCCACTGAAATGGATGTTAGATGGACCTAAGAGTCGTTGTTTTGGACCGAAATAGTCTGGTGGGAATTGAACTCCTGTCATCCAATCCTTAGGCTGCCACTCTACAATCATGTCAAATATGCAAATAGTACTAAGTTCAATAAACACTCGGGGCACGCGGTGGAGCAGTTGGTTGAGGCACTGCACTACAAACCGGAACGTCGCGGGTTCGATTCCCGATGGTGTCACTGGAATTTTTCACTGACATAATCGTTTCGGTCGCACTATGGCCCCGGGGTCGACTCAGCTTCTAACAGAAATGAGTACCAGGAATCTTTCTTGGGGGGTAAAGGCGGCCGGTGCGTAGGGCTGACAACCTTACCACCTTCATGTGCCGATTGTCTAAAAACCTGGGAGCCTCGACCTCCTGGAGCCCTAAGGGCCTGTCAAGGCCTGTAATGGGATTGCTTTACCTTTACTTTCAATAAACACTCGTATTTTAAAATATTTTCATGCGTGCTGTAGTATTACGCAATAGGCATGCCAGAATAACAATATTTTAAGATCATGTACGTGCTGTAACTGAATCCTTAGCCTCTTGTAATTCATTTGTGAAATATACCCCTGATGATGATTCAGTACCGGAATTGAAACATGCAAGGTTTCTTGTTACAATATTAACAGATAATGAAATTGCGCGCCTTTGATGATATCTGTACTTTATTGATTCATACAGGCACTCGGAAAGATGAATACAATTAAAACTGAGTTTCATTCAGTTCTCCGATTTATGAACTACACTCTTTCCGTCTTATAAGCCTAATGCATAATGTTCCAATAATTCTAACTATATAAGACATTACATGCTGGAAAAAGAAGAGACAGGAAATGTAAAGAAGCATAAAAGTGTGACGCTGAAATGCCAAGGGTGCACGGAGAGCTGGCTTCAAGATCGCTCTGAGAAAGAAATGGAGACTGTAGTCAGATAGAAGTTTGGGTGGGTCATTCAACTGTTTAGCACGTCGCCTTTAGGTACAGCGCTTACATGTTAATGTTCAGTCATACCACTGAAAAGTTAATATTCACAGAAAAATATTCGAAGGAAAATATGTCATTGTAGCCAGTAAGTACTTCCAGAAGCCATCGATATGTGTGTCTCATAATCATAGTTCTTTTTTTCCAATGGCTCGACAGCCCCTTGGGGGCCTAGGCCGCCTCAGTTTTCGATGCTTCACGATCACACTTTTTTTAGACACACTACACTCGGTAGGACTCCTCTGGACGAGGGACCAGCCCGTCGCAGAGACCTCTGCCTGACACACACAACACTTACAAGAGACAGACATCCATGCCCTAGGCGGGATTCGAACCCACAATCCCAGTAAGCGAACGGCCGTAGACCCACGCCTTAGACCGCGCGGCCACTGGGATCGACCGTAATCATAGTTACGTTTATCAATTGAGTCAAACTGTACAGAAGATTGAATCCGCTGGCACCAAGCTTTCACAGAACGCAGTATTTAACTTGTGCGTATGTAAACTTGCCATTCAGCATAACTTCGAAAGTAATTTGCTTTCTGTGAATCCAGGCTTTAGCCGCGGTGAAAATGGACTGCTTGACCTTGAAGATGGGACAGATAGGTTGTACCGAAACGTCTGTAACTAACTACCAATCTAGGCTGTGTAACATCCCAGAAGAGCGAAGATCTAATTTGCTTTTGTTTACACAACAGAATGTAAAATGCGAGATTTGACGTTCTCAGAGCGGTGGTGATGAACATTCAAGTGTTCTGTGATATGACACCGTACAGATTGCTAAAGAGTTGCAGAAGTTTCAGATGAGCTTGCTGCCTCCATCTTCACAGTATCCTGAAGATGGACGTAATAAGCTCCTTTGAAAAGAAGGTAACCTTGCCAATATACACGACGTCATAGCCCAGACGACTTCAATCTTGGTCTGTAAATTCAAGACAGATGAAAGTAGCTGAATGTATAATTCAGTATTCACTACATAATTCGAATAACACTGCTACTATTACAGTGCACGTAATTAGTAAGAGTAGGCAATTTTAAATAAGATGTGAATCCTAATAGACAATTACAATTATTATTGGTTTGTTGGTGGCGTTTTCTTTATCCACTTGTAATGTGAGAGGCTACTACAGAAAGAAGGGGCTGTACTGAAACAGAGATTGTGAGAACAAAGTGTGAAAGAGATAAATGAAGGTTATTCACTAATGTTCCCTAGATCCCAAAACCTGAGAATGTTCCTAACAGATCCATATCTTATATAAATAAATAATGAAACAAACAAATAACATGCTTATATTAATAATTGATCAAAAATAAATACGGACCTGAAAGAAAAATAATTAAGGATACGAACAAATAAGCACAAGCACTAAATAAATCAGCTTACTAAGTAAATAAAAATTACTAAATAAAAACAAATAAGAAAATAAAATTAAATGTGTACAACAAATCAGCGACGAAATAGGCATATAAGTAAACAAGCAAACAACCCTACGGTTGACCCAGTAAGACAGCAGCAAACTGATGCGCGGAACTTGATATAGTCATGTTCGTTATTTGAACATGTGCACTATAGGCGTTACGGGCTTAAGGTAGTTTCATTTCACTGTTGTCTGGCGTCGCAGACACCGTGAACATTATTGCTGGGGGACCTAACACATAGTGCGCAAGAATAAAATCGTTTTTATGTAAAAATATACGTAGTAATTATAGGGATATGTAGATACTCATGTTATTTTTTATTATTTTTTTTTCTATGGCTCGACAGCCCTATATGGGCCTGGGCCTCCTCGTTTCGTCGAGGTTTCATGGTCACACACAGCTGAGACACACCACACTCGGTAGGACTCCTCTGGACGAGGGACCAGCTCGTCGCAGAGACCTCTACCTGACAACACACAACACTCACAAGAGACAGACATCCTTGCCCCCGGTGGGATTCGAACCCACGATCCTAGTAAGCGAGCGGCCGAAGACCCACGCCTTAGACCGCACGGCCACTGGGATCGGCACTCATGTTATTGCCAGCATAAATTAAAGAAATATATTTTAAATAATTTTCATAAATCACAGCGGGAGAAATCGTCCTCTCTTTGACCATTTCTGCACTGACACAATTAACAATCCATCTTCCCTGCCATACATACATACATACACACACACATACATACATACATACATACATACATACACACATACATACATACACACATACATACATACACACAGAGATCTCTGCTATTTGTGTACAGCCAAGTTGCGAAATATTTTCAAAAGCAGACTGATCTACAGTGAAACTGTATTCTGTTATACTACAAAACAACAAAAGTTTTGTGTTTTGTCAAATTCAGATCCTGAATATTTAATCATTCCAACTTTTCCCTCACAACGTTTGTATTTACAAACAACGATTCACAGTTAGTTAAAACAGCACGTTTCAAACATTTAGTTACTTCTCCAAATATATCCATCAAGCAGGACGACACGAACTTGTAAACAAATTGGTAAGTAAAGTCACCTTACTGACTGTGCTTGGACTAAGCCTGTATTAACTTTGTACATTATATTCTCTTAACGCTCAACAGCAATAATGAAATTTGTGTCTAGAAGAGTCAACTATAAAGGTAGGAATAGTTATCAGTTATACCAAAGCTCAAACACAATACAAGGTTCAACGCATTCTCAGACTACATATTGATGTAATTATCATATTGTCCACAACACACAGAAATACGAAGTTATTAAGCATGTCTATGTTATTTGAACATACTACATACTTCAAACTACATGTCATCAGACATATGGTCAAGCTGTACTGGCTTTTAAAATTACAGTTCGCGCTTCCTCACACGTCTTCAGTCTTTGGCTATAACTTATAAAAATATATCCAATGTTTGACATTCTTAGTGGGACATATATACTCAACTGAATGCAGCCAACTAAAGAAGAAAAGCGAATGAGAAAACAGCATCTGTTTCCTTCAGTCGCCGTAAAGAATGGGGCAAGAACAGAAATTAGTTAGGTCACTCTGCAATTCACACACGTATCGACATACCCTAAGGCACTCGGCAGCCACCACCTGAACCACCGGCCAAACAATATTCCTCCTTTCCTCTCAACCGTAATACAAGCCCATTATCTTGCTTGCAGCCAGCCAACGTCCGACGGACGGTTCATCAGAGTGGGTCCAACTAATGACGCCAAATTACTAGCCGGGTCAACAATTAATTACCAGGTTGCATGCAGCAGGAGAAAGAGTAGTGGTCTGACGGCTGCCTCTAATAATCTACCACCCTCTGTCTGTGCGTCCGTCCGTCTCCTTGAGAAACAGAAGGAACCAAAGGCTACAGGCTGCAGCTCGGTCAGTTCGAGGCCCAAGTAACACCACAGTTTAATGAACCGCTTGGCAGCGTTTCAGTAAATCATGGCCACGTATACTGAAAAATCTGATGGTTTGGAAGAGTAAAACTTGCTAGAAACAGAAGAAAGGCACCTTGTCCCTCCGCTCAAAATTATGATGAAGAGAAAGGCTCAAAAATAACGAAAAACTATTTTATGTACATAATATTCATATGGCCGATCCCAGTGGCCGTGCGGTCTAAGGCGTGGGTCTTCGGCCGCTCGCTTACTAGGATCGTGGGTTCGAATCCCACCGGGGGCATGGATGTTTGTGTTGTGTTGTAAAAAGACGGTTGTGGACCGTAAGTGACATGAAAGGACGAAAAAGGACTAATACGGAACAAAAATGGATCAAAGGGGAAAACCAGGAATTAGTAAAAAAAAAAAAAAAAAAAAAAAAAAAAAAAAAAAAAAAAAAATCCCACCGGTGGCATGGATGTTTGTTACTTGTGAGTGTTGTGTGTTGTCAGGTAGAGGTCTCTGCGAAGAGCTGGTCACTCGTCCAGAGGAGTCCTACCGACTGTGGTGTGTCTCAAATGTGTGACCATGAAACATCGACGAAACGAGGAGGCTCAGGCCCATATAAGACTGTCGAGCCATAGAAAAAAAATATTCATATGATCTTAAGATTAATGAGTGGGAAAACAAGAGCTATAAAATGTACCTCAGGGCAACAGGTAATTTCTTTTTATAACTTCGTCGTATATTTAGGAAAAACATTCACCCCTGTTGTTCTATAACAATGTGTGTAAGAAATGCGCTACAACACGAAGTTAAATGTAAAAGGGTTGCAACAGATGTTTATAACTGCCACATGGTGCCATTCGAGTGCAGAAAATATTTAATGCAGATGTAAAATGTATATATAAATTATCAAACTAAGCCTTATATTGATTTTCATATACTGTATTTACCATATTAAATTATACATGTAGGTATATGGATATGCATTTATACGTACGTGAAACAGAATACTGAAATTTTGTGTTGGGTTCCAAAATGTTTTAGTTCCGGCTGTGTTCTCGCTTAAACATATAATGTATTTCATGAACTGCATTCAGCAAAGTAAAGTTGTCTGTGTACTTAATTAAGCACCACAACATAAAGACATATAATTTTGTCTAAGAAACGCAAGTAACAGGAAGTTCAAGAAAACTTCATAGTGAGGGGATTCATCAACCCTAATTTCCATCATTTCTTATAATTAGCATGACCCAATCACGAAGATGAGATGGGCGGGACCTACACCACGAATATAAAATGTCAGTCGGAAAACCGAAAAGGCAGAGATCACATGTGAGACCGAGGCGTACAGTGCACGATATTAAAATGGCTCTGAGAGAAGACGTGGACCGGCTTCATCTGGCTCAGGATAGCGACCCATGGCGGACAGGCTGTGTACACAGTAATGAGTAGTCGGGTTCCATCAAAGGAAGGTAATTTCGTAACTAGCTGTAAGACTTACTTCTCAGGAAAGACTCTGTTCCACGGAGATTCTTTCTTATTCTGTCTCGGAATAATCCCTTCAAGCCGTATTTCCATTTCATACTTCGTATTTAATCAACTACAGTTACGGCATACGATCTGCAGTTCTAAAGCTGATACTTATTTCTTGGGAAATTAAAGAGTGGTGTTGCCTCCGTATCGTGAAACAAACCTCAGCGTGTCCATGACGCAGCCCATCAATTTACTGGATTTCCAATAAAAATAATACCAGATCTGTTGAACTGTAGCAGTATGGGTAGTCCCTCAGGAAAGACGAAATCACATAGCAAAGACAAGCTCAGAGCTTTCTAAGGAAGGAATAGGCCTACATTAGAACAACATCGAAACTAATTTAGTGGTGGTAGTTTGTATCATGCAGGCCGCTTAAAACAAATCTTGTCACGTTTTGTCTAAAAAAGGAATATAGGTTAATTTTCGTAGGATGTGGAACGGATCGCTAATTTCGCGGACTAAGGGTAAAATGATTGGTTATTCACATAGTCTACAGGCTTATGTTAGTATGTAGGACTACATGATTTGTTATTCACATAGTCTACAGGCTTATGTTAGTATGTAGGACTACATGATTTGTTATTCACATAGTCTACAGGCTTATGTTATTATGTAGGACTACATGATTTGCTATTCACATAGTCTACAGGCTTATGTTAGTATGTAGGACTACATGATTTGCTATTCACATAGTCTACAGGCCTATGTTAGTATGTAGGACTACATGATTTGCTATTCACATAGTCTACAGGCCTATGTTAGTATGTAGGACTACATGATTTGTTATTCACATAGTCTACAGGTTTATGTTAGTACGTAGGGCTACATGATTTGTTATTCACATAGTCTACAGGTTTATGTTATTATGTAGGACTACAGTTTACGAAACGGCGCTCATGGCGATAATTAAGGAACAGAAATAAAATGAAAGCGACCTTTCTAATAGCTAACTATTGCAACGTTTACAGAACAATTAATGGAAAATGAGAGCATTAAGAGATTATATTCATTAACGACTGATTGACTCTCAAGTTATTTACAAACGCTGTTTAAATTTCACTTGTTTTACCTACAGCGTAGAATATGTTACGGGAATACAATCATGCATGGCGAGTAGATCAGGATTTGGCAGGTGGTAGTCGTGGGTTGTCTGTATATATAATCCTGTCATTTGCCTTGTGGGAATGGAACAAGCTTAATTCAGGATAAAAGGATGTCCGATTGAGATTCGAAGGGGTGCCTCCAAAATGAAAACTTAGAGCATTATTGCCATACCACCCCGCTCGGTCCCATTTGGCTCAAACTGAAGTACATCTCATTCATGAGATAAATAAATATGCTAGCACTTTACACTTCTGACCTGTCGACCCCGCAGTCTTATACTAGGGAAACATTTAATTTAAATCAAAGTAGCCTCTATTTTCTTGTGACGTGGTAACACAAGAAACGAAGTCACGTGTACAAGGTTCGTTTTATATTGCTTTTCTTCCTTTTAGCAACCCTCGCCATCGTCAGAAAAGCGAAATATTTCTGCAGCATTTCTCGTTATGTGTACCCTTTTATTATATTAACTTATACTATCGTATCTCTCCCAACTTCATCCCCCCCCTCCCCCCTTTTGAGTTGGCTCGACTCGAAGCAGCATCATCCATCTGACCGTTCTTCGTCTGATCCGAACACAATACGACCAACATAATGGACTCCTAATAACAAGAAAAGACGAGAGAGATTTTTAGAGCCAATAACAATCATTCATTATATTATTTTCCTTCCACTCGATTCAACTCTCTGAAGAAAATTCTCTTCCAGTTTCTCTTGTGCAAACTTTCTTCTAATTTTTTTTTCTAGATCTGAAAAATGAACTACGTTCTTTGTTACCCTTCCTTCCTTCATCAAAGTCCCATGTACAGTCTTTGTCATCTGAATGCTCAGAACTTCATGGTTTGTATTCTGTATACCAATGAGTACCTGCAAACTCTGATTTATATCCTTTTGTGACAGAAAATTCATGCGACAATAGGAATTATTTCGATTCCTATAAACACTACACAACATTTCCATCAGATTACAATGGCTACTGAAAGAACGTAATTTTCGAATGATAAATCAGCCTAATAAAGTGTGAATCTGTTTGCATTTTTTCCACTAAATTTTAGATTAACAGCTTAATTATAGTTAAAACTGTATAATGGCCATTCAAGTACAGATCATACGTCTTCTTTAAATGCCTACTTGTAAAAATACTGAAACAGTATTGGCACCAATAAATACATAATTCTGAAATGTATTCGGTGACTTAGGCCTCTCAACACATTCGGTTTTGTTGACGTATTTTCTGTCGAAAATTGCAAGTAATGACAAAACAGCGGGAACAATGGTCTTGTTTCTTGCTCTTGTCGCAGTAATCACTGAATCACTGTAGACGAACATGCGAACTGTAATAAAATATTAAAAAACTATTCACACATTTTACCATGTTACGTATTTAAACATAGCGACTCGGCTGTTTCGGGTACCTGCGGGTTACTTCTGCAAACTAACACATAAGCCGGGTAGGAAAGGTCACGCCAACCATTTATTGAAGATTTCATAAACATAAAATTTAACCCAGAAGGACTGGATTGATTTGAGCAATTTTGTAGCAAAACAGCACTTCCTCTGACAGGATAATTTCGAGTTATGGCCAAACGTCCTTTGAAAATAATAATCGATACACCTAGCAATGTGAGACTGGCTTGCACATTGACAGATACATGTTCAACTGTCATTACATGTCTCTGCTTAATGGCGTGATTTATTTTACACTTTTAGAACTGTTATGCAACATTACATACGAACGGAATATTTGATAATCAATAACAAGTAATAAAAATACGAGCGTATGAAATAAGTTAAGGAAAACAAGATTACGACTATACCTGGTAACTTCTAAAATATATTTTATTACCACAGAATTAATGTTTAAATTACATAAATTTTGGGTTGTCCTGTTTTTTCCTTACAAGGAAAACAGGCAGGCTCATAAGATCATGCAAACATGTTTTGTGTGTGTTTTTGTCTGTCTGTCCCAGTTTCAAATTTTGAAGTAGTAAGCCGATTTGCACAAAACTTGAGACAAATGTTAAGTCCTCTGAGGCCATCCCAACGCAGTACTTTCACTTTTCTACACTCAGTAATAACAGCTTGGTGGACACACAAAACTGTGAAGCATTAAGCGACATTTAGTGACACATACTTTAAGCTAGAAAGTCTTTAAGAAATGGGTAACTTTACTTAGACAATGTTTTTGTTGAATGTAAATAACAACACGGCAGCTGTGCGAAAATGTCATTAACTTTCGTTTTTACGCCCATATCTAATAAATGACGGAGACAGTGTAATTTGGTACTCGCTACAGCATATACTGACAAACAATTATAAATATGGCGACGATGTAAAACTATGATATTATTCCAGCAAGTTTAACATATGAAGAATCTTTACAGTCGGTCTGATAGGGTTATCAAGCAGCAGTAGTTTGGAAATCCTTAAACCAATCTCATCGTGCAATCAGAACGCATATAGACGGTATAAAACAGACTCTCGGTATCAATGAAGTTCTCACAATTGAAATTAAAATATCAGCAATGGAAGATGGAAAAGTAGAACACACAAATACGGTACGAAAGAAATATGTGAATGCTACTTTAAAAAATTTACACGAGTAAGCTGTTACAATCGCACATAAAATTTTGTCGTGGATGCACAAGTAAAAAAAGCAGAAACGGAAGAAGAATAGGAAGAAGAAGGTGACGAAGAAAAAGAAGACGAACAAGAGGAAGTTCTATGTAAAGCTAAATTTTAATGCTTGAGTGAACTAACCTACTTCGTACTAGGTATAATGGATTGAGTGATCAGAAAGTTTACGTGTTTGGAGCTTAATGTGTTTATAACTGGACAAAGAAATAAACTGTATGGCGTAATGCTCCTTTGATCTTCATGTAATGACACACAAGTTCTATCACTGCTGTGGAAACTGCTGTATGGCAGAGCAGTTTGTTATTCAGTTTCCTCTGCGACCACAGGCAACACGATGACCGCTAAATCCGTATCATTAGCTCACGTTTATTGCAATAAAACGTAAAGCATAAGAAAAAACACTTCGAGTGCCGAATTGTATTGCAGTATCAAGCCATTAAGTAACACATTTAAAAAATTAAAAAAGAGGGGGGGGGGGAAACGCAGTTTCTTTTGTGGACTTACGAGGCGGCATCGGCTGCAAAATGAAGTACAGACAATAGTAGATACAAAGGCAAATGGACCTAAGAGAAATAAGGTCAGCGGAAAATTACGTAGAAAAAAAATTCATGATTTATACCCGTCACCCAATTTGGTTACGATACTGAAGTCAAGGAATTAAATTGGCTGAATATGCTTCTCGAGAGATAAGGGAGACAAGATAAGCACACATAATGTTGGTAAGGAAAACTCTGGGAAAGCAGCCACTTGGAAGAATAAGCAGGAAATGGTAAAACAACTAACGTAAATTAGGAAAATGGGTTGTGTGAATGGGCTATGGACTGGGACGATCCAGGGTTATGTCCGATGGCGGGCTTTAATATTAGCAATGCTGAACATTCGAGTTTCTTTTAGCAGACATAAAAGATGTTTATAGGAAAGAAGATAAAATGATGTCGTGGCGTGAATACAGCTATAGGGAGAACGAGAGAACACTGATGGTCAGAGCACAGAGAAGACTGATTTATCCTGGGATGTGACACCGTGTAGCTTGGTAGATACGTACGGATGTTTCGGAGAAAAATGGTGCCTCCAACTTCAGGGAACACAAGTGGTCAGTTTCTACCTACCAAGCCACAAGTCGTCCCAAAAGCAACCAATGTTCATTGTCACCGCCGTGAGGTCCTGAAATTTCGCAATTAATACAATGACGCAGACTGCAAGGCGTAAACTTGGAGACAGAAAATAAACAATGGTTACGAGAAATGTATATTGCAGGATTGGAATCACTGCCAACTGTAGATTGCGAAGAGAAGTATGAAAATGGAAAATGCAAAAAGGAAAGAAAGGAGTTTGAAGGTTTGTGATTTATCTATAATACCCTCTTGCAGGGGTGCGACTCAGGCCAATCACAAGGTATCAGATACAGCAGATAAGAAATATTAGTATCGATTATTACTGATCAGTATCGATTATTACACAAACATTCACGCGCTGCCCCACGGTCTCTTTCATCAGTCGGTATTCTTAGAGCATACCAAGCGTCAATTTCATCTAATGGAGTGCTGCCAACTGGTTGTGCTAAGCTTATTATACACTCGATGCAAACTTTTTGTTCAACCTTAGCTAAAACACAAAAAGAACACGCGCTGTCCTCTGTGTTATATCATCGATGTTCGACTGTTTCTTCGGGCTCGTCACGCACCTCGCAAGGGACCAGGCTCTCTCATTCATTCACTCACTCATTCACTCGCTCACTCACTCACACCAAGTGCGTTGCAAACAGGGAGACGTTGCAAATCCCACTCTGATTGGTTTATTCAGCAATTTCTCACATCCATTACTTCTCATTTTAGGCTTCTTGACTAACTACATAAACGTGGGAGTTTTGTACCCCAAAGGCACAGTTTTAGACAGAATCTTGATTAAGATTCCCTATATCAAACTGTATTAACTTTGACGTCCCATTTACACTAAGTAATGAACAATAATGCAATAGAATTCTTCGTGACAAGCTGCTGGTCACTTGTACGATGAATAAATTCTACGTTTTTAGGCCCAACAAAAAAACAACAAACAAACATGTTACGAGGATTATACGCATGTAAATAAAAATCCTTCAAGGCAACTGGTCTACCATCGTCTGATAACCTCAAAAGAAGTTGGTAGGTACTTCAAATGATTGTCATCTTTTGGGTTTCAACACCGTGTACTAATCAAGCGTACCGTCATTTGGAGAAACGTACTGCCTCCATCTTCAAAATGACAGAATTTGTCCGAGTGGTTTCTCAGGTGATATGATGGAAGAAAAATGACCTAAGTAACCTATACATTTTCTTGTACCGCATCACTTCTACATCCACTTGAAGCATTTGAGTCACCCTGAAGATGGAGGCAGTACGCTCCTCCGAAACGTCGAAACATTTAATTACTCTACGACCTAAAAACCCGAAAAACGGTCATCGTTTGAAAAACTAATGCCGTGAAAACCTAAGAACATTTATGTGGGAGGTGCTTATTTACAATTAAAACAGTTATGAGGAAAATATTTCGGTCCATAGTACTGGTATGTGACGACACTGCCACATGCAAACGTAGAATCGCGAGGATTCCTTTCCACATCGCACCGAGTGGCCCCCACATTTCGTAGTTCGCGAAAGGTATCATTCTGTCTGTTTCCTTCTTTGCCGTCTTATATATTTTCCTAATCTTGGGATGCGATGTATCTAAAGTAATAATCCCGTCCGCAATCTCCTGAAAGGAAGAGTTTTTTCTTTCCTCGTTTCACGACTCTTCCATTACAACTATGGAAGCAAATATAATACACTGGTAGAAATTGTCCAGCAATGTACTATGTTTGAGTAATAGGATTTGCCAAGTGGGTTCATCGTTGTACAAATGAGATGCAATATTATGGGACACGGGTGCCAGTCAACCAGTTGTATCTGCACTGAAAGAAACAGGTAATCATAATCTTGCAGTAAGCACACGGTCAGAACATCAATAATGTCTTTGTTCATGAATCTGACATTACAAAGTAAACGAAACGATCGAAATAAGACAGAAATGCACCCTAACTCAATAGGCTTAGTCCTACTTTACTATAATTAATTTGCTGCTTGCACGTACGACGTACACGCACCCCTGTTTTTGTACAAGGCATATTAAGTGTCAGCTCCATATTAATTCACCTAATCTCATTCGGGAGGTCGAAGCCTGGGGTTGGCTAAACTGAGAAGGAAGGTGGGGGGTTGAGGGAAATAAAAAGACAGTATGTTATACTGGTTCTGTAGGTTGGGGGGTGGGCTTGGGGATGGCATCATCACCCCGTAAAAACTCGGTTCTTTCGAAGTTCCGGCAAAGGAAAAGGCACTGACCGAAAAACGGGCCGAAGAGCCATAGGAAAAAATATATATATTACGTTGGTGTTTATCAGTATTTCGCATTACGTCTTCCTCATCTGGGCGGGGGTTCTTAGCATATAATGCTAAATTAAATAGTTTTAATCAGAATAAATAAACTACCGATACAACAGTTCATATTTTTTATGCTAGAGTAATTATAAGAACAAAGCGAATGCTGGAAATAACTCATGTGACTCTTAGAGTAATTAAAGCAACAAAGCAAATGCTGGAAAGAACTCTTGTGACTCTTAGAGTAATTATAACAACAAAGCAAATGCTGGAAATAACTTGTGTGACTCTTAGAGTAATTATAACAACAAAGCAAATGCTGGAAAGAACTTGTGTGACTCTTAGAGTAATTATAACAACAAAGCAAATGCTGGAAAGAACTTGTGTGACTCTTAGAGTAATTATAACAACAAAGCAAATGCTGGAAAGAACTCATGTGACTCTTACGGTAATTATAACAACAAAGCAAATGCTGGAAAGAACTCTTGTGACTCTTAGAGTAATTATAACAACAAAGCAAATGCTGGAAAGAACTTGTGTGACTCTTAGAGTAATTATAACAACAAAGCAAATGCTGGAAATAAATTGTGTGACTTGTAGAGTAATAATAAAAACAAATCAAATATTGGAAAGAACGTGTGTGACTCTTTGAGTAATTATAACAACACAGCAAATGCTGGAAATAACTTTTGTGACTCTTTGAGTAACTACAACAACACAGCAAATGCTGCAAATAAATTTTGTGACTCTTTGAGTAAATATAACAATACAGCAAATGCTGGAAATAAATTTTGTGACTCTTTGAGTAACTATAACAACACAGCAAATGCTGGAAATACCTTTGTGACTCTTTGAGTAACTATAACAACACAGCAAATGCTGGAAATAACTTGTGTGACCCGTAGAGTAATTACAACACAACAAATGCTGAAAATAACTTGTGTGACCCGCAACTGAACTCCGTCATCTACTTGAAGTTGGTCACTGAACTTGTTCCACTGCGGAAGCGTGCAGGCCTAATGCGAAGACACTTGGGGAGCTGGTATAGTTGACTAGGTTGCAAACTGGAAGTCTAAGCTGGAAGCTGCTAAACTGGCTCTGGGGCCCACACAGCCTAATTTTCAATGAGTTCCAGGGGCTCCTTCTCCTAGGATAAAGCGGCCGGAGCGTAAATCTGACCAACCCATGTCCCCTTATGGCGCGCACAGAGACCAACATTATTTTTAACCTTCACCTGTGACACCTACGTTCTTTCTTATCCATAAATGTAAATATGTCTGCGGTTTAGGAGGGTCTATACCTCCACAGTCGTACAGCCAACTGTTTGTTTTGTTTATGTTAGTTTAAAATCCGATTACATTAAATTTTCCAGATACAACTTTTCAGGGTTTTCCACTGTTCCATATCCGTAACTCCCAGCATATAAGAACTGTCACAAAAAATTTGTGAGTAGGCGTTATACGTATTGTTTTACCTTCAAGAAAACCTTCACATGTTTATATCCAACGGTACACAAGTTACCACTATGGAACGAAAAAGTAAAGAAGAGGTCATATAGCTTTCACCAGCTCACCATTCTATTCCTTAATATTATCAAAAATATTAGCCAAACAACTGTGGCACATCTACTAGACATAACATACGGAATATCGTCACCCTGTCTTACGTAGCGCTGGTGTCACTCGCCACGGCAGAAGTTCGCACTGCAGGCATGCATTTACTGCATGTTATGGAGCGGGGGAATTTCAATGCCGTGTTCCTTACAACTCGCACCCATCCCCATTCCAGACGAATGCATTCCACACCCTTCAATTCTGTTCCTTTTGGGTCCAAATACTATCCGCAGCACCATGTTCTCGTGCACTCTCAGTCGAGTTCGTCCGTTGGTGTTAATGCGGGAGATCACTTTTCACACAGCTAGAAAGCGACACATAAAATTATACTTCTGCATGTGCAATTTCTGCCTCTTTATTCAGCGAACGGGATGACAAAACATTCTGCACTGAATGGTAGCAAGGATACACCACATTTATTATTACCATAATTTCTTCGTGAGTGTAGTTTGATTTGTTGGTGTCGTTCCAAAATGTTTAAACTTTACCACATTCTCAAAGGATCTATCAACTACGTTTGTATTCCGACATTGTTCTGCGTCCTGCTGTCGAGACATGAATGTGTAATGAAGTTTCCATTTCCTACTTTATAGCATCTACATTTTAGCCCGTAAAATTAACATTTTCAGCGTAGACCAGAAGTTAATGTGTCCACTTAGGTTTCAGTCCCTCCTGGTTTTCTTGTACCTTGCTAATGGCGTACGCTAAAGGAAAGCTAAAAAGCAATGAAGATGAAGCATTCCTTGTTTCACGTCATGCTGAGGAAGAAAAGTATCGTTTGACTTGTTGCTATAACAGCATCGCAACATAACCTCAGACATAATGAATCAATCTGAAACAACCTACGAAACATAGCTAAATTATTGCCCGTGTTCGTGGTTTTGTTAAAAGTATTCTTTTTGTTAATTTTAAATGAGACACGGGAATTGAAGTCTGATAAACCACTGATCATGAAAACTTTTTCCAATTGTAAGCATATATATATATATATTTTTTTTTTCTATGGCTCGACAGCCCTATATGGGCCTGGGCCTCCTCGTTTCGTCGAGGTTTCATGGTCACACACAGTTGAGACACACCACAGTCGGTAGGACTCCTCTGGACGAGGGACCAGCTCGTCGCAGAGACCTCTCTACCTGACAACACACAACACTCACAAGAGACAGACATCCATGCCCCCGGTGGGATTTTTTTTTGCCTGTCCGGGGTTTTTTCCCCTTTGATCCATTTTTGTACTGTTTTATATCCTTTCGTCCTTCATGTCACTTTACGTTCCATGCTACCGTCCTTAAAACAAACACAACACAAACATCCATGCCCCCGGTGGGATTCGAACCCAAAATCTCAGTAAGCTAGCGGCCGAAGACCCACGCCTTAGACCGCACGGCCACTGGGATTGGCTAAGTATATATATATAGCGGGTAATTTGTGGCTTCGAAAACTCTCCTCTCAACAAGAAATATTTAGGGCGACATTAGAAAAAAAAGTATGTCTTTAAGTAACATTAGGTAGGATAAAATATTTGCCATAATGTGCTAACATTTTATGTAAACAGCATTACTGATTTGTGAATCGACATTCAAAAGCCCCCTCCTATGCCACGTGAAATTCTAATTACAGGAATAGATTTGTTTTGCGAGATTTTTCATTTAACACACCGTCGCCTCACATATTAATTTGAAAATCTTTCCGTCTCCATCCACCAACTCAATATGCCTCAGAGCAAAACGTGGGAGAGAAAGAAACAACAACGGAATAAAAGTGCAATACCAGGCTGTGATATTGTGTAAGGCGACATTCGCAACCCGACAGATGTATGTGGTGTGTGGTGACCGTCCCTGAAAACTCGCTGAGGGCCTATAGGCCTATATTACTTTCAGAAAATGTCTGCACGTGACCTCTGCCAGCAAGTAGCGAATTATGAATTATGAACACGACATTTTACCCATTCGCCCCTCCTTTGTCAATAAAGCTAATGGTCTACCGCATTCGTAACTCAATTATAAAATGTATAGCTCAGTCGGTATAGTGACTTTATGGGTTGGGCTACTGAGGAATAGGGTTTGGCTATCCAGCAGGGACAACTGAATTTTCTGTTGTTCATAGAGCCCGGAACTGCTCAAGGGCCCACAGAGACTCCTACCAACGGGCCCGTGCACTCTTCCCCACGTCTTCAGGGCGTTATGCTTAATTCATCACAGAGACAACTTTACCTTTACCTACACCCAGTGGCGTAGCTAGGTTTTTTGGCGCCCGGCGCGAGTAATCACAATGGCCACTCCTAACATAAATTATCAACTTTAGAAAAATCAATTACATCTCCCCTAATTTTGTTCAATAATTTAAAATTTGTTGAGGGCAGAAAACTTTTCTTTTAGATATGCGCCCATCTGGGATATTACGCAGCGCCGAGTAGTAATCCTTTACCGACGTTTCGGGACAACCTATTGGTCCAATCTTCAATGTGCCGAAACGTCGGTAAAGGATTAACACTAGACGCTGCGTAATATCCCAGAAGAGCGCAGTTCTCATCAATATCGCGGCGAAAGCCTGAAATCATGAAGTTTTTTTTCACTTAAAACATTCATTTCGCTGCTCCTTTGACTCTGCCGCTCGGGGCAGCCGCAACACTCTCCCCCCTCCCCCCCACAAAAAAATTAGGTCTCTACCTACACCTACTAATGAATGACGTACAGCTGACATTGCACACTGGCAAGTTCGCCCACATTCTGTAATTATCTGGCAACGAACGGAACAGGAAACACCATCTTTACACTCGGCGTGAAGGTAAGACGTAAAGTTGTCCCTCTGCGCACAGCGCTACGAAGACAAAAGGAAGAAGCGGAAGTAGAGCTCCAAGCATTTTAGCCTCGATACTAACTGCTAACATCACACGCTTTTAGTAGCATTGCGACGCTGCGGGAGTAAGCGCAAGCCTCACTCTAAAGTCTGGACACACAACAGGTAGCAATGAGTGGCCATGCTTGTACTTAATGCACCAGATCAAAACGTACACCCGCTTATCATGACTGATATTTTTGGAAAACACTCTGACTCTACGTTAATTTTCGTTATCAATATCACTTTACCGCTCCCAGTCGCAGTTCTCACAAGCGAACTGATCAGACTTGCACGAACAGTAAACAGGAGGTACAGTTCGGCACTTAGGTGTGTGGACCGACAAACTGGGGAAATGAATGGGGGAAAAAAAAAACGCAGAACTTAGTCCCGAGGTACACACGGTTTCAGTTGCGGTCAATGTTCAACTATGATTATGGTCAAGGATTTTCGTGTTTTTCCTCAGTCTATTCAGACTATAACTTGGAAAATTCCAGGACCACTTCTTCTTCACAATTTAAATTTTGCGATTCATTATAATCTTGCTGTTTGAGTGGACGTGTGCAATTGATGCAGGTTATTTAAATAACACGCATACCAATCAACCAGTTCACATGAAAAGCGCATCTTATACAAAGTAAAACACTGCTAGCCAAGTGTGTATGTGTGTCTAGCGCCAGGCAAGGAATTCTCGCCAGCACAACACAATCAACGAGATACAGAGAACATTACTACTTGCTCAAATATGCCAGGCATCCCACTATAAACTGATTTTTGAAAAGTGCTTTTCCATTCCTACAGAAGAGAAAAAAAAGGCAGCAATCGTTAAGAGCGGAATGTAAAAATAAAAACCTTCAGACCAGGAATAATACGTACTGACAATTCCCACATGCAGAACAACCTCAAATCTCAAGAGGTTTATTGTTATTTCTTTAGTTGTAAGGCCATACTGCTGGAGGGAGACTGCAGGGTTATTGACGGTTTCATTTCAGCCTGGGTCTCTCTGAATAGGTTTAAGTGGAGGTTGAGGGGGAAACTGGACAGTGACAACAGCTCTTGTAAACAGCAAGCGGTGCGACAGATGTTCCAAATCTTACTGTCGGCAGCTGAAAGAGGGAACCATCTAAGAACTCCCTTTGCTTATTTCCTCGTACAGAGCCGACACCAGTTACATGTGGTATGGGGATGGGACAAACCAGTTTCGAGAAATCCAGCCCTCAAACAATGCGTCTAGAACTTTTTCAGAACTTGATTCCTTTCTATGCCAGTTGTAGTAAGGGAAGAGTAATTCCTTATTTAAAGTTGTGGCATTCAAAGGCTCTCCCCTAGTTTTCTATCCATCAGTTAATCTCGCTGAGTCCCCAACATTTACATTTGAAGAAACAAAATAAGGAAACAGCATGACGATTTTAGCTATCTGCCAGCTTAAAATACTTCATCAAATATTATTAGGTTAACGAAAGCACGAACAATGAGATGAGTGGAGGGCATATAGCACGCATGGGACAGATGAGAAATGCATACAAAACTTTCTGCCAACCCGAAGAGAAGAGGCCAATTACGAGACCTTGGGGAGGTGAGAGAATAATATTAAAAGGGATCTTAGAGACACCATTTCCAGCACCATCGTTACATGTTGTGAGCAAAAACCTAATAACGGCTGTACTACATTGATCTAAAACGCATAAACTCCCACTACCAGCAAATTAAACAGCGACGACTACTGCGCTGCCTGCCGTTGTGTGAAACGGTCGCAGTTTGGATTGTTACGCGACGTCTTTAAAGAACTTCCCTGTAGAACTGACGCGGCGGCACATGCACAAGTGGCGGACTCGACATTCCCCTGTCCTAGGCGGAAAGTGACGGAGCCGTATACGACGGTATTTGCACTACATTTGTGAAAATACTGCTCATAAGAGGAACCAGCCACTAGAACGGTAAAATCGGAAACAATTTAAAAGTAGTTGTCATTAAAAGCATGTTACAGTTACGTCATTACAGTTACATGGGAGATGGTTCAATGAGAAGAAAGATGGTGGTACGCCATTTCAGATTAAATTTTCGACTGCGTTCTGGAGAAGTTATTCGGTACTCCATACAATACGAAGATTTCAGGTTTTCTTTGTTTTGTTTTTTTTTGTTTTGTGGTGAAGGGCCCCGCAGCAGATGCTACGGACGCACCGCAGCCTAGAGGCTTATTGTGCAACCCTGTGATGAAGATGATTAGTTTTTCGTTTTTCCAACTAATGGAGCACCGGTGGAATGAAATTGACAGGTGAAAACCGAAGTACTCGGGGAAAAACCTGTTCCAGTGCCATTTTGTCACCACAAATCCCACATGAATTGACCCGGGATCAAACCCGGGCCTCCGCGGTGAGAGGCCAGCGACTAACCGCCTGAGCCATGGCACGGTCCTAAGATTTCAGGTTATAGTACTGAATTCTTATATGTAAGAGTAAAAGTTACTAATTGAGTCAAGAATATATAGGCCTAATATTACAGTACAATACATACGATGCTGCGCCCGATAATGCCAGGTTTTTTGTACATTAAACCTTATTAACAATAAAACCTCGCTTTCTACTTACTCTAATCAAATAGTATTTACAGCCATTGCATCTCCACTTCTCCTAATTATATCGTTTGGTGCTCCGACCTACATCTAACCTTATATAAAAATATGCCCAAATTTCTCAGGTCGGTAATTTTGGTGTACCCCACAATGTTCTTAAATCCTATCTCTTCTTTTATCTGCAGCCACTTCTCTTCCATAAATTTCTCTCTCAATTTTTGCGTTTCTTGGTAATTATGAGGCACAAGAATGACATTCTCCTCACCTCGGCATAAGGGACATGTTCCCTTCTGGAGATCAACCCTCAACCCTTCAATTTCCAAATCCTCGTTTGAAGCTAATTACCCACTCCTCTCATACCTGTTAAAAAGTACTACACATTCCCTCCCTACACCCTCCAACCTTGACCTCTTCAGCAACCAAACAGTGAATTTTACCCCAAATTATTTACCAAGGACGTCCGTCTCTCTATATATCCGTATCTAATTTTGATCGTTTTGCGTATTTACTTTTCATTTCCCCACACGAGTTACGCCAAATAAACTCCAATCCAATTATCTCTAGCAATGCCTTAAGCTTTTTGACCCAAATTCCAAATTTTATGTTCTCTTTCTGCTACCCGTAACAGACCTTTACACTATCTTCCTTACCCATCTGCCCAACAATTCTTTCATGGAATACTTGCATGTATGTTAATTCTTCGTGGCCCACGAAACTTTTCACATAGGCAAGAATCCTTGTACATCGACAAATAAACCGCACACTCGCGTAAGCGCCCAAGTATCCATTATGGCTCAACAATTATGCTCGTCTACTAGTGCGTGTACATTGTTGTTGACCAGTGTGTTATTATTCGAAATCCGTGGCAGCAGAACCGCAGGACTGGGCAAATCCAAGACTATAAACCTGCCACTGGTACCCGTTAATTCCATCCACTTCCTGTATTCAAAACTATCTCTAAAGTTCATCTCAGTGTTATATTCCAATCTTCTTTGTCTTGCTAATGAATGATATTCAACTGTTTTCCCTACTGGAAATTTGTACGCTATTTCGTGCCATTTAAGTTAAATAATAATTAACTTTCATAGTTAGGCCTAGGAGCCGGGATGGGATAGTCGTATAGTGACAAGGCTGCAGGCTTGACAGGCGAGGAATCGTGGATCAATTCCAGGCAGGAGTCAGAGAGTCTCCAAAGCGTCCAGACCGCCTCTATGGCCAACACAGGTCTTATTCAATGGATACCGGGAGCTCTTTCTCCAGGGGGTAAAGCTGCCGGGGAGTGAAGCTAATCAATCATCCCATTTAATGCAGCTATCAGGAGCTACACACCTCGTTTCCATATGCCTTCATGGCATGAACATTAATACCTTCACTTTACTTTACAGTAGGCCCTAAAGCATGTACACGTCTGGGATATCAGTTTCGAATCTTGTTTGGGGAGCCGCGTTTGATTTTTATGGAAGAAGCCTTTTGACAGGCTGAATGTGGTTAGAACTGTAGCCAGACGAACTCCACTTCGCCCGTCTGTCCAGACTCTACAGAAGTCTTTCGCATTGTTTCTTGGCTTGTCCCACCAATATAATCACCTAGTGAACTACTCTTTATTCACAGCCGAAGACCCCACACAGACAGTCTGACCGACCAATTGTTCAGAAGTTTTGAAGGAATTACACCCATCATTGTCCTCAGTTTCGAGCAAGTCACTGACAAAAATACTTGACCTCAAGCCGACTCTAAAACTGTACACTTAAGTATATTCCCCCTAAAAGGTTAAGGGCAAACAATCTTTCAACTCTGTCTTTTGTAATTCCAAGTACTGTATCCAGTCTCCTGTTGACTTTGGTGAAGAGGTTCTCCAGTTGCTTAGGTTAATGGCCGGGAGCCGGAGTCACTTAGCCGGTATAGCGACTAAGTAATAGCTAGAAAATTGAGGAAACGTGGTTCGATACCAGGCCGGGGCAACTGTGATATTCACCACTCTCATAACAATGGGTACCAGGTGGGGCTTTGTCAGGGTGGAAGTGGTTGGAGCGTGAATGTGAAGCTGACGACTAACCTGCCTTCATATCGTTCCCAGATATAACTTTGCCGTTACCTTCAAATTAATGACCAGATTGTAGAAATTCCGAACTTCAATGCATTTCGGTTTGTTTTTTGATTCAATGGAATCGGGACAGCGTAACTGGTATAGTGACCAGGCAACCGGCTGAAAAACTGGGAAATGGTGGTTCGACTCTCGGTAAGGCAAGAAATTTTTCTGTTTTTCCGAAGCGTCTTACCGGCTCTGGGGCCAACTGACATTCAATGGGTAATGAGGAATCTTTTCCTGTGGGTCAAGGGGCCGGACAGTAAAGCTGACCACTAACTTCCAAACCACCACTCCCACATACGCGTTCATGGCGTGCACAGGGACTTCACCTTTTATGGCTAAATGGCCCACATTCTTATTACATGAGTACAGAAATTAATCATTTTTTTAATAGCGCAACAAGCCCAAGTGGCCAGGGCCTCCTCATTATCGAGGCTTCACGATCACACTCATTTTAGAAACACCACACTCGGTAGGACTCCTCTGGACGAGTGATCAGCCCGACGCAGAGACCTCTACCTGAGAACACACAACACTCACAAGAGATAGACATCCATGCCCCCGGCGGGATTCAAACCACAGTCCCAAAAAGGGATTGTCCACAGAACCACGACTTAGACCGCGCGGCCGCTGGGATCGGCAAATTAATCCATAATTGTTTAATAGTAGACTAGCCTACTACTACTACTACTACTACTATTACTACTACTACTTACAATCACTAATGATAATAATAATAGTAATAATAATAACACTGTTTAGAGGGCAGGAATATTAAGAGGGATCTCCCCTATCGAAAAGCAGTCACAAATTACTTCAGTCTGTCATCTACCGACACTTGTAGTGATGATGATCATGACGATGATGATGACCACGACGACGACGGAGAATAATAATATTTATAACACTACAGCAGTAATAATTGTGTATATCTGGTTACCGAGGACAGATCAAATAATTTTTCAATGTTTCCTAGTCCCATTCAATGTCTCACAACATTTATTCATTTTGTAGTGCCATTTGATGGAAGAAATCATTGGTTCAGGACAGGGGCCAATGGCGTGCTCCTGTCAACACGGCAAAGAAATTTCAGGTTCTACAAAATGTATTTCTTGACTACCTGAGGAACTATTAGCTTATCAAGAACAACTCCGTTCCAAACAGTTAACTAAACTTCTGTAGTAAAAATGAAGAAGCGGCCTCCACGATGTGGAGAAGAGAAGAAACTTTTGCTCCTGACGATTCCAGCCCGTAACCTAGTCACTATTTCGACTGAGCTATCTCCACTCCGGGATAATCTTGCACCATTCGTTATACGGGATTTTCAAATCATGGCACTACGAACATGCTTGCGAGAGCGGACCAGCCTAGACTAGTTCTGCGCTTACGCCGAGCTTGCACAGCGGCCTACTGCATAATGTAAACGCAATGACTAAAAGCAACTGGAGTAAGAAAACGGATTCTGTCGCGTCCGCTTAATGCATGCGCCTCCCACAGAGGACGGCAGAAGTGCCTCTCCACTACGGTGACCATTCTTTTCGAAAAGAATGAACATCGATCCCCGCCATCCATTATTAACGGTATAAAAGGAAGTACTCTGCGAAGTTTTGCTCAGCTGGTAGAAAGGAAAGATTACGAATATTCTAATCAAAAGAAGTTTAAAAAAAGAAGCATCATTCTGTCGGTTCAAAGTATTGTTGGTTAAAAGTTTCTACTTTCACTCAGAACGGAAATGTAATAAAGAAATATCCGTTCTGATGTTTGAAGTAACTAGCCATTGTATAAACAGAAAATTACATTAAGCGCATAATAAGCTTCCCAAAACTACGAATTCGGAGGGTACAAGAAACTAACCAATGTATACAGTATTCTGTATTACTGTTCTTACTGTCAAAATCGGTGCTTTGTACCTCTCATCGAGCTTTGGCTTGCATCAGAGTCCACGTCTCGACTACCTTGCTAAGGATGAAGGCCAATGTCGAGAATTTTAATATATGCACATGTACGTTTCTTCTGAGCCTCCACAGACAAGTGAATTTTAGTTGCAAGATGATCCAATACGACTTCACATATTATAAATACGCCTCGTACAATTCGCATGCCAGTGCCTTCCTCTTCTGACATTTTCCACAACCTTGGGATCAGTTTAACAAATGAAGTGTCACGAAATAAAAATGAAATAGGCTTATGTTAATCTGAATTACTGGTACTACCAGACAACAGAACACTTTCCTGCAGCATACAAATTACAAACAACAAAGGATACGTTACAGAAGCCGCAACTGAACATTCTGATACACGTACTAAATTAAAAAAAAAAAATTTCATATTTGAAATGTGCAAATAAAAATGTCATTCGCGCAATCAAAACTTACATTCAGAAAAGGAAAGATTATTGCACCACTCAATACCGGTTTTAAATGGGAGAAAGCTCCCCTCTATGCACTTTCTATGCACACCATCCATGAAAACATGGCTTACTTCACCACAACGTTTTATCTCCATATTTTAAACTTATTTTTATAATTACGTTTCAACTACTGAATCTATACTCTGATTATACGATTATTTTCAATGGTATAATGCTTCTGGCACTTTTATATTGTAATTGTATTCTTGTTTATACCTCCCTGAAAATGGCTACGTGTTGGAGGATACCCTGTAATAAAGCTATATCAAAATACTATTGTGCATTTGTTGGTATTGATATTATATTCATTTGATTAATGCATGGAATATGGACTACATAAAATTAAAAAAAGCTCCCCTCGTTTATATGACTGAGTACCTCTTTGTTCTCTTATTACGCAAAGAATGCAGACAGTTCGGAATTACGAAAACGAATAAAGGCCAGCGTACACTACAACGAATCAAACCGAATCGAAATATAGGTTACTGGCGCATACCAGAAGAAGCGCTTCCGAACTAGATCGCACAGAGCAAGGTCCCTGATAGTTTGACGACTTAATATGCATGGCAGAAAATTCACAGAATACTGCAGAATATCTTACGAACAGGTCATTCACTTGTTGATGTAATTAAAACAGCTGATTCTATGTTATGGCCCCTTATATATCTACTAAATAAGCACAGTTATTGTTAAAATTATTAATATGTTCACTTAAAGGAGAATTCATTATTGCGTTAAAAATACCAAATTAGTAATTTTAATGACACGGCGGAACCCCCTCCCCCCCATACACACACACACACACACACACACACATACACACACACATCAATCAGACGGTTCTGCTGCCTCTCAGGTCAGGTATCTTATACCTTTTCCTGTATTCAAAATAACTCTTTATATACGGTGAGTCAGGACGTCACGAATGCATGCAGCGCAATACTTTTGTACCGGATAGGTTTCAGTTTGCAAACAGTAGGTGTCAGCACATTCCTGGGTGATTTCACACCGCAAGTCGATTGCGCATGTGTAGGTGATGTGTGTCTCGAGTGGTTAAAGATGGCGACGTTACTGCAGGAGTGTACCATCACAGAGCAGTGTTAGTGGTTCCTTTTTAGCTGGCAGAAGGACATTCGTCCAAGGATATTCATAAGGACATGCTTCCTGTGTACAGCGAGAGCTGTTTATCGCGTAAGGCTGTTTAAAACTACGTTGAGAAATTCGCACAAGAACGTTCCGAACTGAAAGGCAATGACAGACCTGTTCGCGCAGTGGCCACACACACAGCGCGCAACCCACGAGAGTCCAGGAACTCACACAAATGGGAACTTTTTGATCACCTGCCCTACAGCCCGGACCCCGCCCCGAGCAATTTTCACCTCTTTTGTCCACAAAAATAACAGTTTGGTGGCAACGTTTCTCGGCCGCAACAGACGCACAGGAAGTGCGGCTGTGGCTATGACAGTGGCCGACGCAATTTTATGCAGCTGGTTTTCAGAAGTTCGTAGCATGATGCGGCACATTATTAATGTTTCAGGGGATTATGTGAAAAAATAAATTATTTGTTGTGGTAATTTTCTCACTTACTTTAATTTTGGCTATTTGTGAATGACTCCCTATTGTACATATATTTTTAAAATACATAATACCAATTAACGATACTTAGTCATTCTTAATGGCAGGCGGATGACGTAATCAGTATAGTGAGTTGGCTACGTCTTTACCCCCTGCCGGATAATGGAACCCCGGATCGTCCAGATCCGGGGTTCCATTATCCGGCAGGGAGTAAAGACGTTTCGCTCGTCTCAAAAACGTCCAGACCGACTCTGGGGCCCACCTAGCCTCCTAGTCAATGGGCACCTGGCGCTCCTTCACCGGATGTAAAGTGGCTGTGGTGTGAGGCTGACACTCACCTCCATCTAGTGCGGAGGTTAAGAATGAGTGCAGCTACATCGCCATTCCCTTCATGGCGTGCACAGAGAGCCCGCTTTCCTTCGAGACTCATTCTGAACTACTACCGGATTCCTGGACAATTTCTTAAATTCTGAAGTTCATGAAGCTGTCCGTTACTAGTCGTTGATTAACTATTGGATATACCCAGTACTGCTTTTTGCGTCAAACCTCCCTTATCGTAAGCTGTAGAGCACATACACACGCTGTGGATGTGAAGTCCATTATGGTTGACTGGGGGGGATCACAAGCAGGTACGATGTGTGCGCACGTTCACACTTCATCTGCGTAGCCCTCTGGTTAACAACTGCCTCCGTTTCTGGAAAAACTGCACGGCAGTTTCTTTTGGCTATCCTATGCACGCATACCTCTCACAGTGGTAGGTTTTGTTCCTGGGGAAATCAGTCACCTAATGCTCTGGGTGTGATTGTATTAACCAAGTGCGTAGTTTATATTCGGTTCTTGGTGACATTCACATGTCAGTGTGTGAGATTAATGGAAAAGTTTGGCGTAGGCACACCAAGGCTACGGTTTACATTACATCAGTAAATACCGCCACCTCATATTTTCCACGATGGTTCCTTAAGAAACATGTCCGTGTCGACTTACAGATGGTCACTGGAAGTTTAGCTGGAAAGGTAAAGGTAAAGGTAAATTTCACCCTAGAATAAGCCATGAAGGCCCAGAGGGTGAGTAGAGGAATACCTCTATTTTTCCTTAAGCTCGGCACTAGATGGGGGTGGGTGGTCAAGGCCACGCCCCGGCCGATTTACCCCCGGGAAGCAGACCCGGTACCCATTGTACAGGAGGCTGGGTGGGCCCCAGGGTTTGTCTGGATGGGTGCGAAAAATCTCGCCCCCTCGGGATTCGATCTCCGAACCTTTCAGCCCGTAGCGAGTAGCACACTTACACGAATAGGCCTATGTTAAAGGAGCGACTGATGTACGAAAGGCGGCACAACGTAGCAAGTAAGGGGCACAAAGAGACAACCTCGTAACTCACAATGAAGTATGCCAAGTAGCATAAAATAGAACGACCACGTCTGTGATCAAATACATGACCACTTCAAAACAAACGGACGCTTAGAATCGCCATAAAATCATCCCGTAGAATGATTCATTACTGAAACTTTCGAGTAAGTATAGGGTTCCTGTGCTCCTTAATTTTTCCGTAAGAAAAATGATTAAAAGTACAGACCTCCTCAACACAGGACATAAAAAAACACTGAACTTAAATAATAAACGTGCGATAAATCAACAGTCACTTACAGATGGTGCACGAAGTCTCGTTCTCAGACGCCTCCCCCACGCGCAAATGAAGTCCCTGCAATGAGGAAAACGGCATTTGATTATATACATTTTAATCATAAGTACTTTTATAACAACATCTTAGCGGACATGAAACCGACATCAAAAGTTTGTAATTTTTCTTTTTCTTTTATTTAAAAGTTTCTACTTTCTGGTTCTCTGATTGGAATACACAAACCATGCATTATGTTCGTCGTTTGTTTTTTATGATCACGTTGTCAGTGGATCCTGGAATGAGTTTGAGGAATCCCACATATCTGAATCAAGGTGCGAAGTTAAGCATTTTTTTCATAACCCACACGCGAAGTAACTGAAGGCCATCATTAAAATTCCAGTCTCTGTATAAAAATGAATGTACGTTTGCATGCACGTACCAGTACATATGTACATATGTATTATGCACTAACGTGTATAAAACGAATTAAGGCTTATTTCTTTCAACAGCGATAGCTGTCTTTAATTAATATCTCGGACCTCGTAAGAGTAGGTATACAGGAGCCTCGGGATCTTCCGACTATAATAGCGCTTTCTGTGAACTTCCGCTTTCGAAAACTTTGTGTTGAACTACACGTAACTAACTTATACACGGTACTTAGTACTTTAATGTTTGTCACTAGCGCTTCATTTATTGTACACGTGGCTATGTCGCCATGTTCAGAGAGCAAGCAAAGCAGAGAGGCGATCGTCATCATCATGAGTCTGCCGACATTCTCTTTAACTTTCAACCCGGCCAGCATTGTCTTATTTGAAAGGAAACTTCAGCGTATTGACACGTCGCTGTCGTCGCTGTCGTCTTCTCATTAACTAAAACTAATATCTCTATTTTGCTACAGCAGTAGGGGTTCAATTCGTACTGTGTAATTTTCATAGCCTGCTGATCCCAGTGGCTGCGCGGTCTAAGGCGTGGGTCTGCGGCCGCTCGCTTGCTCGGATCGTGGGTTCGAATCCCAGCGGAGGATTGGATGTCTGTCTCTTGTGAGTGTTGTGTGTTGTCAGGTAGAGGTCTCTGAGTCGGGCTGATCACTCGTCCACAGGAGTCCTACCGAGTGTGGTGTGTCTAAAATGAGTGTGATAGTGAAGCCTCGTAAGGGGGGCCATGACCCGACTATCGGCCGAAGAGCCACAGGGGATAAAATTATCATAGTCTACATTACATCTTAAAGTACTAGTTTTTCGCTTGGAGTTTTCTTAAAATAAGCAGCATAAAAAACAAATTGCTTATATATATATATATATATATATATATGTACACGCAAAAGCAATTACACACACATATATATATGCACATTACACTCCTTTAAGAAAGTCATATATAAGGCTTGTAACCAGGCGTGGAAAACGCTTTGCAGAACCAGGCAGGAGCTTATACATTTGCTGAAATGTCCGAAGAATGGCGAGCACGTATTATAAAGGTAATTACCGTAATGCAGGTATGTGAAAATACGTCGTCGACCAGGTCTACACGTTTCTTTGCTGGAAGTGGCTTTGAACGTTGGAAATACTAACTGGCACAGTCGCCGCACAATTCCAAGAAAACTGAACACCTAGAATGCACGATACGTTAAACCAGCGGTTCTCGAAGCTTGTGCCGCGAGTTCCGCTAGGAGTGCCGCGAAATTTTGGGTTTTATATTATTGCAAATAAAACAAAGTTTATAAATATTTTTTGTTTAAAGTAAATATTTTTTACACATTCGTAGTACGGAGAAGGTCCAGTATTCGCAAAATAATCATCCTCCGCATCTCACATGCGCGAGCATCCGACTCTCCTGTAGTGTCACGATTCCTCGCCACAAGGAATACTGTGCCTTGAGCAAAAAAGTTTGAGAAGCACTGCGTTAAACAGAACAGTAAGTGACAAGAATGGACGTCTGGGAATTTGATGCTGCGAAGTCTAGTAGTTACGCACCGAGTTTTCAGAGGAACCTGCGGCTTTCCATCATCTACTTTCGTTAGACTTCCTGAGAATGTCATAAAAGCCATTCTTCGGTTATTATCCTGTTAAAGCCAGTAAAATAAAATTGCACTTCAGTGGCACAAAATTAATGCAGAATTTCATGATTAACTCGTAGACGGCCAAGTACGGTTCTCACTTTGACGCCCCGGTAACTGTAACAATTATGTTAGATTCATGATAGGATAACTAGTGGCACTGTGAGCCTATACGCTTCAAGGTTAAGACATCGAAAGGCTCCGAATGGTAGGTATTTTTAAAAAACAAAGAAACTGTAAAAGCTTATACCAAATAACTAATGAATAACTCTATAAACAAGAAACGTTACACTGGAGGCGCAAGCAGGCAAGGAAGTGTGCTGATGCAACCTTGTTGGACCGGGTTTTCTCGGTTAGTATATTCGTAGTGACTGGGCTACAGCCGGGGACTTCGTTGTCTCCAGGAGCTGTGTTTTGCACTGCCACCAGACAACTCTGGAGCCCACTCAGCTATGTGGCCGATGAGATTGTAGCCGTACAAGCCCTGACTGAAATTGAAGGTTTTACCCTAGGATGATTGTAAAATTTGCTTTTCTTTTGGTTTTCCTAAGGACGTGGTCCGAACATGAGCGATTACAATAGATAGGCCGGGGCCGCCTCTACCAGATGGTTTCCTGTTGTCCAGATTAAGTAATTGCCATATGCAAAAAGGTTTATGGAATTTGGGTGTAGAGTGTCCTATCATAAATCAGTTACTTGTAAACATTAAGTAGGCAATTTAGAAAGGAATTTTGAGCGGCATGTTAGGGGTAAAGGGGGGAGAACTCTGGCATCTTGGTGCATAGTACTGCAGTGTCTTATATCGAGGGTTCAAGAACACAGATAATAACGGAAGCTTGAGATATCCGAGGAATCTTATCTGTCGCGTGCCGTGCAATTCATTCATTCTTCTTTTTGTTTATACCAACAACTACACATTGTACAGCAACACAAGGAATTGAAGCCACTATCGTCACCATTATTTGTAGCGAAATAGTGTACTAGTCTTGTGGTGTAAATAAACATATCAGTAACAATCCGCATCGCTCTGCGCGCTATCCTAGTGTACTGCCCGTCGCTACAAAATACACACGAATTTCCCTAAGAAACTCTCATGCTTCGACTGCCCACAACCGGCACCTAGTTGTCCTTTTATAATCTCTACTTCTTTTCACCTACCCAGGTGGTGGCGCCCAACCCTTGAAAACTTGTAACAACTAGGTGATACCACAGCGGCAGATTTGCTGTTTGTTCGGCTACAAGATTTTTCATCAGAAATAAAGCGGCAGTGGGGTGAAGCTAAGCGCGCACATTTGTGCCGTGACTGGAAATGCGTAGTCTTATACCTCCACTCCCCAACACGTCTTCACGACCTGGTGCTTAATTAAGCAATGAAAAAACTTTACCCTTACTATATACATCCAAATGTACCGGTTACTTCCGGGCCTCTTGTGTAAAGCAAAGCCGAGGTCCTAATAAAATTAATTCAGTGCGCTAAGTACTAATTTTATGGGGCGTATTCGACTTTACTACAGGTAGAAGCATTTTCTAAACTTATTCCTTAAGAAACCAAACATCAAAAACTGTAAGGAAATGAGTACTCTTAGAAATAAGGGTACTATTTTCTCGAAAACCAACAAAAATTACCCGACCATACTAAATTATTCTTCTTAGGCTCAAATGTATCGTTACTTCGTACGTTGTGAGTAAAAGATTAATAAGACATTAATTAATGCGTCAATTTATGAACTTAATCCACAGTAAGTTACCTTAATTTCGAAAGTCGTATATTTACGTCAAGATACGGATAAGTGACAAATCCATGGATAGTTCAATCAACATTTTACGTGAACCCCAGAGGGGAAAAAAGAAAGTGAAAGGTCTTGTTATAATAACTTAAGTATCCATCTCTCTTTTATGTCATACATTTTATTAGTGCTAACATTTTATATTCACACGCACATTGTAACACCAAAGATTGAGATCTCAATCTGACCTCCCATCTGAAGTTGCAATAGTAATTTTACTTTTATGTATTTTAATGGCCTGAGGATGACCACTTAGTGGTCGAAACATGCAGACATTTAACTTATCTATGTCACATAATGAATAGTTGTGTTGATGGTACCTGAGAACTTATCTTGTAATATCAATGTCTCCTTTATAGACGGAGATACAACATTTAAAACTATAAGAGAAAAGAAGTAAACCAGATTTATATGTCTCACCAACAGACAATAAAAGATTGAGAGTTTGCAGTAAAGCTATTAGGGGTAGCTAGAAGGCAGTAGATAAAACGCTCTGCGTCTGAATCAAGGGACGAGATGGGGTGCTGTGATTTTCAGAGTTTCGGAGATTACATGTCAACAAACATTATGCAAATCCCTTTCCAGTAATTGGCAGTTCTCCACCCTGTTCTTATTCACTGTATGCCGGCTGGGAGACGTAAGTACTTAACAAGGGGTAAGTGAGATTGTGGCTGGCAGCTACCCACGGGACTGGCGCATGTGACGCACTGGAATGAGAAATTATTCTCTTGGCTTACACAGGGTACAGGAATGTGCTAAACACTTGCAGTTTCACAACATAACTGCAAGGTGTGGATGAAGAACCAGAAATTGTTTGTGCGGAGAACAGGAAGGTGCGACATGCTTTGTTTAGGGTTAGAATGTATTGCCGGCTGTTGAGCTAAAGCAAAACGCGGGAACTAGTTCAAATATCATGAAGTAATGTAGGCTAAAGAGCTGCTTTAATGTATAACCATCATAAAGTGACGTTTCAAGGGTATTAACCCTAAAACCAGGTTGCTCATACATAGAGGAATACCATAATAGAAGGGACCTACTGTAATGGTTCCTGATGATGAGGACGACGGTTACAGAAGGAGCGCTGGTGGAGTGATGATTGGCACAGGGACTCCAAGTTCTCGGTAAAAACGGAGATCCACTGTCATCCTGTTCACCATACTGAATACTCTGAGCCTGAACCCAAGCCTGAGATTACCTACCTAAGGTACGTACATGGCACGGTCCCAATGCGTAGGTAACTACTTGTGCAAAGTACGACAAATGCGGGGGAGACATGCATACGACGGTGACATCTGTAAGCGTACCCAAGAAACAGAGACTGAAGGGAGAAGTTCCAGGCGGAACTAAATACGTACAGTTGTCCCTGTCCACGCTATCAAAGCATTAGTAGGGGGGGGGGGGGGGGGCAGATGTATAGTTCCACTCACTCTTCACCTCGGCATTAGGTAGAGATGAATGGTCAACTTCACGCCCCGGCCGCTTGACGTCCGAGGAAAGAGGTCCCGTTATCCATTGGGTTCCAGAGCCAGTTTGGACGTTTGGGAGAAGATAGAAACCTCTTACCTCCGCCGAGGATCGAACCCCGGTTTGTTCAGCCCATAGCCTTGACTGTCCCGACTAGACTATCGTAGATGTCTACTGCACAACCTTCCAGTTCTAAAAGTCGTTAGTTGTTAACGTTATATTAAGGTGTCCCATAATGTAACATTATAACCCTACAATAACCTATAATTTAAATCGCGGGTTACTGTGCTTGGCTCGTCGGCAGGTAGGTCTAGGATCGAGCGTTACTCGAGCGCAGAGTTCTTTTTTTTATTGCTTAACTGTTAATAGTCCTGTGGTGGTGGTGGTTGTTGTTATTGTTGGTTTGGCAAACACTAGTTACGTCGGCCTACGTTTCAGTTGTCGGGTATAACCTTAACGTCTCACATTTTCATCATCTTTTTTAACTGCCAGCTTCTCCGGCCGGTACTCCTTGGATTGCAGACACGACTGATGCAGCGCTGCTATTCGTGGGGTGTAGTCCATGTACAAGAAATAGGCATGAAAGGAGGAAACTTGAAGAATTTAGTTTTCGTTTTACTCCTTCCTCCTTTTCCCTGGGATTATCAGGGAGAATGTCACGTACAGACGAAAATACTCTGAAGACACACACGATGCATCCATGAGACAATACATGGAGTAGAGTCGCGTTTTAGGCCAAGCATTTTTGCGCACATTCGTGTATACGCGATTGACGACGCAAAAATAAATGTGCGTGATAAGGCTCTGGTGAAGGCTCAAAGGTCCTGAAGTCTGGGGACTGAGGACATTACGTAATCAGAAGCGTGTTTCGGTGGAGGGGCATACGGTTCGCGAAAAAAAAAGTGCCTGTACTTTATCAACATGCGTCAAGAAATGAACCTAGTAGCTGTACTAGTGCCAAAGCGCAAAGAGAGAAGTTAAGGCCAGTACTGGTTCGCTTCATACTTTAAACTACACACATACACATACTTATACAGTTGCGATTGATTTTACGTGTTTAAGGGAAGGGAGTAGGACGGTCTAAGGGGGTGTTCTGATTATACGCGCTGTTGGGTATAGGTGCTGTCAGGAGCCTAACCACCACGTAGAACACGGCTCTACTGTATATCTTCAAACAACACAGCTCACAATTTTAGTTTTTAGGCGCGATCACACAGTCGCAAAAAGTGCCCAATATCTTGATGTCCGTCCATCCGTCTGTCCGCGTGCATTGACGCAGCACCCACGGGACGGATTTCCGTGAAGAGTCTGTTGAGAAATTCCAAATTTGGTTAAAATGGGGGGGGGGGGGGGGAATCGGGCACTCTACATGAAGACGTAAGTACGTGTTCTTGTTGCCGGTGATATTAAATCGCCATAAATGTGCTGTATTCGAGTGAAATAGTATCAGGCTATTAGTACAGCTGAAGAAGTATGTTAGGTTATACGTACATTGCTTATCCTCTAATAATTATTAGAATATTAAATCCAATTATAATTGGATTTAATTAAATAAATGTCTTATGCTAATTCGATTTTCAAAATGATCATCTGAACTAGTATAAATAATTGATAGGGTAACCAAATACTGCCTAGTCGTAATTATTTTTGTGGGCACCACGACTAACATAAATTCACAGCTCACTAATTGCCACAGCTATTTGGCGGCATATCCCAAAAACTCTCTGATTTTCGAGGTCCGATTCCGATTGACTCGATTTTTTTAAAATTAAAACAGACGTGTGTGGAAGAGTGAATAGATCAAATCGCTTCGCTAATCTATCTAACCTCTGCTTTTCATTTATTACGACTAACACCTCCATTATCATCGCATCACCTACCTTCAACATCGCAGTAAATTGTCACCGTCATCATTAACTGCACAGAATATAACGCGCCATTAAAACAGAACAATTCCACTGCACCGACACTGAAATTATATCCCAGACTTATCAGTTCGTCTGCAATGAGCCAAAAACTGTGCATGAATATTAGAACTATAAATTTACAACGTGACGCTCCCCGCGGTAACATAATACAAACATAAAACATAGAAAATTACAGTGTTTGCTCGTAAGAGTTCGGATGAGAGGCACAGAGAGGGAGGCGGTACCAAAGCAGGAACACTGATTTTGGCGCAGTGTCAACGTCCGATATTGTGGCTAGCTTCAAACAATTAATCATCCTCCGTCCATATAACATCTACTGTTTCTCCATCGCAATTATTCTTGTAACTGCCACTACACAATGCGTATGGTTTAATATACTGCCTGCCATTATATGTATTTTATGGTGAATCGCCTACGAACACTAATTCACAGTACCTACATTACGTTATGATCTGCGACCAGTGACTACGAGACTTTAATGCATAACAGACATAATACGAACCAGTGGAAATCCTGCACTAGAAGTCAACGCCTTTAAAACTGGTCTTCTGATTGTAAGACCTAATTCTGAACCAAATAACGTCGGTGTTGGACTACACACATTACGATATTCTAGGTTTCTTGACACATGTATGTCTTCATGCCAAATTTCATTGAAAGTCATCAGTCCAGCCAAGATTTATACCTATATCCCTAAGTAGGCTAAAGCCATCATCCTGCCTATCCGTTGTGGTCAGTGCTGGAGGTCGGAATCTACCTTCTACAAATACATCCGCCGGTAGACTTACCATTAGACTTTACTGTTACCTCCTCTGGTGTAATTACAGGGCAGGAATGTCGGAGTCGGAACGTGGATTAAAGAGCATCATTACATTCTGCAGAGTCGCGTTACGAGAGGTGTGTCGATCGCTTGTTTTATCCTATACAAATACTTTATTTCAGGTCAAATAAGTTACGGTACCTCTTTCATTACTACGCATTCGTAGTACAGTAACTCTTGTATGTATGACTGTTATAAAAGTACATACATTTCTTTGCTTACATTTCGATAATAATCGACTGGTGTAATTCAGGAATGGCATTAACTGAACGTCTATTCTACAGAAGCTGTGCTAGAGGTGGCCCTCGCCTAGCTGCTACTAGACCCCCCCTACAGGGCAGAAATTAGCTAAGGTTTTTGGGGAACAAGAAAATATGTGCATATCTGTCTCTTCAGTGTTTCAAACGCGTTGTTTCAACTGAAGCGTTACTATCCGGTCTCTCCGTCTGTCCAGGCACTGTTTCTGAGACTGGACAAACTAGTAATACTGTAAGAGACTGTACTCGTATATCTGAAAGCAATGCCTCTGTTCGGTGGGCGACAGGGTGGCCAGACCAGCACCCAAGCCAAGAAGCGCACATGCCCTATCTGAAGCACTGAGGAATTAAAACAAATGTAATTCTTTTTAATTTATTTTACCTCGAATTTAGCGCCTAGTTCGCCTGTATGGACGGCTCGCACCTGGGCCGTGCACATAACAGAAGGGATCTCACCGACAGAAGTTACTGATTGATAGCCGAAGTGGGCGGTACTTTAACGGGAAAAAATATATGGCCTAGTGTCCAATGAGATAGAAAGATAGTTATGTATTGAGTTTGTAAAGAACGGTCGTGACCTATTTTAGCGCACTGTACCAACATCTGCTTGGAGAGGCCGAGCAAAGCAGGAAAGACTTCAGTCGGGATACCCGGTCATCCGACCGAAATTCGATACGGGCACCTCCCGAATTTAAGTCTGATACATTACAACCTTATCAGCCTTAGTGGTGTGAGATCATGCAGGACTGTAAAGTGCAACGGCAAAGATTGGACAACTGTGCACTGCTCCTGCAGTCGACTGGTTGGAAAAAACACGACAAACTTCGATGAAAATACACAGCGGCTGGGCAGAAATTCTAATGACACGTACATGTGCTGCGATCAGGAAGAACCTGCTCGATCAAACCCTTCCCCGTCGCGGCTTCAGCAACCGAGAAGTAATTCGTCGGCTATCGCTGCTGGTAAGTGCACCGACGTTGAAGATCTGCATTCGATTCTGTATTTTACAATGCCGAGTTACATGTGACCTCATATCAGACATACTCCGCTCAGAGTACTCTCTTACGAACAGCAATTCTTCGTTTTAATGCTGTTTCAAACTCACTTTTTTTCTTCACTACATGCAGTTTTCCATTTAGTACAAATTCTTGGTCTAGCAACTAGAAAGACGATTCTTCCACAGATACTGATACCCCAATAGTTGGGGAGCTAGTGACTGACGGGTGAGTAGAGCCTATATCCATTGATGATATGCCTACTGTATTAAGGTACTTACAGGCATTCCCCACAGTCCCCCTCCCACTCACAACCACCTAACAAATCTTGCACACAAAAAGTAAGGGTAAAGTTTACCCTAGAACTAGCCAAGAAGGCCCAAAGGGGGAGTAGAGGTATAGTTCTACTCTTTCTTTAACCTCGGCGCTAGATGGGATGGGTGGTCAACGCCACTCCCCGGCCTCTTTACCCCCGGGAATGACCCAGTACCCATTGTACTGGAGGCTGGGTAGGCCCCAGGGCCGGTCTGGACGGGTGCTGGAAATCTCACCCCCACCGAGATTCGACCCCCGGACCGTCCAGCTCGTAGCGAGTCGCTATACAACCTTGCACACAAGCTTTCACCAAGTCTTCCAGCCACTGGTAAGTGTAACTCTGATAATAATGGCCAGGCGATATAAGCCACTCTTGTCATAACAAGGTGAATTAGAACCTGAGGTAACACAGCGTTAATTATCTGAAATTTTCTTTTGGTGTTTATATTATTTTTCATTCCCTTTAGCCTTTAGATTAATTTCAATCCGACATTCCGCTTTTTATGTTGTGCGCTGCACATTAAAATAAAACGTCACCCAGACACGAATCGGTCTTGGGCGAGTAATTACACAAAAGAAAGGAAAAACCTCGACTGAAATGATCCTTACAGACGAAATTAGACTTCTCTGCAACGAGCTAGAGGCCCCTCTGGCTTTGTCAGTAACAATGCTACTTGCACTACACTCCATCTCATCAGAGAACACTACGCACATACCTACGAAGCTTTCAATGGATAAAGGAAATATGTCCATTCCTACTGCCTATTGTATAAATTATCTCTAGGAGCCCAGTACATTCAACGCTTTACATTCCCGTAACATTCCCCTTTAATCTTTATAAAAGAGGAGTTATATGATTACAGCAGTGTTTCCCTGATGGTGTTCCGCGGAAACCGGTATCCGCAAAGATAAAATACAATTACAATATAGAAATTATAATTTAAATATTATTATTATTACAAACTCCATTTAAATAATTTCAATTTTTATTTGACAATTCTTTTAAATATTTCCCAAACACAAATGATAATTACAAACGGATTCAATATGAATTCAATGTAAAAGAAAAATGTGTAGGGTTTTCTACAACATCGTATGAAAACCTCATTTATATCACTCAGGCAGCCAATTAGTACGAAAATTAAAGAAAGTTACTTAATTACATTTTGGGACGATTTACTGTATATCAAGAATATTCAGTTTTATCAAGGCGTGCAATTCGTCAGCTGATATCGTTCAACCGCACATACTTGTGCGAAACTGGATTCTCGAATTCAGCAAAAACAAAAGCAAAATATAGAAACACACCTAATGTGGCGCCACATTTGAAAATTCAGCTTTCCAATATTAAGCCAAAAACAAAAAGAAATTGTGAAGAAACAGGAAAACAACTCTCCGCATTGAAAACTGCAAATATGAGGCAAGTTAGTTCTTAAGCTTTATTTTTCGTATGTATGAAATGTGACTTTTTTTATATAAATACACGTAATTAAATATGTTTATCTCGAAGCCTCGTTTCACGTTTATTCACTACTGTCCCTACTTATTGTGGTTTAGTATTTTTAGCTTCGTACATCAGAATTTTATTACGGGTTCTGCAAACATTTTTCTAGTGCTAAAAGCTACCATGGTCAAATTCAATTGGGTAACCCTGCGTAACGGTATTCAAATCAAAGAGAACGCAATGGGGAGACAAGTAGCGGGCATCGGACTGATGGGCACTGGGGGCAGAAAAAGTCAGCCAGTAACTCTGAAAGGAAGAGACTACTTTGGAGACAGGGGCGTAGATGGGCGCATATGTTAAATGGTCCTTAATGAACTAGAAGGTGACGACGTGGAATGGGTAATTGGCTCAAATTTTGGACTATAGGAAGGCTCCCTGTAAAAATGGTAACGAGGCTTCGGATTCCATAAAAAACAGGATGTATCTTGACTGTTTGGCAACTATTAGGTTCCCAAGAAAGATTCTGCTTTCTTAGATTCTGCAATTTGCCATGAGATCCAACCGTTGCTGCTCTTTCATAACGTTCCTTCTAGCCGGATATAAACAAAGTGACACTGAGCAAGAGACGTTCTTATGCAATGATTTGCTGTGACGTTGTACATTGGCGGATTGCGTCATGCAGAGTACAGTCGGTTCCGAACTGTGATGTCGTGCAACTTACTGTACATATTCCCTCCATCTTCAGACATACAAATTGTGAACTATAATAAAACAATTTATGCTATTCTAAGATCTGCCAGTAGAGCAATTTCGTCTGAAGTCGGACTCCGTTTAAGACGACAGATTCATTATCGTCGCTGGAGTCTCAGTGTCACCACCGCTAATTACTAATCGGTCAAGGACTGTTATCACTGAGATAACGCAAATCCCATATCCTCAGTTCACTCATGGTATGTCCCACAGCACTTTTCCAGTTTTCTTAACTGGCCACTGATAATATCCTCTCAACCAATTTAAGCACTTCGAGTTCTATGACGTTTCGCCTCTCCACACGATTCGATGGGAGGCATGGTTGCTTGTAATTTGGCCAGTTTTTTCCTCCTGTTGTCTTGCATTTAAAAAATAAGTGAATACCCACACCAGTTCTGTTCTTACCTGCAGCAAGAACCATAAACAGTCTGCAGAACACTGTTATAAGTGTTCAAAATGACCCGCATTTCACCGCTATTCAAGGGCCTGCAATATTCAACAGATTGAGACTACACGCATGCAGTCAGTTTATCAGTTACGCACACAAGACTGTATGCATACATTATGGTGTTCTGTGAAATGGTGCAGAATGCTGCTGACATGTAGGCCTACTTGCAAGCTGTACGGTTACGAGAATAAATTCTTTCTTTTACTTTTCGCGTGTCTTACAAAACAGTTGGGACTATTTCATGGCTCACACAGCGTTATTGGTATACAACGCACAGCTGAAGACGAAATTATAGAATGTTCACACAAACAGCTGTAAGTGAAATAAATCTATTGTTATTAGTTTAAACTTGTTATTAGTTTAAGCTTTAAACTTCGGAATAAGGCACTACAAATTAAATAGGGGTGGTATTTAAAAATTGTTATCGTCCAAAATCCTTCATTATGTGAGCCGGTCTGATTGGTAACGGAGTTAAACAAAACCAGATCTGCGAGTAAGCTGAGAAACCAACGGTGATGACGATGACTGTAATACTGACGTTGCAGCAAGGGGAGGGGGAGGGAGAGGAGGTTTGAAATAATGCAGCATTACCAAACACTAAGATAATTGAACACATGACGTAAAATTTGACAATCAGATGATGGCTGGCTCCCTTTTCAGTCGAGTTTCTCAGATTGTTGGGGAATTGTAGTTGCTGAACAAAACATAAAAACAAGAATAGCACGCGTACAATCAACGTTGCCTTACCATCGCACGCAGTAAGTGCACGTGAAAACAAAACAAAGAAAAAAAGAATTAAAATATCCAAGGAGGAAAAGAAAGATTAGACAAAACAACTTCATCCGCCAAAAAACACACACACACAAAAGAACAAATGTGTATGGGAGAGGAGAAAATAGAGCACGTACTCCCCTGACAATAGATAAATGGAAAGTAGCAGTATTCAGACCCCGAAGTCTTGTTGTAATTATTGGGCAGGGAATTATGAGCCTGCTGTTGACTCTGGGCCAGACGAATACACTATCCTTCATCCGTATGACGGCTCTATCAATACGACCCGTGAAAACGTTTTTGGTTGTACGTACATAAGGTTGTGGAAGTAACTGCACACTTTCATGTTCTTGTTTATTATGTGGTTTAGCGGTACATTCATATTCGGTTTGCTGAGCCACACACACGTCTGAACGACAGGTAATGAACTCTCAATCCATTATTTAAAAACAATACATGATATGTAACATTCAGGACATAAAAGTCTTAAACTGGGCAACGGAAAGGGGAGTATCAGGAAACTAATTAATAAACGTCTAACGTAGTGCGTACAGAATCTTGGTAGGAAATCTGAGAGTAAGAAATGAAAATGGTGTTGAGATATAGATTACATTCTACTTGCTCAGGTGAGCTTTTGTGAATGTGACGACGGACCTTTGGTCTGCATTAAACAGGGGAATATCGTAACCGTTACGCAGCTGTCAAATTTTTTGAAAATTCCATGCATTACCAGCAAAAGGTAAAGGTACAGCTATCCCATTACAGGCCTGGACAGGCCCCTAGCGCTACAGGAGGTTGAGGCTCCTAGAATTTCTGGACAATCGGCACATGAAAGTGGCAAGGTGTCAGCTCTCTGCACCAGCCGCCTTTACCCCCCGGGAGATATCCCTGTTACTCATTTCTGTTAGAGGCTGAGTCGACCCCAGGGCCATAGATGTAGGCACATTACCAGTGGTTACCCAATTTTCAGTTCGTGGAGCACCTGATTGCCATGTACTTCTAACTTAAAAGCAAAAGAACAGAATTCAGAACTAACAAACTTCACAAAAAACAAACATTTTGAAATTTAAGGAAATGCAGGTTACCAGGTAAACCACCCGCCCTCTTTTTACCAGACATGGCCTTTTTTGAGACAAAATTTACGTTCGGTCGAATTTTTTAAAGGCGAAATTGTCCGGGTTTTAATCATCGATATAGCCACAAATAATAATAATAATAATAATAGACAATTGCACTTGGTGGTTTAATAAATAAATAAATGCCCTCCATTGAAATTGTTTGAAAAATATTACATTGTTAAGATGTGAAAGCACACACACTCTTATTTGTACGTCATATCAACAGGATGGACTTCCCAGTTCGATCTGAAAATGATGGCGCTCTCTTCTGCAACGTCGATGTCGTAAAAAAGATGCTTTAGGCATTATGAAAATTAATCTTAACTGTTGTCACTTGTCGGGCTCCCAGTAAAGAAACGATAACACTCCTCCGCAAGTGGATGAAATTGTTCTCAGGAAGTCATTATTAACGACCGGCAAGTCATTTGTCATTCAAGGTCAAGGCGGGATGTCTCATTAAGGTATTCCTTTCCTTTTAGGTTCAAGTGAAAGGCATGCTTTGCCAGAAGTTGGGCTACGTCTAGCAGTGTCATGTGACGAGTTTCTTACGTACAATATATCATTCAAGAAGTTCTCTTTTGGCTGCAACAGATACGATAAAGCGAAACAGACGCAGTAGTAGTAGTAGTAGTAGTAGTAGTAGTAGTAGCGGTAGTAGCGGTAGTAGTAGTAGTAGTAGTAGTAGTAGTAGGTAGTAGTAGTGGTAGTAGTAGTGGTAGTAGTAGTAGTAGTAGTAGTAGTAGTAGTAGTGGTAGTAGTAGTAGTAGTTGTAGTAGTTGTAGTAGTAGTAGTGGTGGTAGTAGTAGTAGTAGTATGTGTTGTTGTTGTTGTTGTTGTTGTTGTTTGTGGTGGTGGTGGTGGTGGTGGTGGTGGTGGTGGTGGTGGTGGTGGTGGTGGTGGTGGTGGTGTGGTGGTGGTGGTGGTGGTGGTGGTGGTAGTAACATTTTAAAAACACCTGATTCGAGTTTCTGAGTTTATGGAGTATTTTCAAGAAACGAAGTTTAGGATTTTTACAGTAAACAGCCTAGCAGTCACTTAACTGTGATCCTGTGATCCTCAGTGCGTAGTGAACTCTAGCTGCAATAATCGATATAAAACGTCAGCAGCCACTGAACTCTGTTTCAAAATGAACCACACGCAACCCATTATTATTATTGTTATTATTATTGTTGTTTTCGTGTGAGTCACCACAAAGTACGCAGTATGACACACCTACAGTTATTCTTGTAATGAGTTGTGTTATATTGTCCCAGCACTAATTGAGGTTCTGAGAAGAAATGCCAGTTGTCTCAGATTAGACACATTAACTACGTTGCGTTGCGATATTATTATTATTAATATTATTATTATTATTATTATTACTATTGTTTAGAAGTAGTAACAGAAAGCTAAGGCAGCGAAATGAGGTTTTTAACACTAGCGAATTTGACTCGGTGCGGTATAATGTGCAACGATGGTGCTGAACATGGTAAAAGGTAAAGTTCTCCCTAGAACGGGCCCTGAAGGCCCAGAGGGGGAGCAGAGGTATAGCTCTACTCTTTCTTTAACCCTGGCGCTAGATGAGGGTTGGTGGTCAACTCGACGCCCCGGCCGCTTTACCCCCGGGAAAGAGACCCGGTACCCATTGTGTAGGAGGCTGGGTGGGTCCCAAGGCCGGTCTGGACGGCTGCGGAAAATCTCGCCCCGACCGGGATTCGATCCCCGGACCGTCCAGCCCGTAGCGAGTCGCTATACCGACTGAGCTATCCCGGCCCACGGTGCTGAACATGACTTTGGCTTATTCAACACTGAGATAACATGAAGACTAGAGTCAAATTGGCCATGGCACATATAGACAATTTAATGTAGGATTTTTAAACATTTAAAGACCAGTGGTAATTATGTACCACCTGCTGTAACATCAAGGAAGCTAATTTTGCCACACAATGTATTTGTTTCGAAATAAATCGATTAGCAAACACTCGCAATACGTATTTAAGTATTGTAGACCGAACTGAAACGAAACAGCACCTTCATATTTTAATTTTTACCCGAACCCTACTAATTCATAAACCATTTAAATGCAATGGCTACGAAAGTATTTCAATAAATCAGACCAACAAATACAATGGATCCACGGAAAATCCCTAACAACATGTCAGTGTACTTGTTGGTCTGATTTATTAAAGTCTGAATTATAAATACGTGGTAATATGCAACACTACAAGCTTCGAATTTGTCTTCAAGGCAGCACAGTTAATCGACTGAATGTACAGCGAGTAGTTCTATCACAAAGTAAATACATCGTTAGTACCTTAACCTAGTAATGATAATGCACTTAAGAGTAGCCAATTTTCGCCACGTCAAAATTCTGTCAAGAGTGCAATAGTCCCTCATCGTAACAAACACACGTACACTTGTTATCTCTTGCGAGGGGGACAAAATAAGATTGATCATGTCTTGGCGAATAAAAGACCATACTTGAGTACAACGGTCATCTGATCTTTCTGAAGACACCATTGTGATACTGACTATTATATCAAGGTTGAAAAAGCCACTTTCAGTAAGTAAAGGAACAACCCAAAATTTGGTATGTGGAGATTTAATCTCAAAATGCTAAAATATGTAAATGTAAGGAAGGGCCAGTCAGTTCCCTGATGACGAGGACAGTGGTGGTCTAGAAAGGTTGGTTTACTCGCCATTCAACCACCTGACGCGGCTGCTAGCCCGAGAATATTTTATTGAAGGGTATTAAGTTGAAATCTCTTGTTACAATTTGGGTCTGCAAACTTCATGAAGGAAGACCACTAATATCATTACAGGGTAGACAGCATAAAGCTGAACTGATCCCTCTAACAAACAGGTAGTAAGGGTGTGAACTACTTCAGGATAAAGATCACCATCACAACAAAGGCCTTCAGGAGCCTATGCGTTAAGTGCAGTACACCTACACAACTTTCGGATATTTTAAAATTTGTTGATCTCTCAAGGAATACTACGTACCAGGCAATAAATTCGGTTACTTTCTCTGCCAACACACAACACAAAATTAGGAATTAAGCCTGTTGTAGTTTCTAAACCTGACTGCCAAGGCTTGAAAACGTACAGTCGTATTTTAGGGTGTGATGGATAATTCAGTAAGTAGGCCTACACTCAACTGCATCAATTTGAATCTGAACTGCACTAATAAGTTGTTGTAATTCGTTTTCAGGAATCATTACATATTCAAAATGAACAAATATGATTACTTTTACCAAATTCAAAATAACTGTTTAGCATCATGTTTTCTATACGATCACAGTCCATCTACATACGCTGATTTGTAAATGAACGACAGCTCAAGTGGGAACAGACAGCCTCTGTTTCTCCCCAATCCCACTAGAGGAACTCGTTGTCCGTCGTGTATGTTTAGCCACCGGCGATATCATTTATCGTACAAAATAAAAAAAATCAACCCAATATCTATTTTGATTTGTCCGCAGTGCCCCTTTCGGTACCCTTTAATTAAATACTGTATTAGGGGATAATTAGAAACAACGATAACATGTCCCGACATGTACTATCCCCTCACGTGATCAGTGTGATCGATGTGTCCTGCAGAGCGTTGGAACAAGCTGGTGTCGGGCACTGCATGCTTCGGATAAACCACATCTGTATGTATTGTGCGAACATACACAATGCAGTGGCAGCCAGATTGATTGTCTTGTTTAGTTTCACGATACGTTGCTGCACTGTAAGCCTAATGGAGTCGATGACAGGGTGGCTGCCAAGAGTGAATTCCTTGGAAAGCGATACACCGATTTCTGTCAGACTTTCCAGCTCTTTAGCACACAAACGTCATTAAATGACTGAAGGATGGACAACTGGTGTTGGATTTCGGAGAGGATAGGAAATTCTCCTATCTCTATGTACCTATAACTACAAAGCGTACTTCCCCATTTGGATCCTGTCATCCGAATGAAGCTGGTTACTCAAATTCATCTTGTGACGGGCTACATAGGCCTAATACGAAGGCATCTGAGGGAGCCGGGATGGCTTAGTCGGTGTAGTGACCAGGCTACGGGCTGGATGACCGAGGAGTCATGCTTTGATTCCCAGCAGGGGCGATAGATTTTTCTACTCTCTAAAACCTCCCGACCGGCTCTGGGGTCCACCCAGTCTCCTAGTCAAGTAGTCCCGGGGACTCTTTCTCGGGAGTAAAGTGGTCGAGGCGTGAAGCTCACCACTCGCCTCAATCTAGTGCCAAGATCAAGAATGCGTCGAGCTATACCTCCACTACCGCACGCTTTCATGGCGTGCTAAGTGACTTCTTCTTTTTTTTACAGTTTTACGCAGATATTTACTTCAACGTCCAACCTGAGCCTACATGAAGTGATACGTAGGCAGAGAAACAACATCATTGTATTCTGTTCTCCCAGGTTTCATGCTTTGCCGGTTTCTTCATTACAGTCCACAAACTGCTGAGTGGATGAAACAAAGCATAGTATGGTTTGCTGAAGGTGTTACCTCAGTATGTCAGACACCATTTATTATAGGCCTAATGCGGTCCAGCTCTGTTGGCTTGGCGGCAGCACAGCTGCAAAATTATACAGGCAGAGATTACAATATAAAACTATGGATGACAACAAATAAAAAAAAATTTAATAATAACATAATACGTACTGAATGATGATCCCTTTCCCGAGAAAGTTCTTTGCGGAATGGAAGAGAAATGAAAATTTGTAATGGCGCCGGATTGTAAATGTTTCCTGACGACGTTGTAGCTGCGGTGTGCCTCGTTGGATAATACGATGTAGCAAAGTTTGTAAAAGATCACTAGAACGCAGTAAGAGCCTACGATCAAGAACACCTGGTGGTTCGCACAGCAGCGACTGGGAACGTCACAGATACTCTAATAGCGGCAGTTACACATTCAGAAACTCTCTTCTAACGCATTGTTTTCTTCAGCAACCTTTCCCCAGCAGATTCAGTAATTCGTGATTCTACAACAATTCTCCTCCCACCCTATTTACTGCAGGATCACCGTTCTGAAAACACAAATACTATAAAGAAAAACACAGAAGCTCTATTTAGTCGCTAGTAAAAACATGGTCTAGAAACTTAAAATAAACCTGGCATACTAGTAGCATGTTCATGCCTCGTCAAAGGAATTCAGCCCCCCCCCCTTTGAACACGCGAATTTTTTTTAAATATTTGGGAAAAACACAAACAAATCAAAAATTCATTCACGAAGAAGTTAAAAACAGAATAAATTCAGGTATATTTGCTATTGTTCTGTTCAGATTATTTTGTCATTTGGTCGCTATGTAAAAATGAAAACACTGAAATGCACATACTACTATTTCCGCTGCTGTTTTGCATGCGTGTGCAATTTGGTCCCTCATATTGAGGAAGGGCATAGGCTGAGGGTGTTCGAAAACAGGGTGTTGAAGAAAATACTTGGACGTAACTAGGAGGATGCAACAGGAGGCTGGAGGAAGCTGCATAATGAGGTGGCTCGTAATTTTATTTCTTTAACTGTCAGAATCACAAAACCGAAGACAGATTGGTGGGTCATGTGGCACGCGTGGGAGAGAAGACAAATGCATACAGTGTTTAGTTGTTTCCAACCTGAACGAAAAACAGCACCTGGAACACCCAAGCTTTGATCGCAGCATAATATTAAAATTGGATCTTAACCATTAGCCGGATTTTGTGAACATGGTAATGAATATTCTGTTTCCATAATACACGAGGAACTTCTCGACTAGCTGAGGAACTGCCAGTCAATAAGGACTCTGCTCCGTGGAGTCAATTTGTTGAATGCATCCTGCGTTTTAAATTACAATATATTCGAATGTTCGACTGCAGTAGGCCTACAGTATTTGTTTCAGACTACAGCGATTTCGCGAAATGTATCGCCCGGTTTCCTGCACTCCACTGAACCCACCCTGGCAGACATACACAGAAACCTATCTACTCTGAGTATAACCTACCTCCACCCGTGTGATCTCCAACTGTCCACACACGTTACGGGTTTTAAGAGATCCCAAAATATGACTGTTATTAGAAAAACAATAAAAACATCACATACGTTTCCAAGCGAGTAATGCTCTGACTCATGGCGAATTGTAATTAAAGCCACCACCAGGCCCACGTACCGCTGCTGGGCTAAAACCCTGAGCTGATTAATGGACGATCTCTAGCTGATAATAGAGACTAATATACGGGCGGTGCAGGGGGTTCGCCAGGAACTCCAAGGGTTTTACGGCATATGAATTTTCGTTCCTCACACCTCTTCATCTACCTCTCCATACTCCAGTTGTAGTAATCTCTTTTCGTTGCTTGTTGATAAGAAAATATGGTCTTACTCTCATCATACATCGTGAAACGGCGGGAGGGGGGTAGGGAAATGAAGGCATTACAATTACCGTTATATTCTCATCGCGTTTCCTTCTTAGTGGGTTAGTTTAAAAAAATCGTTCTGGGGCAGGGGCTTTTAACCAGGGTTACGCGTACCTTCAAAGTTAGGCCTACATAAAATTTTATAAGCACACCTAAGGTATTTAAGTTGGCGATATTTTTATTGTTCTTTCTCAACTTCAGTTAACGTCTTAAAAGCGCGCGGAAACTCGATCACTGGTGAAATCGAGGCAGAAGGTTATGTAGTTTAAGGAACCAGTAGTGGAAAAGGGAATTGGATAGAATTAATTTAGAAACAGATAATGAGTCATGTTTTTGTGTTTGCTGCCTAAGGTCCTGACACAAATGAAGGGTTGTCTTGACGATGACCCACAAGACGAATACCCCAAATCATGTGTTGTAACGAAGTGTCGTCATTGGGTCGGAAGATGGTGCGACACTATGGTGCGGATACACGAGAATGGCTGTCAACATCCATTTGACCACTCGCTCACATTGCATCAGCGATGTTCTGATATCCTGCTGGGATGCATTAGGGTCATGAACTCACTGCCGTCAGATTATCGCTAGCACTTCTTTCTCAGAACTGAACACTCGAGAAACACTGACATGCTGTTTAGGATACATTAATTAAATTACTTGGTACAAGTCATTTTTAGCAGAAGACATGTGGGTGATGTGGTACTTCTCTAAAACCCAGTGGATGTTCTAACAGTTTAGTGTAACAAATATAACAAATATAAGGGTTCTTCATTACGTACATTATGATTACAGTGGTTGGCAACACTGTATATGTATTTGAATTTGAAATTATCTACCCAGTTAGTACAAAGACTAAGCTACGAGCTGGATGATCGAAGAAATTGAGTTTTGATTCCGGACAGGAGCAGAGATTTTTCTCTTCTCCACAGCGTTGGTCAAAGCGCGAAACCGGCTACTAACATTTGAGTAGTGATAAGTTAATGCGTGGAGATTTAACTCCATTCCTACATACGTCTTCATTGACTTATGTTTATTTACTCACAGGGACAACTGTGACTGTATCAACCATGGCAAAAATATAGAGGTTATGCTTCTGATAAACTTGGTGCAACTTTTATTCTTTGTTTAGCTGACAGACGAGTTGTTTGTTTAAGCATTAAGGGCTAAAACTGGATATTGAAAAACTGAATATTAGTAGCGTGCACATGACATTACTGTTTGACATTAAAGACAGTCAGTTGAACTAAAGGTTTATTCAGTCACGAATTCATTACAGACTTCGGAATTGCTTACTCACTATTCTTATTCGCAAATGTTAATGACGAAAACATCTCGAGCCGTCATTGTCAGTGCCACTGAACAAACACCATTCACTGCAATCACACGGGGCTACCGACGTCAATCTGCACAATGAACTGGACGCCGGTTCCATCCCCAAGCCGGTACTTCCTCTGCAGGGGCATCATTCAACCAAACCATTCGACACGCGAACCCATTGCGTAGAAATATTGTCTGTCAGTTACGCTTCACCTACGACTGACAAGTTCATTGTTTGCCCTATCCTACCCTTACACAATGATATCTGTCTTAAAGCTTGTCGCACACTGAATAGATCAGCCGGCCGTGGGGCACTGCTATACTAATTTTGAATGAGTCTACTTTCTAGAGTTTTATGGCAGTAAGAGGTTTATTCTATAAGTAGTAGACCCTGTTTTGCTGTAAGTAATATGTTACTAAAGAAGAGCGCGCAGCACTAACTCGCTTCTAAACGCGGTTTTTAATGTTGCATTATACTGTATAGCTTATAGGCACTAAACCAAGTCCGGCTTCTTCTTCCAGAAATCCTACCAAAGATCTAATAAGTGTCAGGCCGAGACTGAATTCTGTATCGGTAGAGACCGAAGGACCTAACCAATGTGAGCTGAAGAACGAGAAAAAGACATTCATTTATGAGCGGACAATATTGTTAGTGGAGTGCGAGGGTCCAAGCTATAGATTCCAGATAGACAAAACTGCCCAGCGCTGCCACCCATAGTGTACAGATCGATATATCCAGAAATAGGGGAGCAAACTGAAACGGAAGTGTGGTAACAGACACTGAATATGTAGATAAAAGAAGGCAAAAAGAAGAGAAAATACGAACGACATAATATAGATGAGACATGAAGAAGAAGGAAAGAGAACAGTGGTACACAACACTCTACGTCGAGGCGAATGGGCCAAATTGGTGGGAAATAGAGCATTCGTATGTTCCTTAACCCTGCGGTCGTCAATAAATGTACTTCGGCCTAATGGGTTTCAATTCTTGTGTCACTGGATAAAGCAATGGTATATTCCTAACCTACGAAATCATTTCCCCTGTAACTAGTACATTTGCTGCCGTCACTAGTTTATGATTTTTTCCCAACAAGAATGCATGTAGAATGACAATGTCCTGAGTGAATGGTGTTGGTTTAACCTCAAAATTGTCAGTCTCCGAGCCGACGTTTGAAAGTGATGATATGTCAGTAGTAAAATGCAAAATAATACAATGGTACAACACACTGTCAGTTTACGGACTGCAGCAAATATAGCTACAAGAGTTTGTTTTAAACAGGAATGTGGGTGGTAAACACATAGCACAATATGAAATAGCTTCCAGGAACTTCGAAGCATCTCGGCTGAGAATAAATCTAGGAAAACTGAAATTCTATCTAAACTGACGTCTCAAGGTCTATTAAGTACAATCGGAAATGTGTGATGTCTGTTCAGTCTGTACTACAGCCGAGGCGGCGATTTTTATTTAGAGCCAAATGACTAGTCACGTCTGACAGGAAAGTAACCCAAATCTGTCAGAATGGCCAAACTGAAGATCTTCTTTCTCAGTAAGTCTAACTATAAGCCTACCTAATCAGACATGCGTGTACACGTGCCTGACTTAAGAAACTCGCTTCGTGTTGTCTAACATTCTCCAAAGCATAAAATATTTTAAAATGAAGTTCGTACTTTATCAGAAACAGCTAGTAATATAGTGAAAGTAGAAACTGTAAGTATCCTTGCTGAATGGCTTTCAATTAATTTTACTTCCAATTCGATTACTATAAACAGCAACTAAATGAGTGATACATGGCACCATAAGAATCTTCGTCTCCTCTCCGTTATAAGACCAAGTTCCAAGTCTCATTTCTTTTCAGAACTTCATTGAATTTATGGGCTACTTTCAGGTAAGAGACTACAATTAAAACAGTTAGAATTAATGAGACCGATAGTCAGTATGTTGGATACAGGCCTAAGTAGCCGCTAATGAATAATTCGCATGTGTTTATGTTATCTTAATAATGATAACAGTCTCACGTGTATTCTCGCACGTTGGTCTACACAGTGCTTTTGATAAATATGGTGGATACAGGGCCTTGCTATATATTTGAATTTCAAACACAAGCAGTTTCCAACTTTCTCTCCCTCCCTTTTTTCTCCCCCCCCCCCCCCCCCTGCATTCGCTTCAACACTGATTTGAATTCTGCGGTCTATACTCCTATTAAAGTTTCGATCCGTATAAAATCCAGTTTATCGCTTCGTTAGGTTTATTTGGAAACACGAGGGAGAAAGGAGCGTAGTGGATGTTGGGGAGAGGAGAAGGTGGAGATTTATAATGCAATTTTGAAGTTTCCTCTTACTCTGACAATAACTAGGAATTTAGGTAAGTCTATTTTATTGTTGTTTGGACTGACATGATTATATTTTAAAATGTTTTATTCTCGTGCTAGTCTTCAACAGCTAATTCAACTGCCATAAACACAGACAATTCCCCCTTCCCCCTCTTGTACTATTCCTGTGACCTCAGGTCATCAATCTGACTTTATAATCCTAGTTCCAACAAGAAACGCATGGATGCAAATTTCACGAGGGTGAAATAATTTTATACGAAAGGATTTGGGTCCACATGTATCAAAGATCGTGTGCTGTTTAAAAACCAATACAGGAAAATAAATTAAAGACCGAGTGATCCTAACATTTGAAACTTACATTGTAGATTCACATTTATTATTAATTACCTTACGACTGGAGATGTGTATTTCCTACTGCCTATTATGCATATTTTATGCTGTTGTCCTCAAGCTTATTTCTGTTGCTATTTCAAGATCCACAGAGTGCTTGTACAGACCCGCGATAGTAGGCTATTCTTAATTTGTAATGATTTTGCAAGATTATGGATTTTTACGTTATTTAACGTCAATGGTCCGACAGCAAGACTGCAGAGAACGGTAATGTGGACATGTGTTCTTGTGTGGTAAGAAGGCATGGATTTCGAAGCGTGCATTCGGAACTCATCTGAAGGTACTATCCGGCATTTACGTGGACATACTGAGCAAAACCATGACAACTCCAGTCAGGATAGCTGATATAATACGGCCGAGATTTGAACAAAGAAGGCGACAGTAGAACTGAATCTTGTAATAAAGGCTGAGGATGTGTGGACAGCACACATATCTGCTCATAACTAATGTAGGCGTAGTAACATTCAAGGCTATACTGAGTCTTCTGATTTGAAGAAATGGTTATTAGTTTTTTTACTATGAATATGCCGTCTGTTACGTTTACTTGGTTAGGGCCTAGTTATTATCTTAATTTTTCACTGCTGTGATTGCTTCTAGACCTTACAGAAGTCAGGGTCGTTAGTCCTGAATTTATTTACAGTCTGAAGCAAGGAATATTACGAACTTAATGAACTTCCACATTGTCATATAAAACCTGCGGGCATGCTAAATTATTTACAGAGTTTACAGGCACAGGGACCATAGGAATTTGTTAGTCAATGAGTAGCCCCATTTTTTTTTTGTGGTGAAGGGCCCCGCAGCAGATGCTACGGACGCACCGCAGCCTTCAGACTTATTGTGCAACCCTGTTATAAAGATAATTAGTTTTTTAGTCTTACTGATGGGAAAACCGAAGTGCTCGGGGAAAAACCTGTCCCAATGCCACTTTGTCCACCACAAATCCCACATGGACTGACCCGGGATCAAACTCGGGCCTCAGCGGTGAGAGGCCGGAGACTAACAGCCTGAACCATGGCACGGCCTAGACCTATTTCCTATTCGAGTTGAAAATTGAACCTACCACGGTCAGATTTGTTTCATGATCAGAAGCATTTCTAAGAAGGGACGGGGACTTGAATTACATTGGGTTTAGATACAAATTTCCTCCTTTTGCTTAGTTCCCTTGTGTGGACTCTTGAAAATGGATACCATCACCATTTCCTCGTATTAAAATTCCATTCTATCAATCCTATGCAAAATGCGTTTGCATTGCAACTTACCTGTGCGGGTTTATAAACGATCCTCGCCAGGTAAGCTAATAAAATAAATACAATTTAACTTAAGAAGTTTAATTGTTCTGGAGTTAACTTCTGCTTAATATTCCGTTAAACTTTAAACGTCAGAAGGCAGAGAGTGATTATACACTTTAAATGCAGTGTTGCAAACTTAAGAGATAACTACAGCAACCGGGCGATATGCGACTTCTCATTGTCATTACTTCTAAAAGCATCACTTTCTCGCTTGGATAGATGTTTCGGATTTATAAATATAATAACCAAGTTTGCTGTATCCTCAGGGTCCCAGGTAATAAAGTTTGGAATTATGGCAACAAAAAAAATTTCAAGTACGAATTTTAATATTTACGTCATAAAAGCTATCTCACCTTCAAATCAGTAATAATTCCAACACTACGAGTAAAGACGACGATGAAAACTATGATGATGATGATGGTTATAATAACAATGTTGTATTTAAACTTTATTCTATTTTCACCGTGCATTTTTCGAGTATAGACAATGTATTTCACCAACTAAATGCACTTGTTATAAAAACACTAAAATATTCTAAAAATGTTTGATAAAAAGCCCCGACATGTTTCGGCTCATTAATGAGCCATCCTCAGGGGGTTGTTGTATTTAGTTTCGACGATTTAAGCTGTCTGGTAACATTTTTATTTGTACTAGAAGAGTGAAACAGGAAAACAAAAGTTACACCAATAGTTAGTTATGCACAGTTTAACAGCAACACGTCATTATACCCACACACAATTGGAACTTATGACACAGAAATCACTCACAAATTAATCGTGAATTCGGTACAGCTATAAAAGTATACGTCGACCTCGGTGGACTAGTGGTTAGCGTGCTCGCCACTGGACCCAAGGTTCGCGGGTTCGATCCCGACCGAGGTCGATGGATTTTTAAGGATGATAAAAAATCCGGAGCACCACTTCCTTCGGAGAGGAAGTAAAGCCGTCGGTCCCATGTCGTAGAACCTTACGGGCATGAATAAAAATGTTGCGTAAGCCAAATTGCCTCCATTTCTCATCCAAGTCTCCTGACTGCCTGCCAGATGGCTCTGGCGTGCACATCAGGATCGATAGAACACTAAGCCCGGTCACCAGCTGCTTTGAATGCGCATGACTTAGTAACCTCGACAAGAGGAGGCAAGAGAGCCAGGCCCATACAGGGCTGTTGAGCCAAGAATTATTATTATTATTATAAAAGTATACTTTGAATATTATGGCCAATGTAAATCCCGGTGGCAGCAAGCTACAGTCGATCAGGAAACGGAAATGCATTCAGCTGTTGTTGAAGCGTTTCATGAACCAAGTAAAGTTACAAGTTCCAAAGTTACACATTTTTTTAAACGAACTATAAAATTCCGTCCTCCTGGAAACAACACAATTTCATTACACAATTCTGAATGTAGAGCCCTTCAAATCGGAACGATATTTACACTGTCCTCTCCCCTTATGCAACACACATGAGTCGTCCCTCGTTAACTACAGCAGTGATGACATGCGCCTCTTACACATCACACGAATGAATGAACGCAAATTTAAAGTGCACACACACACACACACATACAATACAGACCGACCTCACAATAATACTACAAAAAAAGGAGTGCTTCTTCGAAACCTCATTGAATATTCAATAATCTAAAGTGCCCCGGATTATAGGGGTTTCCTCCCTGCATTAAGGATGGTTACATATAGAGCACACAAATAACAGGGAATATAGCAAACCACCATAAATCGTATAACAGGCAAAGGGTTAGTTGAGGTTAAACCAGATTTTGCTTCAAGTATCAGGATAAAGTACAGGCAATGCAAGCGCCATGTTACTTACATACTTATAAGACATATCCAGAGCAGAGTTTGTATTCCATTTATCATAAAGTCTAAATATAATGCCGCCACACTGCCTGGTAACCTTCATGAATATCGCAATTATATAGGTGAGCATTATAAAAATCACAACCATAAAAGGGGACAATTTCACTTCATCTTAAGGGAATTATATTCGCATTAAATACGTCTTTTTTCCATCTGCAATAGTATACAAGGAGAAATCTCTTACGTTTTCTGCAGGGTTGTGGAAGAATACAGCACTGAAGTAAACATGAATAAAAAAGGACATTGAGTTTATGTGTTTGTTGCTAAATAACTGCACAGTGCTATCGGGGTGCTTGGTTAAATATAGAATTTTTGAAGGAAAATGAAAAAAGTACGTAATTGTAAGACATGTGATTCTTATGTCATCTTCAAGAAAGACGTATTTTAAACTCAGGCTTAATAACAATACACACAAAAAAAAATCCATAGCCGTGGTGTCTGAACTGTAAGAAACTCACAGAAATATAAACAGTATAAACACTGGTATGTGCTCGGCTATTATACTGTACAAGTACAATGAGTGTCACTTCTTGTTCTTTCTGGGCAGCTACATTTCGTTCGCAAAATCTACAGAGTATATGTAAACACCAATATGGTGTCTTTTGTAATAAGTGGAAAATTTGGTTTACGATTTGTGGAATTCTTAACACTGCCCTTACACTATGCTAACGAGTGAAAAAGATGTCTACGCAAAATGCACTGACTGGCGACGAATTTTTAGCGCTAACTTCTAGGTGTGTCCTCGCTCTGTAATACACGTAGCTAACATGTATGATGTACAGTTAACACTCCACATTGCTCAGGAACGAAAAGGTGAGCGAAAATTCGAAATGGTTGGTAAGAATGGTAGGGGGGGGGGGATTCCTGCAGTCCTACAACACACACATACATTACATGTTTGTGTAAGCAGGCTGTAATCAAGGAATCGGAAAGCAATTTCTTTTAAAACCATATTTCTACCCGAAAGTATCAATAAGAAATTTCTTTGTTTCATATTACAGGTTGTCTTCTTGTAAATAAAATCCAACATATCGTTAAGTCTGTGATACTTGTTTGCGATCGCAGACGCTGGGAACGTTTATGGAGAAAATGGCGAAATACGTTTTAAAGAATAGAAAGTGTTATATATTTACTGATTACCAACCAGATTAATAATTGGAGGAATCTGTAGCTGATGTAATGTTAACACGTGTACTTAATATCTTATTAATATCTGAGTGACATAAATACATTAATTACGCAAAAAAAACCTGGAACTAGTTTCATAAAAATACTCCTTAAGGTTCCACGTACTTTACACAGCACACTCGCCTCCGTATGGCTTGGCTTGGCTTGGCTCGGCTATCGGCTCAAGCACGGACCTGGGCAGTGTACGGATTGCACACCATGCTGAATAGGTACAATAGGTGGAAACGTCAGAAGACCGTAATTTTCTCGCGTCATTATCTCCCTTAACTGTTTAACTGCGGATATAATACTTAGGTATGTTTGGTTATATCGATGTAAATTAAACTACGAAACGTTCTTTCGAAGTATGGCAGATTCCCCCTGAAACACTGTATATAAGTCCTTTCGTACTGGGATCTCCATTTCTTACACTATATAAAACCCTTTCGCACAGTGGTCTCCATTTCTCATATAACCAAAATGCTGTCGTTCAGTGATCTCAGTTTCTGCCCATAACCATACCCTCGTTTACACTGCAAAATTCTATGTCTACCGCCTCATATTTGCTGCTTGGAAATCCTAATTCAAAAATAATCACTACTGTGCCACGACTGTTAACAACAGAAAACTGGTTAACGTGAGTACGTCTTAATACGATTGCCAGCATAAATGCGCGATCTTATTATTTAACTACTGTTTATTTTAAGGGACGTCGAGGCGAGGAATGAAAACTTTAGGTAGTACAGAGTGATGAAATCCAAAAATCACACAGACCCTATTCCAGTTTCGATATTTTTAACAATTCGCTTGAGTTTCATCATGCATACAGCACAGCACATGAACACGAACGCTTGGAGAACAAGATAGTAGGGGACTTTGGAATCAAGATACTTAATCTGTATTTATATTTTAATCCTTGGGATTACAATACCGGATCTAATGTATATAATATAAGGATCAAATAACTGCAATTTCTTTATTCTACGATTTTCCATAATGGCAAGTCTATGGCACAGTATCTGAACAATTTATATTTTAATTAATCGAGACATTTCCCTTTATGGAACCTGAAAGCTTATCAGCGCCAGCCCAAAAGCCCACCGCTGAAACAAACTCTGAATCAGTTCAATCAGTTTTTTTTTTAATCTACCATAACACGAACTTGTAATATTAGGCCTACCTTCTCATCTAATGCTGTGTCATATAGCAACAAATTTACAAAAACTACCCAGCAGACCTTAGTACATGTCTTATTCGCTATCTCACTTCTGACAGATCGCCCCGACTACAGGGCTTTGCTCCTAAACACAGTATAATTATCTAATCTGAAAAACGTTTTAAAGAACAGTTATGACCTTACATGATTAATAGTTGACATTTGTTACTCCAGGAGTGTCAGGAAAATTACACAAAATATTTTCCCTTACATTTTACAGCAGCAACTCTGAACAAATTCGGAGGAAAAGACGATAAAAATAATCACAAAATGAAGCTGAATTTGGCCTGTTCTCCAGGGGCCGGGAACTTGAGGGGTATATGTGAGGGAGCTGAATTCGGTTAATTGGCTAAGAGGAGTCCGAGGCACGTCCAGCTATTCCCTGGTGCCTTCCTGCTGCATATTACTGCCTCTCACTGCTGGCCAACCCGCAGTGCACTCAGAAGTCACGAACGAGACGTTTTCACCCTTCCTGGGTGCCACGTACAGTCACAAGCAACAGTTACAGTGTAGGGAAATCACACAGAACTAACTAGATGTGACTAAGTGCATGATAACTTCCTAATCAACCAACTATACCAGCTAAATACTTAATAACCAACTAAATGCACATTCACTTGAAACTATTTTATAGTTTATTAAGTTCTCCTAAATTCCCCTACATATGTTTCGGTCTACTTATAGAATGTGCAATTAGTTGGTTATTAAGTATTGAGTGAAAATGCAAGGTGAACGTAATATAAAATTTATACGAGCTAAATTTGTAATCTTTCCTGCGCTCATGACTGTTAATCAGGTGATAAAGAAGTCACCGTAATAATCCAGATCCTATTCTCAGCCAGTTCAATTATTCCACACCTTCACAACTTATTTAATTAAGCCGTACATAAAGTCCCGTAATTGAAACTATCCATAATTTCGTTAGTGCTGCGGATATACAGTGTTGATGACATGAGTGACAATGTCGGATTAAGTATTAAGAAACAAAGAAACCCAGAATCGAAATGACACGTAGGTGACATTGAAGCAGGTTTGGGCACTCGGATATCGGGGCCGCACCTTAGTTACATACCCGTAAATAGTATTTTTTTCTCGAGACTTTTCTCCCACAATTTTTTACAAAAGGATTTCTGAACTCATGGAAGATGGACGACTCTTTTATTCGCCCGCATTGCTGACGAAGACGCAGTCATGAAACCCCGTCTCAGATTGGATCGAAATTAGAAGTGGGCCTATTTGATTCCTCTTAACGGCTTGACTGTTTATTCCTACCGAAATTCCACTGTCATACAGCAGGCTACCATGTAATATGTACGCGTGTGCGCACGTCTCTTTTCATACATAAACCTACCTACATTGCATCGAGTTTAGCGACTGACACTTCCTACCCGATGTGTCGCCGTTTTTGCTATTTCACTCCGGTTATTGCTTCTACCGAGCTAGTCATCCTCTTTCCTTGTCTATTCAAATTTATTATGCCGTCACCGTATCTGTAACGCTGTGCAGACACGACGATCCAATACAAATTAAATAACACCAATAATTCGTTATTCTTCGCCCTTCAAACACAATTTTATTATTCTCGTTCAGTATTAATAATTATTGTTATGAATATTCAAGACACTTCAGTTTAAAGTCTGTGACAATGGCATAATAATTGTGACTACTCTCTAACAAACTAGAAGACGGCTGGTGATGAGTGGTGCTAAGATTGTCACGTGAAAAGATTTAACCAGTCAACGCCGGGCTTCGACGCTAGTACTGTACGCTTTCTCACGCTGGTTTTCACATAAGCACTTTGTAAAAACAAAGGTGCCATGTGGTGACTTCTGTTTAGTGACATTTTAAATTTGCAGACAGTACTGAAGTGTCAGAACATTACTCTCTTCTGGAACGTGTAGCTCCGCAGATTGCAGGGCGAACAGAAATGAAGAGGCAAGGCGAGAGGAAGAATTTCTCTGTTCGTGAGGTAGAAACAAGAACAGAAGTGAAAAAGCTTAAAACGATTGAGATCGGGTAGGAACTGGAAGTCACAATAGGATGCAAACAGGCCTACGTTTGAAAAGTGACGCACACACACGTGATCGGACTCGGCGATGTATGACCTCAGCAGTTGGTAAAGTGTAGCTAAATGACCTACGAACTTTTCGAAAGCATGTTTGACAGAGACAGAGACAGAGAAACAATGCATGTGTTAAAGTTATTTCTCTGGCATCATTTTGCAAACAGGCCTCAAAGTGTAGGTTAAATTATTGAGTTCCTTTGTCATCTACATACGTTTGTCACTCCCTGCCTCTACTCTGCTTATGGGTGGTCGGATGAGTGAGCTACGTTAATAGGATAAACGAACCGAAGGAAGCGGCAAACGATAATTGTCAAATAAATTAATGAACTTATGTAACCTAAATAGGATCCTCTTAATACGATTTATGCCAAAATGCAGGAGTGATATTTCAAACGTTGTTAATATTTACAGACAACCATAACTACAAAGTTCGTTGTTTTCGTACGAAGATTATTTCACTGTTTCCAGGTTTCTTTACTCGCGAAGGAAGGCAAATCACTACACCTGCGGCATCTGAGGTTCTCACAGCTGTACCGATGAAAATTAAAATATTCTGAAATGTTACGCCAATTCGACTAGCGAACAGTTGTCGATGTATCACAGGAAGGTGTTGCCTCCATCTTCAGGCTCTAGCTGTCCAAGAAGACAGCTAGAGCCTGAAGATGGAAGCAGCGCCCTCTCCGAAACGTTTGTTTTTATCTGCTTGCTTTAGAACAGAATTAATTCGCACGATTTAACATGTGACACTGGATGAAGAATATCTGTTCAGATTCGTGTCACAAGACCCTGACTGTACTGAAGGCAGGAACAAACCAGCCACGTCATCGCCCTGCCTCCCTTGTTCTCCTGATTGCTGCCGTCCGTGCAGCAAGCACACAACCCCACGGTCAACATTTCCTCGTTCTAGAATGCCAACAGTCAGTTCCTTTCATTCAATTATCAAGTCCGGTGGTTTCGTTCGGATTACATTCACGAATAAGTCACGAGCAGACTAAATTCGGGGAGTGTTTTTACCATCCAGTCCAGAATCGTTTATCCTCCTGTCTCTAGTACTTTTTAAAATTAAACACTGATACACCGCACACAAATTTATAGTTCTGCTTTTTTTTTTTTATATGGGCGTAAACTTATCTCTCAACTTAAGGGAGGAACATAGATTTAACTGCTTAAGAACAAAGTGCTGCGGCGAAATATGAATGAAAGAGAGTTAATAAGAAGAGAATGGAGAAAAATACACAATGGTGAGCCTCATACTCTGCAACAAATCCCGGATCCAGTCATTGGCTATATTTTTAGTAGTCTTTAATTACACTATTACTTTTTTACGACACATATTTACCGTGTATTCCAGTACAATACGAAAATAAACCAAAAATACACTGCATTATTTCATTTTTCATTTACGATCCGACATGTTTCGGGCGTGTTATACCATCGTCAGGGATCAGTTAGGCGTGATATGAAGATTACAAGACCATTACACAGTAATTGTTAAAATCCATATACAAAACTATAATAGTATACAAAATATTAAAAAACTTACAGTCGCAGTATAAAGTTAATCAGTTAAATAAGTGATAAAATCAGTAATGATCTAGCAAATCCTGTCTAAATCTAGGTAATGTATACATGTGATAAAATGACATTGTACTGCACTCATTTTTTCACACGTATACATTACTTACATATAAAGAGAATCCGCTAGATCATTACTGAGTTTTATCAGTTATTTAGCTGATTAAATTTACCTTGCGACAATATGTATTTAATATTTTATATACGATTATAGTTTTGTATTTGGATAACAGTTACTATGTAATGGTCTTGTAAATCTTCATGTCACACCTAACTGATCCCTGACGATTATATAATTAGACCGAAACATGTCGGATCGTAAGTGAAAAATGAAATAATGCAGTGTGTACTGTTGGTTTATTTTCTTACTCCACTATAATAATAATAATAATAACCATAGCTTGACAGCCCTATATGGGCTTGGGCCTCCTCTTTCCGAGGTTACTTGGTCTTGCGCATTTGTGGCAGTTAGTACTCCACTATTACCTCAAAATCAAAAATCATTCTAAAATCCACAACCCAACGGTATGTCAAGTCGGAAGCTAATGTGCAATTATTGCATGAACCATTTAAATGAAATTCGGTTTGAGTGAGGTGCAGCAGATTCTTCGTACTTATTTTGCAGCCCGGGACCAGACAACCAGAACTTAGATCTGGAGCTACAGTAAGCCTACTATCCGAAAATATGCTATGCTAAAAGTGTTGCAGCACATGGCTGAAAAGCGGGTGACTTTGAAAACCTCCAATTTGTTTAATGTCTGTTCCGAATACAGAAAAAATATTGTGATATTAAACAATTTTTAGGATGAGAATGAAGTTCTAAGAGGCTCCCAAAACTAACCCGCTCCATTACAATAAAAAGAAAAAAAAAAAAAAAAAAAACAAAACAGATGCTCAGAACACGGCCTATCCAATTAAAACTTTTTTTCTACTTTACCATCGCCTAAGTTGATTCCGGTAGAGAACAACTGGAACTTGTATGTACGTACAAATATGTCTCACACTGCCGCTAAAAGCTCTTGGCTTCACTTGAGTCGTTCAATAAACTTCTGCCACACCCCACTGGCGTTAAATTCCGCCATTTTGTTACCCCTCCTGCAACCCTTATCCTCGGAACTCATCTCACCCCGCGTTGTCCTCCCCCCCCCCCCGGCACGTGCTGTAGGGGGTGGCTGTCAACTGTCAGAAACAGGGCTGCTATCCAACATGTGCGACACTTTAATTGACCACACCAGCATCACCCTCCCACAGCAGCTGGGATTCGAAATCCCAATGGAATTCTCCAACACCTTCATTTGCGACAGAATTTCACTGTCAATATTATCTTGCCAGGACTGAAAATTGCGACTGAGAGACGATCTGGAATTGTTGGCAAGAAAAACGAAATGGGATGTGGGTGGGTGAAAGGAAAATATTGATTCTTCCCATCTGTAGTTCAACTTTTTTTACGTCTCAAAGACTCGCTGGGATTTGGTAGAAATGAGATTCTCGTAAGGAGAAAAGTAGGAACAGAAGCAACGAAATCGTACTTCTCATCTTAAGATTCCTGTATTATCAAAGATGTAGTAGACATACACGATACAGATACGAATCCTAGAGAAATTACGTAAACTTATACATGTAAGGTACCAAATGAGTGACTTCATGGTTATTTCTTTAAAAGTTAACAGCTGTGCAGATGGTAAAGAAATTCCCAGCTTCGTTTCAGAAAATCTCGCCGTTTGACCACATATTGGTCTACCATAAGAATGCAGTCCAAAGCTTCACACCCTCTTTCTACAGAATAATTTAATATTATATTTCCATTTACGTTTAAGTCTGTCAGGTGATCTCTTCCTTTAAGATTACCCGACCAAAAGTTTTTATAACTTTTCTCATTTCTCCCACAAAAGATGGATCCGAAGATGTACGACTAAACAGAGGAGTGGAAGACGAAATAAATTATTGAGGACTAACATACGTGACAGTGGAAAATGAAATAAAGAAAGACCAGGATAACAGGAAAAGGTAACCGAAGTTTCAACAGCCCTTGATAAATGCTTGTTAGCATACACACTTGGCATAAAAGCGAAGATTTTGTAAAATGTATATCGAATGTTAAGTGAGTATGGAATGGTGTACAGTGCGCAAGTGTGTTTCTGCATGGCGGGTGGAAAAAAAGTCACGAAATTCACGAAAGGTTTTATGAGACAGCATTAAGGATGACCTGATTTGCGACTGTCTGACAGCAACAGGGGGATGGTGTTGTGCAGCATAGTGAAGTACTGTTTGGCATTTAAAGAAAAGAGCGGTTCCTGTGGATGCATGAAGACATATGAGGGATTAGAGGATAGCTCCTTTCATCTTAACCTCGGCACTAAATGAAGGTGAGTGTCAGCTTCACGACCAGGCCGCCTAACCCCGACAGAACCGTTCCCGGTACCCACTGAATAGGAGACTGGGTGGGCCCCTAGACGGTCTGGGCGCCTCGAAAGAGGGAAAATCTCTTATCTCTGCCAGGGATCGAAATACAAATTCTCGGTTGTCCACAAAAATTGTTATGAATGATAAGTGGAGAGTGAGGAGGGGAGAGTTGGGCAACAATTTAAAGGAAGACGTAGAAGAATTTGGATTAGCTTATATTTAGTGGAGTAAATGAGAGAAAAATATACATAAGGTAACCAATGTAAAAATAAGAAAGACGCTACGACATAAAAAAAGAACTTACTTGCGAATTTACGTGAAAACATTCCGTTGAAAGTTTATTAAGAAATGTAGCGTGCGGTAAAGAGCAGTGTGCTAATGATTGTGCAAGTAACTGTGTGTTATTTAACGACGCTGTCAATGGCTTAGATTATATAGCGTCAGTGACACGTGAATAAATGAGTATGGAGCATTGGTAGAATAATGCTGATAGGGAAAAAAAAGTATTCGGACCAAAAACCTGTCCCAGTGCCATTATGTCAACCACAAATCCCACAAGGACTGAGATGGCTGTACAAAATTTGCAGAAGTGGAATAATGCGGCTGAAAGCAGGGAAAAGGTAGCACGGGATTTGAAAAAAATATGTCCCTTCTGATTGAGCTCTAACAACGCTAAACATATGTTACTACAGGTTTCGAGAACGAAAAGCTGAAGGGAAGAATATGTACGCAGTAAATGGCTGAGCAGACGTGACGGTTTAGCGTACAAGAAACTACAAATGTAACGGATTTAAAAATCTCATATTTTTGCATAATCCATGCATTTATTTCAAATATTTATAATTTAACCAACACAGTACACTGCGTCAAATAAGATTTACATCATAATATATACTATACACCAAAACTCCAAGACGTTGTGGTATACAGGGTGTATCTAAAATGCTTGGACGAACTACAGGCGTTCCCGAGACCAAAACAAGCGAAAACCTTCACATCAATATATGTCCGTCAACATTCGGTTTTCGCGGTACAGCCCAACATGACCTCAAGCCTAAGATTTTTATCTGTGGGTACACTTAAAACCCCTAGTGTATTCAGCTCCAACTGAAAAAGAAGGAACACTTCACCAACGAATTTCTTATGCATGCCAAACCTTTCACAACCACCCCGGGACCTTCGAAGGGGTGCCACAGTCCATAATCGGGCGTGTCCATGCGTTTGTTGATTCAGGCGGAGAACACATTTTGAGGATTTGTTGTGAATTGTTACTTTAAAACAATAAGAACTCGACAGTTTTTAAATTGGGAACGTTTACTGTGAATGTATTGTGTCAGCTGTACGTAACATGTTGCACACTTAAGGTATTTGTTGTTCAATGGTGGCCTAATCTGTCAATTAAACTCAAAAACAGCTCATTTCCTGACACGTTTATATGAATATTTTTCTTGTTTTGATGTGAATAACTCACTCTTGAAGATTTCCAAGCATTTTAAATGCGCCCTGTATAATATATGATATGATAGATATAACACAACATAACAAAACATTTAATATAATATATTATTAGGTACATTTTACCTGATATCGTGTGTTGTGTTGGTTGAATTATAAACATTCGAAGTTAAAAATATTGGAAAATTTTCGCTTCGAAGAATACGTAAATGAAAGAAAACAGTTAGTACGATACAACACTCACTGGAGGATATGGAGGAATATAAACTGAAAAATAGAAAGGGACTGAAGAAAAGAGCAAACATATTACTGACATTAGTAATAACAGCAGTGTGGCAATAGGAAAATTGGACAGCAGATGCACTGGAAGCATGCTTGTAGGCCTATATAAAGAAAAGAGCTTTCCGCAAGAAAATGGATTTAAGCGGACATGATGTAATGTACCACAACGCATTGAATATACCACATCTACCGATACATGTACAAGTTCCACCATTTCATCACCTTTAACTCAATCATATAAATAATATTAGGTGAAAAATACGTATCAGATTATCCTCAATTTGCAATTTCCTCTCCCTGCATTCTTCTCTTTGTAGGATCCAGATGTTATCCTGAGGATTTGTTCTCAACACCTTCGGTCAGTGAAAGTTCAAGTCTTTTGGGATAAGAAACAGTGTAGAATGATCAGTCGACATGGTGTCATATCCCAGAAGATTCGAACCATCAACACCGCTGTGAAAACCTTGAATATTACACCCTCAGTCTTATTTCCTTAGACTGAAAACGAGACCAAGTTTCAGCGTAGATGTTCTAGAAAGCACGCAAAATAACCACTACAGTTTTGTATATTTCAGTCTTTCAGGGTTTACATATGAAGATATAAAGATTCCGAGGCAAATGGTAGTAAGCATTTCGAGTCCAGTGAAGAAGCAGTTAGAAAGTGAGCAAAATTTAGATTCATATAACATACGTATATCCTTACTGGAATTTATGCAGGTATGGGTACGTTCACGTGAATAAAACTGCTTACAGGAAAACTTCTAACAGAGGTGATGTATTTCCCATAACGTGTCAGGTTGTAATGATGCAGAGTTTCAGTCCTAAATTATACGTTTGAACTCATATAATTACTAGGCTATTAGGATGTATAGGCCTATTACGTTACTGTACGCAATATACACCGGTTTTACTACACATTTCATAAAAAATGAGAGTTCACTTTCAAACAAGGAGCTCTGCTATAATTAAAGGCACATTTACAGCTGCGGTTTGAATTATAAACACTACAGCCCTCGAGAAGTTATCGTGTTTAACAGGTGTGCCTCATTTTTGTGGAATCTGAAATTCAAAACCTGAGGCAAGACATTCGAATGGACTTTTCTGCTACTGATTCTCTCATTTTACAGGACCGTTGACTAAATATCATATGACAGTCCCTGCATTTACAACATCCTTAGCTACAAAATACTGCAGACTGGAGCTCTTACTCGTATGAAATAGCTCATCGGTGCAAGAATGATAGAAATAGTAAAAAATGCACGCATAAAATGAATGGAGACAAATTTACCGTAGAATTATTTCGAAGCTTTAAATCTCGTTTTCAAGCCTTTTTTCGTTGAGATTAACTTATATCGAAATATTTCAATTACTTTATCCATCAGATACAATATATTTACATGCCTGACATGTTTAGGCTATTCAGCCTTGCTCGTTGGTGTCGTATCACTCCAAACCTAGCAGCTTTTAAATCAGTTAGATTCCAGCTATTGGGCCCACAATAAAGTATTCCAATCTACAATTTAAACAAATGCAAAATGTACCACACACTCTACTACTGCAATTAAAATTTTACCATTTACTTCATCCAAGTTCCTTATGCGTCCCTTCTTATTATAGTTTATTATTATCTCTGTGTGAATTCTTCATATTCTTGCATTAAATTACCCTATTATACTAGATCCATAGAATTTTCTTCTTGCCCTAAATCAGTCTCCTCTTGATAATTTCTGTAACCACTGTCTTTTGTAATAAGAACTAAGAGATACATCATAGGAAACAACATAAAAGAGATGAATTTATAATAAAAAGAAAATTTTATAGATTTCACATAATAGGCTAACTTACATAACACAAGAATATTGAAAATAAAAATGATATGATAAGAGCGGATGATGAAAGAATTTAAATTATATGTATATATCATAGAATTACCATCGATTTGTATTGATGGGATATTTCATACTTTAATTTTTTCAAATTTTAGACTGAACTTTTCAATTTAAAACCATCAGCTTGTTTCTGAGTGCTGTAATGCCCATAGTGATGGCTAAATAGCCTAAACATATGGGAAACGTAAATATGTTTTACAGTATATTTCATTCTTCTTCAGTAATTACAGTCACAACCAACATATATATTTTTTGACACAATTAGGCCACCGGTTTCAGCTCGATACAGCCATCATCAGGTCTATACAATAACTATGAAAATTAAACTCTATACATTTTGTAAAAGGGATCCCTTATTTTCTACAATTATATGTAGAAATGGGGGGTGGGGGGGGGGGGGGGGAAGGTTGTCTTAAGAAAAGGTGTGTCTTAACAATGTGAATTAAAAGATATAAAATAAAACTATAAAATACAAAGCATATAAGCATAAAAACTTGAATATAAAAATTGTATAAAAATATATATAAAATGGCGTCGGACCGTAAGATGTGGATGTATACGCAGTGCTAATGTAAGAAGGCCAGTGTTAATCCTATACTTTTACGTACGGATCTTCGTGCGACCAGGATAGACTGGTCCTGCAGGAAGGTTGGTTTTTAGACTTTCCCGTACTCCTGGTATTTTCTGTGGTATCCACGCGTTGTACAATTTTCTAGATTTTTATTTTGTGTGGATACCTATAAAATACAAAGATGATATTCACTAATTAGTGATGTAATGAGACTGTGTGTTAAACAGGTAATCAAATAATTTTTGTAAAATGGTACTTACAGGAGTTTTACGTAAGGCACGTATTCTCACTGGTCCTTGTGCTGCTGTCAACAGCACTGCTGTGTTTACGGTCGACTGTCATGCTACGTCTTACGGCCACGCCTTATATAGGGGTAGTGGCATTAGTCAAATGACCTTCTCTTGTTATGATCGTACCAAATATTTTTTATATGTAATTGTATGTTTATCATTTAATTGATTATTTTTCATTGTTTCTTGGTAGGTGTAGTATCTTTCCATTGTGTCTAAATGCCTCCTTTTTTTTATCGTAATGTGAAACTTCCATAATGTCACCAATTTTCCCAAAGGCATGGCCAGTTTCTAAAAGATGTGTAAAAATTTATAAATATAATTATTATTTTTGAATGAAAGAAAATGTTTTTAAACCTTTTCTCGAAGACGCGGCCGGTTTGTCCCGTATATTTCTTTCCACAATCTTTGCATGTTAGTTAATACACACAGCTCTTTTGAAAATTGTTTTCTTTTTTAGTTAGGTTTGTTATTTTTAGAAGCCGTTAAAGGGAATTTCTTTTTCTACACGCAATACGTAGTGTATTATGCCTAAACATTTTTGTGACAAAGTGTGATTCATTGCCAAAAAATGTAAAAGTAGCCCTTTTTTTCCTGATCGAAATTTTCATTTTTAGTTGGAGGTTGTGGTAATTTTCGCATCTTCAAAAGGTTACTAATTAAATGTACTGAAAACCCATTATTGTAAAGAATATTTTGGATAATTGTTCATCTTTTTTGCCGAAGGATTTATTTGGTATATATTTAGGCGATTTATGAGATACATATGGGCTGCATATTTACGTGTCATAGTGGTGCATGAATTATAGGGATTATCATATCGGTATAAGTAGGTTTTCGGAAAATGCTGAATGCAAAAGTGTCATTCTTCCTATGGAGTTTAATGTTTAATAGTTAATTTTGTTTTCTTCTTCTAGTTCTATTGTATAATGCAAATTTGAATGTATTTTGTTGAATTTATATTACATCATATTTATATCAGTTATTCAATGATCACAAACAATTAGTACATCATCTACATATCGCAAATAACCTAAAGTTTTATCGTCTATGATTATGTCGATGACAAAGTTAAATTCGACATATTGTAGGAAAATCTCCGAAAACATAGCCGATGATGGTGCCCCCATTGTCAGGCCCTCTTTTTTTATGAAAAACGGTGCCATTATGGGAAAAATAATTTTGACTTATTATAAGGTCGTAAATTTTGAGAACATCTTGTTTTTGTTTTATCTCGGTCGAATTATAATCCAGTATATCTTCTATTATATGTCTTAAATTCGCCGTAGGTATACTTGTATACATATTTGGAATATCAATAAAAGATGCTAATCTGATGTTCGGATGTATGTTGATATTTCTCAAATCTTCGATCAATTGATGGGAATTGTTTATATTAAAAGCATTCGGTAACGAGATTATTTTGGCAAGTAGATTAGTACAGAATTTTGATAGTTTGTGTGCTGGGGCATTTTTCCATTTTACAATTGGTCTAACTGGTTGCTTGGTTGTTGGTTTTGACTGTAATTACTGAACAAGAGTGAAATATACGAGTACTATGCATGTACATACCAACGGGGATGTAAAATATTAAATAAATATGTTTTGGTTGCTTCTGATCTAAAAGTAACTGAATATTTTGAAAGTGATACAACGGAATTTGTATTAAAATTACTATAACACTGGCTACAGATATCGTTGGGCCTAAGTAAGAATAATTTACTGGGAAGCTTCGTACTTGCATTACGAAATTTAGGCTTCCATTAAATTTTCGTGATTATCAATGGATGGTAAAAGCGTTTTGAACATCAGTGAAAGTCTCGGTAGAGCACATTCTACCATATTTATTGACAACTGCTATAATTTAAAAAAAACACTACTTTTTAACTTATTGAAACACTGTCAACCACTCCAAATAGGGTCTGCTTTTCAAAACTTCAGGTAGGCCTATCAGCATAAAACTTGTTTAAATGATTGCAATGGTGTAGGCCTATCGCATTAAAACTGACTTCGATGGACTACGCTAACAACAGTGGATTTTGAAACAAAATACCAGCATATAGACATAAGGCCAACACAGACGCAAAGGCGGGGTCGCAGAGCCACATTTTCGGGTGATGCTTCTGTTTCAAGAACGTCGACTTATGACAGCGTGTTACTGTTACTAGTTTTTAAAGAATTTATTAATTAAACATCACCATCAAAAACAATAACAATAATAATGACAATAACTGTACAATGTGTGTGTGTGTGTGTGTGTGTGGGGGGGGGGACTGTAACTTAATTTCTAATGGTGTCAAAACCAGAAGACCGAAATATGACGCAACGAAAGTTTGGTGTTCGATAACCTACGTTTCTTCTGTTACGTAGGTTCATGATCTGTGACTCTGCCTATACCAGCATAACTAAGCTCCAAAAACATTAAAACGAGAAAAAAATACTAGAGGTTACGTGGAAAACTACTCTTTCACGATTTCGATTCTTCATCGAGAAATTCGCCGGTTGATGGAGGAAATGTGAAGACTGTTGAGCGGAAACGTGGTGCTTTTGGGCACTGGAAGGCGCGAAGTCCTCAGAACTCGGGAATTTTATAAGAAAGGGGTGTGAGAAGAATGCATGGTGGTGTGTCGAAGAGAATGGTTAGAAATGGTTGTGCTTGGCAGTTGGCGAAGAACGGGTGGTATGGGTGGGGAGAGGAGGCGTCAACGTCTGTTGAATTATTCAGACCTCCCTGTCACTTCGAGCTACGTCCCAGCTGCGAATCATTGATTTACCCCATCCCCATATACCATCCACTTCAGTTTAAACCTCCCTTCACTCACTAACACACTCTCCCCCCCTCCCCCCCAACTCTCTGCGTGCCATCTAATTCCCCCGCTACGCAAACATCGTTAAAATGCTTTGGCAAGCGCCTGGAATATAGGCTGACACGGACCATATAGTACATGACGGATGGTGCCGCTAAATTGATGACGATTAATGAGATTACGCTGCTGCACTATAGGCAGAGAAGGCCTTACTACGCACGTACCAACCAATGTTTAGGATCTGTTGTTATAACCAGAATATGATTTTGAGAGCATACTACTCTTACTTTCTCCAGGTAAAGAGGAATGAGGTATGGTATTAAAATTGTCATCTGATAAATTACTTGAGTAATTAAAATTTAATAAACATATGCTATAATTAATATAAGTGATATTCCTGAAAGCTGTAAATTTGTTAATGCAAGGCGTTTAATAAGATAAACGCTAATAGGACAACATATTCTGCTCACACGGGCATCAGTGTCGAGATACAGGCCTCAAATTTACTTGATGTATTACAGAATGGGGTTAAACTCTCGTGATCATATCTAACACAAAGGTATGACGAAACGTTCCCGGAAGGAGTTGATAACGCAATATATATTTCAGTTCTCTTATTGGTCGTTTCTGGCTCCTTCACAGTAGTCTTCTTCGGAGTTTATGAATGGGTCCACCGTTCGACTTTCGGGAATTGTGTTTTGGAGGATCAGCGATTTTTCCAAAATTTTAGGTACATGCTGGAAAAGATGCCCTCATAGCTGCGATTTCGTTCTCGGAAATAAGAAATCACAAGGGGTCAAATCAGGCGCATCAAGGAGGGCAAGGGACCACAGGCATGTTATTAGCGGTCAAACTTAGTTTTATTACAATTGTTCTCAACATTTCGTCGAAGACGGCCTTTTTAAGGTGTATTAAGCTTTCATTAAAATTGGGTAGTTCTCCTGATGAACTACAAATAAAAAATTAAACTTTCTCTCAGTTCTAAAGAAGCTGTACTATAAGCAAGCACACACTCTTGGTGTCTAAAAAAACTCAAATGAAGCGCCCGTAATGTAAGAAAAAATACAGAACTTGCTTCAATAATTGACATATGGTCTGAATTAAAGGTTTTGGTGGGCTGGTCTTGATTTGGTTGTGGCTAAAAATGTTAATGCGAATTCATCTCTGAGACTCGTTTATTAAAACATTGCTATTTATCTTTAATTTTCGTGAGTAACTTGAACTCAACGACATGACGTCTTATTTTCGACAGCCGACAAAGGGCTTCAGACACCCTTCCAAACACATTTATTGGAGTAAAATATTTCACTATTAGTGTGTCAACAAAATCATATCAATGGCAATTATAAATAACTATCCAGTAAGGATGCTTCACTTATCAGTATCGTTATAACCCTGTCAAAAATATTTGTTCAAGAACGATAAAGGAAACAAACGTAACCGATCCAAATATACCCAACACTAGGCACATGTTTACGCCGGAGACAACAGTATAATTACAATTAACTGTGAACTTCTAGCCAGCGAATTTAAGCTTACTGCCTGCAATATCTACGGTCGCTAAGGCGTTGTTACAGTAACTGTAACTTCAAATATCTTGGAGATGCCATCCATCAGCCACACAGGCTATATTTTTGTGTATCTGTAGCATTTTATTCGCTCTCCTACATCATCGTCATCATCGTCGATGTTATTGTTAGTCTATTCAGGCATTAGACTTCTTGAACTCTTTATTTCCCAACTCCTACTTTCTGGGGGAGCCACCGTCATTCATGCTTCCTCCAGGTTATAGTTGACTACCTATCCGAGGACATTATTAGGAAGTCGACCAAATTCCGTTCTATGCGGGTTTTAACAGCTTTCTTATTGGTCATTTGTTCAAAGTTAATAAAATGAAAGCGTTAACGGAGACATCTCTCCTCTCGCCAGCATGTTTCATTTTCAAAACTGTTCGATTCTAACAGCGGTGCTGCTAAACACTGAAGTCTTCTGGGATGTTACGTGTTGACTGGTAGCTGTTCGTCAACACGTTTCCTCCGTACCTTTTTCACCAGTCAACATGAAGTAACACCCCAAAAGACATGAATCTACTCGACGAATTTAAATTAAATTTGTTATAAGGAGTTCACTCTAAAGCTGTTGTGTGACCTTAATTTTGGTGCGCACCAGTCACTTATGACCCCTGCTTCACATCAGGCTGAAGATACAGCACCTCTGTCACATAGGCACCACACAGATTTTTCATTATATGACGCTGTGTAAGCCCGGCCTAAGCTTCGAATTAGTCTAGCCCGGCTAGCTTTCACAATCATGCTCGCAACGTCATCATTTGAAAACCCTAGCGTTTATTTCTAACACTACTTATTCTTCTTCCCCTTAGCCGGAACTTCTGGGGCCTGATGTTTATTCCTCGGCCTAATTATACCGCATCTCCAAATTATCAAGAAACCAATGGCTTCGAAATCTGATTGGCAGGCTACTGCTTCCAACCCGAAACAAATGGGCAATAATTCCATGAATGCGTTAGCCGGAATTTCTGGCGAACCAACAATCAAGATAAACTATAGACATCTTAACAAAACAGATGGGATATTTCGAAACAATGGTAACGTAAGGTTATCCCGTGCACATCACAAAGTCATCTAGCAGTAGCAAAGACATATTTTCACTCATTCATAAACTCGACACTAGATGGATCTGCCATCTTCACGTCCCGGTCACTTTATCCCTGCGGAAAGAACCCCTATTGCCCACTGAGTATGAGATTGGATGGGGCCCACAGCCGGAAAGGAACTTTGGAGAAGAGAAAAAGCCCTTCTTCCTGTTGGGAATCTAAAGCGGGGTCGTCCAGCCCACAGTTTTTTTTTAAGGACCTCGCAGCAGATGCTACAGACGCACCGCACCCCTGAGACTTCTTGTGCAACCCTGAGATGAAGACGATTAGTTTTTTCGTCAGCCCACAGCTTAGTATACAGAATAGGCTAACCCTAAAATAATGAACTGCCAAGGTCTATTTAATGGATTCAAGACCCTCAGACAGTTTACTACCGTCCTTCAGCCAGTCAGGAGATCTGAAAAATAAAGCGAAGACATATAAACGAAGGAGAGTTGGCCTAAACAGGAATCAATACATGAATAACGTAGTAGCCCAAGTACAGCTACAAGAACAAATGCTTACAGGTGCCAGAGTCCCAGCAAAGCAAATAATATTTCTAAATATGTAATGGCTTACTGACAGAAGCAGCTGCTTTCATGCAGAATGTCCCGTTGCTAAGCAGTGTACCTTTGTGTTAAAATAATGCCTTATTAGCTTTATGAAAGGCATGATTGAGCGATATCTTGGTCTATATTGTGCTTCATGTATAAACTAACGATCCATGTTAGAAAGAAACGCGAGCGTAGAAAGCCGAGCGTCCGCATTGCAATGTTTCTAAATAAAGATCCTGCTGTCACATTGCTTTTCAGAACGCAGCTTTCCGTACCAGCATCGAAAAACATATTTAAGTGACATACAATATTTACCAGCAATATATAAATTAGCAAACATTTCAAACGTTGTGCAGGAAGGGCTCCAAAATCATAAATTCGAGGTTAAATCGTAATATGTGAAACGCATGGGATAAACAAAGAAAAAAGTCCTTGTGGTTCTTATTTCCAATTAACCTAGCCTGTCCAACACAACTACATTTTTTGAAAAAATAAGTACTCTTCGTTTTCACAACAAAGCTTGCCTACATGTTTCGACCCTTAGTGGGACGTCATCAGGCTATTGGCATGAAAATGTAGGAAGATGATTTATGCAATTATTACAGTTTTCTTTCCTTTTTTTTGGTGTGAGTTTTCATGCCTTAAATTATTATTATACAATATGTTAAACTCTACAACCGGAAAACGAAAATGAAAACTGTAATAACTGCATAAATCCCCTTTATATATTTTTCTGCAAATAGCCTGATTATGAGCAAATAAAGGTCGAAATATGTAGCTTATTGTGAAAATGAAGGCTATTTGTTTTTCCAACAAATTAAGTTGTGCTGGACTGTGTGTTTAACCTGGAAATAATTTATTGTATACACAACGGGATGTCACGGGACCCTATATTTCCACTTCTTACATTACAAATTCCACGTGTTGGCTGAGCGATGATTTTTGGTCTGCTAGACTGAAAGCGTAAGGGACTGGAAGCCTACGTCCTCATACGGGTTAGGATTGTAAAAGGATGAAAACAAGAACAAACACAACCCTTCCTCTCTGCATAAAAAATTAAAATCCAATTTCAATTCTACCATAAATAGCCGTGAACAAGAAAATGGCCTAAGTGTCTCGTTAAAAGTTATTCATATAACGTAATGCCGTGAGGGGAATGCAATACACGCATAAAAAATACAGATGCACTGTGCATTTGTGTGCAAGAGCAAGAGCAAGATCAATATTGAATTTTTATGTAGCGTTTTTAAAACTGTTACATGATGAGAAACCATCAAAACAACATGGCAATAGGGCAATAGCTATTCAACACAGCGACTGGCGTGAATTTATGTCGTCACAGACAAACACAGTATGCGGCGTTACATTAAATGTAGTTGAATGCTTAGACGAGACAGGTTGCACATACATAATACAGTGAAATACAGCTCAGACGTTCAGTGCAACAAGGATATACGTGTGCAATGAAACAAAGACATGTCTCTTCAAAGCGTTTCCTATTGATTTATACAGATTGCACTCGTTCCTGTATGGCCAGTGTTGACGGCAGTGGCTTAGGTTTCGTGGTTTTGTGCTTCTCCAGTCACTCGACTATTCGAATACTAACTTATGAATCAGGGGATGCCCATAGCTCACAGCTTCAAATGACGGCGACTCATGTTCAATCGCAGGATAGCCCATGCGGCATCTCTACTGGAAGAAGGGAGGGTTTTCTAAGAGTACTTCAGGTTTTCTTACCAATCGGAGTTTTAACTATACTGAATATTCATGTACTACAGCCCTCGGGTTGTGCGACAGGCCCGACTGGGAAGAACGACACTTCGCAGACTCCGAGTAAAGAATTTAATTTTTGAGTTATTTTGTTACATATTGTGGTGTGTACTGATCGATAGTGTCAGAGACCATAAGGGAAACTAAGTCGAAGGAGGAAGGACAGTATTACAAGAAGCTGTCGGCAAATCTGAACACAGCAGTTTTCCCCTCGAGATTCCATCTTATGAATGTAACCAGCTGAACCAATAAATTAAATATTCATACAGTGCAAAATCGCTTATAGTGCAAAATGTATGCTAATAACCTAATATTCAGCACCTGAAAGCTACCCATAGGCCCTCGAGGAGCCATGCCATCACCGTGATTCTAATCCCACCATAAAACAAATCCATACGCTGGTAATTCTATATGGGCCTACCATATGCATAAAATATCGACGTAGAAAATTCTCCTGCATATCTATGACTTAGCACCAGCTATCACAGCTCCAAACCGCAAAGTCAATATGGATTCTGTGAGGTCAACTGGTAATCGGGATAGCTCAGTTGGTATAGTGACTGGCTTATGGGCTGGCTAACGGAGAGATCGTGTTTCGTTTCCCAGCAGGAACAAGAGTATTTCTCTTCTCCAGAAGCCTCCAGACCAGATCTGGGGCCCAATTAGCCCTCTATTCAATGGGTACAGGGGGTAAAGCAGCCTAAAGGTGAAGCGGAGGTTAAAAATGAGTGGAGGTATACTTTCGCTCCCCCCATATGCCTTCATGGCTTGCAAAAGGACTTCGGTTTTACAGCAAGTGATTGTTGTTTTATATTCTACACCATCTAATTATTTCGCAGGCGATTTCAGTGGCCGTGCGGTCTAAGGTGTGGGTGGGCGGCCGCTTGTTTTCTGGGATCGCGGGTGTGAATCCCGCTGAGGGCACAGGAGTTCGTTTCTTGTGTTTGGTGTGTGTTGCGTAGGTAGCGGCCTCTCCGACGAGCTGATCATTCTTTCGAAGGATTCGTACCAGGTATGTGTGTGTCTTAATTGTGCGTGACCTAGAAACCTCAACAATGAGGCGGCCTAGGCCCGATTTGGGCTGTTGCGCCACAGAAGAAGGAGAATAAAAATGAGAAGAAGAAAAGAATGTCGGCGTGAAAATGGTGCCCTCAATCGACCGACCAAGCGATCTTTCAATCAGTCTGACATCAACGTACAGTAACAGAAGCCAGCTCGATTTATGATCGTCACCCCGGGCAACGAGTTTTCCTGCAGCCTGCATGGAAAGCTACTTACATCCACACCGAAGCTGTGCCAGAACACAGAACACAGGACACAGGACAGAAAGAATCAAACTTTGAACCTTTTTATTTCTGCGAAAGGACCTGCAGTAATTCCGCGTTTCGATCAGCTCAATTAAACTAACGTTGGGATTTCAGGCTTCTGCCACGGTGTAATTGAAGCCTTGGCTTTTCTGGGATGTTACGCAGGGTATGTTGATAGTTGTTTATCGACGTTTCGGGATAGCCTATCGGTCCCATCTTCAAGGTTCACTCAGTCTTGGACTATGTCGCTAAACAACTACCAACATACGCTGCGTAACAGCCCAGAAGAGCAAAGGCCTAAATTAACCTTCATAAATAATTACGGTGCGACGATCTTATTCCATAATTTTTGTAAGTCTATATACGACAAGACTGCAAAACGTATACCAAGTGACTAAGTACACAGACTTTAACATGTCGTACGCTACTCTCAAATGCCATATAGTTTCGCGGTACATGTGTGAATGTAATGTCACTTGCGCCCATAAGAAGAGTACAGCCTTCCCTGTGCCGATTTTCACAAAACTGACAAATACTCAATAGCATTATGCGCACATGAATATAGTCTGTACGTAATATCATCCAAATCGGCCAAGAAATGTGTACAGTACAGGTAGAAATTCATTTACGCCCTTAAGCAATGTAGGACTGTCACTGAGCCGATTTTCACAAAACTCCTCCTTGCCTGACGACTTTTTGTAAAGAACTCTTGTAACAAAATTTCATGAAAATTCGACCAATGGTTTAGTTGCTGATACTAGCCCAGACGAACGGACGGACGCGGTCTCCACATAAAGCGTTCTCCACATAAAGCGTTCTCGGTTTACTTAGAGAACATTCAATAACGAGCAAACTAAAATAAAAATCTAACCTATTCTTAGCCAGAACATTTTGCGCCGTGAAAACTGCTGTGATCACAACACAAAGTCAGAAACATGCGAGGTACTGGAAGCTGCAGTAAGACAGCTATTAAAAGGGAACACATCTAATTATCAGTTCATAATTTCCAAGTTAGTGTTCCTTTGAATAGTTTTACCTTCTTTGACAATATCCTACACACATAAGCACGCACGCACACTCAAACCAAGAAAATATAAACACTCGACACTCCTACGACCATCACCCTCATCATAACGGTCTGGTCTACAGAACAGCTGTCAGAACAGAAGATGTATTACTCTGGCCTAGAATAAAGCCCAGGAACTGTCAATAACTAGTGACTTCCAGGCAAGTAAGATCTTTAGGTGATTCTGAACCCTAGTAACAATTTCTGGAACATTTAAATATCAAAACAGAATCTCTTTCTGATAAGGTATTGTATGTTTCACGCAAGTGTGTATTGCTTTACATGGGCACGTTTGATGCACATTGCTTCACTGTATTAGCCTGCATTTGATTACCGACAGATATTTAATTCATTCAAAGGAAAGCAATTGTTATCGGGACCTACTTTAATGTCTACTTTATGACTCTAAACGACTTTCCGATTTTAGTAACTCTTATATTATTTAGCGACGCTGTACCAACTGCGGTATGATAAAATAATTCATTTGGCTTCAAAGAGGTACGTACTTTATATTCTTATAGACAACATGGTAGCTACGAGCCTATATGTTTTACTGTTATTTATTCTTGTTCATTGGCTTCAATCGTGAATTTTTGTTATTATTTCTGCATTGTTTTCCAAAAAAGATATTACTTTCAAGGGGCATATTAATATATCTGTAATTTAAATTTACTGTACAAAATCCTCATTCAGGATATCCGGCAGTCCGTCCGAATTTCGAAACAAATACATTTACTGTAGAAGTTAAGGTGACCGTGGCTACAGCAACTTGTTCGGTTCGTTATAATAACGACTTGTGGACGTAACACACTTTGCACACAATCAGGCAACCAAGGCAAATTTATAAACTTCATAATATGATTACATTATGTTAGGAAATTGTGTGCTGCTGCTGCTGCAAGAGTCGGCCGCAATCGCTGGCATCACGTAATTAGCGATGCTGGAGTAATGGCCGCTGCCGAACTGTGAGCGGACACTTCATGCTGTGTCGTGGCACTCTCAAGCTTTTCTGCGTGAACGCTCAGCCAGCTTTGTACGAAATTTTAATCTTTTGCAGAGTTCAGAAATATGATCCCAAGAATTAAGTAATGCAATGAATAAGAAGTGCCGATCCCAGTGGCCGTGCGGTCTAAGGCGTGGGTCTTCGGCCGCTCGCTTACTAGGATCGTGGGTTCGAATGCCGATCCCAGTGGCCGTGCGGTCTAAGGCGTGGGTCTGCGGCCGCTCGCTTACTAGGATCGTGGGTTCGAATCCCACCGGGGGCATGGATGTGTTTGTTGTAAGGACGGTAGTATGGAACGTAAAGTGATATGAAGAACGAAAGGATTTAAACAGTACAAAAATGGATCAAAGGGAAAATACCCCGGACAGGCAAAAAAAAAAAAATCCCACCGGGGGCATGGATGTTTGTGTTGTGTTTGTTGTAAGGACGGTAGCATGGAACGTAAAGTGACATGAAGGACGAAAGGATTTAAAGAGTACAAAAATGGATCAAAGGGGAAAAACCCCGGCCAGGCAAAAAAAAAAATCACACCGGGGGCATGGATGTTTGTGTTGTGTTTGTTGTAAGGACGGTAGCATGGAACGTAAATTGACATGAAGGACGAAAGGATTTAAACAGTAGAAAAATGGATCAAAGGGGAACAATCCCGGACAGGCAAAAAAAAATCCCACCGGGGGCATGGATGTCTGTCTCTTGTGAGTGTTGTGTGTTGTCAGGTAGAGGTCTCTGCGACGAGCTGGTCCCTCGTCCAGAGGAGTCCTACCGACTGTGGTGTGTCTCAAATGTGTGATCATGAAACCTCGACGAAACGAGGAGGCCCAGGCCCATATAGGGCTGTCGAGCCATAAAAAAGTGCAAATTATAACTAGGTAGTCAATGTGTTCATGAGACTAAGGGAAGGACTCTCTATCTACGAGTATTTAGTTAAAAACACACAGGACTGAGAGTCTTGTATGTTTTTAAAAAGTAATGGACTTTATTGAATGTGTACTAAATAATGGGACACGTGACCATACAACCTTGACCATGAAATTTAATTATTTTAGATTTCATGCTCGAATTTATTTGGATATTTTCAATCCTCGAGGCCCTTGTAGATAATATTATAAAGATATTTCATTTCGTAAATCGTCGTACGGGAGGGCTGCCTCCATAGTAACCGTTAAACAACAAGGTGATATAATATGTTAGCAATGAAGAACTATTATTCGGATATGTACATTTAATAAGACCTCGTAATATAAACTTCTCAAAAGTTTAGATATTACCCGTCCATCTTTATTTCAAAATACAAAGCAGCTCACTCCTTAGCACTTTATGATCAGCATCTCTCTTTACGTCACCCGTGTAATTTCAAGTAGATGTCAGCTTGGAAATTTAGATTTTTTTTCTGTGGTGTTACAGCCCTAATAGGGCCGAGGCCGCCTCATTTTGGAGTTTCTAGATCAAACACAATTAGACACAGGCACACACACACAAACTCGGTACAAATTCTCTGAACGAAAAATCAGCTCTTCGCACAGACCGCTACCTACACAACACACAATAAACACAAGAGACGAGCATCCATGCCCTCTGCAGGATTCGAACCCGCGATCCCAGCAATCAAGCGGCCGCAGACCCACGCCTCCGATCGCACGGCCACCGGGATCGGAATTTCATAATTACTGAAGGCAAATTTCATTAAAATGTACATTTCAACTTATTATCAAAAGTGCCACCGTCTTATGGATTCCGCTTTCATCTCATCTACATTTGGTTTACTACTGAAAAAACTATCTTGTGTAATTCTTACCGGCCTAATTTACGCAGACTTTAACTGGTAATTTAACTCTGCACGGAAATAATTATTACACTAATCTCAAAGACGGCACTAGGGATAACTGAAATTTTCTTTAAAAAAGAGCCGAAATACTGCATGTGCCTTTTCAGTGTACTAATAATTTTTTTTTCACTGAAATAGTGGGTCTTTATTTTTGGATAAAATTCTAAGACATGAAGTTATTAAAATCAGCAATAAATATTCCTGATACACGGAGAGCCATTTTTTTTTGGACCTACTCTTGAAAGTGGCTGCCAGAGAAAGGAAATATCCCAGGTTTCCTGCACCACTTAAACCTCCACAAAAATAACTAAGCACAAGTGAATCACCGGATACGTTCAACAGAATCATAGGCAATCTAGATGATAGAGACATACGATAATTTTCTCAACTAGCAAAGACTCAAAATTCACCTCTCCCTCCTACTTATACACATAATACGTACAACACGAAGGTACTCGATACTATAAGACGTAAAGCAACATGCAGGCCCTAATACAGGGTCGTAACTTTGTAAGTCGACAATTGCTAGTCGCTTCCTGTCGACTCGCTTACGATAAGCATAGATACATTCACCGGGTCGCTCCCACACTTCTTCTCAGGGTGAGTGTATGAATTCTTTGTTAGCGGCTATGCGCATTTCGTATGATATACACTGAATAAAACTGCTGCAGGAAACGTCGTGTGAATTCGGACAATTTATGTGAACAGTTTCCGAACAGCAAGCTACATTGCAGAAAGTAAGAAACATGAAGTATGTACAACTAACTTTATCCATGTAAGACAACTGCTGTAGTTCAGAAACTTTACGTCAAATTTCGTGCAGCAAAACTAAATTCTGTGAACATGAACCTTCGTGTTGTACGTGATGAAGAAACTGACACCACACTCGGTCTGTTCGGCGGCGAAGCTTGGTTTCGAATCAACGGATACGTGAATAACAGGTTTCCCATGTTAATCCAAGAAATGCCACGGCATGATGTTAAGGTTGGTCTTTGGTGTGTTGGCAACTACGAGTAAGTTTAATTATTGCTCCCATTTTATCTCCTGAGACCACAAATTCACATCGACAAGTAACACGCATTCTGACAACTTTCTATGAACGCCTGTCCGATTACGAGACGACATTCCGTTCTTCAGAAAGAAACTGCAATAGCGCTTGCTGTTTGCACAGTGATTATGGTGGTGCAGCAATCCGCCGGATCCGAAACCGTCCCATCGATTTTTTACTTCTGAAGCATATTAGAGAACTAATTGCGCGGTAGTAATTATCACACTAAAATGATCTAAAAAGAGGCAGTGAGGTTGTAGCGCATACTGTTTCACCTGCATGACTTTTACGTGCAATGAAAAATACCGAGACGTGAAGCATGACTACGAGCCGGAAGAAAAATTCCAGCACCATCTTTACATGTGGTGAGTAAAACTACTACTGACTGCAGTACACTGAACTAAAAAACGCAAATCCCTACTTAGACAAATTCGAATAGCGGCGATCGCTGTTCTGCATGTCGTCAAGCGAAATGTTCTGAGTATAGAGTGATGCGTAATGTCAGATAATTATTTTTTCGGCATGAACCACAGTAACAGAAATAAACACTGTCTTCAGAAGTACCTACGTAAATGTGAGAGCATGAATAGGCTATCCTAGTAACTGCAACAATAACTGAATGGGTACACGCAATTCCCTCAACGACATATGGTACGGACACACAAATAGGTTTCCTGAAACACAGGCGACAGTGCTGCCCTATTCCGCAGAATGTGGTCTCTACGACCTATTGTGTCCTGACCTCGACATCCTAACCACCTGCCGGCTATTCATCTGCATGACGTTGTTAGTCATTTAAATGGTCATGCTAAGAGAATACTTTTCTAGTCACTCCTGTCATGTATGCTTAATACATTTGCAGACAGGTTTTAAGAAGGGAGTTGAATATAAATTAAAATCTAAATAAATCCAACTACATGAATTTTATTGAGGAAGCAAATTACTTTGCGTAACAATGCATAAGAAAAAAACCTTTATTTGCATTTTTGCGTCAGAATAAAGGGAAAAATTTAGTATTATTGAAGCATGATATTCAGTGTTTAGTGCATAGTCGCTGTCTTATCGTGCGGCTGGTTCAGTACGGTGTTACGGCTAGCTTAGAACAGCAGAAGCTGGTTATTCGCGCTCCGTTTTCGGTCTACAGTATGACCTAGAGTCTCGAAGTGCCGACCCTCTGACATTATGCACGTCTCACATATTTCAAAAAATGTTTCTATACACATAGCGAAACTGATGTCTAAGAATAACGTAAATTTCCTGCCGAATATTTCATTTAATTTCTCGCAGTGAATTAGGACTATTAGCATGTACCTCATATTTTCGTCATATAGAGTCACCTATAAACAAAGACCCACAAGAATTCAAGTCAACAGAGCGGGCAGGTCACAACTTGTAACACTCCTTCATCAAAAACTTGAGCTAATACATTCACATAATTATTAACAGCCTGGGTCGTAGCAGTGTCTTGCATAAAATCCACATGCTTCCTTATTTCGTCGTCTGTCACTTGTCAAAGAAAGGGCTTCAGAATTAATCTTACATAAAATTCTGAATTCATCCTTTCATAAAGAAAATGTTTCTATTATGTACGAAGCAGCAACTGCGCACCACACTCCCACTTTGAAATCGTACGAGTGTAAAGGTGCTTCATGAACAGCACGAGGACTGTCTGTAGACCAGCATATTTCATTCTGGTTGTTTACATACTTAGTAAATATAAAGCACGCTTCGTCAGAATGAAACAAAAGTTCTGGGTCAAGATAACTATCAAACACGGATTCCTGAAACCGCATGCAGTACATAATTCTTAATTCACAGCCTGAAGCCTCTCACTGCGTACAGTACAAATGTCGTTCCTTTTCGTCGTAAGTTTAATAGTTCCGTTGTCACAGGGACTCTATTTCTTGACATTCCACACTGAAGAGTCAAGAAATTCCAGTGGGCTTGCTTTTACTCGAGCACCAAAAGTGTCAAGTTTGTTTTTTCTGGTTAGTACAAGCCTTTGTCATCTTTTGTTGTTTCTAACGGTCACCCCTTTGTAGGAAACTTCGCGACTGTTTTGCAAATGTTGATTTGGAAGGTATTAAGCTTTAGGAAATATTTTGTGATTTTTTTCGACATTTCATCCATAACTTATTCTTTTAAAAATGATCACCACGCGATGTCATCTTATCACACGCACAGATGCATCCACTGTTCTAAGAACGAGTGTTCGTCGGCTCGAACCAACGTGGGATAAATGGTCCGATTCCGATGAAGAAGCGAAGAGCCTGCCCCTTTCAAAATGCGAAGCTGTCGGTCTCATGAAAAACCGGACACCAAATTAAATTCAGCTAACTTATGAAAAATAAACTTTATACCAGTGTAGGCCTATATTCGCTATAATAACGAAGAAGTTAAACAGTTTTCTGTTACGTGACTACGAGTATACAGACAGTCGCGTAAAAGACAAAATGGAGTTCCGCAGGTAATATAAAACCAACTCTGCAGATCACAGTCCTTCTTGAGAATTTGATGGTCACTGAACTACTGAAAAAAATAACCGTCTTTCGGGAAACCTGAACCTTTATTTCTATCCAATTTCTTGGCACTAATATATAAAAGCACGATGACAGGTTAAAAGATGTAGGCCTAACATCACAGGCTGGACAAGGGTGGATAGCTATTTGCGGAAAATAAAAGCTTCGAAAACGCAGTTACCAATGAAATAAGTTACCGTTACAGAATCACTAATCAATTAATATCAATGTCTCAGTTCCTCCTTTCTAGGCGTTTTCGAAAAATTGGAAAACGCGACTATTAGCTTTGTCATGTCCGTCCGTCTGTCTGTCCGCATCGAACAACTTGGTTCCCAATGGACGCATTTTCATGAAATTTGATATATGAGTATTTTTTGAAAATTTGTCGAGAAAAGTCAAGTTTGATTCAATCTGACAAGACTAACGAATACTTTGCATAAAGACATATGTACGTTTATGATAATACCTCGCTGGATTCTTCTTAGAATGAGAAAAGTTGCAGACAAAATTTGTAGAGAAAATCAAAACACGTATTTTATGTTCCATAAGCTTTTTCCCCGAAAATCGTGCCGTTTACGAGATAATGTGGAAAAATATGGTACAGCCAGACAGGTCACAGATGACAACAAAGAGGACGCATGCGCGTTGCGTGCTGGATAAATAAGGCTACAGACACACACACTCAGAATACGAAATACTTATTGCTTTTCCACGGCAACAATGGTTACGGAAACGCGTTTCAATGTTACGTTACATTTACACTGTCTGTCTTGCATAATTATGTTTTGGTCAGAAAATGAGAGAACACAGTTTTGTGATGACTGAGAAAATTCGCGAAAAAGGAGGGTGAACCCGTGAACCCTTGTAATATTTTCGTGATTCATTTGAGTATTGTGCACCGAGAATATTCAGCCAGCGATGAAGTCAAATTCTGAAGAAAGGTGTAACATCTTTCTGTCTTGTGAGCTCATATTCACTCATACTGAATTCCATATTTTTGTAATGAAAACAGGACAGTCTCACTATTAAATAAATTAATAAGAATTAAAATACAACGTGCCATTCAACGGAAAGGGTACTCACGCTTCTAGAACAATACTAAAATAAGTTTAATGAATTAAAATAGAAAAAAAAACACTAAGCCGGAACCTTGTACAAAGTGTAGCAGGGCAGCCTGAGTTCGAATTCAAGGACTGCCATCCCCAGACGAAAGGTGTGGTACTGCGTAAGTTATGAGGACCTAAGTCTGCATTCCTCTATAAACATTCTGGCGTGAGGGTCCTCAGCTTACCACACAAACAATAGGCATACCGCGAGACCCTGAGCAGGTACCTAAGGTTACGGGACTTAGCTTAGTGCCGTGGCGGCAATCTGCTTTATGCAGAATACTTGGTACGTAGACCTGAACGAGTAAAGACACAAACTTTCCTAGTTCGGAGTGGGACTGATTAAAAAAAAGAGCACGATAAAATTCCCGGAGTGGAGCTCGTATCTACCCTGAGATGATAGTTGGTGCCTCGTTTCCACATATAACTATCACCGGCCTTGAGTGAACTTCTGGCGGCCAACACCAGTTAAATATTAGTGGTTACTGAGTGGAAGCGCGGTTACAAAAGAAATTGGAATATTCTAAGTAAGCCATGTGAATAGTCAATACAATTTCAGGCGATGAGCGCTAACATCAGCATAAACATACGTTACAGCATACAATGGTCATGGATTCTGTCACATTCAGGGCAGCTCTTCACATTCCAACTCAACCATATTCTATTTATAGGAATATGTTCCATTTCTTTCAGCAGCTATCATGTTAAGCACACTACATTTCATCGCAACAATGTTGGTCTGATACGGCATATAAATCCTTATATATATAGTTTCCGTAGAGCCGGAATCCTATTCCGTTTGTATCCGTCCTCTCGCACCAGCAGTTATATTCAATTCCCAATCCCCGATCCCCGCCGTCTGGTTACGTGTGATAAATATTCATCGCCCCAAAAATTTCATATCGCAGGTCTGGTTTCCAATTCGATTTCAGATTATCGTTGTTGCTGAAAGTTTTAGTATTGTCTGTGGCGGAGAAAAATACACTGATGTGTAACATAAGAGTAGAGTGTTATCACAACGTACAGGACGAGTCTAATGATCTTATTATCTTAGTTTTATAAGATGATAACAGTAATAAGAGTAAAGCTAATAGTAGCGACAACAGTAATCATATAAATGACGATTATGTTGTTGGTGACAATAATTTACGAACTTTCCGCCAATATATTATTTTATTAAAATATTTATACGCCTGTCAATCTATTATTTTTACTATTCTACAGGACTACCGAGTGTGGTGTGTCTGAGTGTGATCTTAAAGCCTCGATAATGAGGAGGCCGTGGCCCAATAGGGGTTGTTGCGCCATGGGGGGGGGGGATTGTACAGAACTAAGACAGCGTTCATTGCTTCGAGGTGAGAGTATCTATGATGATTAATAGATTAGGGGTCTGTAATGCAGCGTTGATGACTTCGAGGTTAGAAATGAGGTACTTTCCCTGTAATGAAAGAAATAACTTTCGTTCAAGAAAGGCAATAAATGAGATTCACAGAAATCTTTGGATTAAAGTAAGAGTGATAAAAGACGGCAAATATAAACAGTTATTACCGTATTTTTATTGTACTTAACGTTCAAATGTCGCATACCACGATCTGCCGAGGATCTTATCTTGTAACTTACATTATAAAATGGAAGATTAAATTAATGCAGCGCGTGAGAGTAAAGAGTCAGTCTGCTGCGAGCTAAACACTCAGGAAGTTCTTATGTGACAACTGAAAATTTAGAATTTAAGCATAGTTACGGTTTCGCCCATTACAGAAAAAGGAGTTGTCTGTAGAATCATGACGTGCCAATGCAAACAAGACGATGAAATATTGTGCATAGGTAGTATCATTTATACGCTTTGGATTTAATTTTATGCTAGCAATTCGTTACACATAATGAAACACTGAACCGCAAACCACAAACTGCAGCTTCAATTGTATTGATTTATATTTTTATGTGAAACTAATTGTGTTACGTAGCGTGTCGGCAGGGGTGTTGCCTGGCCAACAACCAGAGTCACGCGTCTCTGACGCTGTCTCCCGATATCTGACTTTCTTTATTGATTTACAGTCCTCATCAGCACTGTCTCGCAGCTTTAATGCCACACACCACTGTTTATAAGCTACAAAGTATAATAAAAAAGCAGCCGTACAGAAATTCATTTTCCATCTCTTCGAATTTTAAAGTTCCATCTGTTCTTCATAAAGCAAATGTGCCACTCTTTCCTGATAAGTCTACGGAGTGTCTTGTAATCGTTTGAATTTGACTGTGCAGGCACATAAATTGGTAGGGGCCAGCAAGGTAATGCTTTCCGCTTTTTGTAACACAGTACGCTATGTGGAGGAGCTGAGGAAGGCAACAAATAGGGTAGGGCGCTGTACAATATCCGACCCAGACTTACAGTAGGTACTGTCATAAGACAAATTTTAAACGTTTAATGTTTCTTTTCGCTTCTGTGTTTCCTTTTCCAACACGTTTTATATACCAACGATAATATTGTGAGGTGTCTGGACAACACATCTGTGAAAGGTACAAGATTATGTCGACCCACTCGTACCTCTCGGTACCCATCATGTTCCCACTACTGCACTTGACCTCTGTGATAAGCAGCCAATCACACGAAGAATACTGTTTTCTAGAATGTCGTGCAGTCTGGTAGAAATTCAAAACATTTTGGAGGAACCTACTGCTTCCATCGACAGGGCAAAAGAATCTTCTCTTATTAGTAAATATCTACTAGACTACACGGCGTCACCTCTCAGAAGACAGCATTCTTCATAGTCATCGCCGTAAGGACCTAAGATCACACACAGTCACTCATATAGGCCTACTAGTTATTGAATGTCTAGTCATTAAACGGCCGCTGCTTACTTTAAGCAGGTATTCTCCTTTCACGTTACTTCAGATTCACAGACGTCTAATACTGATCACAGCTCCGCATTAGTATGAACTGTTCTTACAGCACAGTCAATACGCCTCACTTAACGTACTACATAATCGTATTTGGTTCCACGCACTTCGGCTCTCCCCGCCTGTTGATTTCAGCTATTTGATTAAATACCCAAAACAGTAAGTAATTTGAATTGACTGAAAGTCTACGGAGTTACGCTACGCCTATCTTACAAATTTTCCTTTTTCAACTTCATGAAATATTCCCACATTCGATCACAAAGGCAGACCTCTAATGACGGCTGGTGCAAACGGACTTGATACGGTGTATAATTGCAAAGACAGAAGCTACATGGTCTTTGCACCCAAGGTTTATGTTAATGCTGTTGCTGCTTGCTGCTACTACTACTACTACTACTACTACTACTACTACTACTAGTAATGCAACTGCCGCCGTCGCCAACACTACTACAATCACCACCACCACATCTCGGTTTCACGATCAAAAGTGTGTGGAACTACATTTTTCCAGCTCAAAACACAAGACGATACCACAGTTCACAATGCTGCTGTAGCAAATCCTGTTCCTTTCTTTATATTACTTTCCTTTTCCTTTCAAGAGCTTTCCATTGAAAATACTGAAAAAAAACGCACTGAACCAAACAATATCATTTCTTACGAAATCCTATAGGATCTACGTATAGAATGTTTCAAAACCATTCTGATGTGCTGCTTTCAATGTATACCCAGACTTCAGTGCCATGTAAGAACTATTGATATACTTGAGGGAATGATGCCTTAATCCTTGTATAATGCGTTCATTGAACGATGTGCTGAAAGCAAAAGCTTACTGGGAAGAGTGGATCATAACTACCAACACGAGAACTTCTATATTAAACTCCTTAACAACATTTCGACGAAAATTCATAAAACGAGTCTACACAGCAAAGTATTAAGGCCATGCAATTTGGTTTACGTCGGGCCACTAATAATTTCTACCTCGTAGGAAGTTCTTCTAAAATCTATTCCTATCAGATTTTTAAACTAGTCCATTGAAAAAAATGGGCACACAAAATGACATCTACCTCGGACAATCACAAAAACACAACTTTTGTTTTAAATAGTGTGTGTAATGTGGCGTTTTTTAACAAAGGGAAAGGAAATTGTAACTTATGTTTCTATGTAGTGTAACAGCCTAGTGTTGAGCGCCACCGAAATAAAATTTGTAACTATGCAGCATAGTACGTTCTCTTACACATCTGTCAAGATAGGCTGACATAGCGACAAACACAGGACTACGAAAAATGAAGAATGTATAATTGCAAATAATACATTAAGTCTATGTAGGCTAGGTCAAGTGATATACACCTTTACACTCTGCTGAATTAATATTCCCAATAAACAGATAGAACCAACAAATTCTGAGAGGTAATATCGTTAAGTATTCAACGTTTGCAGTGTGTTCAGAGGGCTGATGGAAACCGTTAAAAATCAAAGCTCCTCCAGGCCACCACCCCGTCCTTCTGTGTCCTTCCCAATTCATCATTTATATTCATGCTCACACTCGATATTACAGGACGCTACATAAAGTCTGTTTGTATGCGTGGTTCAAGAAATGAAAAGCAAACAATCGACCCGCAACCTTCATTTCAGTCGATAAAGTTACTTAAAAGTCAATCCCGCTACGAATCAGATCACAAAATTTACCTGTAATTAGTTGTCAGTTATTAAGGTAAAAACGACTGGGTACGTTCAGAACGTTCACTTTGCTGCAGTATTACTACGATTTCAATTTCTGGTGCTAAATGTACAACTGATAAATCAAGATAAATACGAGTGTTTAAGACGCCCGACCAATGCCACTAATCACCTGCACACTGTAAACTAATCGGCTGTATATGGTTATGGTATGTAGCAACTAATTTGTTATTCAGTGTATAATACGTCATTTCAAAACTGAAATTTTATTTTCGTTACGGGAAGTTGTTAAAGGAACAATAAAACGAATTATACAGACAGGCTTCCTTTTCAGTTTGGCTCTTTGATCTGTCGTCTGCCTGTCAAAGATAGAGAAGGCTCTGTAAGCCACCGTTCCGAAAGCTTCTGTTGGGGAGCCGTTTTGTTTTAAAAGTGTTGACGTATCCACAGACCACTAAAATGTATAAATTAAAAATTAATGGGGTGTAATACATTTATGTTAAAATAAAATCAAACGCACATCTAATAGAACGAAATTAAACATAGATTTATCGAAATGAATTTGTTAGACTGAAGTAAATTACTGTGAATTAATTACTTTGGGATAGGAACTTCTTTGTATTTTCTTTTTTGAATTACTCTGCAGCGGGTTTGGCAAATACAGCTTTCTAGCGGGCGTGTCAATTCAATGTATAGTCGTTTAAAAAACTTCCTAATTCTTTTACGGACATACGAATTCTGTAAAATTAAAATTCGTCATTACAGACGGTATATGCGTACCTACACAAGCCCTTAACGGATTTCTTGGGCTCCATGATGCAGTTTGTAAACCAGTGATACAAACTCGTCCCTGAAAAACTTAAGTACTGCCCATAATGCTTATGGCATATTAAATGCAATGACATAAACCGTTAATGCTGTTACATATTACGAGCTCCTACACATTAGCTCGCAAGTTTAAGTTCCGAATAAATGTACTCTCATACTGAAAGGTAACCTTTATTTTTATTTCCGTTAGAAGAAGAATCACGTGATGAAGAATGCTGCCATATCGTGTACTTCCTTAGTCGTGATGGGTCAGGGGGGATAAGCCAAGGAATTATTTATTGGAAAGCTTTTCTCGTGAGCTGGCATTTATGGAGAACGGTAGACGAAGCTCCAGTATAGCACGAAACCGACGAGAAGGGAATTGATTCTGTTCTTACTTTTTCGATCAGCGAGCATTCTTCGCCATTGCCTTTCCACTTATGCACCAAATAACTAATATAATAGTTGCGCTTTAAGCCGAGCAATTGGACGGAAATACCGCCCATGCTTGGTAAGAAAACTAGCAACCTTACCTCAGCAACTGCCATTAGTCCCTTTCCTGTGTGTGCTCGGGTAGTCGTACTCAAATTATGCTTTCAACATTTTACATGTTTCCAGTGTAAAGAAGCTCTTACCGTCTGTCAGCAGCCAGACCGTCCGTGTGACCTACCCTCTCAAGTGTTTTGTATCCAGACCCTGCCATTCAGCCAAGCTCAATGAAATACTTTACGACTGTGTCCATCAGAATTGTCCATTATCTGCGAGAGAGTTCAAACGTGCCGACAAGATTCACGTTCGATACAAACAAACAGTCAAGAGCAGCACAGCAGGAAGCCAGCTGCTTGTGGTTCACCGTATACTTAACGTAACGACGTTTCCAGACACAGGAGCGTACTAAACTGATTCGAGAGAATGGATTTTAGGGACGTTCAATGATAACGGTCCTAAACGCGTCACTGTGCATTCCAATTAGATATGCGTTCCCTCTAATGGTAACTTAAAAGTTATATTACTTTGTAACAAATGCTGCAAGCGAGAAAATAATGAAATTGGATCCACTGTTACCAATCAGGAGTGTCAAACAAAGTACTGAACAATGTCGATACTGCATGTACTTTCCATATTAAAAGCTCAACCATGGGCTTCACTCATACGGATGGACACAGAGGGATAATATATACAACTACATATACATCAAAATACATGCAAAACTGCGAATTTTATGCAGTGCAAACGCAAACACATCGCTTCCTATTTCATGACATTTACAACGAAGTACAATTTAAGAGTATCGGGCACCAGAAAGATAACCACGTCCTTCAGTTTCAGTTCTGAAGTTCATAAACCTCAACACGAAACTGCAATATAGACTACGAGTGAAGTTAATTTTTATATATGTATGACTGAAGTAAAGCACTACTGTGAACTGATTTTTGAAGTAGTGCCTTATTATTTTTTATATTATTAAAGAAGAAAAAAAGAAATTTTCTTAATAATTAACAGCCCTTATTCAGACATACTGCGGCTTTTCATAAATTCTTTCAGTGCTGCCATATGCTCAGTCACAGTCCCAAATATATCACTATACTGCGGCTAATTTAATTCGTGGAAATGCTTTTGCAGGAAGATCTTTATTTTTGGCAAAATGTCTATATAATCTAAAAATAAACAAGAATGTAATGCAACAATGGAGCAACACAGGCTTACACAATTATTTGTGCCCATGGTTCTGGCCACTTCTTCAAGAAAAACAGAAGGCAATACGGTTGATCATAGACAAGTGACAAGCGGTATATAATATGAGGGGAGTGCAACGACTTTCCAACCCGCGCAGTTAAAAACATTGCTTTCCGGCAGCTACGTGAAGATCTATTACATGCATGATGAAGAAATTCGTATCGAATAAAGGCAACCTAAGTAGCAAACTAAATTAACCTTCCTGCAGTTTCCACTGAGATCGACAGAAACCTGAAATTCGCTGCTGAGTGTTTATCACGCCTGTGTAATATTTTGGAGGTCCGGGATTCAAATCTCGGCCTGGAGGACAGGCATTCCAAGTTTTGTGCTATGTTCAGTTCTTCCGGTCAAATGCCTGTAGGCCTTTCAGTGCCTTAAAATATGCCATGAGAGCCAATTGGCTCACGCACAAATTATCCTAAATCGGCCACTGTGAGTATTCTACAGTGAGGCGCAAACAATACTCCGACAGCAGAAATGTGAGGTTCGTAACTGCTGCTTACCAAATTCTGCTACTGAACCTGGAGACTCGGATTTTGATTCTCGCCCCTAAGGCCGGTTTGCCTGACCTAAAGATCCATTTACCAAAATAATGAATAGCGCTTTAGTATATTTTTGCGATTTTCCTCAGAACCTACACCCACAAACTTGGGAGTGCCACGACTGCCTCAATCCATATTCTTCACTATGGATTTTTAATAATATTCCACCGACTCATCTCAACATAACTGATGCTGTAGAAAAAACTTCGTTACATAAGCTACAAATAGGAATAGCTGAAGAAGAAAAAAATTAATCATGCTGAGAACTTCTACAGTGAATTCTCATGACTGCACTTGGTACTCTCTGAAGGATATAATGATTTTGTAAAGACTGGTTCCGCAATAAACCTGACAGGATGTCACAGTGATCGAGAGAAAAATGACAGTAAAACAGAACATGAAATGAAACTGCCTGAAAGCCAATCGCTGGTACAGTATTACAAGAAGTTACATAGTTGTACGTGAGTAATGTTCACCCGCTGAGAAACGGAAGATTATACATACAGCTGTTCTTACGAAGCAGAACAAGAACATCTCAGACAATGCAGACAACCTTTAATTACATTCACTTGAGAGATGGCCTCCGTCAGAGAACAGGCAGATCTGGATAGAATAAGTAATTCTACTCCCGCTATGTCGGACTTGGAATTTATACATGTACGTATTAACTACTTCTTTTCTACAAGTAGGTTTATTTAACAATTCTACCGCATCTCAAATGAATAAGTCATATGGCGTCAAAGTACGGATGATAGTCAAAGTAAGCGGCTGTGGTCTATTTTAAGTAATATCCCAGAAATAGACTTCATCAATCTCAGATGAAAATCAAGACAACTGGTAACAAGCACCGTCTGAATCTAGTGTAGTACACATCACTAAGCAATACAAACTTTAAAAAGTTACAGACACTTTTCCAAATGGGCATGTCCCACCCTCCCACAGCAAGAGAAATTAACTGATACAATCACACGGCCCTAGGGCATTAATTTCGAAACTCCTTGCAATTTATGACACAAAATATTTTCGAAATATGTTACTGCCATTCGCATGGTTTGCAGTTACTAATGGCATATTTATAACTTTAAATTTCCGACACGCAGCAGGTCTCATCGTCACCGAATCTTTACCGGGCTGCATCTCTTCGGCCCACCGGAACTCCATGAACACCCTATATAAAGTGAGGTTTCGGATTTAAAATATCAGTCATTAATTCAGCAACAACACAGGTACAAAATGTTACTGTCTCGTGAACAGGATGCCGTGTATTCCGGTAGAAAATTACAGACATTTCGGAGGAATCTACTACCTCCAGTGGGAATACCAGACTATACGCGTCAAGTACAGAACACAGTATCCCACAATCACTTTCGAGAAAATGTCGCCATTAAGCTCTGTGACAAAGAACATTTATTATTAGCTGATGCCGGGTTAAAAGGAGAATAACAAGTTCTGTGTCTTGTATGATCGGCTAGTAATGTAGTATGCAACGTAGAGATTATACGTGAATACAATACCTTTAACTTGGAGAGGCGTCAACCAACTTACAAGACCTAGTCATACATGGGAAAATATAAAGGCAGGTTTCGATCCCCGACCGTCCAGCCCGTAGCAATTCACTATACCGACTACACTGTCCCAGCACCATAAGACGATATTATTAAAATGAATCTAATAGAAACAAGGAGCGATATGCACGAGATTCCTGTGGTCCATGACATGCTTTCGCGCATGGGGTAATAAAGGTTCGGTTTCCGTAAAACGGGGTGAAATTTACTGACTAGCCGAGCAATGTTAGCTTCACAACAAACGCTCTGCTCCATGGAGTCGGTACAGCATTGAAAATTATAGTTCTTTCAGAACGACCCACTGTATGCCTATATTGCATCAAGTTCAGTGGGTGAACATTTTAAAATGATGCAACTGTTTCGTGACACATGTTCGTTTGGGAATCACTGCTCAGCCGCATCTCCTTCTAAGACGAAGTCTCAGAATACGCACCTCTAAGAGGAGGAGAGCAGGACAGGATCCGAACGTGCTTCTTACAGCCCTGCCCTCCTGAGAACACATTTTACACGCCGCCTCCTATAATAATGTAGACTGTGAATATAAAACACACATTTCCATACAAATGACTCCCGGAACAGTCGTTAGCAGCAGAATGCGCTGCCTACTGCATTCCCAGCATACGAGGAGTTCAATTTTAGTTTCACTTCAAGGATTATATTAACAAGTTATTATTCGTTATTACTGGGCTAAGAATGCCTGCCTGGAAATCATTCTGACAAAAGTAATAGACTCGATATTACTAACTACATACTGTGCGCTGCAGCACTGCACGCAAACAGGAGAACTAATAAATTGGCCTGAAAAACAGGAAACACTTCATCAAACTGATGACAAATAATAAGAGGGAGGACCTTGCTGAGTCTTTCTTGCTGTATGGTAAAAATGTATTTCAAAGCCGGAAATGCAATTTCTTCCGCTCATTGTTAGCTCGTGTTACGTTTGTTACAGTGAACTGCCCCCCCCCCCCCAGAAATGAAAATAAAAATGAGTGTAGCAGCGTTTACATAATTCAAGTTATACATTTTGTGGGATTTGTATGTTTTGTAGGTCAATTTTCATTCTTTACTTCATACAATACAAACACAGCTGACATATTGTGTTACTATTTAGAATTTGTAACACCACTAAAATTTGTGCGTTTTTAAGGGAGAGTCGAGAGACATACCAGGAGGGACTATAGCCTATTTCGTATGGGAATGAACCTGGGACATTCTGCTGCGCAGCGAAATCTGCTGTGGCTGAACAAATGTTCATTACGATCTACGTCTCCCTTCATTACGGTGGTGACACAACTCGATTGTCAGCAAGCGAATACTACTTAGAAGAAGAATGCAACTCGCAATCTGCGTCTTGGAATTCAGGTCTTCTGGGATGTGACGCTGTGTCGATGGGTTAGTGTTCTCCGACGTTTCGAAGGAACAACCCAGAATACTTGAAAGTTTAACAATACCGCTGCGAAAAACTCAAACCTCGCGATATGTGTTTTGCTTTTAACCCAGTTCCTCATCGGTTTTATGTGATGTAAGTATTTTTGATTTTCACCTAATGGAGGCCTACATTCTGTAGAACTCCTCAGATGAAGGATCGGCTCATCGCAATACCTTTATCCTGTAAAGGACATATCAGGGCAAAAGAGTAATTTGCACACATTAATCGAAGCCTCGCATATTTGACTCCATGATTACAACATTCCTGAGATCGAAAGCGATCACTGATGCGCTTCTATACACATGCAGTCACACAAACACTCGCAGTCATGAAGCCTCACAATAGGAACCAGTCCTGAATAAGAACTGTGTTTGGGAGTGGACAGTACACTATAAAACAGGCAACAGTACACGAAGCTATTACCAGAGTCTTACAGTTAATATTCCAATTTACAATCGCTGTGTCTTAGGGTGGTCTCCTTGACTGCTTGGCCATCAGGGAACCTGAAATTTATTGACATTCCTGCCTCCTTAGTGGTCCTCTTTTTACGTTCAACTGAAGTCACAGAGTAGTTCAAGGTAACAGGGTTCAACGTCGTGCACAGTATCTCACAGTACTTCACAGTATTTCAGCCGGCACAAAAAACAGAGGAAGGAATCCAATTTTGGAAGATACTGCTAGTAAAGGGTGTCATTTACATTAATTTCTTAATGACTCAGCAGTTCACGGTTCGATTTAGTCCACGGAAACAGAGGTGGGTTAATCTGTTTTAACGAATGGGACAAGATACAAGTCACATTTAAGTTAACATAAGATAAGTACATCATATTGTTTATGGGAAAATCAAATAAATTCAGTCGTAACACACATAACACACGCACGCATACATAGTCTTCACAGACCCACAAAGAAACAAACACATACACACACATACTGGCTCTAGTTTTGCTTCAAACTTGGAAGCCGAATGTACGTGCACCGTCAAGCTAGCTACGGTGGTCCTCTCTCCTACTTGTCAGATCAGTAATACACTTACTTCTTTCGACGATAGACAGATACACCCTGTAACTTTTGTTGTGCAAGCAACGTAACTAAATAACCTACATTCCAGGCATCCAAGAACCGTGTGTTTAGGAGGAGCTTACTAATATGAATATATAATTAAAATATTCTGATTTTTTTTCTGCCTCTTCAGTTTCAGTTTGGGCCCACCTCTGAACATCGGCACTCAAATTTGCACGTCTTATTCATGGTAAGTGGCTTCTGGCGAGTTGGTGCCCTATCTGTATTATTATGCGAATGAAACAACAGACCGTTAGCGGTGATTACGTTCTGCAGTTTGAACAGAACGTCACTGCATCTCTCACCAAACAATCTCATCTAATACTACTCATATATTCCTCCACGAAAGAGAATATATAAGAATGCCGTAACTGTAGAAATGTTTGGAACATTTCAAGTAGTTACATTAAAAAACAATTCTTTATTCCTTTCTTTCACGAAATTATGCGGACTTAAATTACCTGGTACAATGAAAGAAGAATATGACCTTAATTATCGCAACAACGGGGCGATGTGGAATGCGAGATTAGAATACTGCGGAGGAGGCAAGCAATGCACGCAACCAACAGGGTGTATTTCACAGATATGTTCCTTGAGTCTTTACTAAACTTGGTGAATCCACCACTTACTTTACTGTCGCGTGCATCGAAATTTCGCTCACATTTTGTGCGTTTGGATTCAGTATCGTCTTCAGAACAAAATATAAAGTGGAAACGACTACCAATCTGTTGTCCTTTAATTCAAGGTATTAAAACTTCAAGTAACTGGACGTAATACTGTACACTGTGTCATTCAGCGGGATAAATTACACATAGATACTTCCACCCCACTGTGAGACATATCTAACTCTTCAATGACTCAGATGTATGAAGCATACGTACATACCGAACCGCGACTTAGCTTAATCCACAGTAAACTTATCCACTGGAGGAAAATCGAATTCAGTGCTAGGGACTTAGTTTATAAGAGGGACACTATTTTCTCAGACGAAACACGTTCTGTGCTCTTGTATGTCTTTTCCGAAAAGTCAATTCCCCAAAATAAACGACTTTTGTAACCTTCCGCCCGGATCGATTTCTTCCATACTAACTTATAAGATCGATAAGAGCATTATTTCTTCAACATGTAGGTCAGCAATATCCACTCATATTATACTGCCACTGAAAGCAGCCTAGAGAATAATAATGTATTCTGGTATAAAGCACCTGACATAAACACTAAGCAATTTATCTTGGCTTTACATATTTATATGTGGGTCCACCCTATTTCAGATAATTCCCACATTTTCGTGTACGTCTACAGGCTATTTGTTTCTGTTGTTCTACTTGTCATACTCGTGTCGTAGTATTTATGAAGGTGCTTTATACAGCAAGCTACTGTTTGTTAGGTCTAGTCGTACAAATCTTCAAATCAATCGGTCACGATCTATTGCAAACTACTGAACTGACCATTTCGCCATCATTTGGAGTGGTTAAGGGAGTTTCTGAATGTGCTTCGTTTTGCATCCTCCTTACATACACCTTATTCATAAACTAACATTACAGTCCCTAATACCTCTCATCATCATCGCCGTCTTATTCGTCGTCTACCATCATCATCATCATCATCACCACCACCACCGGCGTCGTCGTCGTCAATAACAACAAAATAATAAAAGTAATAATAAGACAGGCAATGTACGTATAACGCAACATTGCGGCGCGTTCGCGAAACCACTGTTGCCGTGGAAAAACAATTAAGTATTACATATTTCGAGTGTGTGTGTCTGCAGCCTTAGTTATCCAGCACGCAAAGCGTATGCGCCATATTACACGCATGTTGTCATGTGCCCTGTCTGGCTCTACAAAGTTTTTCCACATTATTTCATAAAGGCACGACTTTCGGAAAAAAGTTATTGAACATAAAATATGTGTTTTGGTTTTCTCTACGAATTTTGTCTGAAACACTTCTCATTCTACGAATAATTGAACGAGATATTATCATAAATGTACATATGTCTTCGTATAAAGTATCTGGTATTCTTGTCAGATTTTAATGAAATTTGAATTTTTTCGACAGATTTTCGAAAATACTCACATATAACATTTCATGAAAATCCGTCCAGTGGGAGCAGAGTTGTTCTATGCGGACGGACAGAAAAACAGAAATGAGGAAGCTAATAGTCGCTTTTCGCAATTTTGCGAATGCGCCTAAAAACTGGGATGTTTTAAAACATTTAAAAATTATCATTATTAAATGCATACCACATACTTACGCTCCCCGACGTATAGCATAATCGACTTTGGACCGACCAGCCACACTTATGGCAATGATATAGTCGGTATTACATTATTTACATTATTATTTTATAAGCTTTTAATGTTTGCATTTGTCAAGCTGAGATAAAATCATTGATACCACGGATTGCAAATATCGCTATGCTGAGTACAGATAATGGGCAGTCGCTGTATATGTATAAAGTATTTCCGCCTTAAGCAACGCTGACTTACGACCTAGTCGTCGGAACGAAAACCCCGTCGTAATTCGGGGAACGTCCGTACTTCATTCGATATTTGCATGGAACTCATTTTTTTACTGTTTATTTTACTTTTCTCAAGGTCAGTAGAGACGGTTGTGATGGGACCCGGGCCCTCTTAACCCCAACCGTTGCCACAAATGTATCGACATACATCCAGTCACATGGAAACAAGAGTAGAATCGATTCCGGAAGCAGTTAAATTTAATGTACAATTACATTAAACACATCTGCGACATAATATTAGTACAATGAATCAACAACTGTCACAAGCCTTCAAAGAAGGATAAAATTTTCGTGGCTTTCCTCAGTACTATCAGGCGAATACCTGGACAATACATACACATATGACAAGACTGCCTTTCTTCCTCATCAATCATCTTTCGAATTCGATACTCGAGGATAGTTACAACTTAAACAGCGCTGTTAAACAAACAAGAAAAAAACAAACTGTTCTGTTTACAGCATCGTTCAACAAACTACGTAGCAAAATCAATGCAGCCAACTAAATTGTTTTTTACACACTTGGTCTCTGAGTAGTTTTATGAGTGCTTCAAGAAAGCCTGCTATGACCTCTGTTTCTGTGTAAATCTATCGTAATATCTTAAAGGGCTCTCTGGTCTAAACCTGGATCTTTAAAAGTAAAAAATTTCTGAGCCGCACTATAACCCCAGCATAGTTGCAGCTCTTTCTGCCAGCAAGTATAATTGACAAAGCATTATATAGCAGATACTACAGATTTTTCTGTTCTTGTTTAATTCTTTGTTTTGTGTGTAGACATGTAATGTTGTTAGTAAGAAAATTGGGCATACCTATTCTGCTTGACTGCCCAAGCAAGGATGAAACTCAAATTCCAGTCCGGACATTCTCAGGCGAGCAGGCAAGCAACGGGAATTCAACTCATGCGTAATTAATTGTAAATGAAACAACAAGGAGAGAGTAAAAGTTTCGTACAATAAGACCCTTAATTTTCTTCAATGGTGGATACTGTAAAAGTTTAAACAACTACTGAAGATGTCACGCGGCCTGCCTAAATGTTTAAAAAGTTTATCGTATTTCAGAACCAGCGTCATGAGCCTACACTGAACAAGTGACTGATTCTTAGGTATGTGACCACGGAACTGCATATGATACATAGGAACTGACTGATTATTGGGTTATTAAATGACGCTGCAGAGTGGCTCACGTTACATAGCGTCGAGCAGTTGCGTGAGTGGTGGTTTACGAATAACTGTAAGCTGTTTCGCTAATTTATATTCTGATTTACCCAAATATTTCTCGGATGAAATGTTTATTTTGTCTTGAGGTGGTGTGTGTAAGATTACAAAATCCAAGAAAACGGCATGCTGTAGGTTTTGGACGTGGCATCAAATTAATTATGAGCGGTATAGTGGTATGCTGACACTAAGATTTATTTAGTGATGATCGGCGAAGACTTAAAGCAATATTCTTTTAAATATTAAAATTCCGAATCTTAATTCCGAAAGTCAACAATGGAGGCCTAAACACAAAGTTTAGGTGCCACAAAATATAAATAAATGAGATATGAGGTTTTCACGGCCGTATCTATGCGTTCTACTATCCAATGCATACAATAAGGCACACTCATGCCTCGCTTTTCGTGGGTTCGTACTTAGTGGTTTCGCAAATTCGAGGAATCGTCCCAAGAATAAAAATACATCACTCGGACCCTTCAATGGATAGAAGCATCAAAATTGTTGAACAACTCGAACAGATCTTCGAGCCATATGTTCAAGGATACGAATGGAAAGAAAAAAGCAGCAGCTCCCATCACAATGTTTCTGCAAAGGACAGAAAAACACACAAAAAAATACTAGAACATTCTTTTTGGGGAGGTGGTCAATTATTCGCGGGGGGTAATCTTAGAACTTAACCACGAAAAGCGAGGAATGAGTTATATATATATATGAGTTCAGAGGCTGTTTAGTCTGGAAGGTCGTCACGTCCCTTATAACAGTAATGTTTAATATAAAATAAGCATAATCACAAGCAGTACAGGAATTATTATCTATATCTGATAAATATAAAAGATCGAGAAACTAATAATCTGGCCTACAACTTTTAACTTCAAAAAATGCAAGAGAGAGAGAATGAAAAGTGTAATTCTTATAAAGAAAAAAATTGGCAATTTGATGATTCATGGAGGAAAATAAAAAAGTATTGCCACACTGGATAGTATAAGATTCTCAGCGGATGGAGAGGATAAACGATCGCAAGATGGCCGAAGTAGTTGCAACGATGGCACTGAGTTATATTAACAATATTGTGTTTGCTGTTCGGGGATTGAGGCTTGCTCATTCCAACGGAGACATCAGACAAGACTGCCTGAGGATGAATGTACGATATTAATATGAAATCTAAACCACGGACATTTTCACTCTGTTAGTAACCGAAAGCAGTAATGTGCCAGACTTTTATTTGGGACGTAAATGGAATCTCAGCCACAGCACCGGTTACACAAACAGTTCTCTGTATTTTTTCCAAAATTCTGTACAAGTCCGGCCAATTTTTTTGAAATGCGGCATGATCATTCAGTCACTTTTCAGTCTCTTCCTGTTCACCGTACATTATTCATCTCTTATTACGCGTATTCGATGTTAAGTAATTTATACAGTCGAAAGTGCTTCGTTAAATAGCCCATGAAGCGAGGCTAAAATCAAAGTGATGTTAAGTGATGGAGAAATGGATATAGACACCGGACGTAACGAAGGCACCCTTAATGGCATTGACCACCTGTTCAACCCATAGGCCTACCAAAATTCTCGTTAGCACACGAAGAAGGGCCTTGATCACTGTCCCCATTTCATTTTCGAATTCGAAACATGAGCTACTGGGTCATCCGAATTTAGCAATCCAACGTCAGCTTGGCAAGGTAACTTGTGCCCTTTTCATTTCCTGTGCAAATATCAATATCATGACCGTTATGCTGACTTCACAATGATGCAGGCTTATTCCTACCTCTCCCACTGAAAATGAGCAATAACAATTTGTAAGCTTCAATATAAAGGTCAACTCCTCCCCCCTCTCATCCTAGTCTGTTATTTCCAGAATAAGAATAAGAAAAAAAAAGAACACACAACAACAAAGTCGGTGGATGGCGTGGCGGCTTTTCCCTTTGACAAGTGAAGCGAGTCGAAATGTCACTACGAAGAGGACATCTGGCTTACACAGGCCGGAACTATGCGCCGAGGAACCGTGAAGACAACGAAAACTGCAGATCCTGACGCAAGAGGATGGGAGGGGGAGAGGTGAAAATGAATAATGAGCAAACAGTCGGGAGCTTCCAAGTTGTGTTCCTATTACTGGAAGGTCGGCCGATCCCAGTGGCCGTGCGGTCTAAGGCGTGGGTCTTCGGCCGCTCGCTTACTGGGATCGTGGGTTCGAATCCCACCGGGGGCATGGATGTCTGTCTCTTGTGAGTGTTGTGTGTTGTCAGGTAGAGGTCTCTGCGACGAGCTGGTCCCTCGTCCAGAGGAGTACTACCGACTGTGGTGTGTCTCAACTGTGTGTGACCATAAACCTCGACGAAACGAGGAGGCCCAGGCCCATATAAGGCTCTCGAGCCATAGAAAAAAAAATTACTGGAAGGTCGAAGGATATTCTAGTAAATTAATGAATAAATAGTCGGTTAGTCATCCAGTGAAGGGCTACTTGCGAGCATTTCTGAGCACGGCCCTTGTGAACAATTCTTAAATTTTGGGGCTTTATAAAACGTGGAATTTGACTAGCTACGCAACTGTCAGCTTTTCAAGAATTCTGCTCCATAGAATCAGTTTCACCGATAGTCGAGTAATCAAGTAGGAAAGCGATGTTTTCATCTGGAACTGCGACAAAGCAGGTACGATTTCATACTTTCATTCTTAACTTAGAGGATATTCATGTTAAAGACCTAAACCAGATTACGTAATACTGTAATAACTTTCTGAAGCGACTTCAGGACGCTTACAGCGTCGAATGGTAGAGTGGGTGACAATTATGAATGAGGAAATATGTGTAAGAAGGCGGTCGTGGTCTATTTTAAGGTGCTGTTCCAACGTCTTGTTGAAGGTGGCTGGCTAGAAGCACAGAACTTCTCAATCAGGAAAGCAGATCTCCGGACCTGAGAATCGAAACAAGGAAATCCACGAAACGAATCATGAAAGCCAACTACTCAAATCTGGAGTTCTGCGCTTATAAGTGATTAAACTGTATATTTACTGAAGCTGTCAACTTCATGTCAATCTACTAATTTGCTGACTAATTCTTGAAAAGTTGACGACTGAATTTTGCTGGAATTTGTAATGTGATATTTATTTTCATAGTACACACTATGACGTTTCAGATAACAAGCCTACTCAGTGGCGTAGCTAGGTTTATGGCGCCCAGGGCCAGTAATCACAATGGCTTCCCCTAACAGAAGCTATGAACTTAAAAAATCACAGTCATTTCCTGAATTTCGTTCTATTTGATCCAATAATTTACAATTTTTTAGATTAGAGAATCATTTGTTAGCTAGAGAATCATTTTTTATTTACAATATTCATTTTTCCGCCCACTTTGCCACTCCTTTGATTTTACCGCCCTGGGCGGCCGCACAAATCGCCCCCCCCCCCCCAGCTATGCCACTGAGCGCACTTTCGTTGATATTTAAAGAATAACGCGGACGTTAATTTTAAGTATACAACTATTCAGCTTTTTTTTTTGGAGAAAACCTCAAAACAATGTCCGATGTGCTTAAGAGGTTCGCAAACTACAAAATGGTACCCAGCGTTGGAATTTTTACTTACGCCTACCACGCAGCAAAGCACAGTTAAAATGATTGAAGTTTTCCTCTGTTTAAGTAGCAGAACAGGAAGGAGAGCAGTGTGCATTGATATCAAGCTCCACGTATTCTAGATCGCAGTGTTAGGTCTCGGTGAGGGGTTAGTGCCAGTCTCCGGCCGCTTTATTCTCGGTACTCGCTGTGTTCAGAGGTATGGCAAGCCCCTGTGCCGGTCTGGACGGATTCCATAAGACATTTCTAATGTTCTTGCCGAAAATCGTCCATCATGTTGCTGGACTTAGTGTCAGAGCTAACGCGGGTTGCAGCTGATGCTGTAGCAAAACAAAGCGATATGAACTGCGTAACACGGAATCTTTCAGATTGGCTGCAAACTCATGTTAATGTCTAGTAAATTATGATGAGTCTGCGTTTATATACCGACCGGAAAACAGATTGGCCTTGTTTTTATAAACCTCTCAGCTATTAGGAAGGGTCCGCAGCCTGTTACATGACTTGATGAGAGGAAATGATTCCCCGTCGTTAGCGTCCTGTCCGCCAGACCGCCCTTGTACCCTCTGCAATAAGGCGGTAACAGAATTCATCACCTTTAGTACGACAAGAAGTCTGGCAAGAAACAAGCTAATGGACACGTGACAGGTGTATGGCCCGAAGGACTACGCCCGAGATTGGGAAAAGTCTGTGTGTTCCATCGCGACGATTGTTGATTTTAAGGCTACGATCTGAGATGCACTGGAATCCACTGCCACAGTATTCCGGCAACAAATGACCAGAAATTCAAAAATACATTATCTTCAAAGTGGACCACAATATTGCTGAACCGAAATGCAGTGTTTACTTCTACTGCTGTACGAGAACAAAAGGAAGGCCGGTGATTGTCTAAAGGTTCGCAGCTTTGAAGATGAATGGCAAGAAATTGAAATTTAGTTTCTACTGCCAACAGCTTAACCCACTTAGGCCCTAGGGTGCTTAATAAAGATGAAGCTGCTTTTGAACTTCCTGTAGAAGACCAAACACATTTTGTAGTTCGTCACATCTTTATTTCTAGCACGGTGTTCAGTGTATTAACGTATACGCACTTCTTGTTATATTTCATCAAGTGACCGAACTCAGATACAAAATTCATTGCATGTTGTCAGGAAGAATTCGCGTCAGTGGTATTTAATTAAGCTAAGTTTGTAGTATAATATGAAAACCAAGTTAAGCGTATGCCATTCTGTAGAGACTGGAAAACGTGTTTTTATCTCAACCGACATTTATTACGGCTGAAAAATCTGATATCTAATATAGTATACTGTAAATATAACTCATGTCTACTATACCACAAACTGTAGTGAATAGAATGTATTCCAATAAGCCCATGTCAGTGACCAATATTTTAGCTTCCAGCTATCTATCATTTATTGATTGAGTTCTGTGGAAATGCAATACAAGCATCTGCACTGTATTAGGCTATCTGCTGCTGAAGAGCCAAATACGTACATTAACGGGTAGAAATACATTCGTTGACTTCTATAGTCTTAGGCTCAGGGCACGCTAACAGAACCGAGTCCAGTCAGGTTTGAAGCAAGTCAACGCACTGCAAAGGCAGACAATCCATTTTGTACAGAAACCAGGTGAGTACTTGTCTGCGTTCAAGGCGACATAGTATGTGCTCTAAAATAACAGACGTCTTGAGATTTTCGCTCTACTGGGATGTCACGCAGCGTAAATGGGTAGTTCGATACCGACGTTTCTGTAACGAACTACCAATCTACGCTGCGTGACACCCCAGAGGAGCGAAGATCTCATTTACACCGCGCCGGAAGCCTGAAATCACGCATAACATGAAGTCTTACTAAGCCTATTGTAGAGCCGATAAGAAGTTCAAAGAATACCAAGCATAGAAATGCCAATTATCTCAAACGGTGTTATTTCTAATCAGACATCACAAACGCATTCATAATTATTTACGGTAATATATCACATTTGTGTGTTCTCTAAAAGAATTTGCCTAGGAATTTGTAAATGGTTTATTTATTAACGTAATGCTTTATTTTTGACTTACTAGAAGTAGGTTCACCATGGGCTGTATATACAGGTCACACTACACGTCATCATTGCTGGAAATAGGCGCACGGTGCACATATTTGTAATGTGAGGGCAAGTGCCTGTGGCCACAGTTGTGAACACGGCCATCAACCTTCGCGTTCTATAAAATGCAGGCGCTCTTACTGCTTGGAAAGGTGTAAAGATACCTGCAGTTTTTTCACCCGTCAATACGATCACAGAAGGCTTCTTGATTCCGGGAATAACTCCTGTACCCAAACGCCACCTCCTTTCTAGGCCTTCTTTTTAATATTCTCCCTCTTGTCCACAAAGACTGATAACTAGGGTTCGGATGTTTATGACGTCATATTTTTATTCAGGCTTCTATTTTCATTCCAAACTGAAATTGAACGCTAATTGGGTTATTCTAATCACAGACTTATTTTGCATATAAATGCATATTTAGGTCATTTTTATGTTTTTGGCCATATTTGTAGTTAAGATGCATATTTTGGTTGTATTTTGAGGAAAAAATTCCTATTTGGTTATATTTTGGGGATAAAATTCTCATGCGTCATGTTTTAAAATTATGTTTTGAGATGACTGTACTTCCAAGAAAGAGTCATGTTATTTTGACATAGCTGTAATTGGTATGTATACAAGGAGACAATGAAGTAGCGGTATGTTTCAACCCTTGGTGGCTACATTAAATCAGGTAGCCCCCAACCCTTCTAAGGATAATATTATGGAAGTAGGAATGCAGTTGCCCTAATCCTACACACTTTTTACTTGTAACTGCATTTCTCAGGCATTTACAAAAAATCCTTCAGTTAGGTAAGATGCCGAAAGTAAAGTGTTCTGAAAGTGCGAAGTTAAGAGGTTTCGTTAAAGATTTTGGCGAGAAATATTTTAGTTCTGATGGAAGAATTCTGTTCTGTAAACTTTGTAAAGTTAAAGTTACAGCTTGTAAGCGATTTATTGTGCAACAATATTGTGATACGGCAAAACATAAAACTAGTTTCAGCAGACAAACCAGTCATCAAAGCAGGCAACGACTTCTGTTCGATAACACTGCAACACCTTCACTATCAAACAAAACATCGGAATTTTCAAAGGACCTGTGTGAAATGATGGTGTCTGCCAACATACCACTAAACAAAGTGAACAATGAGCAGTTCAAAACTTTCTTGGAGAAATACACGACTCATTTAATTCCAGACGAATCAACACTACGAAAAAACTATGTACCTGCCTGTTATGAAAATGTTCTAAAAAGAATTAGATGTACTGTGAGCGACAATAAGGTTTGGGTTTCGATGATGAAACAACGGATGTCTGCGGCAGATATGTAGCGAATGTCGTCATTGGCACGCTCTTTGCTGACCGTCCTGGTGACACATTCCTTCTTGATTCCGAAGTTCTTGATACAGTAAACCACTCGTCTATCGCTGTACTTTTCGCTAAAGCCATGAAACTCTTGTGGAAAGGTGACGTTAAGCGAGACAATATCCTCCTTTTTGTAACGGACGCTGCACCGTATATGGTAAAAGCTGCCGAGGGCCTCAAAATGCTTTATCCAAAAATGGTCCATTTTTCATGTCTGGATCATGCCCTGCACAGAGTTGCCGAAGAAATTAGATGTAGTTATACTGAAGTCGACAAGTTGATCCCGAACGTTACGAAAATGTTCGTTAAAGCTCCATTTAGGGTGCAGAAATTCTAACAATTCGCACCTTCATTGCCTCTTCCTCCTCAGACGGTACTCACTCAACAGGGTACCTGTCTCGATGCTGCTGAGTACTACTGCGAAAACTACGCAGTTATTGAAGAAATTGTTAATACTTTTGACAACAGTGACGCATTTTCTATCACAGTTGTTAAAGAACTATTTTCCAGTAGTTTGTCAGGAAGTCTGGCTTATATAAAATCTAACTATGGAGGCATAGTAACTACAATTTCTGCCTAGAGGCAGTTGGTACAGATCTACTTGAAAGTTTGGAGATGATCAAGGGAGTAAGGTGGGATATAGGGCGAGCAAGAGGCAAAATAGGTGATGCTGTGAAATCAAAACTTAATACAGTGCTGCGTCGAAAGGATGGTTATGCGACAATGTGCAAAATAAGCGACATTCTAAGCTACACTGGGAGTAGATGAACCAGCGATAAACAGCAATCATTTAACCCTCTTCAAATATGCTCCGGTGACGTGCGATTTCGAAAGGAGCTTCTCAATTTACAAGACCATATTGAGAGACAATCGAAGAAGATTTTCATTGAAAGCCTTGAAAATGCACATCGTTGTATATTGTAATGCTGCCAAGAAAGCAGAATGAAGAAAGGTACGTAATATTTTGAAATTTGTTTATTTATTTGTAATTAATGAATTTGATATGCATGAAAGGCTCTTCTTTTAAATTTATCTTCTTTTTATAGGAACACGTATTCTCAACATCTGATGCTGATCCAAAACGAGGCATTTACAACTTAAAGCGACTGAGGCTTTTGATTGAAATTGCTAGGAAATCAAGTAATGTAATAGTTGTACACGCATATGGAAATAAATAACATGATTGAAATACAAAACAATTTTTAATTTTAGCAAATAGTTTTTCATAAAAAATTAGGTCATATTTTGCCTTTCTTAGGTAATATTTAGCTATTTTTGGGGCATATTTGCATGTATATTTCTCGGTTTTTTAGGTCATGAACATCCGAACCCTACTGATAACCAAATCCCAATCTGTGCATAATTAGTTCCGATAATCACATCCTGCTAGATGTTATGCTAGACAATGCGATATCGTTTCAGCTCTTGATCAATATTTCTCGCTACAAAACTAAGGAACTATCATACGATCCCCTGCATTGCAAATCTTACTTTCCTGCTTCGTAATATCGATTTCACTTGTGAAAGATGATCTCGCCCGATAATGTACTTTCTAGATACCTAGTTCCTTTTTGTTTGTCCAAGTTGCCTGGACGCCCGAGCCATTTATCCAAACAGCCGAAGGCTCTTACAGGAAATGAAGCCCCACAGGACAGCCAGTGGCAGGAGGCTGCGTTGCTTCACAAACACGATAGACGAAAGCAGACGTCGGGATACTGCGACGAATTAGGCGCCCTAGGCACACAGCGGTTGTCAGGGATGGAATGGAACTAATTCCACTGATTCGTTACAAGGTGCTGGTACGAAAGCTGAACATTTTGGTGGTGTAGTGAAACAAAGTGTACCGAAATTCAGGAGGCATTAAATCTTCCGCAGATTGCTGCCTTTCAAACAATGAATTTAATCTAGTCAATATATTCCCACAGAAATGATACGGCACACTAATGTGTTATGAGGCACTCTCTAGGATTATCCCTTAGTTTATTTCACTTGTCGCATCAACTGCACAGGTTTACAGCTTGTACCGTCTAACGACAGCACTATAACAAATGATGGCAGGTATGGCGTGTAAGACTTATTTTAAGGTTGACTCTCACCATTTTTCTCGGACTGAGCGACATACAAAGAATTTCAACAGAACAGCCGGTCTCTGGTTCGGGATTCAAACCTGCGACTTTCCGAGTAAAGTGGAGTGTAACTACACCAAGTTCGGTAACCTGTTCAAGGTGCAGAGAAGATGGCAATTATACTTGGCACAGTGACTAGGCTACGGGAAGGACTGAGGAATCGTTGTTCTATTCGCGGTAAGGGCAAGGACTTCTCTCTTCTCCAAGAGTCCAAAACGTCTGTGGGGCCCACAAGCCTCCATGGGATTAAAGGCCATGGACGCTGGTTAGCCTGGTCTAGACGCGGGGACGATTTCTGCTAGGGGTAAAGCGTGGTGTTGTTCCACTCACCTCTAACTAGTGACGAGTATAAGAATGCGTACAGCTATACCTCCACTCCCTCAAGCGCCTTCAGGCGTGCTACATAATGAAGAAAATGACAATATTATCTTTATTCATGACTCTAGAGAGGCAGAGTAAGAAGGAAGTACTAAACGAAAACCGTGATCTGGCCATTTCATTGATGCTACGTCTACTGAATGACCTCCTCACACGGAGTACACATGACCCGTAATATATTTCGGATAATGCTTCTGTATAAACTTCAGTACTGACATATGCAGAATGCCGCATTGTATCGACATCGGGCCTACCGCTAAGTGTGCCACCAGCCAAAAAAAGTTAGCCTGTGTGCACATCTTCTCAAACTCAACGGCAAGTATTAAACAGTGACTGAATGTGTCATGTATAACAGTGCAACAACTGCGTAAGTCGAAAGAAATATTAAGCACGAATAAGTCGGGAAGGATTTGGAAGAAACGGTCTGTCCGTAGGTATATGCGTGAGGTGCTCCGAAAGCGTAACCTGCTGAAGAAAAAAGTTGCTTTGTTTTTGTCTGTATGCCACTCGGAAGTTTTCAGTTTCATTTGTTGCCATTAATTCGCTTTCACTGGGGTTAAAGTCATCGGAGCATGAAGTTCACCACTCATCTTTGTCTCGTGTCCAGTTTAAGAATGCATAGAGCTATACCGCCACTCCGCCACATGCCGTCATGTGCTTAATTAAACACAGGGGGTCTTTTAAAATTTTTACCATTAATGAGTATTCCTAGTGGGTATTTCTGGTGACAGAATAATAAGAGGGTTTTTGCGGTTCCTGGTGCGTCAGACATGAACCAGTGCGATCGACTTTTACTTTTGAGGCATGTTAAAGGATATGGTGTAAAGTAAAAAACCTCGAAACATATAGCTAATTAACGTCACTAAATTGAATTAAATGCGTGGAACCCCACTCATGGCAAGTTGGAAGAGCGGCAGTCATTGCGTAGTCTGCTGTCACGCAAACGGTGTGAGCGTGGAGTGATATGAGTTGTCGAATAAAATAATGTCCATGTACTAGCAGTATACAGAGCTAAAAATCTATGTAACCGCAAATACGTTCTGAATTTTGTTCGAACTCAATTGTTTTACAATGAAAGACAAGGACCCAAACGTCATATTTCAAAGGCAAGTTAGACAGTTCGCTGCATATGATGTGTAATCACTTCAAGCGTGAATTGGGCAGTGACGTTCTCAACTTTCAAGAACAAGTCAATGATCCACGTGGTGTTGAGTAAGCGAAGAGGAAAGCTCGCTAAGCCGTAACTTTATAACTGTGTCTCTGCGAGACAACCTGTCGGTCGTTCTCTTTTTGTTCTGCTTACTTAGTGAATATGCTTTAAGAGTCGCTACAGTCTTGCGTAATTACTTCAACATTCCTTTAGAGCGCATTTCTTTGCACACATTTATCTTCCGGTGTAGTGAAATAAAACTGCAATCTGACTTCAACCATGGGCCCAGCTGATTATACAGTGCTGGTTCTACTGTCCACTCTTGTATGGAAAAATTACGAAACTAAACAAAACGTCGTAGAACTTCTAACAAAGAATAAAAGGCAAGGAATTATCTCCAGGATTAATATTTAAATGTCTTTATGAACTTATCAGCGCTACAGTCTTAGAGAAAACAGAAAACGTGAAAGGTATTACACTCAACGTTGACGAGGATCATATCTCTTTTTCTTCATTGAGGTTAAAACAGTACTCTATAGCGTTTTTCGTCACGGTCGTTAATCGAAGTTATTTCCGCCGCACCTAAAGTCTGTGACGAGATGCGTGATCTCAGGCGTCAGCCGCAATGTACATGAGATCTGCGCTCTTCAGGGATATTACGCAGCGCTGAGTAGTAGCCCTGTACCGACGTTTCGGGACAACCTATCAGCTCCATCTTCAAGGGTCAAGAAGTAAAATAAGCCTTTCTCCTTGGACTTCTTGACCCTTGAAGATGGGGTTGATAAGTTGTCCCGAAACGTCGGTACAGGGCTAGCACTCAACGCAGCGTAATATCCAGAAGAGCGCAGATCTCATCTTTGACGACATGTTTTTTTATTGTAACATTAACACATCCTGCATAAATGAACTGTACATTTTCGAAAGTAGTTGCGACTACCGCCCAACATTCTTTTGCATATTATGTGACTTCCTGTGACTATGGCAACACTAAAGGCCGAAATATGACGCGGCTGTACTTACATTATTACAATGTATTTTACTGACTTATAGACGGCTGAGTAGCTTCAATCAGGCTAATTCTACTAACTGGAGCCCTGGCTTTTCAACGGACCTAGAATATTTATGATCTGCAATTTCGCTAAAAATTAACTTAACAAGTGGGCCGTGCCATGGCTCAGGCGGTTAGTCGCCGGCCTCTCACCGCGGAGGCCCGGGTTCGATCCTGGTTCAATCCATGTGAGATTTGTGGTGGACAAAGTGGCACTGGGACAGGTTATCTCCGAGTTGTCGGTTTTCCCCTGTCAATTTCATTCCACTGGTCTCCATTAATTGTAAAACTTGTAAAAATAACTGCTCATCTCCATCACAGGGGTTGCACAAGAAGCCTTAAGGCTGCGGTGCGTCCGTAGCATCTGCTGCGGAGCCCTTCACCATGCAAAAAAAACTTAACAAGTTCCGGAGACACCACTCCTCTAGCAAGTCAGGTTGCAGTATAAAACGAAGTTATCAGAAGCTGCGTGCACTGCAACACGCTGAGGAAGCTGCTATCACTCACCGAACCGCCGCCAGCGCCTAGCCTGGTGTAGCGGCGTAGCCTCAGCCGGCGAGACAACACAGAGAGAATTTTGGAGATGTGTTTGCGGCACACAAGAGGTAAACAGCGGCAGCCTGGAGCTGGTCTCACACTGTTGGTAGTGCTGATTGGCCTCCTGATGGTGCTATTCGTTTGAAGACCCAGGTCTTTCACGGCAATACTGTGTACCTTGCTGCGGTGACCCGTTCTCGGTCCAGCCAGACTGACAGTGTGAATTGTCACTTTTGTACCAACTACCTGAAAGTCACACAACGAAATAAAATCACCAAAAGATTTATAATTTAAGCTGTTATTCTCTAACTAGAGTGAAACTGCTGAAAACAGTGGCTGAGCTGCGCTATAGGGAAAGTTAGCTTGCGAGCCGGGAACACGTACCCAACTGCTTTGGTCCTATGCTAACTGCGTTTACATCTGCCAGGTTCGCGCGGTAGGCCTGTGTATGACGACAGAATTGGTACTACAAACACACAAAAAATTATTTAAAACACAATTACTAACAGTGCAATAAAATCCAAATCTTCACAGATATTTTTCTCTTACATCGGTTTTAATATTATCAAATCATCGCCTTCCCGGTCTTCCACGTCACTTCCAAAAATGTTTCTCCAGTAAGACTCCATACGTACCTACTCTTCCCTATGTCTGACACAGGCCAACAAGTTACAGCCCTCCTTTATTTGAGAGGTCTTTTCTTCTGAGATGTGACCCGTGTAGATTGGAGGAATGTCCTTTTTCATCATCGTTCATTCGAAGCCTTAGTTCCTATTTATCAAGTTACACGGCATCACAACCCAGAAGACAGTATCTTTACAGTCACTCCTGTGAGAAGCTCCAATCTCACATCATTCATTTAAATATCCGAACAGTACTAGGACTTGTGCATAAAACAAATTTATCCTTATGCAATAATCGCTATACCACACCAACTGAATTCCCTAACGGACGAGCATTTCCGTTAGCAGGAGAGTCTTAACACTACTAACTTAAATTCAGTGTAGAACTATGGAAAGAACATTATGCCAACAATAAAAAATAAAGGGCAAAATGTTTTAGCCTATGCAATGTACACATACACAAGCATATGTACAAATAAGCACAAATAGCAGGCCAGGGTAACCTTTTCCCAAGTGATCTGGAAAATAGCAGAAACAATAAACGGTGATAACGAGATTTATATTATAACTTTACTATCACCAACACCATTATTATTATTATTATTATTATTATTATATATCTTCTTCTTCTTCCTTAGCATTACAGCCCGGGATGGGCCTTAGCTTCCTCGACAATTCGCCTCCACTATCCAAGGCTCATCATGAGGTTTTGTAACACATGTTTTTTCCTATGCTCAACTCCCACCCTGGAGGACCGGGTTTGTAATCAGGGTTCCTTCCCCTAGGGAGGCTGGTTTTACCCACCTACAGAGGCCCCCCTCCCTCTTGGTTTTCTGTCAGGGTTTTCCTTCCCTTAGCCCAATGTTCCCGTTTTAAGGCGCCGGAAACTCGCCTTTCGTCCTTCTCTCTCAGCTACACTCTGAGCTCTCACCTCAGATCGTATTACCAGGGCCACCACTTGGAGGTGAGAGATAGGACTTGCTGACCCAATCCCGTTGCAGGGGGGCATTTCCTGTTATTTAATGGTGTATACCTATTTATTATTATTATACTCTGCTGTTTTTGTGCCTCCGAAAAATTCAACCATGGTGTGAATAAACGCAAAGGCTTGCGGCTCCATTTTTCTGAAACCAAAGAGCTTCGTGGACAACACTGATGTAGGCTGTGCTCTGTAGGAATCCGCAGTTACTTGGAAATATCATATATATGTGTATATATATTATATATATAGGCTCTTTGAATTCAAGACTAAATCAAGTTGAATCGAGTTTTACTTATAAATGTGACCATCTTAAGGCAATATTCAGACATTTATCCTGTGAATGTGAACCCGTGAGACAACAAGACTGTCGTAGAACGGCTGCATCCTGTCCACAGGTTATCGTAAAAATATCAATTCGTATAGAGAAAGTTAAAAGAACCAATTTAGATTTTCATGTTACAGCTACTGTTTTACATTAAAATCCGGTAATTCTCGGAACGTAAATTTCATGAACCGGTTTATACGTATGCTATTATCGTGAAGGCTCAGAACAAATTTACGTGCAATAAGGGCGTAATTTAATGACAAATACCAGCACGTCCATCAGTTTCATGAGCAGTATCTTGGTACGGACTGCATTGGACGACTCTTCAATGCGATACCAGTAGTTGATTTGTAAATGTGTGATTGGTATGTTCTCTGACGGGCAAGGTTAGGATGAAATCCAGAGAACTTGATTAACAGCTCAGAAACGTTTTGAACTTCGTATTTCACTAAATCAAAAGGTGGAAAATTACGAAAGATAAGCCATTAGGTCTCAAAAGTAAACACATCGTAAGTCTATCAGCTAAAGTGGCAAACCGTTTTCTATACCAACGCATGCGGCGCCCTGAGAGGTCACTAAGAATTTTCGTTTTACCTAGGACAAAAAGAAGTAAAAAAAGCAACATTAGAATGACTTTCGAAAACAGAATGCAACAGACGGGTTCTGGATTCAAGTGGCTCAAAGTTAGATCCAATAACGACCTCTTGTGAAAGACGCAAAACTATACGAATTTCGTGTGAAGAGGGACAGATCTCGACCAAATGAGCGACTACGGACTTCACAAGAATAACTATCATCCATTAGAACCAGTTTAATCTGGTACATATAATCTGTATTTCCGCACGTTTAATTTCAATACCATTTTACTGTCTCTAGTGGTTTTCTACGTCATCGATAAAAAAGTTGTGGAATATTTTTAGGCTCTGCATACGGTAGGGAAAGCTGCTGAATTTCACGACATACTTAATTTTGATACAATATTCTGAATTCACCACAGAACAGGTGTATTTTCCAAAGTCAGATTCAACAATTCTCTATAAACAGCTACACACATACGAAATAAGATGTCACAAACATGGGTAAGTTTCCCTATAGAAAGTACAGGCAAAATTCATTAGTTTTCGTCAGTACCTTAGGAACCAATAGGAATACATGAATTACAATTACGTTGGCCTTATGAATTCATTACAGACAGGTGTACCAAACACCATCCGAATCCATACAGTAGTTTGGAAGATAAAACGTGCCGTTAAACATACGGACATATGACTTTCAATTAAAGTTTTTTTTAATTCTATTAATCTGAGCAACATTTAAACAAAGCAGAAATTCAAAAAGTATGGGTCGTTAAGATCTGCCTTTAGAAGGTAACATAATCATACACAGGCCAACGGTGCAATAGAATGCTGGAAACCCCCAGAATAAAACGCCACTGAATATACGAATGCCTTGATCGACGATTTCGTCCCGTTCCACCAAAGATAGTGTCATGTCTATTATAAAATTTCAGTTTCGCTTGCACTTGTACATACTACCTAAATTTCCACATATTTCGCTTGTTAAATACAGGCCTTATTCTGGCTTAGTATAACACTATACACTGCTGATAACACGTGTTAGGAATGCATGTTGTACAAGTTTGTTCTAATCATTTTTTGTGAAACAGAGCGACCCACAAAAGCCACATTCTGAATTATTCATTATCTAAGCCCAGAACAATATATGGAATAAAAGAAGATGTTCTGAAATTTGTTGTAAAATAACCTGGAGTCCTGTAAACATCGCAAGATTTGAGATTCTTACACCTGTGCTGATGAAGATTCCAGTATAGGATATGAGGCCATGTGCAGTGATAAGGTACCAACTTTCGAACTATGCACTTTGTACTAATTTGCATGGTGTTACATCCCACAAGACTGCAATCCTATTTCCGATTATTAGAAACTCCTTCCAGAAGGGTTTAGCCTCTATTTTACTCTATTGGCAATTTATATTTGGCAGCCAAAAATGAAGAAAATATGAGTGATCACAGTATATAGTACGATACGGGTTCTTAATACATTTTCTATCAATCACAAAATTTGCTAAATCATATAGAAGTAAAATGTTTCGGTTGGACGCCCTTAAGTTGTACTTGAAAAAAAAAGGCTTCTCGGTATATTACACCACATAACTTCTGGGTACTTCACACCATGTAACTTACTAATTGTTGTGAGTTACTTACTAATGAAATGGATATGAATTTTCATGAAGACGCCGCGTGAAACTCTTTAATTATTATTTAAATTAATTTAATATAAACCGAGTTTTAAGAAGAAAATAAGAGGAAAAGTCATCAATGAAACCTATGTAAATAAAAGTGAAAATTTTATCTTATTCACGCTTCTCACTCTTCAGTGACTCTGAACCAAGAATAACGTCTTAAAATAGAAACTGCATGCCGCTTTTCGTAATGACAAAATGCAACTAAGTGGACATTTATGTTCAGAGAGACATGTAATTCAAGTTTAAAACAAAACAGCATACAACAAAATGCAACGAGCATTCAACGTCTTAAAAATACGTCCGTGTAGTGTGCTTTGCTAATAAAATGAAACTTGCCGCAATAAATACAACCTACTGCTTACTTCTTTTACGAGACGGTATATAATGTAGGGCACTTCAACGCCGTGCTTCAAGTATAAACGCGAAATCTTATGTCTTGCAGGTAAAAACAATTCCACGTAAATTTTACTCCAGTTTGTTGATTTAAAACAAATAATATTATGAGCTGTCGCAGTCAGATATCAGGTTTTCATGGCATTTTCTAAAACGAGTGTCGTTTCCTGGGATGTTACGCTGTGTAGTCTGGTAGACGTGTAGAGGAACCTGCTACCCACATTATCAAGACTGCAGGACCTTCTGAAACGTCGGTATATGCTATCAGATTATACAACATCTCACACCAGAACTCTGTAATCTTCACGATTTATCACGTTTTGCAGTTCACAATAAAATCAACGTGACAGTTCTTTGTAACGATTGTAATATATATGAATAAATAAACAAAAACAAAGAAATTACTAGCAACGCAAATTTGTATATACTAATTGAATGTGGTAGGAACAAAAGCACTTTACTGTAATTCGACACAACTCAGGCTGAAATGCACAACGGAAACAAATACTGCATACATGTGGATTTATCTGCAGTTTAATTCTGCCTGTATAGAGTTTGGCAAACATTTCATTTACAAAGGCCACTGTATAAGATTACGACCTTTTGCATATAGTAGCTTGTAAACTGGTATACAGGTACCAACGCGTTGGGGGAACGTACTGAATCTACTTCAAATGGGGTCAGTACATTCCTCTAAAATGTTGCTACGTGTGTACAAAATTACACGACGTCACATCTCAAAAGATCGTAGTCTTAATATTCACAACTGTGAGAACTTCAGATTTTATCATTCACTGCAAGAGAAACTGCAACAAAGTATCAGTTGCCAAAGTATATACTGTCCGTCGACAATGCCAAGACGTAGGGGTTGAGAAAGTGGGTAAATTTACAACGGTGTTTTGCTGACTCAGGGAGGTATAGTGGGAAACTCTGGGTGTGCAGTGGAAATTCCGACTGACTAAACTGTTATCGGTCTTCACAGTAATCCTATTTTACAATAGCCTTGTATATATGACTTCAGGGGCAAATATCCAGGGTTAATGTTTGAGAGATAAATGAAAGTAATCTATCATTATCTGTGTCTGCGTGTGTGTCAATACGTAAAAAATCGAATAATTTACTTTTAAAAATCTGATCATTTCTCGTTCTCTTTTAGTATCAATCTAGGAAACTGAAAATTCAAAGAAGACGAAGGCAGACATTAATATGACAACACGTAAGCTAGTTAGCCATCATTACCCTACTTAAGACTTGGGGTCTTAACTATGTATCGTGCAAATTTCAAACATGCGAGAGGTTGGGAAAAAAAAAAGTGTACTCGTATTTGAAAGGAGTGAGAAGCGTACAATTGATAATGAATACGACACTACAAGAAATCACTTTCCTGCAGAAAGTCCGCCAAACACACTTAATAAGTGAAACATTTCAGAGTCCCTGATATTCGAGTTACCGTGTAGGACTAGTACCAGAGAAAACTATGAAACACTTATATAGGCTTCATGCTTGGCAATCACTACACATTTTACAGCAGCCGTCTTAAACACTTTTTCGAACGATTCGGCACGCATCACAGAAAATACTTACGTACACTTGTGGGACACACGTTACTGACACGTCAGGTTAGCTAAGCGAGTTAACTGAGAAATGATAATTACTATGTTTACGTTCCAAACTACGAGGTTCTTCAAAGTTTTCGGTTGGGATATTAAGAAACATAACAGAAGGAAACGTGTGTACGGACAGTTTGATTTATGAAGTTTACGTACTATTAAGATTACGTCAAGCCTTAATATTCAGCAAATACATATATTACTTCATTTTGTAGTCGGCAATTTATTAATTACGATCGCACAAGAATACGCTATTAACACGAATTAACGAAATCTCAAATGTTGCAACTGGGCATGACAAGATACTCAACGAATAAAAGGTAATATATTAACCTGCATGCGTAATTGACATTTATAATATTCTTAGCACGCCGTTAATGTTAATATTTATTTACAAAATTACATTTTCGAACACCATAAATTAACCAAGCTTATAGTAAATCTGTGCCACAGTTATACTCACACTTTATACACGTAACACGATTATTCAAATCAATAATTACATATTTTAAGTCACCGCATTATGAGTTTCAATAGTTTAAATCCACGTACTGAAATTCCATATTTCGTAACACTGCCTAAAATCATTATTTAAATGCAGCCATGAAAACACACTGAACAGCACACTTTGCTAATCTATAATAATCAAAGAAATTAAATGTGCATACTTACAAACGACCTCTACATTTTTATAGAAAGTGCCTTTCTCCTACCTGACAAATACAGACGCACACTCCACAGACGTTATTAGCAATTATATGCAAGTTTATTAATAACTCATGAATAATAAGATTAATATATTACAGTTACTCGCCAACGACTGAAGATTAACCTACTTTATGGGTTTACCGACAACTCAGCTCACTGTTTTACAACGAATTTTACTTTGTAAATAAATATTAATTTCCTGAACATAAGTATTTATGAAATTCTTATAATAAAATAATCCCATCCTCAGTACTACAGTCACCTAATTATAATCACAATTCCTTTACAATGCAACTTCTCTCAGTACAAGAGTATCCTAATATTTAATAGGTTTTAATAAAATATGTAAACAGAGAAGATACTGCACTCTTGTATTTTAGACAACACGTGTTTGAAACAGGTTGCTGGTGTGATAAAATCTTTTAGTTTTTATGTTACATTCCAAATCATGCCTGAATTCTATGCTTTAAATTTAGATGACAATTCCAGGTCTTTAGAATCCGGGTAGGCTTATATAATGTTAAATGAAACTTTTGCTGATAGGAATAGGTACGTAGAAGCACTAATGTGTAAGATTGCAGCACGTTACTACAGAGATGTGATATTTATTTTTCTGACAAACGAAACCTCATGCGTACGGCGTGGAGTGACGTCCGTTTGCTGCGTTGTCTCTGGTCTCAGCCACGACGAACTTCACGCGGCACGGCTACCCACGTTATTGCCAGCAGCATGCAGCATGTCGGTTGGGTTGCCTGCCTCGCGGGGCAGGCGCACTACAAACAAGGAACTCGTGACAACATGCGCGCACAAAACTCTATTCGGTTGCCATTATCAAGTTACTTTATTCGCTTTTCTGTAGAATCGAATAACGCTGGCGAAGTTGAAAGAGGCGCGTGCTGCATTCTGCAGAGAGAACTGTTTCATACATCTAGAAGAGTCTGCAGAAGAGTTGGACAAGTAGTTCGGGGTGTCCGAACAAGCTTCACTTAAACTGTAACTTCACACTGAAATTCACTTTCTTATGGTTATAATTTAATCATGTTCAATCCATACTCATATTACCTAGGTCAATGTTTAAGTCTTCCCTAACCACACTTTAAAAAAATACAATTTCAAATGCAAGTTCCTCCTCAAAATGCCTAAATATGTATCGGCAGTAGGGCAAAATTACATATTTACATGCAGCAAATACAGCAAGATGCTTACGCCGTAAAATAAGGTTTCTGTATTTTCTTTTTCAGGCAAGTTTTCGACAAAGTTAACATCAGGGCTATTATTTCTGTAACTTTTCTCTCAATGTTTATGTCTAGAAACCGTGACGTAGATTTTAAGTATTAATTCTTACAATGATTATTTCACGAAGCTCTCAAAAGATCAGAATATACACTTCGATTAAAATACCGAAGTACTAGTTTAGGCCTATTTGTCAAGTTACTTACTTGAAAGATTAAATGTACCTGAGTTCGCAGACATAGCGATAATCGACTAAAGGCTTCGTTATGTCTGTCCTTCCGTCTGTCCGTCTGTCCGCATGTACAAGCGCGGCTCCCACAGGACGGATTTTCGTGAAATTTGATATTTGGGACTTTCACGAAATTCTGTCCAGGAACTCCAAATTTTATTAAAATCGAACAAAAATATCGGACACTTCACATGAAGTCTATTCCGTAGTGTCGGCAGCGACATATGTAGCGCAACACTACAGAGAAATCACTGCTATGCTTCCATGACAACAGTTCCAGTATCTATTACATTGCTGACAGTGGCATATGTACGTCAAAAATGCAAAGGGAACGCACTGTTGGGTTTCTATGACAACAATGGTTACATGAACGCGCCTCAATGTTACGTTATACGCACACTGCCTACGTTGTTAAAATGTGAAATTAAGCAATTTCATGGTCAGAGCCTTGAAAAAGTTCCAAAAGGAACGAGAATCTATAAATAAATCGAATTAAGTAGAAACCGATACACTACCTGGAATAACTTACCAGGTTACAGACATGGTAAACGTTTTATTAGTAGACCATGCAAGACAAGAGCTGATGACCCGCTTAAACTAAGCAGGCATCAGCTGAGAACGGTAGCTGCAGTCCTCACAGGGCCATGCTCATGTGAAGAGGCACCTGAATATCATGGGCCTGTTTGATGGTGATCGAAACTGCAGATTCTGCAAGTTGGAGACGGAAACAGCGTACCATATTATTTGCTGTTGAGAGGCCTTGGCTCGCCAGCATTATATCTTTGGGAAGTTCTTTGCTGAACCAAAATACATAAGCACGGCTTTATTAAAAGACTGTGTCGCTTTGTATAAGACACAGGCTTAATGAGTCTGTGCCGAGAGAACAACACAGGGCTGCAGGTGCATCCGGAGTTTCTGCCGACGGGCCCTTTGGGCAGAAGAAGAAGTAGAAACCGTGGGTTTCGTTATTCAACTTTTTTTTCAGTTTAATTGCATCTTGAAAAATGGGTCTAAGAGTGTTTCGAGAAGAGGGTGCTGAGGAGTATACAGTTAACCCCCGACACAGTGCCACCTCACTTAGCGCCCATGAAAGTGTGTTAAATAGAAATTCCCTATTCCTTTAACATTGGAAAGCCTCAGTAACAGCATTTCCCCCGCTAGCCGCCATCCGCCCAATACTTTGGCAATAAAATGTGCCCATAAGTATTAAATAATATCTGATATAACGCCAAGTTGAAAGTTATTTAATGAATGCGAATAGTGTGGTTTGGAATTTCTGCCTGGCGAGACAACGTGGGTAAGTGACTACTAACTGCTCAAAAAAATTACCATCTGCGCAATACAGGTATCTGCTTTTCAACTGTTCTAGCGGCCAATGTATTTCGGACTGGTGTTTTGCATTGCCTCGCTTTTACGTTCAGAAATATACCGACATCATAACCCTGTTTCTTTTGCCTCCTACTTGTCCCGCTTTCTCACCCCCGCCATTTTCAATTTATCAGTCCTAAACTATAGAGAAGACGGCCTAGATAATTTCAAAATCGCAGAGTACACCTAGGCGATAACGCAGCCGTTAAGTCACCGCCTGATGAATGTAATATTACGGTACAGTAACATGTAACGTTAATTAGAGTAGAGTTTTTATTACCATAACTCTTTATTGTGTTAGTGAAGTATGGGTTAAAGGGCAATATCAAGTGTCCGTGAAGAGAAGGGGGTTTGTGCTTACAGACATAAATTTCCTGTAGCCTTTTAGCAGAATGCAGCCAACCATTTATCCTTATTATGGAACAAACCCATGCGTCGACACTGTGCTGGTGACATACTCGGTGAAAATAATAAGTGGAAAAATCTAGCAAGTGCCAACATAAAAAGGCGAAAGGCGCAAAGAATGAAAAACTGAAAGGAGCATTAGTAATATGGTTAGGGTAGGCAAATGCTAATTATGGTTTAGCAATAGAGAGATTTAAGGAAATAGCGAAGATGATTTGCAAGTAGTTTTTACTACTACTGTGTTAAATATTCTGTGTTCTTATTTTGTACGTAACATATTTTTATCATTCTACGCAAATTTTCTGAGTTTAGGAAGGTACAAATATTTCGATTTACCGGCATCCTCGATATACCGCCACATTCGATACAACGTTACAAACAGATGCGCTATATCGAGGGTTGACTGTAGTTGGACATAGGAAGGAGGAAAGAGCAAAAATGCTGAGGAGTGTATTTGGGTCTGAGAGGCAGAAAGTGACATTAGGTGGAGGAAAACCGTATAATGAGAAGCTTCATGACTTGTACGGCACCAAAATGTTGTAATCAAACTATGGTAAACGCGATAGGGGGATCAAGAAGCATATATCGATCAAAGTAGAAATGTATATAAAATTATAATCGGAAATCCTGAAAATGAGGCAATTGAGATAACTAGACATTGATGGGAAATTAATATTAAAATAGATCTGAAAAGGCGAAATGATTAATCTGGCTCAAGAAAGGCCCCGTGGAAGGTTGTTATTTTTATATTTCTTTATTTAGTGCTTGTTTAACGACGTTAGCTCAGATTATACAGCGTCGAATTAGTGGACAATGTATAGGTAAGAATGTGAAACGAAGCAGTCGTGGCCTATTTCTTCACTAGCAGAGCTACTATTAACTTCTCACGAAAGTCTCCGCTGAATACAGTGTGTTATGTATATACAGTTCAAATCGTAATGTAGAAAAAAAGGCCATGCATTACCTGGTTATGAAACAAACGACAATGTTCAATGGGATGGGACGAAGTAGAAATGCACCGTCTAAATCGATGGTTCCAAACCTCAGATTACGACCCATTTCAGGTGTCCCTGGGGTCTGCAATATGATAGCGCAGGATCATCACATTAATGTTCTTTTTCCTTTATAAGGCTGGAAAGTGCAGGAAAATGTGAGTTTAATTACTGCTCCCGTATTTCGTCAGGTTATGGTCTCAGAGGAAAGGAATAAACAAACAGTACGAACATCCCAGACGAACAACACATATAATCCCAACATAACATGTTAGAACTGATAGGCTATACGTCCCTTTACCTGATTTCGAAAAGTATCATATCTACCTGACAATAAAGCAATCTCTATACAGGCCTGGACAGGCCCTTAGGGTTCCAGGAGGTTGAGGCTCCCAGATTTCTAGACAATCGGCACATGAAGGTGATAAGGTTGTCAGCCCTACGCACCGGCCGCCTTTACCCCCAGTAAATATTCCTGGTACTCATTTCTGTTAGAGGCTGAGTCGACCCCAGGGCCATAGTGCTGCCGGAAGATTATGTCAATGAAAATTTCCAATAACACAATCGGGAATCGAACCCGCGACTTTCCGGCTTGTAGCGCAGTGCCTCAACCAACTGCGCCACCGTGTACCCCTTTACCTGACAATAAGGTGGCTAAAAATAAAACTGCATAAATACAACCTGGTACAACCTGTTCAACAGCAGGCTGTGGTATTAGGGGAGTTGAACCTTCAAGTTCTGCTACAGAAAGTCGGTGAGAATTATTCTTCATCGACGGGGCTTGTAACAAGTACGTGTAAGTCAGAGTGAATTTAAATTTTGTATTTAATGCATCAAATGCAATATCACGCACTGACCAATTACTGGACAACACAAGAGGAAACAAAAACATAGACATTCTGATTAACTAAGTAGTCTCACATGCATGCACTGACATATAATGCGTGTCACATGCAATGCTACACAATGTAGTCGTCCACATGCAATGCTACTGACAATCTAATACTGCGTACATGAATTACTGATAATCATACCGTCCACATGCAATGCTACTGGCATAATCCAGTAATAAAAATACGCGCATGTATGATTATGTTGCAACTTGGAGTACAGTCTGTTCAAATTGTTCAAATGAAGTCCCTGTACTTGCCACAAAGGCATAAGGGGAATGGATGTACAGCAGCATTCTTAACCTCGGCCCTAGATGGCGGTGTCAGCTTCACGACTAGGTCGCTTTAACCCCAGGGAAATCGCTTCCTGTATCCACTGAATAGGAGGCTGTGTGGGCTCGAAAGCCAGTCTGGCCGCTTTTGGAGAATAGATGCATTTCTTGCCCCTGACGAGAATGGAACCACGTCCATCCCGTAGCCTAGTCACTGTACCGATTACGCTATCCCGACACCTAAAATTGTTAAAAAGGACTCAATAACAAACATATCAACATCATACACACTAAACTGTAAAATGTTTTCACTAATATCCTCTACTAACAAAAGCATGGCAGGAGTTTCTGCAATCCATTCAGTCACAGCTTAAAAATGCATGTACACATGAGACGCTACTACTACCTACTGTTAATTGTTTATCTCGTTTAGGTTAGGTTTACAATTTCGCTACATATGTTGAAGAGATTGCAAATTATTTCTAGAATGAAATATGAAACGTAAGTAATCCGTTTCCTCAAGTAACAATACATACAGATTCGAAGATATAAAATTACCCCAGAACAGGCCATGAAGGCCCAGAGGGGAAGGAGAGGTATAGCTCTACTCCTTCTCTAACCTCGGCGCTAGATGGGGGTGGGTGGTTAAAGCCACGCCCCGGCCGTTCTACCCCCGAGAAAAAGATAAGGTACCCATTGTACAGGAGGCTGGGTGGGGCCCAGGGCCGGCCTGGACGGGTGTGGAAAATCTCGCCCCAGCTGGGATTCGATCCCTGGACCGTCCAGCCCGTGGCGAGTCACTATACTGACTAGGCTATAAATATCCCAATCCTAAAGTTTGAGAGTCGTTAACAATTATAAACTCGGGCATTTACTGTAGATATACCGAGATTATCATGAACCTGGCCTTACTGACTCTAATTAACGTTATGCTGTAATCTCTATAATGAAAGAGGCATCAGTAAAGCGCTCTTGACGATAAATTTCCATAAATAATTCATCAGTAGAAGTACTTGTTTCAGAGATACCAAGTTTGGGCAGGCAACCACAACATGCAGGCTTACAGATGTAGCTACAAACTGGTAAACACTGGCTAGATACTCAGGAAAATCTTAACTTTGCAACATCTCTACACACAGTAATGCTGATAGCGACATATAGCACTACGAAAAGTTACTCCTCAGTTTCCATTCCCACCCTTCACGCAGAATACATTTATGCATTTGACTTGACACAGCAAGCAATCCCTTTGCGCCTTCTTGCATTTGCTATCTCTTTCATCACCACCACTGGCGGCTAGTCATTTGAAAGACATGTTTACATTTTGCCAAGAAATTGTTTAAACAAGGGTCGTACTGGTCGGATATAAAATGTGACTAGTCTACAGCAGTTTACAACAACGGTGCACAAATTCTCCAAAAATCTACAAGCCACCTCAAAATTCTAGACGCCAGAAGGGTGACATAAAGCAAATTCCATACTGCGGGGCAAAAATATTATGCTCCACCATAAAAAAGTTAGTGCCCACGGCCACCTGGTCCCCGAATTTGTGCAACCGCGATTTACAAGCAATGTCTTAGTCGTCTTAAAGTCCTTAACACTAGCATTTCATGATGCAACTTTCACGATCCTACTCTGCTCCCAATATCTAGAGAAAAATAGCTTCACATTTTGAATTACTTATATGAAAAAGCAAAAGGTACCCGCTAGTCTATGCTAATAATGAAAATTTAAGGAGTGAAAACATTAATAATGAAAGCAGCACAGAGCAGCGCAATTCACAAGCTAGCAAGGAGCCTGACGTAAGAGTAAACGTAGAAAGAACTAACCACATGTCTCGTCACCAGAATGGAGGACAAAATCACAGTAATAGTTAGTGAAATCTATGCTATCATGACACAGTCTAAATACTTTGGAACAACAGTAAAGAATCAATATCATATTCATGAAGAAATTACTAGCAGATTAGCTTTGAAGAATGCTCGCTAGCATTCATTTCAGCACCTCTCTTCTTCCTGTCTGCTATTAAATACGTAAAGATTAAAATATATAAGCTGTAATTTTACGGTGGGTTGATTAGTGTGACCTAACGTGATCTAAATTAATGTCCCAAGTTTTAGTTTAATGTAATTTCTGGCAAGAAAATTATTGGTTTTGAAGCAAATTCTTGTGTTGAATAAATATTTTGTAGTAAATTTTTGCCTTGGCTTAATAAATCTTTTGCAGTTTAAGAATGCGGCTTAGGCAAATGTTACAACCTTAAACATTACCACCAACTGTGCCTAACGGGTCCACGCACACACTATAATGGGAAGGAGTCTTTGAAAGGGATCCGTTTTTCCAGAAAGTCTGAGAACACTGTTCTAAACAGTTGTTACACTAAAGATATTAAGTTTGCATGACGATATCTTTATTTCTGCGTTTCATTCATGCTGAATTTTTGTGTAATTTTACTAATTATGTTTAACTTATATACAAAATCAACCAATGTTTCTCTGTCTCTGACCTGATATTTTGTATTTTCTGGACAATAGATATACGTATGTACTTCACACATAGGCGTACAAGTATTATGTACAACTACATACTAAACATATCGTATGACTACACATTATACATAAAACTGCATAAAACTAGAGAAAGAGCAACACGTCTGTGCTTGCGTCCGTGCGTTTGCGCGCGATCCTGTGAAAGCTTAGTCACAAAATGTCTTTCTTATTTATAACAAATTTAGAATACGTGTGTATGAACAAAGAAAAAAAATCTCGACTAGTTTAAGCAGTTCAAATACGTAAAGTCTTATGCAAAGCAACATAACATAGAACATAAGAAAAGACGTTTTACGTAGTAATTAGTTTTCAGCCATTTTCCAGTTTTTGTTTTATTCTTGTTCAGGTTTCGATCGTTGGTGTGGTTTAATGTTTCTTATTCGTATAGACAATTGTAAAATCAGAACATTCGAAACGACATTCTAAAAAAAAAATCGCGCCCATGCCACTGGTATAAAGGTGTTTTAACTGAGGAGCCGCCACTGTCACTTGCTGAAGAAAGTGCGCGAGTTTCAACTGATGCATCTTTTCCCTCTCTCACTCGCGAATTCTGTATGTTAAAGGCCGTCGTCTACTAGACAGTCTTTAAGACTTTGACCACTTTGAGTCTTTGATGGAGATGTCAACTAAACTTCAAAGGTTTTCCGTTCCCTAAGTTTCTGAAAGCAGGAGCAACACTTTGCATCGGATGCCGGCGTCGTCTTGTACATAGCAGTCGTCACCACCGTCAAGTAAGTAGCTAGGAAACTACACTACTGCGCGCATCTATTGACAGTTCAGTTGGAGCGAAAGTGCTATATCACACATACCGGCAAACCTTTGACAAGCAAAGTAACCAAAATTCGTTAACATGAAAGTTACCGTAGTTCTCTTGTCAAAAAGTTTCGACCTATACCAAATAAAATCTCCGACTTACTGGCCGAATTACTTATGATTATTTAACCCTTGCACGTATTTACATGTTCAATAAAATACTTGTCTTGAACTTTGTAAATGATTTCCTAACATTTGCTTCTACAGATGTAAATGCATGCACGTAACATGCAGGTCTACAGCTACTGTCATCTTGCACGGATCAGACACTGCGTTGTTTCGACTGAGAATTAGTTAAGTGTTTTTCATCTTAATGTAATGCGTATCGTTTGTCTCTGATTGTAAAATATTAAATGGGTGTTTTCCTTGCACATAAGTAAGGCCACAAATAGAAAATTACTTTTAAAGTATGGTTTATACTATAAGCTTAAGACATAGAGAAAGCCATATTTTTAAATAAGGCGTTCACCCCATTTGACCGTGTGATTGGGAACCATAAAAAATCTATTCAAGACAGTTGAGTTTCATTTCACAGAACTCCTGAACGGAAACTGACAAGCTCTACATGTGCTGATATTTCACAGACAACTTCCAGTATTATGCCACAAAATGCACTGGTCCTTTTATGTTTAGATTAACAAGTTAATGACAGAGTATATTATATTACAGATTGTTCGTCAATTGTAAACGAGATGGGGTAACGTAACGTTCATTCTAACGAAAATTATTCCTAAAATACAAACATATATTCTCACAAAAATCTACAGCAGCTTGTAGCACTTCTCAATGCTGAAAATGATGTCACGGCTCCGATTTGTGAATGCGTTTATTTGAGCAAGTTTATTGCAAAGCCAAGCTTTACAAATAAATTGAGTGGTCCGCTGTTAATCACTAAGCTGTGACCCTCTAAGCCAATGGTACTGTCCCGAGCATACAGACACATCTCGCCTTAATTCCATTTACCAAGCGGCAATGATTCTCATTCAAACGCTCTCAGGACGATCGGCAAGGCAACTTCTCCTAACATGTAATTTGCATTTTGCTCGCAAAAACCTTTTTGTAGGCCATGATGTCAGTTCATCACTCCTCTTCATATACAGTGACATTAAACTTACTTGTCTACTTAGTCCTTCGGAGCGTCACTTGAGCAAGATTCAGAAATTCATTTCGTAAATTAACAGACAACACATCTCGCCCCCTCACAAAGAACAATTGGTTAATGCTGCGAAAGGACACTTCCTCTGTGCCCAAAATTCACATTTTATAAATGTTAAAGCACGTGGTACATGTAGTTACCACCTTGCTTGAAAGAGTTGAGTCCAATTTTAAAAGGCACTGGCTGTATTCACATCATCTGTGCTGCAAAATGTGAGCTACCAATAAATATTTCGAATATTCCACAACCAGAAGCGGCTATCGAGGCGCTGTAACAATTTTAAATTGATGCACATCACATCCTGCTCATAAAATTACGTGATTACTACTGTGAAACAATAGACAAAGCGAGATTCGTGACGAGCTTCAGAGCAGAATAAATTCAGAATGAACTTATCACTGCACAGCCTTAATTTATACTTTTCCAAACGAAAACATTGGGCCTAACGTTGCATAAGGTTTGTGGTTTTCAATAGCGGTGGATACGTAGTTTACACTTTTCTGGGTACGACGCCATGTGGCATCGTAGTTGGTTTCCGGCGTTTCGGAGGAACATGCTGCCTATTTAATGTGAGGAGAACTGAAGACGGAAGCAGTAAGTTCCTCCAGAAATCGTACTGCACACATGAGTACATACATGGTGCTATAACCTGGAAGATCACATTCAGAATTAATGACGTAACTTTATCCCTTCCCGTTCGTAATCTTCAGCGAGACAGCGAGTGAGAGAGCGAGCGACAAGGATCAGCGTGGCCAGCTCTGCTGCTAGAAAATTCATATGCCCAATATAATTTTCTGTCAAAGAAAAAGAGATGTGGTGCTCATCCAACTAACGGAATACGAATTGTACACGGGGACTTCCGTCATATTTACTGGCAGCTTCGAAATCATCCAAAGCGGGGTTTCGAATATTCGAAACTGTCTGTGGAAACTGACTTTTTACCAAGCAAGGTGAGCCACCGACTACAAAAGCAGATAGCCGATTGGAAACAAAGTCGTTGCATAACCTTGGGCGCACAGGTGGCATCCTGTTGGGAGTAGCAGTGAATTAGGGGAAATAGTAAGCAATGACGAGTTTTTTTTGGCAAATCTTAGGTCTTGAAAGGGCTTCATTCCTGCAGACAACAGACACGTTCAGCAAACAGAAGTGGAAACAGAGTGACGCGCTTCTCAGTACATACAGGGGTATGAAAGGAAGTTGAAGACAGGAAGAAGAAACACGAAAACGCCGATGACAATGATACAAGGAAGAGATTAACTCACAAAACAGTTATATGCTCAATAGTATAATTTCTGAACGGTATTAGGAAACTTTACTGCTCGAGTACTGCTTCGTTAGAACATCAGTGTTCAGCAACAAAATTAGTCTCTGAGATTTAGTCGCTTAACGTCCGGTGGTAATTATATGTCACAACTTGTGTTACAGTGTGACACTCTGCATTTAGACACACAGTGCATTTACATGTTTAGACAGATTCTCACAGAGAACACCGATTATTTCAAACCCGCAGCTCCAGAGTTCACTGAACAAAAAAGGCGCACCCCTTGCGACAGGCGCATGTAAAAACTCGACGAATGTACAGTCTCCTTTTCCACGTAATTTCTCTTCGATGTGCGTAAAGTAGACCTACATGCGTTTACCAGTTTCATAGCAAGTTCCGTTACTTTTTTCCTGTCACTTCAGCGCGCAGATGGTCGCGTCTTGGTTCGTAAGCTAAAACGTAGCAGCCTTGAACAGTATGGAAGTGCAACAGAGACTCATACCTTGTTTAAACAAGCTTACGGTATCACGCTTTATAGCATTCACGTGTTCTGAAGCTGGCAAGAAGTTCGAGTTTTCATACCACTGCACGTTCTGATCACAAGAGCAGTCGTGTATGGATAGTCGCAAATAAAATTGTGTTATCGCCTAATTAAAATCAGAATGCGGACAAACTGAATTCGGCTACGGGTTGCGAACTTTTACTGCCGGCAAGAGTAACCTGTGGGTGAGAGTTACTGATTATTTCTTGCATCTGTTTCGTAACCCTTAGCCGCTAAAGTTAAGAAAACATTTACGAACCATAAAGCCTGCGATGGAAAAAAGGTAGCAGTAGTATTAACAATATCTGGGAATAAGAGGCGTGTTGTGAGGCCGCATTTAGTGCACCTATCACCTTCACACAAACGTATGTACAACAATTTTCCGAACAGCAGTAATGTCTACTCCACTGCATGCTTCGGCTCACGAATAGGCATTAACAGGTGATTATCAATACATAAACTGACAGCTCGAATAACCTAACTACGATCAGTATTAAGAGAATGTAAACTGTTTTTTCATAATTTACCTGTACCCATTTATTTAATGAAAACAGCAACCAAAACATACGGCATTTTGTGGACCTACTTATATGTTAATATAATCACTTATCATGTTCTTTAATTTATTAAGATGCGCGACCTCATATTCATCAAACGTCTTAGATACTAATAGTGGAAATTTTAGTTTAAAATTTTAGGCATATGCCTATATTAGGCAATATAGCCTGATGTTTTCTTTGTTATTGCTGTATGTTCTTTTCTGTCTATCTAGAAGATTCTGAATTTCTGTTACCTGGACTTATACTCAAGTCTCTTTGATGTCTCTCTGCTGAAATCTCCTACGCGAATCACTTGTAATCTCAAAATTCACATGTCGTGTTTGTTCAGCGTCATCATCCAGGTTGTTTGTTGACTCATTTCAGGTTAAACTGCCTGAGAATCTTTTCAATGCTCGTCACTGATTTCTTATTTAAGGTGATTTGAATTTCGTCCTAAATTTCAGACTCACTCTCTCTTTCTCTCTCTAAACGCCCTTTAGGTCCTTTGTGTTTATATAATGTTTTGGTTCCTTTGGTAGCATTTCCACTTAGGTCCATATTTTGCCTATTTACATGAAATGTGAGTTTCTTTTAACAGATTAGTGACTATAAATCTAAGACAATATGGTAAATTCGGACTGCGACTTGAAATGGATATTTTTAGAATACAAATTAAAAGCGTGGCCGAATATTAAGTAGAATAAGAATAGCGGGAGCTCTCTTGCTTCAACGTCACATTACTAATTACTTTAAGAACAAGGAGAAACACAATAAACTTCGCACAATAGTGGTTATATGTTTTCAGGAAAGCTGATGCACAAGTGAGTTGAAAAAAAACTTGGGTAGCGAAGACATCAAAGTGATTATATAGATACGGGTTCGTAAATAAAGTCTATGGTAACTTACCAAAGTGTGTTTTCCTTTGGTATAAACGTGGGCGCAGTGTGAAGGGCCTCAGAGAGACTAGACTTGTGTGATGTCGTGAAGCATACGCCCTTTCTCACTCCACGACATAGCAGCCTTCTGTGTACACATGCACATTCGTGCTGTCGTTTTCTTAGTGAGTTTTGTCTCTGTTTCTCTTACATACGGATCTCATTCATTAAATGTGAAGTGAATTCTCAAAGTGAAATTTATCAACATCCTTTAAAAGTTATCTCAGCACAGACAGCGTGCTTTCAATGAGCCCCAAATCGTTGCTTTTACCTTTCCCTTACATTTATTTAATGTTTATCCACTTGTTCTTTTAAATCCCTTTGACAGAAAGCAACCGTAATTTTCCGTTGCTATGTAGACGTCGTCTGAGATCACACCGTACTGCAGAAAAGCTTCGTAAAGGTACCCCGAGTCCATACTCGAATGGCATCTACATGAAAGATGGTACTATCTGTATCAGTGCTACCATTTGTTTATGAAGTCTTGCTCTGATAGCTTTCTCTACTTGGCATAATAAATTATCTTCAGTTATACCACCATTATGTCGGACACATATAAATACACACACACGCACGCACGCATACGACATCTTGGGAGTTAGTGACCAACTGTGAAACTTTTTCCCGCATCGATTTGTCTATCTGTCCGTCCGTCGTGCGTGCGTATGTAAAAATTCGCGAACCGTTGAACGAATTTTTGTGTAATTTTGTATTCCCAAGTTTTGATAAAACGTGTCAAAATATCAGACATTAACAAGAACCTACATATCTGGAGGCCATATCCTCCATGCGTATCCCAAGTACACATCACGCCTTGGTGACAAGCGATCTACGTAACGTAAGGTTTTATAGAAATACTGCGTATGCTGGACTGTTCAAGTTTAGTTGCAGGGTTCTCAGGAGATATGTGGAGTAACTGGGCTAAGTGCGAAATGCTCTTAAAGTAACATCGACGCCTGGCGTAAGCTGAGAGGTTTTGATCCGTGAAGAGATAAATGAAAAAAAATAAAATAAAATAAAAAATGAGTAAGTTACTGTTGTCTTAAGCAGCACATTATTACTCGCTAAAGGTAAGCTCCAAACAATGGAATTACCGCGTTCTTACTGGCTGAACTCCCATTTCATGCGGTGTTGTATAATCTCTCCAGCAAAAACAGAGTGGTTTCATAACCTAGACTCAAGCTCATACTGTTGTGCATCAAAGAGCAACACAAACTTTCATTAATGTATTTAATGGATCGCTTCTTACCCGAACAGAGGAAGTGTTAACACCATGAATAAGTCCTGTCGCTGTCGTACTCCAAAGAACTTTATTTCAACGGCTGCTGTAGCACAACTAACTTAATTCATTTATAGGCAGGAAGCAGTAATTGTGACATTAAACGGACAGTAAAATGGGAACAGCCTGCGCAATTTGTCGCTATTGTTTCCTGCGCGTCTATGCTGACGAAAGCTGGTGACGCAGTCGTGAAATAAAACAAATTTCTGCCGATGATGGTAGTCTCTGTACACTTGATGCAACAAGTGACCAGCATCTATTGAGGTACATTTCTCTAGTAATGAACTTAAATTACTTTTAATTCATAAATTACTGTTTTCCTAAAAACCGAATTGATTTTATGTTATGTTACTGATTATCATTCACCAACAAATGCACAAAGATAATTTTCACTAATTACTTTATTAAAGGATTTCCCTATACGTATTTCGGCAATTTATATTGCCATCTTCAGGGGGTCATTTTGGTTTGTACAAGACCAATGTACATATGTCAATATTGGTTATTACACCTTCTATAAGATTGTATAAAAATTGTGTAAAATTGTATTATAGTATTAAAATAGTACTAAAATAGGTTGATAGCAAAATAGTATTAAATTACATTTTGCGATAAAATTCGTAATTATTGGCAGTGTGGTCAGGTACGCTGCCAATAATTACGAATTTTATCGCAAAATGTAATTTAATACTATTTTACTATCAACTTTAACAAGCTATTTTATTACTATTTTAATACTATAATACAATTTTACACAATTTTTATACAATCTTATAGAAGGTGTAATAACCAATATTGACATATGTACATTGGTCTATGTACAAACCAAAATGACCCCCTGAAGATGGCAATATAAATTGCCGAAATACGTATAGGAGAAATCCTTTAATAAAGTAATTAGTGAAAATTATCTTTGTGCATTTGTTGGTGAATGATAATCAGTTATATAACGATGCACGGTGAATACAACGTGAAATTATGTTATGTTAGTTTATGCTATGCAACAAACGACATTATTCTTCGTTATCTTAATAATCACTATCATCACCATCATCATCGTAGTCGTCATAATCAACATGACCATTATTATCACCACCGAGCCTATCTACAGTTAGGCTCTGCCTGTTACTCTGTCTGCAATCTACAGAAATTTCTTATTCAAAAGATAATTTATTCCTTAAATTAATTTTCTCAGGAATGTGAGATGGAAGAAACAGACGAAAAAGCACAAAGCAGCGGATGCCGTAGAACGAAGATTTAATAAAGGAGGTACAGTGAAACGAGAGGAACAGCGTAAAAAATAAAAAGGCGCGGTATAAATCTTACATTTTCTTCATTCTGAATTTATACCTTCGCACTTATTATAACAGTCCAGAAATACTCCTTCCTTTAAAGTGGTAAGCTAGCTTCGTTGTCATGCTTCAGTGTTCTAGGCTACAATTCTTATATTAAAATTTGTTAAATCATATATAAGTAAAATTTTTGGATGGGTAAACCGCGTCAAGATGAGATTCTTACTAAAGATTGAAGACGAGGCATAGACCAGATTAAATTTAGTCCTAAGAGAAATACGTTACAAGAATGTGGACTGCATTGAAATTGCTCAGAATGAGTCAGATAACGAGTGTCGAACTTGAGAAGTGACGGAATATAGTCAGTTTTCGTTAGTGTTGGTGCTGACTTTGTTATTGTTACTGTTGTTACTATTATTATCCATGCTCTTCTCATCATCATTAATCATCATTAACATTACAAAATCTTACAAGAATAAAAAAAAATATTTTAATTTTAATGTCGTCAGACCGAATATGATTGGTTTGTATGAGGCTCTGATGTCCAGCCGTGAGATTTTTCAACTTTCACATACACCCACTGACATGTATACAGATTAACACAGACCCCTTAGTTTAACAGCGAATACAAGCACAGTTAATGAATGTTTTGAAAACTTGGTTCACTATATGGGTCCGGCAGTAACAAATGAAAATGATATTAAGATGCAAGTAACAGAATATTTACTTGAGAGATGTTTACTGCCAATAAGTTCTGGTATTTTATATTTCCTTGCACTACATGGGAATTTAAACAGAGAAATTCGTAACATTATAATTTGGTGTTTCTTATATGGGCTTTAGACTTCGTTTCACTAAACAGAAGGGACAAAGACTAAGCGTGACACTCATCCTGTGCTTGAGAGATGCCGTTAGTGGAAGTGACCTGTATACGGGTATTGCTAATGTTTCGGAACATGCTGCCTCCTACCTGCAGACGGAGGCAGGGCATTCCTCCAAGCGGTCGCAACGCAGCCCACTTACACACAAGGCACAAGAATCTAAAAACAGGATCAGCATCACCACTGAATCTCGGTGACAGCAAAAAATTAGTAAGAGAATAAAGGATCTTTGAGACCAAAGTACTGCACAGAAAAAGGAAGAGGAACATAGAGAAAATTACATAAGGAGGATATTCGTAATTAATAATTCTTTATTAAATACGAGTATAGTCAGGAGGATTAAGTTAAGGAGTTTGAGATAGATGAGGCATGTAGCACGCGCGGGAGGACATGAGAAATGTACAGCATTTTAATTGCAAACACCCGGCGGAAAATTTCGTTGGGAGATCTAAGCGTAAATGAAGAAGTTAATATTAAAATTCATCTGAACTTCAGTAGCGCCAACAATGCAGTTTCATGTTGTGATAATACATTTCCAAGGCCTGAAAGTGTTTCTCAGTAGATGGCATAACGCCTATATAAATGACAGCAATGTGGTAGGAAAGTGGTGATAATTCACCTGTGGGCAACGTCTTCTTGGTTGCGCCAAGCTGGCTTGATGTCACACGGTTTTGCCACTTGGCACGTATTTCAAGAGGTGTCGTTCAGTGACAGGACAGGTCATCACACGCGACCCAGGACGTTACCGAAACTTAAAAAGGAAACGGCATATTAAGTTTCAACATCCAACTTTGATGTTAGATGATATTATGTGGCTTAAAATAAAATTCGCAGAAGTGTCATAAGCAACAGAAAGTCAAATAGCATGTCCGAGTTGCACCCGTAAGAACTGTCAAACTCATGACAGATAGGAAATGACACTGGGAGTAACATACCACCTTCAGATATGCGGTATGGACTTCGGATTTCAACACTGGTGTTAGCAATAGGGACACGGGGATGGAAGTCTTTGTGCACAGTGACGTACATATATTGCTTTCCAATATTGCTTCGATATTCGTAGTTATGCTGTGGAAATTTACGTATGAATTACGGAAGCCTTGTATTCTCTGTTCTTGTATAATTAATTTAGGTTTCTTCAAGCTGACTGTTGTAGGCCAACATCTAAATCCAGAAAACTAACTAGCTAATTAATTCCAATGATTAAGTACAACCCTCTTTGAGATGCCAACAGGTGTTCAATTAGTCAACCAATTCCCGCATTTTATGGAACCCGAAGGCCCATTACCGTGTCTAAAACAGCCGGCCACTGCTCCCTTTCCCGAGCCACATGAATCCAGTCAACACTTTCCCATCCTCTTTTCTTTAAGGTACATTTTAATATCATCCTCCTATCTACGCCTATGTCTTCTAAGAGGTCTCTTTCCTTCAGGTTTTCCAACCAGAATCGTTCCTAACAATTTTTCCAAGTCGTAGTAATATTCGAGGTTACGAAAAATGAACACACAACAGAAAAGCCGAAGGCCAACAACACAATGCTACTACAACCATAACCAAAATTACCATTCTACAATAACCATTACACCACAGTCCCAATAATACTGGCATCATAACGATAACCACCACACTACAATAACCACGGCCGTGAGATATAATTTGATTCATACCAGAAACGATGTAGGAATATACCCATTGACGTTTCCTGCCTTTTGCGAATCATTTTCCTTGACAGTTTCTCAACACGATTTAACATGCTAGATAAACGTTTACATTCATGCTCCACGATTTTAAGCTTGATAGCTCACTGCTGTGTATTAGCAGAGATAATTAACGTTCAATATAGGTTAAAGCCCTTTCTGCTTGTTCATTACTGAGCATATACTGATGAAGTGTTGTGAAGATTCGATACTAATTATGTGTTATCAGCCTGCTGTAGGCCTACAGACTTTAGAATTGTGTTTCAGTTTATTTACACATATTGTATTTATCGACAAATCTACCAATGTTAATAAATGGAAGATGGAAACAATGGAATAATAGAGGAGAAAGAAACAGGGCAGCAAATCCGTCATCCAATACAAATTCCGGAAGAGTGATTCGATATCGAATTTACGTGTCTAAATTAACTCACATTAGCCACAAGGCAAGCTGCATAGTATAATTTACAGCAAACGTTTTTAATTAATGAGAGTAAGTGCAAAAAAATATTACACCATCCTGATGAACAGGCAAGAAACCTATTTTTTTCTAAAATTTAAAAAAATTCCTAGGCTGTAGTTATGTCTAAAACGCGCTAAATTAAATTTTCACACTGTATTTAATTACAAAAAATTTTTGTATTACATCTTCGTGGCCTAACTACCACAAGAAATAAACGTCTACCATTCTCTACAGGCAAGTGCTCTATTAATAGTATTAGGCACAATTGGTATGGACAAGCCCACAAGAGGCTTCAGTCGACAGAGACATTTTGTTAAAACCAACCGTAAGTGTCCAATGTTGTTATTTCTCTTTGAGACAGACTTGGGCTTATTGCGAGGAGTATGAACACAATAGGCTTTTAGATGAGTATACATTTGAAGTTGAATGGCTAGAAAGAGATGCTATGCTTTGTTCACAAAGACTAAGCAGTGAACGTTAACACATGCCTGCAAGTTGGCGACAAAATGCATGCCTAAAGTTTTCCATGAGTCAGGGACGTTCCTACACGCCCACTTCACACGAAGTCTGTTATGCAGCAGAACAAGACGTGGTCGGAAATTAGAAGTCTGAAGTGCGCGAAAAGTGATGATACATTTGAAATGCTGCGATGCCGTGAGGACAGTGATTTGTGTTTGGTCTTCAGTACTGGTGTTCAGAACTGCACAACTCTTGCTACAATTGTCAGCTCACTGTGACTTACATCTTTCTTTTGTCGGAACAGCTTCCGCCTCGTTTGTGTGTATTCCCATTCCACAGACATCGTGAAGGAAGTACAGACAAGCCGCGGGAAAGCACGAAAATTTTCGGTATTGACACCAATCCCAGAATTCGATTCCACGACTTTCTAAAATCGAATTAGGTAAATCAAAGTGACTTTTTCAATTTCCTATTTGAGGAGCTGTCCATGCAATGGAAGAGTAAGAGACGTTACATTCAGAGTAAAATTACAATGAAGGTTACACAAGTTATGTGTTACTATTTAAATAAATTTCTATTTTCTTCCTAAGAAGAAACTAGGTAGATACGAGTACTTGCATTCTTGTTATTTTTTGAAACCTCTTCCAAAAGTATCAGTTTTTTCTTCGCTTTCATCAGAGAGGATTTTTACCATATTAGTAACATCTTTCATCTGCCTGTACGTCCTGTTCATCGCCTTTAGCACTGAAATTCTTCATATGACACACAGTATCAGAAGAGCGGAAATTCAAATTACGAAGCGCAAGGAAGCACATTTCTAAGAATTTTCCATCTCTCACCATAGTTTGTATACGTCCCTATGTGTGTCGTAACATCTGTGAGAAATCAACTCCAAATGTAATTAAGGTTCAGACATCAGTAGTATGTTGCCTCGTGGCAAAAGACGTATTTCAAACGCGACGCACCTTCTTCGACTGTGCTGATGGTTAGAGGTAGATCTTTGTATGGGCGAAAGTAAAAGGAATAGATTTCTTCTCTCTTTCGGAAGCCTGCTACCATCTTATCAGGGATATACAAACAGCGCTGTATGTTCCTTTCAGAGTTTGTTTGATTAGTGAAAGAGATAATTAGTATTGAGTCTACAATGGAAATTTCTCCTTTGATATCACTTGCAAGGTATTAACCTGGTGCTGACATACCCAGAAGTCTATAGGTATGAGATGTCAAACCCCAAAAAAGTACAAAGCCACAAAAGCACATAAGGGACATGGGGATGGGGTGTTAAATTTACGCCCCGGCTATTTTACCCGTGAGGAAAGAACAGGTGTTTCACCCGTTTCGTCAGAGGCTGGGTGCTAACAGAATTGTTCTGGAAGTGGCGACGAGACAAAACAGATGGGCCAAAACTATACATGATATTGCGGAAAAAATGATGCGTTGGGTGCGTAATCAGGAACAGTAATCTAATTTTGTAACTATGTTGATCAAACCTCACTAACGTGCAGAAAATCGCTCCCAAATAATCCTGGAAGTAACACAGTCCTAGACCAAAAATGTTCTAGTCCTCTTTTACCATATGCACCACGGGTGAGGACGTTTGTGCAAATATTTTTCACACCATTTGATTACAAGAAGAAAGAATTATGACCTCAAACACACGAGAAATAAATGTGTAGCTTTGTTAATAAACGCGTTTCTGATAAAGAAAATATTTCAGAGAAATTTCAGACAATTATTCGAATTGCCGCATCGATTCACATGTATTACAACGCGAAACCTTAGTGACCACAACTAACTATTACAGAGGCCCACAATTTAATATCTCAAAATCCGTGGAGTAGAGCGCTTCTTAAGACGTTAATCGGTTAGTTAGTACAGAAATTTTTCGTCCTTTTTTGAAGATGCAGGTTTAGTGTCCTGAGCCAGATGCACCCAATTCACTACCACACTCCTCACACACTATTTCTTTACGCTTCATTTTAATATATTCTTCCTATATGTGCCTGAATATCTTAAATTATCTTCTTCATTCACGTTCTCAGACTAAATTTCATAGTAATTTCTCATCTCTCCCATGTGCTACATGATCCGCCCACCACCACACGTTTTGAAATTGATCACTCGTGTAATAACTCGTGAAGAGTGCAAATTATGACGCCCTTCACTACGAAAGTTTTCTGTGTTCTTGTTACTTCTTCACTTTCGTGTCGAAAGGCTGCTCTCATCCTGTTCTCAAAACACCCTTTAATGTACGTTCGGCCCTCAGGATGTGTGTGTAATATCAGACATATTTATTTCGAAAACAAATTTGGCTTAGAGAAAATAAATAGAGAGGTCTGACTGCTAAGCAAATGTATTTACTTCGTTCATAATAATGGTATTTATATTCTAAGCGGCATGTAAAAGAGAAGAACAGATAGCCAGATGATTTAACAAGCGCGTCCTTGTTTGCAGGGCTACGGCGCGTCGTTTGGCCCCTTCCATACCCACACAGTTAATGAAGCTCAATGTGTGCACAGCCAACATCGCACGTGTATTCTACACAGTCGTATACGTAATGATAATATTGACTTTGAAGGTGAGCTGACAGCAGTTCCGTTTAGTGGTTTTAAAGAAAAATCAAGGTTTACAATTTAATCTGCACTCTCACAATTACTGCATTACTGTAGGACTACCTATGTTTTCATTATTATGATTTATTGAATGGTATTATGTTTTTAAATTACAATATCCTATTTTGTTTTAAATCCTTTTTATAAAGGTTATTCGTAATTATTACACAATACAGGCCCATTAATCAACATCTGCATAACTTCCTATGTTACAGATTTTCAATACAAAAAAGTTGTCAAACATAATTTAAAATTATATGCCGTCACCATACATTAAATAATTTATTACGTACAGAAAATTTCAAGCAGAACTTTCAGGTTTGACTGCCACGGCACTTAATATCTACTATGCCTCTTCATTTGACGAACAGTATCGAAAAAGTAACGACATAATTCACTGGGTTGTCACACACTTCATTAGCCATATACACAAAGATGATTTGAAAAAAAAGTTACATAATATGTTTAAGTAGCCATTACACAAAATTTAATAACCCTAAACCAAAAAGCGCTAGTGTTGTTGCTATCTTACACGCAGAATTTAAGAAGACCCTCACCTGTTTAATTCTGAAGAAATACACTTGAAAATAAAAATGTGGGATTGCTTTCAATGTCAAGTTTCGCGGAACTGGCATTCTGGGCAGTATGAAAGCAGTTTTCACGAGTTCTGCCCAGAAATCATGTCAGATTTATGAAATCTGGGTGAACGTTATTTTTATATAGCATAATCGACACATTCTGTCATTACACCAGCAACAACAAGAATGGTTCATTAAACGTGCTTCGTCCGCAGGAGCTAAGAGAAAAATGATGACAAAACTGCTGTTGTGTATGTAGTGATGCAGATATTCAACAAATTTAGATACAGATGTCAGACTGTGGAATCTTTAGACAGCGGTTTTACATTTAGGGATAAAGACTAAAGAAGAGACAAGGAAGCCTTCTACAAGTTCATAAACAAAATCTTGTGTGCCTTGATAATAAAATACATGCTAGTGGAATATCTTCTGAAACTGCTCAGGAATTTGTGTAAACCTCGAATAATCGCTACAAAAACTGAAATTTTATGGAATTTGAGGTATAACTGGCCAATGATTTAAATAGGCGTTCTTCATTTGGCGAGGCAAATTTAAAAACCTAAAAGCCTGCTCAGGCCGGAAGCCAAGTTATAAAAATGAAAGCTACTTTTTAAACAAAATTTTATATTACGCCCTTAAGAAACAAAAACTGTGTGGATTAACAAACTGGAAAATATCAACATAACACTTTAATTTCATTTTGAATAAGTTCTTAAAATGTAAATTAGGCCTAAAGGAGATGTTACGCTAATATCACATCGAAACCAAATTTTATGTTATGGACGATTACGGAAAAGCACTGTGGCAAACAAAGACTAAAGGTGATTAGAAACATTACACATTCCCTCTCTCTTAGATAGCTATATAAAGCAATTACAAAATGAAGTACTAAGTATCGGACTGTACACTGCAATAGCTGATGGCATAAAACTGATATGTAGACTGGAGATAACATGGAGACAGAAAAGCAACCAGAAAGTATCCCTACAATAGTGTACGCGAATGCTGTCATAGGAAATGGAACAGGAAGCCAGCTGCAACAGTTCTCATTAAATAACTCCACTATGCAGTCGTGCCATGAAATTCGTTAGAATTAGACCCACCCTATCAGAAAAATAACGATATAACTAGAAGAAGCATTATATATAAATTAATGCACTGGATCCTTGGATTATAATATCACGTGGGAATATACTGCCATAATCTAAAAGGAATAAATCCAAAAATAAAAATATTATTACTACTTACAGAGAGATTCAACGTTTGTAATTGTAATATATCTTATATTTGAAAAAAATACAAGATATATTAACAAGAATTTTAACTTTTTCCTTTCAAATTGCAAAACTTAAAAAAAACCATAGATTATCAGTTCGACAGATACTTCACTTTATGATAAAAAGTGCTGTTTATAAAAGAAAAGTACCTCAAGTTTGCCATGTTATTGCTATAAGTAATATACTAAATGTATTAATAACAAGAGCAACAAAGCAACAACGATGTTGTTAATGCTTATATTGCTGCTGCTGCTTCTGCTGCTGCTGCTGATGATAAAGATGATAAAAATAATGAATATATCCAAAACTTTCGAGGTGTTTAATAATACAGATTCACACTAGTCTGAAATCAGGCAACACAGAAAACAATTCTTTTTCGTACAAATGTGCCAACGTAACGTCGTCATACCTAGTATAAGAACACATATCAAATCCTTCGAAATTTGGCAAAGTTGAATTACACGGAAATTACTGGAACGAATAGAAGTGGGATTCATTATCAAATTAAGACAGCCCCTACTGGCAAATGCTGGGATAGTTTATATTTTTATTTTTTTGTGTATTATTTATCAATGTTAACTCAGGCTATGCGTCAAGTCGGGTTAGTACCTTAAATTAGGCCACGACCGCATTCTTCCACATAATTTCCAACTAATTATTCACTAAGCATATTATCATTCGATGCTACATAATTAAAAAAAAAAGCATCTTTAAATAAACTTAGAATAAATAACGAAATGACAGAAACTGTTTGATGTGGTGCATGAATAAACGCTTCACAGTTTAAATCATTTTGAATAAAACATGAGAATCGACTTTATTTTCAAAGATTTTAATAACCTTTTGACATCCCTGCTCGCCATGACTCTTTTCCTACTCACCTTCCCCTTTACTCTTACCTTTGATGTCTTCTCTGACTTTATAACTCACACAGGCATAACAACTTACACATAAAGGCTACAGGATATCACATTACAGCCTGAGCAGGCCTGATGCCAATCCAGTCCTCATATATCATGTTAATTTATACTCCGAACATCCTCATTAAAAATTATTATTCACCCTTAGAGCCCAGCCATCGAAATTTGAGTTCTATTAAATTAATTCTTAGATTTCAGTACTACGTGAATGTAATCAGTTCGTGTACGAGCAACAGGCGGAGATTATGGTGAAAAGAGGAGCCTCAGAACAACCGGTAGACCGACAGAGATTCGAACTGTATACCTCACCACTACGCCACCCTACTCGAAAAAAAACAGGCAATCTGAGACATCTCAGTATTCTCACTGGGGACAGGCTGCATAAGAATTTCTCTAATAACCATCAGTTCCGCCACCCACCATAACTACGAGTAACTTATATGGAAGGGTTGGCGACCACTTTCGTCCACATAGAGCCCAAAAATGACAATTTAATGAAGTGACATTAATTGGAGAGTTCGAGTAACCTTATATGAAACCTTCATTCCTAGTATCCTGGTTTATAGTAGTGAAACACGAACTCTTCCTAAAGAAGCCGTAAACAAATTCGATTCCTTTGAACGAAAATTCCTCCGATATATATCTGGACCTACCCATACACAAGGGGAGTGGAGATTCAGATACAATGAAGATATAAATGATATATATATATATGTAATATATATACATATATAACTCTTTCAGCACATATTCGGATCAAGAGACTCATGTGAGCTGGTCAAGTCATTAGGATGGAAGGTTACCGCATCCCGAAGAAGATTTTAGGAGGAAATTTCAAAGGTAAAAGGCCAGCAGCAATATCACGTAGCAGGTGGGAGGAAAACGTATAGAATGATAGTCTCCCTGCTCCATATAGGACGCTGGAAGAATGCGGCACAAAATATACAGAATTGGAGGAAGATAATTGGGGAGGCCATGACCCGAATACGGGCCGAAGCGCCATAGGAGAGAGACAGAGCCATACTTAAGGACGTACATACAGCTTGCCCTATTTTCTACATTTTTTGGAGGATTAGTGTGAAATTCGGGATGGGAGATATCCACAAAAATGAAGTGATCATGAGATCCATGAAAATAGGCTTGTGAAAGCCATATTTTACTTATGGACATAAAGATACTTCTATCCGCACTTTTTATATTTATTGTCCGATTTGGGCGAAAATTCGGTATGACATCTGCACATAATGCTACCTCGTGAATATAGGTGCATGGAAGGCCTTGATTTTCTTATTGGCGTAAATTAAATTACATTTATGCGCTCACCGTGAAACCGTGTGACATTCTGAAGTAGAGAACGCCATGGTAAATACTGTGCAGCCAGCGGCGGCTGCAGCACTGCAGTTCTCACGGACGAGCCGCCGCTGCTGTGCACTACGTCATGGGGTACACAGCTTGCAGTCGGAGTCAATGAACATTGAAGACAAAGTAAGGTGTTTATTGGTTTGGGAAATATTTAAAAGTGCCGCAGCCAGTATCATGTTTAGACATTTTCAATCCCATTTCAAAGGCTCTTATGTTATCAAACATAACAGCAGGTGCTTTACCAAACCCCTCTAATTTCGCGTTCAAGTCATTTAAATGCAGCAAAACCCTGTAAAAAGGTAAATCTGCAAATCCATACAACGCCACGTAATTCTTGAGGCCAACGAACAACCTTCTACATTAGTATTTACCTCGCTCAGCAAATTCTAAACTTTTCTCTTTTTTCAAAGCACGCACACAAATAAAATTTGGCTGCTTTGTTTAACTTACCCCGATTTAAGAAATTTTAGGATGTATAAAGAGCGGGTCTTAGAATGCAGAAAATACGGTAGTCTAATGAATAGAAGTGCAAATATCTGTCATCTGTCACCTTGAAATCTTCACTTCTCGATTCTGGCAACTGTTATTTTCTTCATGTCAAAAAACATTTAATTTTAACTCATAAACAGTAGAAAAACTGTGAGCTGAACGATTCAATGCTAACCGTTCATTTCTATCGTTCCGCATTGACGGATTTTTACTGGCAGATATTCGCAACTTAAGTTGTACTGGACCTGGAGTGGACTCAACAAAAATTCTGCTCACATGATCCTCGTCTGGACACCTAGATTGTACAGAGTATCTAATCGTGAACAAGGGTCAGAGCGGGGTCTAAAAAACAAGGTAATAAAACTTTGGGTTCCGTAAAAGGCGGCACGTTTCTTTACCAGATGAGAGACTTTCCGCTTCTCAACACGGATTCAGGTCCACAGTGGAAGTTAACCACACGGTTTAATGGGATTAACTCAAACAGCACACACGCGTGTTGGACTTACCACACTATCTAAAATATCGTCTTATGGATTACGTAGGCCTTCAGAAGCTTTTGAAAGTGTAATACAACACGAAACCAATACGGATCTTTGCTATAAATCCATTCACGTTGAACATGAAATATTTATTTGAAGAGAAATTCCACAGGCAAGCTTTTCGATATTACAATGCACAAAAATTCACCAATCAAATACCGAAATTTCAGCTGCCTTTCCTACAAGTCACGTTTTAAAAAAAAAACTGCTCTGTGAATACGGACAGCATTCAGTGACAGTACTGGCATTTTGAACCCTCCTGGTCTTTACGTTGACACTCATGTTTCGGAGGAACCTGCCACGCAATCTTCAGGGCTGACGGAATAACGTACAACAAGATCATCATCTGAGCAACACCGGGCACGAATGCCTGAAGATTTATAACATGGGCATCTATTATTGATATTCATTAAAATTTTCTGCTTCTGCTAGCGAAAGAACCCTGTGTTACATTTTCGTCCACCAATTCACGTTCAGGAAGATGTGAGACGTAACGAGAAGATCACATATGTTAGCGCCTATTACCTCATAAAGCTTTATGATTTTTAGTCCAAAATATAAGGAATTTGCAAGACTGCCCGTATGTAAAATATGTTTCAAGCTCGGAATGATAAGTAATATCATCTCCTATTTAGTTCTTTCTTCTTGTAAAATTAGTATCGCCTTTCTATTTTATAGGCCTAGGTACTTATGGTTCGTTATTAACTGAATTATCGCTGGACGGGAAATTCAAGTTGCACGATATATTTGGCCACCTATGTTTTTAACTTGGACGGATACGTCACTTTGGCGTATCGCTGTGGTATTATACTCCCCGAAAGCTGTCTTCTTTCACCAGATAAAAGGGAAGGAAAAATATCCACCGCATAAAGGAAAGGTTGCCACTATATGACTTAACTTTTTAACTCACACCCTCTTCCCACTCAACCCCTTTACTAAAAATCGCTTCTTTGGTCGGGACATCAGAGTAAAGTTCCTGCTCAAATTCCCTTTGAGCTGATGCTCCGCTGAGCCTTGCCAACATATCTCAGTTCTCACTAGCGTATCTTCTTAGCATGATGTCGTAGTCGCTTCTTCATTCTTCGTACCAATCCTTTGATGTGGGCTTTACACCGTACAAGAAAATTAAAAAAAAATGAAAGAAGAGTAGAAGATAACTTCCTTTTAAATAACGCAAAAGCAAAGATGTTCGCTGTTTCACAAGATACCGAAGACTTTCTGTGTTGATGGCGGTACGAGCACGTAGAGGTACTTTTCTTTGTTCTTTCCTTACAGGAGTTTTCTTTTAGACATGGTTAAGACCTGTGTTACGGGGACGTAACACGTTTGAAGTCTGTGTCTGTGCTGCAAGCACAAAGGATGCTTTCATGTTACGCAAAGCAAACGGCCTGGTCAAATCTCTATACAACAAACTTTTTTTTTCTGCAAGTACGGCTTCATTTCGTCTTCTTTTCATTTTTAATTTTATTCAAATTAGTTTCCTCCTTCGCAGACAGTAAACAGGCATAGCAAGCTGTCTTCAATCGGAATTTGTTAGGAATTACTATGGTTGTCAACAGGGGTGAACAAATTTTCCAGAAATCTAAGAGCTACTTCAAAATTCTAGGCGCCAGGATGACATAAAACAATAAGGATACACAAATATGAGGCGTCACCGAAAAAAAACTTAGTAGGCCACGGCGACTTGGTGTCTAGGATTTGTGCACCCCTGGTTGTCAATATAACTGTCATGCCTTCTGGTCGTTGAAAGTGTGAAAGTTGTCGTTCCGTCCATGTATGCTTATTATATTATTAACATCCTGGAAGAGGCTGACTTTTAATTCCCATTAATTTCCTCAATCCCTTAAATTAACTATAGCAAATAACTTCCTTATTGTCCTCTAATATGTTTTTACCAGTTTTCTTTGTTACACATCCCATTGGCCCTATGCGCTGAGAGACGAATCGATGAAGTCTTCGAAGTGCAAGTTATTACCATGCTGTCAGTGTGTACGTACTGCAGTGAACTTGGGTACGGAAATAGACTACAACCTTACCTACACACACTGTATCATATATCCTGATCCAGAGTCAAGAATTACTACCACGAGAAGGCCGCGAAACTTATAGGTTACATCTACCAAAAGTAAGCTTTGTAAGTTCAATTAGAAGCTGCTTATTTCAATTTTTACTCGAATAAACACAATGCATCCATTTCCATTTTCCTTTGTGTAAGATAAAGTACCTAGCACATTTGAAACTGAACAGCGATTGAAGGAGCCAGACGAAATGTATACAAAATAGTGCTTGACCCAAAGACAACTTTCGACATCCAACCTAATATAAATCACTGAAATGTGATTTATTAATCCTTTCTGAACCGTCAACCTGAAATACTGACTCATAACCTTAACAGTGTTAATTAAATTTATATTGCTTCATATATAAAGGAAAATAATGAAAATATTAGAACATTGCTGCACAAGGAAAATAACGACACTTACAAATTTTTATTCGCCTTAATAACTCTAAAATACTGCCATGGCTGTATTGCTACAATCAGTCTATCGATTTAGACTAGTGGTCTACACAAAATGCCAATGCTGAAAGTCGTAAAAATCTAGAAACATTTCGAGATTATTAACATTGTATTTACCGTGCATTTTCAATTAAGATATGTTCAATAAACACAACTAATGCACATTATGTGCATTAGTTCGTGTTTATTGAACATTTCGAGATTATATTTTTCAATTTCATGTCTGCAATTTAAGAGTTCCCAAACGGCCTAGGACTAATTGAAGTAACGTAATAAATACGAAAACCAGAAAAATATATACCCTGCTCTCTACAACTCCTATAGTGATACATGTCTAACCGACAAATGCAGAAAAATGACAAGAATAAAGGTAAAGGCAAAACTGTGCTTAATCTTCAGCACCACAACATGAAGATATATGAGGAAGCAGACGTGTAGCTCCGCTCGTTTTTAATTCGGCACTAGATGGATATGAGTGGTCAGTTTCACGCCGCCGCCGCTTTACCACGGGAAATGGCACCGTGTGCCCAACAGACAGAAGGCTGGATAGATCCTATAGATAAAATGGAACGCTTCGAAAACGTAAAAATTTCTTCACCCCCCCTGGGACCTGAAATATGATTTGTTGGTTTTCCAGCCTGTAGCATAGTTACTATTAATTAGGTACTTTTATTTCTGTTTTTTTTTTCTATGGTTCAACAGCCCCTTTTCGGGTGCCTAGGCCTCCTCATTTCGAGGTTTCACGATCACACACTTTAGACACACCACACTCGTAGGACTCCTCTGGACGAGTGACCAGCCCTTCGCAGAGACCTCTACCTGACAACACACAACACTCACAAGAGACAGACACCCATGCCCCGGTGGAATTCGAACCCACGATCCTAGTAAGCGAGCGGCCGCAGACCCACGCCTAAGACCGCACGTTCACTGGGATCGGCACTTTTATTTCTGTTACTAATTAGTAGTAATTTACCTAAAATATAAGACATCTTATATCATGAAATATTCAACCACAAACCTTTTATTTTGAAATAAACAGCCTGTTTCACTCCAGAGGTTATGCAGTACCTACTGAGTTGGAGAAATTAATGCTGGATATGGAAGCATTTTAAAGGACGCGGAAGGTTCAATTCCTGCATTTGACTGCTGGGACTGAAAATAACCGTGACAATCTCTCGCCGACCAATATTATATTAATTTATGGCTTATTTAACGACACCGTTAATGGCTCAGTTCTACTGGTTGTATAAGTACTTGCCGTTTAAGTCGTCCCTGTTCTTAATTACGCACCATGCCACGAAAGCACATACAGGAGTGGAGGTTTAACTACACGCAATTTTAGCGTCGGTACTGGACGCAGGTGAGTAATTAGCTTCAAGTTCCGGTTGCCGTATGCCCGGGAAGTCCTAGTTACCACTGAATATTAGTCTAGGAGGGCTTCAGGGCCGGTCTCGACTCTTTGGAGAAGAAAACGTCTGTTACCCCTGCCGGAAATCGAACCACAATTCCTTGGACGACCAGCCCATGTTCTAGTTTATACCTACTGACCTATTCTGGCTCCGTGTAGGATAGTTAGTAAACAATGAATTGGAAGAATGTGGAAGGAGATGGTGACCTACTATGACGGGCTGATGAAAACAACAAAGAATATCAGTTACGAAACCTGGGACATCCCGAGCAGGCAGTAACAGTGGTAATCACTCGACCGCGGTTCCAACCGATTACCTTCCCAATATACAAGTATATTAACTCGTTACCGATCTAACCTGCTCGGCATCCTTCATGTGCACGTACTACATTGATTTCCTACGAGTATTCAACATTCATTTAGGATCCTAAGATATTCTCTGTCATTTAAGAGAGTTACCTATAGATATGACTCTCAACCACGCCAATGAGTTATCATCTGTCTACTCTTAGACGTTAATGACCGCCACGCTGAACTTCCCTATCATTAGCTTCTGTCTGTCAGCCAGACCCAGAACTAACTCGCCGTGGAATCTCTAATGCAGGCCAGCACTGTAAGACAGCCAGCAATCATGCAACTTCTTGTAATAATGAATAAAGAACAAGAAGCTGTAAAAATATACTCGTAGCCGATTAGTACGGACAGCAGGCCACGATTCAAAATAAATTGTGTTGTTGACTGTGTAGTTCTCGTAAGAGTAGGAATTAAAACACTCTTGCATTACTTTCACGAAATTAGAGAGAATCATACAACTCTTGCCTATCAGGAACATTTTAAAATACTTTTCTAATAAAATATTAAGCTATTCGACATGGAAAGGGTGTTTTTCATGTAAACCACGAGTAATTACTGTTTGTGAATGATTGATTGAATTTGTAAGTCAATTCCTTCTTTTAAATGACGATGCTTAACACGGAAAGAGGAGGAAAAAAAACTCCATACCCACAATTTTATACCAACACATTATTATAGACATGAACTGAACATTATTCATTCTATCTGTCTTTATATACGCAGTGGTAAAACGTATAACCACCGTAAACGAGGCCTCTTTCTACTTCCCTTTCAAATTCCAGAGGCATGATAGATCATTTTTTTGAAATTCTGTGAAAGGTCGAATGAGTTTTTGGACAGCTATTCCCTATTTCAGGGTCTACCGAAGCATACGAATGAATGTATAAGATCTGACATCTCTACAGACGTACACTGCCTGTTCTGGGTTATGACACCAAGTAGTTGGTATCCTGATGATGGAGGTACGATGTTCTTCGAAACGGCCGTACCCTTACGAGACTACATTTTGATAACCCAGAAGGGGAAAAATAACAATCCGTCTCTTCCTGTCACTCTCGTGACCAACTGCAAGCTATCTCGGCTCATAGGCAAGCAAGCAAGCAACCAACCATAGGGCTTTCATACGCACTGCGACACAGTTTGTAATATTTCGTGATCTAATACGGAGTTGCGACACATAATTTGATTAAAAAACAACGAGGGGACCTGCATTCGTGCTTTCAGACACTACCTGCATACAATCATGTACATTGAGATGTCACACTCAGCGACCTGCTACTGCCATCGTGTAACATTAATACATTCTCCCTGTAACTAAATCATTCGCCCTTATAAACAACAGAGAAACGAGAATACATTCGACATTTCATGTTATGTCCAGAATGTTTCTGCCATTTATTCGTATCATTATCTCGGAACCTTCCTTACTCTGCGCCACTGTAAGGACAAAAAGGAAACGGAGTGTTAGGAACGCCGGTTAACGCCAGTATGTTGTTTGCGTGCTCCTGAGAATGAGAAATGAGTTTGTCAATAATGTAGGGAAATAATCCATCACGCTTCAATTTGAGTGACAAGAACGACAAAACAGTACAAGCAACGACAGCAGAGCAATATGAGAGTGTCGTGTGTGTTAAGACTCCCATTATAACGACTTCATGTAAGGGAACAGACGGATATTTCCTATAAATAACTAGTGGGTCTAGGCACTAGTCTCATTTTCTTCAACATGTGGGAGTTTTACCATAATGTGAATTTGAATGCTCTGTGTACGTGGCGAATAATGGTTACGACGCTGTGTAATTTAACTCTATTGTATGTCGTACTGAAACTGAGATACGGTCTCTAGCTTCCCCCCCCCCCCCCATTATTGTCTTTGACGTAAAAGGTGATATTTTCTTCAAACGCCTGCCTATATAAGACAGTAAGGGGACACAAATTGGAACTCATATCACAAAATATAAGCCAGTGTAAAAATATTTCTTAAGTCAGAACTTAATTTTAATTAGTCTGTTATGTAATGTCAAAAAACCTAACAGCATTGATAAAAGTTCCACTTACAGTGCCAAGGACTTTGTTATGACGAAATGAAAATACGTACGTTCAAAGTACATATAAAGTTGTCCCTGTGGTTAAACACAAAACGAAGCATTCAGTACAAAGTTCCATGCATCCTTAGTTTCGGCACTTGATAGTGGCGAGTCAAGAAAATGCATTTACATTTAACTTACTTAAGCAATATTATTGCCATTAAATGTTTTTCTCGGGTTGCCCTAGTCCTCTGTACCTCAACCAGATATGATCCTTCTCAACGATTTCAAGATTCATTCTACTTCTTTTCAACAGTGTACGCTGCTCCAAGTTGTACAGCTTATGTACTGTAGTCAGTATACGGCTCCGTCCAGGCATATAATCCGAATTCTTGCTGAGACATTTTGTTACTGCTCCCGTATAGCGTCGTGGCACGAATTCGTTATGACTTATTTTTATGGTCAGCTTCATTTCACCTTCCTCTCAGCTTTTTTGTACCAAGAAGGAAATCAAAGAGAGAAATAAATGAGACAGAAATAAAATAAAGAAACTTACATTTGCACATCTGATACTCAGTGTAGGGTACATAATTGCACATATAAACTTCGCATCTATCATTTGAGTATATGAAATATGTATCGTGTAATACTCGTACTTGTTCTTTATATTTCGAAGTAGGTGTGTTGAGTGGAAATATGTTCAAATCTTTTAGCACTCAGTTATAAACAGCTTATACATATTTTTTTAGATACTGGCCGCAGAATGGGTATCTAGAAGTTTCTTCTCAATTCAAAAGAAGCAGAACTATTATTATAGCGATTATTCATCAAGCGAGCAGACTCAACTTTAATTACGTAAACATTACGGAGGATAACCTTGACAGTTTATTACGCTGTGAATGGCTTTTGTGTCAAGTTGCCTTACCAAGGTCTAAATATGCTGGGTCTGGTTGGTTACATTACGTCGTCTTTTTTACACTACCGACATCCTCTTGGTATCTACAGAACCCTGGTGCGGTACAAACTTCAGTAAGCATCTGTTGCCTGAAACTCCATTACAGGTGTTTGATTACAGGTAGGTTGATAGATTCGTCTGAACTTACAAGTATCCAAAATTTGCAGCTTCCGGCCTATACGACAGCAGATTTTTCACTGGCCCTTACATGGTGCAATTAACAAGGTGTCAAATTAGTACGAGCAACAGTTTCACTACTCCATTCCAGGCGACGCCATCTCTATATCTTATTCCTCATCCCAGTTTTAAGGCTGCTGTTAAGGTTAATTAGAAATTAACATTTATTTAATGCAGACCTAGATCTTCACTAGATGGCCAGCCCGTCGGCCAGATTTGAGGTGGCTGCTTATGTATCTCTAGGAACCTCCGCCATCTTCAGCAAAGATTGTAACTTCACTAGCAGACGCTTTTCAATTGCAATGTTCAACAATTCTGGCCTACGTTACACACGAATTTACTGTCAGTCACTGTATTCCTTATGTTCTACAAACGGAAAATTATCTAGTGTTATTTGTAGTTATTGTTTTTAAACAAATATATTTTTCTTAATATCTGGTGTATTTGTTAACTGACCTCTAGCTATTCTGAAGCACCGTTGTTAAAGTTTCATCACTGTGGATATGTGTGGCTACAGAAGACAATTAATTACTCCTGCTCCACAGCCTGTTAAGGCACAATTCCCATAGATAAGCATTTCGAAATTTTCACCGTTATATTACATTATTGATATAAAATTTTAAAAAAGCCAACGACAAACGAAGAGAGAAAGTAGGAGTATTTCAAGGTACATTTTCCACAAAATTCTTTCTTGCAAAGATGACACTTTCGTCATTGGGTTTTCGCACAATTTCCTGGCGGCGTTGCTTTTCTTATTCCTTTCCTCGTGTGGTTGCTGTCACAATAGACGGAAGCCCAAGGTAGTCTCAAATAAAAGTGCTTTAAGACGAGGTGGAATAAAATTGTCGGGTTAATAAAAAGTTTCAATAAATCACATCGCATGTCGTGAAAACAAAAAGAGGTCTTGTAGTAATTTACTGCCACTAAAATAAAACTGCCGCCATAAATGGTGTGAAGTTCCTACTTCACGCAGTTTTAACCTTCCTTTCATGATAACAAACATATCTCATTCTTCTCTGGAGATAAAAATAACGAATCTAACAGCACACCGCCGTCGGTTTGCCGCTTTTTCATGCTCATGAAAAATTCATGAATGAGTTCTCACAAATCACGTCATCCACGCCCGCCGTCGGCTGAACCGCGCCACCACTGTGGATTTTAAAATGCAATAATGTGTGGCGTTCCGGTAATTGATTTATCAATAAAAGTGTGAAATCCGGCGAACACCCTCCCTCCACCGTACGCCTGTCAGTCTGTGTGGCATTCGCATAAACCAGACAGGCACGAGGCAGTAGGGTGCACCGAGTTCCGCCGATGTGTGCAAAAGCAGTACTACAAATCCCAAGTTCGAAGGATGATGGTAAAATAACAGAAATGAAGATGTCTACTAAACAATATTAGAACACAACACAAACATAAAAGAAATAATTGTAGCACAAGGGTCTTGCGTTGGTAGAACTGATTATACTGGTCCCTGAAATTATGACACAGATCTCGACTGAAATCATGTAAGGTACATCCAAAAATTAAGGATTTGCCTATCGCTGCTTTTACGCTCTCACCGACGATCTCAGTACCTATATTCCTGGTACATATACAAGCCCGTAGTGGAGGGAAAAGAGACGTAAGGGACGGCACGATCCGGGTAATAAGACAACGAGCGTCTGTTTCAAGGTCACATTACGATGACGGTCGGTCGGTCAGTCGGTTGGTCGGTCGATCGGTCTATCTGTTGGTCTTGTTTTCACGCCTCTCCGGCTGTTATCATTTAAATAATATATAAAGATTCAGTTTCTACCTACCAGAAAACATACTCCGTGTCCTTTAGAAAAACAGAAACGGTTAATGCTTGTTAGCGAAATAATCGGTATACGCTGTGAGGATCAACGAAACACATAACTACGCTCTGAGGCAAAATATAAAGTTCCTTAACTGCAAACAGTTAAGATGCGAACAGAAGTGTGGGCACTGCATTCTTTGGTCCGAATCTGAGCCCATGGGATTTTTTTTAATTTGCTACCTTATCTTGCATGCAAGAGAGCAGCGCCATATTGGCAAGCATTCTAGAATCCACATGGCTCTCGTTGCTTACATATGGGAACGTAAGTGGCTGCTAAATGTTGGAACGAATGCCTGAAAGCACTACTTCTGTATGTATTGGAAGTGCTGTTTTTTAATTTCGTGCATCTAATTCAACATGTAGTTACTGATGGCGAATACTAGCAATTTTATCCCTTGATTTGTATGATTTTGGAACTTGATTTTTGATTCTGTGAGAACAGGAAATGGAAGTTGTGCAAAGCAGGCATTATGATTCCCACAGTCTGGTAAGGGGAATGGAAAAAATTACTTGAAGCACTTCGTGATTCTACTAAATACGCATATTATTAACGTTATTATATCAGAAAAACAATGATAGGCTAAACACGTGGAGCAGACATACAGACTACACAAAATATTAGGTAGAAAACGTAATAAAACAGTCCATTTATGCGTCGATTCTTCACAGATCGACGTTTATAAGGAAGAAAAGATAAGCTACATTGACAGGTAAAAGTTACAGCCATCTATGAGCTACATCATGAATGCATATTAAGAAACGGTCTACAGGTTAAATTCCAACATTTCATAGCCTCACTCAACAATTAAACCAACAAATGCACTTTATTTCTTAAGCATGCCTTTTATTAAACCAAATAGATGCCTTTGTTGACATGCTTAAGAAATAAAGTGCATTTGTTGGTTTAATTGTTGAGTGATATCAAAATGCACGGTGAACACAACGTATAATTTCATAACCTCGTCTGTAGATGGTGGTGATACTGACGTTCCGTTTACATATTATTTCAGAGTACGGGAAATAAATCTACCGCGGTATGTAAATTATGTTTTTTTTTACATGGTGAAAGGCCCCGCAGCAGATGCTACGGACGCACCACAGCCTTAAGGCTTTTTGTGCAACCCTGTAATGAAGATGAAGATGAGCAATTTTTTACCAAGTTTTACAAGTAATGGAGCAAACCAGTGGAATGAAATTGACAGGGGTAAACCGATAACTCGGAGAAAAACATGTCCCAGTGCCACTTTGTCCACCACAAACCCCACATGTACTGACCCGGGATCGAACCCGGGCCTCCGCAGTGGAAGGCCGGCGACTAACCGCCTGAGCCATTGCACGGCCCAAATGACTGGGCTTATTCGTGCCATGTTTAAACCGTCGGTTTCGTAATTACCAAATTAATCCGATGGCGCCGCCCGTAATAATAATAATAATAATAATAATAATAATAATTTCATATAGCAGAGTCCTTCTTGAGAAGCCAATAGATCCTCATCAAGTCAAGAAATTCCCAGCATTTTATAAAACTTGGAGGTTCATTAATGCATTCACAACAGCCCGCCACCTGTTCTTATCCTAAGATAGATCAATCCAGACCATGACTCCCCATCTCACTTCTTGGAGATCCATTTTAATATTACCCTCCCATCTATGGCGAGGCCTTCCAAGTGGTCTCTTTCCCTCAGGTTTCCCCACCAAAACCCTGTATGCACCTCTCCTGTCCCCCACACGTGCTACATGACACGCCCATCTTATTCTTCTTGGTTCGATCACCACAACAATATTTGGTGAGGAGTACAGATCATAAAGCTCCTCGTTATGTAGTCCTCTCCACTCCCCTGTTACCTCCTCCCTCTTAGACCGATATCTGTTACTCAGCATCCTACTCTCGAACACCCTCAGCCTATGTTCGTCTCTCAGTGTGAGAGACCAAGTTTCACACCCATACAAAACAACAGGCAAAATTATAGTTCTGCATATTTTAATCTTTACATTTTTGGATAGCAAACTGGAAGACAAAACACTCTGTACCGAATGATAACATGCATTCCCTGAGTTCAATCTGCTCTTAATTTCTTCATGAATGTATGTTTGACTTGTCACGGTTGTTCCCAATTATTTCAATTGTTCCACCCTTTCAGACAAGTAATAATAATAATAATAATAATAATAATAATAATTTGAATAATGTTCAACAACAAGAGTAGCAGCAGACAAATGTAAATGTCTCCCGTCTTAAGCACCCCACCATGGAGACGTATAGGTGGGTACAGCAAAAGAACTGCGCTCTCTTAGACCCATACCGCCAGCTTACACAACGGCTGCTTTATATCCGAATCCCCGGAACCCACTGAACGAGGTGTTTGGGCCCCACAGCTGGGTTGAACGTGGCGGCGAAGAGAAAAAACCTTGCCCTCTCCGAAAACAATAACAATAGTGCTTTTATAGTCCTACGTAGTTAAAATAACCAAGATGGGCTACGTTCGTCATTAGTGGCACAAAAATCTTTAACATGGCACTTCGACACTTGCACAAGTTTCCAGATTCGACAAAGTCTATCATGCTCTGCAGAGAAAGTTCTCTATATTAGTTACCCTTTATATACCACCAACTGTTATCACACTTAGGCCTATAAACAACAACCTGTCAAACGTTTGCATCAGTCTGATTAGCAAAATAAATGACATTCTCTCTCATTTCCTACATGCGTCATGCAACCATTGATGTTACGCACGATAAGTTGCCTGCCTTCAAATTGTATTGTGCAACACAAAAACTTGTTAAGCTCATGATTGATGATCGTTAAGTACGGAGAAATACGGCACATGAGGGTGGCCGCACGATACTGCTTTGATATAGGACAACTTGCACACGTTTCTGTTTCATTTTAACAATTAATCAACAAAGAAAACAGAAATACGGACATGACATGTTATTTTAATATGTTCTGTACTTCTAGAATTCAATATATTGTGCATGAGATTGCCTTTCTTTGTGTAACAGGCAATAGAAATTATGTAATGCGATGAATATTGTAAGCACACTGAAACTTGTTAAAAATGACCACCCTCTTCAAGGCAAAAGCCAATTGTTCCTACATAAATAGAAACTGTATAATTCATATATTCCAGTAGTGATATGAAACATAAGAGGAGAGAATCGTCAGCCTGTAATGAATGATGTCAGTTTATAGAATCCAATGGGCGTCCAGAAATAAACATTTTGTTCCAATATGTTACTGCAGATGGCTGTTAATACCTTTCTGTTTTATGTTAAAATTAAATAAGACTTTCAGTTCAAAATGCTGATGTAAAATGAAATTAGTTGGTAGGGCCTCTTATCCACGCAGTATTAAAATTAATGTTCCGAAGTGTTTTCAGTCCGTGCTCTACCAACAATAGCGTGTAGGAATCAAAGACCTACAATCAATACCGACTAAAGATTTAATATTTTACTCTGGGTAAAAACCTCCATTTAAATGTCAGCATACAAGTAAAACTTTCGTATTTCGCACGCAATGTCACAACACATTAGGCTAACATGTTAAGCAATCCCATTACAGGCCCTTAGGGTTCCAGGAAGTTGAAGCTCCCAGATTTCTAGACAATCGGCACATGAAGGTGGTAAGGTTGTCAGCCCTAAGCACCGGCCGCCTTTACCCGCCAGGAAATATTCCTGGTACTCATTTCTGTTAGAGGCTGAGTCGACCCCAGGGCCATAGTGCGGCCGGAAGGATTATGTCAATGAAAAATTCCAATGACACCATCGGGAATCGAACCCGCGACCTTCCGGCTTGTAGCGCAGTGCCTCAACCAACTGCGCCACCGCGTTGCCCCAGGCTAACATGTTACAGTAAAAAAAAACATAACTGTGTACTGTATTTTCAGTATTTATTCCATATGAAGTTGAAAATTGATTTTGATATTGTATTTTGGGTAAAACTCTGTGCTATTATGACAAGTACGGTAAGATTCAGACAAGTTACAAATTTAGAATTCCCTTGACAACAACACGCTTAGAGCGAACGTACGAATATAAAAATGGAACTCGCTTAAAGCATTTTTGTCATTCTTTCATTCATGTGATTAGAGCAGGCATCTGATATAACTTGAGACTGTCAGGTGACGTGTCCGTTTTTTCGGCAGTGCTACTGACGAAACATTGTAAGATACTACAAATTCTGCAGAATATGTACTAAATTACTGCTCTAGAAACAGTTCTAGTCAGAAACTAGCCTTCGCTTCCTTAAATAGCACTAAATCCAACAACGAATGGCTGAATCACGTGACTACACGCAATGCATGTATGAAGGGGAGGGAGAAGAGAGAAAGGAACAAAAGACAGATACAAAAGAAAGGTATAAAGAGAAGAGTATGACAGAGAATAGTATCAAGCAGACCTACGATTATCTTACTCTGCCTGACTATAATATTATGCAGAAGAAAGAGTAGGACAAGGACGGAGAATGTTCAACATCAAAGAGATCCGCCGACAGGCTGCAACACCACGCCCCTTCGGGGTTCCTAGCCACCAATCATCAATGCCGACAACAACCAGCACACCTCCCTTGAGGCAATATAAGTCTATCATTTATTATAAGGGCTGTGTTCTATCTCCTTTTAGCGTTATATACCGCAATACTGCATACAGCTACCCTTAGACTTTCAGAACCCAACCCAAGCCAACAAACCCACTGAGGTGTAAAACCTACCTACAACGACTATAAAACCTAACCTTCACTTTTACGACTTTGAGAATCTTGTCGAGTCCACTACTCCTGATGAATGTCCTGTATGGCTATGGATGGCTGTCGCAGAATAACACCCCTGACATCAGAGCAATGGATCACGGGTCTGCTGCATCGTCTATTCGTGCATGTATATGCAACACAACAGCACCGGCTGAACTTTGTAATTACAAAACTTTAGTCCTTTTATTAGACCACAATTACATTGTTCTCCCAACTACAACAAATTTAAACCTACTGACGTGTTCCTATTCAATTAATGCAACTCCCTGGACCAGAGTCCTTCTTCAGAAGCTAACAGTTCCTCAGCTAGTCGAGAAAGTTCCCGAATTTCATGGAGCCCGAAGGTTTATTACTGTGTTCATAACATCCCACCACTTATCCCTATCCTCAGACAAATCCAATTCACGCCCTTCCATCCTATTTAAGACCTATTTTAATATTAGCCTTCCATCTACTCCTACGACCTCTAAATAGTCACTTTCCTTCAGATACTCGACTCCATCTAGTGCCAAGTCTAAGCTGAGCCATACATCCACTCCCCTGTATGCCTTCATGACGTCGACAGGGACAACTTTACTTTTACCTTTAGCCCTTCCTTCAGGTTTTCCCATCATTACCCTCTTCTCTCCCATACGTGCCACACAACCCGCCCATCTCCTCCTCCTCATTCTGATCAACCGAATAACATTTGATGAGGAGTATAAATCATGAAGCTCCTCATCATACAATTTCATCCATCCTCCTATTACTTCCTCCAACTTACGCCCAAATATCTTCTTCAGCAGAATTAATTCACATATACAAATTACTATTTATTATAGACCCTGTTATTAAAGTCAGGCTTACGCACGAAACGTAAATACAGCTTTCTCTGCAGTCCAGTGTGTTTAAGATCATCAAAATCGCCTAAATTTATCAGCGTCCAATACAAACGCCTTCGTCAGTACGCTGTTCCAATCGATCTGTGTCAAATAATAATATTCCTCCCATTATTTCAAAATAAATGCAGTACTAGGAGCCGGTGAAGTGCAGTTTGTGCCTCCTGCTCAAAACGACACTTTGAATACGTACTTTAGGATAATTTCCATCTAGCCGGTAGGTGTAGCGCAGATAAACTCGGACTAAAAAAAAAGCAAATTTCTTAAGGAAAATGTTCGTAAAAGGACAATCTGTTAGAGTGATTAATAACAACCATCAACAACGCCATTTTCATCATAATAATCTAGGAGAAATTCAAATGCTCGAGCTTCACAACAATAATAGCCTATTAATGCCTTGACAGATACAAGGCTCACAACAGACATAAACAACATCATGGTTCGTGTTTACCAATGCAGCTTACGTCCGGGAGGTCATGTGCATGGATAGGACATCGCGACTGTGGAGGCTAAGGATATCCGATCCTCATGCCTTCCGTGTACATTCCGGAATAGTAGCTACACACGCATACACATTCACACACATAGACGTCCAGTCCGAAATTAATTGAAATTCAAGCCTTTACTCAAATGGAAAGAAGATAGTTTCTTGAATTTGCACAAAAGTTGTTGATATTACTGGCGTCGTCATAATAATAATAATAATAATAATAATAATAATAATCCTACTTTTATTCCTTACGGAAAGAAGTAAAATGTGAAATCGCCTTGTTGTCTGTGTTACCCTTCTTTCAACACTTGAAGCAGCTGAGAGATTTTCATGAAATGCAGTACGAATATCATGCCATCAGTTACCACCCCAATGTTCTACTTTTTTTATTTCCCATAATCGGTAATGCCATTATGGACGACGTACAAACTTGTGAGGCGAGACCGACACTAGCAGCACACGGGTGCTGCATGAAATATACTTAAATGTCGGTCTGATGGCGGCAAATAACGAACCACGTGAGATTTGTTGCGGAGCTAGACTACAAAAGTACATACATAGCACACGTAAAAAAAAGTAAAGCAGTCGCTGTATATGTCTGGAGATGCCCTTAGGGCTCCAGGAGGTTAAGGCTCCCAAAATTTCTAGACAATCCACACATGAAGGTGGCAAGGTTGTCAGCCCTACACACCGGCCACCTTTACCCCCCAGGAGATACCCCTGGTACTCATTTCTGTTAGAGACTGAGTCGATCCCAGGACATAGTACATGTAGCCTACATGAAAGAATGTTCGTATGTCAATAGTTCCAAACATAGCGACTGTGTGAATCTTCAAGATTATGTCCGACAAACTGAACGTACACAGGATTTGTACCGAATTTTTTTTAAAGAAAACGAATATGATATTTACAACTGCAAACAACATAAATTTGACTCCACCTGAATTCGAACTTATGATCATCTGCTTACGGTCTGGCATGGTATATCACGATAAGGTTTGTTGGTCTGTAAGTCGGTGCAGTAGGAATATAAGCTTTCTAAGAGCCCTAGCTGGAAATGTTTGTTATTATTATTACCCAGATCGTTATATCTACTATGATCTGCCACAGACAATGACTCTGTTCAGCTTTGGTACCACACAGCAAATCCATAAAACATTAATGTGTGGTGCTATACACGTCAGGTTCAGGTGACGCATCACTGCTAATGAGGTCTACAACAGTTCAGTTTACTGCAGACCTCACATAAACCGGAAGGCTGTTTAGTCTTCTGATCCAGATTACAGAACTGGCCGACTACAACAGACAACTTATGCATATGCATACAGACATGAGCCACCTTCGTACTGGAAGGACCAGCCTACAGGCCAGCAAGTTTAACGAACGCCATGGTTGTATATTGTTCCCCGCACGCCATTCACTTGTCACTGGATCATTAATATTCATCTAGTTTTCCTGGCATTTACAGAACTTACACGTCACGCAGCCGCCCTACAATATTCGCTACCCAAAAATCATGGTTAAAGGGCGTAGAATTCTTAACTCTGCTGGGTGAATGCTGTAAAATGTGAGCTCACAAAGAAGGTATATTAAATCAGTAATTTAGTGTGTTCAGGATGTGTATGGAGCGGAAGTAAACTTACCTGTATGTAGAGGCGACAGACAAGGACAAGCGTAGTTCACAATCATACAACTGGCCACACAAGTTCCGCTACATCTAAAACTCCACTCCAAACTCGCAGGATTATGGCGTGAACCGTGATCAAAGAAGGTTCCTCGAATTTCGTACAAAAGAAAGCCAATATGATACCGCTCCTGGCTAGTTTCTGTTGACGTCTGATCTAAGGACATCTGGAATAGACAATAACGAGAAAATTTTGTCAAAACCAAGTCCATCGTCCTTTAAATGCCTACATATCTACAAATTACATACAGGGTTTCCCAACCTTTTCGAGTATGAGGGCCACTTCTTAATTAAAACAAATCCCGGGGCCCCATATTTTAATACAAATGAAAGTTGCCATCAGTCAACACAACATTACATTCAGGAAGAATACGGCGACATGTTTCGGCTGAAAATGATTAGCCAGCATCAGGCCTAATTACAAGAATACAAAAGGGGATATATTTTACAACTGTATTTCAGTTTTGAGATCTCAACCTTTACAAGTTAAAATATACGTATAAGGTATAAGATATAGAATGCCCGAAATGTATAATTTGAAGTTTATAAAACGTTAAAAATATTAAATGAAATAATAAGACATAAGCAATTAGATATAACATTCTTGGAAACGACGTGTATATACTGAAGTCGGATCACTGAAGTGTATAAAAAGTGCGTATAAAATAGGACTAGCTTAAATTCTTTAATCTTGTTTTGCGATGTTTTGTTTACTTGTTCTGTAATATATAAAAAACAAGTAAGTATGAGTAGGCCTATACGGTGGGATATATATTGATGAGATGACAATAATACAAAATCTGTAACTTACTTGGTTATGTTGGTAAGGCTGTTTAAACTTGTTCAATATGACTTAGATCTTGGCATAATATAACACGTCACTTTTCAGATCCCAAAACACAATTATGCAATTATTCTTTGTGCTTGAATGCCTACTAAACAGAGTCGAGTGAAAGGAGGATAAGGGGGAGGGGGTGGTACAACTTGTCAGTCTTCTCAATATAGTTTCAAAAATTCTGTTTGGAGTTATAATTCATTAGCTGTTGCCTTCTAAATGTAAACTTTCTGAACATGTTAAGAGTAATACTTTCAGACTTCGTTAATTGAGAAAATGCATTATAACCATAAATTACTTTAATCTCAGAAACATTGTAAATTAGTTCTTATTGTATTTGTCACAATAAAAATAATAATAATAAAAACAACAGAGGGAAACAGAATGAACCAAGTACTGGCTTCACGAGCAAGACTTGCTGAGACGTGTAAATTCTCGGGGCTGCTGGGAAAACCTCGCTGCCCCCGAAGGTCCGCGACACACACAGGTTAGTAGCCACTGCCCTGGTTGATATTACCCTACCAGCTTATAAGTGCGCAAATTATAAATATATTTCTGTGCATGATTTTCGAAAGGACCTGAAAACTCTCAGGCATACCCTCAAAGATTCATGCCCTCGCCAGTTTTTAAAAGTAATATGCAATCGCCATACTAAATTCTTCATGCCAGCAGCAACAATTTGTAATCGTTGTAAAATGGAAAGTTCAATTTGAATTCGAGAAATAGTCAGGGTGATATTTTACAATGTATATGGAGTAAGTTTTGTTACAGTTGCACATTCTTCGATTATCTGTCTGTACACAGAATTCCAGACACTTCAAATATAAAAGACGCCTAGTCTCGCGTTTACCACAGACGTTTGCATAACTTCCATGTAGGTTTTATCAATGTAATGAATTATAATGCACGAAGGTGCAGAGTACTTATAACAAATTTAGTAACAATCCGTCCATTGTATCATATTATGACAGGTATGTATGTTGGCATGGGCGTGTGCGTGTGTACGGATAGCAACAGATGCTCGGACATGAAGATGTGCCTAATTTAAGAATACTTTCTCTTGTAGAAAAAGGAAAGCAGAGTGAAAATGATTTCGTATAACTGTTCGGCGTTCTGATAAAAAGTATTTTCAGCCGTTCCCCAACACAAGAATACAAAAACACCCATTTATTCTATGACTTTTTCCTCTGGAGGATTACAAAAACACCGATTAGACTATACTAATAAAATCAATCATTTTCAGCAGGGCTATAATGATACAACCTTCAAGTCAAAGTCTGATATTTCACGGGCAATGGTTTGGCTTCTTTTGCTCACAAAATGAGTGGCCTAACAGCCAATTTCGATGTCTTCGTACTTCAGGGGAAGTGACATATAGTGTATAAAAACAGCACCCGTCTGACCTTAGAACACAACACCGTCGTTCAAACAGACACTACTACATACTATAAACTTTTAAACAGAACAGAGATTATATACTGCTACAAACAAATATGTCATAAAGCACTTCCGAGAAAGAATGTGAAAAATGCTCTTTGTAAACAGCCTGCCTGGCGGAAGTCTGAGAACTCATTATAGTAACAACTGCCCAAGGGTTGTACGTTCAGGTCTGTAAGATCTTCACATTTTATTACGGATTTCGCGAAAAGCGCAGTCAAACAATCCGGTTTATTGATTTAAAGACGTACATACTTACTGCTACGCTAATTATTACATAGTAGTATAGTGTATGTGGGTTTTATAGCGCTGATGCATATAAACAGACCTAACTGAAGCAGTGTGCCTTTGATGATGTACTTGATTCTTGATGTCGACAGGCAGAACGTAAACACAAAGTGGCTAAGGATCGCAGTGAATGCAATACATACAGGGAAGGATATGAGCAAATGGTAAAGTCCAAGTGTTCAGGCTATCACGACGCGTACCGTACAGACGATAATCTTCGGGTTCTCTGTTTAGAGTGACACTAACGAACAAATACTGTGCTTTTAGGCTCATAGTTTCCGGTGTATAGACCCTAATGGTGATTTTATTCATATACATACGTGTATCTGCGATCAAATCACTTATACTGTATATCCCTGCCCTACTGTTAAAAACACCTGGGACATTTCTTGTAAAAATGCGGGGAATTTCTTGACTAGATGACTAACTGTTAGATTCTCAAGAAAAACTCTGCTCCATGGAGTTAGTCAGTTAGCTAATTAGTTAGCTGGACCTAGCTTGCTCTGTGTATTACTGAGTGTAGGTCTATATTAATAAAGAAGACTCTTCATTGTTTGCGCGGTAGGTAATTAAATATAATCATTACAAGCAATGGGGAGGAAAAGTGTAGTGTATTCTGTAATATCACCGTTTTCGTATGGAGAATAAAGAAAAATACAAAAACCGCAATCCGCTTAACAAATAGGGGCCCCAGTTTCAACCACATTCCTTCAGAAAGCAAGCAGTAATTATTTTCGCTCTGTCCCAACTTTTGGGGTAAAGAAAATTAAAGCAAGCTGAACAAGAACGCGTGTTTATATCTCCTTTTTGAGTAATGTGGTCGCTTTCATGGGCACAGTCAATAACTATCGGCGAACTGTTAAAATATACCAGATAAATATCCATTCCGTTATCAACCAAATTCTCTCACGGACTGTAAACAAATGAAACAATCCTTCCTTCATAAGCTTCTGATTATTTTTTTAAACCTAAAACCGGAATACGTAAAATTTATGCTGTCAGTTCTGTTTGTCTGCTTGGCTTTAACAAGGAGCCGGAACAGCTCAGTCGGCATGCCTACAGGCTGAATGACCGAGGCACTACGTCTGGATTCCCAAAACGTTCATTTCCAAAATGGGGCCCATCCACCCTGGGGCCCACCCACCCTCCTTTTCAGTGGATACGAGGGGGGGCTCTTTCCCTGGGGGTAAAGCAGCCAGGGCGTGAATTGAACACCGCCTCCATCTAAGCCCGACATTAAGAATGCGTGGAGCTGTAGCCTTCATCCACACCCCCACATGCCTTCATGGCGTGATGCTCAATTAAGCACAGGGACAACTTCACGTTTTAATTGTACCAGATTGACAAATATTTGTAGTTCCACCTTCCCTCTCCTATACCCTTTCATGGCGAGGTGGTCAGACACAGGGCCTCATTTACCTTTGTTAAGTGGAAAATAACCGTTTCGTTGCAAAATCTGTAAAAGGTACAATTTATACATTTACAGATATTCTAAATATTCAAAGTTTTATTACTTTATGTCCTCAATAGCGCTGGGCCTGTTCCTTTTATTTTTTTCTGGATTTCACCATGATCATTTCTAATCCCATCCTCTTGTATGATGTATTTCGTATTTCTCAAAATCTTCGTGAACAACAATGGCACCGTCCAATTCAGAATGCAAATCGCATACGGTAAAAACAAAAAGAACAAATATTGGTAATAGGAGCTGAGGGCGAACTGTGCAATTTGTAGAACGCAGACAGAATACACAGAACAAGCAGAGGAGAGGCCTGTTTGAGACTTGCTATTACGAAAGTTATGACTAAATCACCGCAAGTATGATTGTTGTCTGCCTGCTCACCATATAAAAGTCCCTTTGTTCAATAATTTAAACAAACGTCCTTATTGAATTGACCGTTTACTAATTCACAATTGTGTCTACTTGTGTTTGTCTTTGCTCAGGTCCTATGTACATTTGTGACGGAGCCAAACACTGAGACGAATTATGTACACAGAGAGAAAGAAAAGCATGCACTAACTGTACATGATTGTGATACTTTAATTCTATGAACTTTTGACTACCCGACCTGTTCCGCACAGCGGGTTGTCTTTAATTTTAACGCAGTGCCTTGAACATGCATGTTATAGTCAACACAGCATATCAGTGTGTGCTCTTGCTGCATGAATGATGGGCCGACCCAGTCAAGTAATGCACACAGAAGATGGAAAAGCCAAAGCTAGCAATTACGATAATTCGACGTTTCGTTTTCTCAGCATAAATTATTCTCTTTGACTTTCAGTAGGCCTACGCTGTAAATATAAGGGGATGGAAAGAGAGTCTTTAAAAAGGAAGGAATTTAATATACGTGCAGTAGAGTATGTAGATATTTTCCGTCTCTTTAAAGTCACGAATAAAGAAAGACAGGGAAGAGTAATAAGGAACTTGAAGAAACATACAGAAGACAAAGCCATTACCTCGGCTTTCGTCAGGCCAGATTCTATAAGATATCTACTTGTCGTGTAACGAGCCCTTACAAGCCCCAACCATTTTCGAACCTTTATACAGTGACAAAACTACGGACCAATGATTAGTGGGGACAATACGATGGACCACCTGACAAAGTAACGAATGTAGCTAACTGGCTGAATGTTTGAACAGCTTCTTGTCGGCCACTTTAATGTGGGGAGAAACAGCTTACCGAAGGAATTTACAAAATGGTATACTGAACAGGAATTCGAGAATAAATCGAAACAGATAACATATCGCTAATATCGGATTAAATTTACATGTCCTAAAAATATCTGTAACTTTCAAAATTATAATCTGCTGTTTGGAAATACTGCGTATTTACTCGTCTTTCCGCAAATAAAAGCAAAACACACAATTAATCGAATATGCACCTCCTGAATTTGTACTATACAGAAATAGGGAACTTGATTTTTTTTCTCTACCGCAGAGGTCACTGCTTGTTGGGACTGGCTCTGTGGTAATTACTGTATGAAACTTCCTGTGCTCCAAGACAAACGCGTAACATTAATTTTGCAAGCCACGTAAGTAAAAATGAGTAATAATATTGCGAAAATGAGATTTGACATACATATAAAACAGAGGCCCGCTTCGTGACGTTCCTTTAATTTATTTGTTCTGCTACTACTGCTGTGCCGATCCCATCAGCCGCGCGGTCTAAGGCGTTGGTCTGCGGCAGGTCGCTTGCTGGGATTGCGGGTTCGAATCCCGCCGGGGGCATAGGTGTCTGTCTCTTGTGAGAGTTGTGTGTTGTCTCTGCGACGGGCCGATCGCTCGTCCGGAGGAGTCCTACCGAGTGTGGTGTGTCTGAGTGTGATGTCGAAACCTCGATACGGAGGAGGCCTAGGCCCACTAGGGATGTCAAGCCATGGGAAGGAGGAAAAAAAAGCTATTGCTGTTCCGGACTCAGTAGTCGTGGCCGTTCGATCGTGGAGCTTGTTGTCTTGGTCGCTTAGTCGTGGGTTAAAATCCCGCCTAGGAATGGACATTATCCTCGCCAATAATCATTTTGCCCATCATAATTAATTATGCAATTTCCGTGTTCTTCAAAGGCTTCTTCTGATAATAACAGTTCAGACCTACTTAACTAAAAAAGTATACACGTGGTATAACTTATCGATAATTCAGTTCACTTCGAAAAAGCCCCCCCCCCCCACACACACACACAAGAAAAAGGATATAAGAATGGAATTGGGAAAATGACACTTACTTTTCATCATAAGCTAGTTGCACCTCAAATTACGCGGTCAAGCAACACGCCAGGATTACCAAATGACTTACATCTCCGCTTCAGGCCACATTACAATAAATGGTCACTGGGTTTTATCCCATATAATCCAGTTCACTCGCCGACTACATTTATGTCTCAATTACACGTCACTTTAATTAATATTCAGGCTACATAAATTTAGTGTTTTATATTGTTAAAATAATTTTATGTGTATTAATTATACATTGCTAAGAAATATTTGTATTTTTTCTTAGTTAATTTAATGATCGCGTGCCATTTGCGTACGTCACAGAGCTTCGAGGCACTAAGGCTCTAACTGACCACCCTTGATATTGTCAGTTGCGATTTACGAGGGTATTTTATTAGAAAGTCTGTCAAATAATCAAAACCGATCAAGGTGAATGTCTTATTCTTTTAAACTGAGTTACTGCTAGATACACATGACGTCACTATAAAGCATTACACTTTAGATGAAACGCTTAAAATTAAAGGACCATATTCCAGATTTCTGGAATTTCTGTTTCACAATTTTGTTCTGAATTTATAAGATTACGTGAGACTGTTTAGTCTTCGATATTCTGAAGACATTTATATTCTGCGAAGTTTAAACCAGTTCACAATTGCAATCTACATTGCAATAAGATATTTTAGCGTTAGGTCTAACTGAAACGTCCTATATGATAAATAATCAGTGCATTCCTATAACATTTCCCACAAACACACTTCGACCTCCGCAGTCCAGTTACTCGTTTGAAGTATAACGATACGATGACTCACACAATACAGAACACACGGAAATCGCATATTACATTTCAATATTTAATCCTGATAAGGTGAAATACCGTCAGAACAGGCCAGCAGATAAAGATTTATCTTTGAAATTCCGTGATTACAAGTCATGTATATACCCATGCATAAAATAACATTGGCATGCGTACAAAATGTTCAAGCGCTAAAGAAACGTACTCTACTTCTGTAAGTATTAAACAGGAAGAGATTAATGCATAGAAAAGTGACGCGTGGAGGTCGAATTTGGGACACTCGTTTCTATCCAAGAGTTAAAATTCTGCGGCGAAGCGGCTAGCACCACTGTTTCCCGTTGGGAGCACCGCTCTTTTTCGCAATTTGCATCTGTCCTCTAAGAATATGCCCGGTCAATGCATGAGAATACGTCACGACCTGTTCCTCCTAAGGTATTTACAAATCATAACCACCCTGCCATTTTCTTAGAAGACGGTATGTTACATAAGTAAGAAACAGGATCTCATTAACCAACTCCATGGAGTAGAATACTTCTTGAGAAGCTAACAGTCACTCAGGTAGTCAAGGCATTTCCATCCTATTATAGAACTCAGAATTCTATTACCATGCTCACAGCACCCCACCCCTGACCCATATCCTATTATTCTGTATAAAAACTTTTTCCTTTTTCCCATTTGAATTTATAGGTTTGCGTAAATATCAGTACATATTTCTCTAACTCATAACTGGTCACTTTCGAAAAAAGTAAGTAAGCCTATGAGGAAGCTTGCTTGCTTGCTTGCTTAGTCGTCCTCTTCAACCTTCCGGTGTCGAGGTTCACACGAGGGATCTCCATGCAGATCTGTCCGTAGCCTTTTTCCTGTCCTGCCTCCAGTCCACTCCTCTCTCCTGGAGTCCTCTCCTTACATTTTCTTCCCACTTCACTCTTGGTCTTCCTCTCTTCTTCCTTCCTTCTGGTCTTGCTTCAAAGGCTTGCTTTGTGTCTATGAGGAAGCATTCCTTCAATTGTTTCAGCAAAATACAGCATTTCGGGGGGGGGGGGGGGCGAGAGGGATCTTGTTTATTTATATTTAGCGTGATACCAGCTTTCAGTCCTGATGTATAAGTAGAACGACGCACTTAAAATACTCGCGTTTACTTGAAATGGTCAGTTTTACGCTATTTACAAAAGTGAGCCATCAAGGACGAAAAATCTAGAGGCGATAACCGATAGATCGCGTCAAAAGTTTTAAGCTGTGCTTTTGTTTCTCCAGAACTCTTATGCTATTCCTGCGTTTCCCATCTTTTAAATGACAGAAAAGCCTGAATAAATTCCCGTTCTATATCGACAGTTTCAGGATTCGAAAATGAGAACTCTGAAGAGGGACTGACACAATTAATTTTGTTATTGGGTTCTATGTCAGTACATGGCTCAGAAAATTACACTGCAGCACACTGCTTTCTATTCACGCTCTACAAGCAATTAGGCTCTCATGCTATAAAGTATAAAGAGTTTTCAACAAAAGATGAGAATTATTTCTGGACTATTTAACGGATAGAAAGGCAACTATTATGTAAAGCTGGTAAGGAAACGTGACCATCCTGCAGGAGAAAACAGCACAAAGGAGACCGCTCTGAAGTTCAAAGAGAATGACTGGCGGCGTCAAATCATCAAACATTCGATGTCTTTATCGTCGTAAATGTCGATCATACATCAGGGGGCTGGGGCAGGAAGATGAAAAGAAATCGTGTCTCACACATAAGGACTGCACGCACTCCATGAAACTATAAAACGGCTGTCAAGCGAAATACATGTGGAAGTCGTAGCATGTTTTGTTTAGAATAAGTAATCGTCTCCCACTTTCGTTTCATGTTTCCTGCTTCGAGCGATAATAAATAGACACTATTCGTTTCGGAATTCGAGTTTTGTTGGATACCTGTTACGTGCGTGTTTACGAAATGGAAACAATTTCCGGCAATTAGCTGAAGAAAAAGTTTACACCCCACTTCACATCCACGGAATCGGCTCTTAAATGTTATGAAAATTATGGAAATTGTTACTAACAACACTTTTGTTTTATTTGCCTTCAAAAATAGGAACTACACCACTGCACTGGATCCTTATAAAAACTGACGTGAACTTCCGACACGTACGCCCAATAACACGGTCGCACGAGCAAGGTGAGACTTGTTCGTCTTTCTGTGTAATATTTGTGTTCATAAAATAAACACATAAATATGCCTGCCTCTTCGTGAGGTCTTCAGCACATATTTGTATTAAGTACATTATTATTAGACCCACAGCTTTCAAAGAAGAAGTTTCCGACTTCGATATGTTCTAAACCATGGCATAGTAATCAATATTACGATTACAATACCATACTCTTTCATTTACGTGTATGTGTATCGACATTACAGTAGTGATTTTTAAAATTATTTCATTTTTACTGCTGCAGCTTGTTCTTCTGGCGAGATGTCTAATAAATATAATTATCTTACAGAAGCAAGACAAAGCACTGCAAAAAAATAAGTAGAATTGTATACACTTTAACATTATACAGGGACAACATTTTGACTGATAACTGTCACCACTTACTTCCCGCCGGCTCGCTTAGCTTATAAAACTTCGACGTCATATAAACAGCATATTTGTTAGATGTGGCACGTGTCTGCGAGCAAATGAAAACATTTCCTGCACATCATTTAAATATGACAAGTAAAACCTAATATTAACCGCAACACACTGAAATAAACACGCGGAAAGCGACTCACGGCAAACTAGAGATCAGCGAAAGCTGCGCTGCCTGCTGACATGCGAGTATGCATTTACATTTACAGTCTGATAGACGCTGCTCTCAATACAATGAAGAGCTTGGAGATTCAGCATGAAACAGAAAATATGCACTTTAAAACATCGTCTAATCTGAAGAATTTCACAGACACATGAATACCTCTTATCACTCAAAAATAGGTCCTATAGGAGGAGGAGGAAGAACAAGAATAAGAATAAGAAAGCTACGTAACTACGAAGTAGAACCCAGGCATTTTTTACTCTATACTGATATTTCGGTTCAAATGTAATTAATAGATTGCTGGAACGTTATAAATCCAGTTTCTTTACTAAATGCCCAAACGAAAAGAATGTAAATTTTGGAGACTGGCAGTTACGACTTTATTGCAAACATTTCCTGGATTACGTAAAAAAATATAAAAATGGTTTTATATTACAGCTATCTTGAAGATCTGGGACTGTGCTTCGCGTAAATACAGCAACACTGAAACGTAAGTTGCGTAAGATAAAAGGTTTCAAACTCTGATGTTGCATAAAATGTAAACATGCAATATTAAGATAAAAGACATGAAAAGAAAATCTTTGCCTATAATACGAGTAGAAAGGATAGGTCAAAACTTCACTGTACTTTTCCCTTTCACTCTTAAAAAGGAGGAAGTGTGGTGAGTACAAGAGATATTGAATACACAGCATCTAAGCGATTTCCACATATTTAACAACCTTAAGTTGTTGCCGCCGCCTGTAAGGGAGGATGTATGTGTCTCCTTCACACAAAGAGAGTCAGCTTGAGCGGCACAGCAAGAGAGAAAGAGTTTCAGGGAGCGGAGAGACAGACATCAAACAGTACCGCCTAAGTTTCTCATGCCAGACTGTTGACATGGAACCTTCCTACTAACTGTAAGAACAGGATCAAAAGAGATTTTTCTCTTTTTTATTTTTACGGACAGGAAATCAGAGCTTTTGATCTCTCTATCTGCATTGCTACTCTTCGTCCCCCAACCTCCGTTTTTCTGTACTATCTCTTTCTCCCTCACCCTCCGTCTCTCTCTTGCAAAGCTCTCGACCTCTTTTACCATCAACTCTACATCAAAGAAAACCACCACCACCAACTACACACCAGGCTGGGTGGTTCGGGGGAATCATCTTCAGAGACCAAAGGACCGTATGTACCAGCAGCGGCGCAGCTTTCTTGTCATCATTAATAATATCATGTGCCAAGCCATTGTTGGCTAAATGGTTTCAATGACATACTTCTCTTTAGAACAAAACTGTAACATGACAATTTTTGTCCTAATTTTAACATACAAAAGCAATGTAATACGATGCACATTTCATTCCTTTTTTCGAATCATTAACATTTTTTTGCAAGCTAAAAAGGACTTTTGTTAAGGTGCTTTTCTTTCACAAATACCAAAAGTCGAATTAAAATTTCCAATGGCTATAAATTAGGTAAAAAGTGGAAATAATGCAGCAGAAAATATACCTTATTATGATGCTGTGAAGCAGAAGGCAAGGTCAGGCAATGTAAATGAGAAACCACTAAAACAAAAGAGTGTCCATCAGGCCTCGTCCTCATACAAGAATGATCACTTTTATTACGGCCATTAGTACAATAACTGTAGCATCTAAGTGTTGTCCTGAACGTCTGGACAAGCGAAAAGATTCATTCGTCCGCAGCAGTTTTTCTGACTACTATCCCGCAGAACATCGGTGTTGGCGAGATGGACCAAGGTGTTCCGCCTTTAGAGTCGTTTTATATGCGCAGAAGAAAGACGCTTAATGTGTAGAATAATCTCAATTTTACATTTCTCTCGCATTCAGTCATATAAAAGCCGGCCATCCGACCTGGTCCATAGTATAATGACACATTATCGACTATTAACACAGTCCCTAATTCGAAGATGGTACGCACACAGAAAGTTGATCATGGTGTTCCGCAAGACGTACCATGGCGTCCGGGTGTTTATCCGCAAAATGAAAGAATTTAGGAATAAGTTTGTGTTTATTTGGGGGTGGGGGTGGGTGGGAATGTCCCCCATAGTGCTTCTCTGATTGGAAGTCTAGAGGCCATTAATCTGCTAACATTTTCAGTACGTTTTAACTTCTGTGAACTCTAGCGTCAATGAGAAGCCAGGCAAACATTTCGAACGTCGTAGAGAAGTGATTAACTGTCCTGAAGACAAAAGATTGAATTCCTAATTTGAGCACTTATATTACTTACCATTTTCCCTCAGTCCCTCCAAAAATGCAACAAGAGAGTAGTAAGCTTTCAATGCACGAATTTAATTAAACAAATATTTAAAAACTGAGGTTCTTCTAAAAGAAAAGAAAGCCTGGCACCATAGTCGGCATAGTGACTAGGCTACTGGCTGAACGACCGAGGAAGGGTGGCTCGGTTTCTGACAGGACAAAAACTTTTTCTCTTCTCCTCAGCGTCCAGACTAAGAGATTATTTACTTTTCATTACATATGATTTGTAATAAAATAACTACAATTATATACGTTATATGGCATTTTTCTTACATAAGCTGAACTCCATTTCAACACTCCTCCTGTTTCACCTCCTGATTGTTATAGGCCTATCATATTGTCATTCATTAAAACACACACCGATTCTTAATATGTCCTCACGTTATCTTGAAATAATTTTATAAAGTACATAAAGCAGAGCTCCTCCTGAGAAATAAATACAATTTGGGTTAATTTTAGTCGTAAAAGGACTCATGCGATTTTTATTATGATTGTCGTTCCCAAATATTCGGATTTTAGGACATTCTAAAGCATTTCTTAGTTACCCTTATGTTTTATTAATATTATATTATTTATTATATTTAATGCTTGGTTAAAATTCCTAATGCTTTTATGGGACAGGAAGACATTCCTATTGACATATTCTAAATCAAAGTTTGAAAGCAATGGAGATAAACATCTCTTTGTTTCACACAACTATGAACAAGAATGTTATCGGACAAACGTTCACTTCCACGGATTTCACTACTGGTTTCCCTTATATTCGTTTCAATCAGCCTAATTAGTTGATTAGTGTACCACACTCAATGAGAATACTGTACAAAAGTTCCTTCCTAACGCAGCCATAGATCTTCCTACAGCCTACAAACAGCTCATGTTCTCTCCTATTTTATTATTAGTTGCTTCCCAGCGTCTGACGAATCTTACTGAATTCTTGCACTTCGTCTGAAGGGATGATTTAAGCTACTTCAACTAAACATTCTCGAAGGAGCTGTTCTTCTGTGGAGTATTATGTTTTAGCACACAATTAAAAAGACCATTAATTGCTGATCCATTTGGTGTATTCATTTTCTAGAATAGATTTTCTTGCTTTTTTCAAACACGATTTCAATTCGCACAAATCACTCTACATTTTTTGGTATGTGTTATATTTTCCTTTGTGGTGGGTTTCAATGATGATTAACGTTACACTCTTTGCAAGCGACCGTCTTTTGACGAATCAGACAGGACATGGCTTTGAATGAGTGAACAGAATTATTCTTACTACCATGTATAGGCGCCTAGCAAAATTGCGAAATGCGACTATTAGCTTCGTCTAGTCTGCCTGCCTTGGCCAGTCTGTCTGTCCGTCCGACCATTGGTCCGTAATGAGCAACTTGGCTCCCACTGGACGGATTTTCATAAAATATGATATTTGAGGATTTTTGGAAAATCTCTCGAGAACATTAAAGTTTCCTTAAAATCTGACAAGAATAACTTTACTTTACATGAAGACCAATACACATTTGTGATCATATCTCTCTTAATTCTTCTTAGAATGAGAAATATTTAGGACAAAGTTGTAGAGAAAATCAAAACACATTTGATATTCAATAAATTTGTTTTTCCAAAATCGTGCCGTTTATGAGAAAATGTGAAAAAATATTGTACTGCCGGTCAGGCCACAGATGACAATACAATACGGCTCATGCGCTTTGCGTGCTGGATAACTAAGGCTACAGACACACTCAGAATATGTAATAGTTACTGCTTTTCACAGCAACAATGGTTACACGAATGAGCCTCAATGTTACGTTTATACGTACACTGCCTGTCTTGTTACTTATAAACTATAATGTTTGGGCCGCACTCAGAGTTTGTTTTGAGGAGTTTCGCGGGTTGCCAAAATAATTCAAACGGGCCACCGTTTTGACATGCCTATGTACTTGTAGCTGTTACAACATAATTTAAATTACTAAACCAGCAGAGTAATGTGCCAAGAAAAACTGAGACAAGCTTCCTAACGATATCCTGTCTCATGGACCTCCAGAATACGTAACACAAAACAACACACCGTGATATTTACTTTTATCATACTTTAAATTGTTAATGAAAAGTACTGGGCTTGTGAGATCGCCAAGAGTGCTTTCTTCAAACTTTCGTAAACTTGATAGACTTTCACGAAATTTCTCAACAAAGTTGACACTAAAGACTACCCCCACTTCGTACGTAATGTCCTGACTCAGTAATAACAACATGAAGCCCACGTGAACTTATGAAATGAGAGCTAAATTAGCGTCGATTAACATACACAGTGTTCCGCATAAGGTGCGTCCAAACCTCAGGATCTTATTATATGAGTCATTGTTAATAAAGACGCTGTACAACACATGTCCGATTATTAACCGCTACATCGCTACGTGCATTTTAATGTTTCAAGATAAGGTATGATGCTGTACAGTATCAGTTCTTATGGACCACCTTCCCGATTACTCCCACCTCTGGCAAACACTACTCCCTCGTAATTCTCGTTTGACACGCGAAGAACTACGGGTGCGGAAGGGTGAAGGTTATTTTGAAACGTAATCAGTGTACGATAGCTGAAAATTGACGTTCTTGACTATTATCGAAACACAATCAATTTTTTGTCCTTCCGTGTTGTAATATTACTACGTAAACTTACGTAACCTGATGTCTTCCTTTTGTGGTGTTATTCAACACGTAATTTTCTTTTGATGTTTACATACAGTACAGCAAGACGCAACCGCTACTTTTGTTTTGTGGTGTTATCGGACACACAACTTTCTTTTTATTTGTACAGGATAGTAAAACATGTGTTCTCTGAACCTTTCGGTTACAGCCGTGTAGTGTACATCGCAGCGACATGATGGTTGATAATCGAGAATATGGTGATAAAGCATTTTTTACTCAAAATGACTAGTTATATAACATCCTGAAATTTGGCACACCTTGTGCGGCACATTCCGTATTGTCCCGAAATTAAGTATGATACTTATGATACTAATCTGCGAAGAAACAGCAAGCTTCATTAGAGTTTATTTGTAAAATGAAAAATAATTGTTGGCAAAACTGCGAATATTTTAATTTTTATTTCAGGTTGACATGCAGCTAAAGGGCCACTGTCGCTAGAATTTGAAACTCTGTATGAAGAAAAATTAAGGAGATTCCGACAAATTCAGTTTATAACACAATCATCACAAATTTAATGACTCTACAAAAATCCGAAGTTAAAGCCGACAAATGTAAAACAAACACAAAATCTGTAATCAAGCTGGCTTTAAGACGTTCTTCAAAAAAGAACAAAATAATAATAAAAATAATAATAGTAATAATAAATTTATTAGCACGCTTGCCAACATTAGAAGTCTATGACAGATAAACAATTACAATACGCAGGCAATCACAAAACTAAAACAAGTTTGCAAAAAGGTACTCTCCGTGACGTAGTACACAGATTTTACCAAGGCGTTCCTTACTTTCAAAATACCAGTCTTATGCTACACGCTAAAACGTAATTTAATTTATTCTCATAAGAAAAGTACGGCCTTCTCTGCTCCGAGCTACTCGAAAATCATAGAAGTTCAACAGTTTTACGTGCAGATCTCGTGTACCGAATTTCACCCAAATCGGACAAAAATATCGAAAGTGGCGATAAATAAGCAGTTACGCCCCGAAGTAAAGTATCTTTTTCATGAGATTCTTAAAGACTCAGTAAATTTTTGTGGACACTTCCTGTACCGAAGTTTAGCCAAACAGGACAAAAAGTGTACGAAATACGGGCCAAATATCATTTACGCTGTTAGATAATGTATGGCTACCACTGCACCGATTTTCACTTAACATCGAAATGTAACGGCATTAAATGGAGATATTCTATACCGAATTTCACCCAAACCAGTCAAGAAACACGGAAACTCATTTACGTCCGTATGTAAACTGTAACTCTTACTGAGGTGACTTTCACGATACTCATGCCTGCTCGATAACCTTTCGTGAAGGAGTTCTATAAGGAATTTCAAACACAACCGACAAACGGTTTAGTCACCGATACTAGGTCAGAGACAGATGGACAGTTGGGGCGGTCTCCACATAAGACGTTCATTTTTACCTTCGTAAAGAAATAACAACAATAAACTAAATAAGGTTATGTTACGGCAAGGCACTCTCCAGGGAAACTATTTTTATACTGGTAACGTAAAGTAAGTAGCATACGATATTAGTAGGACTTGCACACCAAGCTGAAAAACTGTATCTTACAGCAATGCCTGCAGTAGAAGTGAAAATTATTATATTTTATGTATTGGGCGCGCAAAGACTAACAGCACCCATGATAGCACTGTCCTTGAAAACATTTAAAAGAAATTGAGATCAAGATGACGTCGCCTGGAATAAAGAGTTCTTCTATTTAAACTTTTCAGAATCGAGTCATAATAGCGAAGAAAGGAGACTGACAAACTCGGAAACAAAATAAATTTGCTAAATATTTTGTATACTTCCAGTTTTACCGGAATTCGTAAGTTTATGATTATCCCAAGCTTTGACCGAATTCAAGTCATACACAAAACTACGTATGTAATCTTGTATTATGAAACGAATGAATCCAGTGAGCTCAGTAAATAACATGACATAGAATTAAGATGTCTATAAAATTAGTGTACTGTCTAGCACGTCACCGAAATCTTTTATACAGTCGGTGACAAAAATCAAAATTCACCAACATACTGTGCGGTATTAACTGAAATGGATAACACTAACTCCTTGCGAGTAAAAGACAGTCCCATAATACTGAATGTTTGAAATGCTGAGACCCATGTAATTTCCGAAAAGCCACTTTTATACATCAGTTTGCCCACTTCTGAAAGTCTCTGTAGACTTCATTATTTCACTGCTTTGGAGATAGGGAACAAATTGAATTTTAACATACACTGTTAAGAAAAGTTTTTTAACATAAGGAGGCCGACAGTGCAGCCCTGTGGTACATTACAAAGCATACAAAGGTAGACAGAAGTTCATTAATATGTGAACAGACACGAATGTAGATGACAAAATTTTATAAGCAATTCATATGTCCCACACGTCGTAGTACAAGAATTTTCACGCCATGTAATAACTTAAAGACAGTATCAAAGGCTTGGGTGAGGTGCAAATAAATGGAGTCAACCTTCGTGTGTGAACAGACAGTAAGCGTGAATGTTTAACCCACCTACAAATACATTCAACAACCCTTAATTAGGCCTACGTAATATATTTATGAGTTTCCTCTAATTTTCATCAGCAATTATTTTTCTGGACATCATTAACCCACTGGTTTTGGCAATGGCGACGGGGTACTTTTTATGTAAAGTATTACCTGGATTGTTAAATAGTATTCATATTTACCAAATGCTTCAAATGCTTAAGCAGGTAATCATATTAGCTCAAAACGATTTTTAGTTAATCAATATAAGCTAAGACTGTTGCAACTGAAATTGAAAACCAGAGAAGAGATGAAAATTAATTGGAATCGGTCGATAGTTATTCACATCAACGCCAACGGGTGTCGTAAGAAATCGCTGAATCAGGAGACCTAAAGGCGGAAGTTTCCACCTCATAACATTGCTCGGAAAGAGAATCAAGTTTAAGAAGTCTAAGTGGGTAGCCTCAGGAAAGCCAGGAAAATAGAATCCGTGTTTAAGTATAGTTTTTTCAAATAATAATAATAATAATAATAATAATAATAATTGCATTGACTAATAATGAGAATACTAATAATAACTACAATAACATCCACGATAATGTCATTCGAATTTTTCATTGACATAATCCTTTCGGTCGCACTATGGCCCTAGGGTCGACTCAGCCTCTAACAGAAATGAGTATCAGGAGTATTTCCTGGGGGGTAAAGACGGCCGGTGCGTAGGGCTGACAACCTTACCACCTTCATGTGCCGATTGTCTAGAAATCTGGGAGCTTCAACCTCCTGGAACCCTAAGGCCCTGTTCAGGCCTGTAATGGGATTGCTTTACCTTTTAACATCCACGATAATGTGTACAATAGTTATAAATGCAAAAAATAAACGAATTATGACTTCAGTGCAATTCGATCCTCATCTACGTTCCAGCCCAAACAAAACGATATGTTAAATACATTTTACTGACAGTTTATTTAGTCACAATGGTGTAAAGAATAGGGAAAAGCAATAACAAATTCCCTGTACTTACGCAGTGTGTTGGTTTTCACGCACTTGCTCCTAACCGAGGTGCCAGTATGACCTCCGCTCAGAAGCGGCTGCTCTGTGATCTCATCAATTGATTACCGCCTGCTGACTGACACCACTCGACCCACGGAGGCACAAATCTCCGTAGTCAAGTGGACGACGGAACTTCCTTTGACAACCGAAACTCCACCCTCCCCTCCCAATCCCTTCACGCGCTGAGCGAGTTCTTTTGTCAATTAGGCGAAATCCTTCCTATTATATAATGTCCAGATTGACAATGGTATTCATCAAATTAAGAGCTACTGGTAGAGAGAGAAACGCACTGCCTTTTAAAGCAATGTCATGCACTGCTGGGTATGTTAACGGACACAGCGGTGTAACTTACCTTAAGGAGAACAAATTTTTACAGTAGGAATGTGCTCATTTTGTATTACAAATGGAAGAAAGACCATGTCACATACTAGCCACCTATCTAGTAACACGACTAAAATATTCAGCCTAAAGGCTGCTTTGGGCACTATACAGAACCGAGTCAATTTAGTCTTCAGGATAACATCCCACTCCCTTACGATTATTTAAATATGAAATTTGTATTCCCAGCGCCTACTCGATATTCCAAGTGGTTCCTTTGAAGCGACAAAGCTAAATACCTCTACTCTTCAGCCGGTTGGTAATTTCGGTTTATTCTTTCGCGGACTTAATTATTAAGCTGATGTGATTCTGGCGTGTTAGAGAATGGGAATATAATGTTTTCATAAGCCTGATTACTAGCTGAAAGACCACAGTCAAGCACGTGTATGTCTATTTCAATAATTTATAATGTATCTGAACTTCAAGTATATTGTATAAAGCGAGCAGTACAATAGATCTGTCCGAATAACGGTAGACAAAAATGTGTTATTTCTAAGTACCTCACCCGTCCCGAACGACAATTACAATCGACTTCATTTTTTATAAGTATTACATCAAATTTGATTTAAAAATCCTGTAATTATCATTTCGTGAAACCACTCTGTCAGTTTACTCAAAATTTAACAATTCCAGACTTATTGCGATTTACACTGAAATAATGAAAAATAAATGAATAGAACACACAATATTCAAACCAACAAAATGCACACTTATTATTTTTGATATTATATATTACAATATCTGTAGATTAATGCAACATGTTTCGATCCCTCCTGGGACCATCATCAGGGATTCGTGTAAGAGTGTGAATTATACAAAGAGAAAGCAATCCCATTACAGGCCTGGACAGGCCCTTAGGGTTCCAGGAGGTTGAGGCTCCCAGATTTCTAGACAATCGGCACATGAAGGTGGTAGAGAGAACTAACAACATATGTACGTGTTAAAAATATATAAAATGTATAAATGTGATCAGTTAAACTGTAGGCGGTCTCGTAGTGGATCTCTGGTCTACTGTAAACTAATGTTAAAAATATTAAGTTAATTACATTATAAATATAAATATGGAAGACCCTTATTTACCATCCATGAATTATTTCGAACAGTTTTACATTCAGTTACAATAGTAAGCTTGTTCCCGGACAAGGCACGGGAGAACGCAACCCACTTTACCGATTTGTTTACGGTCTCCAACAAAGTAACGCTACCACGTGACCTGAATCTACACGTAGTCTACCTTAACCAACCTATCTTCAGTGTTTATATATATATTATATATATATATGGCTCGACAGCCCTCTATGGGCCTGGGCCGCCTCGTTTCGTCGAGGTTTCATGGTCACACACATTTGAGACACACCACAGTCGGTAGGACTCCTCTGGACGAGGGACCAGCTCGTCGCAGAGACCTCTACCTGACATCACACAACACTCACAAGAGACAGACATCCATGTCCCCGGTGGGATTCGAACCCACGATCCTAGTAAGCGAGCGGCCGAAGACCCACGTCTTAGACCGCACGGCCACTGGGATCGGCTAAATACACTTTATATATACATGTATTTTAAATTGGTTATTCATGTTTATATTTATAATTTAATTAACTTAATATTTTAACATTAATTTGCAGTATACCAGGGATCCACTACGAAACCGCCTATAGTTTAACTGATCATCTTTTATACATTATATATCTCTTTAACTAACTCACTCCATGAATAACTCCATGGAGCAGAGTCCTTCTTGAGAAGCTAACAGGTCCTCAGTTAGTCAAGAAATTCCCCGCATTTTATGGAACCCGAAGTTCATTACCGCGATCACAAGATAGATATTTTTATACATATATGTACATATATTATTAGTTCTGTTTGTGTAATTCATACTCTTACACGAATCCCTGACGATAATACCCGGAGAGATCTAAACATGTTGGATTAGTCTACAAATATTGTAATATATAATATCTAAAATCATAAGAGTGCATTTTGTTGGTTTAATTATTGTGTGTTCGATCAGTGACAATGCACGGTATGAAGAATATAAAATAAATGAATAGGTTCGTTAGAAAAAGGAACATATGTAGTGGCAAAAGCGCTGATATTTTCCCTTTTAAAAATAATAAATTCAGTTAACAAACTGGTCAACCCTGACCTAAAGGGGCATTTTTAAATAACTTCAATGATCACTCTACACCCAGACCGTTTAGCGTAGCGACAGGCAGAGCGGCGATCGTCGATATTCCGACATTTCGTAAGTGGAAGTTCACGCGTTTTGCTCCAATGCACTGCAATGAATATTACGTATTTACTCATCATATATAAAGAAGGTGATATAAATAATTTGCGGTGCGAGCTACTGCACTCTTTTGCTGAGAGGAGGCTATGTTCTCTTGTAATGGTACTGGCGTTGAACAGTTGTATCGGAATTGGTGTTATTATGCCAGAGTAAACTTACAGTCTCAGAAAATAAAGATCTAACAGTCCTAGACGCACTTAAAACACACCACACACCAACCATAATATCATGCAAAAACACTACGTCGACTAACGTGGGAGTTTATGCACATCAATACCTGTTAGTCTGAGAGTTCACGTATCCACTGAGAAGAAGTGAAGCTTTATTGTTCAAATGAATGAGTGTGGGTTTGATTTCTCCAGCATACACCCCTTAAAGTACCAGTTCAAAAGTTCAGTTCCACTTCACGAGCTGCATCGTGCAGTTTTCGAAACACAGTTATCATACAAGGATCTAAATAACGCAGTTTTGTTGAATTTCGTGGCGATTACGCAGACATACGCAGCTGCAACGCGAGTCTCACTAAGATTTCATGGAGATGTCTCCAGTCTAACATCAATTCTGTCCCATTTTTCTCGTCCAGCACTTGTCTTCTGCTTGTTCTCTCACTGATTAAATTGAAACCTGTGGCACAAAACTATTTATTTGTAAGTTGTTTTCATGTGTTGAACTGGCGGATTCGGAAATTTTCGTCTCAACTTAAGACGACACTACTTCCTGTAGCAACTATACTTAGTGTATGTACCACACAGACAGAAATCCGCATAGTGACTGCAGATTTGCCACAGACTTCGAAAACTCTCCGACAAGCAGTATGGAAACGAGCTAGCGCGTGGGCTGGGATTATGGCATGGGCAACATCACGGGAAGTAATCAGCGATTAGGGTCAATTAAAACAACGACACTGTACATAATTGAACATTTCGCACTGTGTTTCCTATCTTCTATCTGTTATTTTCTTAAACTGCCATGTTAAAAACGTGAGTTATAGATCAGAATTAGTACTTACAGCCCACGATTATTCTTTTTATTTGTCCTGTTGATGCAACTGCATAACAGAGTGTCAGTAGGCCTCGTGGGAGATGCTTGCCGTCGGTAAAATCGGTACTGCCGGCAGATATTATCGTTTGTCTCTGGTAATAACAACTTCAATACTTACGCCGTTCCTGAAACATTCAGCGGAATGTATATACTAAGTACTGTTGATCTAATGATGTATTACTTCAAAGAATTTGAAATAAAGCTATTCAGAGTGAGACACTTCACCTGCAACTCATTAACTTCGAAACCCTTTGCCAGGAGGCTTAACATTTTGAACACTAAGACTTCACTTCGCACCTCACACATAACACAGTGTGTCTCCCTTACAAAGGACATAATGGTTAATACTCTTTCAAGATAATCACTGTTTACTGTGAGAATAATACGGAATGCATGAACTTAAAATACCCTGTTGGATAAATGCAGTTATGAGTGTGAAACCAGGCGACAGATAAATGTAGTAATGTGTGAGCATTAAAAGAGGACGGAGTCACACGAATAAAGGCTAACGCTTGTACGTCGGAACCGTTATTTCATAGGATTTACTGTTCTAATTGAACAAATTATAACCAGTGTTACTAACAATTTCTTACAAATAAGAGCACTGACATTTGTTTCGAAATATTGTCACAGGAATATATCCCATGGACTAATCGCCTCCCGTCTCACGAAAGTTTTCTTCCATTGTACAAATAACCAAAAGTATTCATGTCATAATAACGAGTGTGAGTTAAGTTATTTAAAAACGACGCAATATGAAACTGGTTACATATTAGTACAGGTGGCTGTGGAAGGACAACATTCTGTATTTTGGGCATTCACCAAATCCTGAACACTTCTTCTTCGATATAAACCAACGCGCGACCCGTTATAACATTATGCGGTTTACGTCACACTCTGGACACTCATTTACCATTTCTAAGTCTGTCTGCATTTCGGAATGTACATACCCTAATAACAATGGACATGACAGTAGTACAACTCTTCCATTGTTTGTCTCCGCCTTTTATTTATTGTTTCTCACAAAAGACCCAGTGTCTTCTCTGAGTCACTACACAGGAATGATGTAAGGCGTAAAAAGAAAAGAAAGCTTTGTTTCCAGCCTGCACAAACGACACGCGGAACACCAGCGAGTTGTTGAATAATTGCTTTCGTGTATCCCGACCAGAACGACATTCGCTCCGCCGTAATGCATAGGCAACTTCTCCGACACACTGGTTAAGCCTGTAATCTAAACAAGATTCAGCAGGTATGTGTACATGGTATCCAAGAAACGGATGGGCGGATGATACGATTATACTTGACGCCAAAAGTAAGTTACCAGTACTTTTGACGGTGTGTTTCAACATCAATAATTTCACTTAACGTACAAAACACTGAAGAAAGTATTATCTTCTATTATGCTAAGGAAATAATTTTAATACGTAGGCCTATATGAAATTCAGTACTGTAGTTTCATATTTTGCTACAGTCTCAGTATGTTGTGATATCTTTGTTCAAAGAGCAACGGCAACTACATGTACCGCATGCTGTAACACTGACAAACAACACTTTTTCTCAGGAGGGTATTTATGTTTTGTATGATTCTCAGAACGAAAAGCAATTAACAGCATTAACTGATTGACCTCAATAATGAAGTCGGAATAGGTTCTTTGTAAAGCGCGAGCATAAGTTTTGGGTATAATTTCGATGAACTGCAGTCTTCAAAGTTTTAACTGTGCATGATGATGAAGTCTGAAGAGTTTATTAATATCTACGACAATTTTCAGCATTCAGATATTTATTAGTCTCAGGCGAAGCCGTTATCCTTTTCAAAATAATATCCTTATTGCACTATCACTGATACTTAAATCTCAAACCTAATATTTATTCACGACTAGGATCTTTTATGTGATGCCGTGTAGTTTAATAGATATTTTCCAGAACAGAACATGCACATTCTAATGCGAATATACAAAAATAAAGTTGTAGCCGGAAAGAAAATCCCCAATATTGAGTTAATGATACTGCATCAGAAACAAGGTTACGAATGAAACGAAAATAGTGTTTGCGGCAAATGAGTTCTTTACGGTGTTATATACTCCTCCTAGCAAATTTTTGAAGTGTAGAAAAAGAAACCGATATTTCAAACTAAAGAGTTATACAATCACAATGAAATAGTTATGTGAGGTACCTAACACATAGCTGGGGGGGGGGGGGGGGGGGGTGACCGGTATTGGGCCTTTCGCATGCAGTGACTATGAAATGAAAATTACCTCCAAATATGTCACTACTCGACCAAGTATTTATTTTAAAATATACCAAAACATTTTATTCAATGCCTTCAGTTATTTACTTACATTATTTTGCAATCCAGATTTTAAACATTTAGAGTAGTTTCTGGGGAAATGTTACGATGTCATGAGACGCGCTGCTACATCGTTTGCGTGGTATCGATGCTATTTTCTTAATTTACAACATAGTTGATAGATGAAACCACTGAATATCTGCCTCAAGCTCCAAGGTTCCTTTTCCACGAGCGGTTTTTAGCATCTCTGCCGTGGGCAGCGCTGCTAGAGATGCACTGGTTCAAACGGTCGTATTTTCACGAGCGTACGCTGCTATATCCGCAGCGCTGCTGTCAAGGTCACAGCACTGCTAACGCGGCGACCAGCTTTTCTCCGCAGCTGTTTTATGCCGTGCTGCTAAGTGAGAGGCATTGTGAACAGTCTTACCGTTTCCACGAACGGGTCTATTACGCTCTACTCTGAGCGGGAGGTTGCTGTGTTGTGTCACCCTCTTCGGACTTTTCTAAAAATGTCACGCAATCAACTCTTGATTCATTCGACACGGGATTATTCATTACTGAAACACAGCAGCAGCCAGCTATTTGGGACTCCAGATTACTTTCTTACAACAATAAACAAGAAAATACTTATGCATGGGAGACATTGTGCAAGAAATTTACTGAAAAGCCTTTCTTTCTCTTTATAAATTATCTTGTGCAACAAGGCAACCTTACGAACTTCCTCCTCTCAAGTCCATTACATCTACTGACTCAGTGCGTGGGAGAAGGGCAGCAGCGAACGATAGCGCCGCTCGTGGAAACAGCTGTTGTCCGTGATAGCAGCGCTGCCGCGGACAGCGCTGCTAAAAACCACTCGTGGAAAAGGAGCCTAATTGGGTACTGCACTTCACAACCATACCCTACATGGCACTGTCCCTGACGTACGTATGTAGGCCATGTTTGAAACTGGTTTAATTTAAATGGAGGACGTTTGCATATGACGTATACCACGCTCAATGAAAATCATTCACCTAACTCAAAAGTAATTTGTGGCGAAAATGTATCATTATTAGCATTTTTATTACAAAGTAGCAGGACTAAAATCATTTCTCCTTACGCCTGCAATGAAATCGCACTCCATTTTCCTTAGACATTCCTCGATTTACTTACATCACACTGGCGGTACTTCAGTTTCACACAACCCTCAGACTCACTCTGAAAAAATAAAGCGTCCTCCCTAATACTGAAGGATAATCCTCATTAAAACGAGAAATCTTAAATATAACTTTCACAATATGCAGTTAGACAAATACATCCGTCTTCTACGTATCACACTGCAAGGAATCTGAATTTCATGCTTACTTTTAAAGAGAAAAGCTGAGACTGTATAAATTCTCCGTATCTTTCCCACTCACCACGCTAGCAAAATCACACAACGTTAAACTAAGAAAGTAGAACAGATACTTTGTATCAAGGCTTATCCCTGGAAAATTAAGAAGCATGACTACGGCAGTTCTTTCAACGAAGCTGCATCAGCTACTGACACTATATAGCAAAGCTTTCAGTATCAATGTCAGATGGCTAAATCAGGAGAGATGACAGTTGAATGGATCACAGCTTGGCTCGGATCGCTACCTCGGCTCCAGAATTCTATATACCGATATTTCCGATGCAAGTAAAATTCTTTTTTCCGACAGCAATGTTTATTCTAGCAGATAAATAGAAAGAGTTGCGTAACATTTTAAGATTGTCCGGAGTTAATGTATTACACAACAAATAAATACCACAATTGAAAACCGTGAGAACGGTATGCTGGAAGCAAATGTGGAATTATGAGGATAACAGTAGCACGTGCGTCTGCGTTTCACTAATCGGCGCTGTACCAGTTTCAGAGCTTACTTGAAGTCAAAAGTCATGAGACGAGTATGAGCACTGTAAAAGAATCATGTACAACTGATGGCGGCCTATTATAAGGAAACACGTCGATGTTCGACTAGAAGGACTGAGTAAAAACCGTGAAAATCCCATCACGATAGTCGGTACTGAGGCTAAGAACCAAACACGGTACCTCGAAGACAAGCCAGATGCCTTATTGCTGTGCCAACCCCATCGAAACCTGGTTCGAAAAGAACGACTGGTAAGGCAGCCATGCGCGAAACGGTCTGAACAAGTGCTGCACGATTTCATTTCTAACAGACATGCGAATTGTCCTTACATCTGCGAAAACCCTCACTGCGGTTCCTTTCTAACTAGTGCCAAATTGGCACGAACGCATATCCTAAAGGAAGAAAAGAACACTGAACAACACAATAATGCTCTAAGGTTGTACTGATCCAAGCTACTTTTAAAACTAAGATTTGGGAAACACTGCAGAGGGACATATATATATATCAGAGTCCAAGAAAATGAAGATATTTTAATTAAGGGTGTACGTAAATGTTTAAACATTCTAGTGTTATATACTTAACAGTCACTTGAAAATAAAGCCTTTTTAGTATTTTGTGACTTTAATATCTCTTTGTGCAACATTTCAGGAAAATTCTAACAGTGATGACCAGGAAGTTCCTCACAACACTCACACATGACTGTACATTTTCCTTCATATTAATTAACTTCGCGTGGAATAAACGACACTGATCACGTGATACGGCGTTATAAATGTTATAACAGGAGTGGCAGGTGTATTCGAAAAGAGTACATTTATTTTAAAAACGCGGAATTCAAATGTTACTTTTCTCATCATTATTCATGTTTATTTACTGTGGGTATAAGTCTATGTTGTACAGCAAATGAACCTTACAGATTTAACACAGCCTACAGGTATAAATTATTTACCTCACAATTCATTCAATAATAAGCAATCGAAAACGTTCCAAACGAAAGGAGAACATCTTAATCATTTAAATATTAAGACTTAATAAGATGCACCCACACTTTACATAATGCAAAATTTCTTTTGTACTAAAACAGTTTTTGAAGAAACATCCATTTGATCTTCATGTAAAGGATGGGCTATATAACAAAGTTACGGAAACATCGTGTACTATCATGGAGCGTAATACACCGTTAGGGACAAAAATTCGTGCCCAATATGAGCTGAAAGTAAAGACACTCAGAATTCATGTTTCATTAAATGAAATAAAACAAGAATAGATACAGGTCTCTGCGACGGGCCGATCCCTCGTCCAGAGGAGTCCTACCGATTGTGCGTGTGTGTGTGTGTGTGTGTGTGTCACTGAGTGTGATTAGGTGCAACAATAACCCTCTATACCTACAAGAGCAGGCAGAAGAGGTCAGACAAGGAAATAAATAAATAAGAGATGCCCCAGAACACATCCACATAAATGTCAATTAAGCGATTTACATAATACACTCATCATGATGCAAACCACGAAATAATCGTCATCAAGAGGAAGTACTTGTATCAACAAGTGGCGTGTAACTATTAAACGTAAACATAAACACCATGTGTAATTATATTTTTGTACTACAAGGCAGTAGTAGTTCAGCCAATGACTTTAAAATTTATTAACATCTGCTGTTTGAAACTGAAAAATGTACATAAAAACTCTACGTTGATTAAAAAACAATGCCCTAGAAGAAAAAAGTTTAATTGTACAAAGATGTGCTCGTCTTCCGTCAAGGAAGTGTTTGTCAAAAAGTAACTTAATTTCACCTAAATTATTCTACCCGAAGTTATATTATAAACTACTGCACGTTCTACTGTCCTGTATTTAACATATAGCATATAGGACTATATTTAACAGAATAATTTAAGTCAGTGTACAGTAGTGAACTATCCTTTACAGTCTTAGAGCAGGTAGCAATTTACACTAAACTGCAATATATTTCAGTCTCTGTTATGATAAAATCACACCTTTAATCATGAACCTGTTCTCTATTTCATCCGTCCCTGCGATTAGTAAATTCAGTTCTGAGGAGAGACACTGTCTCCCAGATGTGTTTGTTCATTCTGAGGAGATGACTAAGACAATAACTCCAAAATTGAGGTGTGGATATTTGGAATGACTATCAGTTGTGTCCGTAGTATTCTTTCCGCTTGTGCTCTCATGAATGGGCAGAATAAGCGCTGACGCTGTATGCAGCCTATCCTAACGCTGATTCATTGACATAATCTGGATTCAGCAGCACAAGTAATAATCCAATTGAGTGACTGCCTTCAACGTGTTGGCAAAGTACGTGTCAGAGCATTGCGTTTGCACTGAGAAGCTAATAGTGACTCAGGTAAAGGTAAAGCAAGTCTGGACAGGCCCTTAGTGTTCCAGGAGGTTGAGGCTAACAGATTTCTAGACAATCGGCTCATGAAGGTGGTAAGGTTGTCAGCCCTACGCACCGGCCGCCTTTACCCCCCAGGAAATACTCCTGGTACTCATTTCTGTTGGAGGCTGAGTCGACCCCAGGGCCATAGTGCGACCGAAAGGATTATGTCAATGAAAACTTCCAATGACACCATGGGGAATTGAACCCGCGACCTTCTGGCTTGTAGAGCAGTGCCTCAACCAACTGCGCCACCACGTGCCTCAATAGTGAATCAGTTAATCATAAAATTTCCCAACTTTTATGAAACCCGAAAGTCTATTACCGTGTTTACAACAGTCCGCCATTGGGTCAGATGAACTTCGTGTCACCCTGCATGTCTAAGATATATTTTATTACTGTAGTATCTACACACCTAAGCAAGTTTGCCAAGTGATCTGTTCCTTTCGGGTTTTCCAACCTAATCTCTGTATACATACCTCACACCTCCCACATTCCTTGAATTTATTATCCGAATGATATGTGTTTTGATATAGTCAAATACGATATTAATTTCCAGTGAACGGAAGTAAAGACATTACATTTGGAAGCAACCTTGCGCCGAGACAACAGAGAGCTCTGTAATATATTGTAGCCAGTGTACTATACTTGAAGAAGTACCACCAAGCAAAGAGCAGAGAAACTGAAAAATGGTCTATAAAATATGTTTATGGGCCGTCGGTGTCTCTACAAAGGAGTCTCTTCCTCCACTCGCTACGCATTCCTTTTCTCAAAAGCTGCATTACATTTTTATAACTTAATGGCTTCTTTTCCACTTTGTTGAAATTTTTAAATGCTTACTCTTTTATTCTTATTTCTTTTAACTATTTCGACGTGGTAATCAACTTGTCTCAATTCTGGTGACTAGACCAAGGAATTGTAACACTAACTGAGCTTTACCCGTTGATTTACGAGTATACCCATTAAACTTTTCTCAGGACACTTAAGCAGCGGCAAAGACCAGTCTTCGTTTAAAAGATTCGAAGGGATTTCACAAGCAGTTTACATTAAGGAGGCTTTAAGAGCCTCAAAACAAAACAGTTGATGTAGCAGATTAAACGCTCCTAATAAATTTGGTAAATATTCACTTCGTAATTTACATTTAAGGCAATAACTAAAACCTCCTATAAACCGAGATTAATTCCGGATGTAATAGTAACTTTACCTAAACCGTTTCCATGGATCAGTCTCTACGATTCATTCCAATATTATCCGCCTACATATTCCCAGGTCTCCAGTCTCCATTCAGAGCTTTCGACTGAAATTTAGAAATTTTCCAGATCTCCCATGCATGCTCCACACTCCGCACATCTTACCCTCTACGGTTTTGCGTTACTCCATGTTGTACTCCGTCTTTCCTTCCAGAATTACGGTAACCAATTCTTCAGCAACAAATTTGAGTGTATAAAATAAACACAGCTTATTAAGAAGCACAATCAATTTGCATCCCAAGCCATCTCCCCTGCCGATTTAGTCAGAATACATATAATTTACGCAATACTTTCTCTCCTGTACGTGCGTGACTCTGTGTGCCACAACTCAATCAGGTTCAGTTGAACAGAAGCAGTCTACCGGATTTCTATTACTGAAATTCACTGATAACCGGATTGATGTTAACATAGGTCAATTTTCAGATCACGACAGAGACGACAGAAGGTCCTTAAAAAATTGTGTCGCACGTAAATTTCCATTGAGTGGCTGAGTTTATGAAGAGAAATCAAGGAATTCAGAGTTTATCCTCTGGGTAATTTAATTCAAAGCATGAGTATTTCGCACTTAAGTTGACCACTCACCTACATCTACTGCCATTGTTAAAATGAGTGGAGCTATGCCTCCGTTCACCCTATATGCCTCATGGCGTGGACAAGGAATTTACCGTTTTTATTTTTACGAAACTTCCCTCGCCGTTTCAGTCTTCTAAAACTTACCACTAACTGTTTTTAACGAACAGCAATAACCTGTGTAACGGTGATTACTTCAAAAAAATATTTTACAAACTTTATTCGTGTATTTAAAATATACCAGTTACGTTGCAAAATAAATCCCTTTCTTATACTATTTACTTCATCTACGAGTAATTTAAAATAACCTAACCGTATACAGACCTTATAAACCCTCCTTCCATCAAAACCAAGAGCATGCACCTCTATCACTTTGGTACGTTCAGTATAAAACATTTCCGCACCCATCTCAAAGTGCTGCACTTCGAATTCAACATGTCACAATGAAACTACGACAAATAAAATGCACAAAGAGTTGACTTAAGTAACCCTACAGGAAAAGGGGTGCAGGTTTAAACATAAAGCCATGAGGCTGATACAAGCCGGGAAAGCAGAAAATAGAGCTTTTCTTCAGTCTTCTCTTCTGGATGGTCACAACAGAGGGAGAAATAGAATAAGAAGTACCAAAGGAATAGAGAGGGTAAAACATAATACGGATCCAAATAAAAATAGGACAAGTATCTCTACGATATTCCTATAAACAATACTTCAGAAAGTTGCCAACAGACAGTACGTTCTGTTGTTTCAGAGTGGAAAAGTGACAGTTTAAGAAAGAATCATTATATGATTACATTTTGGTATCCTTTCCCCACTCTTATCCCAGACTTTTTAGACACTTATTTTTCTTTGCTCCCACTGCTGCTTGGACAAATTTTCACACTGATAACTAGAGACTGAAGATTATTTTCTAGATCTATTCACGAACACAGTACTTTAAATATCCTTGGCTGTGCAGTAACAAAGGACTATGCTTCTTAGTAATTATTTCACACATCGATGTCCGTACACCTATCAGATACATGGTCCTTTGGGCCCAGACTTTTATGCGCCAAACGACAAAACCTACTCACCTCAAGCGAACACGTGAGTGGGGTTTTCTACTTCCAATATAATCATAATTTCTGCACAAAAATAATTAAACAAAAGCACATACGCCATTTACTTGCAATGTTGTTACAATTTTTTTATGCCGTACGGAAATTTAAAAGATACTCAAAACTTTTAAAACCATCAGGCTGTGATTGCACATCTGCCAACACAAAGATGTCTCGATATACTACATGTTTCGACTTAACACGATTTCCTCATTAGCGTCGCTACCAATGCTTCTTATCCGTGCGATTATGAATTTGTCCATCACGTAAATTAAAACATGATAATACTCTTCTAATCAAAATTATTTGGTAAATTAGGCTGCCTAACTGGATATGCAGTGCAATAAATCACGTACTTGCGGTAGCATCTACAACATCACGAAATGCTCTTACGTCACTCTGCCTGTCACGATCACTATCACTATACATTATCGCTATACACTCTTGTATTAGCAGTCCGCCGTCTTTCATATTCTAGATTTGAAAGTACATGGGGGAAAAAAACTGTTATTGAGAACTGTGGTTTAAGAAATTTATCATTCTTACAGTTTTTCCCTAAAATACTCTAGAGCAAGGGTCGGCGAACCGGGGTAAATTACCCCAAGTGGGGTAAAAATGAAATTCTTGGGGGTAATGAGGACTCAATAGACATAAATAAAATTATATAAAAAGCGCGTTCCTTGTTACGACAGAAATTTTTCTTCTGGCAACACTGCATCTGGCTAATGTAATAGACGTGTTTAGGAGACGTCACGCCATGTTGAATTCATTGTATCAAAAATGAAACAAAGAAATTTCAAAGAAATCCTTTTGTTTCATAATGAGGATATTAATTTATTTTATCGCATTTATTTTATACTTTTTATATTTATAATTGTATTCTCCGTATAAATAGATTCAATAAACCTTTTGGATTTAAATAATCTATGATTTTCTCCCTTTCAAATCAAGGGGGTAACGTCGGCGTAAATAAATATATTTTGGGGTAACAGGTAAAAAAGTTCCCCGACCCCTGCTCTAGAGCAAATTTATTTCGCTGTTTAATAAATTCGCTGTTACTACGAATTCCAAAAGTTATCGCTTTTGTAATAAAGCTGCTTCAAAGTTTGTCAAACACATTCTCCCGCTAACGATATACATGCCTCCGAAAACGGTTTACTACTTCAAGTTTTAATCTGTCGATCTGGTAGGTACAGAAATACTGTAATAAAATTTCGGTCTCTGAAGGATACAAAAGTACGTTATTCTCATAGCCGTATTCGTCCAAAAATTAAAATTGGCAGCCCTTATACTAATTTGTCTTGTTTTTTTATTTATTTAATAAAACTTACATTTGCTAAGGTTATGCATATAAAGTGACAATGAACAGTGATTAATATAATGGTAAGGATGTGGAAGGAAATAGTCGTGACACAATTAATGCACGATTTCAGCGAGCCGTGAGAATTAGACTTAAGTTCAGCGAGTCAGATAAGGAGGGTGCATATGTATTTTAATCCTAATAATTGTGATGCTTATTTAATAACTATACCTGTGTTTTAGTTCCCACTTCGTGTAATTGTGATGTGCCAAGCAGTAACATTTGTGTTCCGATCTTCTTGTAACCTACAGTGAAATAAGAAACCGAAAATTGCTTTCTTATGGGAAGTGATGCGGTGTAGATTGATAGGCACCAACGCTTGGTCCTTATCTATCAGTCTACATATCTACACTGCGTCACATCCCAGAGGAATAAAACTGTCATAGTCATCGCTTTGAGAATATCAAATCTCACCAACTAGAAACCGGTTACTTATTCGTGTGATTAATAAACGTCACCAGACTTACATAAAATAAATTCAGATATAAAGAATAAAAAATTCGGGCAATAGGCCTCTATGTATGTACACATAGTACATAACTGTCCCAATGAATAAAGAAATCATTCACATTTCTTTCAGATAAATTACAATAATTTCGTTTATTGCACATATCTAAATCTCACTTCTGAAAACAAGACTTAACAGAAATATGAAGCCAATATAATAAACATTTACTCAACAATATCAGCTTTCACGATTTACATCTAAGTTCTGACCAGAAAGTTTGAGGAATTGGCAGAACGGAGAAGAGGCCCGAAAATAGACATATGATCACTATAATGTCACAAAATTTCCCACAATATTTTGTGGAGGCGTTAGACTGTAAAGAACGGCAACATTGAACTGGATCTTAAAGCAACAGGGTGCGAGGATGTGGACTGGCTCAGGATCGGATCAAGTGGTGGCTTTTGTACTACTGTAACAAAGGTTTGGGTTCTGTCACACCCTATGATAAGTCGTGATTGGCTGGGCGATTATTACCTTCTTAGGAATAATTATATTCTATTACGTTAGATTCTAGTGAGTCACACAGAACGGTTCCACAAGCATATCCCGTTACAGTACCTCAACCGACGTTCTGAAATTTCAGACACGACATTTTTACACTAAACTCTCATTGCTGTTTTAAATACTCTGGTACATGCTATGAAGAACGAAAGGCTAGATGGATAAATTGCTGTACAGTGAAGCGTGGAAATGATCTACTGACGGACGAGTGACCAGAGTATTGTACCATGGTAGGATTAGGGCTATAGAACAAAAGCAGGAGACAAAGAAAAGAAGTAACTTGAAGGAGGAATGAGGGAAGTGAACGAATCAGGAAGCAAAAACGCTTGATGGCAATCCATGACAATCTCATGTTGGGAGTTATAGTATATAATGCTTTTGAGAGGTGGTATCCTTGTAATCCAAATCGTAAAAATTCTCATATATCATGAAAGAAACTTCACGGTGCAGAATTTTCTTGAACAGTTGATGCAATTAGTCATAAAATTTCCAACTTGTTAGGCGGATGTTATTTTTGCAAACGTTTCTCATTAAAATTTATCTTCAGCCAGCTCAATTCAGACGACATCCTCCTATCTGTGTAGGCTTTCAGTCAATCTTTTTTTATCAAGTTTCTCAACTACACCAGTGTCCTCCCAAGTGGCTTCTTCCTTTGAGATTTGTCTAGTTGCATAGACTGTTACAAAAGGACACCTAAGAAAACCACATTATACCTAACCGAACAAGCACAAGATTATTTCTGTCATCAAAGAACATCTCAGAATGGTAAAGTGTTCACCTAGTAAAAAGCTCAAGATTCACTTATCCATTCAATAGCAAAATACTGAAATTAAACTCCGACGACCTGTTTTGTGGCTGTGGAGAGGTACAAGATATGGGACATCTCCTATCATGCAGGGACTGCCCCCAGAAATGCACCCTCGAGGATGTATGGCTTGCAAATAAAAAAGGATTTGACGTAGCCCAATACTGGGCAAAAAATCTTTAATTTAATGGTCCGGACACGATAAAGAAAAAGAAAAAGAAATACTGAAATTAATATTAACTGCCTAGACTTTATCTTTAGATCCGTACAGGATGTTAGATAAACCAATGAAGCATCATGTCAGTACGCCCTCAGTCCTTCTATTGCAAAGGTTTAAAGCGTACCACCACGGTAAAAATTCATACTCTGATCTTCTGGGTTATGACATCGTGTTCTCCGGTGCGTGAGTGTCAATGTTTCAAATGAACATGCTACATCCAGTTTCAAGTTTAAGATAGAGACAGTATGCTCCTCCGAAATGCTGGTAAAGACCAACCACACTACACGGTTTCATAAACCACACGACCACAATATGAATTATACTGCGTCCTTGAAGGAGAGTCTGAATCATCAATTCAAGTTTCGGGGAATAATTTCATCTCTAAAACTTTCTAAAAATGTAAGCTTAACTACGCGTATTTATGAAGCAGAAAGCCACAGTCCACACCGGAATAATTTCAGACGTAATTCTGAGAAGCCAAGTCTTCTTGAGATTCATAATGGAAGTCATTCACGGAAATACAGAGGGTAGCTTATTCAAAATACGGAAGAGCCTAGTGTATAGAGCTAGCAATCAGGGCTCCAGAAAAATGCTCGCGCATTCACCCCCGGCGAAGTATTTTGTTAGTTGACTAAGTCGTAATTCAGATTTACAGTACATGTGTCTGAGCTCGCGTAACACTGTACTAAAATATTAGTAGGCAACTGCATTATTATTCGTGTAAAGCGGGGATAAAAAAAGAAAATGAAGAAATATATCAATTTGTTCCCCGGGCTCAATATATACTACTGAGATTTTAAAAATATTCCATACAAATATTTGTACGAAGCACGCAATCAGACGATGGGCCAGTGCATTTTGTTAAGTAGACAGCAGACTTAAGTTTTATTTCTGGAGCCCTACAGCACCATATGCCGCTGTCTGACTCTGCACCTGGGTTGTATTTATATGGGGCACTGAGCATACCAGTAGTGGGAAGGAGGGTTTGTGCTCGGAATTGGAATACGATTGTGTAGCTGCTTGGGACAGCTGCCCCTACCGTGAGGCAGCCTGAATGATCGGAATGATATCGACAGCTCCATCAGCGGAATTGACTTAGGGTGCTGCTGCTGCTGCTGCTGCTGCTGGAATTGAACTGCCTACAATGGTACCAATTATTGGAGTCCTTAAACGACTCGAAGTCGATACGAAACACACTACCTTACTTGGTGCATTTCTGTCAGAAACTGGCTGAATCTCTCGAAACGGGGAAAAGACTACTCGTTAAAGCACACTTATGGTAGGCCTAAGTACAGTGGACAATTTCGAATCACTTTGTTTACTGGCCAACGTCGCACTGCGAAGCCCGAGGTAGCTTAGTCGGTATTGTGACTAGACTAAAGGCTGGACGAGCCGGAGTTCTGAATTCCGGCAGGAGAAAGAAATGTTTCACTTTTCGAAAACATCCGGATCGACAATGGAGTCAACCAGCCTCCTAGTCAACGTGTACCAGAGTTCTTTTCAGGGTTAAAGTGGCCAGGGCCTGAAGTAGACAACTCACCTCCATCTAGTGCCGAGGTTAAGAATGGTTCGAACTATACATCTATTCCCCGAGATGCCTGTATGACGTAGATGGAATAACATTGCCTCCTTTACCTTTACCAACGTCGCAATGTAATAATAGCACTCCTGTTTCCTATTCTAAGCCCCACGCACACTGACGAATCCGAAGTATGAGTTGTGGGGTTATCCTAGATCCCTTCAGTCAAATACTGGAATGTAAATTAAATAAATCATTGTTTTCCCCTTTTGTATCCCCACCAATTCAGCTTAACCTTTCGGGAGGTCAACGTTTCGAATCTCGCCCCGAACACCGATTTTGCTGACTGAAGGTTTTAAATATCTACACAAGAACACCTGGATAATGCATTTAAGTTGGCCACGACAGCATCATTCCCGATGCTTGCAAGTTCATCGAACCTAGTCAACCCTTCTTACTATTCGACGCGAAAAACGTCTGCAAATAATATGCCTACAACTAGCTTCAGTAGGTCCATAACCTTTACACATAAAAAAAGCATCTTTCAATAACTCAAGAAGTGATGACTGTTCTTGAATTAACGGCACTTCACGAAGTTCAAAGGATAAGTACGAGAATACGTAACTTTACACACAATAATAAATTACGAGTTGCGAAGCATGCTGAAGAGATGGGTGTGGTTTGTATGTTGGACAATATTCCAGCATCTTTGTCTAGACGAACGCAAAAAACCACGACAAACCTCAGGCCAGTACAGCAGAGCTTCAGGTTGAGGCTCGTAAGCGGAAATTCTCAAATACGAAATAGGAACACTAACTACCACACCACGCCCTGCTGTATATAAGCAAAAGATCATTGTAGATCCTATGTCACTTCTACATCAGGTTTTGTAAAAACAATTACGCTTCAGAATTTTCATGTCGAAAAGGTACTTAAAAAAAGGGTTCACGAGAAACTGCAAGAAACATACCACCAAAGCCGGGGGAGGTGGTGCACGTAGCAGTAGTAGTAGTGTTCGTAGCAGTAGTAGTAATAGTAGTAGTAGTAGTAGTAGTAGTAGTAATTGTGATGGTGATCGCAATAGTTTATGCATTTTAAGTACAATATTTCTCAAATGGTGTTTAGGAAACTCAATAAACTGTAATGAAGTCTGTCATTTTTTGGTGCTGTGACACAGGGCGTGCATTGTTACAAGCGCATCTATTCACTCTTTAATACTGCTAAAGACAATACCTTTGAAATACATCTTACCGACTGAAATGAAGTCTTTGGGAAAATATGCCCCTTTGTATAAGATCCTACGAATATCCCACGCAGTTCAAATAAGATAAATAGACAAAACTGCCATGTAAATTTTGGAACACTTTATACATATCATTAGACTAAGAATCAACAAACAGTAGATGTCAAACAAATGAAATAATTAATTTTTGAAAGTAGCTGGGACAGCGTAGTCAGGATAGTGACCAGGCTACGTGCTGAGCAATCTGGTGTTCTTATCCCAGCAGGGGCAGAATATTTATCTCTTTTCCGAAACGTCCAGACCGGGTCCGGAGCCCACACAGCCTCCTATCCAACAGGTACTGGGGACTCTTTGCCCGGTGGTAAAGTGACCGGGGCAAGAGGCTGACCACTCACATCTATTTGGTGCCGAGGTTACGGATAAGTGGGTCACCACCTCCTGTTCCACTATATGCCTTCCTGGCATGTATTAGGACAACTTTACCCTAATCTATTAATTTTTGAAACAAACTAAGAATACGAAATATAAGTGACGATGGAGCGATGAACGTCGTGTGACGTTCAACATCATTAAAGGCAATAAACACGCTCTTCATACAAGTTAAGGCCAAGCAGACTCTTGGGTGGGAGGGGGAGTAGAAACCTGATGGAAGTTCGTCACTATACGGGAAGGAAGTGTGTGACTATCGTCTCTTGTTTACACAATTAATCAAAGTAAGGCTGCCCATTGGGATTGAGCCCCCCAAAAGCTAGGGATTTTCCTAAATTTCCATACACTTTTCCAAACGTTACACTATACGCCATTCCACATTTCGCCGACGGAACAGAGACGCAACGCAAAGAAGCGTGTAAATTTACCATTTTAAAATTTACCATATTACGCGATGTAAAAGCAGGAAGATATGCAAAATTATTTTGAGCAGGAGGTCATTTTGCTTGGTCATGGTAGTCGGTAACATTTCTGTTATGCGTTCAGAACGTTGCTTACTCAAAAAACTGCTGGATAACCGGTTCACTTTAAACGAATTAAATGAGAAATGAATTATCGAACAAGTTAGTCCCGTGGGATTCGCGACGCAGCAATACATAAGAAAGACTGTAAACTTGTACAGCGTCATTTCACACGCACTTTCGGCACAGAATAAATTACAAATATGCTGCTTCCAAGTGTTTATTGAGACACGTCAAATACGTGATGAATTTACTCAATTAAGCTCAAAAAGTATTTATGCTATTGCGCAAAATGTACGTATATTATAATTATATATTTTTTATGTATGTTTATATACATGCAGACGTATAAATTGCGGCTGGGAGAAACTTCGTTTATTTATCATCCAGAATTAGAGACCTCGGTAATCTTTGTATTCTAAGACTACTGTCAAGTGCTGAACAGCTAGCAAATGTATGGATGACGTAATTATGTTTATTTCATGATTTCTAAAACCTAACACGCCAGAAAACGTGCAGTGGGCGTACAATATATGTTTAATTTCACTCTACTGCGATATGGCGGCGAATTTAATAAAGCTTTCCAATCGGCCTATCAAATCCAGCTGTCATCGTGTTGTTTCGTAAGTAGGACCTACAGACGAACGGACGGATAGAGCGATTTTGATAAGCACACAGGAGGGTTGCAGACGGATGTAAAAAGAGACACTACCTCGTCATGAGGGGGATGTAATCGGCCGTTCGGGTTCGAAACCTGAACATGTCGATTACGGATGTAACTATTTATTTTCGGCTTACAAATTGGGGTTTGATGAGCACAACATCCGGCTTTAGAAATTAGGGGAGAGAAGGAAATTCAGGAAGGACAGAGGCGATTACCGCTTCAAGGACGGTAGGGACATGTCGCGGTGTTCCTTTGTGAAATCCCGTGCTCGACAAGGGAAGGTCAGAAGTAACCCACCACAAGATATTCGTTTATTACGAGCTTGGGGTCTCCCAACTTAAATTACAGCGTTCCAGCGAGCCGATGGGTCTAGCCAATTAGGTTCAAACTTTCAAACAGTTAAATTTGGCCTACTGGGGGACAGCAAAATTTACGTTTTGGCCAATAAGAATATTTTAAAATTAGGAGGGAAATTTTTTTTGGGGGGGGGGGGGGGGAGACCGTTGACGCGAGCTCGTACGCGGGGACTTCTTTTGGTACGTCGAAGGCACATAGACGCGTTACTTTACAGCTCTGTAAACTTTCGGAATCTCGCGATAAAATTTATAATCCTAAATTGATATATTTGTGAATAAAAAGTGTTGCAAGTCTTTATGTAAATTTCATTAGTGCACTGGAAGACTGACATTCAATTTAAATAGAATTTTTATGTGTCAAGTTAAGACTTAAGTTGCATCCCTACGATACTGATGTGATCGTGTTCAAGTGCCGTGCTAAATCACACTTTAATAGCAAAGCTATTAATTAGCAATAAACCTTTATAAACAGTCATAACGTGTTTAATTTGGTGAACTGGTGAAGTGATCGCTGGCGCAGGGTTACCTCCCCGAAATATTCCAACTGATGATAAGACTTCATCTAGCCGATCCTGAGCTTGTCCACGCAACTGATCTGAACGGTAACCGGGAGAACATACAGCAAATTCAGTTCAGGCCTGGTAATGTGTATCTCTATGTGATGAAAAAGGGTTGGTTCCTGATAAAGATTCTATCTTGTGTTCTAGCAGTGCCTGTTTCGAATATCGGCCAGGAAACCGTTTATCTTGGCTGTGGTTTTGATACGTCTCTAAGAAAGCAAACTCAAGCAAATTCCATCAAACACGTTTCATCAGCAGTAAGTTATCGGAAGCATGTCAGACTGGGACCCTGACGTACACAGAAAGACTCTTGTTACCACTTACTCTATACCTACATCTAGACCAACACGACTAAACCTCTTGTAGTGGTACCGAACCTTTAGTACTGTCCATATCAAAGCGCACTCTGGCCACGACCCTGTGCCAGTTCCCCCACACCAACACCCACAACGGATCATGAAGATCGGGTTTCACATTATCTTCCCATCCCCATCTCAGTTTCCCATGTGATTGCTCTCCACCAGATATACCCACAAAATTTCTCCACACATTTTTTTCTCCTCCAACTGTGGAACGTGTCCAGCCCAAGTTACTTCCTTGATTTCCTACCTGTACAGTCCTACGGATGATCAGTATAGCTCTGTCAGTACAGTGACTGGGTTATGGAATGGACTGGGGAGCCGGGATTCGATTCTCTACAGGGACAGAGACTTTCCTTTTCTCCGCAGCATTCAGACCGGCTATAGGGCTCTACCTTCCAGCAGGCACACGCATTTCTTATCCGGGGCTAGAACGCCCGTGGCGAGTAGCTGATCACTCGCTTGTATCTCGTGCCGAGGTGAGAACGCGTGAGGCCGTACCTCCAATCCTGCATACGTACTCATTACATGATACTAATTAGGCACAAGGACAATTCCACTTTCAACAGAACTAAAAACCTATGTGAAATAAGAAGAAGCATTTTGCACCCCTTCCGTGTTCCCTTCCCAGTATATGTACAGTACAATGGGGACTTTAAATAACACATATAGGTTTGCTGAAAAGGATAACACGACGCTGAAAGTAGCTGCTTGCTGAATACAAACCAACTGCAAAATGTGGGAGAGGGAGCCCAAAGACCCAATGGTTATAAGGAAAGTGAAAATTAATTGTGGAGGTTCGATACTTACAGAGTATGAGTATAGAGAACTTAAGAAAATAAGAAACCTTAAAAAGGAAAAAAAGGAATGAAGGGTAAATAAAAATAAGAAAGGCAAGGCAAATAAACCTGTAACGTTAGGTTATGACCACAGAGTCGTGGAAGCTACGACACTTCCTGAGGTCGTTAGTACATAAATCATAAGTTTTCCATCAATCACACCCAGATGATAAAAAAGGACCGGCTTCTGCATAACAGCTAATGACATCGTCAATCCTACCATCTATCATGCACACTGCTGAAGAAATCGACCCATTCTTGCTAGCAACTCATTATAATGGCCTCTTTTTCATACAGTTTAGGTATGTGCTGGTCTTACTGCATTCTATGGCGATGTACAAGACTTACATTTACATAACATAGGACGTCTATGTTTATAATCCTTAAAAATATAAGGACACCCACCCAGGCTTTCTGTTTGAGGAGAAATTACTCCATGAATAAAATAAACAGTAATGTTCAAAAGAAAGTTTTGCAAAACAAGATTTCACTTGATTATCTCAACGTCCGCGAAACTCGTCGACGTTAAATTTCTTGGTTCGTCAGTCGATTGAAACCAGGGCTTTGATGCATCTGGAAAGTTTCGGATCTACCAGTAATTAATGTGATGTTTCGTTTTTGTGCCAATTCATCGGCTTAAAAGTTGTAAGAATTTCGGTAACCGGTATGAACTCTTTCTAATACAATTTACAACATGCAGTAACTAAAAATATAATTCAAAAGTCTTGATAAAAATACAGGGCATACACAAAAGAATGGTGCGGTATCAAAAGTGAATAAAAAATGTATTTCTCACCTTACACGGGCACAACATACACCGTCAGCGGCGGCAACTGTCCAAGTTTCTCATTTGGTAATTACAATCCTTCAATGTTGCACACTGGGTCACACGACACACATCCACACGGTAATCAAACTCATCCCAGTCCCGGTGTAGCATGTCCGCTGTAATGGCCTGCAGTGCATGCGTTATCCGATCACGAATTTCATGGATGGACGTGGGCAATGGTGGTACATAAACGCTGTCGTTAACGAACCCCCAAAGAAAGAAATCGCAAGGTGTAAGATCTGGCGAACGGGGTGGCCAAGGGACACCTCAAAACGGAGCACACAGAAAGCCTTCTCCTGCTGCAACGCCATCTTTGAAACTGGCCCCGCGGCCAAGCAGTAAGCATGAGAAGCGAACTGCTGGTAACGCATGAGAAATTTGGACAGTTGCCGCCGCTGACGGTGTATGTTGTGCCCGTGTAATGTGAAACATAAATTTTTTATTCACTTTTGAAACCGCACCATTCTTTTGCGTATGCCCTGTATACAGGAAAAAGAAGTACAATATAAAGAGAACACATTATTAGAATGCATAAATGATGTGTAGCAGAATTAGTATGCAAGGACCTCTTAAATATGAACAAGAGTTTGGATCTATATTACCATTTGTTATTCCTATACAGCCATAATTTTGTTGAATTCCCATAAAAATAAAATTATGTGCTGTACTTTAATAAAAATTTCTGTTGAACATAACTAACTAACTAAGTAACTAACCAACTAACTAACTAACTAACTCCATGGAGCAGAGTCCTTCTTGAGAAGCTAACAGGTCGTCAGATAGTCAAGAAATTCCCCGCGTTTTATGGAACCCGAAGGTTCATTACCGCACTTACAAGAGCCCGCCACCTGTCCCTATCCTGAGCCATATCAATCCAGTCCATGCCCCCCAGCCCACTTCTTGAAGATCCATTTTAATATTATCCTCCCATTTCCCATCTGTTGAACATACCAGTTTTATTTAAAATTGGACAATATCAACGGGCACGTTACATAATGGTCTATATGGATTTCTGCCATCGAAATTTTCGTAGAGAAAAAGACATACATTTTACATTCAATGCAATGTTGTCGGTAAGGCTTACGGTTCGTTTTAGGTAGGCTTAATTAAACAAATGGGACTTTTTAAGTGTTTAGCGGCAATGGCAGAAGGAGCGCGCCAGAATACGTAAATTTCCTAACTTTTTCTTTGTATGATTACTGTCATCCATAAATAAGTCAACAACACAATGATGTACAATGTATAAAATGTAGCAATTAAAATAGAGTATAATAACTTCACTCTTAATCAAACTCTCAAGCGTGCGTCCTCTCAAGTAATCTTGCTTTATTTTCTAACAGCAATCAGTTCGAAGAACCATTACAGTAAATTCTTTTGGCTCACTTGATACTCTGCTGCTTACGTTACGTTAATAAGGAATGTGCAAGCACTGTAAACATGTGTCCGATTCTAAATTTCACACATCCTAAAAAAGCAATAAAAGTAAAGACAAAATAATTCATGTGTTTAATTAAGCATCACACAATGAAAGTTCTTATGTAACGTATTATTAACCACGGAAAGATAGAGGAGAGTGGTTAGTTTCACTGCCCCGGCCACTTTACTACAGCGGAAATAGACTCTGGTACCACTAGGGAGGAGGCTGGGTGTGTTCTAGAGCCGGTAAAGCTGCGGTGGCGCAGAAAAAAAATCTCTGTGCACCTGACGGGAATCGACCCCCGTTAGTTCCACCCGTAGAATTCTCTCTTGGCCATCCACACTCACTTCTTATCCACAAACCCCGGACGTCCAGCAATTCACCTATACCGAATGCGCTCCCTAAAGACCCCGCTTTTCCCACCCCTAGCATGTCACTCTACTGTCTTAGCCTTCCACACTCACTTCTAGGTCTCACTAGACTTCCAGTCCTCCAGCCAACATTCAGTCATTTGATAAAGGGAAAGAAACGAATTTGCATGACAGCAAACTGTAGGTCCTTCATGGCGCCTAAATGCAAACTTAAGTGTCTCATAGAAATTCAAACCTTCTACAGACGTGAGCACTATCATACATGCACCAAGAAGCAGAAACAGTAATGTATGTAATATGAGCGACATACGAGGGCTGTCCAAAAAGTATCCGACTATATTTTTTCCCGCGGTAAGTAATGGCGAAAGGGTGGGGAAACTGAGCGTAGTGGTAGAAGGGACTTTCATGCGCATGCATGATTTGTTGCTGCCTCGCAACACCGCCGGATGCGTCTGTCGCTGCCAGATAGCGAAGTGGTGTAACACGTGTTCGTCGCATTCTCGTTTCGCTCAAGATGACAGAATGTTTGGAGCAGCGATACTGCATAAAGTTTTGTCAGAAACTTGGGGATACCCAAGCGGAAACAATCCGCAAAATTCAGCAGGCTTTCGGTGATGATGCAATGGGGGTCACTCAAATTAAAGAGTGGTTCAACCGCTTTAAAGATGGCCGCATGTCGGCGGACAGTGACCAGCGTTCCGGGAGACCGTCAACGAGCCGAAATGCTGATGTCATTGACAAAGTGCGGACATTGATCATGGAGGACCGTCGTTTGACCGTCCGGGAAATTGCTGATGAGGTTGGGATCAGCAGAGGTTCCGCAAACACGATTTTAACTGAGGATGTGGGCATGCGAAGAGTGGCGGCAAAATTTGTGCCCAAGCTGCTTTCGCCGGAGCAGCAACAACTCCGCCTTGAGGTCGCGCAGGACATGCTGGAGTGCGCCAACAGGGATCCTGATTTCCTGAAGACTGTGATCACTGGTGACGAGTCGTGGGTGTACGGATATGACACGGAAACCAAGGTCCAGTCGTCACAATGGAAGCATCCAACATCCCGAGGCCCAAAAAAGCACGACACGTTCGGAGCAATGTGAAGGTGATACTGACTGTTTTCTTCTATTACCGGGGTGTTGTGCATCATGAGTACGCACCACTAGGCCAAACTGTTAATAAGGAGTACTACCAAGAAGTCCTCCGTCATCTTCGTGATGCAGTTCGGCGCAAGAGACCGGAGCTGTGGGACGCACACAACTGGCAGCTGCATCATGACAATGCCCCAGCTCATTCATCACACCTGATCCAGGGTTTCCTGGCTAAGCACGGCATTCCGCAGGTTCGCCAGGCTCCCTACTCTCCTGACATGGCTCCTTGTGATTTCTGGCTGTTCCCGAGATTGAAGACACCGCTAAAAGGCTCCCGTTTTGACAGCCGCGAGGACATCATACAGAACGCGACGGCGCAGCTGCACACCATTCCAAAACAAGCCTTCCAGAATTGCTTCCAGCGATGGAAGGACCGCTGGGCTAAGTGTGTGGAGTTACAAGGGGCCTACTTTGAAGGGGATTAGGTATTGTAACCACCCAGATACAGAACCTTTTTTTCCCGGCCCAAGGTCGGATACTTTTTGGACAGACCTCGTACAGCACTAAACACTTCAACGCATTCCGTTAACATCGTACCATAATTTATGGCGCTCACGAACGGATCCATGTGAAACCAGCCATTTTTTTTTGCGTGGTGAAGGGCCCCGCAGCAGATGCTGCGGATGCACCGCAGCCTTAGGCTTCTTGTGCAACCCCTGTGATGAAGATGAACAGTTTTTTACTAAGTTTTACAATTAATGGAGCACCAGTAGAATGAAATTGACAGGGGAAAACCGAAGTACTCGGGGAAAAACCTGTTTCAGTGTCACCTTGTCCACCACAAATCCCACATGGACTGACCTGGTATCGAACCCGGGCCTCCGCGGTGGGAGGCCGGCGACTAACCGCCTGAGCCATGGCACGGCCAAATGTGGAGATGTTAGTGAATAAGAACTTATAAATATTACAGCTGAGATCATGAAGAAATAACAGCACAAATACTGACCAGACTGTTACATTCTCTATTAGGTTAACATCAACTTCCGTGAAAATAATGGGCAAGTTACCTATCGGTCTCCATTCCTTCTGCGGCCGTGTCTGTGGCATGCACACACATTTATCGAAACATGAGCGGCTGCCCTGCGAGGTGTCGGAGTGAAAATCTAAATCCTTCACTAACTCACACCTAACGGCGAATATATATCACCATTTGAGTCAGCACTCAATTGTCATACACTGTCACACAACCGATGTCTTGAATTACATTTTGTTGCATAGATTCGACAAAGTATTAATTACTTATCTTTTAAAAGAACAGACCTATCAGCGTCGATATTAGACGCTTATTAATAAAAGGAGCCAAACTCGAAGTATTTCACGTAAATAAAAATTGAATAAATTGTCAGCAATTTAAAAAGTATTCTATACTTAAATTAATGTATCGTCGTTGTAGATCCTGTTTTATAAGACAGAACAAAACCAGTGTTAATCGGTTTAACAGTATACATTTTTTACTAGTTAATTTTCGATGTGTGAAAAAAGCCCCAGCTTTACTACCACCTACGACGGTCCCGCAACATTATGGATACTTCGCAGGCAAGAGGCCTTACTACTACGATGTTAAATGGCGAAAGAAATTTTTCAAATGTTAAGCTCACTGAGGTGTAGCCTACTTGTATTCATACAGAACAACGACGGATTAGGTCTACATAGGCAGCTGGACTAGATTTCAGTTAAACATGACTTAGCTTACAAACGAGAATTCAAAGAGCCTACGACGTTGCCAACCGCCAAGTTACGACGGTGCATAAATATTTAACATTTCCTTACATCGATGCGCTCCCCACTCCCACTGCCCTTATGAGAGCTCTTCCGGGAAGAAAATGGGACCTGTTGCTACTTACGTCCAGAATGTTAAATCAAGTGCGATTTTCTTTTTAAAAATACATGAAATAAGAAAACTTTGCACGTCGGAGCAACTGTGATTCTTTTCTTAAGTTGTTATTGTTTTAGGTTCACGGTTCAAATTTCGTTCATTTAAAAGGTCCTGTTATGAATCAGGCATGGAAAAATTAGACGGTTCTTAACTAGAAAGTACCAACAGTAATGCACAAATTTAATATATAACACAAAGTCCCTAGAGGATCACTTTAACTCCGACATGTTTCGGTGGCATATGCACCACCATCATCAGGAATAAAGTTCACACCGAAAGCTGGAACACCGCTGGTAAGGTAAAGTCCTTCGTGCTATGTACACATTGCCAGATTCATTTCACAGAAATTCATGCCCATAGAGCACGGCAGGCACTGTAAACGTGCTGCGAAAGTGTGAAGGGGATTTTCGCAGCAAGTATACAGTGCCTACCGTGCTCTATGGGCATGTGAAGTGACTGTGGCAATGTGTACATAGCAAGAAGGACTTTACGTTACCAGCGTTGTTCCAGCTTTCGGTGTGAAGTTTCTCCCTGATGATGGTGGTATATATGCCACCGAAACATGTCGGAGTTAAAGTGATCCTCTAGGGACTTTGTGTTGTATATTAAATTTGTGCATTACGGTTGGTACTTTATATTAATAATTCAATAAAATGCATGGTGTGAACAACGCAGTGAAATTAGACGGTTCTGTTCGGTTTTCGGTTCGGTTCTTTCACAGCTCTGGCTTGAAGTCATTTAAATGCCACTCCCTATTCGTGACTGTCTGCAAATTAAATTAACTGAACTAAAATTTGAAAAACAAACATTTTATTTTAACTTACCAGTACACTTTCAATTGCATTTTATTCACAGCAGATATAATAAACGGTCTTTCGCTAAGATTTGGGTATCGTCAGTTAATTCCTGGGATCATTGTACTCGTACCTGCTGCTGAGGAAACAATATCAGGTATGTTGTTCACATCGCCATGTCTCGGCGGCTTGAACTCCGTTTACACAAAGGGGTGCACCACGTGAAGGTCAGATCGGAATTAAGATACGGAAAACATTATACTGAGCGACCTACTTCTGGAAGCCTCAAGTTATAGATGGACAGAAACACAACGACAGATATACACATAATTTTGTCTGTGTAGAAAGAGAGAGACCTAGGAGCAGATTGCAGGATAATGTTAAAATGGATCTTAAAATTGGTTGGAATTGAACTGGATTGATCTGGCTCAGGATAGCTACAATTGGCGGGCTGTTCTGAACATGGTATTGAAACTTCGGGTTCCATAAAATGCGGGGAATTTCTTGCATAGCTGAGGAAATTAGCTTCTTAAGGAAGTCTCAGTTCCATGGAATGGCAGTCAGTCAGTCTGCTGTCTGTTTGTTTGTCAGTTAGTACGTGCAGGAACAGACCAATCATAATGCGACTGGCTAAGAGATGGAATCCCGAAGTTTGATTCCCCTCAGGTGCTAGATTTTTCTCTTTGCTACCACGTTCAGACTAGCTGTGGGGCCCACAGCGAGGCGCAGAAAGCGACGGGAGTGTGACTGTGAGTTCTTATCACCACCAAGTCCCGAGTTAAAAATCTGTCCTTATGGCTTGGTGCTTAGGTACAGATGCAGTTTTACTTATCAGTATATTCCGTATGTATCACCGTAAGTACAGAGTCTTAGATCACTCCCTTGAGCTGCATAGATGTCTGTCTTAGGCGTAAAGAACGTTTCCAAAGTTTCTGTGTCTTAAAAAAAACCTATGCAAATATATATAACTCACATGTATTATACGGTTCCCAAGTCTTCGCAGGAACACGTTTTTTCATTTTACATTGTAGATGATTGTGAGCGAAAACGGGCTTGCCTGATAGCCACAACAACACTTTTTTTTTGACTGAAGCGGCAAAGCGAAGACAAAGAAAGTTCAGTAGGAAAATACTTTGGTGCTAGAATGGCCTTAAAGAAAGAGTGTCTGCAGGAAAGCTTCACTAGAAGTTACAATTAAGAGAGGCATAACTTGGTCTCTGATTATTATGTTAAGAACAATAAAGGCAGCAACAGGAAGGTTAAACTGAACCCGTCCGTCAGCTCTGTAATGTTCTACCTAGCCAGACAGTGTGGTTTGCAGTAGCAGAATTTACTTCAAAGTGGTCTCTTAGGAACCGAGAACAACAGAGGCACGACGAAAAGCTTTGTTTGTGCTGATTGATGTCATTGTTTTTGATCTCTCTGACTCTCTCTTTCATTACGTTTCTCTCACATAAACACAAGAGAAGTTTCATTGACAAAGGATGTCAGCGAGGAATATTACAAAACCCCCCAAAAAAGAAAAGCGGAATGGCAAAGGGAAGAGGATGGGGCTCACGCAGTGGAGGAGAGGGAGTTCAGGCGGTTGCGCACGCACACACACACACACACACACAAATACATATTCTGTTACAGAGAGAAAGACATGACCTCCTGAAAGCATTTTGATAATTCTACTAATGTACCACCACTACAACTTCTGCAGACGAGGTTCCATGTCATAATCCAGCGTTGTTACAGTACTCTTCTGAAGGCAATACCAATTCTGTTCCGCGCCCTCCTTACATCTTTGTTTTTATACTTCAACTCACTTTCCCTTTCGAATCACGTTCCTTTTCTCCTGATTCAACCATCGAAATGGAGTCTACTATCGCAAAAGATACAGATGAAACTACACTATTTCCGAAACGTAGTTCTTTTTTCAAGATAATTATCGCCTTGTTCTTTAAGATAATTAGAAGAGATCTAGGTACAATGCAGTTGGAAAAACGCATGAAAACTGAGACAAAGGGCACAACTATTTGACTCAGGCCTATGTAATCACATGAATCCGCTGTAGGGTCTAGCTGTTCTGTAAAAATTGTTGGACAAACTTTTTATTGTCTCCATAAACACTATTCGAAGATATATATATATATATATTTCCCCCTAAGGCTCGACAGCCCTTAGGGGACCTAGGTCTCGTCATGTTACGACGCTTCACGATCACACACATTTGAGACACACCGCACTCGGTAGGACTCCTCTGGAAGAGGGACCAGCTCGTCGCAGAGCCCTCTACGTGACATCACACAACACTCACAAGAGACAGACATCCATGTCCCCGGTGGGATTTTTTTTTCTTTCCTTTGATCCATTTTTTGTACTTCTAAATCCTTTTGTCCTTCATGTCACTTATGTTCCACACTACTGTCCTTATACAACAAACACAACACAAACATCCATGCCCCCGGTGGGATTCGAACCCACAATCCCAGTAAGCGAGTGGCCGCAGACCCACGCCTTAGACCGCACGGCCACTGGGATCGGCTCGAAGAAATATATAAGCACCTAATATTCATTAATGAACCTCTATTTCTGTCGTTTATTTGAAATGAGAGACACGACCTAAAATGCAATCTTTTGATTTTAAAACCATTGCTGGTCTTGATATATATAGTTATTTAACATATGAGTACAAATCAGTTGTTAACAAAGCTAATAAATACGTGACATACAGTATCAAGCCGACATACAAATTACTACTTTTTTCCACAGAATGGAATGACAGAACGTTAATGTTCCAGACTTGTATTCGGCAGATCCCTTGTTGTAGTTTATGCCTGAGCTTTTTTTGGTAGTTTTCCTCAGTTTCTCTAGGCAAATACCAGGCTAATATCGCCATCAGGCCAAGGCCGCTTCCTTTCAAATGCTTACAAATTCATCAGTCATCCTACCATTCTACGCTTCATACCCTAATTTACTTAAAGGGTCGTAACAAAACCACAAAAACTACTACTTTCGATTTCATTCACGACGCTTTATAATCTCGACAGAGTCGTTAAATAACACGTAAAAATTCACTACACAAAGTTTAATAACCCTACCCTAAGCGATGTTAGTGTCGATCACCCTTCAAAATTTCACGCCCACACACTGTTGTTATTACCGATTGCAGGAAATAAAGACGGGAATGTCTTCCAATGGCATACTCGTATGCTCATAGCACGTTTCGGAAAAATTTGCCAACTCTTACGAATTTCAGATGCCCTCCAACAGCATAATGTTCTTATCAAGTTTCGTCGAAGGACGAACGCACATACGCAGGCACCATTGGTGATCTCGTAGCCTACATTGCTTCCCTCAGAAAGGGCAGTAGGCTAACAGTGAGACTTTTTTTTAAGGGCCCCGTAACAGATGCTACGGACGCACCGCAGCCTTAAGGCTTGTTGTGCAACCCTGTGATGAAGTTTAATAGAAAGATGATCAGTTTTTTCATTAACAGTGAGACTTACTACTAAAAATACAAACTCCTCAAACGACGGACTGATGAACGAATTTAAGTATTCCAGCCAAATGGAACGACTCCATGCCCACTATCTAGTAATGTAGAGGTAATTAATGAAGCTACATATACATATCACAGCCGATATTATTGGCCTATCGTGTTTCCGAACACATTTTAAATTACAAAGTGGTTTACACAAACATGGTTTACTCAAATATATCTGTTTTCTCACAATATCAATTAAGGAACGTCTATTTACCTGTTTTGGAAAAATATAATGTTCCAAATAATCCACATTCCCTTCACACATTTACTTTCTTATTTTGTACCATAATTCACAGAATGAAAACAATGGATAAAGCAAAACCCTGTTCGTTCGTTCATGGCCTACTATACGTAAATGCAGCTAAACAGATCGTAATGAGAGATTAATTTCTTGTGTACTTTGTCAGTGTTCGTTAAGTCTGACCGCAGAACTTATATTTTCCCGGATCAGAAAGAAATGAGCAAGTATATAGTAACAAATATTAAATATTGCGACAGTGTGTTTGCATTTTAGTCTTTAGGCTTCACAGCCGGCATGCAAATCTATCTATGTAGGGTCATATCATGTTTACATCGGAAAATATGGCTTTGCCTCTCTGGTTTTGCTGCATTTCTTGCAGTTGTCTCTTAAACTGTACGATTTTCGGAAAATGTTTTTCAAATAAAACTTGTTTTTACTTTACCTACAAATATTTTCAACTAAAGAAAACTTCTGCGAGATATTATCAAAAGAGTACGTAGATCTTCAAGTAAAGCGTTTGTTACTTTTCTCAGATTTTATCCAAAACTTAATTTAGTTAACAAATTCGTTTAAAAATAGCAAATATTAAATTTCACGAAAATATGTCCAAATGGATTTCTCAGTATTATCTACCTTCGCACAAAACTTTGAAGCTAACTGCTATAAAATCAACATAATTATATATGATGATATAAGTTTGTTTCTCGTATTCAAATTTGTAAACGTCTGTAGGCTCACATTACAAGAGTCTCTAAACAGATATATACCTACCTCACATGAAGAGTACATATAAGCCTACACTTTAAATGAGTTATTTGCAACATAAATATGATATTGAATATGAAATACTGAGAATTCTGGCAAGGTAAACTACACGACTTATATTTCTATTAGATTTTATATTATGAATCTGTACTTACGCCTGTCGAGTACATTTGATTTGGGTCTACGCTGGTCCGACAGAACACCTAGCTTTCACAAAGTTCAAATCGAACTGTATTGATTTTATGAAAGACGAATAACCATAAAAATTTATACGTACAGACTACACTGAAACGTGCAATTTTATTTGAAATATTCTTCACTGTGGTGAACATAGTACAAATAATTCCTGGCTCTATTCATTGGAACTTGTGTCTTGTAGTTAGCTTTGAAGCAATGAGCCTGTATGCGCAATAAATGAGACCTACAGCATGTCCAATGAACAAAGAATAGTAGCAAAGATCTCATTTTGAAAATATGCCTATTCTATGGCAGCACAAACCCTCGTGTCATAATTATGAAATATTGATATACCATGACTTTCACAAGCAATGGAAACCACCAACTTTTCCGTCAAATTTTCCCCCGGTTCACGATACAAATATTATACAGGAAAACGCAGGAAGTATATTAATCGATAGTATGGAGACTTGTCTAGAGGCTGATGCAGAGGAATCTAAGTATGTCTTCTTGTCTCTTGAACAGAATGCAGAAGAAAATCGTAACATACACATAGCAAACAAATCCCTTCAAATGCGGCAAAGTTCAAATACATCTGAACGAAACTCAAGAAATCATAACTGTATGAATGAAGAAATCAAGAGCACATTAAACTCGGAAGGTTTAGGTGAAAGAATAATAATACGCTGGTCACCTACTCTAAGATGCGGTAGGATTATTTATATATATATATATATATATTATATTTATTATATTCGAAAATGTAAGGCCGCTAAGCTTATCGTATTCTTTGGTTCGGTATTCAATTGAAAGCCCTGTATCATCTAAGGTCACTAGACAGAATATTGATCGAGTGATACTTTTATTGGGTGCAACTCTAAATATATTACAACTTATACGCCACTAATAGCAACAGGAGGTCATTATTTAACAAGACACAACACCTTTATAGATTTGTATTAGTTACGTAAATTGCGTAATAATTATCAAGTACGAGTTAATTTTCATATCATCTACTTGCCAACAATGAGTCATTTTCATGAGTTTTACTGCGTTGTGTAACATCAACATGCACAGACATGAAGAGTAGACGAATAAAAGTTTTGAAACCTGTTGTACACTGATGTCATTTGGGCTGCCTAGGCATCTAGTCATGGTCAGCAGCAGCATACAAAGGTGACCAGCACACAAGTCCAGGAACAGTTGTACGCAACTACGTAAAGCATTCCGGAATTTAAAACAATCATCTCAAGCTTTGTAGTGGTTTGCTCTACCATATTAAAAATCGCCTTAAAAAGTTGCCGAAAAATAAAATGAGTTTTGATAATCCACCTGGAAAGCAACACAAAAAAGGAGACTTACACCAATAAAAAGTCCAAAATATTAACGTTGATGTTTTTAATTAATCCTTCTCTGCACATACGTAATTAGTAAAATGGCTGTCAGGTACTACACACAGCACCATTACACAAAAAGTTGAATCTGCAGTGGAATATAAAGGCACGGCTAAATTCCAAAAGTTATGGAATAGAAACAAACTAAACAAAGCTCTAGAAAAAAGCAACTAAAGGGCTTCCTTTCAAAGAACAGACATTATAATTAACTAATTATTTTACAATTTATTTGCAAGAAAAGATATCCAAGTAATGATTTCGCTTTTCTACAAACTTGTAGTTTTTTTTACTTCCTTTTGTCATCCATTCCAACAACCTGTTTGTCTGAGTAACACAAACCTTTGTTATTTGCTCTGTATACGTAACTTTAATTTATTTAGAACATCAGATCGTCACCACACGTCTGACCTTTCGAACGAAATAGGAAGAACGATATAAAGAATGCTAGTTCCAAAATGTCTGTTTCCTGCGTAGAGGCTACCGCAGCACACAAATCATCTACGTTACAATTATGACTACTAGAAATGACAATATGTGCCAGAAATTTAACTTCAATTTGATTAAAGCACTGACTCCTCCTTTAGAGTGAATCTGTTTTAGTGCAGTTGAGAAGAACTGAGCTGAAAAAGCAATATCGCTCATGAAACAGCAATTTGTCGTAACCCACACAATTCGTCAAACTGAGGTTACCGCATTACAAGACAGCTGGGTTGCAAACACGCCTTGTGCCAAACTGTTGTGTCCACAAAAAAAATGATTGTCCCTATATTTTCGTAAAAACATAACATGCTTAAGTGTTGGTCTATTGAGGATCAGTCAAGTTTTTTCTGTCTCCTGTAAAATTGGGTATCGGTGGGTTACGACAAAATGCTGCTTTATGAGCGATATTCTAAATGCACTCTTGTTCACGCAGTGAAGATTCTAATGCCAACGGCCATACCACGTTGAAAACACCGGTTCTCGTCCGATCACCGCAGTTAAACAACGTTGGGCGTGGTTAGTACTTGGATGGGTGACCGCCTGGGAACACCATGTGCTGTTGGCATTCAAATTCTTTCCTCGACACCGGAAGGTAGAATAGGGCGACTAAGAAGAAGAAGATTCTCATAACATCAGTGGACTGACTTGATATTTTCAAATGTGATTTTGAAAATATTTCATGCTATAATACTCGTAAGGATTCTATTCCATATAAATTATCCAGTTACGACCATTTTTGAACACGTAACTTACATCGATATGATTTAACACTACCGGGAGTATAAAGATACAATTTAAACAACATATACCGTGTCTAAGACAGATGACCTGATGGCAGTACGTATAGCCAGCTCTATATGACATTTTTAATAGAGATAACAAATCTACTACAGAAATAATAATACAACGAATATGAAAAAATGCACACTCACAAAATTCCAAGCATGCGAAGGAAAATATACATGGAAATAAAATGTATTTATATGAAATTTAAAATACACATACAGTCGAACCCGGTTATAACGATATCGGTTTAAGCGACACCTCGTCTGTAGCGTCAGATATTCTCTATTCAGTCCCCTTCATGACGTTATAACCGAGTTCAACTATATTTAGACTACATAGTTATATCCTGCAGATTTGAGGTAGCAGGTTTCTCCGAAACGCTGGTAGGGGAACCACGCAGTGTCATAATCCAGCAGACCACAATCCAACATTTCACCGCTAAAAAAACTTCAAACTTCATAAAATAAATATCTTCATATTTTCAAACGACAGGCACAACATATTTAAGAGAACTCTGCATGACACAGCGGTGTGAAATAGGGTACAGGAAACAAGAAGTGAAGATCATGTCTGTGTCTGCAGGCAGAACTCACACAAGGTTAAATACACGTCCTCATATACCTTAAAATCCCTTTCGAGCATATATTTTGCTTTTTATTTCACCTGCACTATCATTACTTCTCCAAAATTGCACACGTCTTCTGTGTGTGCGCGTGCGCGCACTTGCTGACAGTCACTTTTGTGTACGTTCAAAAAATTCTCAAGACCTCCAGGCAAGCTGTCAGTCCATAGCACTCAACGAAGGCGATATAATTACGACCATAAAAGCAGTGACGACAGGTTCATTCTCATTCACACCTTCTCTTTCCTCTATACTATGGTTCGTCCTTTGTGAACGTAAAGGAGGACTAAGGCCAGCGTTATGTAATATATGTGTGTGTGTGTGTGTTACTACAGTAGTAGCTTCTGCAGATGAAAACTGCTTCTAAATACAAAAGAACAGAGAAGGAAAGGGTCAAATTTTCTCATTGGCTTTATGGACGATTTCTCCTAACCCGCGGGCATTTATGTGCTGTACATGGCCCTTTCTCACAGAGAAGTCTTCCTTTGAATACCCTCACACCTTTCCGCTTGTCTTTTGTGGACAGCTTTTCAATGTACTTAATGTCCTGTAGTCATTATCAGACACGTCTCACATACTCTGCAAGTGAGACGCAGAGCCATTTACCCTGAAGGGTTACATTATATTATAGAGAAGTCTTTAAAATTTATTTTACATTTCTTTATTTTCCGCAAAATATTTCTCGGTCTTAATATTTCTACAGAACTTCACGTCCTGTCGCCTACACTGTGAATATCAACATAGTAAGGAATGGCGGAAAAGATAAAGCATAGGGCTTAAAATGTGAAGTCAGTCACTTCCACAAATGTTCCGTAATTACTGATAAGACCCCTAATACGGACTTACGACAAGGAATCAAGCAGACGTTCAAGTAAGTGTAGCTTTTAAACACCGTACACGGATCTTAATTCACCGTTCTTGCAATAAGATGGATATAAATTAACGCAACAAATCGGCCAGCCAAATATTCAATCAATGTAATGCTATTCAGTGTTTACCAGGTGACAAGCATGTCTAAGACTTCAAGAAGAACATTTACTACATCAGCTTTAAGAAGCACTAACTTGTACAGGTTTTCATTAAATGACGTTCGGTAAGCCCGGCGTAAGCGCTGAACTAGTCTCGGCCTGCTCGCAGCGTCATAATTTGAAAACTCCGTATTACGTAATAGACTTAATGTACTACGAAGGTTGGCCAGAAAATTAGTCTGCATAGAACATAATTTCGTAACTATGGACCTTGCGCTATTTATAACTATACCAGGGGCATTCGTCACCGAGGGATTATCATCCGTTTCCAGGACATGCTCACACATTTAAGGACGTTCGTGAGGCGGAAACAGTTATGAAACGATGGCTGATAAAACAGGGCACGGACTTAAATCAACAGGGAGGAAGAAAGCTAGTCTCACGAAATAATGTCTCATTTATGGCGGGTACTATGAGGAAAGGCCGTGGGATCGCAGTAAAATTAAATCTGAACTGTTCTTATTAGAGTTAAGAATAAATGACGTAAACTATACATATACGTATTGTGAACTTATTTCCTGACCAACCGTAGATTCCTTCTGTGCTGCACTGTATGAAAGTACTGTTTTGATCCATTATTTCTCGGCGTCACGACTTAAATGCATTGCTGCATTTCTTACCTAGTTTGTGCAAAGTGTCATGCTATCATTTATTTAATATTTCACAATGGAACAGTAAATGAAGACGGACTGGGGCTATCGGACCCAAAACATAAAGCTGATAATAATTATGTTGGCTTTATTGTTAACTCTTCCTGTCGTGTTGTGGAACTTAGCATCTCACTTTTAGGCAAAACATAGATTGAGGTTGTATAAGAACGACACTGAGGAGAATATTTGGACGAAAAAAGAGAGAGTAACGGGATAACAAAGAAGGTTATACAATGAGAAGCTCTGTAGTTTGTATACTTTTCGCAAATCACTGTTACTGTGATTGAATCTAACAAGAAACGCCGAAAAAGCAGTAAACACAAGGATGGTCAGCAGTGCATACAATATTTTTATCGGGCATCTCCAAGGGAAGAGGACACAGTTGCTACAGACCTACATACATACATACATACATACATACATACATACATACATACATACACACATACATACATGCCTATAAGTTTCACAGATCCAAAGCCCGTTAATACGGCAGAATATGAAACATGTCAATAATACAGACTCACACTACAAAAGCAAAAACAAACAAAAACACGAACACACATGACAAACAATATTTAGCCAATACAGTACAAAATATACAATAATTAAACAAAAGATAAAAATATGAAACACAATATAACACAGCATCAAAGCATATCGAAGACTCAAATTGGTATTTCGTCATCATAATTTACAATACAGAATGATAATCACTATTATAATTAACCTAATACCTAACAGCAAATTGTGCAGGGAAAGCAATTTTGAAATACCCCCTTTACAATGGCGATAATTTAGGAAAGAAGCATTTCAGCAGCTCGCGTTTTTAAAAAGGCTGACGGAGGCACCAATGTCATAAGGCCATCACTTTGAGCGGCAGTTGTAAGGTTTTGTGAATACCGTTTCCGGCAGGAACACACAGCTACACGGTACGGAACAGCACTGTGAATTTCCATAAATAACCCAAAGTTCCAAAACTGAGAACATAAAGCCCTCATGAACGGACACTTTGAGACCCGGCGGTTCTTTGGTTCTGGGAATTACCGAGAACGCTAAAAGCAGCAACAGAGGAAGCAAGAAGGATGTCATAAGATAAACTCTCACTCTTCTTCGTGAAAGATCCTGAACACCTTCGTTGCGCTCTGCTGATTTCGTTAAGGACCAGAAAGTCGAGTATTCTAGTGATACAGCCGCAAAGTCCAAGTTTATCAACATACCGAGCACTTATACTCACTTCCGTGCCCAGAAATTGAACTAGGGAGAATTCTGATTAAATCAGACGAAAAGAACCAATAAACCAGCGCAGCAGAGAAAGCAAAAAGTTTCACCAGACGGTGATGTAATTGGACAATTAATTTCAGGGATGGGTTAGGAGATGTTGCTGTATGAGTACTTTGGTTCCACATCACATAAAACCGTCTACACAATCTGGGAAAGGACCGTCGAAATTCAGTCGCTGGAAAAGAGGGCGTACCACAGATTTCGTTAGGTGCGTATTATTCATACCGGTCTTTAGAAATGAAAGCTCCCACCCGATGACATGCTATATGAACATCCTGGGGATAGAAAGAACCTTTAACTTACATTCATTAAAAACTTTATAACTGAGACATCCCGCAACCTTTAACTTACATTCATTAAAAACTTTGTAACTGAGACATCCCGCTGAGCTATAACTAAACGTACATAATCGTATCTTCGGTCGGCACAACTATGTACCTATGTATACTATATCGGTATATGTAACCGTGCCGACTAAACGTACGCTGGATTTCATTACACTAAAAACAATAAGGTCGTGGCTGGATTACTTGCATCTGTGAGTATGAGTGTGTGTGTGTGTGTGTGTGTGTGCGTGTGTGTGATAGCTAATAGTTTCTAATGAATGGAGCGATGTACAGTAAGTCAGCCTTCTAAAGTCACGTAGGTAAGCCAGGAAGAAGAATTTTAGCATATAGGATATTAAACCAAGCAGCCTGTGTTTATTTTGACCACGGTAAAAATAGAATAATGGACCAGGTAGTTGCATAAAGATGTTCGCGATCTAGGCAGTCTTACCAAAATCCTATAAAATTATGGCTTATAAAAATAAAGTAAAAAGAAGTGCGGTTATTTCGTACAAGGTAAAGTGAAAGAAAAGTGGATGACCTACGAACACAGCAAACAGGGAGTGACAGGGAATAACAAAGATGAAGGGAGGAGACAAACGGACAGAGGGCGGTAGAAGCGGTACCTTTTGATGTGTTCTCTGTCTTTTTTGTATATATTTTATCGCTCTTTCTAGCCGCGTGCGGTTCACCATTGTAACCTCCTTGGTTGCAAACAAAGACTTCAAACGGCCGGGGTCTTTTGCGAACTACTTACTGTTGGATGCAGTGGGGTAGTTTTGTGTGTTGGGTGGAGGGGGGGAGGATGGGGTTGGGTTGGCGGATCTCTGTGAAGTGAGTGAATGCCGACGACTGCGTTCCGGCCCGGCGTCGCGCTCGCGTGGCAGCAACATTTTCAAAGGGACGTTCCTCAAATAGATGCTATCTGTCTCTTACGTCATCCCTCTCTCATCCTCACATGTCATACTTCTGTACTTCACCTCTTCGGTTCGTGTATTTTTTTCGTGTCATAAAAGTCACCACTTCTTTTCACGACAATCAAAATCCCTTTTGTTTTAAACAACTCTGTGCAGCAAGTCCCTTTTCACAACTTGAAGGTACAGCAGTTAGTCCATGTATTAATTGGTGGTGTTTTTTGTGATGAGCTATTTTTCACCACAGTAACGAAGCTTCCTATGTATATCACGTTTCTCTAGGGCTGACCTAAAGGTAAACGGTGCTGACAATTGGTATGAGGAACAATTGTGTATATAAGGTATGCGATGTATTTAGCCTGTAAATGTTATGTTAATAAATCTTTTAAAAAAAAAAGTCCATGTATTCCTCGTCTTTCACAAGCTCATCACAGGGTCCTTTTCTGTATGATGTGAACCCAGGTCACGTTCTCAGGTTGCATATTTCAGATCCATTTTAATATTTTCCTCCCATTTACACAGTTGTTCCACAAGTGGTCTCTCCCATTTATTTGAGTTGTCCCGTGTCAAACTGCATATGCATTTTATCACCTTCCCCCACACGTATCACACAGCTATCCCGTCAAAGTCTGCTATGATCACCGAAGCCGGCCAATATTTCATGAACAGTAAAGGTAAAGGTAAAGTTAAAGTTCTCCCTAGAACAGGCCACGACGGCCCAGAGGGGGAGTAGAGGTATAGCTCTATTCTTTCCTTAACCTCGGCGCTAGACGGGGGTGAGTGGTCAACGCCACGCCCCGGCCACTTTACCCCGGGAATGACCCGGAACCCACTGTAATTGGTGAAAAGTACCAATAACAAGCTACGCATTACGTCATGTCCTCTGCATTGTTATTTACTCTACTTTAGGTCCAAACGTTATCCACAGCACCTTGATCTCCAGAACCCTCCATCTATGAGTATATTATACCTTTACAGCGGGAGACCAAGTTTCACACCCATATATACCCATACATAAAATTACAGTTATGTGTAAAGGTAAAGTTAAAGTTCTCCCTAGAACAGGCCACGAAGGCCCAGAGGGGAGTAGAGGTATAACTCTATTCTTTCTTTAACCTCGGCGCTAGATGAGGGTGGGTGGTCAAATCCACGCCCCGGCCGCTTTACTCCCGGGAAAGAGACCCGGTACCCATTGTATAGGAGGCTGGGTGGGCCCCAGGGCCGGTCTGGACGGCTGCGAAAAATCTCGCCCCTACCGGGATTCGATCCCCGGACCGTTCAGCCCGTAGCGAGTCGCTATACCGACTACGCTATCCCACACACATGAGTAGTATTTTAATTTTGAAGAGCGTGTGAGATCACTGCACTTGTGTGGTATCTGAATATTTCCCATTGTGACTTTCGGAGAAGACAATTTTTGACGAAACTTGGTGTGAACGTAGGCCTAATGCTATTTAGACGCCACACTAACTACGTACCTTTAAATTTCCACATTCAATAATATCGGCATGCCGGAAGAACATGTTAATTTGTGGTCATGTGTGAGCGATAATAGGCCTACGGGACTGAAATCACAAACTATTTGGTCCTGGAAAAATATGCAAATCTTGTTAACGTATTTTTCTAATTGTGTAAAATAACAACAAAACAAACATTCAAAATTTTCATTTGGCTTTCAAGTTCGATGGAGATAACTAATGGACGGGTCGAACTACGCATGTCAAGTCCGGTATAAGGATAAAATTATAAACGTCTCAACACATTATGTGTCAAATATTGCTTTGTAAGTCAACTGTTACAAATACGACGAAGGTGAATGTTACATCCGACAGAATTTTTACCGAGTTAAAACTTCCTCAGAGAAATAAAATAACACAGCAACAGATTTGTAGGAAAATAAATCTATGCAATAGGGAAGTAGGCATTATGAAGATTGCCTGACATTCCTTCTTATGTTTCTGGTGAGGAGGCGGAAAGATAAAATATTCTGACCTGAACGGTAAGAGAGGCGATCATTTTTTCTTTTCCTTAAAATTTAAATTCGAACCACACAGATCTACCTCTGTCGCGTAAATAATATGGCTGAAAATTTTGAAATAGGCTTAATTTATTTTGCAACAGGTGAAACATCTAAACGACGTACAGTGTACTCGCCGTCCGCATTTTTTATTTCAGGGCTTTGGAGATTGAGACATAACATGTGGAGAAACTGTGCAAGCAATTCCACTTCGACAACGTGACGACTACTGTTTCGCAGTGTTTGTATTCATGAAATTCAATTTCAAGTTAATTTTGGATAAGTCAAAATAACACAAAGGTAATGCACCAATCCTCTATTACGATGGCCACTGATATCACTTGTCAAACGGAAGGAATAACAATTGTAAATGTACGTTGACTTCTAAAGTCTGTTCTTATTGTATTATAAAGTAAATGTACTTTCGAACATGTTACTAAAATCCTAAAATATGTACGTTTGTGTACGGCGTTGAGGTTAAGTAGCAACCAGCGACGTTCATACTGTTTACACAAATCTTGGAAGGTTGCCAGCGTTGAGATCCAGTGTAACGAACGTGATGGTATCAACGTATAAGGGACATCGAAGAAGGTGCGAGTCAGATGAAATCGCTTACAGTAAAATAAACTCCGAAACCACATTGTATGTCAGCAAAACTAAACCTAAAATCCTAACCTCAATAACTATCTGTTAGTACACTGCACCCTCCAACCCTAACCTTGCTACTATAAATATTTTGCTGTAGTTCAGTTTCTTCAGACTGAAACCTGACAGCATAAACTCCGTGCCACTAAAAAATCAGCCTAAAAACCTTAGGTTCGGGGGAAATAAACCTGAAAGTCTAAAATCGTATATGTCAAAAAATGCAACCGCAAACCCGAAACTTGGTATTACAGTACGAATATTTTCTCTGTAGTTCAGTTCTTCCCGGTGAAATGAAACCTGAAAGCATGAACTTTCTGATAAACATTATTCATTAGAACCACAGATTTCTCTCACCAAAAATAAACCTCAATTATTAATGTTTGTCCCGAACGGTACACTTTCTGCGACAAAACTGTTTTCGCATCTCTAGAAGATACGAAAAGTACGAAAATTACGGACCTTTATGTTACGCTTCCAAAAAGCCTTTACGAGCCTAGCAAAACAACTGCGAAAAATGACTTAGTGTCGTCATGTCCGTCTGGCTGCAAGTCCGCACGGAATAACTCGGATCCCACTGGACGAATTTTCGTGAAATGTTATACTGTTGATTTTTCTAAACTCTGTTTACCAGATAAAAGTCTGATTCAAAAATATCAGACACTTAACATGAAAACCTAAGTGCATTCATGATAATACCTCGCCGCTTACCTGATAGGCACCAAAATTATACAGAGAAAGAGAGGCCAAAGAAATAGTTGACGTAACATAATATTAAGCCACATACTCGTAGATGAGATTCCCATGCAGGGCAATTAGGCCAAAAACACATACACTTATAATATTTATTATATATTGCTTGATACTTGATTATAATTACGAAATATGGCAACACACATGACATTTGTTGTAGCATGACGTAATAATACAATTACGCAGTATTAGTACCATGGACGTTAAGTCCCTACGCAGTTACGCCATTTGCATTCTGCCTGAATGAATGAATCTGAGAATATGAAATTTGGTATGTAGGTAGATTATGGAGTTTTTCCTTGAGTCATTTTTAATTTCAGCCATTAGCCACTGCTCTGCTACCTACAAGCAAATATATAAAATATTACTACCTACTTTTACATTTCTCCACCATGAGCAGTGTGTGTTAATAATCTTTGTTGGGCACAAGATTGTTTAGTGTTTAGAACATTTTGAAAATTCTGGCTATGTGAAGTATTTTTCAAGAAGGCTATTAAGAAGTGTTGTGTTCCAGGATTTTTTGTTTTGTGTGATTTAAGGCACAGGTAAGAACTTACTTTCTGTTCTCTTTTATTTGATACGAACAGTATGCATGCTAATCTAAAATAACGATTACATTTGTGTCATTATGCTTTTTGTCTCTTGTTGTGCCTTGGACCGTTATGTCAAGCTGTACCATGGTACTTATGTTCAATACATTCAGCATAAAAAATTATTTTATTTCTAGTAGAATGCCACACATTACATCAGGTAAAACAAGGCAAAAGGTAGATTTAGTGGCCATAGGACGAACCATAAAAGATGTAATTAATAACAAACCAAAGTAAGGGCAGTGAAATGTAATTTTGGAATTTAAAAAACTACACTAAACCGTCATTTGATGAAGTTTCACGAGCAAGAAAGGCCGACTGATTTTGAGTACACAGCCAGAAATGATGTTAAGAAAATTTTCAGTGCCACACAGGAAGATGAACTATTCTAGCATTGCAAAATCCCATTATGGTCTAAGAAAGAAGGAAGCTCGGAAACTTGCCTTTCAGTATGGCAAAGAAAATGGTGTAGCTATGCCAGACAGCTGGGTAAAGAACAAATGTGTTGGTAATATGTGGCTCAGAGGACTGAGGAAACATCACTAGTCCTTGTGTTTGAGAAAACCTGAAGCTACTAGTCTGACTCGACTTACAAGGTTTAATGTGAAAGTATTTTTTTGAAAATTGAAAAAAACTTATGTGAAGACACAATTTCACTAACAGAATCTATAATTTGGATGAGATTGGTTGAATCAACTGATCATATTTCTCACAAAATCATCTGTTCTAAGGGAGTGAAGCACGTGAGGAGTGTGACTTCAGGGGAGACAGAGATAAATGTCACACTGATTGTTGCTGTAAATGCCATTGGCAACCATATTTCTCCAATGTTGATATTTCCACGTGAGCTTTTTAAGAATCACATGCTGTCTTTGCTCCTGCAGCTTCAGTTGGAGGTGCAAAGCCAACACTTTCGTCAAATGACAATCTCTTTTTTGACTACCTGAAGTATTTTATCACATGTGAAAGGCTTTTTAAGGAAGATCTAGTTCTTTTGATTTTTGACAAACGTGAATCCCACTTGTCAATCCCAGGTATTAGTGTGGAAAATGAAAATGAGATTGTAATGCTTACAATGTTACCACATACATCATATAAGTTACAGCCATTTGACTGCACTGTCTTTGGTCCATATAAACCATATTACAATGTTTGCCTTAATGACTGGATGCTTTCAAACCCCGGAAACTTGTAACAATTTACAGCACTGCAGGCATACTGGAAAGTCTTTCAGCAAGGCAATTACCAAACACAACACTGAAAAGGGGTTTAATGTGACACAAATTTATCCTCTACATGAAAATGTGTTTATGAAGATTATTCCTGTCCAATGTCACTGACAAGCCTTACAGTCAGGTTACAGAATCACACAATGCACCTTCAAGTTCCAAGGACAACACAGATACCACAAATCAAGAAGGAACATCAGCTGGATATACAGGGAGCACGAAAGTATCCCCTGAAATAATAAGATCCTTCCCTAAGGCTGGACCAAGAAAACCTGGCGGAAGCAAACGTGGGAAAAGCGTAATGCCGACATATTAAACGTAAAGGAAATTGAGAACAAAAGAGCTTAAAGGGTAAAATGAAACATTCTGGGAAAACGCTTGACAAAAAGAGCTGTACGGACTAAGCTGTTTACTGCTGACAGCTCTGAAGAGAAGACTGAGGAGATTCCATATGCAGAATTGATTGATAATGATTATGTAGAAGTAAGTGACAAAGACATTACTAATGTTACAGAAGAGAGTTTGGCAGTTCGGGATATTGCAATAGGAAATTTTATTTTAGTAAAGCCGGCAGGGAAGAGGAGCATTTTGCATTACATACCTGAAGTAGTGAAGGATTTTCACGGACATGAATATGAAATCAGGTATTACAAACTGCTGGAGAGCACCAATAAATTTATCCTTGACAAAGAAAATTAATAGTTCAGAATTGTCAGTTGTGACATTTTACAGAAACTTCCGCCCCCATTCCAGCAGGATCATCCAAACGCCAAGCATCACAGCTGTAGTTACCAGCTGATTTTAGTTCACTCAGTTTGAAACAGAATAAAGATGACTCTTTAGCTACATAAAATATATGTGATTAAATGTAATTTAAAGTAGTTTAGGCTGAATATAACTTATCTTCCACATTTCTTTTTTGTTAATTTCTAGATACATTAAATGAATAAACTGGATGAGTATTAACTGCATACACTTTTCTTCTGTTATTAATCTTAAAATTCCTGATAATGTAAGTTGCTGTGTATTTCGTAGTGCAGTTGGCTATACACCAAATAAAAGTGTGATAAATAAATTTACTCTTTACTTTTACCCCTCTCTTGAATCCTGTCCCTAGGTACAACTTATCCCCTTTTAAGTGCCATCAGTAACCAAAAAATATGAAGCAATGTTAAAATAAAAAATATACTTCAGTTGCCAGATAAATGAGCAACAGTATGCAGCATTTGAAAATTTCCCACATATAATCCTGTTCACACAAAAAATTAACACCAAAAATTGATTCAAGCTACAACACCCTCCCCCTGTATCTAGGAATTGTGTGAGAAGTACTCTCTGTTATCAATTAGGAAACATATCGACAGGGTGAAACTTTGACTTCACGACCGATAAATCAAAATGGACAAAATCAACGCAGTTATATAAACAATAAGTTCTTCAAATAAATATAATAATAAAAAGTAATAACTGACCTTAATAACATTCTGTAACATATTTACACGTGCGAACAATATTCAGAAGTGTGGAAGTGTGACCACAGTGACTTAAATCGTATGACCATCCGAAAAAAGTCTAGAATGCAAAGATCCGAACGCGCCTCAATGTTATGTTATGGGCCTAGACACACCTTGCTTGTTATGAAAATACGTTGTTCGAGATAAGGAACGTCACTAATTATAGGTGTTAGTAAACGAATGTTTGTAAGAAGTGTCATGTGGAATACTAACACTTGGGTATCTAGTTCTGGAATAGAGCTAACGTAGTTAGCCGAGTAAGCAGGAATCAAAATGAAATTCGCCTGATTTTTATCATAATAAACTCTTCATTAATTTAGAAGAAGAAACACGTGGCAAACACAACCTCCCCATTATGCATTTATTTTATGCTCTTTGTACATACATCACAAGCATTACCACGCACTTGAACATCTTCTTCGAGATTGTGAATTGCTGCTGTACGGTTACAGTGCTAAAGGAAATGATCATGCCATCTACATTGCAAGCTCCGGCATTTTGTTGTACTTTGATAACCTCCTAAGTGGCTGAATCGCATCTGCCTGCGGCTTGATATGGCTGCAAAGTCTAGAAAATACATGTGATGATTGTTTATGTAACACGTCTTTTGTGGTCGGATTGTGGTTATAAATTAACACTAACACAACACTAGAACACGACCACACACAAAACTACCCAGGCCGAAATCCATGTTACGTGGACACAATTAATTCCAACTACCCTGCTGCAAGGAACGTGATTCGTTGGCTGGAGTAACTTGGCAGTTTGTTCCTACAGCGCAACTAGGTCCGTCGGCTGTAATCGTTGACAAAATTCGCTGTGACACGTACTTGAAATAGGCTTACGGCATTGGTTATAGGCATAGTGACGGTAACGCTTATCTTCGGCGATTATTTCAAAGAAATTCCATAATAGTCTGATTGACCATTCATCCATCTAAAGCAGCTATGCCTATGCTACCCGACGTGGGAGGAGAGGGGGCAGAACTTCTGAGCGAGTGCACAGTGCTATGACCCATGTTGTCATATTTGGTCAATTCGCCTATTGTGTAGTCCACTCTACCATCAAAGTAAAAGATCAAAGGCAAAGAGACCGACAAACCGACGACCACTCCTCTGTGGATAAGGTATACATAGCGAATACAGCAGCAGACTGCCAATTGTGGTTTGCAATGCATGTGTTCCGATGTTAACCTCCTCCCCGTCATTTGTCCCCCCTCTCTGTACTCATACACGCTTTTCCTTTGCGTTTCACATTCGCCCATCCGCTACTATTCCAACAAAATGGAATTAGGGAGTCACATGCACGCATTCAACAATAACAAACCCAGTCTGCATTGTGAAATCTTACGTAACTGCAATTGTTAATACAGATATTATAAAGCGGTAGGAAATTTCATGTCATGTCGTAAGCAACAAATTTCATGTCATGTCGTAAGCAACAAATTTCATGTCATGTCGTAAGCAACAAATTTCATGTCATGTCGTAAGTAACAAATTTCATGTCATGTCGTAAGTAACAAATTTCATGTCATGTCGTAAGTAACAAATTTCATGTCATGTCGTAAGTAACAAATTTCATGTCATGTCGTAAGTAACAAATTTCATGTCATGTCGTAAGTAACAAATTTCATGTCATGTCGTAAGTAACAAATTTCATGTCATGTCGTAAGTAACAAATTTCATGTCATGTCGTAAGTAACAAATTTCTTGTCATGTCGTAACAAATTTCATGTCATGTCGTAAGTAACAAATTTCATGTCATGTCGTAAGTAACAAATTTCATGTCATGTCGTAAGTAACAAATTTCGAAATGAATCTTCCTGTGGACCACGCTGCACGGTAGACTGCAGTTTCGGCTCTAGACTAGACGAACCAAAGTGCGGGATGAGATCACTGTAGTGTCATCAAAATATAACAGATGCTTACGATATTAGGTAATGTCTCGAAGACAATGTGCCCAAATAGTCGCACATCTGGCTATTAATATTGGAAATTTTAGTTGAGCAGCTGTTCTGGAGTTAGAAGAATTAATAGCAAACATTAAGGAACAAAGAACAGCGATAAGTGATACAGCTGTAATTGTTCATACAAAATCAATTACAATGAGAAACTAATTGCAGATACTTTTTAAATTGCTGTTTTGGAAACGGCCTACCCTACACTAAAACCCGAGTCGCAGATATACTTATTAGATTCCAACGCTGTTTAGGTGACCAGCTTTCCGGAGAAATTTCGTGCTTCTCCTCAGTTCCTCCATGAAAATGCTGCCAAAGTACGTTAAATATAAACACGGTCATAGTACCATTCGACTTTATAGTACTTCGTTTGCCTCGTCCTTAGAATTATTAATTTAAATCAATTCAAATTCAGTGGATTTTTGCGAATCTCAGCGACTAAAAAATTAAAATCAAAGTAAAACTAAGCTTTTATTTCACTTATATTATTGGCAGAAGTGTTTTCTTTATATTAGGTGCAATGGTTATTCCAAGATGACTAGGTCATCCGATCTTATGTCGTGAAACTAGTGCGCCAGCTGAATGTAAGATTGATTTTAAAGTAGGAGAGGTTCTGTACTGGGTATTCAGCCCCTTTCTTCCCTCTTACCTGTCAAATTATGTGATCAGGAATTGCTAGTTCCTGTCTCAAACACTGGCTACACCCATACGTAATGTACAAATCACACATCTGGAATAGAACTCTGTAAATTGCATTGCTTAGGTCGAGTTCTAGAAGCAAGTAGGCTTATTTCCATGTAAAAGAGAATAGTGTATGTCTAGCCAAATTTTTCTTCGCGAATAAATATTCAACAGATTTATCCCGCACAGATTTGAAATATCAGGTGAGAAAGAAGAATTCTAAGGTCCGTAGCACGCTTCTACTTACCTGTAGTCACAGGACGTTGTGGTCACGATGACTGTGGAGTTGGACCGTAACCACATATTATATATAACTGTACATATAGTACTAATATATAAATATATATCTATACATATATATACGTACACTCACAGTTCTAGTTAATTTCAATTGTACACGGCGTCTTTCTCCCTGGGGTTATAGCGGCCGCGGGGTGAATGTGAGCACTCACTTGGACCTAGTGCCGTCGTTAAGAATGAGTGGAGCTACATTGCTACTCCGCCTGTATGCCTTCGTGCAATGCACAGGAACAACTTTACCTTTACCTTATACAGGTAGATAATAACAGCTCTTCAACCACTTGTTAATTACTCACTTAATAGCCCCCAATTTCTTATGCTTCCAAGTGCGTCATTTTAGCGACGCGAAATTCACCTTTCCCAGATAATTACCGAATTTACACTCCATTTCAAACTCTGGAAAAAAATGAGAATACCGCATTATCAAATCAGGAGAGGAGGGGGTTATGGCTGCAATGTGCTGCCCAACCTATTATTTTTTACAGAGTGCTTTCAGATTTTCCACAAAAAGCACTAGAAATCAAGGGATCGCCTGTATTGAAAATTTTGTTACCGTGTAATAGAGATCTGCTTGAAAGTTCTTTAAATGGTAACATGCTCTAGAGTCAGGAGGAATTACAGCTTAAGAACGTGCTTCATATGTTGAGGCCTGTGAATTACCATGTACTCAATGAAGCCCAGTACCACACGCTTACCCGGAAGAGATTTAGCATGGCATTTTGGACACAGCAGAACAAGAAAAGAAAGAACAACAATAACAAAATAATTTCTGCGGACATAAATATTCTAAATGAAACTGTCGAAGAGGAGTGACTTGAAAAGTATTGCGGAATATATGTGGTATTTAGGAAACAAAAACGTTCTGCTTTCTGGCACGTCTACACAATTGCCCACGTTTGTTAATAGTCTTAAGGAACATATTAACTTCGACCTATTTTCCAAAATCTCTCATATTGTCAAAAAATAAAAAATCTGAGGACAAGGGCCTGAAACAATGACAACCAATTGCAAGTTACAGCCAGCATTCGAGTCATTCTTTTATCTGGAGACTGTCTACAGAACAACGTTCCTAACAACACTTGCCGCTCATTCCATTTACACCTGTCGGCAAAGTGACGAAAAATAAAGGAAGTCAAGAAGAGAGGGGAGGACAGCAGCAATCGTAGTTGGAGATGAATATGACAAAGGAAGATAAAATGACAGAGAAAGAAAAGGAATAAAAAGAGGCAAGTCATTAGCATGATGGAGCAGTTATAATGGGCTATAGACATACGAGTACATAGAATGTTCGGCCGTGTTCGTTCTTTAGCCATACTGTCGGCAACTTCAAAAGAAGGGAACTGTCAGGTGTGGTAATGCCTCGGGACAACCCCCTGTCCAGGTGCTGCTGCCCCTTCCTATTGATACTGTACCCTGTTCACCCAGTGAAAGGCCAGAGCGAGGTCTGAATTACGACTTCAATTTTATACCGGGCTTCGCAGCGACATGAGGAGAACCCGTAATTCAGTCCATTAAATCAGGGGTGGCCGGCCACGACGAGACGGACTTCTATCATTATATATACATAAGGGAAGCCAGTGTGTTGATGTGTCATAAGTAATGTACCGTCACAACTGCACAAGAATAATCAGACAAGAAAAATGCAGAACTGGATTTGTGAGTTAATTTTTTTGAACTAAAAGTAAAGAGAAATTCACCTGGCAGAATTTTGTAGGCTCAGATCAAATGACGTATCTGCCTATAGAGATAGTGATTCTCATATCTGTTTCGGACTTTCAAATTTTGTTGACCAAGATATTTTGTTACCTCAATTATTTAGGTCTCCTATTTTCATTTACATGCCAAGCCCATTGTATCCTCGTACCTGGCAATAGCATTCGAAGAACTGAAACAACAAAGATATTTCTTATGAAATGTCCGTCCTTCTATTACTTCAACCTTCTTAGTTCCAAATATTTTCCGTAACACTTGGTTTTGAGATTAGTTTAAATCCAATATTAGGCACATTAAGAATTCAGTAACTTCGACATTAAGATCATTCAATAAAATGTACAACTTCTAGGCCTACAGAGTTTTTAATAAACATCAATGTATCGAAAGCGAATATAGCGCTCTTATCCGGACCTTTATAGACGTAACGTAAATAGCAACCACTATATTACAGCCGTCTGATTTAGTGATGAGAATCAGATAAATATATGTAAAATTAACCTTTAAAATAAAATGAGTGTCGAAGGGCAGCAGCTAAGATTAACTGTCAAGAGACGATCGGCATATTCGCATTTATCACCCCTGAACGAACTAAGAAAGTGTGAATGGAAATCAATCTACCGACACAACATAATGGTGCACGATGATGTGGGTAAAATGAATGACATATGATTGCGTAGACTCACGCTCGTGACGTCATCCTGCCTATTCAGTATGGCTCTGCGGGAAGCTGAAGACAATGTAACAATGAGTCCACCCTCCACCACAGTTTGCAACTTGCGTGCACCCACTCACTGCGTTTTACTAGGCATGTGTTGTAACGTTACTTCCCTTCAACAAAACGGTGGTCAGTCTAGTACCGGAAGCACAAAGTCTTTGGGGCTCGAAGTTTATTATTATTATTACTATTATTATTATTACTATCGCCATCACCATCATCTTCTTCTTCTTCATCATCATTGAAGTGCTGAGAACAAGAGAATGAAGAAATTATGTAATGTTCTTGCCAGTTTTTACTCTTCAACTAATACTGCTACAGAACTTCAATCGAGGCTGATATGGGGAAAAAGAAAAATGGGTACAAAATGTTGCTCTGGAAACTTCAAGGGAAGAGGCTACGTGGGAGACCTAGACGTTGACAGGACAGACTTTGATGTCAAAACTAATCTTTGAGAAATATGATGAACGTAGCGATTGAATTGAAGTGGCTCAAGATAAGACTTTATGAATTCGGTAATGAATTTCTGTTTCCTTGAAAGCAGAATTCCTTGATCGCCTGAGTAGGCCGAAGTATAAAGTATTCGAGGAAGACCCTGCTTCATAAAAGGCGTTATTTTTTGAGAATTCCATTCCTGTTGATATAACGCTCTCTGAATACGTCATCGAGGTAAAGTACACGTAATGGCGTCATTATCAAGGGTAGATGTCTGAGAGTTATTTGCTGTTATTATCACCACAATCAGCATTACTACCACCACCAATGCTAGCAGGCTTGTATCCCTGAAACAGTGAATACAAGCATAATAAAAGCCCTGTTAACATAAAGGCCTATAGTCTATTAGAGTCAGACATAATAGTACAATTTCTACTTCAGTTTCCTGGGGATTCCCTAACTAACTACGTAACCGACTGACTAATAAACTTTTTTTTACATGGTGAAGGGCCCCGCAGCAGATGCTACGGACGCACCATAGCCTTAAGGCTTTTTGTGCAACCCTACGATGAAGATGAGCAGTTTTTTTTACCAAGTTTTACAAGTAATGGAGCACCAGTGGAATGAAATTGACAGGGGATAACCGACAACTCGGAGAAAAACCTGTCCCAGTGCCACTTTGTCCACCACAAACCCCACATGGACTGACCCGGGATCGAACCCGGGCCTCCGCAGTGGAAGGCCGGCGACTAACCGCCTGAGCCATGGCACGGCCGACTAAATAACTAATTACATGGAGCAGAGTCCTTCTTGAGAAGCTAATCTCTCCTCAATTAGTCAATAAATTCCTCATTTTATATTACCCTCCCATCTCCGCCAAGGCCATCCAAGTTGTTGTCTCTTGCCTTCAGGATTACCCACCAAAGCCCTATAGGCACCTCTCCTCTCCCCCATAGACGCCACATGCCCCCCTCTCATTCTTCTTGATTTGATTACCCAAATATTATTTGGCGAGGAGGACAAATCCTGAAGCTCCTCACTCCGCACTCTGCTCCAGCTGCCTGTTACCTCGTCCCCCTTAGGCCTAAATGTGTTCCCCAGCACGGTATGGCACATCCTCTGGTTGCGAATGGAGGAGACGGTTTCCAGATTTGGAGGTTAGCTGCGAACATACTGAATAAGCAGTTATGGACAGCTCGCAGTTGGTGGTCCTGCAGCTTGGGGGTTGAGCGAGGGGTTAACAATTCCTCACCGTAAACACTGAACATGTTACGAATTAAAATAGAGGAACTCGGATTTGGCATTCCCTAAAAAAGACCAATATATTTTGTATTCTTATTTTCTATTTGAAACTCTTCTTTGTTCTTTGTTTCTGAAGTGGACATATCGATGTTACAGGATTAAATATTTTCTATTAGACAAGGGTAATATTGATGTTCACAAGGCATGCAATTATCGCGCTCTGCTCTTCTCGGTATTGTGCAGCATTACACTGAAACAGAAACATGGTTTATTCGAATGATAGCATTACGTTGAAACAGAAACACAGTTTTTCTTTGCCAGATCCCGAGCTATCTCGTTAAACACAATATATCAATAAATATGGAAGTACCCATATTTAAAATAAACTTCTACAGAACGACGTGAAAGTATTCAAGAATTATGCCAACGTAATTTCTTTTTGTTCACCTGCAACTTCTACTAATATATCTAGACAGCTCTTTGGAAGTTCAGAATTGGCTATATTTAAATTAAAAGGTTTACACACGTTCCAGATAACAGTACTGTTTCTCCGGTGTCAAAGACCACGCAATAAAGGTGTATGGTTACGGTAAGGCGAAGTTCGACGCTATCTAGTTAAATGAAAAGGAATAGTATTACACTGTTCGACATCGCCGTTCTTATACGGCAACTTCTCTAACACATGCATTCGGCAGTAAATCTAGCAGTGCAGGCGTTTCTTATGAGGTACGTAACCCCTGGCACTTGTAATTCCGGAAGAAATGTGTTCTTAGGCAGAGAATTGTGAAGGTGGTAACACCAGCAGATTAATGCTTTTACGCACTTAAGTGCATATATAAACGAAAATAGTACACCAAGCGACTTGATCTACCTGCATTTGACTGAACTTTGATCAGCATAAAATATTTCATTGCTCAGCTTTAGAGTTTTGCGTCTCACATCCTCCAGCGTCGTTGCGGGTTTTAACAGATATTCCGTACCATAAAAACAGGATTATGGTCCCGGAGACGTGAGGGCAATAGGCATGCGTGCAGGGTGTGCCCAGGTATACCCCAATATCTCATAAACAGTAAAAATTTGGTATTTTTGTCTCATTTTGTTCATTTAAGAAAGTTAATTTTTTGTTTCTTTATTTTTTGTTGAATAAAAATAATGTCCTTTATGACTGAGTATTCAATAAACGTTCACCTTTTAAGAAATGAAAAATAAAATTCCCTGGGTGCACAACCCACTGAAATGTGCTGCGCACGATTATGATGAGGGGACGTGAAGATTTAGCGAAAGGCTGGCAATTCCTTTGCTGATTTAGACCACAACACATACAGTATTTACAAGTGTCAGTGTATTATAATATGTTCTCAAACATACTTTTTGGTAATTTCATAAGATGTAATGTTAACATTTTGCTTCATACAATTCATAGACTAAATAACCATTACCCACACTTATGAAATTTTTGAACACAGATCACTTATTACATGATAAAGAATAAACAGTAACTTCTTTCTCCATTAAATATAGGTTAGCGACTATTTCAGAAATTTACCTGGTATGCCAAATCGAGCACTTCTAGCAGGCTCAGTCTTCTTCCATCTACTGGTATATCACAGATGATACAACCACTGCTTAAATGTATGTGTGTGAGAGATTATTGGAGACAAGAGCTTTGAAAACATCTTTATTGCTACATATATACCCCGGAAGAAAGCAGCTCAACGTCTCTTCTTCCTTTTTAAAACTCATCTTAGAGCAAAAGAGGGAGGTCAAAACATGAGCGGAGCAAAAGATCAAACCAACCTCTTCCTTCCCCTTCACCCTCCTCCTTTAAGATCCCTTTGACTGTATGCAGCACTTCACTCTCCCTCAACCCCTTAGAAAGCCTTTGTTTCTTGCTCACTCTACACAAAAGAGCTGGGGATGAAAGACTTATTGATGTAACCTTAGTCTTTGAAGTTTTCAAAGCCTTGACACACTCACAAAGTTCTCTTTCCTTTTCCTCCTCCTTGAATTGGTAATAAAAAGAAAAGTGGGGGCCTTTGTACCCACTACACTTTCCTTTTTAAACCATGTTCTCCTGTTATATTTTATAATATAATCTACAAAAGACAGTACCAGCTCTTATTTTCTACCTGAAATTCGTTGAACATACTATCTCTACATTTGCATCTAGGTCGTAATACTAATTTTTTGTTGAAAAATCAAAGCTAAAGTTGAATCTGTGAGTCTTGGCAATATTACTTTGAAAAACGTACTATGTAAGACAGCTTTCTGGAATATTACATGCAAAATTCAATGTTTCTTTTAAAAAGTGTTTATTCCACACCTAAGTTCACTGGATTCCTTTGAAATGAATACAAAAGGTCAATAACTTTCTTACATCCTAATTTGTCATCAAAACATTTAACTCAAACACAAAAAAAATATATATATTTAATTTTCCATCCACCATATCAGATGTGAGTAATAAAATATTTGTACTGGAAAGCAACTGGAGCTGATGCCCTACTTGAAGGAGGTTGCTAAAATCCAGTTCTTCTTCGATGTAATATTGTACATGGAATAAAGTATATCAAAAGGGGGTGGGAGAGAATACATGCATTAATTAAATCTATATTGCCACAGATGACGTTATCAGGCACTTTACTTACAGTCTGGAGAAATATGCACAATAAAGTCAACATGAAAACGAGTTTTGTTTGTTCTCATCCACAAATGTGGAAAGAACTACAGTAAAACCCCTATTTAATTGATTGCTGGGGGATTAGAATGTATTTCACTAAATAGAGGTTTTCATTAAATGGAGGTTTTCAATTGAAATTAGTTAAATTTATCTTTTTTGCTTGTTTATTAGTTCCATTATGGTCTCTATAATAAAAATCCATTTTTCAACTTTGTATGCACAGTACTTATATTAATATTTTTAAAATAAACATTTAGAAACAAATTCCAGTGACAAGCAAACCTTATTGCTATTGAAAATGAAATTTTCTGTAATGAATCATGATTACAAAAAATAATTTCAAAATTTAAAAGTATTTTCAAAATTGACATAAATCTTTAAACAATTTTTCGTCCCTCCTTTAAAAAGCTTCATCATACAACTTTAAATAGAAAATATTAAAATACATTTGGAATTTTCACATTAAAAAATATCAAAATTATTCAAAAACCAAGTATACATAACCATAAGAAAATTATTTATTAAGATAGTCCAGCAAACTTGCTCGCTTCTTCTGGCAGGTGCTCTGAACATTCAGAACTTCTCGCTCCAAAGAATTTATTTTTGATATAGTAGTGCTGTCCACATGAAAAGAAGTTAAATATCTTCGTACCACTTCAAGTGCCTGAACCGCTTCACCAAGTGTGGGAACTGATTCTTCTTCTTGTACTACCTCTTCTTCTTCTTCCTCTACCTCTTTAGCATCACAGATTTCTTCTACGTCTTGTGGAGGACCAAGCATACTCTCAAGATCATCACATCGGACAAACACTTCAAAATTTGGGTCCATGTCAGGTGCAATTTTCAACCAATTTTCATGGTCAATCACATCCATATCTACATCAATTTCCATAGCATTGTTGCAATTGAATGCAGCCTCATGAAAACAGTTTGATATTGTTTGAGGTATAACTGAATTCCATGCAGCTGTTACCATATGCATACCCTGAAGGATACTCAGTTTCAAATGTTTATTCATATCCACGTAGGATACTGCTTTCTGCAGCAAAACCTTCCTGTACCTTGCTTTCATGGAGTGAATAATGCCCAAGTCAAGTGGCTGCAGATATCTTACCAATGTTACACTCTTCCAGTAGTCAACAGTTACTTCATCAACACTAGCACTTTCGCCACAAACACTTTTATATTCAAGCCCATGACGCTTCTTAAATCTGTCCAACCATCCATTGGAGCCCTTAATGTTTACCATTCTAAGCCTAATTGCTTTTTCCTTCAACAGTACACCATTGATTGGGAGGTTGGCAGAGCACATTCCCTCAAACCACTCTATCAATATCTTCTCCATTTCATTATATGGTGCTGATTTGATGGCTTCACCCCCACATTTCACTTCTTCGTCTAGTATTAATTGTTTATTCTTCATTATGCAAAACAATGAAGACGGTGCAAGATTAAATTTCCGTGCAATTTCTATTGCGGGCGTGCTTGGGTTCTTTTCCACTTCTTGAATTATTTTCACTTTTTCCACAATTGTCAGCTTCTTCCTTTTACTAGTAGCCATTATTAAGGAATAAAAAAATATAATAAAAATAGACGAAAGAATTTTTCACAAATGCTCCAGGTTTACGCAGTGATCGCAAAACAGGCATGCAGCAGCAGAGTAACTTCTAGATAAGATAGACGGAGAGGGGACAGGTATTACGTCATCAGGATCGGAGTAATGGACTGGCTAAGTGATTACGTCACAGTTTCCCCTACCATTGCACTTCCGCATATTTCACACTACTTTGTCTCACTTAGACATAGGCAAAAGTACCGGGCACTCCTGGACGATCACCCTTCCAGGCGATATCCCGGCCCAACGATGTTCGGTAATGTAACGGGAACCGGTGTTTACATCGTGGCAGGCCATTGCCTCAATGTTTCGAGCGTATATCGTAATTTTTACGTACAGTATGTATCTTTTGTGATTTTGTTTTTGCTCATGAAAAATTTTAATAATTGCGGGAAACGTCAAAAAACAATTGAAGTATGAGTACGTAATATTTTTCCACTAAATGCGGGTTTTTCTCTAAATCGGGATTAACTAGACGCGGGAAAATAATACATTGTTTATATGGAGCTATTGTCGGGACATGAAAAAATCATCACTAAATCCGGGATTTCACTAATTGCGGGAACATTAAATCGGGGTTTTACTGTACCAGTATACGAGTGTGTGATAATGTTACAGGATATTTTCTGTTTAGAGCAAAGGTAAATGTAAAGTTAAAGTTGTGCCTGTCCACGACATGGAGGCCTATAGAGGGAGAAGATATATAGCGCCACTCATTCTCAACCGCGGCACTAGATGGAGGTGAGGGGTTAACTTCACCACCCAGGCGCTTTACCCCCCAGGAAAACAAGCCTGGAACCCATTGAATAGGAGGCTGGGTGGATATTTTGAAGAAGAGAAAAATGTCTTGCTGCTGCTAGAAATCTAATCCCAGACTGTCCAGCCCTCAACTTTTCTTGCTTATCCAACATTTGATTATGATGTTACAAATTCTTTCTGCCTAACTTCTTTGCTGCAGTTTGTTTCATAGACAAAACAGCTGATGTACTGTATTACTCTTCTTTAACATGTTTCCTCTAATCTGGGGCAAACATACTTAAATTGATCGATTGTTATTCAACAGTTACATTTGATTCAACACGATGATTGGCAATTACTTTATTCATAAATGATATTAACTATAAAATAATAACTTAAATGTTCTAATAATAATCATCAAAGTAAACGTAATGGGTATAAATGGTACTCCCTTTATTAATACTCCCCAACAGGTTTCAGGCAAACAAAGGCTGCCATTAGGGAGACAATTATATGAATTGAAGTGGAACTAATTAAGTTTACATAAATTTTCATTCTATATTATATTTAACATCAAGTAAATTTTGGGTGAAAAACTTCCACACGTGTTCTTGAATTTATATTTTATTCTTTTCCTTTTAGTATTATTTAACAATGATATGAATTGTAAGACTATATTGTCAGTGATCATGAATACATGTGTATGAAGCATTGGTGGAATTATGCTGACAGGGTTAAACTGAAGTACTTGGAGAAAAAACCTTTGTAGTCCTACTTTGTCCACCACCAATCCCACATGCACTGGCCTGGGACTGAAACCATGCCTCCTTTGCGAGAGGTCAACGACTAACCACCTAAGGTATGGCATGGCCTTACTTCACTCTTCACGTGTTCACAAGTAAGCATTCCTTCGGTATGGTGTCTCTCACATTGTGACTCAATGCAGTTCTGAGCAGAAAGTGAGGCAACAGGGATGGAATATTTATCAGCCATTCTTCTGTTTCTGTATTAAGTTTTGCTACCTTACTACTTTCACATTTCTTTAAATTTCTTACATACTGGCTTTTTTCATAACAGCCATCTTCTCATTGAGTCTTGTCATGTTTGTCATTTACTATATTTGTAAAAAATGTTGTTCTGTTAAAATTTTTCAAAAACTCTATTAATGAAAATAATGAAGTATTAATAAACATGAATACAGTTTAATTATTTAAGCTTACCACATATTTTCATATGGGACGACATGCACACACACTTACAGTAATACATGACCAGGTGTGCTGTGAGATACTGAACCAAATTTTACTACATGGAAAACTTCTAAGAACAATGCTTTAGCTGATATGTCTATGATCCACATAGTGTACATCCTAGTAGTATGACAAAATGGAATTTTATTTCTCACATAAAGTTCTTCAAATAACACTTGGGAACTTCTTCTTAAACTGAGGTTTTCACATCAGCATGCAGACTATCTTTTTCAAATTTCCTCTAAGACTTGAGACTTGAGGTTTTTGTGGTGGTTTTCTGGATCCTGAATGAGTTCTGGGCAATGCTCATTTTTCTGATAAGATTCTTTACCAATGTTTCTGGGCACTGATGGCAACTGAGAAGTGCAATCACCAGCATAACATCTGTTCTGTATGACGATTTGTATTCGGCCCCCAAGTAAGTTTCAGTGTGGAGTGCTGAATGCTACCGAATATAAGATAAACATCACACATCAGGGAGTGCTGCACTCTGCTCACATACTGCTTGCTCAGATTCGTGCTACTATCTATGGAAAGCATAAGAAGCAAATTTAATCTCGCTACTTTATGCTTGCAGACAAAGAAGCTGGCTTTCAGATGATGTGCAACACAGTTCTCTGAAATTAATTCTTTATATTTCTCTCACCTTGAATTATGTATTGATGTATTTCAGTTATGTTCTTCATGTGTATGCAACACACTTTGTCTTTTGTCACCTGCACTGGAATTATTATGTGATGTCTTCTGTACTAACAGTTGTTATGAACTCCGCAAGGATGCCTTCTAGACTGCCAGCGAAGTGCTGTTAACCTGTTACAGTAACTGCATAACTGATATTGAGGTCACTGTCTGTAGCTACAAAAATCACTTTATTTTCCAGTCTGATTCATAAACAATGTGTGATTTGTGTTCCCAGCTTATGGTTTATCTGAAAATACTTGTTGATTCTAACACTGTGAATGGATACTGTGTTCATTCTTCACTCTGTGCATGTATGTATACAGCATGGTGAAAAATTCACTTGACACTACAGGAAACATATTAAATGTTGAGTGTCAAGTGACTTTTGTGCCACCCATTATATATTAAGGACACTTATAATTTTAGTCATCAGTTTCCAGTTTTGTACTAACACACACCCACATACAGTGGCAGGAGGGGGCGAGAAGTGAGTGAGGTGGTCACCCTGGGCCCATGCATTGACATGTGTGGTAAAAACTTTCATTTATGTAATCATCTTAAATGATTCAGAGATAAAAATGTATCATAACTGAAAAATGAAAAAAAAAACAGTAATAAAGAAAGAAAAAGAAATCAGGCTTAAATTTGCAGACTCGAGAACAAGCGAAACCTTCCTCACAGAGCATAATGTTCCCTTATAAAACTGACCTAAACACCTATGTACTGCAGTGTGTTGTTTATATTTTAAGTTCCTGTTTATAATATGTGGGAAGTGTGGGAAGGAGACTAAATATTACCCAGGCTGTTCTTGGGATCCATTTTGTTTCACTGGGGGTGGCCCAGAGAAAGTTGCAGTTGGACACAAGCAAAGATTTCAGAGTTTATATGGTCAGTGACAAAAAGCAATTAGAGAATTAACTCACAACTGAATGTGCTGTTGTCAGTATTGAAGGAGAGCTGTTATTTCTAAATATCATAGCTGTTACCTTGTAATTGCACCTTAGCCATGGCTAGCAAAGACAGACATAGATGGCAGAAGTACAGCTCAGAAGCTTAGAGGGACAGAGAAAGCATTTTGAAAACTTCGAAAGTTTGAGTAGAAAAATTTTTAGTGGTCAAAAGATCTTCACGTGAAAAAGACGAAGAAGAAGAAATAATTAAAGGCCTGTGCTACTTTTCAGGAAGACAGAAACACAATGTGTGAAGCAAACATTACTCCTGCCAAGATAGACACCATTTGTGTTGATACTGAAACCAAGAGTTATGATCCTGCGAATTGGCCAGATTTGTTGGACTACAAGGTTTGTTAATTGAAAGAGGTCCTTTACAAATATTACGTAGTGACTTTGATTTTCCGAAAACTGGCAACAGCCAGCACTTTTCTGAAAAATGCTATATGTAAAAAATGCCGAACAGAGAGAGCATTCAAAGAAATTAGCTAACTTACTCTAAGAAAGCTGAATGTCATTTTTTGCTTCTGCTACAAATTTTACAGCTCAAAAATGGCAGGAAAACTGGTAAAGCTCTTCAGTTTCTAAAATCATTAGAAGGCTCCTTCCTGAACACAGAAATCACTTACAGGATAATGTTAGCAGTCCTAGTTACAATGGCAACAGGACAATGAAGTTTTTCAAAACTGAAAAATGATGAAGAATTATTTGAGGACAAATATGGCTCAAGAGATGCTCACCTCATCACAGAGTTTGCAGCAAGGAAATACAGGAAGGTGGATTTTGTGCAGGCAGCATCAATGTGATGGGTGAATCGTACTTAAAAATATATTTAAGTGGGGTAACTTCACTGTAATCTGAAAGAAATAAAAAAGCGCATTCTTTAATAGATATGCAACATTGTGTCATTGTTAACATTACATGTACAGGCTATGGGATTTTAAGTTTTTTTTTTCACAAAAGGGGGCCCCTGCAGGGATTGCTTCACCCCACACCACTCCAGACATGGCTCTGCACGCATGCATGCGTGCGCACACACACAACACACCCACACCCACATATACAATGGAACCTCATTGCATCGTTCCTGTTACCTTTGTTTTCCTGCATATATTGTCTGCCTTATTTGGTCCCGGAACTAGCCTCATATAAATAACACTATTTTTTCCCGCCTCCATCGGTCCTCCAACTGCCGTTTTATCGCGTCAATCATTGAAAAATCACGGTCCTGATGCAACATTTTCCCACATGGATAGTTTTTCAAATTTGAAATGATGATTTAGTGCACTGTGCACGTGTGTATTGTTTTCTTAGGGCCGCCTGGATTGCCTGCTGCATGTTGAACCAAATACCAGAATGAGAAAATTGTAAAATTTCTATCATTTTGGTTTTCCGCGAGATTGAGATGCATGTATATTCTTATACAAGATCTTCGAAAGACTCGGAAAAAGTTGGGAACTTCTTCAAATAAAACAATAATACCTCCAGGGGATATTAAACCTTGATGCTGCTGCAAGTGCAAGTGTTAACAGTGATGGAAGTGACAAACAAGTGCAGATTGTTATCGGAAAATCTCTGAAACCACGATGTTTCAAGAATATAAAAAAATTACCTGCCAAATACCACGTGCACAATAAAGCGTGGATGACCACAGACATTTTTTCTTCATTTCTGTATTCATTAAGACACAAGTATTGGTGCGCAAAACAGGAACATTCTCCTCTTTGTGAACAATTGTGCTGCACATCCAAAGGATACATCGTTTCTAAGAAATGTAAAAGTCATACGGTACCCGGCAAATTGTACAAGTGTGCTCCAGCCCCTTGATTTAGAGGTAATAAAGTGTTATAAGCAGCTTTATAGAAAATGCCTTGTGAAAACAGCTGTTTGCTTAATGGATGCAGGCAAAGATATGAAAAAGAAGATAAACGTGTTGAAAGCTTTGCACTACACTGTGGCAGCCTTGCAACAAGTAACCCAGCAGACAATCGAAAATTGTTTTCCGGAAAGCTGGTTACGTGCAGGAACAATCTCAGGCAATAGTGACGTCGTATTGACCAACGATGACCATGATTTCCGCCAAGACTGTGAAAAGTCAGTGCGACAGATAAATTCAGATATGTCTGTGCGTCATGTGCAACTGGCAACAGTGCAGGTGTGCGAGAGCTCATGGACCGGGAGTGTGGAGGGGAAGAGGAGGAGGAGAGAAGAAGATGGCGAATGCGAAATGGTGCTGAGCTTTGCTGAGACGCATGAAGCGCTGATGAAAGTAAAATCTTTCTTTTATGCGCACAGCACTAGTGACAGTGATCATGAAAGTGTTCTAGGCCTTGAAAAATCATACTTTGAATTGAGGCTTAAAGTTTGCACAAAACAAATGTCAGTCATGTAACAATGTTGTACCATATACAGTATTTCAGTGAATAATAATCATTAAATTGTTCTTATCTATCATTTTCAATGGTTTCCCGGTACTATTGTTTTCCTCTATATATTGTTTTTGTTTTCCATCCCCCTAAAAAACGATGCATCGAGGTTTTACTGTATACAGGTTGTCCAGGTGTAAATTTTTCATTACATTTTTATAAATGTGTATTTTACTTTAAAACAAACTATATGTTATTAGTGATACAGAAAACACAGTGGTATGCTGCAATTGAAACTACGGCATATGCAAGTTACAGTATGTACATAATATATACATAATAAATATGAAAACACAGAAACCTTACTATAAAGGAATGATCTCATAGTCAATCAAACATGTATCGTCATTGACATCACTGGTATCATTGCTCTCATTACTACCTACATCAATAATGGAACTGTCCATGGCACCCTTCTCCCAACAATATTATTTGCACTTCTCTACACAACAATAATATCAGCCCAATTGTCTTTTGTAATATTCCTGCCACTGAATTATTATTTTTCTTTTGGATCCTCATCTTTGGTTACCTTAATCCCATTTTCCTCAAAACATGTCTTAAATTTAGCTGCTTGCCACCAAAATTTAATTTTCTCCTTCATCACTGGGAGAAGACTGTTACATAACTGTTTTCTGATGTAAATAAAAATCTTCAATAATGTCTATCACTCATCGGTCAAAGTCATCTGCCTCAGCATTTCAGGCATCTGGGAGTTTTGTTTCTTCCCAGGTGTCGACAAGACACAGTCTTCACTATCCTTGCTTTCACTTGTTATGTATTATTGTTCTCGTCGATACATTACAAAATTTCCTGCCTTTGCAGTATGTTTAGATGGGAAGACTGACACACACATCTGTCCTACTTATTTGTCACAGCACTTTATGCACAGAAAGGCATACACACAACTAACTGTGTCTTACAAAATGCAGTAAGTAGCCTTGTTGCCTAAATATATAAAACAGACTTCTTGAAGTTTCTATATTGCCAAATTCTTTCATTTACATTTCAGTTTGGGGTTTCAATTTTCTGTAGTGAATTCTTGCTTCACAATGTTGAATCACGAATAGCTAGTGTTGTCAAGCATTATATGTAGGTTAGCTATGTCTATGTCTGCCAACTGCTCATCAACACAAGAGATGCAATGTAAAATTTATAACACACAAGAAACATGTACAAATCTCAAAATTATGAAATAATGAAAGAAGGTATTCACTGCAATCATTTTCTACTGATTCCTGACTATGAAAATTTAAGACAAAATTTATACGGCAGTGAAGAATTTTGTGCTTTACCAGAATAAAGAAAATCTGTTTCTACTACCTTTTTCTATCAATCACTTTGAGCTGTGGGCTGCAGTTCTAAAAGAGATATAAACTTCTTTCAGAAACACTGCAGAGCAATGCAACCTCGGATCTCAACAGAACACAGAGACGAAATATATGTATCCGCAGCAGACTGATGTGGGTCACTTACATGATAAACAAAGTTTGCGCAACATGAACTGTCCAAAATGAAAGTAGCACAATCATATTGCACACAGTCACATACAAATTTCTGTACCAAATTCTTTCATGAAATAATATATTATGAAAATAAGCTTTTAAAAAGGGTCAGAAACTTTGCTTTGTATAACAGGAGGGCTGTTTCAAATCTTGGTGCATGGGTGGATGGATTCATTCTTCAGTGTATTTTTCATGCAAATTTGAACTTTAAAAATGTATGAAATACAATGGATAATACAAACAGGTGCAGAAATGGGCATTTAAAACTGAAAAAGCCTTGGGTGTCAGTGAGCCTATATACTTGTATGAAGCAGCTCCACACTAGGCCATAAGTCAGGCACAAACTAAGGGGGTGGGATGGGGGGGGGGCAATGCAGTGTTGCCATGTGTATGTATAGATACAGTATGCTTGTATAGCTGGAGAGAAGAAGTGTATCATGCCTGTAGGATAAAGGTTAAAGATTAAAATGATTACAAAAGTATGCAATAATTGGCAACAATTCACTATGCACAGCAAGCATAATGGCATTTGGAACTCCAAGGCATTTTGTTTTTCACACAAAAAAGAGCATCATTTGCTCCACGTCTAGACAGCTAGGAGTATGCCGAGGAGGAGAGTGTGCAAACAAAGCCAGCATTATGCAAAACACCTAGAAATTGTACACAATACCTAATTTCATATTTTGTGGTGGCAACATATTTAATATCCAAATCCAGGCATATTACAAGATTAATGTTTGATGAATAAAGACATTCAATTTGAGTAACAGACTAAATATTACACACTGACCTTGAACTCAGACAGCAAGCACAATGTATTACCAGTCTTCCCATTAAATAAGCTGATTGGCCAAATAAATAAATCTGAGTCTGACAAAAGTGAGAACCTCTTGCTTTCACACTATTTTATGACTGTACCGAAAAAATGAAGACATGCCTATCCTTGAGAAACCTAACACCAATTTCAATATAACATATAACTATTCTGTAGAATACATTTACATTTACAATTTGTGCCAACATTTTGTATGTATGCATAATTTAAACAGGTGTTTCCCAGTACACCGCAGAGAGAGGGAGTTGCATACATTTCTGTTCTTTGATCCTTTGTGCTCTTGCTAAGATCACATACCAGGTACAGCCACAGCTTGCTGATTCTTTGGATCCCCAAAGCACATTAGTTGCAGTCGCATACGAACACGAAACTTGGCCAAGGTGTCTTCTACAACCCTGAAAAACAAAATTGTTTCATCATAACAGCCTGTGAAGAAAGCAAAATAGCAAACTGCACCTATGAGCAGGAATGCTCTTTGTGTGTGTGTGTGTGTGTGTGTGCAAGCATGCACACGCATGTTAGAACCCTTTAAAAAAGAAATAATGACAATATAAAAAATCAATTTTCAAGTCCATTGCAGAAAATTAGGCGACACATAACTTCATTTCATTCTGTAGTCTGTCTTACGACAGGTTCGTAGCCTCTTCCAGAGCGAGATCTCCACAGGGTGCGATCTAGTGCTTCCTCTTTCAATTTCCAGTATCTTCTCTTTTCCTTAAGGTCATCCAGCAGCTGCTTACGTCTTCTCCCTCGTCTTCCTGTCATTTCTATCCTTCCTTCTAACTTTCCTTCAATCACGTGTTTCAGAAGGCAGTTTCTGCACAAGATGTGACCATCCATTAGCCTTTCTTCTTTTTATTGTATGTAGGATATTCTCTCTCCTCCTTGACTCTGTGTAATACTTCTTCATTTCTCACATATCAGTCCAACTGATCTTTTCCATTCTTCTCCAGCACCACATTTCAAAACTTTCCAAATACTTCTTATCTACGTTCCGAAGTGTCCAAGTTTCAGCACCATACAAAGCTATGCTCCAAATGTAGCACTTTGGAGCACAACTACCCTCTAAAAATCAACTTTTATGAGTACACCCAGAGTAAGTACTGGCATATTGCCTTATTAAAATTCAGTACCACTGAATCAAGCTCTGTAAATCAATAACAGTCTGCAAGAGAAAAAAAAAATGGTAAATGCATTTCAGACCAAAACTATATGAGAAATATTCTGGTATTTTGCAAATTCTAATCATCAGTATCATTCCACAACATTCCTATTTAATGAAACACTGCTGTATGAGAAACAACAGGAACAGGAAAATGATTTTTAAAAAGTATATTCTAGGAAACTCTGTGGATTTTTGGTTTGCATAATGTGCTTTTCAGAAATTTTACTGTTATTACTCACAATACAGTGACTTCAACTTCAGGAATACACGTGAAGTGGTACCTTGATATTAAATGTAGCTAAATTATCCACAAAAATCAAACATGCATAATAACAAACTGTACTAATGCAAAAGGTTGGATTTTAAGTACATTATTTTTGTAATGCTACCTCAACTGTTATTAAAATAAATCCACTTATTACCAGTGGTCCCAAATTATTTCTATACTTACTTCTTGTCAGCTGTATTGGTGAGTGGTGGAATTGCCTCTAGTGCTTCATCAAAGAAACTTCTGCAAACAGAAACATACCACTCATAAAGGCTTACAAACATTCTGAAATGAATGTTAATCTTACACAACATTTCATTATCTACCATCGATGATATACAAACTTAGCACTTGACTGTGTTGTTTAACAAAACACTACCTAATCCCATGCTTACTTCAACGCCAAAACAGTGAAAGCTTGTGAAAACTAACTGAGCTGTAGGAGTAGTGAACAATCTGGCTGCTTCCTGTATAGCTTCAATGTCAGCCCGAGCTTGCTGGTTGCCCTCCACACTGAAGCGAGTTACACATGACATCAGACGTGATAGTTCTTCTGCTACTGTCTCAACTATCTGTGTCAGTACACGTGACACAAGACTTGGGGACACCCGTTGTACCTACAAGATATCAACATTAAAAAAATTATACTATCACATCTCATTAGAACCAGGTGCACATAAAATCAAAACTTGATCAACAAATAGTACAACCGACTTTTACACATGCTATGAATCCGTCATAAAATCATTCTGCTATACCATGAACTACATTCCTACCTTATCTTTTTTTCAAAAGAATCAAATGGTTACATTATCAGTGGCGAATCCTAGGTTTCTAAGCCAGGACATGCAGCAAGGCATTCCTTGTCACTGTATATTAATCATATCATATTATGCATGGAAAATGACAATAATTAACAATCAGTGATGATAAGTGACAGTAACAACACAAATAACATCATCATCACCACCATCATCATCTTTAGTTTCTCCATTTAATTTCTCCTTGTAGAAGGTGTTTCTGATAAATACTGTACAACACTTTCTATCAATATTGCACAAACTCAGTGAAGAAAATTTACCATTAACATAAGAAACTGTATTTTTTATCTCAGTAAAAGTACCAAGACTCTCACAAAGAATAAAAATTATATATGTGTGGTCTGCAACATCAATGGTGAAGCTCTGGTGAAGCAAAATTTGTGTAGCAGCAGTATGAACTTTGTGAGACATGACTTCACATGACCTGGCATACAAGCTGAACATTATTCTCTCTCTCCTCTCTCTTTTTCCTCTCTCCCTCCTCTTTCTCTCTTCTACACACGCATGCACACACACGCGTGCCAACACACACCCATATTCTTCAGGGCGACACATATGTGGAGCACAGTTCTGGAATATTTGGTCCAGTGATAACTCTACAGCTTCCCTGGCTGCATTACTTGGACTGCACAGCCTGACATGCCAAAAAAAAAAAGTTCTTCTTTCCTTCTGAATCGTGATGGACTTGAGGAAGCACTATTTGGGGTACCTAGTCTAGCAGCATATGCTATGGCACATAGGTTACACAGTGCACACAGCTGATTCCAAGCAAAATATTAAAATACTTTATTTAGAGAACAGAAAATACAGTGAAATTCATTTAAAACAACACTACTTAAGATGTTCTTCCTGCATTGGACATTAGAATAATTCATTACCAAACTTTTCCAAGTTGTTCAGTTTTACCAACAAAATGCACACACAAAAAACTAATTTTTTATAGTTTTATTAGTATTGATGTACACCCCTACACGTGTTTCAGTCCTTGGACCATCTTCAGGGGGCTAATAAGCTACTACACTTATTAGCTTAGCCCACTGAAGATGGTCCAAGGACTGAAACACGTGTAGGGGTATACATCAATACTAATAAAACTATAAAAAAGTAGTTTTTTGTGTGTGTGCATTTTGTTGGTAAAACTGAACAGTGTGAAAAATGCACGGTGAAAGCAATATAAAATTTTCCAAGTTGATTAACACATTATTTTCCCTTTTAACAGATTTTCTGTTTAAAAGGATTTCCCACCTAAAAAGCACAAAATGTTTCCACTGTAATGAACTTTGCACCCCTTTAACACACTTCTTGCATCAAAATCTTGCAAGTGAACATACCTTCTTCATTTTGTTAATTCCCTGCAGTATGGTGTCAGAATCAAATGAATGTAACTTAACTGTCAGAATCTGTTTCTTCACAAAACACAGGGACCCCATGATTTTGCATGCACTGACTGCACATCAGATTCTAACTTTTAAGGTCATGCAAAGGAACTACATAAACTTTACAGGAATTTTGGTAACACAAATACCTATTACTTTGGCTACTTATGTACCTACTTAATAATAAACCATGCATCATCTAAGAAAAACTTGTTTCCATATTTTCTTTTACACAGCACAGAATCTTTCATTCAAAATCTTTCTACTATTCTGTACACTGTTCTTTCTCATGGCACTGTAGAGGCAGCATTTTTTTTTACAAAACTTTCAGCAACAATTTTCCTGTGATGCATACTTTATGAATGTACTGCAAATAAACATGTTTTACTCAACTGCATGTATTTTACATGAACACTGAAACCACCTGCACTCCAGCTGCCTGGCTCAGGCTCCCAGTGGTGACAATGCAATGAATGCGTGGGCATGCATGCCTATTTAAACCAAGGCTGTATTTTCCCATGTTCAGGGCCATGATAAATCTACCTACCTGTATATTGATCAATAACCTATTATACACTGCCATGCCACTGCACAATGATCAAACACCTTATAAATGAAATGCTTACCAAGTAACAAGACAGTGGTGGACAGAAACTACATTTGCACTTTAAAATCAGTTACGATCACTTCATAACCAGACCACAGATAGACAGCAACAGCAAAAGAAAGATAATGAAGCATAACTGTTATCAGATACAACAGCCAATAAACCTCCTCATCATTCATTCATCTACCTACCTCTGCATGCACACCAATCATGTTTGCAATGATCTCCTTGGCATAGGGTCTAATGTCTGTAGGCTTTCGTGTTGTGTCCCAATCAAATCGCCCCAGGTACATAGACGGCTCTATTGTTCCCACCAATGGATCACTCTTTTGCTCAAGGTACACCTCAAGAATCCGTCTCTCCAGTGTGTTCAAAGCATTGGTGGCAGTTGCAATAGGCAATATGGGAGATGGGAAGCCATGACGTGTAAACAGGTCTGACAGATGTGGTAATAGAACTTTGGCAGTGTACTGGCAATTGCTTAATGTTGTCAGTAATCTCTGCTCCCATGCCTGGAAGACAAGTTTATGGCATGCAATTAGTGTTCACCACACATCGCAAAATGAAGCTGTAATAGGACTAGAACCAATACATAAATATTAATATGTACTTAGTGGAACAAAGATGGGTTGCTACCATAAGCACATTATTTATAAATGGGGGGGGGGGGGAACTTCTCTGATGATTCAGTAGAGAGTGAATGTCTGCACTACTTACTATCTATATTGACAACTACATGGCAATTTTATGACACATACTTTAATTGCACTGCACCTGGATTCCAGAGGCCAATTTAAATTACTGACTCTCATTATTTTTTAAAAATGTACACTGTGGAAGCAGCCATTTGAATGCAATGTGACTATGTTCTAATATGCTTGGGTAGGCCTTGATGTTGTAAGAACAATTTACTTTCTAATCTAATCAAACTTCCAAATATCTTTACACCATTCACATTGTTATACAAAAGAAAATCCTTGATTACAGTACAACACAAAAAAAAATACATTTACATTTAGGCATTAACATGCAACCATGAAGTGTGACACATGCCAAGATAAAATCAGTGTCTACCACCGTAAAGTAACTGCTTTGTAGGTTATTTTGCAATTACATGGCAAGCACACAGGTCACATAGTCACTAAGGCTGACAACTGTAAATAACATAGAACATTCCACAAACAGAATGGAAGAACTACAATAACAGCTCATAAGAGGGCACTTTATACAACATAATTTATGGCTATACCTAAATTTGGATCTGCAAGGAAAGCAGTAAGCTACCTGCAATATCAGTGGTTGCCATACAAACTTTATTAAATAAAAATGTAGAAAAGAAAATAAAAAAAGTACTCACTGGACCACTACTTTCCTTCTCATGACCTCTGTACACTGCTGGACACCCAATGAGCTGTGAGACTGCTGATGAATGGTCTTCTTGCATCACTGCTTCATTACTGAATGCAAGGTGTTCCAATGACTGTTAATAGTGAAAAGTTCTGTTGTAATGTCCTATGTTTGACACTGACATACAACACGAGCTGCAAACATGTGTGTTCAGTCTTACACATATTAACAGTTCAGTTATAAGGCAACATGCAGGATGTGAAAATCAACCTCAAGTGACTTCAGGTAAAACTACACACATATTGAGTCCTTGCATTGGTCACCTGAGTTATAAGTTTTACAGTACTTTTAAGAGGCATTTTTAATGTGTTGCTGTGTTTAGCTTTGTGTTGTAAACAAGATAACAAAGAATAAGGTAACCAATTTATGTAATAATGTTTGGTAGATGAACAACGGACCTGTACGCCTGAAACCTGATGTTCATAATGACATTTTTACATGCTTACACAAGGAACCGAATGTGAAATGATAAAGATTTTATAAGAGTGTATATTCGTTATTTCAACATTCAGTGAACAGTAAAATTCCTATTTATGACAACACCGTGCAAGAATGGTTTTCAGTATTAATCTAAGGGGAAGAAAAAAAACCGTAAATGTAGATGGTGCAATTTTTAACATTTGGATTCTTGGTTTGTGATTATTCAAACTGAGCCTTTAAAGAGGGAAACCTTAAAACCAAGAAACATTAAACAGATATTCTTCTGTAACAACATACAAAAGTAAGCATTCACTTTCAATAGACACATACATCATCTGAGCTTCATTATACAAAACAGACCCAATTTACCTGGGAGAAACTAAGCAGCAAACCTTGGACAAGAGCACTCAACTCTCTTTGAGCATTGCTGTTTTCGAGTAGTGGTATCTCTCTCTGTTCTCCCAGCAACACAGACTCTTTTACCCGCTGCACCACCTCTTGCACCTTACTCTCAAATTGTGATGGCTGCAAACAGGGTGTAAAATGTACTCACTTATGTGCATAAATAGTTTTTAAAAGCTACCATGACATAATGCTTTCAGTGTAGGTGAAGTCATCATACTCTCACTAACTAGCATTAAGTCACTCCACTGTAAATAAGCATGTGTTCTACAACTTATATAAATCTACAGTTCTTCAGATAACTACACTGTAATACCATATATGCATGAGGCATAATACGAGTATTGCAAAATTTTGGTTAATGACTCACTTCCAGTTCCACACCTGCTCGGCCAAGTCTCATTACCACACCATATTTATTTAAATGCACCAGCAAGAGGTACCTTTTCTCAAAATAACAACACTGTTCAGTCATCCAGACTGTATATTGTCATATCATTGGATGCTACTGAATTAAAACCAGAAAGGAAGTGGAAGGACTGTCATGGCCTAATTTAAGATACTGTACTACTATGCTGGCAATTGCCTAGAGGACTGAAGAAAACAAAAATGTCATTCAGGATAATTTGTGACCTGGCCAATATTTTAACTGGGCACCTTGAGAATACGAGTCAGATGCATTAATGCCTGAGTTAAATAGCTTGGTTCATTCTTTTTAAGTAAGATCATATAATTCTGGACACTTATGGTACCATCAACTTTACTGACATTAACATATTAACAGTCCAAATTTGATTTGAAAACAGTATAGTCAGTCTGTGGAGATAAAAAAGTGTACCATCTGTGGCACATATAAATTCCTAAAGCTCTGTTTTAAAGAATTTTTCACACAAGCAATCCGAGTGCTACAGCACTGTATTTCTGAGAAAATTTAAAAATGACACAAACTGTTCTTGGACTTCTTGGACTCTTAAGATGGAGGCACCGAGCTCCTCTGAAACACTGTAACAACTGACTGACACTGTGTCCTATCCCAGAGGACTTGACTTGGTAGATGTTAAGACAATGACATTAAAAACAAAATTTTATACATGCATTAGTGAATGTGGACATTCTCCAAGGCTACTTTGAGACTGTAAACAGGATGGTTATAGAACCTGTAAAACTGGACACAGTGAACTGTTTCTTGTTTGTGACAATATTGTACTTTTTGAAAAAAATGGAACATTTTAAGTTTTGTGAGGGTTAGATTGATGAATTAATAAATTAATTAATACCATGTAAGTGTTACAATAATGTGTTTTTTCAAGAAGATATAATGGGGAACTATTTTCAGATGTTGGGGATGCAAGAGCAAAAGGCAGTTGCAAAATTGTTGTAAACTACAGACAACTGGAAAGATATATTGCATTATGTACATCACAGATCATCAGAACCTTAACTCTTTTAACTCTTCAGTCCCTTCTGACAGTACAATTTAATGTACTTCATATATAACAAAGGCACGTATGATTTTATACTGGAGACACATTCAAGTATTGCTCATGTAGTTAGTAAAAAGAGAATACAAAAATATTATTTGTGGAACTGTCATTTTTTACTTAAAACATTTGTAAACCAAGTCAACAGAAGATGTCACCACAAAATAAAAGAGTCACAGTGACACCAATCTTTTTAATCTTCTTCACAGAGATGACCTGATTGCTCCAAATAACATGCATAGTCAGCAGAATCACAATCACAGGTATATTCTAGTTTATCAGTGTTATGTAACTAAGCTGGTTATTCTCTGGGCAATAACAAGCAAGAAAGGAGACGTATAGATAAGTAGATTGTGTCCCTGAATTTTGGTACCTACGGTCTTGTCATGTCTATGTGCACTAGCTGACATGATCAATGCTGCAATGTGAGCCAAGCTAGAGATGAGTAGTCTTTTATTAGTCACAGAGGGCAGGTGGTTGTAATAACCTTGTGAAATATATTCAGTTGAACAAAAGTGTCCATTTGCAATACTTCTGCAAAGCATGTATCACAGAAAAACAAGTCACCAAAACGTCTACAAAAAATGTCCCACATCAACAGCGCCATGTAAAAGAACAATATACAAAACAGTCAAAAGATTTTAAATGACACTGGTATTCGTCTGGAAGCAAGTGCCAAAAAGGCCTCATGCATTTCACATGTTCCTTCTGTCACAGTCCAGTGTGCAGTGAGGGCATGCAAAAGCACAGGGTCTATGTTTTTTGAAGGCACAATAAATTATGTCTGCTACATTCAATTAATTCTGACTCTGTTCTCTGTTCTCCCACAATACATTCAATATTTGATAGTACATAATACCAGCAAAATTTGATAATCCTTCTTTCACACACAATTACACGCACACTTTCTGAAAGTATTAGTAAATGTGCAAAATCACTGGTGTATGTGCACATTCAATGACAATCTCCCACATGCACCATAACATATATACAGAATATTCCCAAAAATATGATTCATGTTTAATTATATATATGCACAGAAATATATGACAAACACAATTTATTACACCAAAAATGAATATGACTATTACAACTATTGTAATGAGTTTCACCAAAATTGGTCTCACAGCTTGAGTGCTGTTACCTATGAACAGATATGGGATAACTAACGGGAACTATTTTTATATTATACATACCATGCATTTTGTCACAAGTTTAAGTTAAACCGACTAATGCACAAGAATTATTAACAAAGTAAGATATATTTGTAACCCCTACATACGTTTTGGCAATCAAGTTGCCATCTTCAGGGGGTGCATCCCCTGAGGATGGCAACTTGATTGCCGAAACGTATGTAGGGGTTACAAATATATCTTACTTTGTTAATAATTCTTGTGCATTAGTTGGTTTAACTTAAACTTATAACAGGAACTTAGTTTCTTTGTCTCCTTGAATAAGGGAACAAGTTCCTTTTCTACATGAAAAAATAATCCCTCATACCAGAGCTTACGATCAATAAAACAACAGTTTTTACAGAATAGAACAAGAATAATGCAAATGCAGCACAAATTCAAAATCGATCCATTTTTGTTGTACCCCACACAGCAAGTTAACAGCATAAGGAGCACTTACCAAAGCCGTAATGCCACCATGTTTGCTGTCAAATTCTATTTTCCACTTTTCCTCTTTGTGCAAGGATTTAACATGCTCTGAAGCTTGTTGGAACAAAGTACTCATACATGTAACCTGTAACCATAAGATGTACTCTTCCATTAGTAATACAAATACCACTGATATTTACGTACAGGTACATTAAGACTAACAATGTTAAATGTTTATTACGTCCCACGTTCTGTAAAAATAAATGGACATGTCATTTAACTTACTAATCAAAAACAATGGTAATTCAGTTCAACACAACCCTGTACCAACAAAGCAAATTACTTTTCTTTACAACACAGTTATGTGTTTCAGCTTACTGATTGTTATGATGGTACACCCTATTAACACTGGCTATGCTCCAAGTTATCCTTGTTACATGTGTCATTTTTCTGTTTCTATAATGCCTTAATCATTTACATTTTATGTTTTATCTCACTTTATAAAATTAAATGGCATAACCAATACTTGTAAAACAATATGATGGTCATAAAAATTCTCTCTGTAACTTCCTGTTTTGTAGGAGTCACGCAAAGTACATTTCCACATGTAAAGAATATTAAATGAAAATCATAATCGTAACATAGTAAAAAAAGAAACTTAATCCCCAACAGAAGATCACTTGAGAACAGCAACTATTACACCCAGCACAAACTTTGTGTGTTAAATGATAACTACACGTGTATCCAAAAAGTGTGACCATCTTCCATCAGATCCTATATGTCTTTCTTCCTTGATAATTAAGTGCTCCTCCCTTTCTCTGAAACCAATTCAACATACATCTTCTTTCTCAGGTTTGCTCACCGTAAATCAAATATGAGGATGGCTACAATATCCAGTACTTCTCCCGGGAGATCAAGTCTTATGAGGGAACTGTAAGTGGCTCGAACATAACGAAGACAGCGAGGAAGCCAAGGAACAACTGCTTCCATGCCTTGACTAGGCCATGTCCCATATGTCTGCCGTTGTATGGACATTCGATCAAGTGTGTGTGGCAAGACAGCAGCACGCAAGAGTCCTGAGAACAGCTCAATGGCTGTCAGTACCATCCTCTATAAATCAACATTGATTCAAACAAAATTCTTACATATAGAAAAACCTGGAAACTAAGAGATCTCAACATTGAAACAACAACACTACTTTTATATTATAATTGACAGGATGTACTGCTACATAAACAAATCAAGACTCAAACTTCCATGCGACTATGTAACAATGTACATTTAACCAATTCATGACACTCAACCAACAAAATGCACAATGCTATTCCTTGATATTTATATTACAACAATGAGTATTCCTACATGATTCAATCTACAAGGGATCATCATAAGTGAACAAGTATCAAATAACATTGCATAAAACTTAATTAGCTGTTTTTTTTACATATAATTAATATCTTATGCAAGAGTCGAGCAGTAAAATGGCGACAGTTCTTTGTACAACAGTACACCACACTATTCCACACACCGCATAGCACATGCCGCAACAGGAAGATATCCATCTTTGATCGATGCAGATGCTTATGTGCACAGTCCACATGACCTTAAACAACTAAAAACACCAGGAATATATTGTTTTACCAATTTTAATATTTGATCTTTTGACTGTGTAACTTCATGTGATGTTCTTGTATTCCTTTGTGATGTAACCCCCCCCCCCCCCCCCGAGGATGACAGTTCAAACATACGTAGAGGTCTTTAATATACATTACCGGTATATACGTACTTATCCAGTGCATTTGTTGGTTGCTTTGAAGAGTTTCCTATCTAATGTAAATCTTTTCCATCCTATGGTCCCTAGCACTACACACCACAAATTACTTTTTCTTATATTTCATTACATAGCCAGCGCACTGAAAACGTTTTAAAGAAACACTCTAAATCTCCATGACATTTAACTTTATATCCTGTGCCAACTGAAAATAACAATCCCGTGGGATATGATGCCACATAAACTGGTACATGTATAATGACATTTCATGGGCACATGCTGCCTGCACCATCACGGTAATCTACCTAATTATAGAGCCATCGGGTTTGTCGGAAATACTGGCACCCATTTACCAGACTATATGGCATCAAATTCCAGACGACAATTATCTTAACAGTCGCTGCCAAGAGAATTTCATATATCATGTATACCAAGTGTTGGTATTTAAAGACATTTTTTCAGAAAATGGATACAGTTTAATTTATGCTTCAAGTAAGACTTACAAAAACCAAAACTGACCCTGGAAGAAAATTTATAATGTAGACCCAATACACCAAATTTAACTGAAATCTAATGAGTACTTAAAGAGATCAAATATGCAGCTGTGTCATGACCTCCTTATTACGCGTTCTTCAATGCTCTTTGTGCAAAGCATGCAAAAAAATGGTCTAACAGCCAGCCTGTATTGACCCTATTTACAGTCTCTCTTAAAAGGGTCCTATATACTCCTCTCACTCTTCAAATTTTACACAATAAATTACTTAATCTTTCATACCCACTGTTTTCTAAGGAGATTTCCAGACATAAATCAAAGGGAATTTGGTGTGCTTAACCATAAAAACTGAATTAAATCCCTGGTGTTTAGTACTCTGACTAGTACAAACATACTACTGGGTACATAAAATTTCATAGAAACATATACCTTGAACTGAGCTTGTCTGCTTGGCTCAATCTTAACATGCAATTCTCCACTAAAATAAGCTTGTCCAAGTTTCCATAGATCTGGAAACCTGTTGGACACAATCTCTGACAGCTCCTCCACAAACTGCACCCTCTGTGGAACTGAACTCAGCAAATCCTGTGATTGTGAGTTGTTACTGTTGCTGGATGACTTGCCAAACTTGTGTGATAAGGGAGTAGAATGCAGACCAGACTTAGACGTTTTACCTGAAAGGAATGCTGCCTTCCATTTCTGCACTGTTCATATTTTATTACATTTCTTTTACACCAGAACACATGCAAAGAAAGGAACCTATGTTATGGTTTCCAGTTAAGTCAGTTTAGCAAAGATTTATAAAAATTAGGAAGTATTGTCAAACTGGTACCAAATTCTCTCATAAACGTTCAAGTTTACATTAGTAAGATCCAGTTACTGACCTCAAATGTCTTGCTTATTTAAAAATAAGTAAAGAAATAATACAGCAATGAAACATACTGCTATAACAGTTTTCAAATACATACAATTTGAAAGTTATGGCAACAATATATTCCACTGATATTTCCTTTCTACATCCTACTGTTTGATCACTCTTGCATTACATGAAACTATACATTAAATCATGGAATATTAGAGGATACAAAGAATGCTATCTGTGGCAGATATGATGTCAGTCAAGAAACAGAACTGCATTAACATTTGGAGCCAAGAATATAAGAGATGGAGGATGGTATTAAGCCAGTACAACTATCACATTTCTGTATTTACATCACATATTCTTGAAAGCTATTTCATTTCCAGTTGGAAAACCATGGACTAGGTGCAAAACCAAGTGATCCATAAAACTGAGTAGGGAATGAATGGACACAGATACAACAGAATAACTTAACGGAGGGCAGATGTGGGTGGACAAAGTTTTGCCATAGGATGATCACCCAAATAGTATTGTTAATGGACAGTTATGTCTTCTCATCACTTTGAAACAATAACTGGGGTGGATATGGAGGCAGTTCAGTCTGAAATTCAGTGATGGGCATGAAGAGATGTTGAGTGCACAATGATCCTGGACTAGAGCTATCATATAATGTTACGATTTTCCTCCTGCAATCTGTAAAGTATCAGAACATTAGGCCCAGTTAAGGTAAAGGCAAGTTTGATAATATCACACAAAAAGCTAACATGATATTGTAACTTACTGAGGAAGGATTCTCATACATAATTCTACAAGCAAAACAGGTCTGTGTACAGAAATGCGCCCCGTTCTTTAAGCGTCACAAGTCGTACTCTTGCTCAAGCAATATACATCATTGCACACAGGTACATTACACTGTGTATGACTATAATGGAAGCATCAGGTGGCACTAGTCCTCCTCACTATGTAAGGGGATGGTATAAGGAGAAAAGCATGCAAACTAGTACAATCAGCATCCAACTAGGTCTACTTACTTCCTCCATCTTAGCTAAAAGTTAAATGAAAACTGCTATGTGAGCATAGACTTCTTTTTTACTTACGGTAATCAAAGTGTACAGCCAAGGTATATGAATAAACAGCAGACAACCAGACATGGAAAAATGGTATTTGGTATGATAACACCATGGTAAAGGTGCAGCTACCCCTGTACATGCCATGAAGGTATACAAGGGGAGTAGAGGTACAGAACCAATCATTCTTAACCTCAGCACTAGATGGACGTGAATCGTCAGCCTCACACACTGTCTGCTTTACCCCCAGGGACAGGGCCCCTAGTATGCACTGATTAGGAGGCTGCATGGGCTCTAGAGCCAGTCTGGACATTTTGGAAAATACAAAAATCTCTTGCCCCTGCTGGGACTCTACCCCTGAATCATCCAGCCCATAGCCTAGTCACTATACAGACTACGCTATCCTGGCTCCCATGACAACACCCTTACCATTTCAAATTAATCTAGAATTTCCATACTTTCTGAGACACATATTCACAAGTTAATGCTGTTCTTAATATATTTCTAAGTAACTGTTATCTATGGGTTTCATGTCTCTCACAAGCGCAGTTATATCCAGCCCACTGGAATCTAATGTAAGAATTGATACATAGTACACACAGGAAGGCTATTCATTCTGTGAGGTAGTTAAAAGATTAAAGTATGAGTAATTCATACATTAATAGACAAGTCAATAAAATTCTATTCAATTTACCCCACTTTTACATACAATTTATAAAAATACAAATTTCCATCTTAACACATCTTAGCATTTTGTGCCAGTTCTGCATTATCTGAAGGGTCATATTCAGGTGGTCTCAACTTAGAAGTATGGCTGGAAGAAAAGTACACATTTCATTCATAATGGCAATAATTTTCAGATTTTTAACAAATTATTATTATGTTCTCACAGAATAATCTATAGTTCTTTCAATTCTGCTTTATGCACTACATTTTCCACTAATTTGAAAATCTTTTTAACTGCTATGACAATTTTACTAATCAAAAAAGATGAACAAAACAAATTAAAATACCCTAATCCTTATGGACACTGACCTGTATCTTCTACAACAGTGATTTCTGCTGCAATGTGCTCATCTCTGCAAGAACTGAGTTGCTGGGAAATGAATGAAGAATGACAGGATATACCATCCCATGCTGGGTCACCTGTTACTTCGATATTTACCAGATTCCTAAACAAAAACAATAACTGCCTCTACTTCATACTGCAAAAAACAAAATTTTGAATAAGAGAGAGTACCAAACACTTCAACTACCTGCAAAACACCGAAAACCATAAATGAACAATGAGTTCAATAAAATTTATCAGGAAATAGAAGAACTGAGGGAATTATTATAACATGATGTCAGTTTACAGTGTAAAGCACTTAGTGTTTTAACCCTCTGAAAGGCAATGGGTACTATGCACCACATGCTTTAGCATTAAAAATGCTAAATTCTGCCACAATGTGTAGTTGTGGATTTTCTATGATTCTCACAATAAACAGCATAAACTGATTCGTCTTTACAATGAAGAAGCTGTTTTCTGAGAGGTAGAAACCGAATTTTTAAATATTCTTTAGATAAAAATTGTGCGTCATAAAGTTACATATAGCAGAAAAGCGTGACTGCCTTTGATAGCTTTCAAAATAATCAACTTCATTAAAAAAATAATGCAGAAAGAAAAACATACATGTTTTTGGTGTGACGCATTCAAATTGGGTCTTTGACCAACCAAACATATGCCTGTCTGGCAAGGGTGATGGTAGAATCCATATTTTATAGCTTTATTAGGGAAACATTTATATTCTGCCCACAAGCAGAGGACATTAGTGTAAATGAAGATGACAGCTGGCAGAGGGAAGTAACTGGTAAGTGTGGTATTCAAATGGCAGCAGATGCCTGTTAAGTTCATGTCTTATGCCACAACAGGACTTTACCAGACATGTATTAAATAAACTATTGCACCAATGTCAACCTCATCAAAAAACAAGGAATTTCAATTTTTTTTACAAGCACCATATACAATAGTTCCCAGCGAACCTGTGCATGCCATGAAGGCATATGGGGAAATGGAGGTATAACTCAATTCATTCTTTATCTCAGTACAGTCACCTTCACGTTCCAGGCACTTTACCCTGAGCAGAAAGTGCCCCTGGTACTCACTGAGTAGATGGTTGGGTGGGCCCCACAGCCAGTCTGGATGCTTTGGAGAAGAGTGAAATCTCTTGTTGCTGCTGCTGCACAGCGAACCATAGTTCCACAGTCATCCAGCAGCAGCCTATTCACTATACATATCTACCTATCACTACATAGTTCAAGGCATATGATACTTCCATCACTGCTATGTTTTATCAATTTCAGTCTGCTGTGACTGAAAAACTTGTATTCAGACTTGCTTTATGCATGGTATAACTTGGTTTCTAGGTAGGTGAAATAATTCATGGCAGTTGAATGCAATGAAGTTTTCTTGAGCCATCAGTCATGTCAGCATGAAATGAATGTTTATTCTAAAGGCTGCCTTTGCTTCCATCATCAAACTGACGTCAGGCACAGACAGTCTCTGAAACACTGAAAATTCACTCCACACTGACACAGCTCATTTCCCAAGCAGATTTCACAATATTACTGAGGGCTGGGAACAATTTTACCACAAAACTGTAGTGATATGCCAGTAAATAAAAACACTGCCTTACTAATTGAAAAAGACTTGTAGTTAATTACAACTTTTTAAAGTTTTCTCCAGCATACTCTCAGTGCAACAACCCGCTGCAGTAGTGAGGCAACTTCATAAACAAACTTACACAAATATCTAAGAATACTAACTGAAATCAATCCTAAAACTTAATTCTTACAATTACATGCCTGAAAAACCTTTTTCTCAGTTCACTTCAAACATATCACAACAGACCAGTGAGACCCTATTTAAGAAAGACTGGTTTCAATTTACCTGACAAACAGGACCTCACAGGCCAGAGCAATTCACATGTTCATCAACACACAACAAAATGTTTCATGCACAACTTTTTGGTATAATAAAAAATCACATACCATACCAAATACAATGTGGGTACCTCAAAGTATTCATCAGCTACCATATAACTCAGACAAAATTATGTACTTCATGTGGTTCCAATGTTATTTTAATTGTTAGATACAGCTAATATTAGCAATTTTCAAAAGTCTGCCTTTACCTTATAATTTTCTTTTGTTCTTCTAGGGTGGATGGCATTTCCTGCAGCTTATTTTGTAAGATTTCTCTCAATCTGTTGATCCGTTGCTCAACTTCCACAAGAACTTTCTTGAAAACCTGAAGAAATTAATAAACACATTTCAAATTACACAAGACAGGGTATGCACAAGAGTGAGACATACTGCTACAGAAGTCTGACACTGAAGTATATCACTATTTATAATGAATATTGGCTGCTTAATAATGCTCAGTTCACAACATCTGAGAATCAAGTTATGTATACAAATAAGACTAGAAATTCTATGAAAAACTTCACAACACACACTTCAATGTGTACAGCAAGGCTAGCAAGAACCACACATTAATAACCACATAATTTTCTGATAAGTTTCTGCGCACAATTTCCATTAGTACAGATACCAATGGTGCTGAATCAGTCCATATAATGTATGAGTTCTGCAGTGCCACCATCTTAGTAATTGTTAACTGTAAAAAAAGTTTCACACAGAATTTTTTAATTACATTTATTACCTTATCTCCATATAAATATTCATATCCCTCATTCTAAGTGTTTATTATTGCTGTTAATACAAACATACATGCAAAAATTTTCACACAGAATTTGTAACTACATTCATTTATGTCTCATTACAACATTTTGCACTTGTAACTCCAGTAGTTTAGCTATTGCTAAAAACTGTTTTCATAGCTGCTATGTTGTTTTTCACATTCTACCACTATAAAAAAGACAGAGAAAGCATCTCAACAAGACTTGGATGTTTTTCTAAGATCTATTAACACACAAAATTTGAGGGTCCAACATTACGTAGTGCAAGTGTCACTCCAACATTACATGTCTGCACTGCCTTCATGTATGTATGACTGACGGTAGACAAGTGAACAATACAAAGCTGGTATGTCCTCTAGCAGCATAATGTTTCTACCAAGCTTAATCAAAATTGTCCATTGGTCCAAAAAATATATATACGGACATAATGCACATACATAACAGTACAAGAGAATTCAGAAATCATTCATGACACCTACTTTTCTTTTGTAAAGACTTCTAGTTCTACAGGTCTATTACCATTATGACTGCTATTTTATTTTTGTGACACATTACTTATGTACAGATTCTGTACACCATACCTTAAATGTCACATATAACCTTAAAGTATCATGCAGACACCACATTTGTATAAGTTCATCACCTATGTTCATACCAAATCTCCCTTGTCTACCACAAATAGTTCAATAGGTATGGCCACCAAAACAAAGGCTAAAAAATTTGTACAGCAGCCATTTTGTCATTCTACATTTTACACATTATTATCTAAAAATTTACATATTTTTACAAGATCTATTATCCTACATCATTTCAGAACACTACGTGGCACCTGCTTCAAAAGTTTGCATATCTGCCAAATTGTTAGTACAATTTGTAGAAAACTGAAAAATATGGCATTGGGTTCACCTTCCATACCAAGGTTCATGAAAATCAGTCAGGTGGTTCAAAAGCTGGTGTGTCAAGATACAGCCATACAGAGAGAGAGAGAATGGTGATCTCACAAGCCTACTTTTTTCCCTTCTGTAGAAAAGAAAGTAGGATAAAAAGAGATACTGTTTAACCTTTAAACAACCTACATTTGCATATGCAATTGCACATAAAAACACCCCTAGAATTTCATTTTATATATTTAGGCATTTTTAAGACACGCTGCATAACCTTGTTTTATTTTCCACAAAATGCCATTTACTTCATAATTTTATCTTTTTTTGTTCAAATAATACGTTTTTCATACACCATGTGCTAAACTTTAAATAACAACCCAGTTGTTTAGAGGTTAAGTCTGTCTATTTTCATCATCATCATTTACACAAAAACATTCCACTTATCTGAAATTAGGAGCAAACTGATAAATGTTCAAATGGATTAAAGTAACCTGATTTATAAGAGAGCACACTTTACAAGAATTACTTCAACATGTTGAAGACTAAACTTCACCTGAATTACAGTTAAAGATTCAGTTCCTACCATAAAGTCAACACACTCTGTCACCATTATAAAGACCAAAGAGTTAATACACTTTATGGGGAAAAAATCAGGTTTTATTGTGACAATCACACCAAAATAAATACAATCTGGGCAGAATGTAGAATTTGTTAACATTAAACCTGGTGGTACACATGGTAACCATCAGGCTTTAAAGAGTTAAATCAATCCAGGTACATACAGCAGAGGCATTGTCTTTACCAGAAGACATATATCTAGAATTCAAGAAAGTAAAATTAAGTGATGGAGAAGTATAATAAAAATGCAGGATGACAGTTACAAATAAAGATTTAACATGTACAGTTAAACTGAAAGAACACAGGAAAGCAAATGTAGAGTTAAGCCATATGAAACAAATAAACACAAACAGATTTTCCAAAAAGATGATAGAATAAAGGCCAAAAGGAAGAAGACCAATGAAAGGTCTGAGACAGGGATGTTGTTTGTCACCAACATTGTTTAAAATATATGTTAACGATACACTGAAGGAATGGCAGAACAAATGTAGTGGAATGGGTCTCAACATCAATGAAACATTTCTTCACACTTTACTATTCGCAGATGACCAAATTTTGATAGCAGCCAACGAATACGATATAGAATACATGATGCAAAAAATTTCTGAAACTCAAGACAGAGCTGGTATGAAAGTGAACTTGCCAAAACAAAATATCTAGTTGTGGGGATCAACAGAACAACAACTTGGTAATAAATGGTCAGGTCATCGAGGTTTGCGACGATTACAAATACTTAGGAGTTACTATTTCGGGTGAAGGATCCAGTAAAAAATCATTATTGAAAAGGATAGGTCAAGCTAAGCAAGCAATAAATAAATTAAAATCCATTGTATGGGCAAACAACATCAAGAAACAGACTAAGGAAAGAATATATGAGACAACAGTAGAAAGCATATAACTATATGGATTGGAGGTTTGGGAAATAACGAAGAGGGACAAAGGCTGGAAGCTGTAGAAATGGACTTTATGAGAAGAAGCTGTAGGGTATCAAGACTACAAAGGATCACCAATGAAGAAATAAATAGAAGAATGAATAGGGGAAAAAATGTGATAGAAAGAATGGAAGAACGATGATTGAAGTGGTATGGACGTGTTAGAAGAATGGGAGATCATCGCTGGCCAAAGAAGATACTTCAGTGGCACCCACCCTGCAGACGAAAAAGAGGTAGACCCCCAGAAGATTGGACAAGTCGAAAAGGACATGCATAGAAGGGGTCTAGAAGATGACAAATGGCAAAATAGAGAGGTTTGCAGTAGAGGATGCGAGAGATGGCCAAGAGAGCTGGAATCCCCCCCCCCCCCCCACAAAAAAAAAACATACAGAGGAAGAAGACCAGAGAGAAATTATGAAGGAAAGATCACGTGAAACCAAAGAGGATGAAAACTTTTGTCATTAACTCTTTAAAAAAGAATATGAGCTTTTTTAAAAAACAGGAAAAAAAAGGATACACTCACAGCAACATCAGTATTGCTGAAGAGGTTTTTGGCACGTGCATAGTCATTGATCACAACATCATAGTCTCCTTTCCGAATATTGCGCTCAATGCACACAGGTAAGCTGAAGAGGAACTTAAACCTCTGTAGCACTCCAAGAGCGTTCCGTGTTGCGTCAGCACGATCTCGTCTTGCCAGGACCTCATTGAACAACTTGTCTGCCTCTAGCATAGATTCTGAAATATGGACAGAGTGCATAAAATACTACCTTCTTCTTATTTTTCAATAGCATCTGTAAACTGGTAAGGTCCTGTATATATCACAGATTAAAGTATGTCATGACACCATACTTTATTCCCTGAAGTTGTATGTATGTGTATGTATCTATAATTGGATAGAACTGTGCAAGCTGTTCAGTATGAAACACACTATTAAAATTAATTTGATCACTACAAAGTTAGTAGGAAAATCAAAAGTTATTTACAACATGAGCAACATCTAGTTCTGAGCCTGCAACTTTTGTGTTAATTAAGAATTTCACGTTTTGGTAGGGACTAGCACTTACAGCAGGGGTTTAATGCAACAGACAGCATAAGAGTCAGTCAATCACATGCTATTCAGGGGTAAGTTGATGTGCAATGGCAATGACACTGAAAACTTGGTCCCGCAAAGATGTTTGTAGTGCAATTTTGTTTTGTGGGAAAAACATGTTTCTCCCATAGAAATTCAATGCTAAATGATAGAGGTCTATGGTTATCGTGTAATGTGCATGCAGCATGACAGAAAATGGTGCAGAGTTTGTTGAATGGACATATACGATGGTGATCCCAACCATCAGCCCAGCACATCAAGGATAAATGTGAACACAGCAAGAGTGGAGAACTTATTTTGAAAAACAAACAAGTCACAATTCAAGAGTTCTATGCTGCATTCCACAATAATGAGGAGTTGACATGGCTGTTTGTAAATGGATAGAGCTATTCTCAGTCACTGGCCCAGTAACTGAGAATAGCTATATCTAAGGGGTCCAACAAATTAAGTGCTTCCCTTGTCTGAAGAAGGAAGCAGAGCCGGCTTCTGAAACATCGTGCTTCATTAAAAAATTAGACGATGGACACAGTAAAACAAAGGATTATGTCCATGAGCACCGCTAATGTGACTAAAATTATGGCGGCAATAAAAAATTACTCATCACCTAATAATTTAAGCTATGAAACTACCTTGAATTGCCTTTTCCACTTCTACTGTTGGATCAGGGCCATGTTCTTTCACATCAGTCTCAAACTTGTCTTTTAAGATCATCAGTGTGTCCAACTGGTCCATCACTGAACCTACATTTGCCTGCCAAAGACAACAAAAACCATTAGAAGCAACATGTAAGCTGAATTACAAAACAACCATTGTTTTCATAAAATGAGATACGAGGCTTATCATACTCCTTCATATATTTTACTATAGCTTTTCTCAAATGCAGTCTTTGAATACTTAACATCTTCTTAAAAATGACAATTCTGATAATCTGAATTCCAAAGATTTATAACAGTGGTGTGAACAAAACACATTATTTTCTCATTACATGCACTTCGAATGGTTATTTAATTCCTTAAGAGCATCTGTTTTTGCTCATACATGACACTGGCATGGAAACTAATGGGAAATTTTTCCCAGCAAACCTTTGTGACACATGTGCAAGCACTTACAACAGGACCTGGTCAACTAAAACTTCTGATTGTTCCAATTTTGCAGGATGACAGTAGAACTTCATCTGATTTCCTGGCTAAAATATAATGTATTAAGGTTCCTTTGTTTTTTGTAATACACATTTCTACTTCCCATGTTCTACACCTTTACTTTATGTCCTTGTAATCCACAATATCTCAAGTTGGTATGGTGTAGGTGGCAGGGTTTTGGCTGGGATTAATCACTGACAGTACTTTATCATGGAAAAATCATATTGATAAATTAATGCCTAAATTAAGTTCCGCATGCTATGCAATCAGAGCTGTCAAATCCCTTATGACACAAGAATCCTTAAGGATAATTTATTTCTCTTATTTTCATTCTGTTATGACATACGGTATAATTTTCTGGGCAATTCTTCCTATTGCAGTAATATTTTGAAAATACAAAAAAGAATAATTAGAATTATTACGAACTCTTGAAGTAGAGTTTCTTGTCGAGAATTATGTAAGAAACTAAAGATTCTTCCATTACCTTCACAATACATATTTTCCCTTTTATTATTTGTGATTAAGAACAGGGACCTATTTAAATCTAATTCTGAGATTCATAGTATAATCACCAGACACAGAACTGACTTACATCCTCCTACATAAAATTTAACAATGTTCCAAAAAGGAACCATCTATTTTGGAATTAAAATTTGTAGTCATTTATCATATGGTATTAAAGATTTATCTCATAAAGAAAAGCAATTTAGACCTGATTTAAAGAGGTTTCTTCTTATAAATTCATTTTATTCATTGGATGAATATTTTAACTGGAATTCTACTAAAGATCTTGGTTCTTAGTAAATTTATTTTATAAGCATATTTTTATATATACAACTTTATAATTCAACTTATTGACTTTTATGATAAATAAGTTTATATTGTTTGTAATGTTAATTGTTATAGTACATTGTACTATTTTGACTGTCAACTTTGCTTATTGTAAACTTGACACATAGGTAAACACATATATATAATAATTGATTGATTCCACATCCAAAATGTTTTTTTTTTCACCTTGTTAGGATTATGGAATGTAAGCAAATGTGAATAAATGTGAATAAATGAATAAATGAACCAAATGACATCTTTCTTTTTATCACCACGTCTAAGATGATTTCAGTAATACTTCTACACTCAGTTTAATTCTTTCCATTTTCAACTACTTTTAACTTTATAGTTTTTCCTTTTCACACAGAGTTCCATAAGGCATGTGTGTGTGTGTGTGTGTGTGCGTGCGCGCGCGCATGTGCATGCGAGCACATGTGTGTGCATGCCTGCACAGAATTCTTGAAGAATGCACTGTGGCAGGCGTAACCTCACACAAAACAGTGCAACTGTAACTTAACACTGTGTTAAGTACTGGTTATTGTTATGTGTACTGCTAAAAGCAACTGTTGCTAAAATTATTCACACACCAGTATAATTGTGTTTAACACTGAAGTATAGTAATTTTCAATTGTATACAGTCCAACTGCCAGCACTTAATATCTTTGTTTTGACGAACACATTTCAACATCTTTCAGGTCACCATCACTGTTTTGAACATACTGAGGTTATTAAACTGTCATGCTTCCATGTGCTGTGTCACAACCCGTGCTAAACTGTGTCTCTTCACACATTCCATGCGATATTTTTTTGCTGCACTGATCTATGCCATTGTACTTGAAGAGACCAGTTTGACTGGGGTTGTGGCACAGCACATAGGGGCATGAAAGTGTAATACCTCAATACATTCATGACACTGATGATGATATGAAAGATGTTGAAACATGTTTGTTGAAGCAAAGATATATGCTGGCAGTTGGACTACATACAACTGAAAATTACAAGATGCCACACCGAACAAAGCCACAAAACAAAGATTGAAGTACTGCTTACTGTGCAGTCAATATGAGTTCATATACTGTTACACAGCATGTTTTCTTCTACAAAAATCACATGTGAAATGTTGTTCTGCTACAGTGTCAGAGAACATTGTCATGAATTGCCTTGGATCAAACTCTAAGCACAACAGGCATCTACAAACATAGTAATAAAGTCAGGTCTACTGGGTTGCTTTGGACAAGAAAGATGCTCAATAAAATGCTGTGTTCTTATAAAGAAAAACTAAGCCATACATGGGCTAGGTTAGAATATACACCACATAAATCATTGGATATTAATGGGCCCATACTCTATGCTGAAACAATTAATTCTGACAGCCATGTAAGATTAACTCTGCCACAATTATCTAAGGCCCCAAAGCCAATAGGGACATGACAATTAAAAAAAAAATTAGTGGGAATCGAACCCCACCAATATTCTACAAGTTATTGTGGATAATGAGGTTATGCTCTATTTAACAGACCTACAAAGTAAAGGCAAAGAATATGAAAAGTAAAACTGTGGGTTACAAAAAAGAGTGAAGTGTCAACATCCAATATCTTGGCCATAAAAGTCCAACGAGGGTCTGCTGTCATACTGCAAAAACCAGAATATACCTGGAGGATTTCAACATACCAGGCTCCCTTGTTAGAATCTCATACTTGTATAGGGATTGCTGTTGTTGTTACATCACTTTTTAGTAACTGTACTCTTAGTCATAATTTAGAGAAAAGTGTGAATTAAACTTAGTGAAGATTTCGGGCAAGCCAACTTCTATGCTTAAAGCCACATTTTTGCCTTCATTTATTTCCAGTACATGTAAAGTTCACGATTTTGAAATTTACGTGTTTTATGTAACAAAATTACATACATCTTCATAATATCTGCTGTTCTTTATACAGCATTTTCATGCAGTTAAACCAACTCAGTAAAAGATGACAGCTAAACCTCTTTGTCACATTTGGCTATAGTTTGCATTTCTCTAATAAATCTGAAGTTGGTGCAGCTAAGGTTAGGATGCCACCCAGAATGTTATTAAATGGCTACTGGGGGAATCTTTCCCCAGGGGTAGGGAAGCTGAAATGTGAAAATGACCACTTACCCCATCAAATACTGGGGTTAAGAAAGAGTGGAGCTATACCACCACTCCCACCTATGCCTTTATGGCATGCATAGGGACAGCTTTACTTTTACTTTTTAGGTTAGGATGGGCTGTATTAGGTTTAATCTAATTTGTGTATGTCTGCATTGAAGGTATAAGTATAAAGAGCAGAAAATTTGCAAAAAGTTTGTCAGAAGATGTCATATGGATGCATACTGATAAGGTAGTACATGTTACCAAACTGTTTTAAAGTGATCTTAGTACATATGCTCCAACAATTATTATTATTATTAACATAATTTTTAAAATAGGGACCCCATAACTTTTCTCTGAACAAATGTTTCTTAGAATTCTGAAAAGTATCATAGACTAACATTTATTTGATTATATTCTGTGGAAGCCATACTTTCAGAAAAGAAAGTTGTCCTTCTTTTTGGCCATCAACCTTCCGTCGCAAGAAAGCAAGACCAGCTCGCAAGTCATCAAATGTTGTTGCATGATGATGTTCCAGTAGAAACCAACCAGCTATGAAATGCTCTGATGCCAAATCACCTGATCCCTCAGGAAACAGTTCATGTAGGTCATCTTCCGGAAACTTCTTACTGTGACAAATGATGATTGTTTAGAACAGTGCGAACATACTACTTTTTTTTCCCCATTTATATAACTATATTCAATGCATACTCATTCTCCTCTACTGAAAGACCAAGTGGATCTTCATGTTGATAGTTTGTGGGCGACATGGATCGCCGTCCCCAAGCTAGCGTCTGTAAAGGAGCTTCCTCTACCCATACAGCACTCTCTTTCATTGGCCCAATAGTCTCATGGTATCCTACACATGCAAACACGAAATAAAAGCAACGGACATAAATTTTCATTCAATCTACAACACAGCTGCATAATATTAGAGAGTGACCTGTAACATAAATCAAGCTCCCAGTAATCATACCTCGGAACTGTACTGTGGATGTTCCTCTTCCTCCATACCGAGTAGTGACAATAATATCTCCACGACCTTTCCCTGGGCCAGATCGAGCAATAATTTTGTTTGATGATTTCCATTCTGCTGACAGTAAACAGTCACAATCACATATAGTCAATCCTTGAAGATCAGCTGGCCCGTTGCCCAAAAATTCACCTCTGACAGTAACACGCGTTCCTGGTGGGCCTTCTTTTGGGGACACTCCAGTGACAACGGGCGGAGGCCCCATTTCTCAGGCCCTCAGCTACTGTTTTATCCAACTTGTGTCGCGTATAAAGTCTTATCAAAATACCTGCCTCACTGTCCAAAACATACACTCATGTTTCCAGCAAACCACGTCTTGCTGTCCACACTCCTACCCACATATTACCTACTATCTGCTACACGACCACAGATTACTACTACACGACTACATCACCGCCCTAGATAATCTGTGTCACCGCCTGTCACTAACAAAACGATCGCTGGACGATGTAATAGTTTCTGTGCGTATACTGGCACCGCAGCTGTGCTGGCAGCGATATGAGGCTGGTACACAATACTGTTAAGAAGGCGGTGAAGAGAAGGGAAGAAAGGGGTGGGTTTCTGTGTGTGAGGGTTGCTGTGTGTTATGCCAAGAAAATGTCGTGATACAGTAAATCAATAGAATGTGACATCACTGGAGCAGATGTTAAATGTACTGCATTCAAAATAACTGTACAGATTTGCGTTAAAATGGTATATTGTGTTGATGTGCCAGTGTTGTATGCCAGGTTATAAGAACAGACGGGGAAATTCGACATTAAAAAGTGTTTGCAGGTATATTAAACGTGTAGAAAAGTTTGGTTCTACAGTTTTTTTCGTTTGTAGTTACATTATCATAAGCCACATTATAAACTGTATTATAGTTTGCTTACTATCCGTATAATTGAAATGGAACATGCACCTGTGGTTCCAATTATCTTCGTGAATAATACCTTCACAGTTAACAGAGTAGTGCAGGAATCCCACTTCACAACATGCAAATATATATCAGTGTAACAGTCGTAAGAAGAGTTAACCGTTCAGCAGCGTGGGTACAAGCTATCATGTGCAGCGTTATGGTTTTGTTTACAGACAGTGATTATGGGCTTTTTTAAGTGTTTGCTACCACTGCGTGAACAACAGGGTACAGTGTATGTGTGTGTGTGTAACACCTTTGGATTGGTCACATTTACCTAACACATGGAAAAATTTTGTGCAGTGACCTGTTACCTGTTTTTACATGGTGTGGTGTACCGCTTACCATTTTACATATCCTGGTTGAATTCCCACATTATGATCGAGACAATATACATTTCATTTTTATGGTAGATTGCGCAGCATGCCTGGAAATGATCACTGTAGCTTGTGTTTGCAAATTTTAAGGAGTTGATGAGCTTGCTGAATGTCAAGGGAGTAGGACAACAGCATCTGATGAACATGTGACTGGTGCTAAGTACCCGGAGCATTTCAAGAAGGTAATTGAGGAGAACGACTACTTATTGCAGTAAGTCTTTAACCTTGATGAGACAGGCCTATTTTAGAAGTAGATACCAGTGTGTACATTCATGTTTAAGACTGAAAAAAACTTTTCCAGGCTTTAAAATCTCAAAGGATTGTCTCACCTGAATGAGTAAAATTGATATCAGTCTCAAAACACAACTATCTTTATTAGACAAAGAGTCTATCTTCCTAATAGAACAACATGTTTCAACCTAAATTAGACCATCTTCAGGCTCTTAGTCTTTAAAAAACACATTAAGAAAGACAATATATAATAATATAATTAATGCTGTTTCAAGAAGTAGAATAAAATAAAAGAATGTAAACTGAATAATATAAAATTGAATAAAACATGTCAATTGGAGGCATTACATCAATTATTTACAAATTACATTCCATATTTTGATGAAACATTGATACCAGTCCAAGTATTTCCTTGAGAATTCATAATTTATAGTTTAATTTTTGGTGTGATAATTCCTTATCTTCTGTGTATAATTCACATTTCCAGTAAATAGAATTTTCAACTGGGGTGACTTAATTACTGATAAGTCATCCCAGTTGTAATAAGTTATTACTATGTCGTTCCTGGCTGTGGTATTATTACATCTATTAGAGAGATAGACTCTTTGTCTAATAAAGATAGTTGTGTTGAGACTGATATTGATTTTACTTATTCATGTCATTGACATCAACGGGATGTCACACGTAAAGATTGTCTCACCCTTCTGTTATGTTGTAATGCTTTTGGGGATTTTATGGCAAGCCATGTTCTGATTTACTGTAAATCATTTGGCCCTGAGGGGAAGAACAAGAGCCATTTGCCAGTGTTGTCAGGCCTAATAGGAATGCTTTGGTGACAAAATTATTTTTGGATTTATTCAGCAGTTGCTTTGTTCATGAGGTTGAACAGTACCTGAAGTCCAAGACTTTAGTATTCAAGGTCTGTCTTGTCCTTGGTAATGCCCAAGGCCATCTGCAGGTTCTTGGTCTTGACCATCCAAATATTCATGTTGATTATGGGCTAAGAACACCACCTCACTCCTGCAGCTGTACAACATCCAAGAGCTCTTACACTCGCTGTCTTTTCTGAAATATCTTGGATGCAAGTGAGAATGAGGCATTTGTTAGTGTTGGTGAATACTGGAAATCGAGAGTGTAATTGACCGTGTAGTAGATATGAGGGAGTCCATGGACATTCTGAAGCCCACAACTCTGAATGAATGATGGAAGAAGCTTTGTCCTGAGGCAGTTAATAACTTAACGGGAATTCCCCAACCAGCAGGACAAAATGAGGAACATCTGTTTGTTCGCCAGTAAAGTTCTGGGAGAGGGACATCTTTTGAGGAGGCTAATATCAAGGAAGTTCTTGACTCTTATGCTGCTGAGTTAACTGAGGAGGCCCTGAAGCGCTGACAGCACTTGATGAACCGGAAGATGAAGAAGATTTTGACACTGTTGTAGAGAGGCCTCAGCTGACTACAAGTGCTCTGACAAAAGGACTCCAGCGGCAGATGATCTAATTGCTCTGTTTGTTTCAAGACATCCGTTTCATGGATAGGTGCCTGAAATTTGAGCATGAGATGAAGGCTGTCATGGTGGCACCATGGAAGGAGGTGTATAAGGACATGCAGAAGGAGGCAAAGTAATCAGAGATCACCTCTTTCTTCACTAAGGCTTCAGCCTCTTACTCTACCATGTACTCTGACATTTGATTACCATGACAATGTTTATCCAGCATCACCAACATTATCCCAATAAATGAAAATACAAATGTTTTTGTGTTTATTCATTATTAATTTACACATTATTGTGTTTTATATGTCTTTGGATCCCTAACCCCTTTCTCCTATAAGCTCTTAACTTTGCCTGCCAGTTTTACCATTTGCAGGATTTTTCAAGACTGTACCCACTGTGAATGGTAAGAGTTTGATGTACCAAAAAATCAATGAGTGATCTCCACAAAATGACTATTTACTTGTAATTGTAGACCACTTCACTTAGTACATAAATTCTCACAATTTCCTTTGTTAATATTGAAGATCCTTACTTTGAGTATGAATACCATGTAATTTTGTGTTATAGCATCACTGTGTACTTATTACAACTTATAATTGATTAAAAAATGAACACAGTACACATGGGTGTTAAGTTTTTTAAGCAGTGTGTAACAAGCCACGTGACTTGGGATATGTTGTATAATTTTAGTAATTTGCGCTAATATTAATTGTTCTCCTTGAAGATGGCCCTGCAGGGCCAAAACATGTAGGAGAGTGGAATAAATTGGTCTGTACCCAAATTTATGTTATGTATTGTGCTTGTTTTTTAAACAGTTGTAACCACGTAATTTCCTTAAATGTTTAGCATTTGGAAACTTACGTTTAAAATTAAAACCTTGAAATATATTTTATAATTGTTATAAACACAAAAATTCATAAATTTCAAGTGCATCTGTAATTAATATTCTGTTTATTTTGCAGCATAAAGAGTCCATAATGACTACATTGTCTGAAAGCAGACAGTTTCAGCATGTTAGATGTGTGGACTGTATTTTGGTAATTGCTTATCTTTATTCAGGTAAAATTTAAAGATATTATATGTATTTGTAGTTGGTATTATTGTGATATCTAAATTGCTGGATTCTATATTTTGCAGTTCATTATATATGTATTTTTCTTTCCAGCATGTATTGGTACAGCATTGACATCAAAATATTCCCACCAATCTGAAATTTGTAAACCAATTGAACTGAATAGTGTCAGTGGTATAATAAGCAGTCCACATTACCCAATGGTTTACCCAAATCACACCAGCTGTACTTGGATCATAAATGCACCTACAGAAACTGTAGTAAAAATAAGGTAAGTTCATATATCCTTTAGCATACAGCCTCATAAATGCTGGGTGTCTGCTATGGTTGGAGCACTATTCAATTTACATGCGCAGTGTGGGACAGTGTTTCCCTGTTGGGACAACAAGGATGTACATATAATAGTATAACATTGTCCATACTGATTAAAAGTTTTATTAGACCAACATGTGCAGTATATTCTTATAACCAAGTCAATCACCCCTACATATGTTTCGGCCTATAACAGGCCATCTTCAGGGGGTCAAAGTTTTTTACATAGACTTTACATCTGTTGTTCAATTTTAAAAAAGCTAGTACATCCACATAAAAGTAAAATGAATCTTAGTTCCCAATGGATTTAGGTATCATTTGTTTCAGCTGTAAAATCCTAGGGAATGTGTTTACATAAAAGGTTAAAATTACATATCTGTTGTTATATATAAATTAAAGGCAATCCGGTCTTGTATGAAGTTATCACAAGGACGTTGAAGTTTTCCTGTGTTATGTTGTACGAGTTGTGCATTGTGTACTGCACCGGCTGGTTGCGTTGTGACTGGTGACACTAGTTTACTAATTTCTATCCCAGGATAGGGATTACTCAGAAGCAACATAACAAACCTTCACACTTCAGCTGTAATTCAAAAACCAACTGAGCCATCAGGTAGACTCTTCAAAATTGGCCCTGTATATAAGTGCTTGGTATAGAAGTTCAGAACACTATACATTGCCAAAAAGGAGTTACTTTTGGATGAAGGAATGCTACCATGGAGAGGTCAGCTGAACTTACAGCTTAATCTTGGTGGAATTGGGAAGTATGGTTTACTGGTCAGGATGTTGTGTGAGACTAGGAGTGGCCATATGTTCAGTATGGAAATTTATACCTCAGATTTAACCTTTTGTTTTGTATGAGAGTGAAACATGGTCTGTCACACTAAGGGATGAACATAGATTGAGGGTATGTGAGAATACAGGGTGCTGATGACAATATTTGGACCTGCGAGGGAGGGAGGAAGTTGGAGAAAGTTATGTAATGAAGAGCCTAATTATTTGTACTCTTCACCAAATATGATCAGAATTAAATAAAGGAAGATGAGAAGGATGGAATGTGTAGCAGAAAGTCAGGATCAGAAATGCATACAAAATTTTGAGTGGAAAGAGATGTTGTGGAAGACCTAGGCATGGGTGGGACAGTAATATTAAATAGATCTTTAAGAAATAGGATGGGAGGATGTGGCTGGATTCATCTGTCTTAGGATAGGGTCCAGTTGTGAGCTGTTTTGAGCATAGAAATGAACTTGTGGGTTTTGTAGAAGGCAGGGAATTTATTGGGTAACTGAGTGATTGTGGCTTTCCAAGAAGGTTCTGTTCCATGGGGTTTGTTATAGGTATTTAGTAATATTTGATTTAATATGCCAAGCATGTTGCAGAAATTATTCTGTCAGAATTAAAAATAAAATGTAAAACACCAGTTTGCTCAATAATGGGAATAGAACCATAGCAGCTTGGAACCCAATAATTAAAAGCTTTATCTCTGTAAAGGTGGTGTTGGAAGCTTGGTGTACACCATTTGGACCACACTTTCCCTTAAGTTTTAAATGACATGTCTGTATAAATTTCTCCTTCCTGAAAAATGTACGTTATGCAGTTTTATTAATATGTTATGTACTTCAAAGTGTGTTACAATAAATATTGCATGATGCAAATACTCTTGAGTATATTTTTGCTTTTCATGTGGTGTCCTCATCTTCAGATATACTAAGTACATCAATACTGTACTTGATTGTGATATGTTTTAATTTCAAAGATACCGTAGAGAGCACAACATTGTACTGCTTCTTTCACTATTTGTTTTCCTCCTTATGGAAAATTACATATGAATTTTTGTAATAAAATTAGCATGTAGTTTTTACTGAATATTCAGTACTACAATGTTTTTATGGAACTGTTCTGAAGACAGGACCAAAAAGAGTTGAAATTCTGTCCAAAGGTGTACAGTGCTGTTTGTTGTGTTCATTTAAAACTAATTGCTGTCATTACTTTCATTTTAAGTTACTTATGACTTCTTTTTTAGTGTGATAGATTTTGATATTGAAGAAGATGTAAACTGTGGATTTCCACCTTGCTGTACACACACTTGGCTGTCCCTGCCACAGGGTGGAGGAGGGGATACAAAACAGTACTGTGGGCTGAATAGACCACCACCAGTTGTTTATGTGTCTCAAGTGAAGACAAACATTAAGTTCCATACATCAAAGGTTGTCAGAGGAGGAAGAGGATTTCAGCTTAATTACACAGTTCTGTTAGGTATGAGTATGACTTAAAACATATAACTCTGTTGCCTAAAGTAGACTGATATTTCTAAAGTTAAATCTGTTCTTGTCATAGGAATGTGCTTGATATCCCTGAATTGGCTAATTTTCATGCTTCACCACTATTTCTGTGTTATTCCTTTATTTTTGATGGTGTATCAATTTCGATGGCCATAAAACATGTACAACTGAAAACTGTTTTTGGCATTGCTATGGCACTGTAAATGGCACAGCTGCATTGCACGTTTGACTTGGTAAACATGCTGGCAGATATCTGTGTAGAACAGTACAGTCATTGGTGAGTAGCCAGTACAGATGGCATTGTGGCACAGCTTAAGGATGGTGTACCAGGCAGTAAATATATTCAGACAGGAGAGGGCAGTGATTCAGTTTCTCAGAGTGGAACGATGTCAACCTGTCAAAATGTATGGGCAGATATGTGCTATGTTTGGTGCTTCGTGTGTGTTGAGACTGGTGGTGGATTGGCTGCATATGTTTTGAATGAGCAGGCAGCAAATGATAGGCATGACAAAACTGGGACAGGCTCACACTGTTGCTAATCTGGAGAATGCTGTGTACAAAGACAGAGATCAGACCATTTATTCCTTGTCAGTGGAATTGAATGTGAGCATCTACACTGTGCATGCAATTGCACTGAATTTTGTATATCACAAGGTGTTTTCCCAGTGGGTCCCATGTCTGCAGACACACACAAAGGAGCATTGCCTGTCAATATCGCTGGAACATTAGCAGTGGTACTGTATTGAGGGTGATGCGTTTCTGCAGTGGATTGTGATGGGCAATGAGACATGAGACAGGAAAACCAGCATGCATGCAATTGAGACAGCCCACTTCACCTCAGCTGAAGAAACTCAAGGCGCACACAGGCATCCACTAGTAAAGTGATATTCACTGTGCTCTTTGACAGCTAGGGACCCCCACTTCTGGACTTCAAATAACATAATGACACAGTTATTGTAAACTGATACGGCCAGTCTTAAGATGTGATGTCCTCTTGTGTTTGAGTCAAATAAATAAGGCACTAGGCTGACAATCACAAATATTTTTAGACGACACTTTCAATGTGTAAAATGGGCTTCATGATTTGGCTTTTATTTAATGCCATCATGAGGCACAGGTATCAAATGTGTAAAAGAGGAAAAACATTAATAATTATTATGAAGTAAATTTACAATTTAAAGTATGGATTTAGATCTCAGCCATACAGTTCTCCAGCATATTAGTTTTTTAGCCAAACTAAGTTAAAATCAAATAGATTAAAATAATATACTGAAGTCTTATGATGTTGTGTAATGTAGTACCTGTTGTATAAAAGGGCGTTTCTAGGCCAGTAACTCCTACTTCTTGGCAGGTTTGGTTACCATATTCTAATTAATTCTAATTCATGAAGCCATTTTGGAATCTTTTCTGGTATTCGAAGTGGGCTGCTCTCTGTAAATTATGAAAGTTTTAGGAAGTGGGATTAGATAATGTGAATAACTGAAATTAATTAGCTGAATTGAAAACGTAGAAAACAGCTACCTATATGTGTGTTTATCAGTGGCATGAGCACTTGTCTTGTTCAGTGAAGAAACAGCTGTCTACTGCTTGTCTTTATTAGAATATTGAGAAGTTTTATGTTTATAAAGAAATGAAGAAAACAATCAGTTGAATGATAAGCACAATGTCTTTCCTAGTGCAGTCTTTGACATCCTTATAGGGAATGAACCTGTCTAGACCACAGCCACAACCCTAGGCCTGTGCCTCCCAATATCCCAATAATGACAAGCTGTAGACAGCCATTTCTTCACTGAAAAAGACCAATGCTCATACTGCTGATAAACATACACATTTAGTAGCTGTTTCTTAAGTCTTCAATTCACTTAATTATTTAATGTTACTCATGTTATCAAAACCCTCTCTAAAACTTGCATTGCTAAACACCTAGCAGCCCACTTAGAATGCTAAAAAAATGTAAAAATGGCTTCATGAATACAAGAATAAGAAGATCCCAAGTTAATCACACACTCTTTCAAATTAATGCAAACCATACTTCTGTAATTTTTTTCGGTTTAAATATACACATCTATATAATAGTTCTTGTTTGTGTATATATACAGCCATTCTTAAGAAGGCTTCTCTAGTACTTCTCATTAATTAGAACATGATAACTAAACCTGGCAAGAGAAAGGACTTATTGGCCTAGGAATTCCCTTTTGTACAGTAGGTGGTACATTACAAAAATATCACAAGACTCTAATATATTAACTTTAATGTTTTTAATTTGAGCTTAATTTGGCTAAAAAACTAAAAAGAACTGGAAAACTATATGACTGAGATCTCAATTTGTATTATAAGTAACAATGTTACTTCATTATAACTAGTAAAGGTTTTCCTCTCTTATACTCTCGATACCTGTGCCTGATGATGGCTTTAAATAAAACTCATAACATGAAGCACATTTGAGACATTAAAAGTATTGTCTAAACATAGTTGTGATCATCAGTCTACTGCCTTATATATTTATGATACTGTCAAATGGTTCAGAATCCACATACCAAGATCAAGAACAAATGTCTGGGTAAACTCACTGATGGCATCATCCTGCTGCACCACAGTGCCCATCCTCATGTGGCCCACAGAGTGCAGGACCAACTGAATGCCGTGCAGTGGTAGCGGTTCAAAACATCCTGCATACAGCCCAGCCTTATTGCTGTGTGATTTTCACATCTTTGGACTCTTAAAGCTGTCAAAGGCCATACACTCAAATTGGATGACAGTATGCAGCAGGGTGTGGTATGGTGGTTTAGGCAGCAGCCGAAGGAATTCTTTGTTGATAGTGTGTGCTGATTTGTGCATCAGTGGGACTCCGGTCTAAATGTGAGTGGTGATTTTTTTAACTGTTGCAATACCTGCACCTGTGAGCATCATCAGATGGTTGTCAGTTGTACATGGCTCATAAATTGGAAAGGAGGTAGGAGAGCAGCTGTGGTTTTATTTTAGGGTACAGACTCCACTTCAGCGTCTTATGGCAAATCATCACATGAAAGCTGCTCCTCTGCAACTTAGAAAGTTAGAAACCAGATGGCATAATTGTCATTAGTTATTTCACTGATTATTAAACAAAGCTGTTACATTTTTGAGGTGGAAAGTGTAGTATATGCAATATCCAGTTTCTCTTTTATCCCAAATTTTGTGGAGGAAATACTGCTTCTGACATTAAAGTTGGGGTGATTTGTTTACTTTTTGTTTGCTTCATTTAATTTGCCAGCAGTTGTTAATATATACTGCAGCTGAGTGGACTGTATTTTATGACAAAGAACCAGAATTCTGCACAGTAATAGAACACCCATTATAACATCAAAACAAAGTGAATCCCAGTGAAGGTCTACAGATGTAATGACCATCAAGCTACAATATATTATACAATGTTCTCAGCCTACCATGTTTCAGCTACTTATGTCATTTTTGGGGGGCATTTCATTGAATATAAGCCAATCAAGTTTCACTTTAATAATATCCTATGTTTCACACAAAAAGATTCTTCTGCATGCAATGTAATGTATAAGAAAATTCCTGCAGGGATTTTAAAACAAGATTTGAATCAATTTGTATTACACTGACTCATCACTATTCAAGGCCAAAATATAACAGGCCACTAAAATAATGTAAAATTGATATACAGGGTATACACAAAAGAATGGTGCGATTTCAATAGTGAATACTATTTAAACCGCACCATTCTTTTGTGTATGCCCTGTATATTTTGCGTAGTCTTTTACATCAATTGGTACGTTAATAGCTCTACAAACCATTGTATATATAGCCTGTACACAGTGTGTAGGCCTGTCTTTCATGTTTTCTTATTTTTCATAATGTTAAGAGTTACAAACTGAATTCCAGTGATGCCACATTATTCAACACATGGCATTACACCTTTTGTAGCCAGTTTCTGCACAGAGGTGGTATATTTAAATATTCTGTGTGACATGTCCATAATCTACAGAGGGATTAAGTATTATGTAATTACAGTGTTGCCATGCTCTGGTCCAGATGAAATTCCATGCATGGATCAAGAGACACGTTGTTTCAACAATGTGACTCAGCGTTGTAATGGAGAAATGGACTGCATGTCAGGTTTAGATGAGATGAACTGTAGCAAATGCCCTGGTGAATATGCATGCCATTCAGGTGAAGGATGCTATAAGGTTCATCAACTCTGTGATAACAAAGTAGACTGCAGTGATTATTCCGATGAAATGGCGTGTGGTAAGTTGGTAGTTTGTGACTGTGTTGTGTGTGTGTGTGTTGTCAGGTTACATGTACAACTTTTCACTTATGGTCCACATTTGCTCTGTTTAAATGTTTGTGAGTAGAGATTTCCATTAAGGCATAGAATCAAGCCTTTGTTCTTGTAGTTCATATGGTAATTGATAATGGAGTTTCTCTGTATTCAAGAATCAATAGAGAACAGTTCAGGCAACTCATAAAAGAAAATATGATGGAAGTATCAGTATTTTTAATATGTAGGAAGAAATGTTCAGCTTAGCAAAAAGTGGCTGGGATGCAAGGGTCACCTGGCATTCAGTCCAGTGTGAATGTGCTAATGAAAACTGTGTTATGTTAGCTTAGTTTTTTATTCTGAAGCTGTTTTCTAAACAGAACTATAGGCCTACTTATTATGTTAAAATAGGGCTGTAAATTTCTTGTGGTTAAGGAAATTTGATTTCAGTATATACATCTTTGCATTGTGAACAATAGTTTGTCTTCTCCTATGCATATACAGTCTGTACAACAGATCTGTATCAGAAGATGTTTTACAACAACATTCTTTAATACTTACAACCCACAACTCTGAAGGAATGTAAAAATTACAGTCAGAATTAGTAAGTCAGGTGTCTGGAGAAGGATGTGGTGTTTGCTACAGCCAGAGATACATTTGTTGGAATCAGTATGTTACTAGTTACCTTGATAAAATCAGGTAATGGTGTAGCATGTTGATCAACAATGTGAACTAAGATATGAGATGGAAATTGCTGAAAGATATTTTGAAAACCTAAGATAAGAGCACTTTAGCAAAGTAACTCCATGGAGCAGAGTTCTTAAGAATAAATTAATCACACAGCTACTTAAGAAATATTCTAATTTTTATGGAACTCAGAGGTTCATTGCAGTGTTCACAAGTGCCTCTCACTGCACCCTGTTCTGGGCCAGGTGAAGCCAGTCCACACCTTCACCCATTTCATTAAGGTTCATTTTAATACTACTTTTCCTTAGTATTCTGATGTAATTTTTGTGCGTTATTACAGAGAAGGGCTGTGATGGTAAAATTGCCTGTGCCAATGGTGATGGTTGTTACACACCTTCTGAACATTGCAATTCAGTTCAGAATTGTGGAGATAACTCAGATGAAGCAGACTGTGGTGACACCAGTGATGAACAAAGTTGTGTAAAGGTAAAAATATCAGATTTACAGAACCTTGATTTCAGGCTTCCGCCGCGATGTTAATGAAATCTGTGGTCTTCTGGGTTATTACACGGCGTCGTGTGGTAATTATTTACCGATGTTTCGGGACAGCGTATCAGTCCCATCCTCACAGGTCAAGATTCTGAGTAGGAAAGAAAGCCTATAACATAGAAACTTGAAAGCACAGCGAGAGGTAGCAAAACGTGTGAGGTGATGACAGCCAATAGGATGAGAGAGGGGTGGATACAACCAACATATAGCTGCTGTGTGGACCGAGAAAGCAAACAGCCAAGACAGTTGGAAAACATATATGGAATAGAATAACTTGGAGGAGGAAAAATAGGGATAAAGCTAGACAAATGAAATACAAATAAACCACCAGAAGAAATTTAAAAAATATAAATGAATTAATGGGAAGAAACAAGAATCAAAACAGAGTGTGGTTGGGGGAGAGACACGAACAGTGGCTGCGCGGATACCTGTGCGAAACCGGTCACAGTATGGCCTAGTGTTGCCCTTGGGGCAGGGTGGGAATAATGGGAGAAATATGTCTGGAATGCAGCAATAACTTTAAAGGGAAGTAAAACAACTAAACGAATATGAATAAAAGAGTAATCGTACAAAAACCAAGGAAAAATAAAAGAATAAAAGTAGAAGTAAAACAATTAAGAATTAAAATAAATTTTAGCATAAAAATCATAAAGAAAGGTAAAAAGGAAAAATTAAATAAGAATAAAGAATTAGTTAAATTGAAAAATATGAACATCAAAGTGAAAATTGAAAAGAAAATAAACATCATAACTAAGAAGTATAAAAATAAATGAAATGAACAATAAAAAACAAATAAAAACAAATTATGGAATAAACCAAAATAAGGGTGTAACAATAAAGACATAGAAGATTAAAACAAATGTAAAATGTTTAAAAATAAATCAATCGATGGAAAAAACGAAGAAAAAAGAGGGGGAAAATCCAGGCGGATGAAAAATAGGAATAGAAAGGACAAGGAACCAGATCGCAGATAGAGGAAGAGAATTGGGGGGGGGGGGGGGAGCAGCTAGAACCGGAGGAAATGATAGCAGCAGATGCAGCTAAAGGAAAAGCAACACTGGGAAATGGAATAACGCGTCCTCACTTCCACATACTTCTCCTTTGGTGGACAATTCTATGAGCGGACGGATGGTGTGGCTATGGGTTCCCTGCTCTCCCCGGTCATCTCTAATTACCACACGACGCCGTGTAATAACCCAGAAGACCACAGATTTCAGATTTACAGAAGTTACTGAATGCTGTGAAATACCCTATTTCTCTCTCTCTTTCTCTCTCACACACACACACACACACACACACATTATCTTGAGTAGGCGAGTGATCGAATGTAACTGTTGATCTTAAATATTTAACCCTGAGGGAAGGAAGTTTCCTCTGGGCCACAGCAAATATAATTTTGAAGTATAGAAGAGTCTTATGTGGTAGATGGAGAGAAATGCATTGGAAGCATAAAAAGTTAACCCTCTATCAAGAAACTCCCTTACCTCTACAGTTGATAGCTGTATTTTCAATAGTGTCAGCCTTACATTTACAGAGCAGTATGTTATACTATACTCAGAACAACCATAGACTAGGCATAAACACAGGTAGTGAATGAAGTGCTGTTAAATAACAGAAGCTATAACTTTTTTCTATTCCATTTGCATTAAAAGTTTCTCCTTATTCAGATGATGTGTGTTGCGTATGAATGTATGTGTGCAATAATTTTTCTTCTGCCATATTTTATCTGGAATAACTGTGAACTGCTTTGTAAGTACAATGAAGACGTGTGTGCGAAGAATTGAGATACATGCTACTATGATAGCCATTATGCAATAATCAATTATCAAAATGCTATATTTGCATGAAGCATATTCTGAGGTTTTGAACAAGTGGTCATTAGATTTAAGTTGAGGAGCCAGGTCTTCTAGGACAGTGGCATTCAACCTGGGGTACGCGAAGACATCTTAGGGGGTACGTAAAATTAAAAAAAATAAATATATTATTTCATGATAAACACTGAATAATCAGGGCCAGATTTAGGGTTAGCCACAAGAGACCCGGATGTAAGGACATGTGATTTGGGAGCGCCATTTTTCTCTCTCTCTCTCTGTCTCCTTTATGCGATTCTTATCTGGGCGGCTAGTTTCAGTTTATTCCACATAGTGCATATAATTTTGATTTGCTAAAATACCTTTGTTCCTTTATTAATTTTTATATGATAGACAATAATATATTTGTTACTTAATAGCTTTATTCTCCTTTTTTCATTTAAAACTTATTATTTAATACATTATTTTGGATGTAATTTATTTAACTTATTTTAGATGTAGATTATAGACTATGTATAACTTGAATTATGCACCAACAACTTGGGGGTACAAAGTTGAAGACAAATTATATGTAGGGGTACGCGAACAAAAAAGGTTGAATACCACTGTTGTAGGATGTGATGTTTTGTCATTGGGTGAGTGATCCCTGATGTTCTGAAGGAACTTTGTTAGTGCCTTCATCTTCAAGGGTTAAGCAGTCCAGGAAGAATGGACTGCTTAACTCTTAAAAGTGATAGGAGTACTGCATTCCTTTGAAAAATTGGGAACCACTCACCCAGCACAGTATCACATCACAGAAGACATGAATCTTCAGTAACACTGCTGTGAGAACCTCATATCTTGCAGATTTAAGTTGTATGTACTGGAGCCATGCTTTAAATAACTGTTGTTTTTAGTATTCTGTATGGTTGTCAGAATATTATTATTGAACCTCAGTGTGTTGGTCTGTCTTATTTCACATCTGCATATAATACCATACAGCATTTCAAGTCAGTTTACAATGTTCATTCGGGCAAATGGCAACTTCATCATGTGATATGTCTCGTTCAAAGAGCTTTTTTCAGGAGTTTATAATAATTGTTTGTAGTGTTGTGGTAATCTTCCAGAACACTGAGATTTCTGTTGCTTGATAAGATTGGACACTGTAACAATACATGGAGGGTTGTGATGAATTAAAGTAATAGTATTGTAAATCATGATATTTAACATGGCAGATTACAAAACATGATAGTGTGAAAATGTTCCACAGATCGTCCATTGCAGTGTTTTTTTTTTCAGCTCTCCATTGTTACGGCAGCCATCATAGGTTCACTGATCTGTGGCTTACTACTGGTCATTGCAGTTGGTTGCATGTGTCGTCTTTACAGCCTTCGTCTTGCTGTATCTAATAATTATAGGATCCATCATGATGACATCGGTCACATTTCTAGTGGACTGAGGTCAGTCCCTCATCCAGATGATTTCTTTCACCGTGAACCACCGCCTGCTTACACAGTTGCAGTAAGTGAGTGCCAGCAACTACAGCGCATTGCTCCACCAGGTAATTGTCGAACATTTACCCTTGCAGCATCGGGGCATCATACCCCAAACATACGACACCATCATAGTAGTAGACGATCCTCTCAGAGATATTCAAGTGGGCGAAGAAGATCACAGAGAAATTCTGTCAGTGGTGGTATCTCTCCTATTGTAGCTGATCCTGTATTGCCAGGAACAGCTACCTCTAGGCACATACCATCACATTATTCAGACTTTTCTCCATTGCACAGTCCAGGTCACACTCCATCCATTCCCATTTCAACTACCCTGGAAACATCATTAGCTGCACAGCGGCGAGAATCCATTATTGTTTCTGATCATGCAAGAAATGAAAACAAGTCTACAAACTCAAACCACAGTGCTGTACCTACCAGTACAGCACTTAGTATGATATCCAGAGAACAGAGAGTTCTTCCTACTCATGTTGAATTGTATGACACATGCCTGGTTGACCTTCAACAAGAAGTACAAGCTGGAGATGAAGGAAATTATTCTTCTCCTCTTTTTTCATCTACTTCCACCTCGCCATCTGAATCTCCAAGTAGAGAGAGTGTCACATCATCAACAAGTCTACTGTCATACCTCTCAAGCAATGATGACACCCAGTTGCTTGTAATGCCACCACAGTAAAAACATAAAACTGCTCAGATTGAGCTAATATGGATTATTCCAGAACAGCATTAACAAGTTTGTATTATTGTTACTAAAGTATTTGAAGTGTGATTTCAAGAAATAACATTGAAGACACTCCCTTCCTAAATGCCTTCCTGTTTCTAACTGCTTATGTTCATGGTTACTGGTTATATTGTTTGTTGCCATGAATATCATATTTGGTATTTATTATTTCGGTAGATATGACATATAAGTGAGGAATGCAACAAATAATACTGTGAAAAAAAATTACACCACAGAGTACCAGAGTATCCCTTCCTGAATAAGATCTGATAAGCTCTTACTGTACACTGATTTCATAATTGTTCAGTTCAAGAACTTGTTTGTTTACTGCAAATACTAGATGTATATTAATGAGGCTGTCCTGTTGTTCTGAATGTAGAATACTCTTTTATGCTATAAAGATGGCTTTGATTAACCTGGATATTTGTGTTATTTGTAGGACTGTAGACTTTCCTTAAGTGATTAGAATCAAATTTATCATTTCATTCTCAGTAGCAGCACATTACCCCTACAGAAGATAAAAGTATGTGATGCAAAATATTTGCTGTATTTAGTTAAGTTTAGAATATGTCTCTTGTTTGGCAAATAATATGACACTGTCATGCACACACACATACATTTATTAGAACTGCATCTGTCATTTTAGTTTCTTAGAAAAGTGAAAAAGAAGTACTAAGTGAAAATGGAAAAAAGCGTACAACAGATCTTGCTGATTAATAGGAAGGTATTAAATAATAAATGGTGCCACAAGTTAGGTGGATGTCCCCTCATAAATTACCACCTAATATAAAATAATTGTGTTTAGTTATAACTAACAGAGTAAATAATAGTACAAGTGAATGTCATTTTTAAAGGGCTGTAGGCTGGTTAGCCATAAAAAACTGTTCTGTAGTGGTAATTAAATGTATGCCCCTAAAGCTCAGAGACCTGGCATGTTTTTCAGCTGCAGAGCTTAACATTTACTGCCTGTGCATTTTTTAAATGCTGATGCCATTAAGACCATTATCCTCCCCCCACAAAAAAAAAAAATATATATATATATATATATAAATATAAAATAAAATAAAATATGGCTGCCAGCCTTGTCAATCTGTGAGATACAGAATCCCCCCATTTCTGGAGACACTGTTACACCCATATTATATATAATTAAATGATTCCCATAGCAGTGGGAGAATTGAAATCTCTGTTCCCAGATGATATAGGTCAAATATAACTCACTCCATTGCATTGCAACTTGTCTTTGCCGTTAACTGCAGTAACACAGAAGTCAGCTCTTACCTATCCAGTCACCACTGTCACAGGTTGAGGTGAAGAATTGTATACAGACAGTTTCAAAGACACCATAAGAGCAATTTACAAGTGAAGATGGAAACACATAGTTGATAGACAAGCTTCACTTATCTTGACTTTCTGCATATGGTTGTGATGGGGGGGGAATATATATATATAATAATAATATAATAATAATAAATAGTGATAATAATAATAACAAAAAAGACTCTGTCAATCATAACTAAGGATGTTTATTATATATATGGGAAATTTTCTTACAACATATTTTGGCTGAAATGGGCCATTGTCAGGTAATACATATATTAAAAAATGCTAAGAAGAATTACTGCACTACAGGTTGTTTCAATTTAAATGAGTTCTCATGATAAACTTCCTTGGTTGTGATTGATGGTGTCCTTTTCTGTGTTGTTGTTATTGAGCTTCACTTGTATTAAGTTCATGGTGACTACCTTAATGTAGTCAAGTTTGAATCCTGTTTTTTCCAATGAAAGAAAAATGTCTCTGTCTTGTAATTTTTTCATAATTTTAAATACCTCTTCAAAAGTTTAAAAACCAACATATGCACTGTATTCTTACAAGTAAGTCAAATGCCCCTACATATGTTTCGGCTTCAACAAGCATCTTCAGGGGTCAAAGTTCTACATAGGGTCAAAGTTCTACATATGCTCGACATCCATTAGTTCATTCATAAGCACCCATACATCAACACAAAACAAATTAATTCCCAATGGATTAGGACACCACCAACATCAGCCGTCCAAACATATAAAATCCAGGGAATAAGTGGTGCTTATCTTTCATGTTATATGTATAAAAGGTTAAAAGTTTCTTTAAAACCACATATATAGTAGTTATAAATTCATGGCAGTCTTGTTTTTGTATACGGATTATCCAATGTAGGTTGAGCGTACCCTGTTAAAATATGAACGGATGTCAGTATCGATACTTTTTAACAAACCCGGTATCATAAAAATGATGTTGGAGAAAGCAGCTATATTGGGGGACATACCTGTATTATGTTGCTGCGCGTCCAGTGTTGTGATTTGTACTGACTGGTTAGACTTTTTCGGTTATTACCATTGACTGTAATGTGGATGTATTTTGGTGAAAGTTGTTCCAATTTGCAGATCTTGTTGAACCAAATAGATGCAATAGTCTTATGCAGTTTTTCTTTGATTTTACGATAGTTGTAAGCTGATTTTGCCTGTTGGGCATTGCTAAATTTCATGTTATATTCACCTGCATTATGATAACAAATCAACAGTTTAAAAACCAACATATGAACTGTATTCTTACAAGTAAGTCAAATGCCCCTACATGCTACATGGCTTGTTGAAGCTGAAACATATGTAGGGACATTTGACTTACTTGTAAGAATACAGTGCATATGTTGGTTTTTAAACTGTTGATTTGTTATCATAATGCACTGTGAATATAACGTGAAATTTAAATACCTGTATTTGAAAGTTTACATGATGATTGGTTTGTTCTAAATCACTGGTAACCTTTAATTGTATCTAAATCACTGGTGACCTCTAGTTGTATCTAAATCACTGGTGACCTCTAGTTGTATCTAAATCACTGGTAACCTTTAATTGTATTTTATTAGACCGTGATTAAACATTTCATCGATCTGTGTATGCTGTTGATGTGCCTGTAAAGTCCTTCAGAGCTCAATAGCAAAAGTGTGTCTGGTGTAATGACCATGTAATGTTTACATAACAGTTGATTCTGCATAATTTTCATATTTCCTGCAAATATTTGAGCTTTAAAAGTGAAGTGCAAGAAAACATTTTGTGTTGGTTTGGTTTTAAACAGAAATCTGTGGACAGAACTGCGGAAATTAAATACTGCCTTGACTTGTAAAACAATTTCAGTTTTGCTGCATGTGTTTGCAAACTGTTAATTTCAGTGTGAAGAACTGTAAATATTTTAAATGAAGATATGGGACTCTGTGGAGAATAAACTCCAAATCAACTTAAAAGAGAAATGAGATTGGAATTTTTCATACATATAAAATACAATACCAGGAACTAGTCAGATGAGTTCAAAGAGTCCATAGAACATTTCCCACACATGAGAAATAGTTTTTTTTAATAACTTTATATACTCTAGTAAGATCAGTGTACATATAGCACTCTCAGAAAGAAATTACCTCTGACAGATTCTTAATGATCAGACAGCTGCAGTTTTATAGGCAGCCTGTATATTGTTAGAAATTATTTCTGTGTCTCGATTTTTCCCCTTCCACTTTATAGTTACTAAAATTTACTGGGATTATCATTACTACACATTTCACTAGCTCTTTGTATCATCTTATGATTTCCAAGATGTCTAATAATGTCTGAAACAGTAACATGGAGGGATAAATGGACATTGCTGAATGGATGGATAGGTGAGCTGATGGATGAATCATTGAGCTGCATGGGTAGATGATTGAGGACACTGCACCATTGGAGGACCTTTGTAATCCACTGAAGAGATTGATGAAGCAAGTGATTGCAGTGGATGAGAAGGGGATTTAATTGGTCAAAAGATCAGCAGTACTGTGTCCTGCAAGTATGGCCATCAAAGTTGATCGCAAATCGTCACCAGACATATTCGGTTTTGCTGGCCTGACTTATTAAAAAAATTGTCTATCTTCAGTTGCTTCTCAACCTATGACTTCTCAAGCAGGAGTTAATAACAAGCCGAATTTTGTTTGACCATCCGTGACACTTTTTTCTTATAGTCTGTCTTACAACCATTATTTTCAAGTTCTTTCAAACCTTCCATTTTTGCTAGACTGTTTTGCAAAATGTTGTCAGTTGGCAGATTTTTGTTTCATCTTTTTCATCCCCATGTATTTTAATATGGCCAAGCTCTTCATGTAGTTTTAATTCATCAGTTTATACATCATCATTGCACCACAGAAACTTATATCCTTTTCCTCCACATCATTAAAACTAGCCTGCTTTGGTAAGGCAACACTCTGAATGTTTAACTGTTCCATTACCAGTGGCAGCTCATATTTGATATCATTCATGAGGTGTGGCAATAATTCTTACCACACACCATGCATACATAATGCTGGCACATCTCTGCATGCATCCATAATATAAATTCAATCTATTATATAAACTTTTTTGCCAAAATTCCTTTCTCTATTTGTTGCTAATTATGCAATGTTCTGTGTAAAGAGTGGGCCATGAAAGTGGCTACAACACCTTGATCTGTCAGCCATAGTAATGGGGATGCTTAGGTGGGGCAAAGACAACCATTGTTTTCAGGGAGATCTATTAAGTGCTCTTGATTACCTGGGCACTTATCAGTAACAAGGAAATCCAGGTTCCTTTTTGTGATAATCCTCAAACTGCCACTGTTTCCATTATGTTTTTTATACCCTAATAGCAGCTGCACACCTACATTTCATTTTTTCTGCAGTATTATGAATATTCCTCGGTGTAGAGCTTGGGTCTCCAACCCGTGGTGCGCCAGGTTGTATTATGCACCCCATGGCCACATTTGTAAATCATGTATATACTATAAAAATTACACGACAATTTAGGTGGTTAGTTATACCACTTATTATTTTTCCACTTGTGGCCTGTGAACCAGCCGACAATAATGGGTGTGGCCCTTTGCCATAAAAAGGTTGGAGACCCATGGTGTAGAGATTCTTGGATTCCTGTGGTACAGTGTCACTTTTTTTGTTTCCTTCATAACAATGAATCACAAGTTTTGTTCAAGACTTACCGATTTCAATGCTCTCTTTGCTCCTCATTCTTTCTTACCATTTGCCAGATGGTTCTAGCCTTTTTCATTCATTATTATGGAATTATTTTAAGGGCTAATAATGAAATAAAACAAAACTGCACAAGCATATTAGCAGACAAAGACACTAGAACAATAAGGACATATTGTACTGGTTTCCTTATCCTCTCACATCCTCCCACCACCCACATCATACTGTACTTCTCTCCTTCCTGCCTCTTTCAATTCCAGCACACAATCTGCATTGTGAGTGCTAATAATTGAAATGTAACTGAATTAGTTTAGCACATTAAAATGAAATTACAATTCTTTAACACTCACATGAGGACATGTACTTTATGTGTAATGCACAGTAGTATCTGTGATACACTGCATTAAGACTACTGCCATTAGAACTCCTTTAACAGGTATGCATAGTTGTCATGCTATTTTTTTTAATGCTGTTTGTCAAAACAGGTGAATTTAAGTTGGTTGCTTCTCTTTGTGCAAAAATCCTCATATGATTAGGTACATTTTAAGTCCATTCTGTTTATGCCAAGATCTTAATGTTATGTGGCTTTTTCTGTAAACCCTTCAACTGTCTTGATAACATATTCCCTTATTGACTCAGAATAAATATGTACATCATATAATTTTCCCTGCAAAATGAAGCTCTACATTCAGAACAATATGATGCATTCTTATGTATTAAATCTATATGTATTTTCAGATATGTTCAATAAATAATACAACGTTAAGTATTTTCAGATGTTTTGTATGTACATGTGTAACACAGAATCTCATGTTTTGTACAAAACTGTATTCTGTAAATACTGATATGAGGTCTTGCAAAGGAGGAGGATGTCCACCGATATAAGAATAGCACGTATTAGTATACACTACTTGAAAACAGCATGTAATATTTGTAGATATTGTAAATGAAGCTGTAAAATACAGAAATTACTAATGTATGTAAGGATAAATAAATATATGAAGTTGTTTTTTATTTAAAAGTTGGCATTTATTAAGGAACTGACAAACCTCACTGTTACATCCTACCTATTTAATAAAGTGTGCTTTCATGACTTAAACCAGCATGTATCTTAGTCTGACATACACTGGAATAATTGTCTTTAATGTTTGTACAATAACCTTCGCTGAGCCTGTAATGCTTGTTGTACACAATTCACGAGATACTAAAATTACATGTACAGGCACATCTTTACATGAATACAGAATGAGTATATTTTAAGATTATTTCAATACTGTAATACTGTACAAGATGTAGGCTATAAACTCTGTAAATTATTTTGCAGTTTGTAAAAGAAATTGGTGCTATCATCTCAGGCTTAAATACTACTGTGGCAAGTCAATTCATTATTTACTTACACGAACTCAAACTTTGGGACGGTCAAAATCTGGCTGTCTGCCTGTTGTTATTTGAATGGTAAATGCTTAGGCACACATGTGTACTATGTTCCTCATAACTGTAATTCTAGCCACCATTAACAGTTCTCTCAACTCACTATTTTATGAATGGAAATAAAATATTCTTATCACTGAAATGTTAATAAACAAATCAACATGTTATCATTATATAATCAACTATCTACTGTCAAGTTACTTACCTAGTTCAAAAACTTTAAATACAAGTATAAGAACTTTAAATACAAGTATTAAGACATTTCATGAAAGGGACAGGACTGCTTCAAAGGTTAAATAAATTGAGGATGAGCTTATGCTTTCTGATGGGTGAATGAATTTTTATTATACACCGACCAATTTCTTGGCTCATGGTGTGTTACCTTCACGTAAACTTGATGGAAGAGCGTGTAAATGCCACTACATTATGATATGTGTTATGGATTAAATATTAATTTTGCCACGGTTAATATAATTTTATTTTCGCATTTGTATTATTAGGATTTTAAGACCACCCTTCACTCCGCATCAGAGACTCGCGATACGGCCCCTTTCTCGTCTTAGTTTGTTGTCTAACTCTGCCAACTGGTGAAGAAAGCCATCATTAGGGCGAATATCACGATGAAGTCGGACTCTTCTGACTGCTTCAGTAGCAGTAAGACCTTCTTTGATCATCAGGTATGATAACACACAGGTACTAGATCTAGACATTCCCATCACACAGTGCACCAACACTTTGCCTGGGAACACAACAACCATATCACTGTTACTTTCCTCAAGATATCCACATGCATAATTCCTTAGTAACAGTTTACAACAGACATATCTTTAATTTTACTGCATGTATCATACTGCAAAGCAACTGGCAATAAATTATTTACAAGACAGACAACTGATGTGCAGTTTTAAGCTTTAACAGCCTAGCGTCCCATGCGTACAGCTGGACTGCAAAAAGTCGTATTTTACATATGTAGGCAACAAGGATACTTACTGCATTTTTTACACATGTTGCACGATCTCTTCTTTTTCCCACAAAATGCCATGTATTTCATAATTTTATCTTTTTAGTTCATTTAATATTTAGGTTTTACATAAAGGATGCACTAAAATTTAAATGTCCTCCCCTGGTTGTTAAAGGTTAATATGTACACATTTAGTAATAATAGCTTTTATAGGCACTAACCATAACAAAAGCAGTGCATATATTGCAGTGTGTCACTGGTTATTTCATTGCTCTAAATTTTCTACAAATTTATGCAAATCAAAAAGACTTAACAACCTTAAGATTAGGGAAGACACCAACAACTAACTCCATGGAGAACAGCCCTTCTTGAAAAGCTATTAGTTTCTTAGCTAGTGGAGGAATGACCTACACTTTACAGAACCCAAACATTCATTACTGTATTCACAATGGCCTGCCAAATGTCCTTATCTCATCCTGAGCCACAAGAATCCAATCCATGTCCTCCCATCCCATTTCTTTAAAATCACTTTTAATATTATCCTTCTACCTACACCCACATCTTCCAAGTGGTCTCTTTCTTTCAGGTTTCCCCACCAATACCTTCTGTGCATCTCTCTTCTCCCTTATACATGCCACATGCTTGCCCATCTCATGTGATCACCCTAATAATATGTCATATATGTACCCCCAAGGAAAAACCTCCAGTACCCACTGACCAAGAGGCTGGGTAGGCCCCACAGCCAACCTTGACACGTCCAAGAAGAGAAAAATTTCTTGCCCGTTGCGAATCAAACCACAATTCCTCAGTTGTGAAGACTATAGCTTAGTCACTATGTCAACTAAGCTATCCTAGCTCCCAGAGAAAGCACAAGTTTGGAAAGAAATTTCTATAACAATATTTAATAAAACAAAGTACTGGAGAATGTCAATGTGGTGAAATATGGTGCACCTAACTTATTTCATCAACCACGTTACATAAAATCCACCTCATACATTGTTACATACTTCATCTCAATTCAGTTAATATAAACTGGAAACTTATAGTTACCTCCACTTTTGACGCCATTTTCAATGAAGTCAGCTGTTTCTGCAAAATGTGCACTAATATTGGTTACTGGCAGATCTAATAATTGAACACCCATATATTTGATATCAGTATCCCTGTAGTAGTCTTTGCTGGTATTCACCATTCCAAATTTGTTTCCTTCTGCTGTGTTTAAGACGTGTGTGATCCCAATCCTCTTAAGGTACTGTTTGTCCTTTGCAGCACCACTGAAAATAAATGGGCACATAAAATAAAATGGCTCATTCCCTGACAATATGTATAACAAAATACTAACACATATTACAAAGAACTTACACATCACCAATGTAAACGTTAGGATACACTTCGTCACAATCCACTCCCATAGATAGCCTATCTTGAGTATCTGCAGAAGAACTTTCAAAACCTGGTAGTGGTCGATAGATTGTCTTTGTCGTAAATATTGCATGCATTAATCCTTTTGCCGTGGTTTCATCTCCACTGCTTAAGAATCCTGCAGTATACTGAAACAGGAGAAGTTTAAAGTATTGGTAACACAACTGCTGATTATCATGATTTTTACATTACACTCAGTTTTCTTTCATAGACAATTAATTACCGTTATTTTTCTTTGTCAACTATTTCATGTGCATACAAGGTACAGATAAAGATGTCCCTGTGCTTAACTACACCATGAAGGCATATGGTAGAATGGAGATACAGCTCCACACATTAACCTTAATGCCAGATGGAGGTACGTTGTCAGCTTCAAGCCCCGGCTGGTTTGTCCCCCGGGAAAGCACCACCCAGTACCAATTTAATGGGATGCTGAGTGGGTCTTACAGCCGGTCGGAAATTTGAAGAGAAAAAACTCCCTTCCCCTTCTGTCCAGCCCATACCTGGTCACCGACTGAACTACGGCTCCCTACTCAAGCGCACATACATCAATTTTATCCGTTCGTGTAGACTACTGCATAACAAGACATTCTATTTGACATACAAATATCCAAAATTACATAATTGGTACAGAACCAGCGTGGTCGTACTTGACGCATGTGAATCACACTAACATTATAAAAAACTACGTTAACTGTAAAAACTATTTTGCAAACTGCAGGTATGCTGGAAGATAACTACAAACTAATCTCTTAAATTAAGTTCCTATGACAATGTTAAAACGTTTTACGTAAGATTTAAAGTATCGAAGTCCACATCAAAACTACTGCGTAAGAGATACAAGTACTTAAGAAGACCCTGTTCGGAGTGATCCAGACTGTCACAATTACCTTGTCCCTCCAAGTAGTCATTTTATCGATAAGTTTCAGTCTTTCACAAGCTATAATTACTACACAGGCTGTGTCACATTTTAAACATTGAGCCTTACACCCCACACGACCTTCCTTCCCATTTTATCTTCCACATCTACTCCCCCTCTCGCCTACGCTTCTTCTCATTTTATGTTACCCCCACTATCACCCACGACACCAGCCGGAATTGGAACTGCTTTCGGCCAGGGCTGTATAGCCAACTGTAGAGTCGGATATGCGTAGTTCATTAACATATGCAATAACAAATTGTTTCCGTAGTATAAGTACATTATAATTGGTATGGAACCAGAAGTGTAGTAGTGATGAAGATCGAACACTTTGTTGATACTGTACGGTGTAATAATGTATGTAGTGAACGAATTTTTAACTACGTAAGTCATATCAACCTGTGTGATCAGCTGAACACTGCCGTATTGTCAGTGTGTTACACAGCCAATTGGTGTTCAGAGCGGTCTGCGACAAGGTGTGGGAGGATGTTTGGAGCAGTATTATGGAAAAAGTAGTATTGTAGTAGTACGCAAGGGAAGTTTAATTGCGTGAAGGAAGATGGTGTTCAAGACCCACACGTGGACTTCTTTAATTGTGTGGACATTGTGCATTTTAGAGGACAAAGGCAGTGTCACAATGAGAAACTAAGTGTTGTCACATATCATTATTTATTTTTTCAAGTAAGTGGTGTTAGTCAGAAATTGCCGTTGTATTCAGTGCAGCATTCCAGTGTTAATTTATTGTTGTTATGTACTTTCGTTGTTACAGAGAACATGATGTTGGCTCGATGTTCTGCAGTGAATTCTGCAAGAACAATTGTGTGGTGTCAGAACATGGACAGGCAGTCTTCAAATAGCCACAAAAATCATGCATATAAGGAGACTGATTCCAAAATACACAGAGAACTACATAACAATAAGAGGCTATATTCCAATTTTACCATGGGCAATGAAACTGTTTTACCAAAGCAAGCTCAGGTTGTTATATGCGGTGCAGGAACAGTAGCCAATTCTGTTGCTTATCATTTGGTACAAAATGGGTGGAATGACATCCTAGTGCTTGAACAGAAAAAGTGAGATTATTTTGCATTATTTGATAATCTAGTGTGATTTTTTAAAAATTAGGTTGTGTATTTCTGGGATGTGACGCTGTTTAGTTTGGTGGATAGACACCAGCCTTTCAGAGGAATCTGCTGCCGTCATCATCAGGGAAGAAGAGTGAGCCAAGTTGGGAAAGGTAGTACATGACATAGGGAAGGGAGCACCAGGATGAGGGCCATGAGCAGGAGCTAGTGGTCCAGGAGAGGGTTATTTTGTCACTGAGGAGAGAAGAAGGAGCATGAGGAGGGTGGTGGGTAAAGAGGTAACAACAAGAAATAAATGCAAAATGAAATGAACTAATAAATAAAAAGAAGAAAGTGGGAAAAAACACAGGATTAAGGGAACACAGAACCAGTGGCCATAAAAAGGGATGTTTTGATGACAGGGAGAAGAAGTGTTATGAGAAAACAAGTTTAAAATTAAGACAATGAAACAGTTAATAAAAAGAGAATGAGGGGAAGGAAAGGCAGAGAATGAGGGAAGGACGTCTTGATAAGAACGGTTATCAGTGGATCCAAATAAGGGATGTTATGGTGCTGTTTGACTATTGTCTGAATAATATCTTGTCTGTCCAATGTAAATTTGACCACAGTCAGAGGAATGTTATATGTGCACTGTGTCCTTAAGTCTAGGTCATCCTTTACAGGTTAAAGGAAACTGTAAATATTCCAAATAATATAACAATACAAAAGAATATATTTATTAATTATACACCCAATATGTTTCAGCTAGCTTCTATCATCAGGAATGTTCTACCATCACATGGTAGGGTGATGGCAGCTAGCCGAAACATGTTGTTGGGCCTTTAATTAATAAATATATTCTTTTGAAGTGTGTATTGTTGGTACTTTTATATTATTATACATACATATATACACAGTCACAGTGTGTTATAAAATTGTAAATATTCCTATTTGGGAGGCCCACATACTTGATTTTGTGCCTTGTTAATGCTGTTGAAGGTTGAGCTGATAAAAGATAGAAAATTAACTGAGGCAGAATTCTCTGTGCATGCAGTACACCTCTCATGTGAATTGAGAGCCCATCGTATCTGCTAGTTGCTGTGACTATTCTGTTTGAAAATACTTATGAGAATGTCCAACTCAGCATAAAGATTTTCCTGGTCACAAGGAACTCTGGTCCTGTGCACCAAGGTTTCCAAAGCACAGCCTGCATGTTGGATAGGTGCTAGTTGTTAGCTAGAGTTCAGATAGAGGTTAGTGAGTGTAGGTTTGCAATACATCTCATTGCATATTGAACCATCAGGTCTGTTTATATCAATGTCAAGGAGGGGACAATGGTCATCTTGCTCTGTCCTCATGAGGAATTAGATGTTCTTCTTGATATCCTGTGTCAGCTTTTCATGCTTGGCTCACTCTTCTGTCGTGAACACAGGGGCAGCAGGTTTCTCTGAAGCATTATGCATATTTACCAAATTACAGCATCATGTCCCATAGTACTGTAATTGTAATATTCATTGCCATGGGAACCCAAAACGTCATAACTCTTTGTATAGATGCATGAGACTGTACCAGTAATATTTGGCAGATTTATCCATTTTTCTTTGTGTGTGTCTGTGGGGTAATGAGCATATAGTATGTACCATACTTTCAGCTGCATTTTGGGTTGCTCTGACAAGATAATGAATGAAGTATGGATTGGGGTCATGAATAATACCTTTATAATAACAAAAAATACATTGTGGAAAACTGTCAAGCTGTTAGGTAGTACTCCTTAGGGATTGAATTTTGTAGGCATTGCAGATTGTAGGTTATATCATACAGTTTGCAACATATTTACATTTTTTGTTTCAGAATTGGAAGTGGTACTTCACATTTTGGTTCTGGTACTCTAGGTCTTTTCAAACCAATAGCAGTTAGAAATCTGATAATGTATAGCATTAATCTCTATAGAAGATTACAAGAACTTGGCTACGACATAGGTACGTTCAGATTCACATATGAATATAATGATAAATAAGGACTGTTCTTTTTACAGTTGGAATAATTATTTATATTGTCCACAGCCATGGAGAAGCTCTTTAATTTATGGTCCCTGGACTTAATTACATGTTAATTTCATGCTTTCAGGATTTAAACAGAGCGGCAGTTTAAATTTGGCCCAGACAAAAGATCGCTTAATTGCCTTAAAACGACGTATGTCCTATCACCAGGCTACAGGTCTGCATTGTCAGGTAAGAATCACACTGACATCAACTGAAACATTTTCTTAGCACAACTGTATATTAACAGCAGTCATGTCGAATGATTCTTATTCATATAGAAGCAAGCAGGGGTACTTTTAATTTATCATACAAGAGAGTGACATTATTCATGGCCCTTTGCTTAGATGTTTTGATGTAGGTACACAATTTACCAGCAGAAAGATATAATTGTCTTAGTGAAGTTAAAACAAACTTTGTTTTTTCTTGTATTTGGATACATACTTTTATATTTGCCCAAAGAACTGAAATTTGGCGACAGGTGAAGCTTGATTTGGCTGCATTAATATATTTCAGTGCAGTTTGCAAAGCTGGTGCTTATGTAAATGAGTAAGAGTCAGCTAAGAGGGTTTAATCCACAGGTGCTTGGAAACAAGGAACTGAAGGATTTTCACCCATATTTGAGAACTGAAGATCTGGAAGGTGCCATATGGGTACCTGAGGATGCAGTAGCTAAACCTCAGGCTATATGTAAAGCATTAGCAAAACTTGCCAAGGAAGGAGGTTTGTACAGTCCGGCTAAATTTTGTAAAGAGGACTTTGTGTGAGTTCAGGAAGTCAATTTCTTATTTGAATTACACTTTCTGTAGGTGCACGCTATGTGGAGAACTGCCAAGTGCTACAGGTCTTGACAGAGAATGCCCACATAAAAGGTGTGGAGACCAACATTGGTACTGTTTTCTGCGAGTATTTTGTCAACTGTGCTGGCATGGTAAGGAAACTATAGTTTTTGGAAATACTGTGGAGTAAATTATTTTTTGTTGTTATCCCGTCCAAATGTTTCCTCTTGATTCTCATAGAAATCTTAGCTGTAATATTTGGCTGATATTCACCAACAAAAAATGTTGTCATTCTGTTATGATGGTATCGATTAACATACAGATGTTTTACTGCCACCTGTCTCTTATATTGCATATTTCATGTCTGTCTGTTTTAGGTATAGACATACACACCCACACAGGTAGCCCGTGTTTCATGCCTTTTTGCTTTAATGTCCCTAGCCAATTTACAGTACTTCTTAATTTTTGCCTTCTCATTTGTGATTGACACCCTTTGGCTGCCTGCACACTAGAACACTGCTGAGGGTGTATGGAACTGATGGCATAGGGCAAGTGTGGGGGCAGTGCACTCCTTGTTAACTGCATCAGCCATTGTGTACTCATTTTATAGTTCAGATTGATATTATGTGATGTGCTTATATGCTTTTAAGTCTTTTTTTTTTGTTAAATGGGTGAGAAATATAAATTTACATCCCCTACTGTGACCCCAATAAAAACAGTGAAAGGCAGTCTGTATTGAAGTGGAATCAGACACAATAAATTGGCTTGGAAAAAGGTGAATGTGTTGCTAATTTCTGCCATTTTGTTGGCCTACTGGATGCTGAAAAAATTAAAGGAAATGCCAAATGAGGAACTACCCCTCCTGTAATAAATAATACAGCTTCTGTTGCTATTACTGGCTCATCATCATCTGACCCACTTGACCCCTTCCTTCATCTCTAGGGGTCAAGGGGATTGTAGCTGGGTTCGTGCCCCGGCCGGGTCATCGCCGTGTCAGGATGGCATCGAGCCGGGCTTAGGGCAGTTCCGGGCTTGGTTGGGATCATTGCCGAGGGGTGATGGCTCCGGCCGGTTTCCCGGATGCTGTCATGTCTACTCCAGGGGTGATGGATGCGTTCTGTATTTGCACTGTATTGAATTGTGAATAAAAGCATGAAATTTCACAGTTTCAATCTGTCATATTCTGTATGTACTGGATAATGCATCTGATGAAGGAACTTTGAAGTTGTGCTTTGACATTCTTTTTATTCTGTAAAATTAAACTGGAAGTGACAAGAACTCAAAATTGGTGATGATGGTGGGTGGGTAGGCTGATTGGTATCTTGAAACGTTGCATTCATTGTAGGACATAATGATTAAGAACAAAGGTACATTTTTAAGAAAGAGTGGTGCACAAAAGAATGAAATTTATACCTGTCAGGTGGGTTGTACAGTTTCTAGACCCAGGGCTGGCATGATGCCACGGAAAAATAAAGTGGCCACCTGAGGTGGCACATTGTACTGTTTTTCATAATGAAAATTGATTACTGCTTTTCTTTTGTTCATATCAGGAACATCATTCAGAAGTTGTCTGAACATGTTACACAACACTGTAAATAGAACTGTTTCAAGAATTATGATAGTTTTCATGACAGTGTCTGGGAATTTTGTGTTATTAATCATGATGAAGTTTTGAGAAAGTTGAGCTGTTTTGTGCTGAGAGGGACAGACATTTCTTTTCAGGGGTGTCATTTAGGCCTGCACCAGCCACATTCAGAATATTTTTCTGTACATATTTTGTGGGCATGCTGGTTATTGTTACCTGTTTTAATTGTGTTGAAGTATAACTTATTCTTCCAAGCATCTAGACTGGCTCTGGGACCCACCCAACTTCATATTCAGTGAGTATGGGTAGTAAAGCCCCTGGGGCATGAAGTTGTCTGCTAACCTCTATCTGGTGCAGTGGTTAAGAATGTGTGGAGCTATACGTCTGCTGCCACATATACACTTAAGGCATGATGTTTGATTAAGCACAGGGACAACTTTAGCTTTTTTATAATTCCTTCTTCTGCTTTGGTCTTAATAGTGAAAATAACTCCTGGCATTCTAAGAAAAACTATCAGGCAGGAAGTTTGGGAAATTTTGCAAAACCATATGCATCTATTTAATTTTTGTAATATCCCCATTTACCTAGTTTTTAAATCCATATGTAAATCAACTGCATCATGTTGGTTTAGATCATACACATACTGTATTTTATTTTTTGCATAATTTAGACTGAGATATTTTTGTTTCCAGTGGGCACGGGATCTGGGTTTAAAGTGCTCTCCAAGAGTTCGAGTGCCAGCTATTCCAGCTGAGCACTTCTACATTACCACTTCCTGTTTTGAACCAGAGCTTGATCCACGCCTACCATGCGTCAGAGATTATGACTCGCACACATATGTTCGTGAGTGGGAGGGTGGCTTCATGGTTGGTGCATTTGAGCTTGAAGCTAAACCGGCCTTTGGTGGGTCAGGCATACCTGAAGACTGGAAGAATAAGCTCCCACAGGATTGGAATCATATTAGTCAGTTTCTAGCTGTAGTTACTTGCAGGAATCTTGACTGGATGAGATTGTGTGTATAAAAGAGGCTCATGACTGCACACATCTTTCTCTTTGCTGTCATTCAGCTGAGCAGATGACACACCAATCATTTAATGACTTTTCTGATTTTACTGACAGAATGAAAATTCCTGTAGGTATTGTATTTCAATGATGCCTTTAACTGTGCCACAGTCTGTGCACCAGCTCTTGAACTAGTATTATAAATCTACATTCAGTTGCAAATACATGTAATAAAAGGTATGTAGACGTCATAAAGTTTCATGGTTTTTATTGCACGATTTCGTAAAGCAATGTGAATTGTTCTGCTGTGTTGTATTTATTGGTCACTTAACACTTAGGAGATGGTATTTGGTAGTCTGAGTGAAGCAGGTGGCTGGGTTTAAATTATTTTGAATTTCCTGTGTGCAGCATGTCATTAAGTGAATTACATTTATTACATTTTGTAAGCAAGAAGTCCAAATAAAACCTGAATTTTCTCATCCTTATGTAATATATTACATATTAAAATGTGAAAATAATGTTTCAGTGTTACAAGTAATACACTTAATGTAAAGGGAATTGGGTTCTCAGCGCCTTCTTTCATACAATAATTTTATAGTGACCTTGGACATCCCATTGTGTTATATTACAGGGCAGTTATCAATCACCATCAACACAACTATTTATTATGTTATATAGATGACTTACACAGCTACATGTTTCGACCACTAAGTGGTCATCCTCAGGTCACTGAAATATGAGAAATTCAAATCACGATCATAATTTTAATTCCGTGTATTTTAATGGTCTGAGGATGACCACTTAATCGTTGAGACATTTAGCCATGTAACTCATCTATTTGACATAATAAATAGTTGTGTTGATGGTGATTGATAACTACCTTATAATAATTATATTGTGATTATTCCTCTGTATATATTTTTTTGTAATTGGCCTGATGGTGGCTTGTAATTAAGCAGAAATATGTAGCAAAATATAAATTTCATTACACCTTAATAAAGTGTTGTGTTAGGCTATTTGCCGTTATGTTTGATCCTTATATACAGAATGGGATGCCTCAAACCAAGATTTGTTACAATTTCTTGTGCAGCAGCATCACTTTACATGTTGAATCTCTCTGGTGTTGAGTAAGCCTTCTGGATATCCGGGTACAGCTCTGTTGCTTTTGACACCTGCTTGGAAAAGTGTAATACTTGTAATATTCTTTCATACATGTTACATTGTATGAATCTTTCCAGTGCCACTTTGGGAAAAAGCTGTACACCGTTTACCCATATTGAAAGATGTGCATAATCCAGTGCTCACAAACTGTCCAGACAATTTCACTCCTGATGGGCGGTGGATCCTAGGAGAGACACCAGAGGTATTTACTTGGCAGAATTTCAGCATGTTAGGCAGTAAGACACTTTAGTTTCAGTATTAACTATGCATCAGAATAGATACTTCTTATATTTAAAGTGGAAATGTGTTTGGCTTCTAGGTAACCAATTACTTTGTGTCTGTGGGGATGAATGGTAATTCCCTGCAAGGGGCTGGTGGAATTGGTAAAGCTATGGCAGAGTGGATTATTGAAGGTGTGCCAACAACGGAGTTAATTCCATTTAGTGTTCAACGTTTCCTGGATCTGCACAATAATAGACAGTACCTCCTGCAGCGTGTTAGGGAAGTAGTTGGCAGGTACTGTTAAGCTTGAGTGATATGATTTCATCTCCAATATGGAAATCAGAATATAGCCTTTGGTATTGTACTTATATTTAATAGTCACTGAAACAAAAAGGATCCTAAATGGAAAGATATTTCTAGATGTGCCAACAATCGTATGAATTGACGTGGGAACTAAATGTCCTGTTAAAGGGAGGGTAACGGAGGTGCTTCAACAGATTAAAGCAGGTCCATGTAACCAGATTTGGAACCCCCATGCCACACATATACTCACACAATTTTTGCAGCTTAGGCAGCTTGGTTAACATTTTTCTCCACAGATAGTAGGAGTTTTTTTCTAAGGAAATAAATTTAAGTGGTTATTTTGACCTTTTAGTTTCTCCCCTGTGAAATTGTTCTTGATACTTTTATTTCCAGATCACATAAATACTGTAAATGTGCAAAAAGGCCGAAACAGAAATTGCATAAATATTTCGATTTTTCTGCAACCTAGTTTAAATCTCTGGGTTGTTTTTTTTTCTTATCTTAATAATGCATCATAAAACATCAATTTTGAAGAAGTGTGGTTCCTCTGAAGCTTCTGCGGACAGTTTGAAACTTTCTGCATTACTTTTGTGTTTATTTCCAATACATATATACATTACTGAATTTGTTATATGCAGAGATGTTCAATTTCAGGCACTACTCAATTCTGTATCCACACCAATGTGAGTACAAGTATGCTCGCAAGCTGCGATGCTCTCCCTTATACAGTGTATTGGAAAAACGGGGTGCAGTATTTGGGACAAGGATGGCTTATGAGCGACCCCTGTACTTTGATTCTACATATAAAGGTGGGTCCTGTTAATAGTGTAGAAGTTTTTATGATTAAGAGTCCATAAAATTTATATGTCCCTTTTATATTAATTTCTTGTTCGTAGGTGGTGATCCCTTACCTCAGATGCCACCTGGAAGCTTTTATAAACCAAAGTTTTTTGATTTCATGCGTGAAGAATATTTGGCTTGCAGAGAAGGTGTAGGCATCATTGATATGTCTTCATTTTCAAAGATAGAAATTAAGGTAAACCCATAGTATATATAAATTTTCTTTCATGATTTGATGATTGAGGATACAAGGGAATATCTCATGATGCACAGTATTCTGTACATGGGTTACAAACATCAACTAAGCTGTTTATACTGCAGTTGTGTGTTGTATCATATTAATAGCATGGAACATGAATGACATGAATTTAGAAACTTTGTTTTTATAAACAAGTTTAAGAATACATACCGGCACATAGCCCACATAATTATGGGGTGCAGTTCTTCAACATTCCTAGCTATCAAGAAAAGGAATTTACTTTAGGAAAGAAAGTTCTTTCTTATGGTACCATTTACACATTTCACTAGGTCTTATAATTTTAACTTGTCTTAATACAAGGTGCAACAATTTTGTGTTTCAGTCAAGTGGCAGTGAAGTAGTAGATTATCTTCAACGGTTGTGTTCAAATGACGTTAACATCCCAGTAGGAGGTATAGTTCACACTGGAATGCAGAATGAGCATGGTGGATATGAAAATGATTGCATGATTGTTCGCCAGGAAGATAATTCGTAAGTTGTAACTTCATGGATTTCCAGTGATTTTTACCAGTTCCATCAGTTGATTAAAACCTGTGCACCATGACTCCGGACTTTGGGTTTTTATCCCAACATTTATAAATTTTAATACATTATTGTGTATCTGTTATGAGACTGTGTGATGAACCCATCTTTGCCCAAGATATGGTTTATTTCCTAGTTAGTACAGCAAGAAGATTGGAAAGGTGTAATCTCTACCACTGTACACAGCATTTCTACACATGTTCTTTGTGCTTTTTAACTGTAGAGAAAAAATTTGCTTTTGAGAAACCAAACTGTTCATTGTCTTAAATCGGACCAACATCTTTAATGTGATAACCTAATTTATGACTGAATAATGATGCATTTTAGCCCGTGCATTAGCTTGCTGGACTTGTGCACACATGAATGTATATTTCAGTCCTAGTCAAATAGAAATCCTTTTTAAGTACGTTACAGTTTAGAATTATTATTACTATTATTTATTTTATTATTTGGAAGAACTGAATTTTAAGAACATATTTCATTTATGCTAAATTTCTCACACATAGACTGAAAGATTTTGTACAGCTGCCATGTCTTTAATTAAAACAATATTTCACACAGAATTTGTTGATATGTTTTTGATCTCTGTCCATACCAAATAGCAAATGCCTAGATCTATTGGATCTTTAATTATCACCATCAAACTGAAAGCTAAATATATATTTCATGTTGCCTCCATTTTGTTCTCCATTGTATAAAAAATTCACCTAAACAAAAGTTGTGTATTATTTTAAAGATCTGTTACAATACATAATTTTAAGATCCTACACTTACTGGCACTATGTCACTCTCATTCAATACGTTCATGCTTGTTTTTACTGACTCTAGGAATGCCTCCAGTGGCATAATATTGTATGCAAATCATGCAGACAACACCTGAAAACATATGCAACAAAACAAAAGAGTTCTGTAATTATGGCATTGGAATTGCATTGAATTTCCTTCATGTAATTGAAAATGTGAACATTAGGATATAGTCTAAAGGTGAGAAAAAATTAAAGTATACTAGTATATTTCATTTCCATAAAGAAATTTTAGAGACATCCAGGAACCCTACCACAATACTCGCAAATCACCTTAACTCTTTGAAGAATGGTGGTATCTATGTATTTTAAAATTTAAAATTGAAAAAGTGTATGTATGGGTTCATGCAGTTTTCAAAATAAATGGCAATTATTTTCCTAATTAACTGACTGCTCTTAATAATTAAAACACAATTTTTTCTCCATGAATATGGAGGAAATGTCATAATATCATCAGGTGTTCTTAGTCAGGCCCACATTATGAAGCAGGATAATGAACATTATGAAACCAAAAGGTTCCTTTTTTAAACTTGGTATATGCATGCTTCTCAAAAAAGTTAACTTTCGGGTTCCATTTGAAGAAATCAGAATCATGTGAAGTGGTCTTGAAACTTATTTCTCAAAATATTTGAGAGCGTTTAATTTGTAATGAGTACTAGAAAACAGATTGATCTCAAACATACGGTTTTCTCTTTGGACAGAAGGTTGGAAAACCCCATAGGTTTGTCACTACAAATTTCAGGGCAGGGAGCACTAAGAGCATAAAATAAGCAGCTGTTGAATTCATTGTAATGGTAGAAAAACTTAAACACATTTTTTTTTTTTCATTTTTTTGTATAAAGTTTTTTAACTCCTAGGTTTCAGAATGCTACAAAAAGTTCAGGTAATGGTTACTGGATTAGGGAACAGTACAATTTTGAAAGGATAAGTATAAAGAATGGTTTTGTTGCTCTAATGGCTACTTCAGGGTATAGTGAAGAATGTGCATGCAGTATGAATTCTTGAACTGTTTGTGACATTTATCACTCTCGGCTGTTTCAGGCTATTCCCCTTATGCATGTTCGTTAAGATGTCAGTTCTTTATTAGAGTTCACAGGGAAGTGACATGTTTAGACAAATATGCACAATTGCAAAAAGTGACTATTAGCTTCAACGTGTCTGTTTGCTCATTTGCATGGAACAGCTCGTGTTCCATTGGACAGATTTTTGTTAAATTTTGTATTGGGACCCTTTATTAAAGTTTTGTTGAGAAACTTCAGGTTTGGTTAAAATTGGACAAAAATATCAGGCACTTTACATGAACACATAAATATGTTTATGATAATATCTTTCTTATTTCTTCCTGAAATGAGAACTGTTTCAGATAACAGTTGAAGAGAAAATGAAAACACATTTCATGTTACATACAAGCCTCTGTAGTATATAATAGGCAATTGATTATTTCTTAGAAATGTAATAAGTGATGTCTTATTCTCTGTTACAAGGTTTTAACATTTCCAACTCACCAAAAGTAAAGTAATGCAAAATTTTGCTATTTTCAAGAGCCACATGTATATGAATAGTATTTATGTGGTCTTTTATTACATCTCCTCTGTACCTTTTGGCTGTAGAAATGTTCCCTCCTGGCATTGATATTTTTATGTGTGTACATGTGTGCAGTTTCTTCATGGTGTCTCCGACAAACCAGCAGACTCGTACCTTTGAATGGATGCAGCGTAACCTTCCTCCTGATCATTCTGTGGGACTTACTGATGTGACGTCAATGTATACAGTGATAAATGTTGTTGGTCCAAAGTCCCGTGATCTGACGTCAGAATTATCCAATTCTGATATGAATCTTCTTCCATTTACTTACAAGAAAGTGAATGTGGGTTATGCCTCTGATGTTATGGTAATGTCCTTCACCCATACAGGGGAACCTGGATACTGCCTGTACATTCCTTCAGAATATGCCCTTCATGTTTATGACCGACTCATGACGGTAAGTTATTACGTGAACTCTAAGCCCTTCAAATTTAGTTTTAAATTTTCATAAAAATCTGTGTGAAAATTATAGAGAAATCACAGTTTTTACTTTATAGTAAGTACTTTATGCATCAGTTCATGTTTTACTAGTAGTGCTGTCTGGATATAAACAGAATCCTTTTACCCTTCGTTTATGTCAAGGTTGGTCGTGATTATGGAGCAAGGGATGTAGGTTGCCTTACACAGCGTTTCATGCGCATTGAGAAGTTCATTGCTTTTTGGGCTGAGGAGTTGACAAGTCTCACAACCCCATTTGAGGCTGGTGCAGGACATCGTGTAAAATTAGACAAAGAATACTTCATTGGCAAGTTTGCTCTCCAACGCCAGAAAGAACAGGGAGTCACTCAAAGGCTGGTGTTCTTTGTTTTGGAAGATATTGATCCAGATATACATATCTGGCCATGGGGAGGAGAGCCATTGTACAGAAATGGCGAGTTTGTGGGAACTGTTACATCAGCTGGGTAAGTTGGAAATTGTGTTAATAAGAAATATTTTTTTGCACATTCAACTTAAAATACTTTATTGTAACTAAACTGTTTAAATAATATAATTCTGTGTTGCAATATGCCAGATGCCACTAACCACAATATGCACAATGTTACAACAGTGCTGTAAATTATTTAAAGTTTTCAGTAGTCTCCAATACTGTTGGGATACTATTTTTTTCATCATTTAACTTGAAATTTACTTCCTCCAGAAAATGTTAAAGTTAAAATTCTGCTCTGTCTTGCTTTATTTTTATTACAGATATGGATTTACACTAGACAAGCTGATATGTGTTGGTTATATTCGACACCCTGGCATAGCCAAAGGAGGTTCAAGTGGTTGTGCAATAGTTACAAATGAATTCATCATGGATCGTAATGCACGATATGAAGTTGACATTGCTGGTCAACGATTTATGGCTAAACCACATACACATGCACCACATATCCCACACGTCAACATGGATTCCACCACCCGTAGATACCGACCTACTGTTGTCAGTCTTAAGGCTGTCTAAATATGCATCTAAGGGGTATGCAAGTTTTAGCTTTTTGCTGTGATGTGGATGAGGTACGCATTCTTCTGGGATATGATGTTGCATCACTGGGTATTTGGTTCCTGACATTTTGACACAACACAGTGGTTTCATCTTCAGGGGTTGAAATGTCCCAGAAGAATGCCAGAGAACACATGAATACATGGGGATGGTGTAACCGGTGATTGGCTAACAAGAAAAGTGAAGGGGCCAATCAGGGAGGGTAAAAAGCAGCAGGCAGCACAGAGGAAAGGAGAAATGATAGGAGGTGACAGAGAGTTCAGACATTGAAGTTGAGATATCTGCCTTGTCTTGAAATGTTGGGAACCAAATATCCAGTGACAGAGCATCATATCCCAGAAGAACAGCTACCTCATGCCATGTGTGCCATGTAAAGGTTGAAATGGAATATCATTTTTATCCTTATATTATAATTCAAAATGTCAATTCATATGTTTTGCAGGCTATAATACCCCTCAGTGCAGATACTGATGTTAGCATTGCAGCTAACTTAAACCATGATTAAAATTTTGCATTGTCATTATGAATCTTTAAGAACATATTTATTTCATGATCATCAGTACTAAAAATGTAATGGAATTACTAAGATAACATATGGAGAGTTGAATATTTCATCAATTCTCAAACTTTCACTTGTATTTTATGAGTGTTACATAGTAAAATTATGTCCTTTAGGTAATATTTACATCCCCCTTTATAACTTGATAGAGACAGGTTAACAGTATTGTGATATTCTTGAATCTTGATATGTAGATTGCTTGAGGACTAGTGTGTAGGCTGTTTGGTGATGCAGATACAAAGAACGCTATGAGTTAATTAGGAAAAGAAAATTTTACAAATTAAATTTCTTCTCCTCAGAATGAGCAAAAGCTGCAACATTTTTGTACATTCATAATCTCAGTGCTGAGAACTTCAAAATGAAATATGTTCATGACTTTTACTGTTAAATATAATTTATACTTTGTCTCTAACCACTAAGCTATATATTTTGTTTCTTGAAACCTGTTTAAAAACATAATCCTAATGCAGTCGAATAATGATATATGAAACAAGCTATGTAAAATGCTTCAAAAATTTCAAGATGTATATATTTTTAAGCTTGTAGAGAAGTCTTCTTTATTTCTCAGTTAAACTCAAGTATACATGCAACACATCACCAAAGAAACATACTCCTAGAATTTGTGAAAACAAGAGCTTCCTAGGTATTTTGAAGTTTATGGAACTGAATTTTATCACTAAAGAAAAAGAAAATTAACAATATGGGGTCTGACAGTCATCTATGTTATATGTAACAAATAGTTCCTATGTCACAAACAACACATGCAGTGGACAACTTTTGAAGTTTCAAATATGCAAGAAGAGTTTATGTGTGAGCCAATGAAATTTATGCTATTTCTGCTGATTTTCGGCAAGCTGTTTGATTTATATAATGCATTTCTCTCAGAGAAAAACACTCATGCTATGTCTACAGAGACACAAGGGGGTAATGTGTTGTGTTCTTTCACTGGTTCTTGGGCTGTGTTCATGAAACAGTAGTGGTGGACAAAAGACTGAACTATTAATATTTTGGTCAAATAGGCCAATTTAAAATTATGTTGTATGTGCATGGATGGAGTCTAACCTGTAGTCTTGTATTAGTTTCACTGTTAAGTTGTTTATCATGGTTAGTTCCTTGTTCTTATCCCTATTCATGACAATGACAGACCAATTTGAGCCTTCCTTCCATAATCATTGAAGGTTCATAAAAATATTTTTTTAAACAGGCAGTAGGTCTCATTATATGGGGAAACTGTGCATCATAAGGCACAGGACAGTGGAAACATTTGTACCCAAAGTATGATATTACCCCATGATCCCAGCATGTAAGTGGCGTGAGATCATCTGTGCTGTTGGCTGCATGACCACTGAAGTCAATTGTCAGAGACAAAGCAATTGCTCCTGAGGCACAGTCACTGAAAACAGTCACACATACACACGCAACTGCTGTAGTGGTAAATAGAACCTTCAGATACAAACTTTTTTAGTACTGTCTGTGATGAAATCAGCCAGTATATACAATCAACCCCCGATATAACGCCACCCTCACTTAGCGCTCATGAAAGTCTGTGAACACAAATTCCCTATTAAATAATAGGGAACCCTTGATATAGCATCTCCCCCACTAGCTGCCATCTGCCAAAGACTGGTGATACAAATTTTCCCATAAGCATAAAGTAATGTCTGGTATAGTGTTATGTTGGAAAGTATTAAAGGAATGTGGACAGTATTGGTTAGGATTTCTGCCTGGCAAGACAGCATGGATCAGCGACTGCTACCTATGCAAAAACATTTATCGTCTACACACTACAGAAATCTATTTCACCTTTCGTGGCAGCCAGTGTATTTGGGACTGGTGTTTACATTGACTGTACATTCAAACAGGTACTGACCTTATAACCCCAGCTTCATTTTGCCTCCTGTTTGCCCTGCTTCCTCACCAGCATGTTTCCAGTTATCAGTGCTAGACTGTATAGTTGATGGTCTGGAAAATATCAAAATCAGAGAGTATATTAAGGCAATAACACAGCTATTAAGTCACTGTCAGATGAATGCAATATTGCAGTAGAGATTTAATTATCATAACACTTTTGACAAGTGAATTACGTACAGGATAAAGGGCAGTACAGTGGTCCATCAGTAATCCGGATCCCAGTGTGGTCTGGATGATTTTGGGCCAATTACAGCCAGTATTTCCCATTAAAATTATTGTTACAGCATATTCCTGTTGTTATTATTATTATTATTATTCGTTGTCTCTTGTCACAGGCCTTTTCTCCCTGGTACTTCTCTTGAACCAAGGGTGATCCCCACCACTCAGGTTTCAAGTTTCAGACTGCAATACTTTCCATATTATGTGTGACGTCCCAAATATAGCTGTCTTTTGTAGTGAAGCTCTTGAATGTTTTCCTGGCATGGTTACTAAATTTTTCTTTAAACCTTATTATTATTATTATTATTATTGTTATTAGAATTGAATTGAATTATTATTGTTATGATTGTTGTTGTTGTATACTCTTATGTACAGCATTTCCACTTCAAGGAGTTTTACTTCAGCATTGAGTAATAATTTTTTTTATGTTGCCTATACCATGGAGTTTCCCCTTGGTGGTTTGGATTCATGGATAATCTGGACCACCCCTCCCCACACATAGTCCAGATTACCGAGGGACTAGCATATTAAATCTTAGTGCAAAAAAAGAGGTTCTTTATGCTTATGAAGACCAATTTCCTCTAGTTTCTCAGCAGAGTATAGCCAAACAATTTTCCTTATTATGGGATAAACCCATAAGTTGACATTGTATTGGCGATATGCTTAGTGAAAAGAATAAGTGGTAAAATCTAACAAGTGCTAATATAAAAGAGGTGAAAGGTGCAAAACATGAAAAACTGTAGGATATGGCAGTTAAATTCTAAAAATTGTACAACAAATGGAAAGGGCAAAGCTGATTTGCAAGTTCTGTACATTATTACTGCATTAAATGTTCATATTTTGTAATCAGTATATTTTTATCATGTTAAGTAACTTCTACGAGGTTAAACAAGTTACAGTACCTTGATACACCATCACCCTCAATAGAATGCCACAAATCATTGTGAACAAACAGTGGCACTGTATTGGGGGTTGACTTTATATTATTTTGCAGCAGATCGTGCATTAATGTTAGTATTGTCCATCATTATGGTTTTACAGAAGTATTATGATAAGAAGGATTCTGCAGCAACAGAGGCTGTGAAATCTAGTATTAATAAATGTCTCTAAAGTATGCATAATGCAATAAATAAATAGGAGACACTGGTTCATATTACATAGCAGATAAGGTACAGATTTCATGTAAAGCTGCCCACATTGGACACTATGCATTATATGTGGCTATTTAATTAATACTAGGTAATGCTTATGACAAGACCCTGGTTTATTCTGCAAATACATATTTTTTCCTTTCATTTAAATAGTTCATTAATATTAAATTTTATTAAATCAGGAATAGAATAATCCAATACTAATATCTGATGCTCAGTCTGACATGTTGTGCAACAAATTTGAGGTTGTATCCTTTTACGGAAACAAAAAATATGTTTACATAGTAGCATTTGCAATGCAGAACATCAAACTAGCATTTAAATTACGGGATTGGCTCTGGGTTAAAAATTTCAATTATATTGCTGTATGGAAGCAGGACATAACAGTGAACTTACATGAATTAAATGAGGCACCTTTTCTTGTCGCTTTTACTGAATTTCCAGAGCATCCCTCTTTGCCCTCCAGCAGTAATCGGCTATCATGGCAGCACTGCATTTGCCCTTTTATCTGTTCTCCTTCGCTGAGATGTCCTGGTAAAAATGCTTACTGTGTTCGTCACTTATGGCACTGAAGTTAACCGGAAAGGAACCCAAGTATGAATAGAGGAAATGCATCTTGAGTGACATGTTGCAACTGAGCTTCTCGTAAGAAGTTATACGATTCTCCACAAGCTTCCTGAAGTTGACGGCTTTTACATTTCCTAACAGACCAGTCGCAGCATGTTGAAAGGCATTCCACACTGCCTTCTCGTCATCACTGAGAATGAGATCAAATTGAGGGTATCTGAAGAGCTGATGTATCTGGGGGCCAATGAATACACCTGCCTTAATCTTTTCTGTACTAAGCCTTGGGAATTTCTCACACAAGAATGAGAAGGCTGGGCCATTTCTGTCTAGTGCCTTCACAAAATTTTTCATGAGGCCCAATTTAATATGTAGAGGGGGAAGCAACAATTTACATGGATCTACAAGAGGCTGATGAGCTACGTTCTTTGTTCCAGGTGTATGTGATTTATGTAGAGGTCAGTTCTTGCTGTAGTGAACACTTTTGGCATGACTATTCCATTCACATAGGAAATAACAGAATTTTGTGTAACCCTTTTGCAGTCCCATCAAAATGGCAGTTACCTTCAAATCACCGCAGATGTGCCATTGATATGTCTTGTAGTTCACGCAGCTGAAAATTCCTTCATGTTTTCATATGTTTCCTGTTTGTGGATGGCATAGGCAACAGGGATTGACCTTGTGCAATAATATTGCTTTTAGGGTACGCATGGAAGAGTCTATGAATAGTTGCCATTCTTCCAGATTGTACCTGATGTTCACTGCTGCCATCAGACACTCCACATTCTTACAAGCACTGAGTTCACCTTGTATTGTGAAGAACTGCTCAAAATCTTTTTGGCGGGAGCGAAATGCTGTCACTTTCATGCTGTACAACAGTTCTGCTTTGTTCTTCAACAGTTCTAGATCTCTAATGAGGTCAGATAGTTCTTTCTGCGTGATCTTGTGTGGTTCAGCAGAGGTTATGTTCAGGGAAAATTCCAGATCTCTTGAAGTAGATGGCTGTGGTGTTTCTGCTCTCCCTCATCACAGCCTAGGGATAAACTGTTGGGGGGGGGGGGGGTGTTCTGGAATAGGCAGGCCTTCACAGTGAGGCACTGGACAATAGCTGATGGTATATTTGGGTACTCCACTGCCCACTTTTTCTTCTTGTTAATCTCTTTCTGAATAGGAGGACCATACAGAAGTAGCAGTCTGTGAGGGGAATGCTCTACTCGTCAGCAGAGTGGTAACTCTTTCTTATGAGATCCCTTTTGTAACTTGGAAACCAGAGCCAATTCTCAATTCTTAATGTAATTTTCGTGTTCAGCACCCCCATATTAGCTAAGATTAGGTATTTTCATTTCCATAATTTTCTGTGTATTGCACAGTGTAATTTGGTCCTTCATGTATGTGTAGAACAGAAAATATCTTAACTTATGGATCCCTGCATGACTGCCAGCTTGACAGCAATCCTGAAAAATCTGGGAAAATGCATCAAGACACCTTTACTCCTTTTCTTTCTTCTCATGCCAATATTACAGTTGACTGCAATATCAAAGATTTCATTCTTATTTTCCCACTTAACCACACTTTCCAATATTTTGGTCATTCTGTTGCTTTTTCACTTTTTCTGAATTATGACTCTGATTTGTCATGTATCAAAGTTGGAATATACTTAAATAAGATTATTTGATTTAATTTACATTTGTTAACTCCTGAAGCAAGATGACTAATAACCAGGTTTATAAACGCTCTTTAAGATGCCATTCTCCAGGATTTCTGGAATGAGGACCTATATCCTTGGCCACTGAAATGACCAGAAAGAAATTTGTTCTTCCTATCTGAATTCTTTAAAATGTGAGTTACAAAACAGTCACATTTCTTCAACAAAATGCTTCACTGTAGGGACAAAGCATTGATGACTTTAGAATGACCTCACAAGCACTATAAACACAGTTTAGTTTGGTTGTGTGAACAATAAATTTATTTAATATTATGCAGAAATGTGCAATACAGGAGTAAAGCTTTGTGTCATTTGGTTTACAATGTTCAACTTGTGTAGTAGATTTTTACATTGCTTATTCCATGCATTGTGACAAAGTAAGAAACTTAACACCAACAAATGCACTATTCTATAATTTATTTGTACTATCTTTTGCATAGCTTCTACATGTTTTGGCATTATTAGCTCACCATCTTCAGGGAGCTGACACCAAATTTGTATAAAACTTACAGCAATAAAATAGGTCACAGTAAGCCTACATATGTTGTGATATCAGTAGTGCAGAATATTACAGGTTTTGGTTAAAATGGTATAGTATATAAATATAATGTTGGTGAAACCGTTATACAATTTGTTCATTAAAATTATTAAAAGTTATACATGTTTATGTTGGTATTAAATCTTTGTGTACAAACATCTATTCCTTGATCCAAATTGGATCCTGTCCCTGTATGGTGTTTATTGTTGGTGCCATACAATACACACCATACAGGGACAGGATGCAATTTGGATCAAGGAAGAATTAATAAATGATTGCATTTTATTATTAACATTGTATGAGCATGTAGTGAATGCTGTAAAAAGGACTGCATGTCCGTAATAAGATCTGCGCTCTTGTGGGATATTACACGGCGTCGTGTGGCAATTGTTTACCAACGTTTCGGTCCCATCTTCATGGGTCGAGTCCGAGTTGGAAATAAAGAAAGCCAGTAACCTATGACATAGATTCTATATAGAAATATATGAATATGAAGGAAAAGAAAAGGGGGGAGAATTGCAGCTAGAGCCAGAGGGAAGAAAGAGAATGATAGAAACAGATGCAGCTAAAGGAAAAGCAGCACTGGGAAATGGGAGAACGTGGAAGAGGGAGAATGTGGTCCTCAAAAGGACCTTGGGCTAGTCACCACTAATGGGGGGGGCACCATCTACTATTTTCCTCCCTTACAGTTACTCTATTCCATATATGTTTTTTCCAACTGTCCTAGCTGATTGCATTCTCGGTACCCCTAGCTCCTTTACGTTGTCTCTATCCACCCCTCTCTCACTGTGGTTCATCCCTATTGGCTGTCATCATGCCTACTGATTGCTACCCCGTGTGCACCTTCCCATATAGAATCTACGTTATAGGCTGCTGGCTTTCTTTCTTTCCTACTCGGACTCTTGATCCATGAAGATGGGACCGATATGTTGTCCCAAAACGTCGATAAATTACCACACGACGATGCATAATATCCCAGAAGAGCGCAGATCTCATCATCACGGCAGAAGCCTGAAATCAATGTCTGTAATAATTTGTTCAGAATAGGTATTATTTATTAATCTTGGTGTGTGGTATCCCATAGTGTTTTTTAATATCAATCATTATTGGTAAAGCAATTCCATTTTGTTTACGATAATTAGTTACATATTTTGGCCTTTTACCAAAGCTGTGATCAGGCAAAACCATTATAAAATGTGAAGGAGTCAAAGTAACTGTATATTACATATCAGTTCAATGTGGTAGCCAGATCTCAAGGCCTTACAACAGTTTATTTACACATATATTATTGTTTTTTTGTTAATGTTGTGTTATGTTTAGTTAAAATTATGTAAATTATCTTTTTAAAACTGTATTTTTTTGTTGATTATAACTTCCCTTGCAGTTTAATCTTTGGTGTGGTTATCATTAGTTTATCCCCACCAATCCATTTTATTTTTATGTCTGGTTTTACTTCTTCCTAGCATTGTCACATGACATATGTCCATTCTATCCTGGTACTTGATTTTATTAGGCCAACTTTTACATTTGAAAGGGAATGCTTTATCACTGTAAAACAGAATACATATTAGTTTCTCTGTTGGCTTTGTCCATACACATTTAGAGAGGGGAAGTTACCAGCAACCTAATTCTTTGATTTGAGGGATGTTTTTACTTCATCAGGTTTATAAAACATTCCTGTACTTTACCATTACTGAGCCACCTTACTTCTGTATATGATATTAGATTGGGGTACTGTACTTTGACATACTCAAAAAAGGTGTTGAAAAGCCTGCCACAATGGCGCTGCTGTGGTGGTGTTTATGAATTTTGTCACTGTCCAGAACATGTTTAAAGGAAGAGCTTTAGCACAGAGAACATCTAGGTGTATAACACAATGATACGATATAAATGTAGGAAATGATTCGTTATTGTGGTACATTAAAAGTCCAGTTTTGCTGCCAATCACAGCTGGAGTCCCATCGGTCATAATCAAAGACATTTTATTTAATGGCACAACTATAGCAGAAACAAACTTTTAAGTGCTCAGTAAACGTCTTCTCCTCTTGTCCTTTCAACGGCGGAATTTTCAGCATTTCTCTTTTGGCTGTGTAGTCTTGGAAAATCATTCTATTCATAAGTGCCAACTGAGCCATGTCTGATATATCCAAGGATTCATGCATTTGAAGTGCAGACAAAGAACATCAGTTTATATCGTGCTTTGCTGTCCTTGAAGGTTATTAGAAATATCTTGAACTCTTCTTCTAACCATGGGGCCAGGATAGTGTATTTGGTATAGTTACTTGCTACAGGCTGGCTGGTACACGGTTCAATTCAAAGTGGAGGCAAGGGGATTTTCTGTTTGCCAAAATCCATCCACACCAACCCTAGGGCCCTCCTAGCATCCTCCAATGGGTACTGGGGCTCTTCCTGGGGGTAAAGCAGCCAGGGTGTGGCACTGACCACACACCCCCATCTAGTGCTGAGGTTAGGACAGAGCAGAGGTATACCTGTACTCCCTCTCTGTACCCTTATGGCATGTTATAGGTAGCACTTTACATTTACCTTCTTTAAACCGTATTTGCTGGCAACTGTCAATTATTCTAAGCAGACACTATCTCTCATTTAGTCGAAAAGCCAGAGAAAAGATTCAGCACCAGACATGGGTTTTATTCATTCACTATCTTGAAAATGACTTTTTCCTTTTTTGGCAAGAACATGGTGACATTGCTAGATTTTTCCTGTGGCTTTTTTTATAATCAACTGTGAAACTGGTCTCACTGACCTTATTTTTCCCCATGTTCACTAGGAGGAGAATAATTTGGGTCAAAAGAAGTCACTTGTTTGAAAATGCCTTTCACTGTTGTATTTTTAAGCATTCCACTGCTATTGCACAAGATATATAAACTCCACTCCATTTAACTTCAATGAAACAGTATTTTTCTTCCCACTCATCTTGGACGTTACAAATACAAGGCTTCTTCTTACTTGATCCAGGTCTATTCATTTTAATTGCAAGTCAAAATATCACATTTGCAAACAATACATAACCACAAACAAATCAGAAGGCAACATGTACAACACTTCTTTCTCTGACAGTTTTTATAACAATGACTCAATAATTCATCAGCAGGATGGCTGGCAGGGCACCTGACATGGAACAAAGGTAGTTGTGGGGAGGGTTATGCTGGGCAGCTGAATCATCAGTAGGTGCTCAATGCTCGAGATACAACTCACAGCTGTGACATTTTAAAATGCTGTGGATATCCGTAATTTCTTTTAGAAATATAGGTAATGACATTGTATACCACTGTAGGTGCATAGCAAAGGGCAAACAGTCACGTATGCACCTGTGTGCACAAATTTGCTGACCCCTGATGTATGCCTTCCATTCTTGACATAAATGGCGTACATTACAGTAACATTCGAGGATAAAGATAACATAGCAAACATATAAACAGGACAGTACATGTAACAGCATTATTTTCACTTAAATTCACTTCTATTAAAAGGGGGTTTGCTTCAAATAAACAACAGACAAAGTTCCAAAGGTTTATTTTATACAATACAAAGCATTAATTTCAAAGCAAATCCAGCAATGTAAAGTCAGTTTACTTCTTTTTCTTGCCTTCTTTGCCAGACTTTGGTACAACATCAGGATTTTCTGCTGCATCCTTCAGTCGCTTGGCTCTTATCCCAATCAATCGGGCATCAGTACGAGCCTATGCAAACAATGAAACATCAGAAGACGCAGCACACACAAAGAGCGTATACGGAGTAGCGTATAAACGAAACATGTCTCCACGAAAACAATAACTGCTTATTACTGACAAAAACCCACTGTATGCTCTGAATTTAGCCATATATATTATTTTCTTGTGTGTTATGTTAAATATTCACCATACACAATGATGATCTGATTTAAAGCTAAGGTATTGGTCAGATCTGTATTTCACATCATGAATGAACATTATGAATAACACACAGTTTTTTGAGAAACTAAAACATATTGCTAACTATAAGAACCCTTGACAAATAAAAATAAACAATGAGAATAATCTTTAAATCCCTAAAGAATATGCATATAAAGTAAGCACTGTATCAAATATGAACTAAAACTCTTAGCACAAATCCCGAATAGCAAAACTTGCTAAAAATGTCTGGCAGTTTCCAAATTGAAAACAGGCACATACCCTCTCACTTAATTTTATGCCCACTGCAAATGGCCTATTAAAACTAAGCTCTTAGCATATTCATTTATGATCACCATTATTAAACAGCAATCTTGTATGAAGAGGTGTTCCTTTTGTCTCAATGCTGTATTAAAACAGTTGAGGAATAGTGGGATGCTACTAGGGTTTCAAGAAACATTGCTTGTAAAGTAATTTCCAAGACACAGATCTAATGTGAGAACTTTCTGTAAAGGTAATTGTAAAGTTGTCCTAGTGCATGTCAGGAAGGCATACTTGGGAGAGCAAAAGTAGAGCTCCACTCATTCTTAACCTCTGCACTAGACAGAGGTGAGTGATCAAACTTGGCCCAACTGCTTTACTTCCAGTACCCTTGGTCCCAGAGCCTGCCTGGATGTTCTGGAGAAGAACAAAAGCTCCTTTCCCCTACCATGAAATAATTCCCAGACCATACAGCCCATAACCTAGTCAATATCCTGACTACACTATGCTTGATCCATGAAACTTATACCCGAGTTAAAAACTAACCCAGTGCAGAATACTAAGCAATTTAAGAGTTCAGTGCCTACGAGTATGTGCCAACTGACTCAAAATTCTAAATTTCATTTGCTGTTTAGAGAAATGACATAACCTATTAAATCTACCTAAATAACCATATTTCCTCACTGCATTCAAATTTTACTTTCAGTGACCTACTGTACCTAACCAAACTGCTATACCTTACAAAAAGCAAAAGGTCATTACATACAGATACACTCAGAACATAAAATTTTGATTTCTATACATAAGAACATAAAGGAATGTGATGTTTAATAGAATTATTTTTCACTTTATATTCAACTTTCATTTGTTTCAAAATATTCCTTTCTTGAACATTCTCCTTATCACATAACATCTTTTAAATTATATTTGGACCACATTCCTAAGTAATGGTATAACAAGACAATGTATGTATAATACAGTACTGTGACGCATTTGCATAACCAATCTTCCATGCAAACGCAAAAATGTGTTGTGCATTAATGAGCAACATATCACTGTAAACAATATAAAAATACTGAGTGTCGTCATGAAAATGTACCAATGTGTTCCCTTTATACTGCTGAGCCACATGTCACTGTCAGCAATATAAAACAATGGAGTGTTGCCATGGAAATACTACAATGGGCTCCCTTTACATTGTTGTTTATCTACAAAATACAGTAGAACCCGGATAAGAAGTCCCCGCATAAGAAGTCTTCCCCTGTAACAAGTCTAATTTTTAAAGTCCCGAAATAAAATCCATAATGTGTACGTTAATTTTTCCCGGATATGAAGCTTCCCACTTATTAAGTCTTCCCACCTAAGGAGTCAAATCTAATGATACCAAGAGTATGATGTTTTATGAAATTTTACCCATTTAATAAGTGTTTAAAGATATGTATTAAAAAATCTTACGTTGCTGTTCATTCATTGATCACTTGCTATCTGACTATCGATATATGCGATATATCGATATACGAGGTCTGACAAAAAAAAAAAAAAAAAAAAAAAAAAAAAAAAAAAAAAAAAAAACAACGAGACTGTGTCTGTAACTATTTCTGTTTGACAAATTCAGCAAATTAACTACGATCGCCTTCAAAGTAGTTCCCTTCTGAGTTAACACACAGCTGCATACGATGCTGCCAACGTTCAAAGCAATTATGCATGTCATTTTCTGTCAGACTGTTGAGGATCTCCGTCGTTTTTACTTTCACATCTTCTACCGATAAAAAATGGGTCCCTTTGAGCACCGACTTGATCTTTGGGAGAGGTAGAAGTCACAGGGAGCGAGGTCTGGCGAATAAGGTGGGTAATCCATCACAGTGATGTTTTTATTGGCTAAAAACTGCTTCACAGACAAAGCGTTGTGGGCTGGCGCGTTATCCTGATGCAAAATCCACCCGTTTTGCCACAATTCCGGTCGTTTCCTTCTCACACGTTCCCGTAATTTCGTCAACACTTCAATGTAATAGTGTTGATTTACCGTCTGGCCGCTAGGTACCCACTCTGCCATCACAATACCCTGGATATCGAAGAAAACAATCAACATGGCCTTGAACCTCAAACGACTCATGCGTGCTTTTTTGGTCTTGGAGATGATGTTGACTTCCACTGCATTGATTGTCGCTTGGTTTCTGGATCATACGTAAATATCCAAGTTTCATCACAAGTAATGACCGAATTCAACAAATCTGGTTCATCCTCAATGCGTTGCAAAAGGTCCGAACACAATTCCTGGCGGCGTTCTTTTTGTTCATCTGACAGAATTTTTGAACCATTTTTGCACAAACGTTTGTCATGTTCAATTCTTCTGTTAGAATTCGTCGAACACTTTCCCTATCCAAATTAACTTTCTCAGCTACTGCTCGAACACCCAACCTTCTGTCTTTTCGAATCACATGTCACACTTTTTCAATGTTGTCATCGTTAACAGGCCGGCCTGGGCGATCATCATCTTTCACGCTTTCTCTGCCTTCCGAAAATCGTTTGTGCCACTCAAAAACGCGTGCATGAGATATGCAATCTTCACCATAAGCCTCAGTCAATAATTGAAAAGTTTCCGTCGCGGATTTCTTCAGTTTAACAAGAAACTTGATGTTAACTCGTTCACTTTTGCAGTCCGACATTTTCCGTCCAAGGGTAAAAGCACACCTATATTTGAAGATGCGTCAACTTGTACTGAGTGAAGCGATCGAGCTGAAACTTGTAACACTGTGACAGGACAGATCATGTTCCATAGCTGTATATTTGTTTCATCCCCCCACTCTTGGTTCCAGAGCTATAGGGTTAGTCTCGTTTTTTTTGTGTCAGACCTCGTATACTATGATGTGATCATGCGATTGATCTCTAACAAGGTGCCCTGAACTGCAATGCGGCAACACGCTGCTTGAAGTCTTGAACAGTAACATGCTGGTTACGTCAACTGAACCAATTGATGGGTGCTACTGTTGGCTACTGTGTATTACTCTCTGCATACGTGTCTACTACTGAATCCTACACCCCAGAAAATTGTTGCAATTACGGTAAGTTATATGCATTATGTTGTCTCTTTAGATGCTGTTGGTAGTGTTTACGTTGTTTAATAACTGCAGTCATTAGCATGTACGAGTCTTTTTTTGTATTTTAATTGGTTACATTTTCATTATATTTATTGTTATTGCAGTAATCATGACCCAGAAAGGAATACAACGCAAAGCCTTATCACTGGAAGAGAAGTTGAGGGTGATTAGAGAAGTGGACTCAAATCCTACCTTGACCCGAGTGGAAGTGGCAAAGCGGCTGAACATGCCCGTAACTACAGTCAAAGGAATTATGGGGAAAAAGGCAGAGTTAATTACTCAATCCGGTGTGACTTCATATAAAGTTAAAAGAAAACGTCCTGGCAAGTATGAAGATGTGGAGAAGAAGCTATTGGTGTGGTTTAAACAGTCTGTTGCTTTAAATATACCAATTAACGGTCCTTTAGTGAAAGAGAAGGCTGTTGAAATTGCTGATAGACTTGGTGTAGATTTTACTCCTTCCAATGGGTGGCTAGATAGATTTAAAAACAGAACTGGGTTGGTGTATAAAACTATCTGTGGAGAAGCATGGAGTGTTAATATATTTGAAGTAGAGGAATGGAAGAAAGCAGTATTATATCCTCTACTTCAATGATATAAACCTTGCGATGTATTCAATGCTGATGAGCTAGGTTTATTTTACAATCTCCTCCCTGATAAAACATATGCGTTTAGAGGAGAAAGTTGCCATGGGGGAAAAATGAATAAGGATAGGATGACAGTACTAGTAGGAGCCAATCTGGATGGGTCTGAGAAACTTCCACTATTAGTTATCGGGAAATCAGGGAGGCCAAGGTGTTTCAAAAATGTTAAAAACTTGCCATGCAAATATAGGAGCAATAAAACAGCCTGGATGACTAGTGACCTTTTCGATGAATACCTGAAGGCACTCGATGCCAAGATGGGGGGTAAGAATAGGAAAATTGTCTTATTCATTGATAACTGTCCCGCACATCCGAAGAACACAGATCATTTGTGCAATGTCCATGTTGAGTTCCTCCCAGAGAATTCGACAGCAATTTCACAGCCTATGGATCAGGGCGTTATTAAAGTTTTGAAGACTTACTTCCGGAAAAGGCTTGTCCATAAGCTGCTTCTACATGTTAGTTCTAACACAGCTGCCCCAGTACATAATTTCAAACTTTCTGTGTTGAATGCGATGCATTATTTGGCTGCATCTTAGAAACAAGTTGGTCCTACATTGATAGCAAATTGTTTCAATACAGCTGGATTTCACATAAGTCCAGAAGTTGTTATGGGGGAGGAAGAATGCGTGAGGGATGAAGAAGAAGAATGCGTGCAAGATGAGTGGGATAATGTACAGGAAATTTTTTATTTCAATGGAAGATTTTAAGATTTTATTGATGTGGAAGACAATGTTGTGCCTTGTTCAGTGCAAACTATTGAACAAATATGTGAGGGGGATGAAAATGTGTCAGAGAGTGAAGAAGAGGAGGAAGAGAGTGTAGTGCCATCTTACAATGAGGCTCTAAATGCCCTAGCCACATTTCGAGCATTTATTGACAATGTTCCCGAAACTATTCTTAAAAGCATTAGAGAAGTAGAATCGTTTTCTATGGCACTAAGAAGAAAGTTCACAAAACAATCCACTCTCGATTCCTTTTTTGTAAAATAACTGTAAATCATTGCCTACATTAAAATGTTTGTGTATAAATTAGATGAATTTGTTTTTATTTCTGTACGTTTAATGTACTAGTTACCATCCTATTGCTTTTAATAAGCTTTCCCTCTTAATAGGCCTTCCCGCTTAAGAAGTCCCTAATCCTCTGGTCCCTTGAAAGACTTAACAGGGTTCTGCTATAATCTGTACTGCTATCAACAATATAAACATACTGGGTATTTGTGTAAAGTGCTTGACATTTGTCTGATTTTAACCAAATTGGGATTTTCTTGACAGATTTTCATAAAAGCCTCCAATATCAAATTTTACACGAATCTGTTCGGTGGGAGCCAAGTTGAAACATGCGGTCAGACAGACATGTTGGAGTCAATAAGTGCTTTCTTCAACTTACACGAACAGGCATAACAAAATTAGTAAAACTTGACCTTCCCCATCTCACAAAAATGAAGTGAAATTCATTAAGTCCTGTCCATTTTCTTTGGTCAAAATTTTAAAATCTGAAGTACTCTTTCATTCAACAGTACAGAACAATAAAAACAGTTACATCTGCCATCCAGCATCATTTACAGATGCTAAAACAAGAAGAATGTAAACGTGCAAGGTGGCGGAATATGTTGCACATGACATGCATGTCAGACACAACATGCAAGGGAAAACATCAAGTGTATAATATATCTTACATGAGTATGGTTAAGTTCACAGTTTTAGGAATTCAGTTACTCACTTTGCGTAGTGTGGCAAAGGCTGAGAATTTCTTCTCCTCTGCAGTCACTTTACGGGCCTTAGACTTGACACCAGGTTGTTTAATTGGCATCACTGTTGTTTTCAATTGTGTTGCTACTTTTCTCTCTTCCTCCTGAAAATATTATTCAATGCATAAAAAATATCGACAATTAAGGCCATATTATGATCCAGTGTCATGCTGTAACAAAATTATTACTCACAGTAGCCTCTCCCTTCCTGAGTTTCCTGTTCGGATGGACGGGGAAGAGAATCAATTTGGATCTGTACTCCTTCAAACGCTGCACATTCTGTTGTAAAGACTCCACAGACTTGTTACGGCGCCGGTGATCAACAGCTATACCAACTGATCGTGCAAAGCCAGCATTCAGCCCTGCTCCCTGATTGAAATTGAAATTTTATTTTAACATTCCATAAATCCATAAAATGTTGTATGTTGGAGACAGAACATGTTAATAGAAACACATACACACTATTGAGACATTTGTGATGTGAGAAAATATCGAAGATGTACAAAACACTGCCACACTTGCACTTCTCGTTATCAATGCAAATCTAAACAAACGAACGAACCTTAATCTCATCAAGTGTGAATCCTCTTCCTGCGCGTAGCTTTCTGTGGTACCGAACAGTTGGGCATCTCACAATCGGACGCAAAGGGCCAGCTGCTGGCCTCGGAGCAATGGCCCGGGCTTTCTTAATTCTTGTTTGCCTCCTCCTGTATTTTCGGGCAGGTTGATTAAACCAAGTCTTCACAAATCGCTGCCAATCTTTATGGAAATGCCCATTAGGGATCATATTATTTCCTTTGGGAGCCATTCTGGCACTGAAACATAAGCAATAAAATTACTGTATAGGTTATGTACCCGATGGAGCACGTCACCAATCATACAACATACTGTGAAGTTAAAATGCTAATAAACTAAGTAACATGTATTCATGCAACACATAATTGTCACTTAATATTATTGTATTATACAAATCTCGCAGGATGGTAAATATTAATACAGATGTTTTGTAGCAATAGCCTCACCTTCCTCAACCACCACACCGCCGAACGGAAATTTCCAAAGATGTGGTGCGGTAGTAATCTGTGCAGCCACAGATTACTATAAGTATGAGCTAATCCATGGCTGTGAGGTAGTATTCTGTGTTTATATGAGGACTGCTTTAAAAAGTGGGGGGAAGAACTGATTATGCTATAATTATGTTCCGTTAAAGTTGTAGAATGGGAATTATTAACCGAATGTTAATGGCGGTAATGTGTATAGAAATCCTATTTTATTTTGCGCAATGAATTAATTGCAATAGACAGCTCGCATAACAGCATGTTCTGTCATACTACATATTATAATAGTTTGCAATTTATGTCAGAAATGTTTAAGACGCCATATCCAATATAAAACGTAAACCTACATCGACTAAAGAAATTGAAAAAACAATTAAATTTTTAGACAAAAATTCACATGGATATGATAAGATTTCCACCAAGTTACTAAAAATAAGTTGTCCCTTCATAGTTCACTTTTGCTTACATATGTAATAAAACTCTCTCTACTGGCGTCTTCCCTGATCGACTAAAATTTTCAGTAACAAAACCATTATACAGAAAAAGGAAATAAAAATAACCTACAGACCTATATCACTTTTGACCTCATTCTCAAAAGTTTTTGAAAAAATAATGCCATGTAGACTTCTGAAACAAATAAATAAAACACATCAAGCATGGAACAATATGGGTTCAGGATAATGTCGACAAAGATAAGGCCACTTATACATTAACTAATGAAATATTAGAGGCTTTGAACAATAAATTAAGAGTGGGAGAAATTTTTTGTGATTTTGAAAAAGCTTTTGATTGTGTCAATCATGACATATTGTTGTCTAAATTGAAATTTCATGGAATAATCGGTAGAGATACTGTACTTTATAAATCTTACCTCAATGATAGATATCAAAGAGTATTAATATACAATAAGAATCATAGCTATAGTACCTGTGGGAACTCTCCCAGCCCAACTCTCCAGTCGTCCAACAAAGCCTACCAAAGTGCTAACTAAGGGCGGAGATTTGCGCTTCGCGCAAATCGACATCCCTTGGTCTGATTAGCCATTCCTGCGTTTTAACGCATCGCTGGGCTCTGTACCAGACACCTTATACTATAACTGTGGATTGTGCGTACGTTACGTTTTATAGTCTCGGTTAAGGGCCGGGACTTGGTATGCTACAGGCTATAGCTCTAGGAGCGTACAGTCTTCTTAATTAAGGAGATATACTTTTGGCTGGATGGCTCCCTGGGGTTCGAACCCAGAGTGGCTTTTTCGCTACTATAGTCGTGAGTCTACAAGCCGACACAGGGGTGAAACCGCCGTTACCGGGGGGGGGGGGGGGGGGGGGGGGGGAGCGCGGGCCGTGCCCCGAATTTGTATTATACCCTGTTATGCACCTTACAATTGAGGAAATATCACGGAAAAACCTCGGCTAGGGTAGTCGAAAAGCGCCGAGCTAATCAGTGCTAGGCACGATTCGGTGTCGTCTTGGGCACCGTTTTGCGGCCTCGACATGTCTGCTGACCTCAGTCCCCGTAGCTCGCGCGCTAGGCGACGTGGGCCAGCCCTCTGTCAGCGTAAATATCTGCCTAGTTGCTGAATTAAGGGGTTCCCCACACCAGCTAACTTTGAGTCGTAACTCTCGGTTAGGGCTCTGATGTGTTCGGCAAAGAAAAGAACTCCCAAATCTAGTGAAATTGCACGTTACTAATGTACCAAGGTTTCGAAAGGAAAATAATACGTCGCATATACTTCTTCTTCTTTCGTGGCTCTACAGTCCGTTGTGAACCTTGGCCTCTTCAACGATTTTCCGCCAGTTGTCTCGATTCTGTGCCAGTACTTTCCAATTCCTGTATCCCATTTTCCGTAGATCTTCCTCAACTCCATCCAACCACTTGGTTCTCGGTCGACCACGCCCTCTTTGTCCACCGGGGTTTCCGCTTAATATCTTTTTAGGTATCTCTGTATCGTCCATCCGTGCCACATGTCCTGCCCATCTCAATCTTAGTGATTTTACTATTCTTCTAATGGGTGGATCTTTATAAATGGAGTACAGCTCGTTATTGTACCTCCTTCTCCATCTTCCTCCTTCACAGATTGGGCCTATTATTCTACGAAGTACCTTCCTCTCGAAGGTATCCAACATTCCAATATCTCTTACTGTTAGTGGCCACGTCTCTGAAGCGTATGTGAGCACCGGTCTTATAAGTGTTTTATAAATAATGAACTTGGTGATACGAGATAGAAACCTGGAGGAAAGTAGTTTTGTTAGTGCGAAGTAGGCTCTATTAGCTGCCATTAACCTCTGTTTTATTTCATAAGATGTATCATTTGAGTATGTCACTGTCGATCCCAGATATTTAAACTGTTCAACTCTCTCAAATGTATAATCGCCCACGGTTATCGAGGGTGGCATATTCTCCTTACACGCTTTCCCTGAAGCCATGTATTTAGTCTTCCACTGGTTTATGCTCAATCCCATGTTTCTGCTAGCCTGTTCTAAGGCAATAAATGACTCTTCCATCGCCCTTCGGGATCTTGCCACTATATCTATGTCGTCGGCATATGCTAGTATTTGCACTGATTTGTAAAAAATTGTCCCCCTGCTCAACAGGTTTGCTTCCCTTATCACCTTTTCTAGAACGACATTAAATAGGAGACACGCCAGCGCGTCTCCTTGTCGTACACCATTTTGAACGTTCAGTGGCTCCGACAGCATCCCTCCAACCCTTATGCTACTTGTTACCTCACTCTTTGTCATTTTCGCTAGCCTCACTAATTTTCTGGGGGTTCCCAGTTCTCTTAGAGCATGGTATAGTTGTTCCCTATTTATACTATCATATGCAGCTTTATAATCTATAAATAGGTGATGCGTACCAATCCCGAATTCAGTTGTTTTCTCCAAGATTTGCCTCAGGGTTAAAATTTGATCTATAGTTGACTTCCCTGGGAGAAAGCCACATTGGTATGAGCCCATCTCTCTCTGAACAATCGGAAGGAGGCGTTCGAACAACAGGTTAGAGAAAACCTTGTATCCCAAATTTAAGAGTGCTATTCCTCGATAGTTTCCACACTCCATTTGATCTCCTTTCTTATAAAGGGGGCATATAATTCCTTCTTTCCATTGCTGTGGCATTTTCTCCTCTTCCCAGACTGAAGTTACTATTTTTAGGAGAAACTGTTCCAATTGAATGCCACCTTGCTTTAGCATTTCCGCTGGGATATTATCCGTTCCAGGCGCCTTATTGTTCTTTAATTTCTTCATGGCGATTCTTACTTCTTCGACCTTTGGAGGTTCCAGATTCTCATTTAATTCATCTTCCTGTTGTTCTACGTCTATGGAGCCTTTCGGTACAACTCTGGGGTTGAGAAGATCATTAAAATATCTACGCCATCTTTCGCAGATCCCTTTCTCTTCACTGATAATTCTCCCGGATTCATCCTTAATCGTCCTATTTTTACAACTAAAGGGCTTCTGAGCATCATTTAACTAGAATTTTCTTGCTTCATTCTGGCTCCTTAGTAACTCCATTTGTTCAGCATTTGCTTTCACCCATTCTTTCTTCTTTCTTCGATGTATCCTCTTTTCAATTCTCCTCTTTTCTTTATAGGTTTCCTTCATTCTTCTCGTGCATTTTCCTTGTAGTGTCCTTCTATAAGCTTTATTCTTTTCTTCAGTTACTGCCTCACACTCAGCGTCGAACCATTGAGATCTTTCTAGTCTTTTTTCCTTTCCCACTACTTCATTTTCTGCACTTTCAACCGCCGTCTTTATCGCTTCCCATATTCCTTCGATGTTATTGCATCCCTCAACCTCTTCAAGGATTTCTGTTGGTCTTTCCTGGTATCGCTGTCTAACTTCAGCTGATTCTAGAGCTGCTGTATTGTATTTCTGATTATTAGTTCTAATTGCTTTTGAAGCATTGGAAATCCTTGCCCTGATCGAGCCCATACCAAATAATGGTCTGAGTCTATGTTAGGTCCCCTGAGGCTTCTCACATCAAGGAGATCTGACTTATGTCTTGCGTCTATCGGTACATGGTCAATTTGATTCACAGTTTTCCCATCTGGCGATTTCCATGTTCCTTTATGAATTCCTCTATGTGGGAACAATGTGGACCCCACAATCATATTTCGAGATGTTGCAAATACAATAATTCTGATTCCATTATCATTGCTAATGGTATGTTTGCTGTGGGGACCAATTGTTGGTCTGAATATTTGCTCTGTTCCCACCTGGGCATTTAGATCGCCAGCTATTATTTTAATGTCGTGTCCTGGGCAGTTGTCGTATGCTCTTTCGAGGAGTTCGTAGAATTGTCCCTTTTCCTCGTCAACCGATTCCTCTGTTGGCACATGAACGTTAATTATACTATAGTTGGAAAATTTCCCCTTGATCCTCAGTATTGATAGTCTTGGACTTATTGGTGTAAACCCAATCACCAAATGCTTAAGCTCTCTATGTACTACAAATCCTGTACCAAATTCAAGTCTTTCCTCACTGCAGCTAGAATATATTTGCTTCCCGCTTCTCTAAGGTTCCTCTCCCAGTCCACCGTATTTCTTGCAAAGCTATGATGCTCGGTTTCAAATCCATTGTTTGGTCCAGCAACATCTTTAAAGCTCCCGGGCGATACAGCGATCGTACATTCCATGTTCCAATGTATATATCTGTCTTCCGTCTTGTATTTCTTTTCTTTCTCCCCTCTTTCATTCGTCCATTATCGTTATCCGTTTCCATGCCATATTCGTTTCCGTAGATCAATCCGGCTTCTTTCCGTTGAAGTTTCATAACTGATTACTTTTTACGGTGATGGGCCGCCAACCCCTCGCCCAACCCCCAACCTGGAGGACCAGGGTATCCCTTTTAGTCTGGATCATCACCTTCGACCTGTCCGGCTTGGGAGGCCCTACCGGTAGCTACGCTACCGCCGGCATAGCTCTCAGGATCATTTGACCACGCAAGCCTCGCTACTACGACAAAGTAGGGATACCAGAGGCGAGGACGTCGCGTATGCGGTCCGCTGAAAGACAAAGAATTCTGGAGAATACGGACAACTGAAGAAATAAATAACATTTTACAACGACAGGACGTAGTAAGATGTATCAAATCGCGACGACTAGAATGGCCGGGACATGTACAGCGAATGGGAGATGACAGAATGCCAATGAGAATGCTGAACAACAAAATGGAGAGCAATAGAGGAAGAGGAAGACCACGCAAAATATGGATGCAGGATGTGAGAGAGGACTTGGAGGCTATGAAGATAAGAGGATGGAGACAGAATGTGCTGAGGAGAGAAGAGTGGAGGCGAATTGTTGAGGAAGCTAAGGCCCACCCCGGGCTGTGATCCTAAGGATGATGATGATGAATGTACCAAGGTGCACCAGTAGCAATGCAAAGACACTTGGATCGAAGAACCTGCAGCTTCCTGACGTGGCTGCAGGAGGCGGACCTCCAAATGGGGCACGCATAGTCCATCATGGGGCGAATGAGCTGCTTATACAGCAGAACTCCGTTCCTGATGGAGAGACCGCTTCTCCTGTGTAGGAGAGAGCCAAGCAGACCCAGTCTTTGGGCAGTTTCTTTCTGACGTGGACGAAATGAGGCGACAAGGTATATGCATAAAGAGCAACAGTTTTTCCATTTGTTAAATGTATTTTAAGAGTTTTACAAAGCCACTTTTATATTTCGTAATTACTGTCGACTCTTTTTAAAATTAATTGGCCTTTTAAGGTATGGTAGTCCTGTTTGGCAAGCGTGACCCAATCAGCCACTTCAAGCTAATTATAACGGCATAAGGAATTGCAGTGACAAGATAAAACCCTTTAAAGTATATGTTAACTTTTATTTCTTTCTTTCTTACATTCCAGACGTCCATAACAGGTAGCAAAACCACTTGATATAGAAATAGTTATTACACAGTGTATAATATATTAACATAAGAAATAGAACTAGTCATTATGCATACAGTAAATCCGATTTGAATTAAAATTATTACTTATATTGAATAGATTAAAACATTCACCTGTAGATCAATGTATAGATGAATGCATACAATACAAAACAAAATCATGCATAGAACTGTGAAACAATAAAATATATGCAGTAATATGAATAAAGTGGATAATATGAAACCAAGACATTTTAAATTTTATTGTAGTTAAAATATTCTTCTAGCATATAAAATGAATGTAAGTGAAGAAAACTTTTAACATCTGATTTAAATTGTCTTACATTATGAGATAAATACTTTATTTGAGAAGGAAGACTATTAAACACCTTGATACCTATACAGTAAGTACCTTTTTGATAAATTGTTAAATGAGACAGTGGCTGGAAAAGGTTAGAATTGTTGCTAGTATTGATGCTATGTATTTCAGAATTAACCTTAATGATCTTTATTATTAACCAAAAAAAAAAAAAATACAAGCGAAAGTAGGCCTGTACACTGAAATTGTAATGGTAAAGTTCTTAATATTATAAAAAGTTCTCTGCAGGAATCTCTAACTCTAGCGCCCATTATAATTATGATTGTTGTGGACCACTCTAGCAGCAGTGGTGGCAAGAGTAAGTATGGCGAGTGTGAAGAGAACGAAGAACGTGTGAATTAGTGCGTCTGTGCTGTGTTTGACCCCAGATTTAACTAAGATAATGTAAAGAGGAAATTAGCATGTGCACACAACGTCTGACGACCGTGACAGGACTTCTTTGTCATTAAAGAAGCTGAAATCTCAGACTTATGTAAATTGGATTTAATTGGTATTCACGATCTTATTGAAAAGAAGACCAAGGAACAAGTACACTTGGACATTTGGAGCCACTTTAGACGAACAGTCCAGGTCAACAAGAGGGCAGATACAAAGTCTGTGTACCCTGGAAAGAGAATCGAAGCCTGTTATGTTCGAATTGGGATGTAGCTGAGCGACACTTGCTGACCACCACTAAGAAGTTGAAGGCTCAGCATCTGTATGATAGATACAGTGATGTTTTCAAAGAATAGCAAGAGGAAGGCATCATTGAAACAGTCTCAGTTGTGCACAAGGAGGGTCACTATCTACCACATCGACCAGTCATGAAGGAGCCCAGCACTACCACTAAGATTCGACCTGTGTTTGACGCTTCGGCGACGGATGTTGGTTCGCCTTTACTCAATGACAAAATTTGTTTATAACTTCCTCTGGCAACTTAGTATCCCACTCCATATTTAACTTTCATGATTCTTGCAGAAGTAATTTTGGCATCAGTATTGTTGGGCTGGTAAACCCAAAAGGATCAAAGATTTTTTGTGCCACTGACAACAACTTTCTTTGTGTAATTGGATCGTCAGTTAATCTTGTAAAATCAACGTCACAGTGGATTTCATCAGCATCTATATTCCACAACAGCCTGAGTATGGGTACTGCTTCTCGCCCAGTTTCCTTTGTTTCTAAGTGACCTGGGCACTGATCCATCCTCTGAGTTCAAAGTTCACTGGCATCATAAGCTCCTTTGCTTCCTCAACAAATTTTCTCAACTCATTTTCAGTTTCTACACTGGTTACGCAGTTGTACACATAAAATGATGTCTTCAACTTTTCAGCTCTTACTTTCATTTCTTTTGGTGCTCACCCCAAGTGGTAGAGTAAGGCAGCACTCAACAAGAACAGACTTGGTGTAACTCTGAAAATGACTACAGTGTCTCAATTTCAGCATTTCTTTCTTGTCAAAATCCCTCCACTGAAGAAACTTTAGGAACTCTTGATACTTGGGTGCTATACTAATTTGCAGAAATGCCTTTGCTATGTTGGCTGCAACTCCAATTGCATTCCTCCTGAACTGCAGAAGTAGACTTGGAATCAGCTCTATTAAATTTGGCCCAGTTTCCAAGCATGGTTTAATGAGTTACCTTGGACATCTTGTACTGGAGCATCAAATATTGGGCATACCTTTGTAGTTTTACTAAACTTCTTGATAACAGCATGGTGTGGGAGAAATTATCCACAATTCTTGTTCTTCTTTTCTGACACTTTCTCGACAGCACCTCTTTCCAGCCTTTCTGCAAGCACACGATCACACACTTCGAGCTTATCAGTCCTGGAAGGATGCCTAGTTATGGTCATTAGTCTTTTCTCAGTCTCTCTCTCTTTTTTTTTTAATAACTGGATGACTCTCTTTCCATGGTAAGCACACTTCATATCTTTTTTTCATTAACAGTTATTTTCTGCAGCCTAGATATTTCTTCCCTTTGCTCCTTAGTCTTGAATTCTGCTGGATCTGTAATTCCTATGGTATCCAAATTCCATAAGCCTTGAATTTCTTAATATGAAATACATTTTTTTTCATTTCTTCATTTTGAGCACTTCTGTGTGCTGCCTTTCTTTGTGCTTTACTTTAGCAAACAGAATAAATTGTATTAGAACTCAGTGTTTAGGACTGTCTTACACTGAGCCTGGATCTCTTCTCAAGAGAAGGAAAGGGATATGGGCTTGAAAAAGATAGAGAACTCTATGGGCTTGAATGTCGTGCATTGCTATGACTAATGGACATGTGAATAAGAAATCTGCTAACAAAAATTTTGAACCAAACCCAATTTGACGAAATAAACTCCAAATAGACAAGAATATGGAACTTTATTATGTGTATTTAGGCAGTAAGAATATATGCTGACTTATAAAGCGCTCTGCAAAACGTCTGTTTCATTTCTACAAAATGAAAGTAATTCCATCACTTTATCTCTTCTGGATTAAATAATACTCAAGTTTTCTGTAACCCACATGCAAAAATTTAAATGGCCGTCTCAGAGAATGTTGTACCTCAGACCCTGCCAACTTGTTAAATCCCAATGCATAAAGATTAATGCTTGTACATACGTGCAGTGTAAGCATTACATGCAACCACGTCTGGATCCAAGTTACTCAAAATGTCAATATGTACACCACTATTTTTGTGACAAAATTTATTCACCTCCAGGTGTGGTGTGAGAACTGATGCAGCAATGCTGGAGTAACGTAAGTGGACACATTTCTAATGGCTTTTGAAGTTTCTCACTTGATCTGTATTGGTTCTGGCGACCTCTGTTGATAAATCCCCATAGCACATTGTCACAAGATGACATCTGGACTTCTGATGGCCACTCCAGTGGCACCAATAAATGCTGTGATCTGTAGCCAAACCACTTATCTCTGAACACTTCATTCAAGAACTCTCTCACAATGATTGCATTATGAGCTGAGGCTTACTACTGAAACTTACAGTAAAATCACTTTGTTTTCCTGTGTGTGTCTTTTATGGGCCCATGTGCTCATGAAGATTTATTCTTCCACAGCATAAGTGGACCTTCAGCCATTTCTTACATGACTATATCACCTAGAATGGGAAAACCATTATGTACATACTAGGTAACAGGACTTTAAAAACACTCTGTACATCTTCAAATGAAGCCCCCCCCCCCCATAATTTAACTCTCACTCTCAACCAGCCCACACTAGTTCTACACTCTTCACATTTTCAAGAGTTGCACAACACTTTGAATGTCCACATCACTTACAGTGTTTATCCTTAAGCAGCTTGTGTTCTTGAGATAATAACTTTCGGTATAGATTGCACCAAGTATAACAAAATCTAAGAAAGAATTCGTTTTGAAAAGCCACAAAAAGAGAACTTAATAAACCTCACCAAGGATATAAACTCAAAACATCTACACAACAGTGAGGAAGAGAATAATTTTCTTGTCCACTGAACTTCATGCGTCACCACACCCCGTGCTGAAATCTTATATGATTATAGCTTTTGGAAGAAAATAATCAACTAAACGCCTTTTAATTTATTTCTGCCTGTTAAACAATTTACTCTTTCATTACATACATCCAATTAATTTACTTCACCTCTCTAATCATTAATTACAGATTATCAGTTTAACATACAGAACATGTTATGAGCAGTGTGCAAGGTCATTACTCATGCAATCAGTTGTTTCTGTCAAATCAATATTACATGATCCCTTTAAGATGCATTTCTTATGCTTACAATTCTCCCTTGGTTCTGTCTTCTTTTTTAAGTTCACATGCTTTGCTTCAACAGCTCCATTTCTTTGGCTTCATTTTACCATATTTGGTTGCCAACTAAAATGAATACCAACTAAAGAATTTCCATTTGGCAAAATCAGTTTTTTAACTGCTGATAATTTCCTCCTCACCTCACTTGATTCATAATTATAGAAGTTAACAACTAGTTAACAAATACAGTACTTCATTATTCAGATTCAATAAAAAACTATATTGCCCAATTAAATTCTGGCATGACAAAGTACAGAAAAATAAATATGCTTGCACCTCCACCACCACCTATAAAATAACTTTTTGCGATATTTAATAATTTAAGTGGCAAGGGGGTTCCCGCAAATTTTGGAAATCATATAAAAAGCAGAAACCATAAAATTACATTCATGAGAATAATGTTGTTCATCTTAATGCCTGAAATTCATGTGTGAAATTCACATTCAGATTTGGGCATAAGTGTAGTATGCCACACCCATACACAGTAATACCAACGTGGCAAAGATTAGTATTGACCTGGGTCACTGTATCCTGCTAAACAATACCAGCCTCCTGGCTATGAAATTCACACACAGGCCTTGCTCATAAGGGAAGAGACATGAACAGGGAGGGTGGGTTATCCTTGAGCAGGCTGTAGTAACCTCCTGTCCATTTTCTTGAAGGAAAGGAAGAACAGTCCACAAACAATACAGTCACTTCCTCCGCAGTGTGACATTCCTATACCCATACCTTCATTAACTGGACTTCTTACTTTATAGTTCACACATGCTGTGGCCCTGAAAAAGGTCACTCCTGTTTCTTAGTTTCACATTTCCTCCCCATCTTTACCATTGGTTCAGATTACATTCTACCTCCTGTCCCCTTTTCATGTATTTGATTATCCACATGCCCATATAACATGACCCAAAGCTTGCCTCACACACTATGACCCTGCAAATGAAGACAGCACGTTCCTCTGAAAGGTAGGTGTCCAACTACAAGACTACATGGTCTCACAACCGAGAACACTTATATCTTGGTATGAACTTGCTTTATAATCACCATGTCATCACAGTGATCCATATATCCCCCCCCCTCCCCCACATATAGTAGTGACCACATTACTTTCTAAAGTGACCTTAAAACAGCTACATTTTTTTTGTTTTTGAACATCCAAAAATTACAAAGTTTCATGAAAAAAAAAAACACACATAAACATATACAATGATATGCCAAGTCCATTTGTAGCCTCTTTTTCTTCCTTAAAGGGAAAACAGCAAGCCTATGAGGTCACTGTACTGTGTGTCACTGTGTCCCCCATTTTACTTTGAATCAGACGATCCATTTTCACATAATTTTGTGTAAACGTTATGCCACTGAAGGCCAGCCAAAAGACACAGATCTTAATTTTGTACAGTTACTAATAACAAAATGCTGAACAAGCAAACTTCTGAGATAGAGGTGACTTTAGCACACTTAGTTTAGAACCCTGAAATATGCTAATAGAGAACCTTTTGTTAAGGTAACAGTTTTGTAGAGTACAAAAGAATAACATGGCAGCCACAAGAAAATTTTCTTTAGTTTTCAGACTGATATTGATCACAAATGAACCACTGGAGCTAGGCATCTGAAATTTGGTATGGAGACAGATCAGAAACATTGTCAACAGATTATTTTTGAAACAATGTCTGAAAGTTAATAGCTATAAATACAGTGATGATGATGACTATGATGATGAACTTTGTCACATCCAGCAAATGTAACACAATGAATCTTTACATAAGTAATATGTTATTTATAAAAATTCAAACAAAACAACAATAATAATACTAATACAAATAGGTATGTAGGATTAGCAGCCCATGCAATAGGAAAGTAGTCTTCAGAGTTCTACTCAGAATGCCTTGTTATTTCTTAAAATAAAAACAAGATGACAAGATAGGCAATGTATGTATAAATGTAACATTGAGGCGTGTTCGTGTAAGCATAGTACCCTTGGAAATGCAATAAGTATTACATATTCTGGGTGTGTGTCTGTAGCCTTAGTCATTCAGCATGCAATACACATGCACTGTATTATATTGTTATCTGTGGCCTCCCTGCCTCTACTATATTTTTCCACATATCTCATAAAGAGCATAATCTTCGGAAAAAGTTATCGAACATAAAATGTGTGTTTTGATTTTACCTACAACTTTGTCAGAAACATTTCTCATTCTAAGAAGAATTGAGCAAGACATTATCATAAATGTAGTAAAGTACCTGTTATTCTTGTCAGATTTTAATGGAAGTTGAATTTTCCTGACAGATTTTTGAAACATACTCAAATATCAAATTTCATGAAAATCCGTCCAGTGGGAGCCGAGTTATTCCGTGTGGATTGACAGACACCCAGACTGACGGACAGACAGGCAGAAAAAATAACAAAGCTAATAATTGCTGTTTGCAATTTTGAGAACGCGCCCAAAAACCGACCTCTGTCAGTAAACAAATAGGTACAGAACCTGTGCTTGGCATTGAAGACATCATGGGAAGTGTTGAAAGGCTTCCTGACAGTTGTGTTTGTCATTTTGTAATACTGGATGAATTTACAGGAACAGTCAGGTGGTCATGGATTTGCAGGTTGTGCCTTTGCAAAGGATAGGAATACTTGTTCCAGTGTTGTTTCACTGATAGTGTAATCTTCCACAAGTTCAAAGTTTTGTTTCACCCGCTCCATTGTGAGGAAGAGATACTTCCAAGGTGTGTTGGGGTTAGTCACATGGTAATGCAGCAAACTCTGTACAAAACACAATAATCATATTGTTGGTAACGAAAGAAATAAAATTGCTTTGTTAAAACAGATAAATAAATAAGTAAGAACTTAAACACAAACAAGATAATATAAAATGGAATTTGTTTGCAGTGGCGTAGCTAGGGCTTTTGATGCTCGGTGCAAGTACTCACAATGGTCACCCCTAACAGAAATTATGAACTTTAACCAAAGCCATGATATTTATTGAATTTCCTCTTAATGGCTTAATAATTTAAACATTTCTGAGTGCAGGAAATTACATTTTTTTATTTAAAATATTTATTTTGCCACCCCTTTGACTCTGCTGTCCAGGGTGGCCATGCCACTCCCCCCCCCCCCCCACCTACACCCCGCTACCTGTATGTGTGCAATTCTTAAATTTTCGCAAAGTTAAATTTCATAATATGTTTCTACATTGTTCAGTCGATACTGAAGCTGAATTATTTATGAATATCACCAATGTCTTAATCCCTGATCTTTGCCCATGCTTCCAATTCTCCTCTTCCTAGGTTTGTATACTGTAAACTCTTCTAGTATATTTTCCATTCTTACATGGTATTTAAATAGTATATTCATTTTATTTAAATCGATGATTGATGACCACTGGGAGCTACTTTTAGTTATCTTATGGACAGGCTTTGAGGTAATACTTCACCTAGCCATGATGGCATACTATGTATATAGAGTAGTATTTATGTCCATGTAAGGTAGACAGTAGGGGTCCTGCTTAAAAGCATTTATATATCTTTGATTTGTATTTTTAACATTGTTTGATATTTTGTGATTTTATGCATTTCCCTTATTTAATAGTTTTTACATTGTACATCCATTTTGTACTCAGACAGTTGGATAAAGACCTTGTTAATCCGTTTATATCATATAAATGATCTTGACTTGGACTCAGGGTTTTTGAAGAAGATTGGGATAATCTAAATATCCACAGACAATTCAAAATTTGCTCTAAAGGGGGTACCATGAGCAAAAACACTTATTTTAGTTCTGTTTTCTATGACATGTAGCCTTTTATAATCCTCCCCTAATTGTAAATGTGTGTTGGAGGGAAATGTATGTATATGTTATGCATATAACAGCACTTCTGGACTGTGATAGTAACATCTTTCTCATACACAACCATTGTTTACTGTGTTTAGTGTAACTATGAAAGTGGTATATTTCTTATTCCACAGATTGCAAGTAAATGAAAGTGAAAACATTTTTTTTCCTAAATATTAAAATCTTTATGATTAAATTCTATCTGAAATTAATTATGAAAACCTATACAAGCTGTTTGATATAAGGCACTGCAACAATGACCGTGCTTCATGCCATTGAGATGTGTAGCAACGGAGGTATAGCTTCACACATTCTTAATCCAGTATTAGATGAAGGTGAGTGGTCAGTTCAGACTCCAGGTCCTTTATCCTTGGTGACAGAGCCCTTGGTTCTCACTGGAAGCAGGCTGGGTGGGCCTGACTGATCATGGTCAGGCAGCATGTAGTCAACTATATGACTGAGCTGTCCTACCTCATGGGTTAAAAATATAAAACTAAATATGTTTGGCAAGTAGTAATTTACCTGGTGTTCATCCTTGAGAATACAGCCAGTATTAAAGCTATTCTCGATTTCATTCTTTAGTGATTTCACTTTCTCTTCACTGGTTCCACCCACTCTTAGTTTCACCATGACTGTGAAGCCCTGTCCATATTTCTGCTTCAGATACTGGATGCCTCCCATGCACATGAATTGCCCACCTACCATGATGGCCAACCTGTTACACAGTGCTTCACACTCCTCCATGCTGCAACACAAAGCATCATATAGAAGCCCACTGAAGAACAAGTGTGACCAAATCAGATCACTCTGTGTGGTGGGTGGGGGGGGGGGGGGGGATGGAGCAGTTGCTCAATTTATGTCAACTGCAGGTGACAAATCACCTACTACTCTTAACATTCTTCTTATTATTTCCTACTACCAAAACTCATTTCAAAAGTGAACCAAAGCAGGAAAGTGTTTTTTATAGTTACTTTTTATTGACGTGATATCTTTAAATATGCTTCCGTTGGGGGCAATCAACGAAACTGATGATTACAAAATCGGGGATAAAGTTGCATCGAGTACATATCTTATCATCTACATCAAAATTTAATACACCTCGATAGTTAAAGGACAAAGATCATTACGTTATGTGACTGTGACGCATCGGCGCGCGAGGAAGGTGCGCATTGAGTCGTTTCGCCGCGTCACATACTTCCGTTTGTATACATTTTGCTCGGAGAAGCTACGACGCTCGTTCAGTTTAGATTGTACGCTCTCGTCAATATTATCGATGCCGTACACAAAACATTAGTGTGGAATAGTTTGGTGAAAATGGTGTAAGTTCAAAATTAGAAACTTAATACATGTCGCCTATACGTCAAAGCCAATCAAAATATACAATCGATTGTTGGAAAGGTTCAAGAGCAATCCAGTATACCTAAAACATTATATGAGTGAGCGTAGCGGGAACGTAAACTATGTAAGCGTCCAAGGGATCAACGACGGCCAAGTTACATCTGCAGCTGGCGCCGACCTATGCAAGTCGTGTTTCGCTTCTGTACAACGCCGGCTTACTACGATATCCTTATGCCATTTGTTCGACTTTATTATACGACCATATTAATAAAATTATAACACGCAAGTTAGTTCTACCATTATCTTCTACCCAAATGGAAATGTGCCCTCGAATAATAAAACATGAGATCGAAGACGGATTTACTGTTAAGGAACATGATTTGACAACATAAATGCTGCAAAAGAAAATTTTACCCGTTAACGTACACGTATTCACGTAAAACACACGGCCGTGTCCCCGACACAGCCACACCAGGACTTTTTATGTTTGACTAAATATGCCTGTGGGATAATTTAAAACGACAAGCCCGTAATATTAATATGGTTGAAAGTTCATCAGAAAGTCCATTTTTATATCATGCAGTCAAAAAAAAGTCACACACATTAAAAGCTATGTTTTTCAATTGAAACACAGAAATAATCAAGCAAGGTGGAAAGTATGCCTACACCATTAAAGTGTTTGGCTGAGGATCACGGGGGCATAACTGCCTCATGTAAAATGATCCTGTAAACACAAAACAATTCCGCCAAAGTTGCTGAAAATGATGAATACTTAACATCATAGTGCAATCTTAAAATATAGACGTTTAAATCAAGCACAACATTTTTCCCCTTTCCTTAAATACAGTTATTGGAGCTAGGGAGAGAGTAAACTTTATTCAGTTCTTGTCCCACAAGTTGAGACAGTCACAAGCTTTAACTGACAGCTGCCAATGCTCGTGTTTCTGCTGAAGACATCCCTGAAATTCTACATACACACTTTCATTTATTCACACTTTATTTCACCATTTAAATAAATTATCAGCAGTTGTTCACCATGAATATTATTGGATTACTACTGGCAGTGGGAAGTAAATAAAATAGAATATAATTTCTGGGATTTACTGTTATACTGAACATATTTTACCCTTAAATTTGGTTCTGCCACAAATCAGTGTACTAACAGAACTTCAATTAAAGCAGGAGAACAAATTAATGTCGTTCTCGTGACAAATTCACTGATTAAATTATTAAGCTGTTAACATTTAATAACAGGTGAGTGGTTCTGAAAGATTTTTGTACCAGTTACTTAGCGTAATTTTCAGCATGGTAGCTACATCAAGTGAATGAGATGAAAAATGAAATATGAACGTCACCATGTATAAAATTTCAATCTGTATGAATAATTAAAAATATACACATATGTTAATAAAGCAAGAAAGAAAGAGAGAAAAGAAAACTACTTTGGAGAATGAGAACATTGTATAAAGTCTGGAAATGACTGCTTAACGTGACGTACCTATGTGAAGTAAGCACTACAGACTGGCCAGACTTCTGGATAGATGTCAGTACAGTCCACAGGTTTCGTCTGGCCACAGGATCTACTCCACTTGTTGGTTCATCCAGGAAGACAATAGGAGGGTTCCCTATCAGGGCCATGGCAGTACTCAGCTTACGTTTATTACCACCACTGTATGTTCCACACTGCCGGTTCTCATATTCCTTTAATCCTGTACAGGAGTATTATTAACTCGTAAATAAATATGTTACCTTGTTACAGATAAGGCCATTTCTAACCTCAGGTATCAGAACCCTAAAGTTCAGCACCACTGACACTAGTTTGCCACCTCCTGTCCCAAGATTCATCTTAATATTATTGTCCAATTTCCTTCTAGTTATTCCATTTTTGTAAAGATTTCACACTGAATCTGTGTATGCCTTTGTCTCCTGCATCCTAGATAAATGCCAGTTCACTTTCTCCTAGATTTTACTTATTATAACAAAATTAGATGACCTGCATGTATCACAGACTTCCTCTTACACAGTCTTATAAATTGTCCACTTACTTCATCCTTCTTTGGTCTATATATTTTCCTGAGCACCTTGTTTACATACGTATAACTGTAATTTAAATGTTTCTTCATTGTAAGAGATCACATATTACACCCAATACAAGTCAATAGTCAAAAATCTTACATGTTTTGGAAAGTAGGTGGGCTATGAAGCATTTTTTTAATCTGAAAATGACCAGCATTACTATAATTTATTCTCCATGAACCTCATTTACATTTATAAGTGTTGTTTTCAGATGCTCAAATTCTGACATATTCCTAAAAGGTGAATTGTACATAGGTAGTTATGCCTGACTTTGTTGCCACTTTTAGTTCCTGTCATGCTCATATGTTTAGTTTTATGCATACAGTTTCTTTTTTGACCTGTAGGAACATGGAAGACCCAGTAATATAAAATTGTACATCAAGATAATAGACAGGACTGTCCTGATGGGTTAGGTAATGTCTTAAAACAGTTTTATTACTGAATTAGCTTATATTTGAAACAAAGCATTACTTCTATTTAATTCTTCACTGAATTTGATAACACTGTTGTTACATGTTGGTTGTCAGAAACTGTACACCAGTTCAATTCAGTTTTTAAACTTAAATGTCCCATCACAATTTGTCATTCACAAACAGTACAGTAACAGTGTGTTAAAAGTTTTATTTATTGCTTACATCCTTCTAAATGGTTAACAGTTTTTTACTTCTAATGGTTCTACAAATCTGAATTTTTAAGGAAAAATCTCTGTTAGTGGTATAGTGAATTTCAAAGAGTAATTTTCCAATGCAAAAGTATTTACACCAAATTGTTAACCTAAAAGACGCACAAATCACAAATGACGTTTAAATTAGAAAATAATTCCTCTCATTTAAACAGTATTGGCAATGTGTTCTCCAGTGGTACACCTTTTGACTATGTACTGTTTAAATTGCTGATCTGTACCAGGAACTGCAAAACAATACATTATTCATTTTCATGAATGTTGATGTTCCGTTATAACTTGTGACAAGGAAAAATAGGTGTACTTCTAAAGCACACCTATTTTCCATAGGTACCTCCCTGACCCATCTTCAAGGGTCAGGCAGGCTGCTTGACCCTTGAACATGGGATGATAGGCAGTCCTGAAACGTAGGCAACTAACTACCAATCTATTGTGCGTAACATCCCAAAAGAGAAAAGACCTCATTTACACTGTGGCAGAAGCCTGATATGCTGGTCTGGATGCTTTGGAGAACAGAAAAATCTCTTACCCTTGACACAATTTCTAGTCATCCAGCCTGTAGCATAGTTACTATACTATACTATACTATACTGTACTATACAATACTATACTATACTATTTCTTGTGAACTGACTATTTAATACTGCACATAAATAGGTAGAGATCTTCAATGGTGGTGTTCTAAGTTTGTACATAACAGTATAATGGGTTTGTTCTGATATTTTGGAGGATCTTGAATGAAATCCTCCACAAAAACCTGAAATCTTATAGGGCGTATCTTCATTCAGAAATGTAAATGCATCTACTATTGGAAAGGAGCAGTAAGTGAACTCTGGACAAGCACAAACCTGTGAACCAGTGAACATCTAGAGGTATAAGATACCGAGGTATGCAGAAGTGGATGTTACTAAACATGTGGCATTTCTGGAAGTCCGTGATTGGAATGTTGGCTTGAGGTATGTCTCCTGTGTAAGAGTTTTTATTGTTTCCCTCAGTTTCTACAGGTAAAAGCTGGGATGGTGTCTTAAAATAGATTATCACTGCTTCCTTCATGATGCATAGTCACCATCATTTAATGCTGTATGGATTATGCAGTTCATGAAGTAATGTTAAGTGAACCAAGAAACAAGTACTTTTGATGTAAGTGTTTATTCACTGCTGCTTGTATCCAGTTCCACAACTCACCCATCAATGAGATCCATTTGTTCACTTCATTATCAATATTACATTTTGAAACTCCACGAAGACTGGCAAAGAGTTCCAACATTTCATGGCCTGTCAAGGTATCAATGATGCCATCAAACTGTGGGCAGTAGCCGATCTGTGCCAGGAACTAGAAAAAATATTTATTTCATGAAGGTCGATAATCTGTCATAACTTAGCTGACAAAGAAAAATTATTCCTGTTTCCTATCATAAGCTTTTAATATTTTTGATGCTGTCTGTAAGATGAGTTATACAAAGTCTTCATTTGGTTGTGTGTGTAAAACAGAGAGATGTTCCTGTATAACATGAGGCTTGTATGTGACAGGCACCTTCTCTTTACCATTTCCACATCACAAAAACATATTCCTCCTATTTACTCACTTCATTTCAAATTTATTTTTATTTCACAACTCCCTACTTCATTACCTTATATCTGCCATTCACCACTTATCTAAAACACAAAAAGTTTAGGCTACCTTTAAATAATGTAATTATTACAATTAAGTATTTATCACTAATAATTTCATCACAGCAAAATTAAACTTATCTTAAGTATTAAAGAATCCTACAGTCTTCAGTGTTTATTTCTACGTGCATCTGCATACACAAGCACCAGTCCACTACATGTCAAAACTATGTTACTAATAATTCAGGAATTCCTACCTTGTGCTTTTCTTTCTCAAGTCTGTGCTGCTTAATTAGTGCATCTCCACTAGAAGGAATTTCATCTCCAGTAAGCATCCTAAAAGTGGTGGTCTTGCCTGCACCATTGACACCAAGCAATCCAAAACATTCGCCAGGACTCACACCGAAACTGACACCTTTTACTGCAGCAAAGTTTACTTTAAACTTCTTCACCAGATTATGGACTAGCATAATGTCATCACTGCTCTGCTGAAGAGTGGCTGCTGTGAATCAGAAATTGGCCACACATCTTAATTAAGCCATAAATAGGGGTTTAGACAAGATCTGGAGGGGAATCACTAACACTGAATATAACTTCTGTGTTGGGGAAGTTTATAGTGTGGTTGAAGTACCTGTTTCTTTCCAAATTAAATGCTCGTACCTTATATGATGTATTTACAAGAATGCTTTAGTTTAAACAAAATGTCACAGAAGTTATAATAGTGAAGTCTTGTTTAAAAGCATTTATATAACTTTGTAATGTATGAAGTATCACAATTTTTTCACTGCAGAATAAATATTTATAACTTGTACATTATTTCCAGTATGTCACAACTCAATTAAAATTTCCTCTTAACACTTCTTAGTACTTCTTCCATTCATCCCAAAATAAAACTGGACTCAGGGAATGCTCTAGCATGCTCAGAAAAATGTACCCAATACAAATTTAGAAGGGGTGACTTCCATTTTAAAAATCTAAGGAACACTGCAACTACCGAAAATAATTTTTGTGATTACTGTAAATTCTAGAGAAGTCAGTAGTATTCATTAATATTTAAATTAACTTAACACATTCATCTAGCCTGTGCAGTTTTCATCCAATGTGGTGATATTTGATGTAAAGGACTACTAATTTCATAAGATTTGTAAATATGCGGCCAATTCATAAACCAAAAAGAAACAAGTACCAATACAGTAAAATCTCTGTATATAGTAGAGAAATTCTAGAGGCCCATAATTTTGGAAAGTGTTACATGGAAATTCTGTGTTTACAGACAACATAAATATAAGTTTTCAAATTTCCATGGCAGTGAGAGTTCATACTGTGGCCTTCCATATTGTGGCACCATGTAGTACTGTAGAAGGATACCAAAGTTTTGGAGGAATTCATGGAAGTCTCTCATCTGCTCCCTGAAAGGAAAGATGCTTCTCTCCAATGACAAAATAGACATCTCTTCCTGAGACCTCACTTCTCTACCTGGGCTGTAAAAATTGAGGGGTTTCTCACTTTCCACTCTACATCCACAGTGGACCTGAAAAGGGTCATCTTTGCTCATGATTCCATGTCCCTTCTGTGACATCAACACTGTGGCCGTAAAAGACGCCATTTTGCCTCACATTTCGTCTTCCCCATTCATAGTACTACATATATATATAAACTTAGATGAGATTAACACCTGACAGAAAATAGAAATTAATTTAGACAAGTTTTAGCCACTAGTATTAAAAATAATGCTTGTGTACTAGCAAAAGCCTGGTGTTACCAGTTATATCCAAGATGTAAACAAAATGCAACTAGTAAATTTGAATTTGAATTTCAATCTTCTCCATTCCTACAGACTCCACCTGGATTCTGTCTTCTCTCCCCCTCCTGTCAGTCTGAGTGACCACCTTCCTTACTAAATGTGTATATAATCTAACCATTCTTCACGTTATTCACTTCAACCCTGCACAGAGATATAGCATGTTCTGCCAAATGTTTGTATCCACCTAAAATATTACATGGTGTCGTAATCCAAAGACGACAATCTGCAGACTATATAAATTTCATTATTACACATTACCAAGAGCCATGTTTTCCTGTTTAATGGGTCTCATTTTATAAACAGGAAGTGGAGGTTGAATTATACGAGTATGTGTCGAGATACTGGTGCTTAGTGGGAACCATAATAAACATACACTTGTACAATTTTCACTTCTCTGTAATGATTGCATTTGTAAGATTTTTTTTCACTAACAGATAAGAGCCATTTTGTCTAAATCCTATAATAAAATGTGCAACATTCATACTTCTTTAACTCTTTGAATTTTTTGACACAAGAGAACACAGAAAATAAAGCATATCCTGCATGATACAGTAAAGGGCAAGATGTGTAAAGAATAGCCATACATATACAGCATCTGAAGCTCAGACAGTGGTGGGTGGAAATGTTGGGTTAAAATGCTACTAATGTTCATTTTATTTTTGTTTAAACTGATATACTTGTCACACATAAGTGTGAAGGTTCTAGTTGACTGAAAAGAACTAAAAATTAAAACAACTGTACCTCCTATTTTGCTATTGACTCGTTCCTTTTCATCAGCACATCATCTTCCAGTTGCTGTACATCAATTTCTATTCCAATTGCTGTCTTCATCATCATATCATACAGTTTCTCAAAAACACCATAATCTGCTAGCATTATCAGCCCAAAATAAAGTATGCTATCGACTGCCATATAGAGTATTTGTTCACCAACGGCATTTGGATTGCTATCATCTGCCAATTCTAAGTAGGATTTATATATTGGAGGACAGTAGCCATCTTTGCACTCAGGTTCTGAAATAAGAAAAAACTGCAATTGCAAGACATTCAACTTTCTACATGAATTACATTTTGGAAAGCTGAAGTATTGATTCTACAAATTACAATGATTATTTGAATATGCAATTTAATTTGCATATGAATTTGTTGTCATTGTATACGTTTTAAGAACTATTCACAGTGTTACTTTTTTTTTTCCATTGTACCGGTAATTCATTTTCTTTGTACTTAAGCTTTTCATATGTATAGGAGGGCTGAGTTGTTTTAATAACCTGAATATTGTTTTATTGTATTATGGTTTATTAAGAACATATCATATGTATCAACGTAGAAGGATTGTGAGAACAGATTTGAAAGGAAGTGGTTGAGACCTAATTTGAGGGACTATCCCAAAATTTGCTGGGGGAACTGGAGAAAACCACAAAAAACCTCTTTGACAAGGCGGTGCCCATGCTGAGATTTGAATCCAAGGAAGTTCATCATCTTGGTTTCTGTAATAATATGTGTGAGGAGTGTTAAGAAAATGTATAAAATCTTGCAGTAGATATTCATTTAGATTATGTGCATCACGGGACAATTCAGCAGCAATGACAATACCGTTACTTATTACTTTGAATAACTGAAACATTTCATAACGTTTATACACTGAAGTTGCAGGTTTCGAATAGTTTTAATTATTTTAATTTACAGGACTTGCAGTAAGAGAGGTATGCGACTTGCAAAGTTGAGAAGCTGCACACTTTTAACAGGAGCTCTGGTTAAAGAAGTTTGGGTGTCATTAATTTATTGCATAGAAGCCAGAACTTTTTGACTTTGGCTTGTCTCCTTAATCTGACATTCTGCATACAATTGTAACTAAAATTAACATCTATGTAGGGTATTAATAAAACTCAGAATGTCCCACTTCATATCCAACTCCTTGGAGAATCATCGGTATGATGTTCAGCCCATTGTGTGTACTATAAAAAATGGCAACAGTTTTCAGTCAAGCATAGCTATTTTCTTTATACACACAGTTGATATAGCTACATGTTTCGGCTAACTACATGCCACCTTCAGGCTAGAAGTAATTAAAAAGTAATATACAACATGTGTAATAAATTATCTATGTCAAGTAAAATCAAGACTGAGCTCATTTTATTACATAAGAAGTGTAACATTCTAAGTAGGATGGCTCAATGTAGCCATGTGTCTCATTGGTAATTTCAAGGTTAAAACATGTTGAAATTAAAATTAAACTTAAGAATAAGTATTTTTGGATGTGGTGTAGTCATTAAGTTGTGCATATAAATTTACGATCTGTAAGACTCTTCTAGTTGTGAAGTATTGTTCTTGCGTAGGAGGCATCATTTATTGTTATGCTGCATAATATTCTAAGCAGGATGGCTTGATGTGGCCATGTGTCTCATTGGTAATTTCATGTTTAAAACAAGTTGAAATTAAAATTAAGTATTTTTGGATGCAGTGCTCTACATAGGCAAAACCTTACACAAGTAAGCTTTATTTATTTAATAAGGCCAACGTCATTCCAATTACTATGTAACTATCAATATACCATCCACACATCAGTATTTGTATTACGTATTAGATACCGTAAAAAAAACCAAGGGTCAACTGAACTGTTGCCATTATTAACTCCTTGGAGAAGATTTCTTCCACTCTCAACACTCTTCCTACCTATTTCTTAGGATCCATTTTAATATTCTCCTCTCATCTATACCAAGGTCTTCCAAGATGTCTCCTCCATCTAGGTTGTCCTATCAAAATTCTGTATGCATTTCTTCTCTCTCTCATGTGTGGTACATGCCTACCCATCTCATTGTCCTTAATTTTATGGTCATAATAGCATTTGGAACAGAGTGGAAATATGAAGCTTACTATAACGCATTTTTTCCAGCCTCCCATTACCTTCTCCCTCTTAGGCACAAATGCTTTTGTCAGTACCCTTTTCTCAGACACCTTCAAGGATATTCTTCCCAAATTTCACATTTATACAAACAGATAAGTTAACATTTTTAAGCCTTATGTGGCTGAAATAAACCTGCAAAAATAATGTGTGTGTGTTATGCCAGGAAATTATTCATGAGCATGATACTGCTTATGTTTGAAAATCAATATTGTCGACCTACATTTATGAAACTTATTTAACTGCAATGGCAGATTGAGAGTGTGTGTCTCAGGTTTTGTATTTCTGCATAGGCCTACATATGAAATAAAGCTATGCAGGTGAGTCAAAAAATGAAACTTATAATTTTGAAAAATTGAGATCATACTGTGTACAGCTGTAGGCACAGCAAGTCATCAGCATGAGTTTGAAGCATGTACTGTGTGTTGTAGAAATGGTGATACAGTCTTCATGATGCCAGCACAGTGTGCAACAGTGGCTGCTGTACTGGGAGCATGCATGAAGGAGGTGCAATGTTCTGTCATATGTTTCTTTATTAACAAGGGTAACAAACCCATCACCACATGAAGTTGCAGTACTGTAATGTGTCCTTATCTCTGCAGTGGTATAAAAATGAAGCAGGAAGTTTAAAACTGGTGTGTCTAGTGTCATGGATACTCCTTGACTGGGACAAGCCAACAGTCGACTGTGGAGGCTGAACTTGTCATTGGGAAAACCGTTGCATTAAGGTGAAAGAAGTGGCCACCTTGCTGGGAGTCAGTCACGGTTTAACATACCATATCATCCACAACGTGTTGTAATTCCAAAAAGTGTCCACAAGGTGGGTGCCTAAACAGCTGATTCCTGTACTGCATGAAAGCCATGTGCATGTCTGCCAGAAAACTTTTGCAATGATATGAAACAGAAGGCAACAGCTTCCTGAAGTGCATGGTGAGTGGAGAAGAAAGCTGAGTCCACTAGTTCCAGCTTGAAATGAAAAGGGCAAGAAAAGAATGGCACCATTCCAGCAAACCAAATCCAAAAAATTCTGTGTCCAGGCATCTGCAGGAAATTGTTGCTGATGCTCTTCTGGGGTCACAAAGGCCTCCTGTAGAGCAGTGCACATCCAAGGGGACCAAGTCAGCAGTGACTAATAATGTGACCTTAGGAATTATTAGAGACCAGTCATGAGATCACAATGTCATGGGCTGCTCAGTATTGGTGCTTTGTTGCAGCATAAAAATGCTAGGTCACATACGGCCCATGTGACAGCTGAGACAATAGACAAAATCCATTCTGAGTGTCTGCCTCATCCTCCATGAGTGCCTGACCTTGCTGCTTGTTACTATCATATCTTTGGGCCACTCAAGGTGACTCTTTGAGGAAAGCCTTTCTGATCCATGAAGAAGTACAAAAGGCAGTGCAGGAGGGCTATGCATGCAGAAAAAGAAATCCAGGCATCAGTGAAGTAGTGGAGGGCAGTGACTGAACCATGCTGGAAAATGACAAAGTTGTAATTAATGTACCTACACTGAATTTGCTGTGAAAAGTTTTAAGGTTTTTGTTTGACTCACCTTCCTAATACATTACTTAACATGAACCAAATTTCTATCTTACTTGATTCACATACACACTTTCCAGTATACATTTTGTATGAGCTACCACTCTTCATCTGTGAATTATGTTCTGATACTAACCTTTAATGGTTTTTTATTATGATAAAAATGACTTGCAAGGGATTATATTTATAAACCAGGTGCCTTTAAAACGTTATTTCTAATGCACTTATTCACAGATGTGTGTCTTACTTGTAATTTTTAATGACAAGCTAAATAATAAAGGCTAAATAATTTATAAATCATACCTTTACAATTTCCTTCATAAACACACATTAATTTGGAAATAGTGTTTATACATAATTCTTCATTATGATGCAAACATTCAACACTTTATAACAACTATGGAAATATCCAGCTGGAAAACATGAATTGGGATGCCAATTAAAATTACCATTTTGGACAAAAGAAATATGTGTAACTGTCAACATTTAAATGGACATAAGTAAATGGATCAGGTAATACATAAACTTACGACAGCAAACATCATTTCCAGGGCAGGATATTGTCTTAATTTTGCACCTGTTGTTTCTCATAACCTGATCTGAGAAGCGCATTAACCCAAATGTGATGGAGAAGTGAGGAATAAATTGTAGAACATATTTGAGACCATTCCCTGCACTTTTATAGTCTGATGCCTGTAGCATGATATACACTACCAAGCTCATGATCATTCCTACAAAAGAAGGCACACATTAGAAATTTACAGGACACCAAACACAGTATGTGCACATTTAACATATTTCTGTCAGAGATAAGCAGGCACAAGAAATTACTAGAAGTCTTCCTACTACAATAGAGCAATGTTGAGAAGAGTAGAGTTTTATGCAGACAAACCCATGCTTCATAGCATTACAAGCCCTTAGCAATATCCAATGAAAGAATGTAGAAGTAGAGGACAATTTTATGTGGCAGTGACAACTTATACAATTATTAAATATGTACTATAAAAATTAATTCCCGGGGTAAAGCGCAGGGGCGTGGCGTTGACCACCCCCCCCATCTATCGCCGAGGTTAAAGAAAGAGTAGAGCTATACCTCTACTCCCCCTCTGGGCCTTCATGGCCTGTTCTAGGGAGAACTTTACCTTTACCTTTACCTTTACTATAGAAATTAAAGGTAAAGTTGCCTTATTCATGCCATAAAGGCATGCAGGGGAATAAAAGTACAGCTCCACTCATTCTTAACCTCAGCACTAGATGGAGGCAAGTGGTTAAATTTATGTCCTGGTCACTTTACCCCCCAGGGAAAGAACTCCCAGTACTCACTGAATAGGAGGCTGGATGGGCCTCAAAGCCAGTCCATATGTTATGGAGAAAAGAAAATATCTTGCCCCTATCCCAAAAAATATTTACTATACTCTACAGTGTAGAGTGTAGGTAATTCACAATGCAGTACTTACCAGTCAATATACTTGTAACTGCAAGCAGAGAAAAGGCTCCTGAGCTACTTCTTCTGAAATAGCTAAATATGTATGCAAATGGAATGCTGCACAATCCATACATCAGTACCATGAGGAAATAAACACCTGCAAAATTACAGTTGTAAAATGATGAGCTGTAAATATTCAGTATCAAGCATTCACACAGTCTAGACCAAGGGTGCACAAATCCTTGGTGTGAGGTCGCTTGGGCAACTAACTTTTGGACGGTAGTACCTAATGTTCGTGGGTCCTTAGTATGGAACTTGCTTCACTTTACCCATCAGGGACCTAGAATTTTGAGCTGGCTCCTACATCTTCAGAATATTGTACACCCCTGAACTAGACTGCTGCTGAAATTATAAAGCTCAGTTTTACATTGCGACTACTGATGAATGTGCAAAAGAGTCTGCCTGAACTCTAAAATCAACTCCTGCCACTTGCTACACAACTGTTAACAATTTGAGACTAATGGGAGTCACACATCTTCTTCTTCTTCTTCATTGGCACACGGTCATTACAGTTTAACTAGTGCCTCCTTCACACATCATAATAGTACTAATATAAATAGGACTCATTATGGCATTCACATATTTATACATACACACATACATACCCAGTTCTTCAGATCCATTAAAGGCATTCAGTGGATCAGCAGCAAGAATTCCTAACACCATGATGCTTGCTACAATTATGTAGTACAAGGAGTCGCATACAAAACATGTGAACCAGATGCAATGGGAGATGTACCAGTCATCAACTGCAGCTGCTTAGCTTTGGACACTCTCTCTAGTACGGGAAAACTAATGAAGCCCCCTGTGAGGATCAATAGACTGTAAGGCATCAAAGTCATCCACAGCGACATAACGCCAATATCTGGTAGTGCATCCTCCAATGGATTTGGTCCTAGTTCCTGGAAGACAATTATTGAAACATAATTTGTACTCCTCTCAGTCATACATATACTAGTTTTTATTATGATACTACATTTTGACATTTTACCCTGCTGATTTCATGTCTAACAACTGCATTTCAGAGACTGAGTGCATTGAACCTCAGGGAAAATCAAAGCCTGCCTTGTAGCACCTGTTAAAAAAGTAATCTTCATCAGCTGGCACAGAAGCAGTCCAGAAGATGAATATGTATCAAACAATAACTAATTATCACTGGCAAGTAAGCAGTAAAGTAACACAAGACTTTTCGGTTTTCCCCATGTAGATTTCATTCCACTGGTGCTCCATTAATTGTAAAAATTGGTAAAAAACTGCTCATCATCTATCATCATCATTGGGGTTGCACAAAAAGCCTTAAGGCTGTGGTGCGAGGGCCCTTCATCACAAACGAAAAAAAAAAAAAGAACACAAGACTTGAGGTTCTCACATTGGTGTTGCAGAAGATTCAATTCATCTGGGATGTTACACTGTGTTGACTGGTAAATAGTTACCAAAATTTCAAAGGATTGTAGTGCCTAAATCTTCAGGGTTAAGTATTACACTTGACTCTGAAGATGAAGTGACTGATCCTTTGGAACATCAGTAACTATTTCCAGTTGACAAAGTGCAACATCCCAGAAGACTTCAATCATACACATGGCATCATCTTTTGGGGAAATTCATCTCATAGTCACACTATTTTTCTCCTTCAGAAAAAGGCAATTAGAACAATGTTGGGATGTGGCAATAGAGTCTCGTGTAGAAATATATTCAAAGAATTAGATATTCTGCCGTTGGCATCACAATATATATTTTCTTTATCAATGTTTGTATTACAAAACAAAACTCTTTTCCCATCAACATTGACTCTCATACTATTGATACTAGACAAAGACAAAATTGTATTTACCTCAAGCTAATTTAACTATTTTTCAGAAAGGAGTTCATTATGCAGTTATAAAGATATTTAATAAATTACCCATAGAGATTAAGAATACCTCTAATAATTTAAAAAAGTTTAAGGTTGCATTAAGGCAGTTTTTGAATACTCACTCGTTTTATACTGTGGATGAGTACCTAATTGGATAACTGTTACAATAAAAAATACTAGATTATACTGTTTGTATTTAGTACTCTGTTTTGTTTTAGATGTGATTATTTAATGTATGTATTTTATGCTTTTATACTTGAGTTTGTGACGTGTTCTATATCCACTTATTGATTTCTGGAACTTATAAATAAATATAAATATAAATACTTAAACTGTAAAACATTTACAGTGTTCAGTTAATGTGAGTTCTTGTACGTATGATTAGAATGTTTTTTGTGGTAGGAATGATAAAAAATGCAATATTAGGAAAACCTAAGGAAAACATTTTGTTATATTGAACTATTTTATTTTAATAATGTGTAATTTTATATTGACATGTCCTATATCAATGTATTTTGATCAACAGGATAAATAAAAATTACAATTACAATTACAAAGAAAAGCTGCAGAAATGCAAATATTAGCATCATCATGTCTGTCAATCTGTCCACATGTAACAATTCGAGAACTACTGAAAGAATTCTTATGACATTTGATGTGTGGGAGTTTCAACTAACTATGTCAACAAATTCAAATTTTGGTTAAAACTGGATTATAATAATGTACAATTTATGTGAAGACCTGTACTGTACACATTACTGTGGGCTTATTTTTAAAGCCTGTGTCTATCATGAATTTACATTTGTTGAACCTACTACACAAAAGTGTAAGATATAATATTTGTCCATGACCTTACCTGTTTTGTCTCCAGAGGATGGTTAATAACTGTAATTGAACTCTTTTTGTCTGTATGATTGTTGAGAACAGCATTGGTCAAAAGATTGAGAGAGATTGGAGCAGCATGAAAAGCAGTAGGTGAATACATGGCATTCAGTGACACACTAACTGGATCAGAATAATTGAATTCTGCTGCAACAATGTATTTTGTATGGTAATCGCTGATGTTCTCTGCCAACTCCACAAGTGCATGATTGATAGGCTTTCCTGGATTTTTAACACTGGAACCCTCATTTTCAGCAAGATCTATATACGAGTCCAATAGTTCATTTAGTTCATTACTTGATGTATAAAGCACTTCAGTTGGGCTATAATCCTTCAAGGACAAGTTTCGTGCAGGTTCTGCTGTACTCTGATCATCTGCAGTGTTTACAAGAGCCACTGTGAGGACAGCCAGTACAATGGCTATCAAAGCCTGTTAGGAATCAAAAGAAGATACAATGGATAATGCAATAAACAAAAAACACTGCAATTTTCATTACAAAAAGGGTACTGCAATGCTGGGACTAATCAAAAGACAAAATAAGGAACAAGGCAACAAGAAACAGAAATGAAGTGAGATCTTCAAATAAATATCACAAATACATAGATTTGAATGGTATGACCATGTTGCATATATTAGAAAAGGCAAGGTTAACAGTAGGTACTGAAGAATGGGAAAAATATGTTAGAAGTCTGAAAATGAGGTGATGTGAAAAAGTGAATGGGAACAAATGGACTAACACAATTCAAAAAGAGGGGCTGTGGAAGCTGAGAGAATTAAGAAAGCAATGTAACTGCACACAAAAGTTGAGATATTGACAACTCATCATCGTATGATAATAGGATAGTACTTCATACAATTAAGCTTTGACGCCATTTCTTTTATACCTCGTTCATTACTTTCATCCTCGTAATGCCTCTAGCTACGGTTCCCCCACCCCCCAAACTTTCTGGCAACCATCTACATGGCAAGGGTGTCAGAATCCAATTCTCCAGGCAAGTTATGGTTTCTAAAACTTAGTGGAGGCTTTGTGATTCACATATCACATAACACATTATTCATAATTGGAACTGGTTTAAGTACCTTTACAGCCCAATGTTTTGCCAAGAAATACTAGTTATACAACATCTCTAATTAACTTTAAGAAAGACTATCAAAGTACACTTTACCTTGGCTCTAGAAATTACTTACTCGTATTAAGAATGCTCTCCACTCCCTGCATGTGTAGATAACTCGCTTCTTCAGCAAGGCTGCTATTTGCTGAATCATCAGTCTTGTCCCAACAACCTTACTGAATGTGAGAGCTGGAACAGATACCAAATACCATATTGGAACACCTAATAGACAGCAATGAATATGGAATAATTGTATGTATTTAGAGACAAGAAAAATATCAGGCTAAAACTGATTATATTGTGTGAGATTTAAGGTTCTCACAGTAGTGTCTATGAAGATTACTGTCTTCTGGGATGTGGCACCAAGTAGGCTGGTAGACATGTACCACTGTTTCAGAGGAATATATTTACAAGACTATTCAGTGAACATCCCATTATACAGTAGTATTTAAAACCTCCCCCACCCCATATTATTCAAACTACACACTAAATATTCACAATCCAGTATTATACACTAATGCAACTTTTATAATGTCCAGGCACTTTTTAAAGAAATACACATCAAAAGGCACACTGAACTTTATTCACAGAGCTTTAAAAGGTTATTTCTTGCTGTACATTCAGCGATATTATGTTACTGTGTAGGTCAGATTATGTAGCATCAAACTAGATATGAACAATGTGTAGAGACAGACGTCAGAAAATGTGGTCATAGTCTGATTTAAGACACTACACCAGCACTCACCTCAAGTAATTGAGGAAGAATAGATGTGTTATTTAAACCGTCAGAATCTGGATAACATTACAACCGTCATGTAAAGACAGAATTTGAAAACATGGAAACATAAATGAGCGAATTTCAAGGATAATGCCTAGTATGTCAAGATGCAAGCAGTTTATAGATAAAATCTGCTGAGAATGCACAAGAGAAACGCCTGTGTTTGAGCCTGTAATGATGTGTACAAAATTTTCACTATTATGGGTTTTGAGTATGTGTCCATGACATAGAGTTAAAAAAAAGTTTCAAATAGCTTTCATTATATGTAAAAGATTTGCAGAGTATGTTACTCCTTTTATGGTGTAGATTTGATGAGAGAAAAGGCTGTAAAAGGTGGAAGGCAGGGACATTTAAATATAAAAATACTGAAATTACAAACAGAGAAATCCAATTTTATCATTTCTTCTTCCTCCTATGGCTCTTTGGCCTGTTTCCTGGCCATGGCCTCCCATAACTGGGGGTTTCAAGTCAATAGTGTTTTATGGGGTAGGGTAGTTACCCCATGCCCAACCACCAACCTGAAGGCCAGGATTTTATATTGGGGGTCACTCCCCTAGGGGGGCTGGCCAATGCCTACAGAGCTCCCTGCCATTTGCTGTGGGACACACTTTGTCTGGCTCCTCTGCTGATGCCTGCCTGGCTTGTATGACCCTGCTGGTATTTATTATTATTATTATTATTTACTGCAATTGGGTTTTCACCCGGTGGCAGTAGTCCTTACACTAGTACACACAATACAAATGGACATATAAATATACATAAAATTAACAATACAAAACAAACTATACACAATTACAAAACAAAATACATACAGTAAATACAAGTACACACATTATAACACCGTACACACATTATAAAAACATCCACACCTTGCAAAAGCATCCACTCCTTACAAAAGCATCCACACCTTACAAAAACATCCATACCTTACAAATACATCCACACCTTACAAAAACACCCATACACATACAAAACAAAATACATACAGTAAATACAAGTACACATATTAGAAGAACCCCGTTCACACCTTACAAAAACACCCATGCACATACAAAACAAAATACATACAGTAAATACAAGTACTCATATTAGAACACCGTACACACCTTACAAAAACACCCATACACATACAAAATTAAATACATACAGTAAATACAAGTACACACATTAGAACACCGTACACACATTACAAAAACATCTGCACCTTACAAAAGCATCCACTCCTTACAAAAGCATCCACACCTTACAAAAACATCCACACCTTACAAATACATCCACACCTTACAAATACATCCATACCTTACAAAAACACCCATACACATACAAAACAAAATACATACAGTAAATACAAATACACATATTAGAAAACCGTACGCACCTTACTAAAACACCCTTACACATACAAAACAAAATACATACAGTAAACAAAATACATACAGTAAATAAAAGTACACATATTAGAACACCGTACACACATTACAAAAACATCCACAACTTACAAATCATCCACACCTTACAAAAGCATCCACACCTTACAAAAACACCCATACACAGAATAAAAAAAAAAAATTAAACAAGCACAATACAAAAAACACCCACACATTAATTAATTTCAGTGCGTTAGAATATCCTCAGTATAAAGTCAGACCAAAGTACATGCTAATTATATCCCCCAAGAACTTAATTCACTTCACTTCACTTCGAAACCAGAGCACTTCACTTCACATCACTTCACACCCCTTCACTTTACATCCCTTATTTTTATTTAATCTCCACTTAAAAATCCTTAGCTTGTAATGACGTTCTTGACCCTTTTTTTTAAAAGAGCTTAATTTACAGGGGAAAGTCGCTAGTACGCTTGGAGGTAATTGGTTCCAGCTTTTTATGGTCCTATTTACAAAGGAATATTTACCTACATCTGTTCTTTGTTTCCTAATCCTAATTTTCCGACTATGATCGTCCCTACCCAGGTAGCATGGTTTTAGCAGTCTATCCCCTATTGTTTTCCAAGCCCGTCCCCCGGTGTATGCTTTGAAAAGGGCGCATATTCGGGCTATCGCTCTACGCTGTGTCAGTGTTTCCCAACCCGATTCATTTGTATTATTTGCAAATTTTGCCGCTCTCTTTTGCACGCGATTCAAAGCGCTTACCTGACCTTCTCTGTATGGGTCCCAACACACCGCTCCATACTCAAGTATCGGTCTCACAAGTGCCGTATAAGCTAAACTTTTCGTATTATTATTTGCCCTTTTGAGAATACGCATTACGAAATGAAGAGCCCTCCATGATTTTCTTAGTGTATAATTTACATGATCTGCCCAGCTTAGGTCGCTGCGTATAATTATTCCTAAATACTTAAAGCTATTTGCCTCTGGAATTAGTTGATCCCCAATACAATACCTCAGTTTACCTTTCACCCTAGCTCTATTGAAGCTTACTGCTTTACTCTTACCTGGATTTATCCTCATTTCATTTTCAACCGCCCATTCCCCTAATCTATTTAAGTCTGTCTGCAAATTTTCAATGTCATTACTATCGATTATCCTCCTGTATATTATACAATCATCAGCGAAAAGCCGTATATTTGATTCAATGTTTCTCCAAATATCATTAACATAAGCGAGGAACAGCAACGGACCTAATACGCTCCCTTGCGGCACTCCCGACGTTACTCTGACTTCATCAGATAGTTGTCCGTCTACTCTAACTCTTTGCGAACGTCCTAACAGAAATTCCTTTATCCACACCACTACCCTCAAGTCCACACCGGTTTCCGCAATTTTTGAAAGCAGCCTATCATGTGGGACTAAATCAAAAGCCTTTGAAAAATCTATTATAATCGCGTCAGTCCTGACTCCCTCGTCCAATGAATCAGCAATATCTTGACAAACTGTGACTACTTGGCTTTCGCATGAGTACCCTGGTCTAAATCCATGCTGACCCTCATATAACCACTCACTCATTTCCCAGACTTGCCTTAGATACCCTGCTATAACGTGCTCCATTTGTTTGCAAACTACTGAGGTTAAACTGACCGGTCTATAGTTTCCCACTACCGATCGATCTCCCCCTTTATAAATAGGAACCACTATAGCTTTTTTCCAGTCCCCTGGGATAGAATTGTTGTTCATCGTTATATCTAGTAATCTCGCGAGGTATGGAATCATGGCTTCCCCACCTAACTTTAAAATTTCCCCAGGAATGCCATCTGGTCCGACGGATTTATTTCTCCCGATTGCTGATAGTCGTTTCCTTAAAATGTTGATACTAATGGTGAACGGTTTTCCTGAATCTGTCGATTGGATTTGCGGGGTGTTTCGTTCGCAACTGAATACAGACGCATAATAAGAGTTTAGGGAGTTGGCCTTTTCTATTGGTTCGGTGATGATATTTCCATTAATGCCCTTGATCGCAGGAATATTTGCACTACTGCTGGCACAGGCCCCAGCTTCCTTGAAGCACCCAATCCTCCCCACATGGCCCAACATGGGACTTCACACAGGTGGTGTCCCCTGGGGAGGAATTTTTATCCTGGCCTTGAAATTGAAATTTTTTAAATTGAAATTGAAATTTTATTTTGACATTCCATAAATCCATAAAATGTCACATGTTGGACACAGAACATGTCAACAGAAACACATACACACTATCAACATAACATACTTAGAAAATAGTGTAATAAGTAAAATTGTTAAAATTTAAATATATGGCAACATATATGGAAAACAAAACACTCGTTCATTCCAAGTCAGGTACAAGATAGTGTTAACATACACAATAACAGAGCAATTTGGGCCAGAGTACCAAGACTTATAGGGTCTCTTAAATATAGCTATAGACAATAACACTATATGCCAAAGGGAAAGAAATGACCTAGAAAATGACGTGGCTTGAGACAGTCAAATGTCCTCAACAATAAGTCTTGTGAGCACTACAAAACAGTATAATCAACATGTGAAAATCCATATAGGTTTTGAATATTATGCCAAGGAATTTATAGACCCTTCTCTCATGAGCACATCACAGCTTAACTGGTTACATACATTAATGGATATGCATTTCATGAGTCATGTATATACATTTTTGTCTCCTTCACTATTTTCCAGAAATCTGACACAATTTGATACTAATGTAGGTAATACTAATAGGTGCTGTGTGAATGGAGCTTTCCACTGCTATTAAATATCCAGGGTTGGCACTAAACCAGTTTCTAGAAACTGGTTACGTAGGTGAACCATGCACGTGGTATTTTGCATCTGTTTTTCTCTTCAATGTTTTTAAACATATTTTTTTAACTGCAACATAATTGTTTAGTTTGTCTGTCTGTCCAACCAGTTTCTGATGTCAGACAAATGAGTAATTTGTAGTAATTTGGTATTTTCCCTTGGATTTGGTGCCGTATGTAGCTGCCTAATTTCCCTATATGGATAGGCTGTCCTTGTACATATGTACAACAGTTACCATATATTTAACCTCACTTTGCAAACAAACAGGCTGATGTAGTAGTAACAATCTAGGCTTGCATTTTGACGCTGTCAGGAAGGAAACTTGACTGGGACATATGTATCCTGATTGAGGATTTTTTATGTTTTCGTTAGTTACTCCACGCAAATGCCACGAAACTACCTCAATTAGGCCATGACCATGTCCTTCCAAATCCTTCCCAATTCATCATTCACCAATTGCTCTACCACTGACATTATACAGTCTGAGAGACTGACAATGCTGTAAAAAAATTTACAGTGGTTGTATCTGTAAATGTATAGTCTTATGCATGGCCTTTTTGATACTCTTCTTGTGCTTGCACATTAATAAGCATTACTTCACTGCTGCATCCTACGTGGTGGCGCAGTTGGTTGAGGCACTGCACTACAAGCCGGAAGGTCGCGGGTTCGATTCCCGATGGGGTCATTGAGATTTTTCGACTTAATGCTTCCGGCCGCACTATGGCCCTAAGGTTGACTCAGCCTCTAACAGAAAAGAGTACCAAGGGTATCGCCTGGAGGGCAATGGCGGCTGGTGCACAGGACTGACAACCTTGCCAACTTCATGAGACAATTATCTATAAATTCTAGAAGCCTTAACCTCCTGGAGCCCTACAGGCCTCTCCAGGCCTGTAAAGTGATAGCTTCACTGCTGCATCGGCCCTAAAATAGGCCCTTGTACAGTCTTTCATCCACCAGATATTCACGTCTCTTTAACAGCTTCTTGTACATTTATCCACTGTGGATGCTGCTATTGAATGCTACTATAATGTTCATCACTAAGTTGTCTTGTAAGTATGTCCTAAATAATTTTTCTCTGACAAAATGTTCATGTTTTATTACCGAAAAATTTTACTACATAAATTTTTAAAATTAATACAAGAAAATTCGAAGTATTTCATACCCTCAGCATTGCCATGTAGTGACATAAATCCATTGTTACTTGATTCCATGTTTGTGCCGTTGTCATGCTCACCTTCAGCTTCTTTTCCTACCCTGAAAAATGAACGAGCAGAAATCTTCATGACTAGAAGTTATATGTAGTTGGTCAACTGTGGCTCTGTTTTTAGCAATAATAACTTTCAGTTTTATAGTAAAAATAATCTGATCTTTTTCACTGGTCTGAAATGTGACCTTTCAGATCAAATAGCAGAGATTCACAAAACACACTCTAGTACTGTGTCTTCCATTGGAAAAGAATGTCACATCCAGCTCCACTGTTGCATGACAATATCTTCATTAATTTAACAGGATTACTTTTACATTATTGTCCTTACCATTTTAATGCTCTTAAGTATGTTGGCCTCAGTGTCAAAACATGAAGGTTTTTTAAACAGAACTGACTTATTGATGAAATATTTTAATGGTTTTATATACATATGCACATACATCAGCACGATTAATTTAGTAAAATTATAATCAGTGATAATGTGGGCTGAACTGACAAAAGTATGTTCTTCTTCTTCGTTATTTAACATTTCATAAATCCAAAGATTGTATACAGAACATGTCATTGATTTATGTAGGTATAAAAATTTAAGACTAAGTGTAAAGGCTACACAGAGCCAGTCATGAGATTAGATATTACATGAAATTAAAACAGTAAACCTAGGTCTTATTATAAATAATGAATACTTAATTTACCACTTGTAGCAGAATAAGTAATATAGTAATTAGACAACAATATAAAAACCTTAATTACTTGAACCAAGATCCTTATTTATTTTCAACTGTAATATTCATCCAAGGTGTAGAAGGAATTTGTAAAAAGAAACATTTTTAAAGCTGATTTAAATTTATTACTGTCATATGATAATTGCTTAAGATGTAACAGTAAGTGGTTATAAATTTTGATACCCGAATAAGAAACTCCTTTTTGAAATACTGTTAATTTCGCTGTGGGGAGATGTAAATCATAATTAGATCTTCTACTAAATTTATGAACATCAGAATTAGTTTTGAATAAACCTCTATTCTTAACAACAAATAGTAGTATAGAGAATATGTACTGGGAATGGAGAGGATGGATACATAATTTTTTGAATAAGTCATGACATGAATCTTATAACTCGTAACTATTCTTTTTTTAATCTTAAATATGACTCTACTATAGACTGAGGTACGCCAAAAAATTAAACCATACGTTATAATTGAATGAACCAAGGAAAAATAAATCGTCCTTAGAACTTCAAGAGATATAAAAGGTTTAACAGCTCTAATTACATAACATGCTTTTTTGAGTTTAGGTATTATTTCATAAATATGAAATCCCCAAGACAAATTATTATCAATTACTAATCCTAAAAATTTAGTATTATAGATTTTAGAAATTTGTTTATTTTCATACGATATTTGAAGGTCGGTTCATGACTATTTTTAGTAGAAATTGTAGAAAATTAGTTTTATCCAAATTTAATGATAACAAATTGCTTTTAAACCAGGTATTTAATTGTATAAGAATACTGTGTATGTCTTTTTTAAACTCCTGGAGATCAGAATTAGTAATTATCATGCTTGTATCATCTGCAAATAGAATTGCGTTGGATATATTGGATATGATTTTAGGTAGATCGTTAACATATAGAAGGAAAAATAGGGGACCAAGTATGGAGCCTTGGGGAACTCCATGTTTGACTGCTTTCCATTCAGAAGTATATTTTCTTGAATCATGATCTATCAACACCCTCTGGAATCTATCTTGTAAATAAGACTTGATTAAATTGTTAACTTTACCAGAAATACCATAAAATTCCATTTTGTACAAAAGAATATCGTGATTGACACAATCAAATGCCTTTGTACGTCACAAAAGACCACCAACTAATAATTTATTATTTAGTGCTGATAGTATATTATTTATTAACTCGTAGGAGGCTAAATCCATAGATGATCCTTTCCAAAATCCGAACTGTTCATGAACTAGGATATGCTTTGGTGAAAGATCTACCAGAGTTCAGTGAAACTAACTCAACAGCAAGGTTAACATTTTAAAGGACAATAATATAGAACACTCAGTACTCAGTGATGGGTGTTGCAGTATCATCCACTAATAATGATGCATTTTGTTCATAAAATTTTAAAGTATTCCTATAATTATTACATTTAGAGCATTTCATTTTCACTTTATCTTGTTATGTGATTTGTATTTGTTGTATGGTGAAAAATAAGTTCCTGAAATGTTGTTTAATGTAATTTGGACGTGTGTTAATAACGAAAAATGTGTGAATTTGATTTTACCTCAGTGATATCGGTCAAGTGGTCCTAACATCACAGATCTGAGGGAAGTGAGGGCTAAATATTTCTAAGATCCATGTTAAAATGTTGGAAGCACCACTTTCCCAGTTTAAGCTCTGATTATAAAAATAAATCCTGATAGTTAATAATATATAACTATGGGAAGTTCCTGGCCAAAATTAAATCCATACTAATGCTTTCTTAACTCAAGCAGATTAAAAATGGCCACAATGTAAAGTAATTTCAAATGTCAAAAGAAGAAATTGTATTAACTCTGACATAACACTACACAGCTCACCTCAGGAATACTTCTTCAAGTGTGGTTATGGAGGACCCCAATGCTAGATATTCCCAATGATTGTTTATCTCTTTCCAGAATTTCAAATAGATCAGGAAACTGTTTAGTTTGTTCAGAAGGCAGCATATAGCATAACACTGTGCCCAGCTCACTCTTAATTTCTGCTTCTGGAACAGTTTGCTGGATTATGTTTGTTATCCTGGCCACGTTACAGTCTCGTTCTTTCAGAGGTTTAACTGGTAGCCTGTTCCTAAAACATTCAGTACAATCCAGTTCTTAGTGCTGTTATATTAAACAGTTCCAAAACATTTAACATTTCCTAATGCATGGATGCATTCAGAATGTTAATGTTAAATGCTGCAAGCTCTTGGCTGTCGGCTAAATAGCCTGCAAATCTAACCTGAATAGGAAAATTAATTGTTTTTATTACATTATATATAATTAATTTGAACACATAAAAAACATGACATATCTATGCAGAGATCAATATTTTTAAGGGAGCTGACTGTTACCAGTTAAGAAAATCATTGTTCATAGTCCTGCAACAAATATTCTTATATAAAATTAGTTTCTTCTAATCTCAGTCAACATGAATGTGTGACATGCAGTGGCATACCTTAAAATAGGTGGGCTGGGGATAAGGACAATGACTGGACCCCAGTGCCCTATATATTCATACTTGTCATTATCATAATAAATATATATAATATATATATAATAAATAAATCATTATCTTATTATTATTTGTAACATACAATGTAGTAAAAAGGAAATCTGGAGTACTAAGTCGAAGTTTTAACTGCTTGTGGCCAAAATGCAAAAAAAAAAATATTTGAGAATTCTGATCTTCTGGGACGTTACACTGTGTAGTGGGTAATTTAATACATCCTGTTTCAAAGGATTGTAGTGTCTTCATCTTCAAGGGTTTGTACGCCCTAGGACTTTCAAAACGTTGGCATATATTAAATTACCAAATACACAACGTTAAATTCCCAGAAGACCATGATCCTCAATATCAGAACTGTGTAAACCTCAAATCCCAACTGTAATATTAACTGGGAATATACCCACACAAATGCTATGCCCATGATAAATGTGTGTTAAATCCTGAAGTTGAATATTTGATAAAACTTCCATTTTAAATTGTCTGAAGAAAGCATGACAGCATGATAGCACAACAGCATGACCCTGCACTTGCCACACATATGGTATCAGAGCAATTCATGTCAGCTGTTGCAAAAGCAAATTTTACAGAATGGTTAAAAATGCATGGTATTAAAGTTACTGATCCTTTCAGAAAAGCCGAGCTCTTGCAACCTGTGACAGAAGTAATAAATAATAAATCGTTGACGTTGGCTCCAACATGTTGCACTACCTGCACATATAGAAAATACACCACTGTTGCCACAATGTAATGTAACTTGCTTGTATTGTGGATTTACCTAGTGCAAATTGTGACCACATATTCTGTGTGTCTGTAGTTCATAATATATTTGTTATGACTTTATCTAATTTCTTACAAATAAATTTCTCATAATTCCCTTCTTCTCATATGTTTAAGATGGCATAATTCATATTCTTTTAAATAATTCAATGAGGTTTTACCATTCTCTACTCACCGTACTGCTTTTTGAGGAATAATGAACTGCCATAGCATTGCACTTGGCCATGATACATGATAGCAATTCTGTCTCCCAGAACATCAGCTTCCTCCATGAAGTGTGTTGTAATCAAGATAGTCCTTTGCCCCCTCATACTCTGTTAGCAAAATTAAAATTCAGGAACAAAATAAAGGGGAACAGCATAATAAAATCAAAAATTTGTTTACAGGGCTAAGAAAACTATGAAAAATCAAATCAAGATAGGTCACTTCAAATCCATCCTTGTACTTTCTTGATGGAAGTCAGAAACACTAATTTGTTAGGCAGAAGAATGATGTGCCACCACTTCTACTTCTTCCAGTGTATTTCAGAATTACTTGAATTAAGATCACTGGAGAGAACCCTGTCATGTTCACTCAAACGTGCTGGAGATTTTACATATATATTTAACCTTTTCTAGTTCAACAATGAAGACTCAACACCGTATTCCATTCTATTGGGTTCAACTTTGAGGTAGAACCACCATTCAATTACAATACTATTTTTGTTCTCAGCTGTGGGCCATCCCTATCCACCCAGTACAAGCTTTTAAAGTTTGTTCATAAAGATACTCAAATTTGTCAATATAAATAGCTTCAAAACAATAAAAAAAGGGGGAGAGAGGAGATATTAATTTGACTTACTTAAAAGAATGGTAGGGAAACCAGTAAGTGTTAAAGGCCCTTTCTACTAATAGTGTCATGTCTTTAAAATATCTTGAATTTTTTTTTTCATTTACAAATCCACTATTTGTGATCTTTTGTCATTCATAGACCATGCATGCCTGGCAATAGGGAAGAATTCCATTCTGAGATTTGAGTAACACACAGTGTTGATGAAGATAATGGCTGGCAAGTGTAATGTGCAACCTAACATAAAACATGTCACCGTGTTGAAGGACTATTTCCACAAATTCACAAAGTTATGACTTTGTGAATATGGGGAATACATGTGAAATAATCTGCACTGGATGTGGCAGGTCTTTATCTCAAGACCAGTAGGTTCCCATGTCTGGAATTCAGAATTTATAAAGAAATAAATATTGTTTCAGACTGGGCATTGTCACTTCAGCTATGCCATCCATGCAGAATACAGTTATTAGGTGAGGCTTGCTTAACATTTTATGTGGTGTGGGCAACTTTGACAAAATCTGGTCTGCTTGCGGGCAACATGGAATTCAAGACATAGAATAAAGACTGAATAAGTATCTGTACAATTATATGTATAATTTTACCTGTATATTTTTTATATATCATTTGCAATAAGAAATATACAGATAGAAATATGAAAATTCAATAAGAAATGCAAATAACAACCTAGCCTAGGGTGTCACTATGTTTTGCACATCTTTACAAAACGAATTAGTAATGTAATGTATGTCTTCATAAATAAACAACTTGTACGTTTTCAATATCGCTTCAGTGTTCTATCTCGGAGTATGTTTATTCTTATTAATTCTACAGTCAGATCCAACATTTGTAAGTAACTTTTCTGTAATACTAATCATTTGGTTATTAACATGAATCTATTTACATCATTAATGGTAAAAACTGGTTTTTATTTTTACAGGAAGTTCATCCACAAATAATAAACCTCTCATACATATGCAGTGTTTGGCCTAACTGAAGACCCATATAGATGTGGATACTAACAGAAATACCGGGAGTGTCGAAAATATATGCATACGTTCCATCTTGAAGACCAGTCTAATTATTGCATGGAGACCATCTGCAATATATTGGATCAATGCCAGGTTTTTTTATACTAGTACTGCTTCATATATTTATACCTTTACGGATGGCTCCGCGTCTCACTTTTTTAAACTTAACTTTTCAATCATCTCTCAAATACCACTTGCCCTTTTTAAGCAACATCGCAACATTTTAATTTTTACTTAATTTTAAGATTTTACTTAGGCAATATATATACAACATTGTTATATACATTTGTAAAGTATTTACTATTGTAAAAGGGGGAGATCTCCTACTTACAAAACATGTGGAGTTTTCCAGCTTACAGTTTCTATTATGGCCTGATGATGGCTCTTATGAGCCGAAACTAGTAGCCAAAAGACATATTTTTAAAACAAAGTGTTGGATCTGACTGTAGAATTAATAAGAATAAATATACTCTTGTAATCTGTATGCCAACAGGGATGTCTTGCATTAAAAAAAACATTCTATCTTGGGTTTCTCATTTCAAATGTCTCCATGGGCAACTTAACACTGCGTCATGGGCAACATGTTGCATGTGAGCTACATGTTGGGTGGGCCTGTATTAGGGATAATACATTTGATGTGTTCATTCACACACATGATATCACATATAACATGCCATTTTATGTAACACAATATGTCTTACATTATAGACTATAAACAACTTAATGTCTGTATTCTTGCATCTTATCATTAAAAGAACAGGGATTTTGTGAAACTCAGAACTTCATACATAATAAATAAATGTCAAATTCACAGGGAGGTGGGGTAACTCAGCCAGTATAGTGATTAGGCTACATGCTGAAGAACTGATAAAGTATGATTCAATTATTCAATTCCAAGCATGGTTCAGAAATTTTTCTCTTTAACTAGTTGTCCAGACCAGCTCTGTTGCTCATCCAGCCTCCTATTCAACGAGTACTGTGGGTCCTATCCCAGCAGTAATGTTGCTGGGGCATGAAGTTGATCATTCACCTCCCTCTATTCCTGAGGTTAAGAATGTATGGAGCTTTACTTTTGCGCCACTTATTCACACAGAAACAAAAAATAAACAGAAAGTTACAAAATATGTATACAGAAGAAGTTAACATAAATGTTCTCAATAAAAGAATTTCAGTTCATTTGTATACAATTACAGCACTGTGTATCTTTGGGATGTGCACTGCCTATATATTACCCCGTTATTTTCAAGTATCAATAATAAAGCAATATGGGTAAATTTTTCGTCTTACCAACAACAGATCCCATATTTCCCTCCTGGCTTCTGGATCCAATCCAGATGTTGGTTCATCTAACATTAGGACCTAGAACCCATAATAAATCTGATATCAAGATTAATGCAGCATTAAAATTAAGCAAGTTACAAAATGTATCGATGGTGTAACTATTCTGATGCACTAACTCTGTTATTACCTCGACATTTTCAGTACATAAATGTTAACCTTGATGCTCTTGTATAAGTACCTTGAAACTGATGACTTCAAGCAAGTGCAGAAATAAGTACATTTCAAATGTAATCTTTCCTTTCCAAGTACACCACAAGTGATGATATCAAATATACAGAAACTAGTTAGGAAATACAGTGAAACCTCTATCCATCGTTCCCGATACCGTCGTTCGCCCGCATGTATCGTCTGCCTTATTTGGTCCCGAAATTAGCCCCATATAAATAACACTATTTTTTCCCGCCTCCATTGTTCCTCGAACTGTCGTTTTCCCGCACCAATAGTTGAAAAATCACGGTCCTGACGCAACATTTTCCCGCACTGATAGTTTTTTTTTTAATTTGAAGCGATGGTTTAGCGAGGTTTAAGGACCGGCATGGCCTAGTATACAAGAAGTTAGTCGGAGTAAGTGCGGCAGTGGACAGCGAAAGCACGGAAGCGTGGCTGGAAAGACTGCCATCTTTGTTGGAGGGCTACGAACAACGTGATATTTACAACGCGGATGAGACGGGGCTCTTCTACAACGTGCTTCCTGATAGAACCTTGGCTCTCAAAGGAGAGTCTTGTCATGGAGGGAAAAACTGTAAAGACAGACTTACGTTTTACTTTGTGTTAACAGTGATGGAACTGACTAACAAGTGCCGATTGTTATCGGAAAATCTCTGAAACCGCGATGTTTCAAGAATGTAAAAAAATTACCCACCAAGTACCACGCGAACAATAAAGCGTGGATGACCACAGACATTTTTTCTTCATTTCTGCGTTCATTAGACGCAAGTATGGGTGCACAAAACAGGAACATTCTCCTCTTTGTGGACAATTGTGCCGCACATCCAAAGGATACATCGTTTCTAAGAAATGTAAAAGTCATACGGTACCCGGCAAATTGTACAAGTGTGCTCCAGCCCCTTGATTTAGGGGTAATAAACTGTTATAAGCAGCTTTATAGAAAACGCCTCGTGCAAACAGCTGTTTGCTTAATGGATGCAGGCAAAGATACGAAAAAGAAGATAAACGTGTTGGAAGCTTTGCACTACACTGTGGCAGCCTTGCAAGAAGTAACCCAGCAGACAATCGAAAATTGTTTTCGGAAAGCTGGTTACGTGCAGGGACAATCTTCAGGCGATAGTGACGTCGTATTGACCAACGATGACGACGATTTCCGCCAAGACTGGGAAAAGTTCAGTGGCATGAACAAAGATAAATTCGAGGACTACGTCTCTGTGGACAGTCACGTGGCAACCTTTGGTGTAGAAGCAGTGCAGGAGCTGTGCGTGAGCCTCGTGACGTCCGGGAGTGTGGAGCGGGAAGAAGGAGAAGAAGAAGCTGGCGAGCTTTGCTGAGACGCATGAAGCGCTGATGGAAGTAAGATCTTTCTTTTATGCGCACAGCACGAGTGACAGTGGTCGTGAAAGTGTTCTAGGCCTTGAAAAATCGTACTTTGAATTGAGGAGGAGTAAAGTTTGCTCAAAACAAACGTCAATGAAAGATTTTCTCAGCAAGAAGTAATAATTATCATTAAATTGTTCTTATCTATAATTTTTAATGGTTTCCCGGTACTATCATTTCCCGTATGTATCGTTCAAATTTTCCGGTCCCCTGAAAAACGATGGATAGAGGTTTCACTGTATATGTTAGTACAACTATTTTGACATGTACACTCTCTTTTATTTAATTACCTCTGATGATTTAAAGCAAGTGCAGAAATAAGTGAATTTCAAATGTATCTTTCCATTTTTATACATGTACACCACAAGTGAAATAGTATCAAATATACACAAACAAGTTAGGAAATATATGCTAGTTTAACTATTTTGGCATCTAGACTCTTTTTATTTAATTACTTCTAAAAGGCAAAAGACTTATGCAAAACTGTACTGGACATAAAATATGTTTTATTCTTCTCCACAAATTGATTCTTGAGTTGTACCATACATAGAGTCATATGGAGGGACAGAACAATTTTAACAGGAGGAAAGCACACATGCCCAAAGTACTGAGGTTGCTAGAAATAATTTCTTACTTTACTGTTTCCAATTAGAGCTATACCCAAAGACAACTTTCTCTTCATTCCTCCCGATAAAGTTGAGGACATTTGATTTTTCTTATTAATGAGATTCAACCTTTGAAGAAATTCTACAGCATCCTTTTCTGCTTCCTTTCTGGAGCATCCTTTCAACTGTAATATAAAATGGCAACATTTAGAACATTTTAAAATTTTGTACCAGACTCTAGATTGTTTGAAATTGTAACAAATGAAAGCTACTGGTACAGAGTATTTTCCTCAAGAACAGTAATAGAATTAATAAGAGCCTGAAATGCACTAAACAGAGATTTAGTTTTAAAAAGTATTGAAGGGCACAGTAGGCAAACAATATTTTTTATGCTAGGTAAAAATGAGTAGTGCACTTTCATGTCATCAAATACAGGGCTGTAGTCATGCCAGAACATTCCAGGTTGGTACTTTGGTGCTTTTCAAAGTGCCAGAGCATAGTCATGCCACTTCTTTCAAAGGCAGTTACTTCAAACATAGGTGACATAGGCCAATAACAGGGAGTGTGAGACCACCTCCACGCTTAATTTACAAGATATGAAGTATGTGTATGTTCCTCAAGAAACATAGAAGAATTATGTAGTACAGATGCCAGACAGCTAATAAAACATTGTTGGGTATGAAATGGAAATAGGATGAAAACCATCATTTATTTACCACGATTTGATGAAACACTGTAAATGATATAGAAATAGGATAAAAACAGCACAAATTGAAATACGAAGTGAGACAATGAATGCTGAATTTTGAACATAACACTCAATTAACCCTTTAATAAGAGAACATGATCTTTTTTTTTAAAGACCCAGTTTGTTCCACACAGTAACACACTCCTTCTCAGTTATAAAAACCAATCACTTAATGCAGTGTAAGGAAATAATCGCTGTTTGTTCTGAAATCCATATAAAACACATAAATACAATGTGTGGGCAGAACATAAAATTTTTGAATGTCAAACCTTGTAACCACTGGGCTTTAAAGGGTTGATAAATCTCTTGTTTTCTTACTGCATTCTTTAAAAATTGATGATTTATCTAGTTCTCAGATAAACCTTCAATATATGAGTGACTAACTGAATGGAGTAGAGTCCTTCTTGTTAACTAATAATTTAACAGCTACATAAACTCCCCAACCTCTATGGAACCCAAAAGTCCAGTAACATGTTACAAGAGTCTGCCACTGGTCCATACCCCAAGCCAAATGAACTCTTTTCATATTTCTTTAAGTTCCATTTTAATGTTATCCTTACACCTACACCTAAACCCATCAGTCTCCTCCCTTTAGGTTTTCAGATCAGAAATGTACATGCATCATGCCATGTTTCCTACCTATTTCACATATGAATTCACACAAGAAATATTAATATACACCTATTTTGTCTGCCACCTAGCATTAATAATACACAAGAAACTGGGTATCAGTTACCGACTGAAAATTTTGTACATCAACATGTTCACAGAACTGATAATTAACTAACAGAAACAAACAGCAATGACTCCAAAATTTAAATTTCTGCCATACAACAATGGAATAAGGGAATACTTACCATAGCAAAAAAGAGAAGGTGCTCCATGACAGTGAGGTCTGAAAAGAGGAGGTTGTGTTGTGGACACAAGCCCAAGCTTTCCCGCACCTTATCCAAGTTTTCATGGATGTCATAGCCATTGATGTGGACAGAGCCACTTGTAGCAGAATACATTCCTGCCAAGAGGTATAGAAATGTCTAGAATTCAGTTCAGAAAAGACAGGGAACTTGAACTTATAAAAAATAATTTTTCATTTATAAATCCTTAAATATTAGAAATTGAAGCCCTTTATTATGTTAAAAATATAACCCACTCACAACTGATAAGTTTTTTGGTTACTTCATATAGTCCTAATATGTAATTTATTGTTGCAAGTTCATTTAACAGTATAAAGAAAATCAACACTCAGTGGCATGAGACAAAGTTATGTGAATTCTATGACAACAAGAAAATAAACATGTTACCAGGATGAATGATATTACACCCACAACAAATTCTTGAGTATCCATCTGTCAGAAAATGAAGACCTGGATAGCCATTGAAGATGCTGCTAGTAGATTACAGCCCTGAGGCTAGAATGGGTCACTTACTGGCCTAATTTTGCAACCAGAAGAGAAAAAGTCTAAAAAATTGGCAATTTGAGTATATAAATAACAGGGTTTAAACCACTTTAAGTAAAGTTTTCTTTCAGATTTTGTTCTGTGGGCAATCTCATGCTCCAGTCCTGCTCTGGTTTAGTGCCTTAAGAACTGTAATAGCCACAATAACCAGTTCATAACATTAGTACACTGAAGACAAGGTTCTGTGCTTCATTAAGCACCATGCCATGAAGACATATGTGGGAGAAGGTAGTAGCCCTATGACTCATTAACTGCAGCACTAGATGGAAATTAGTGGTCAGATTCATGCCCTGGCTGTTTTGCCCCTGGGGAAACAGCCCCCAATTCACAGAGGCTACCTGTACCCCAGAGCCAGTCTGAACTCTGTGGAGTCTGTGTTGCTGGATAGAATCACACCCTCATTCCCCATTCATCCAGCCTGAAGTGTAGATTTTTTTTACTAGATTAGGGATTCTGGCTCTTGAATAACAAAGACTAATCTTAGTATTAAATGTCTGGATATAAACAGGAACACCATATTTTTTGGGCACGGATTTTCTTACATGAAAAGAGAGATCCAGTGCAATCTCAAACCTACTCTCAGCAAACCCTTACATGGGAAAAGACATAGTACAATGAGTATGAGGGGGGTTTTATTTCTTTTGAGTTGGGTTTGTTGTTTTTTTTTTTTTTGGCTTGTACTAGATTGGGTGTCTATACTGTTATGACGGTTGGTCGGTCTTCAAATTCTGGTTATTCTTTGTTGGGTGGGTTGCGTGCTTTATCTCAGACTATTTCTTATGAGGTTACATTAGCTTTTATTTTACTTTCTTTTGTTATTTTGATTTGTAGATATAATTTGTTTTATTTTTATTTATTTCAGGTTTATGTTTGGTTAATTTCTTTTTCTTTTCCTGTGTCTTTTGTTTGGTTTATTTCTTGTTTGGCAGAAACTAATTCGTACTCCTTTTGATTTTGCTGAAGGTGAGTCTGAGTTGGTTTCTGGTTTCAATATTGAGTATGGTAGTGGTGGTTTTGCATTGATGTTTTGGCTGAGTATGCTAGTATTCTTTTTATGAGATTGTTGCTCTGTGTTATTTTTTTGGCTAGCAATATTTATTCTTTATTTTTTATGTTCGGCTGTCTTTTTTGTTTGTTTGGGTGTGTGGTACTTTGACTCGGTTTTCGTTATGATGGGTTAATATAGTTTGGCTTGGACGAGATTTTTGACCCTTGCTTTGAATTATCTTTTGTTTTTTGTTGGTGTTAGGGCCTTTGCCTTTTCTTTGTTTTAGGTGTATTAATTTAGGTATGTATGTTAAAGAAGGCTTGAACTTCTCTCATAATGTTTTCCAGACATTAGGCTTTTCTGTTGCTTGTTAACTTTTTAGTCTATTATTTTATTCCATGATGATAGAGGTAATCGACCAGAACACCTAGAAGTTGAACCTGAAGATGAAGTAGATGAAGATGAGAAAGGCCCTTATATTTTGCAAAGTGAAGTGGAAAAAGCTATCAAGGAGATGAGGGATAAGAAGGCTACAGGAGATGATGATGTACCTGGGGATGTACTCAAATTGTTGGGAGAAGGTGGTCTAAAGCTAATGACACAGCTGATCAACAGCATGTATGTAACTGGAGAATGGCCCAGAGATTTTATTGAAGTTACAATGATTGCCTTAAAGAAGAAGCCCAAAGCTACAAAATGCAGCAACCATTGCACAATCAGCATCATCGCTCATGCAGCAAAGATAGTAGCGAGGATACTTAGAAGAAGAATTGAGAGGAAAATTGAAGATGCACTTGGAGAAGATCAGTTTGGATTTAGAAGAGGAAAAGGAACTAGGGATGCAATTGGGATGCTGAGAATAGTATCAGAAAGAACCTTGGTCATAGATGAGGAATTGTGTACTTGCTTCATAGACTGGCAGAAGGCATTTGACCGTGTCAACTGGACCAAATTAATGCAAATCCTAAAAGGAATTGAGATAGACTGGCACGAAAGAAGATTGATCAGCAAATTGTACATGGAGCAGAGGGTCAAAATACAACTGGACCAAGGGGAGACGAGAAGTGTGAAGATTGGAAGAGGAGTTAGACAAGGTTGCTGCTTGTCACCGATTCTGTTCAACTTATACAGCGAGTACCTTACCAAGGAAGCTCTTGAAGGGTTTGGAGACTTCAAAATAGGAGGACAAGTAATTCGCACTGTGAAATATGCAGATGACCTTGTGCTACTGGCTAGGGAAGAAAAGGTGCTACAGGGCATGATTGATAGACTAATTGAAATTGGAAGACGCTATGGAATGGAAATGAATGTTGGAAAAACTAAAGTAATGAAAATCTCAAGGCAACCATCCCCAATGAAAATTATGATAGATCAAAAACAAGTGGAGAATGTGGAATATTTCAATTATTTGGGTAGCATGATAACAAGTGATGCAAGGTGTACACGTGAAATTAAATCCAGAATTGCCATGGCAAAAGCAGCATTCAACAAGAAGAAGAATCTTTTCACCAGCAAACTGGACTTAAATTTAAGGAAGAAACTAGTAAAGTGCTACATTTGGAGCATAGCTTTGTATGGTGCTGAAACGTGGACACTTCGGAAAGTAGATCAGAAGTATCTGGAAAGTTTTGAAATGTGGTGCTGGAGAAGAATGGAGAAGATCAGTTGGACCGATCGTGTGAGAAATGAAGAAATATTACACAGAGTGAAGGAGGAGAGGAACATCCTACATACAATAAAAAGAAGAAAGGCTAACTGGATTGGTCACATCTTGCGTAGAAACTGCCTTCTGAAACACGTGATTGAAGGAAAGTTAGAAGGAAGGATAGAAATGACGGGACGACGAGGGAGAAGATGTAAGCAGCTACTGGATGACCTTAAGGAAAAGAAAAGATACTGGAAATTGAAAGAGGATGCACTAGATCGCACCCTGTGGAGAACTCGCTTTGGAAGAGGCTACGGACCTGTCGTAAGACAGACTACAGAATGAATGAATGAATGAATGAATGAATGATTTGTTATTACAGGGTTTGAGATGTAGTATATAAAGTATACTGCTGTTAGGATCTGTCCTGTTAGGATGTATGGTTCTTCTACTGGTCGGGCTCCAATTCAGGTGAGCAAGATTATTGTGTTTGATTTGAAGTTGTATATACCGTGCATGATTAAGATATTATTTACTTACATACCATTGGGCACTTACATACCAACAAACTTCATCAGTGTGTATAGTGCCATAGTGTCTAGATCCACGGTTGCAATGAAACCCAGATACTTGTTCTAACCAACATAGTGAGTGTGAAAACAGTGGACGCCTAATAACAGTAACCCCTGAAGATGGCTCAGGCAGAGCCGAAACATATGTAGGGTTTGACATTTCAATTTATATTGTCATGTGCAACATTGTTGGTATGTAAGTAAATAATTATTGTGTTTGTTACTGTTCAGAATATTACTTGATTTACTGGGTAGAATTGTTTTCCTCGGAACTTTATTTATTTGTTGGTATAGTGAATAGGATTGCGATTGATATTACTAGTGCAATTACTTTTCCTAGTTTATTTGGGATTGATTGTAGAATTGCATAAGTGAATAGGAAATTTCATTCTGGTTGGAATTGTACAGGCGTTACTAGTGGGTTTGTTGGTGTGAAGTTGTCTGGGTCTCCTAGCACATAGGGTTCCTTTAGGGTTAGTGTTGATAGCAGTATAATTATGATTGGCTCTTACTGTGAACTGTGGATGGAATGGGATTTTGTCTGTGTTTTTGTTTAGTCCTATTGGGTTGTTTGATCCTGTTTGGTGGAGGAATAGTAAGTGGATTATTGTTATTGCTGCAATTGCAAATGGTATTAGGAAGTGTAATGCAAAGAATCGTGTTAGGGTTGCGTTGTCTATGGCAAACGCCCCTCATACTCAGTGTCCCTTAAAGGTAGATATCAAAGAGTTTCAATATAAAATAAGACACATCATTATAGTACTCTTTCTAATTGGGCACTGATAAAACATGGTGTCCCACGAGGTTCCATCCTAGGCCTCCTATTGTTTCTTCTGCATATAAATGATCTACCTAAGTGTATAAATAATATACCTATACCTACTTTGTTTGCTGATGATACAAGCATACTTTTTACTCACTCTAACATAACCGAATTTAATACAAATACTCATACAGTCCTTGAAACTATAAACACTTGGTTTAAAGAAAATTTTCTTTCATTAAATTTTGAAAAAAACTCATTATATTCATTTTAAGACAAAGATTAGCACATCGATTGACATGAAGACTGGCTCTGATAATAAAATAATTTCAAATGATTTACTTACAAAATTTCTTGGATCTGAAGATAGTATGCTATCATGGAAAACACATATAGATCATCTAATAATTAAATTAAGTACTGCTTGCCATATAATTAGATTTCTTAAACTTTTATGTCTCATAGGACATTATTTATGACTTATTATTCTCTTTTTCATTCTGTCATGAGTTATGGAATAATATTTTGGGGGAATTCTTATCACAGTATAAAAATTTTTAGAATGAAAAAAAGAGTAATTAGAATCATTATGGGTTATGGGAATAGAGACTCTTGTAAAAATTTATTTAAGGAATTAAAAATGTTACCACTTATTTCACAATATACATTTTCCCTACTAGTATTTGTGGTTAATAACAGAGATCAGTTTTTGATAAATTCAGAAATTCATAGTATACGTGTAAATACTAGACATGGTTCTAACCTTCATTTACCTCTCGCAAATTTGGATATTTATGAGACGGGAGTTCACTCTTCAGGTATTAAGATTTTTAATAGTCGTCTTTCTAGTATAAAAAAATTCGTTGATAATCCAAGGACATTTAAAATGGTTTTAAAAAAAGTTTTATACACAAACTTTTTCTATTCATTAGATGAGTATAATAATAATAGTAATAATAATAATAATAATAATAATAATAATAAGTAGGCATTACACCTCTTACATTATGTAATTTTTTTAAGACTCCCCTCAATGCCCTGTTAGGTTCTATTACATCTATTCAATGCTGTATTATATTTATTCAATGATCTATTATATTCATTCAATTTAATAAATAAATTCATTTTTTCAATGTTTGTATTTATGCAATGTTTATTTAATGATTAATAAATATGAGCAAATTTATAAATATTATTCCAGTATCTAATAATTTCAATATGTATTTGTCAAACTGTGATGTATCAACTGGACCTAGATATATTTATCTGTCTTTCCTGATAGCCGTCTTGTCACACTTGTTCATCTGTAAATTTTTATTGCCTCTTGCATACTTACACAGTATGTCCACACTTGTATATCATATTGTGTTCAGCTGTAATCCTCAATGGTCTTGTATATTTCTATTTCTATTTATATTCTTTGACATGTTCTATATCCAGCGGTTTTGTAACCCTTTGGATTTATTGAATGAAAAAATAAATTAAATGAGAAATCACATACATGATTGAGTTCTATGTCAATCCATGTTTTTTTTGTTACGTACATATTTTTGTTGTACTAATGAAATTATTACACATAGAAAATTAAAATAACTATATCGAAAATCAAATCATTTTCCTGATATCTAACAATCACTTGCAGGTTCCAATTCAGTAACTGAAACCAAGGGTCAATACTTAAAATCAGCTCTCAAAAGAAAAGAATAATAATGTAACAAGGCTCTATTTGTTGCTTAAAAGCTTCTAGGTTGTTACACGGCGTCGTTTTTTTGGCATATGACCAACGTTTCTGGATCACTTGTTTGGGGGAAAAAAGGATGCCAGGAGGTAAGAAACATGTGTTTATATAGGAGTAGGGTCCAAGGGGTAGTATTGAATGGACGAGCCAATCAGGAAGAAGGGGGAGGTGTAGTGTGTTATGATAGGTTCTGACAGGGACTGGAAGGGGGACAATGGGTAAACAGTGGTGGGGGTATGTATACATATGGTTGATGGCTGTAGCCACTGAGGAAAAAATGTGCATGATGGGAGGAAGGGGAGCCAAACTCTAAGAACAGGTACTGGAGTATTCACTGGGTGTGACAGTGGCAGAGAAGGAGAGTTGCTGTTTTCTTTCAAGAGTCTTATAATGGGTTTCCAAACTCTGCTAAGTATTAAGAGGGAAGATAGATTAATAGTCCCTGTCAGAACCTATCATAACACACCACACCTCCCCCTACTTTCTGATTGGCTCGTCCATTCAATACTACCCATTGGACCCTACTCCTATATAAACACATGTTTCTTACCTCCTGGCATCCTTTTTTCCTAAGACCCTGAAGATGGGACAAACAAGTGATTCCAAAACGTTGCTCATATGCCAAAACTGACGCCGGGTAACAACCCAGAAGATTTTAAGCAACATTATGACCACGGCAGAAGCCTTCAATTACATACAAGGCTCTATTTTATAACAATATAATAATATATTAATTTATAAATATACTAATTTCTGAAGCTCTTCATTCCCTCCCATCAGTTTTAACTCAGAAAACGATAACTGCGAGGATCAACAATACACTAATATTTCTCAATATTAAATTTTTTACCTGTTAGAATAGACATGGTTGTGGTTTTACCAGCACCATTATGTCCTAGCAGTGCTGTAATCTCCCCACTGTAAATATCTAGAGTGATGCCATCAACTGCGACCTTTTTATTGAATCCACCCAGTGAATGGAATATTTTATAAAGGCTTTGTATCTTGATCCCAACATGCAGATTACTAGGGGATTTTCAAATTTTGTATTCGTTTTTTCTTGCTTATTAAAATAAGATGTATCACTGAACTTGCGGCTGCACCAATAGGATGGCTGGAACACAAGAATCGTATTTTGTATAGCAGTGCACACTCTGCATCAAGATGAACATACAGACCATATTAATACTGCACACTGCAGTGTAGTCGTTAATACTGCTGTTTATTAATTGGAAAGCTTCAGTGAATCTTGGCTTGAAGGCCTATGACCATGAGGTGCTCATGTTTTTACTCAGTCCCTCTAAGCAACAGCAGAAACAGTACATACATATAGGCCTCAACACCTACTTGTCACATCTTTCCCAGTCATCAATAATTATCCTGCCATCCAGTATAATTCTCTTTAATTCAGTTAATACAGGGCCATTAAAAAAAGCATAAATGACTTAACAATTTCTCTATCCATCTCTTAGTTCTTCCACAGACTAAAATTTAAGAACAGAGAAAACAATGGTTACTATTTTTTTTCTGGGATGGTACATGATGCACACTGTAACTGTGGTACCAATGGTATAGTGCTTCTTTCAATGGTGGAAACTATTGTGCCTTTATAAGAAAGCGGACAAACGACATATTTGGAAAATTCTGAACTCAAAACCTGGGCACTTGGAGAAATAGATAATGCCACAGATATATATGCAGTTTAAAGATATCTTCGAAAGGTACAACTCGAAAGATCACTGTCATTCTTCATAAAGATAGACTTTCCCTCTTTGGAAATCATACTACCTGAAGGATCACCAACGAGCATTTAATTGTCCTTAGGTGTAACTTGGCACATTTGTAAATTTTCAGTTATAAGGAACAGATATTCTGGAACTTTAAAGGAAACATACCTATGGATTTACATACACATTTGTATGCCTATTTACCTATACATCAAACCATTCGATTTTATAAATTAAAACTGTACTGCTATATCAAGTATATCATTTAAAACAGGAGGGCAGGAATAAAGTGAATATTTACCAGAATGAGGGCCCACAAAGACACTTTGTAAAGAATTTCCACATGGTGTGTCAACTCATACTCTCTCATTGCCTCTTGTTCTCATAAGTAGGCCTATGTGTTCTTCCACTTCTGTTATCAAATTTGATATAATACATACTGTTACAAAACAAGTCCACACAGAGGGTTACTTTTATTTCTTTCAGCTTCCATTCTTCTTGTAGACTGTTAATTTTGTGGCCATACATATTCTCACAAGAAACCTGAATAATTTTTATTATTGTACACTTGACTATTCCATACACCTACTTTGCATTACAGCATAACACATCACTTAATCTAAAAATAAGACATATATATCATTATCATACCATAACGAAGAAGTACCAGGGTTTTGCTAACCCATATTTGCCTGGCATGACAGAATCAATGTACCATGTCACAATGCTATATATGACAATATCCACAATGAGCATCACCCACACAAGACCCACGCTGATGTCACCTTCTTTACCACTTGGAGGTATAAAAAAATTTCTCCAGGATAGGCCCTCACCTAAAACAAAAGAAATGACATACATGAAACCAATAACAAAGTGCTATTTGGGAATAATAAATAAAGCTGAAAACATTGAAGTATGTTATGCAACTGTTACATTACTTTTCCAGATTCAGAAGTTTGACAAACCAGTCTATAAGAGTAAGTCTGACAATTGAGATTCTCATGGCATGACTACACAACTTATGGTCTCTGGGATGTGACAACATGTAAAGTGGTAGAAATTTGCCAATGTTTTGGAGAACCCTGCTGCACAGAAGACAGTAGTCTTCATTTTACTAATTTCAGCAGGAACACAATCAGAATCGTAATCAAGAACTAAAGAAACTTAATAAGCAATAGAATAAGCTGATGTGCACCTTTATAACTGTTGTTCTTCAGAAAAGTTCTAGACTATAAAATCCATCAAGCTATTGACTTTGTGTTAAAATACAATCAATGTAATATAAGGAAAATGAACATATATTTCAAACCAATTAAGACAGTCTTAGTGTACTGGTCCAGTTTCAAATGTTCTTCTTAACTGAACCTTGATATCATCAGATAGACACAGCATTCATATTCCGAAAGGATCACATCACAGAAATTTGTGGCCAAAATATGTATGTCAAAAACTGTAACACATTTCATGACTTTACATACTAACCTGTTGTTTCCCAGGATATAATCAAATTAAATGCCCAGTTAATTGCTGTGTTAGGCAAAATAGCGGATAAGAGTTTGACACCTGGCTCAACAGAAGTTCCATTGATAACAGGATATGTTGTGGCTGAGTAGGATAAAATCCACAGAACCATGCCAATACTCATAGCTAAGGTTGCTGAAATCATTTAACATTTACATAATTAGTCAAATTCATGTGTATGTTTTATAGAAATATATTATTGACAGTGTAGTACTCTTGAACTACATAAAACAGCACGTAAATGCAGGTCAACAGGATGATGCCCATGACAGAACCTTGCACTATATGAAACTGCTAGACTTTGTGTCTTGTAGAAATTAATAGGAAATATATTTTTTATTTCAATGAATAAACATTTCCAAATTCAAGCATCAATGAATGTCCAATTAAATGGCAGTCTTGAATCATAGCCACTGTTGGTACACAGACAGTGAAATAGCAGCCCACACTTTAAGGTGGTTCATCTCTTCTGCATACATAACAATCAGTATTCAACCAACAATCATCACAGTACAGATTCAGTATGTTTTCATTCTCCTACATGTTTCAGTTTAGTACAAACCACCATCATGGAGAACCAAGATTACGATACAAAACTATTGCATTTGTAAAGCTTATATATGGTATAACATATATATAACAATACATGTTTTCATTCTCCTACATGTTTCAGTTTAGTACAAACCACCACCATGGAGAACCAAGATTACGATACAAAATTATCGCATTTGTAAAGCTAATATATGGTACGAAGCCTACAGATTCGTAGCAAAATTGTGTAATTCTTACCCTGCGGCAAAATATATACTTTGCTGCAAGGTAAGAATAATGCAACCCACAGAGACACTATGTACATAAACATGTGTAATGCAGCCCCCGTTTGTAATCCAGAGACACCACACACATTCTCAGAAATGGGCACAGTTTCTGAAAACACAAACACTGGTAGAAAGGCCTTGTGACAATATGAAACATACACTCAGTAATAGGAACAGACATCTACATAATGCAATATGAAACAAGGTCCACATCATGTTACAACATCGTGTGATCAAAATGCGGTATGGGCACATACAAAAAAGAAAACTAAAGTAGTACAACACAAGCACAGCAAAAAGAGAAAGATAAAAAACAAACACGCACGTGTGAACACACTCACACACACACACACTCCACTGATTTATCATTCTGCCATATGGCATTGGAATATAAAATAAGTCATAATACAATAAAAGCATGATTACGTACAAGTCACTAGTCATATATCAGAAACAAGTAGATGAAATATACAATTAAATAAAATACAGTGTTTGTAATTCCTTTCTTATAGAGCAATCATCAATATTTTGATGTTGATAATTTAAATATTTATTAACTGAATAAAAGGACTTAACAATTAAAAATCTTTTCAAAGTCAATATAAAGTTCTTCTTGTTCTTCACTAATTCTGCAATGGATGCTGGCAATTTATTAAAGATCTTTATTGTTGCATAATACACACCCCTCCAATATGATGCAAAATTTGCTATTGGTTTATGTCGTCGTACTTTCTTTCCTGTATCAATACTGTGCACCAAAAAGTTAAAAGTGAAATATTCTAAATTATGTACCAAAAAGTCATTAAAGATAGTATATATTGAGAAGGTAGAGTCAAAAAGTCAGTTGAACAACTAGACAATTGAGAGGGCTACTATCAAACAGCCATCACACTCACTGTACAGAAACACTAAGCGATATGACAAATGACAACATATATCAAAATAACTCCCTAGTTTAAAGCATGACGGCACCATAATTATAACCACACATACCGTTACTAGCACCAAAGTCTGTCAGAAGCAATATAAAATTAGGGTCAGTTATCATACGCCACAAGAAATTTTAAAACAACCCCAATAGGAAACTTAGGAACCCCTGATGATGAAGCAAACGGTTTGAAATATGTCAGGCACAGTGTAACAAACTACAACAAATATAGCTGCATATATATTCAACAATACAATGACATGCCAGTGAATCTCTATTTACAGTGTTACAGTACCCATCTAAAATACACAAATAAAAGCATAGTACATATTTTTTGACAATGTTATAGGTAAAGCCCAATTTTCACGGACCCATTTTTCCTTGCATGTCATTAATGCAATTCAGAATTTTGATTTGAAGTAAATTCTTACAGAGAGAACAAGTAAGATAACAGATACTCCATTCTACTTGCTGGCTTTAATGCTTTTATATCTTGATTTAGACTTCTAATGGTTGATGGGAAGTTACTGAATGACTTGATTCCTGTACAACAAACTCCTTTTTTGATACTTCCTGAAGTTAGTGCTCAACACACATGTAGGCCACATATTTGACTGTGCTTATGTTGCATATATCTAAATTTATTTGAATTTTTTTATGTTATCCAGAAAAAATGACAGTATCAGTAAGAATTCACTGGCAAGTGCAAAAATATTAAACCTCCTAAACAATTTCCTACAAAAGACTCTCCTTTTCGCACCTGCACCTATTTTACTAACTTTCTTTTTGATGTAAAATACCTTCTTGATGTGTGTTAAATTTCCCCAGATGATTATTCCCTGTCACATGATGGCATGGAAATAAGTAAAAATAAACAAACTTCAGATTTCCTGTTTTCATGAATGATGGGACTGTCCTCATTGCATAACGCAAATGACTTATTTTAGGGATAATAAATACATACAATGCGTGTTTTGAAATTTAACTTATAGTCAAACTGTAGTCTAAGAAATTTCGTTGTTCCTACTTATTTGTTTTATTACCATATACTCTATTCTGATCAACACAAGTGTTGTTGTTGTTGGTACAAAATTTTATGAAATTTGTTTTGTCAACATTCAATTTAGGTTTCTTGGCTTTCAACCATTTCTTCAAGCTACTGAAGAGATAATTTATGCAATTTTTAAAATGATCAATTTATGGATGTGAAATATTAATATTAGTATCATATCCAGAGTCTAGATCTCAATTGAGAAACTATGGTTAACACCTTAAATTTGTCCACATGTTTTCTTGACTGCATATGAATTTTTAGCAGTGAAATTCAGTTCATTTTAAGTGTAAAAATATACTGAGTTGTTTCCAGAGGAATGACGTACTCACTACTTGTAATGGTTAGAAAGTCCGTACATTATCACAGTATATCTGATTACTCCATACTGAATCAGCCATTAAGCTACCCAGTGACAGTTAGTCATCAGTGTCAATACTTTTGCTATGTATCTGATCTGACTGTATTGATTTTTAATGATTCAAGCCCAATACAGCCTTAGTTTTATGCAAACTCAAAGCAGTTACCAAAAATTATTTGTGTCCTTATTATTTACTTCCCCCCCCCCCCCCCCGAAGGTGTCTCCACTTTGTTGTAGTGGGGGGGCTTGCGTGGTCAAGGGATCCCGAGAGCTAGGCCAGCGGTAGCATTGCTACTGTTAGGGTCACCCATGCTGGACAGGTCGAAGGTGATGGCCCAGACTAAGAGAGACACCCTGGCCCTCCAGGTTGGGGGTTGGGCGTAAGGCTAAAAACCTCACCCCATAAAAAAATCCAAATGTTAAAGAAACTGCAATGAAGCCTCGGAATCAGAAGATAGACAGTAGACGGACTGGCTACGGAAAAGGACAACGAGATAGGAAGCGGAGAGGAAGGAACGATGTTACCTTAGCCACATGGAATGTAAGAACACTGGGAAAACCAGGGGCCTTGAGAGCAGTGAAGGAGCAACTGAGCAAATATAATAATAGATATAGCGGCCATTCAGGAAACCAAATGGGCAGGGAAGGGAATTCTTGGATCAGGAGAACACATAGTTTTGTACAGTGGAGGACAGCAGAAATATGGCGGGACAGGATTTATAATTAAGAAGCAGCTGAAAAAAGATATACTAAACTTTCACCCCATAGATGAAAGAATGTGCTATATAAGGATAAAAGCAAAATTTTTTATGGTGACTCTATTTAATGTATATGCGCCAACAGAAGAGGCAGAAGGAACAGTCAAGGATGCGTTTTATAGCAAACTAGAAGAAGAATATAATAAAATACCAAAACATGACGTGAAGATTGTAATGGGAGACATGAATGCCAAAATTGGGAAAGAAAGGCAATATAGACAGACGATAGGGAAAGAAAGTTTACATCGGGAAAGCAATGATAATGGACACAGATTAATAGACTTTGCAATCAGTAGAAACATGGTAGTTAAAAGTACGTGGAATCAAAGGAAAGATATACACAAAATGACATGGAGATCTCCGGATGGGAGCACATGCAATCAGATTGACCATGTAATAATAGAAGCAAGGCACGTTTCAGATATAATGGAAGTAAAAACATGCAGAGGTGCGGATGGAGATACCGACCATTTTATGGTTAAAATAAGATACAGACAAAGAATTGCTAGGTACAGAGAAGGAGGAAGAATGCAACAAGAAAGATATGACACCAGGAAATTACAAGACAGCGAAATACAGAAGACATACCAAAAAAAAATTGAAGGAGAAACTTGGGGAAGAGCCAGAGCGATGGGTAAACGGAGAGGTAGAGGATAAATGGGAAATATTGAAGAAATCAGTGATAGAAGTGGCCAGCGAAATAGTGGGGAAGGAAAGAAGGGAGGAGAAGAGGAAAGACTGGTTTGACGAGGAGTGCAGGAAGGTAATTGAGCAAAGAAATGAAGCTAGGAACAGAATGTTGCAAAGGAAAACAAGATCTACAGTAGAAGAGTATAGAGAAAAAAGAAGAGAGGCGGATAAAGAATGCAGGAAGAAGAAAAGGAAATATGAAAAAGAAAAATTGGAAGAAATAGAAGAGTTGGGGGAAAAGAAAGACATCAGGAAGTTTTATCAGAAAGTAAGGGAGGAGAAGAAAGGATTTCAACCTAGAAGTATATTTTGTAAGGATAGAGAAGGAAATATGATAGGAGGGAAAGAAGAAATGCTTAACAGATGGGCAGAATACTTCGAAGAATTACTGAATGGTGAAGGACGTGAGAGGATACAGGAAGAAAAGGGAGACGAAGACGAGGAAAGGGAAGGAGACGAGACGGATGACGAAATGAACGAGGAAGAGGCGGAGGAGGTAACGAGAGACGAAGTGCGGAAAGCAATAGCAAGATTGAAGAACAACAAAGCCCCAGGAGAAGACAACATACCTGCCGAATTGCTAAAGCATGGTGGACAAGAGGTAGAAGGAAAGGTGTATGAGTTAATAAAAGAGATATGGGACAAAGAGACAATGCCCAGAGACTGGACAATGGGAGTAATATGCCCAATACATAAGAAGAACGACAAATTAGTGTGTGACAACTATAGAGGTATCATGTTATTAAATACGGCGTACAAAGTTTTTGCTCAAGTATTGGACGGGAGATTAGCACCAGAGACAGAGCCCCTTTTGGGGGAATATCAATGTGGTTTTAGGCCGCAAAGGTCAACGATGGATTCAATTTTTGTGGTGAGACAAGTTTTGGAGAAATGTTATGAATTTGACGTAGACATACACCTGTTGTACATTGACTTTAGGAAAGCATATGACAGTATCAAAAGGAATGAATTGAAGGAAACACTAAAACAGTTGGAAATACCGGGAAAACTGAGAAGGTTAGTGATGATGACAGTAAAAGAAACGGTAGGGAAGGTAAAGTTTAATGGGGACCTATCAAATACTTTCAAAATCAAAAGAGGACTGAGGCAAGGGGATGTACTCTCTCCATTGCTATTTAACTTGGTTCTGGAAAGAGTAATGAGGCAGATGCCAGGGAAACGAGGAGGTACAATATTCAATAGAACAATACAGTGGTTAGGGTATGCTGATGATGTGGGAATTATTGCACGAACTAAAAGAGACTTACAGGAATGTTATGTAGCTCTAGAAAGGAAAGCTGCAGAAATGGGACTGACTGTTAGTGAAAGTAAAACACAGTACATGTTACAAACCAGAAAAGGAAAGAGAAATGAAGAGCAATTAATAATAAACGATAAGCGTTTTGGAAAAGTGAGGAGTGTCAACTACTTGGGTACCCTAATCACAGAAGAGAATACCATAACAGAGGAAATTAAGGCTAGAATGGCAGCTGGGAACAGAAGCTATTTTACACTGATGCACATATTAAGGTCCAAAACTATCAGCAGGCACATGAAAATAAGTATATATCAAAGGATTATACGACCGGTCGTTACTTATGGAGCGGAAGCATGGACAATGACAAAGAAGGAGGAGGAGATGCTGAGAAGGTGGGAAAGGAAGATACTCAGGGGAATATATGGAGCAGTGAGGGAGGGAGAGGAATGGAGAATAAGAACAAATGGCGAAATACAACAGTTATATCAGAAGCCGGACATAGTTGTGGAAATAAAAAGGGCAAGAATGAGATGGGCAGGGCATGTACAAAGAATGCCAGAAGAAAGAGTGGTAAAGAAAATGTTCACGGGACAACCAGGGGGCAGCAGGAGGAAGGGAAGGCCCAGACTCAGATGGGTGGATGATTTGGAGGAAGATCTGAAGAAAATAGGAATAAGAGGATGGAGAAGGATGGCGGAGGATAGAGAGGGATGGAGGCAGGCTATTGCAGAGGTCCAGGCCCTTCAAGGGCTGTAGCACCACAGATGATGATTATTATTTACTTGTATTTTTATGCAGTTCAATACTTACAAAGAAGAGCTCTGTTCTCTTTGTTCAACATTATGTAAAGTATATGGATTAGAATGTGAATAAGGGGCACAAGGTATGTGTCAATTTAAGACAAAGCATGCCTTTTGTGAGATATGCTGTAATCAACCCACAGCAAGGATACAATGGCACATACTTTAGATAACACACATTTAATTTCTAAGAATATTCATTTTAATGCATCCTGTATTAGTTGGAAAGTGTAAGCTGTGTAACCACAGATATAATTTCTCACATAATATTAAAGGGAATTTAACATGAGTCACCCTTGAGCTATCTTGCAGTTACTTACTTGGTTGAAATTTATACTCCTGCACCTAGTCTACACATCTTACATCAGAATTTTACAGCACCAATTTGAACATTTTTAATGTTAAATTATGGCTAGACATTATTTGTTTTTCTAAAGGCATTGTTGCTGATAGGATACCAGCAAAACTGCATACCAACACTCAGTAACTTAACAAAATATTCTAAAAACAGGAAGCTGTACTTTATAGCAGATATGTATATGCACTGTCCAGAAAGTGAAATTTTCTGTAAACTAACTCACTTTTATCATTCCTTTCACATTTACTTCTTTTGGGGCCTTATTTATCACAACTACATTTTGTCCTTCATTAAGACACTAAGATTTTATTTATATCATCCTGTCATAATTTGATGATGATGATGATGATGATGATGATGATGATGGTGATGAAAACCTGAAAGTGAAATAATAGCAGTACAATATCAGGCATTACAAAAAAAATATCATGCACCAAAAACATTAGAAACAGAAACAGATAGCGAATGCAGATTATGTCAACAATTTGATGAGACAGTAGAACTCATAATATGAACATGCCCAATATTTGCCAAAGAACAATACATAAACAGACATTGTAGAGTGTGTGCTCAACTACACCTTAACATTTTCAAGGAAATAGGGGTAAAATTAGACAATGAACATTAGCATGAGCTTGTACCAAAATTAGTAGAAAAAGTTCTGAAGGTAAGGTAACCATACTATGGAATCAACAAGTGCAAACCAACAGAACCATCCCTAACAATAAACCGGGCATCATAATCCGTGATAATGAAAAAACAACATGTATGTTAATAGGTGTTGCAATTTCAGGAGACAGAAATGTGATCAAGAAAGAAGCTGAGAAGATCCTAAAATATAAAGACCTTACAATAGAAATACAGCACATGTGGAATGTAAAAATAAAAATGATACCAGTAATAATAGGGTCAAATGGAACCACTTCAAAATCATTCGGAAAGTACCTGAGCAACGTAATGGGAAAGCACGAAATCAGGGAACTACAAAAAAACAGCCATATTGGGCACTACACACATACTTCGGAAAGTACTAATGCAACAGTACAACACATTTAACATGGGAAATAATATTATATGTAGCATAAATTGTAAATACTGAATAGCTGCAAAACTATATGCCCTAAAAACATGGTTTGTTTCAGGTATATAATTATAAATACCCTGCATAAACGTGATAATGAATAATAATAATAATAATAATAATAATAGTGTACATTTCATCCTAAAAATCATTACAGAATGATTAAGAAGAAGAAGAAGGAGAAGAAGAAGATAATATAATAATAATAATAATAATAATAATAATAATTTTGAGACGAGATAAGGATCTAGATCAGTTACAAATATGCCCATCCCTTGGTTAAACAGAAGACTTTGTTCACAAAAAAGAAATGGTGGGATATTTAACACATGATAATTCAGACAGAAATAGAAAGTTCAGATATTCATCTTTCACATATGTGTAGTATCTTAAAAGGATTGGTTGCTGAAAATTAATGATATCACTGATGGTATGAGTACATATGGTTATAACATACTGCATGTGCAAGTCTCTCACTAAGCACGTTGCACAAGCTTAAGCAGTTAAAATTAAAAATGCTAGCTGACAGAACAGAAGGCTATCTGCTCCACATGAAGGAAGTAAATAACACTAATATTCAGAATTACTTAAGTGTAAGGTGTTACTTAGTTTGGTTCCCATCTGAGATTTGTTTGTTACTGGACTTATTACCTAAATATTTTTCTTCAAGTGCCTGATGAAAGAAGCTTTTACGTATTCTGGGCTAGTGACATGAAAACAATTTAGAAGTGGATGTGGCCATGACAAATTTCTGCTTGTGAACTATTAACACAGACAATTATAAGGTACTATCATCCTTCTGTGTTTCATAGACATTGGGTTTAGTATATCCTGTTCCCTTTCTGAAGCATGTGTCATACATTCATAATTCTTATTTTTTATACTGACATACTTGTGTGTGTGTATATATATTTTTTTCAGTTATTAATATTTATAATTTAGTTATCCAGCAGAGTGAAATTTAAGAACTGATAAATACTTACGTCTAGAGAAGAATGACCCAATAGCAAAACAGAAGGTGACACCAGCTACACAGTAGAATAAAAGGATGACCCATACCAGAAAGTAATCTGAATACTGAAGTACTGCAATATCACCAAACGGCACTTTCAGTAAAACTACAATAATGGTAACTGTAACTACATTTACAAGTAAAGCATTAACCATCCAGCTAATCCATAGCATCCATGTCTTTAGTCCCATCATCTTCATTAGTTCCTGTCAATAGAAAGACATTTTAAATTAATTATTCCAAAGAATGGTATATAAAGTTGTACAAAGTGGAGTATAAGGATTCTACTTGAAATATTTATCATGAAGCTGACCACCTTGATGTGCAGCAAACAATGTTACTTCCAGCTGAGCTAGGAGGGTCAATAATGAAATTTATGACACTCTTACAAACAGACAGCTAAAATACATAAATGGAACAGAATAATAACTTGCAATGTAGGATCATTAAATTTGTTTCTCCTTCCAACAAATATGCATGGAAATTCCATGGGGTTAACATTCTGAACACCACAAACAAGATTCCTAGCCCAGAAATACCACCACTTTTCCTGTGAATGATTTGATGGCTTAACAATATTACTTTTTATTAAAATGATTTGTGACATCTCATCACATGATATTAAGCTTCATTTACTGTAGACACTACACCCAGACAAATAAATGTGCATTTGCTAAATAAAATTCAGAGCCCAAGGATTAAGAAAAGAAGAAGAAATGGTCCTGTTAAAGATTTAAACATAATTTCCATTATCATATCTATCCATGATCTTAATCCAAAACATCTCTTGCTAATCTGTTCCTAGAACTGTATGCAGATTTAACTTTCAACTGATACTCAGAAGTAAGCCAAGTGGGGCACAGTTTAAAAGGCATGACTGAGCTCATATTCCTCTCTAGTCAAGTTCAGAAACATAACTGATGACTGCATTATCAGAAGTGTTCTCAGAATTGTTTAAAACAAATATTTTGGATATATCCCCAATACTGAGTGTAATTACGTCAATTGCATTGAACTTTGTCCTCCGTCTGAGATAAGTTTGATATGCAGAATATCAGATGCTGATTTGTCAAGTGAGTGGTTATCACACTGACAGATATGTATTATTTACATTTATTTTAGAGATTTGTAGTAGCAATCCTTACTGTACCCAGCACCCTTTAAATACCAGAACTGTTCAATAATGCCTGAGCCACAGTTGACCCTGAAATGGTAGCAGTTATAAGTCTAATTATATTCCCTGCTTTGCCACATTGTATAAGATAATTCCTAATTAAGGTTTATAACAACAATCATTCCTGGCCTACCAAACAGTCCAGTGGTTAGTGTACAAGCACTGAATTCAAAGGGTGTTAAGTTTCATCCCAACTATTACCACTAATCTCTCAAAGAGTCAGCTGAAGCCCAGACTGATTGGAGCCTATAATCTAATTACTTATTGACAATGAAAACACGAGAAGACTATGAAAACTATTTGTACTGAATGAACTTGTCGACATTTCGAAAAATATATGATTAGTGGGTCCCTGTCACCACGGCATGGCGCGTCCTCGGGTTGCGGATGGAGGAACGGCCTCCGAATATGTAGGGTAGCTGCGAATATGCAGTCGCGGACAGCCGACAAGGGGTGGTCCTCCAGCTTGGGGGTTGGGCGAGGTGCTAACAACTCTTCACCATAAAAAATTACCATGTTACAAAACACTATACAGAGTCTCGGATCTGGACTGATTCTTTGGTACGACTTAATAGGAACAGGTGGCGGGCTCTTGTGAGTGCGGTAATGAACCTTCGGGTTCCATAAAACGCGGGGAATTTCTTGACTAGCTGACGACCTGTTAGCTTCTCAAGAAGGACTCTGCTCCATGGAGTTAGTTAGTTAGTTATGATCATAACTTGAGATCAGATTATGTCTGCATTTCACTTGAAAGGTGCCTGATTCAAACACCATCTGAGATTCTATAATAGCTGATTTTTTATTTCCTCTCTTGAATGGTTAAAATAGGTCATGCTTATCAGCACTAATAATTACCTAGAATTCAGCAATTAAAATCACGGTCTCTCTCTCTCTCTCTCTCTCACACACACACACACACAAATACCTTGACTCCTGTCCCCTTTTCTTCCACAATTCTCTTCATAGTGGATGGACACAGCATCACAAAACTCAAAACTGTGAATACTGGTAGGAGGGCAGAGAAAATTTGTGTGAAGACATCTTGATTTTCATCAGGTTCAAGATATGGGAATGCCTGAACTGAAAACTATAAAGAAAAAATCATATCTACTGAAACTGCCCTGTCTACATCATGCAAATAAAAAGCTGTTGCTTTTTCACGGTCCATTTCCTGTGATAATGTAAGTGGCTCAAACACATCTATCTGTAAATCTCTATAGTGGTACTTATGAAAGAATATGATTCTAATGTAGTCACACAATATGGACTTTACATAGCCAATTACAGAAGGGACCTTTTATGTTATTGTATACTATATGGCCCAAAACATTACCATTAACTTGAACTGTTTTTATCAAAATATAGATAAGAACTTACACAGTCTCTTCATTCCAGTGGGGCACTCAAAGAACAATTATAAATGACTGGACACACATGTATAGCCAGGTGTTATGTTAGTGCCTCTTAGTCTACTGATAAAAATATGTGCCTGATTTGTGAAGAATTTGGTAGGAGATGGGCAGTTGTGCTACCAATACACATGCTACTCAATGTAGACACACTACAGATGCAAAGGTTCAGATTCACCTAAGGGCTGCAGTTGTGTGTGTCCTTCAAGCACAACAACATACCAGTAAGTTGTAACATGTAGTTACAGTACCCAGTATAAAATCTGTTAATTTATATATACCGTATGTCCATAGGCCCTCCTATGACTTAAAAATGTACATTGCTGAGGTTATTCAACTACAGATTTCAGTAACTGAACAGTGGACACCTACTTCATTATTTATGTTCCAGTATTTTAATCTGCATATAATAAATACTTTGTAGTATATAAACTCTACTGAAGGGCACAGTATTACTCAGCATGAGCATTATTACTGAAATGTTGGGGAATTCTGTGCCAACATATTTTCATACATTTGGTTTCTGTGGTAGATTGTTTCAATACATGATAAAATCAGTCTGTAATTACAATATTACACGTGAACAAATGAAGAATAAACCTTAAAATTTAGAATAATATAACACTTATATACACAATGTATTAGCTGAGAAAAATTCCCCACTGCATCAAGTGAGCAGAATTTGCCCATGAAATGCCACTTTAATATGTAACTTATATTTAAAAAAATAGAATTTTGTGCAGGTCTCAACATCAACTTCACATTAATATAGATTTTCAACAACAACGGCAGCAGCAGCAGCAAATACTACTACTAGTACTACCACCATGACTTCTACTACTATTACTACTATTTCTGCTGCTACTGCTACTATTACTACTATATCAAACAGACCACTACCACTTCCATCTAATCCCATCATTCAACATAAAATTTAATGTAGCTGATAAAGCATCATAAGAAGTAATTACATGACATTTACAATTGACCCTTAACAGGAAAAACTCAATAATTTGTGTGGAGTATAAGCATTGGACTGACCTGAAATTCAGATGTATTTACTCCTTGCTGTTCCATGAATGCTTTATCTATTAGTAACTGGAGGCCCAGGAAGGAAGAAGAAAGATAGAGATCTGTAAGAAGATTATTACATAACTTTGCTTGTTTTCATCATGGTGTTAATGGTTTTGCTGAAGTCTAGGTAACTAAACATTGAAATTAGCATATCAATTACCAATGTAAAATTTCATTCTGCTCCACTCATTTGAAATGGCATGGATATTGCTCACAACACCAAAGGGTTTGGGCCACACTGAGCTGTGGGAGCTATACAATGTACATATTTGTCAAATATATTAGCAGTCTTACCATTATATACTAGCCCAGATAAGAATTGAGGAAACAACTGTGCAGTTTGGAACCGTCTGTTCGAAATGCGTATTTTGTACTTCAAATGATCTACACCTCCATGTGGGGGCAAGTCTTCAAATACAACTGCACAACTGTGATGCAAAGTTTTATTCATGGCAACATAGTGGCTGAGCAATTCATCTTCAGTGTCAAAAGCTTGTGCACCTGAAACAGAAGCAAGCTTACATGTGTGATATACTATTTTTACTCCATAATCACTGATTTGGCACCATATAATGTATATAGTCAGAAAAGTAGTTAACAACATTATGGAGGAACCTGCCATTGCCATATCTGTCCTGAAGATGGAGGCAGCAAGTTCCTCCAAAACATTTGTATCAGATAGACTGCATGGAATCACTTTACAGCCTTATAGTCACTGCCATGAGAACTCTGAATTTCACCTTTTCTCATTTCTTTCAGAGAGGTGGTTTTCTGTTATGATTTTTAGTGGAAATTAAGGTGCTAATGAGAAAATAATAATGGCATTAATTACTGAAGCAAAGGATTATTTGTTTAACCTGTAAGTAATGTTGATACAATGTGATATATGTGATGGTGACAGTGTGTCAGTTAAAATCAACAAATTAATTTTAAATATCTTATATCATCTGTACTCCTTAGCTCTGTTCAGCTGATGTTCACTCAGCCACTATATGTATCTTTGACCTCTACTCACTGTATCATTCACTGATGCTATATATTCAACATTGTCTTATTGTCTCTATGGCACAGTTCAATTTCCTACAAGAATTCATAATAACTCCCTTTCGGCAATTGACAATATCTTTATAAACAATATTAAATTTGATAACTTTTCAATCTACCCCTTCGTGAATGGTATGTCTGATCATGATGCACAGATTATAGTAATCATAACTTAACTGTAAAAAATTGTAATAATTATTTTTATTTTGGTTGAAAGTTTGATAAATGTTCAATTATTGATTTTAATACTAAACTAAGCTACGAATCCTGGGAGGATATATTTACTGATAATGATGTAAATACTGTCTTTAATAATTCCTTGAATACCTACCTAAGAACTTTCTATTCTAGTTTCCCTCTTAAAAAATCTCTCATAGATCTTTCACCAAAGCATGGTTAACAACAGAATTAAGACTTCATGTATTAATAAAAGAAAGCTTTTCTTAACTACCAGAAATAGTAATGATCTAATTTATTAAATTATTACAAAAAGTATTGCAGGATTTTATGTGAGGTTATTAAATTAGCTAAAAAAGATTCTATAGCAGTGTACTAGCTCATTCTGCCAATAAGTCTAAAACTACTTGGAATATTATTAAAAATACCACCAAAATGAAACCTGACACTAACAGGATATCCTCAATCAATGTAAATGGTGCTCTATCCAATAATGGACAAATCACTGCTAAGGAGTTCAACAATTACTTATATCAGTCGCTCAAAATATCCTCCTAGAAAATCATAATCTTAATATTAATAGTAACAATAAATCATCTAAGAATGATAATCCCTTAGCTTACTTATTAAAGGCATTTAATCAATCATTTCCCAATATAAAGCTTAAATATACTTCATCTAAAGCTATAGAAGATATAACAAATTCTCTCAAAACGAAATATTCACAAGGATATGATGGGATATCAACAAAAGTTTTGAAATCCCCCTAACTTATGTATGTAACAGGATGTTATCTTCTGGTATTTTCCCAACGAGATTAATATTCTCTGAAATCAAACCCATATTTAAAAAGGGTGACAAAAGAAATATACCTAAATATAGACCCATTTCTATGCTTACATCTTTATCTAAAATTTTTGAAAAGGTTATTTTCAATACATTATATCACCAATGTTAGTATAATAATATCCTAGTTCATGAACAGTTTGGATTTAGGAAAGGGTCATCTACAAATTTAGCCTCCTATGAGTTAATAAATAATATACTATCAGCACTAAATAATAAATTATTAGTTGGTGGAGTCTTTTGTGACTTACAAAAGGCATTTTTGATTGTGACAATCATGATATTCTTTTGTCCAAAATGGAATTTTATGGTATTTCTGGTAAAGCTAACAATTTAATCAAATCTTATTTACAAGACAGATTCCAAAGGGTGTTGATAGATCATGATTCAAGAAAATATACTTCTGAATGGAAAGCAGTCAAACATGGAGTTCCCCAAGGCTCCATACTTGGTCCCCTATTTTTCCTTCTATATGTTATTATCTACCTAAAATCATATCCAATATATCCAACCCAATTCTATTTGCAGATGATACAAGCATGATAATTACTAATTCTGATCTCCAGGAGTTTAAAAAAGACATACACAGTATTCTTATACAATTAAATACCTGGTTTAAAAGCAATTTGTTATCATTAAATTTGGATAAAACTAATTTTCTACAATTTCTAACTAAAAATAGTCACGAATCCGACCTTCAAATATCGTATGAAAATAAACAAATTTCTAAAATCTATAATACTAAATTTTTAGGATTAGTAATTGATAATAATTTGTCTTGGGGATTTCATATTTATGAAATAATACCTAAACTCAATAAAGCATGTTATGTAATTAGAGCTGTTAAACCTTTTATATCTCTTGAAGTTCTAAGGACGATTTATTTTTCCTTGGTTCATTCAATTATAACGTATGGTTTAATTTTTTGGGGTACCTCAGCCTACAGTAGAGTCATATTTAAGATTCAAAAAAGAACAGTTACGAGTTATAAGATTCATGTCATGACTTATTCAAAAAATTATGTATCCATCCTCTCCATTCCCAGTACATATTCTCTATACTACTATTTGTTGTTAAGAATAGAGGTTTATTCAAAACTAATTCTGATGTTCATAAATTTAGTAGAAGATCTAATTATGATTTACATCTCCCCACAGCGAAATTAACAGTATTTCAAAAAGGAGTTTCTTATTCGGGTATCAAAATTTATAACCACCTACTGTTACATCTTAAGCAATTATCATATGACATTTACAAATTTAAATCAGCTTTAAAAAGGTTTCTTCTTACAAATTCCTTCTACACCTTGGATGAATATTACAGTTGGAAATAAATAAGGATCTTGGTTCCAGTAATTAAGGGTTTTATATTATTGTCTAATTACTGTATTACTTGTTCTGCTACAAGTGGTAAATTAAGTATTCATTATTTATAATAAGACCTAGGTTTACTCTTATAATTTCATGTAATATTAATCTCATGACTGGCTCTGTGTAGCCTTTACACTTAGTCTTAAATTTTTATACCTACATAAATCAATGACATGTTTTGTATAAGATCCTTGAATTTATGGAATGTTAATTAAATAATAATAATAATAATAATAATAATATCCCATAGCATCACAGTCATCATCCTTTGCAGGATTAGGCCTGCTGAGGTCAATGATATTACAAAACATAATTCTTCCATTATTTGAGAGGACTTCCTAGAGTTATTTTTCCAGAGCTTTTAGAATATTTTTTTGGAATCATGCTTAGCTCTTGTAACATATCATTATCTAATTTTTCATAGTTCCCATAAATTCTGTTGTTTGTGAAATTTATGGATGTCATATTTTTTTTAATTTATTTTACCATCTGAAAGGGTTGTATCATGACTGTCCTTATCAAACATATTTTTGCTGATATTAATCTTCCTCATAATTTCTTACTATGTTAGTACTGTGGAAAATTGTCAAATGTACAATCCATAGCCATATATTATTCAGCATTATGTGCAAAAAAAGGGCTCCTACACACCTAAAATAACAGGTCCTACATCAAATGTATTTTTTTTTTTCCTATGGCTCGACAGCCCTCAGGGGCTTAGGCCTCCTCGTTTTTCGAGGCTTCACGATCACACTGATAGACACACCACACTCGGTAGGACTCCTCTGGACGAGGGACCAGCCCATCGCAGAGACCTCTACCTGCCAACACACAACACTCACAAGAGACAGACATCCATGCCCCCAGTGGGATTCGAACCCACAATCCTAGTAAGCGAGCGGCCGCAGACCCATACCTTAGACCGCGCGGCCACAGGGATTGGCACATCAAATACATAAACACTTTCAAATTAGACTGCAATACAGCAAAAATAGGTCATGGTCAATGCAACATATCATATAAGCACATACTGTTTCCCTTTGCAGCATCATATTCTACTTATTCTATTTCTGGCTCTGTTGTCATTGATAATAACAACACTATGGCGACAGAGGTATTGGAAGATAACAGCTATTAGTTATTCTGAATTAATATTTCAGCACTATGGACCTGGCACATACAAAACAGGACTGGTTTACTACAACATTCACTTGTGAATGAATAGAGATCATGTACAGAAAAGTCATTACTCTTTCTTATGAAGTTAATGGTATCAGAAAAATTATACCAACATTTGTAACAGGAATGTCTTATTAAAGTAAGCAAATCCAAAGGCTGACTGGGAAGAAACTAAACTTACTGTTGCATGATTTTATCCATTAATCCACAATTTATGTGGGTTTAAAAGATATTGTCTGTTCAAAGAGCCCCATATTTCAGTCTAAAATAAGATAAAAGCCACCAGGGAGCTTCTTGATTTAAGGATAGAAAAAGATGCTGTGCATAACAAAGGAATATGTTGGAATGGAGCTACAGCTCCACTCATTCTTAACCTTGGGGTCCAAATATGAACTCTTGAACAGACAGATCTGTATTTTTAAAATCGGAAATGGTTAATAAATCTTTATTCACACAACAAATTTTCAGTTTTGATTAGATGAAGCAAGAAAATTAATTTTCCCACCATCATCAAACATTCCTATTTAATATGTTACTGTGGTTATGGAAATATTAATTGCAGAACCTTCAAAATGTGATGTTTGGAACCACAGCACATAGTTTCAAGGTGGCAGAAATCTTGACAAAAACAAATTTGACTTTTTTTTAGCATATAGAGGAGTATTTAGATCACATGGAGAGCAAATTTCACGTTCATTTTAATATACAAAAAATTACATTTCCTAACTTACTCTGCTCCTAATTTCTATATGTGAAACAAATGCAACTTTTTATTCATAGGTTCCAGTTATTTACTACATACTATTGTACTGGTAAATCGCTGCCACCATATAAGAAAGAGCGCTCAACAGCAAAAAGATCAACAAGTAGACAGTGCACGCCGTGTTGCTATGTGCGTAACTCCGGACGTACACAGTGATCAGCTGTTGGCGTAGCCTAAAGCGGGTTGCCTATCTTCGCAGGAGTGAGGTAAGGAGAGATGCTAAAGGCAGGGGGGAGTATGTTCGGCAATCTTCGGGTGGGTTAGGCTCGGTCGGCTTCGTGAGGGTGTGGTTTCTTTGTCTACAACGCCGTACTCTTATTCACCGAAAACAAAGAGTACTAGCATTTAATCACACTTACCCAACACTCTTGTGATTTACGTAACAAAATAACTGCAATTAATTAGTATTAAATATATTATAAAATTCACCAATTATATGTGAGTGTAGCCATACAACACTATAGTGTAAATATAATGATTTGGCTATCTAATAAAACAATACTATAGGTCTATTCGAACCAAAAACAACTGGTTGAAAATAAATTCTTTCTGATGGAAACACAAATCTGCACTCATACAACAAAATAATTAAAGTAAAACAATGCTTTTCTGGTAGAATAATACAAGCGGTTACTGAAAATTACCCGTCCTAAATTCGGGAAACGAAACAAATTTAGCACTTTAACTTTGCTTCATAGTAATTTACAGTAATATTTCCAAATTAACTACCGCTTACCTCCAGTATTAAATTTTGTCCACAGTTCCTTTGTTTCTTTGTCCCTTTGTCCTCAAAATTGACCAAAACGTGACTACGTCTTTCCTACTAAGAGGTTTCCAGACAAGTGCTGGGACCAGCGACTGCTCCTGGATCGCCGTCCGAAATGTTTACGTAAATTCGTTAACGTGATTGGCTATCGCCAAACCCCTGCATCATTTCACTGGACAAAGCACTGCTTTACGAACAGAATGCTGAGGGTAGAGGGAGGAAAAAAACCACACACACAAAGATCTGAAATTAAAATAGAGAGAAAAAAACTACCCCATGGAAAATTCCACGGTGTAACTACTTATTCACTACACTATGTCTGATTAATGATATAATGTACCATAATTTTTATTATACTACTTCACGTTCTCTGAATGCATACAGAAATAGGGATATGAGGAGCCATTGCAGGTGGTAGCCAAGAAGAAAAAATAATTTGAGCACTCCTAGTAGTAGTAGTAGTAGTAGTAGTAGTAGTAGTAGTAGTAGTAGTAGAATTTCAACATGGCGGACAGTCAAACTCGGGAGTTAATCACTGTCTCTGTTTGTAACGATGTAAGTGACATAAAAGAAAATAATGAATGTGTATGTTGTAGTAAACTTAAACTAGAACTAGAAGACGCTCTTCAAGAATTATTTTCGGCGAAAAAAATTATTGAGTTACTACAAGAAGATGTGAATAAACTTGGACATGAAATAGTAAGTACAAATGAAGTTGCTACAAATTTCGATTTGGGCTTCGTAACAGTGAATAACAAGAACAGAAGAATCAAGTTATTACCTGACAAGTGTGATAATAACGGCATAACGAAGCTACAGCAGTCTCAACCTATACCGGTAATTATTAATAAATACGCTGTACTGAATGATCTTCAGGAAGATTTTGATCAACCTCTGAGCAAGAGTAGCATCAGAAAAGCAAAATTAGAAAGGAACAAATACAAATGTCCTTCTAACATGAAGAAAAGAAAAATAATTATCATAGGTGATAGCCATGTTAGAGGTTATGCAGCCAAATTATCAGATGACCTGGGAAAACATTTTGAGGTTACAGGTTCAGTAATGCCTGGAGCTAGAACCGAGAACATTGTAAACATGACAGATAAAGAAATAAGTGCACTTGGAAAAAAGATATAGTGATTATATGGGGAGGCACACATGACATCAGCAAAAATGAGACAAATATTGCTCTCAAGCATTTAAGAAAGTTCGCAATCAACAGGCAAAATACGAATATTATGATCGTAACAGCCCCACATAGATATGATCTCCATTCAACATCATGTGTAAATAAGGAAATAGTGGTTTTTAACAGAAAATTACTTAAAATTATGAAGACTATGGACAATGTGAACATAATACATACAAACCTGAATAGAAATGATTTTACGAACCATGGCATGCACATAAATAAATTTGGAAAAGAAAAGATAGCTAAATTGTTGATTGAACACATAAAAGGACTCAAGATAAGAAAAGCAGAAGCATGTATCATTTTGAATTGGGAAGAAAATAAAAAGGATCCCATCCACGGAGATCCCTGTGAAAAGTTAATAAACAAAGGAATAACAGAAAGCGATATAAAGCAGGCATCGACCAGGGCTATTATATTGGATGCTGTGTGTGTTGCTGGTTTGACTGAGTTGGAGGTGGCAGGACTGGATGTGACAGGAAGGCTCGTCGCTGAATCTGGGTTTGAGGATGTATGTGTCCTTTGCAAGTCCCATAGCAGCTTGGTTCATGATCAGGATAGTGGTGTGAAGCATGAGAAGATTGAGGATGTGGTGCGGAGTGCTGAGGGTACTGATGGTAATGTTTGTGCTGCTGATTTGTCTGAGTTGGAGGTGACAGGACTAGATAAGGGAGGAGTGCTCGGTGTGGAATCTGGTTCTGAGGAAGGTTGTGTTTTCTGTAAGTCCCCCAGCAGTTTGGTACATGAACTAGATAGTGATGTGGAGCATGAGATGACTGAGGTTGTGATGTTGAGTGCAGATGATTCAGACGGTAAATTTGTGCAAGATTCAAGCTGTGGGTCTTCAAATCTAGAAAGCCCAACTAGGAGAGAAATGGGAAATACTAGGAAATCTGAGAGATCCAGAAGGATTCCTTTGACAAGATCTGAGGATTTTTTATGGGCCACAAGTTAACTAGGAATAATGCAGTGGATAAAACTACTCTGATAAAATATTCATCACCTATAAATGACAGGTTAAATCTTGTAAATATTGCCAGTGCAAGTGGTGATGCAAAACTTCCGCAAAGTAATATAAATATAGATTTTAAATTAAAAGCTGTACATAATAATGAAGGAGTAATTGGAAGTTTAGCAAACTCTGACAGTCACTCAAAAGGTTCATCCAAAAACCAGCCTCTCAAAATCTTACATCAAAATATAAGAGGCTTAAAATACAAAATTAATGAATTTCTATGTCATTTACCCAATGATCCACCACATGTCCTTTGTTTCACTGAACACCATTTAAGAAAACAAGAACTATCTCATATCCAAATTGAAAATTATATTTTAGGTTCTAATTACTGCAGAAAATTAATGCATAAGGGAGGTGTCAGTATTTTCATTTTAAGGAAATTAACTTTCATACATTTAAACCTGGATGACTACTGTTCTGAACAGGATATTGAAGTGTGTGCTATTAAACTAAAACTTCCAAATAAGTATATATGTATTTTGACAATCTATAGAGCTCCAATTGGGAAATATAGAGTATTTTTGACACAACTAGATCAGATATTGCAGAAATTAAGCAAATTAAAAATCGATATCATCATTTGTGGAGATTTTAACATAAATTATCTCACTGATAACTCTAGTAGGAATCAACTTGATGCCTTATTAATGTCTTATAATCTTATCAAAACTGTCACATTCCCAACTCGTTTTGATCAAAACTCATGCTCAGCCATAGATAACATTTTTATTGATACTAGTAAATTTGAGGATTACTTCATATATCCTTTAAGCAATGGTCTGTCAGATCATGACGCACAAATAATAACACTTCAAGTTACATATAATATGCTCAACTCTCATTCACCTGGTTACTCAAGGAAATTTACCAAGTCCACAATAGCTGAATTTCAATATCAGCTAAGTTTCGAATCATGGAACTCTGTCTTCGAAACTGAGGATGTAAATGACATGTTCAATACCTTTCTTAACTCTTTCTTAAGAATTTTTTACTCTAGTTTCCCCCTTATAAAAATCAATAAGAAATTAGGAGCCAATAACTCTTGGATGACTAAAGCCATAAGAACATCTTGCAAGCGTAAAAGGACAATGTATACATTGACTAGAAATTGCAATGATTCCTCTTTAATGAAATATTACAAAGATTATTGTAAAGTTTTATCCAAAGTTATTTTACAAGCTAAGAAAATGCATTATGAGAATCAAATAAAAAATGCTCAAAATAAAAATAAAAAAACTTGGGAACTTATAAACAAAGAAATTACAAGGAAAACAAATTATGGTAACATACAGGCTGTTAAAATAGGAAATAATAATATACACGATAAGCAACATATTGCAGAGGCCTTCAACACCTATTATCTCTCTATAGTTGAAGATTTAATCAAAAACAAAATTCAACCTCACGTAGATAAGAATAATGTTCATAATAATTATACTAACAAAGACAGCTCAGCATATTATTTTTCACAATCAACACACAAGACATACGCAAGAATTAAATATACGCCTGTAACAACTATGGAAATAGAAAATATAATAAAATCCTTCAAATCTAAATGTTCATATGGATATGATGAGATTTCTTCAAAGATTCTTAAATTAAGTTCTCCTTTCATAATATCACCCTTGAATTATATATTTAACAAAGTTCTTTCTAAAGGCGTTTTTCCAGACAGGCTTAAATATTCAATAATAAAACCTCTATATAAGAAAGGTAGCAGACAGGAATTATCAAATTATAGACCTATATCTTTACTTACATCCTTTTCAAAAATCACTGAAAAAATAATGCAATCCAGATTATTAAATCACTTAAATAAATTAAATATTTTAGCTAAGGAACAGTTTGGGTTTAGACCTAAACTTACCACTGATAATGCTATTTTTGCTCTTACTAATGAAATATTAAATGCATTAAATAACAAACTAATAGTGGGTGGTATATTCTGTGATATTGAAAAGGCTTTTGATAGTGTAAATTTTGAAATATTGTTGTGTAAACTCCAATACTACGGTATACAAGGTATAGATAATGATTTATACAGATCTTACCTCCACAATCGTTATCAAAGAGTGTCAATATATGATACGGATACAAACAGTTTTTTTGCTTCAAATTGGGCTAGGATTAAGCATGGTGTTCCACAGGGCTCCATCCTTGGACCCCTGCTTTTTCTTATTTATATAAATGATTTTCCACAAGAAATAAGCAATAGTTCTAAAGCCATTTTATTTGCTGATGATACAAGTATTCTATTAAGACATTCAGATTTTGGCACCTATAATGTTAATATCCAAACTGTTTTTGAGTCCCTTAATAACTGGTTTAAAAGAAATTTACTCTTTCTTAACCTTGAAAAATCACATTACATTAGGTTTGTTTCTAAGAATAACTCCTTGACCCACTTGCAAATTAGTGATATCAGTGGATCAATTTCAAACGTTACACACACAAAATTTTTAGGTTTATTGATTGACAGCTCTTTAAATTGGAAAACTCATATTGACCATCTTGTAAATAAACTGAGCACTGCTTGCTATGCAATAAGACAAATAAAACCATACATGTCTCAAACTACATTATTAACAATATATTATGCCCTTTTTCACTCAATAATGTCTTATGGAATTATTTTTTGGGGCAATTGCACACACAGTTCTAAGGTCTTTAAGATTCAGAAAAGGGCTGTAAGAATTATTATGGGAAGAGGAAGTCGAGACTCGTGTAGGAATTTGTTTAAGGAACTAAATATATTACCTTTGCAATCGCAATATATCTTATCTTTGCTGTTATTTGTAATTCACAATTTAGAAAATTTTATCACGAATCAAGAACTTCATAATCTAAATACTAGGCATAAAAGTGATTTCCATTTACCTCAGGCTTCTCTAGCCTGTTACCAAAAGGGGGTGTATTTCTCAGGAATAAAACTTTACAATAGTCTTCCTTCAAACATTAAATGTGCCTCTGGTAATATTGATAAGTTTAAAAATCTTTTAGAAACCTACTTGAAAACAAACTCCTTTTATAGTGTAGATGAATTCCTCAACAGATAATACTTGTGGTGGACATTTTAAATTCTGATTGTATATCAAGAAAGATCATAGTTCTGTACGATTATTGTTTTTATTTTATTTTATGTGTATTTAATAGATATAATATATTGCTGTATGATTGTTTCTTTATAAGTAATATGTTTTTATGGTTCAATAATGTGATTAATTTAAGAATTATGATGTGTCGCAGTATTATTAGTTGTTCTTTATAAGAAATATACGCTATGTTTGGTTTTATGAATATTGTACAAGGTTTCATGTTCAGTAATGTAATATTTATACGAATTGTGTTTGTTTATTATGACAATGCTTGGTTTAAGCAATATTTTTTATTAAGCAAAATTTTATATACATAGTAGTATTGACTGTGTCCATATCCATATGGGTGATAGAACCTTGTAAGGATCTACGGAACAAATAAAATGAATAAATGAATAAATAAATAAATCACAGTAGCCAAAACAATAAGAAAATAAATCAAATCCACATCTCAACAGAGCTTGCCCAAAAAGTCCAAATAACAACCAAAGTTCCAACTACCAAAATTCAACATCCAAGCAATAACAACAAGGCCACATCACCAGTTTGATTTGACAAAAGAGTTAACACATCAACAGCTTACTTACCACCAAACACATTGTCCTTAACTGTAACATTATCCATTATGTATCTTGTAAAATTATTATTTGGAGCATAAAGTAAAGGTGTGTGACAGAACTTGTAAGATGTCATGTCATCTTCATTTTTTACAGGAAAATACGTAGCTGGAACATGAGTAACATATGACGATGTTATCTGTGACCGTATCACAGCAGCCAGAATGAAAAGTGCAACAGGAATCACAATCTCAAATGTTGTTACAATCCAATGTCTTTTGCGAAGTAGCAGATTCTTCCACATAACAAGACCAAACTTCCTTAGCAACATCATTTTAGACTTATTAAAGAGATGGTGAAAACTGAGTACAAGTTAGTGTTTCACAGGCAGCCTGAAGGAGACTACATACTGACTTCATAACTGAGAATATCTTATCTCTTGATTCCACACCATCATTTCATCATTTTATTTTACCTTTCATAAATCTACAGATATGGAAACTGTCAAACAACGTATGAAGTGGTTTTCTACAAAGCCAACCTGACATATCTGATAAGGCTTTCCAGTGATGTACTTGAAGATAAACACGCAATAGTATTTCACTGTGCTTCATTAGAAGAACTACCATCTGGATACTGTGGCATGCTAGGTTCATGATAAATATGACAAATATTTATTACAGGGAACTTCTAAAGACTTGTAAACACACATGGAACTGTCAGATTGTACATATGTGCATTTTTCACTAATCTGAATGGGAACGATGAGTACTAACATGTCATAAAAGAGTGGGTGTATGGGGCAAATACAAAATAAGAAATCTAGTTTTTGAATGGCATTACAGCTATGTGCTATTATAAAAATGAACACTCGCTTCAGACGAGTTACAATATTATAAATTTCTTTTTATATGGTAGGCCCTTACATTTTAAAATCAATTTTCTTTGTCATATAAGATGCAGACAATATAACTTATGCGGATCTTCCTGATAAAACTTGAGTAGCCTTGCCATCCAAATTATATATATAAAAATCCAGTCTGTAGCTCACAGAGAACACAGTGTGTGTCTATTACAAAGGCCAATCGGATAATGCTGTTTAGGGCAATCACAATTTACTGTGCAAATCATATAACAGAACAAATACAATGTGACAAAATGCAGAATTTCTTAATGTTGCACCAAGTGGTACATAAGGTACCACCGTTTAAACAGTTAATGCTCATTGAAGACTCCAAACACCACATCCCAGATTTGAAAAATGAAGGTTGTAAACAAAAGCAATGTGAAATCACATTCTCAAAGCCTTCACAACACCTATGTTGCCTTGTAGAATTGCAGTCCTGTACCACACGTACTATGATTCAGCAGTATCAACTAAATAGTTGATTTCATTGTCCTGTTTGCATATGTCATAGTGTCACCATAAGACAAAACTGGAAAGACTCTGTTCACTTCTAAGGATCTAGTTTCAAAATTATACTTTAGTTTAGAAAACCGCATAAAATTCATAGTCACTTCATCACGCTCAGAATGTTTCATGCTGCATGTGGCCATTTAAATTTCTGGTATACAGAAATTCACAAAATATATTATATAAATTACAGTTTTAAGCTTACAAGTGCCTAACAATTACTGGAATTTTTTAAGAAGGGATCTTTTTATTTGTACATGAATTTGTAAGTATCCACATGTATCAGTTTTCATTAAATTTAATCTTCCCACATTTACTTACAATATCTTTGTTCTGTTTGTCTTGCGTCCATACAAGAAAATCACAAATAGTAGTGCTTGTAAAGTGCCATACAATTTTAGCTGTAACTTTACTTGCAGGCAAGTGCAGTCAGTTTTACATTTTACGGTCCCAAACTTCCTGCTTCCAGCTCGTTCATTTATAAATACGCCGTTGTTGTTTTTCTGAAGCTAGATGGATTATGTGAAGAATGAAACCTTACCCCCTTTGAAGCTGCAAAACAAGTACAGTGAAACCTCTATCCATCGTTCCCGTTACCGTCGTTCGCCCGCACGTATCGTCTGCCTTATTTGGTCCCGAAATTAGCCCCATATAAATAACACTATTTTTTCCCGCCTCCATTGTTCCTCGAACTGTCGTTTTCCCGCACCAATAGTTGAAAAATCACGGTCCTGACGCAACATTTTCCCGCACTGATAGTTTTTTTTTTAAATTTGAAGCGATGGTTTAGTGCGCTGTGCGTGCATTGCTTTCTTAGTGCCACCTGGATTGGCTCCATCAAAAAGTATGGAGCGCATTCTGTACTCTTTGCTCTCCATCCTTTTCTTTGGACTAGATGAAGACTTGGCAACTCTGTTGTGGAGCTTTACTTCATTGCAAGTGGTTCTGTGCGTTCTGGTGTGCTTCATAGTTTCATACGTTACCCTGGTTTAATCATTTCCATCCTTTATTATCCTTTTCCTATAATATTTTATTTCTGTTATTAATTCATTCCTGTTTTTATTACTTCATTATATTTTATTCCTGCTATTTATTTTGAAATCCGTGGACCATGTCCCAACCTAAAAAGCAAGTGAGAACTCTGCACGAGCGATTGAAAATAGTAGAAGAGGTGGAGAAGAATCCTGGAGAGAAACGTGTCGACATTGCCAAACGCCTTGGGTTGGCTCCAAGCACACTAAACTCCATATTCGCAAAGAAGGACGAAATCCGAGAGCAGACAGAAAAATGTGGTAACGCCAGTAAGAAGAGGAAAATAGGTAGGGAGTCGACATTCGCCGAGTTGGTAAGAGTACTCTTCTCGTGGTGCCAGCAGGCAAGGGTGTCGAATATCCCAATTGATGGAACCATTCTTCGTGGAAAGGCGAAGATGATTGCAGCGCAGCTGAATATAGAAAATTTCACTGCATCCAACGGCTGGATAGCGAGGTTTAAGGACCGGCATTGCCTAGTATACAAGAAGTCAGTCGGAGAAAGTGCGTCAGTGTACAGCGAAAGCACGGAAGCGTGGCTGGAAAGACTGCCATCTTTGTTGGAGGGCTACGAACGTGATATTTACAACGCGGATGAGACGGGGCTCTTCTACAACGTGCTTCCTAATAGAACCTTGGCTCTCAAAGGAGAGTCTTGTCATGGAGGGAAAAACTGTAAAGACAGACTTACTGTTTTACTTTGTGTTAACAGTGATGGAACTGACAAACAAGTGCAGATTGTTATCGGAAAATCTCCGAAACCGCGATGTTTCAAGAATGTAAAAAAATTACCCACCAAGTACCACGCGAACAATAAAGCGTGGATGACCACAGACATTTTTTCTTCATTTCTGCGTTCATTAGACGCAAGTATGGGTGCACAAAACAGGAACATTCTCCTCTTTGTGGACAATTGTGCCGCACATCCAAAGGATACATCGTTTCTAAGAAATGTAAAAGTCATACGGTACCCGGCAAATTGTACAAGTGTGCTCCAGCCCTTGATTTAGGGGTAATAAAGTGTTATAAGCAGCTTTATAGAAAACGCCTCGTGCAAACAGCTGTTTGCTTAATGGATGCAGGCAAAGATACGAAAAGAAGATAAACGTGTTGGAAGCTTTGCACTACACTGTGGCAGACTTGCAAGAAGTAACCCAGCAGACAATCGAAAATTGTTTTCGGAAAGCTGGTTACGTGCAGGGACAATCTTCAGGCGATAGTGACGTCGTATTGACCAACGATGACGACGATTTCCGCCAAGACTGGGAAAAGTTCAGTGGCATGAACAAAGATAAATTCGAGGACTACGTCTCTGTGGACTGTCACGTGGCAACCTGTGGTGTAGAAACAGTGCAGGAGCTGTACGTGAGACACGTGGCATCCGGGAGTGTGGAGGGGGAAGAAGGAGAGCTTTGCTGAGACGCACGAAGCGCTGATGACAGTAAAATCTTTCTTTTATGCGCACAGCATGAGTGACAGTGATCGTGAAAGTGTTCTAGGCCTTGAAAAATCGTACTTTGAATTGAGGAGGAGTAAAGTTTGCTCAAAACAAACGTCAATGAAAGCTTTTCTCAGCAAGAAGTAATAATTATCATTAAATTGTTCTTATCTATAATTTTTAATGGTTTCCCGTATGTATCGTTCAAATTTTCCGGTCCCCTGAAAAACGATGGATAGAGGTTTCACTGTAGTTGACTGTTTTATTACAAGTGTCCACACACTTTACAGGCCTAAGGATAGAATACATCTTTGAATTCCAAGATGCAAGGGATGCCAAAACCACGTTTTGGAGCTTCTATTTGACCCAGAATCTGAGGAGGAAGTTGAAGGGACTGAATATTTAGTTAAACCCTGTCAGAGTGTAAAAACAGGGGTGTACAAGGATACAACACATATGACACTTCTGATCTTGAAAGAGACCCTAATCTGTTACAGTAGGGAAATTTGACATGTGAAATAAATATCAGTATTCATCAACTGACTAGTGGAATAAAAAAACATCTCACCAAATACATACATAGAAGAAAAGATTTTGCTACATCTCCTGCAGCACACTATAGATGAAGCCTGCAGACAGCACATGGTCTCTTAGGGTGATAAAGATTAACATTCGGGAATGTTCCAGACCACACCCTGGTTTCGACTATTTAATGTTTCCTGCAGTACCTCTTAAGACAAATGATAAAGGAGAACGTATAAAAAGAAATGAGGCTGGAAAGTTTGCTCTTCCGACTTGGCACAAATGCATCACTTCTGTATTGACTGCCACTTGGTGGATCAAGAAGTTGTTTATATTCTGAAGACCATCTCAACAATAGTATGATAGACATGAACAGGGTGCAGGTATTATCATCATGTGGTAATGTATAATTACAGTTTCATGTAATTCTTTCAGTGATTTTCCTAAACTCAATTTCCCCCTAGGCCTGTATGTTATAATTTGTCTCACTGCTGTTGTTTTCCATTCTTGTTTTATATTCTTGCAAAGAAGGTATGTAGTTTTCCAGTGATTCAAGTAAGATTAGATTCCAGAAAGGAGACAGTGAAGAAACTTTAAGGTGTTTTATAACTTGTCTCACTATCAGTGGTATTATTTGACTTTCTCTTCACTTTTAATATGAATGCCTGTAAACATTTTGTGGGTAAGATGAAGCAACGTCTGAATTTATGTTTTCACTTTTTGGTCAATCTAACAGAAGAGGTCTATCTCTGAGGTATCTTATGCCTTCTCAGGCTTTCCTTCAACAGCCATAACTCTGTATGTCCCCAAGCATAGATTACTGCAAAAACAAAAGAGATGTACCAAACATATTACATTTTCTAGCATACATATTACTGTGTAAATATAAAATAGGATTTTAAGAACTGAAATGACTGTTATTGCTTTAAGGTTATGAGAAGTTTTCCAAGGCTTCTTGATTAAAAGTGTTTGAGTGTTGCACCCAATGTCTGTTTCTTTTTACAGCAATTATTATCTCAGAAGTATATAAGTAAGCTTTAAATTGCCATCAAGCAAAAACAATAATGTAAATGGAGTAAAAGCTTCAACTGAAATAGAACGATGTATGTATCAGAGAGAATGTTGGGCCAATAAACATTCCATGATTCGTGTCATTACATACCTATATATAAAAATGAACTGTTCTTTGTAAATGATAAACTACCACTCGTAATTATAAGAAAATGTGACTGTAAATACACAAAACAGTATGTTTTGAGACACACTCGAAAATTCCCATTTATTGTACCTTCATTAAGGAACATAGATAATAACTTATATAAACCACTACACTACTGCATACAATAATTTTATGACAACATTTTTAAAATACTTGTAAATTACAGCATCTACAAATGCTCCTTCCTTCCTGTAGTGATCTTGATTATGGACTTATTGCAAAAAAATATCACAGAAAATTACAGGTAGCCCTTGTTCTATGCCCATTTCTTTCAAGCCTTTTTGCTTTAATGCCCCTTGCCAATTTACACTACTTCTTACTTTGCACCTCTCTCATTTTCAGTTTAACACCATTTGGCTGGCTGCAGTGGGCTCACTCTAAATGCTTCAGTCACAGTGCACTCGCCATTTAGTTCAGATTGCTATTCTGTGTTGTATTTGCCATTTAAGACTTTTTTTTTTGTTAGTAATGAGTGGGACACATAAATCTGCGTCACCTAGTACAACCCCAGTAAAAACAGTGAAAGACAATCAGTATTGACAAAAATTTCACATAATAAATCAGCTTTAAAAAGGTGAATGCATTGCTAATATCTGCTGTGCTCTTGGCTTGTACTGTACGTACAATTCATGATAATGCTCATAAGATTAAAGCAAGTGCTAAGTCAGGAACTCCCCATCCTGTAACTCAAACACAGCTACTGTCACCATCGCCTACTTCATCACCACCTGACCCAGGTGACCCCTAGTGCCCCTGTACCTCCAACACCACTCCCACTAGCACCACCAGCTTCCGCAAGCCATCTCATCCAGCATTTAATGTAAGTGTATGCACAGTGTTTACTATTCCTTTCCAATTTACACTGGCTAAAAATGAATATTACTTGCTTATTTCTATATTAATATCAGAACACAATAATAATGTAATAAGCATATGTATACATATCACATATGAAGAGGCTGTCATTGGTATGATTTCCCTAACCCCTCCCTATTCCATTATTTCTTATGGGCATATCATATATGATTTATGCCCACTTTCCCAGGAAAACAACTAGGGCATAAAACAAGGGCTACCTACACTTTGATTTTCTTATCTTTGGTCCTGACATGTGCCAGGAAGCAGGGCAGCTCACCAAACAAACTGAATCACATACCATATTTACCTGAATATATGAACCTGCATATAACACAAATTCCCTTCATAACCTTCTATTTTCAGTGAAATACTTTCACAGTACATGTTTAACATTGTGTGATATCATAAGGTGACTCCCCATTTTTCAGATTATAATTAGGGAAAAATTCTCATCTCATATTCAGATATATATATCATATGTAATTTAGTATCTCAAAAATATCTTTCATATATATAAACATAAAGAGAAAACAAAAATTTTCAAAGGTCATAATGACAACACACAAGACAAAACGCTGGGCAGTCTTGAATATGAACTACCTTCTGTGAAGCTTAGAATGGTCACATAGCACACAGTTAATATATTGCCCACCATTCATATAAATAATTACTGAACCTGCAAGGTAATAATTTGAGCCTTATTATCATTTCTAAGTAGATAATGAAAGTTTATTTAAGGTTTTTAGTGAAGGAGAGAAATACTCAACTCTGGTTAAAGTGCCAATTTTTTAAACTAAATACAGCATGAAATTTACTGTTAAATAAACCTCAATGACCCGTGTTTATACCCCAATATATGGGTGGCTCAACACTTCAAGATGGTCTGACAAAGATATACAATGTGTTGAAATACAGAATGGAATGTACAGTGTTCAATCTGAATGTAATATACAATCCTGAACAATACAAGCAACTTCAAACACACATTGGAAATTTGTTCAGTCCCCACAGTCTATAAAAATAGCCGGTCTTTATTGGTGCTGTTTTGTAGTGTGTGTTTGTGCATGCGCACATATGTATGAGATCCTCTTTTAAGGACATAGTAACTGGAAACATATCAGATGTACCCTTCAGATGGGGGTGGGGGTGAGGGTAAAAATGTTTTATGGTAACTTAAAAGAAATTTTAGTAGTATTCTACCTTTGTAAGTAGTTTTGGTTGTTACCATAATATAAAACCACAATGCATCATGTTTAAATTAAATTTGTTCCATGAATATTATAATCATGCTGGTGGTCGAGACAAGTTTATGTATGAGTAGCTAGAGCTTGAGAATGTATAACATCAGAAAATAATCCTCTTTCTGAAATGCAAGGCTAGAGTAGATACACACTCTCAAAGAACATGTGATTGAACTAATCATTATATATCTACTTACCAACACTAGACAAACTTTTAAAGACACAACATATGCAATCCTTCATTTACAAATAAGTCATAATATAACCTTACTTCAACAACTTAGGCCATGGCAAGAGAATCGGGGCTGCCTTGTCAAAGAAAGAAAGATATATGACAGATAATACAATAACATTATCATACTGTACTGTGACCACATCTACATAAAATATAAAGAGATTCAATGGAAATGTTTATTGATATTCAATGTACATTACCTACCATTAAACTGCCTACTAATAACCCTGGCTTTGAACATATGATTTCTTTTTCTGTGAGACAAAACTGTTGCTTGTACAGCCAAGAAAAATTTAAGCCGACATGAAGCGATTAGCCCTACAGCAGTAACATCACTGTACACTGTGCATCTGCCTGGTCTTCTGTTCAGTTAGATAATTAGCCTGCTTACTTATAAATATAACTATGTGTCTTTCCATTACTTGAGTCATGTGAAACTTTTAATACATTTGACAGTAGCTAACTTTCTTCTCCTGAAAACAGTGAACTTTACAATGTGTATACATTTTCTTTTAAGATACGCATGTTCTTTAGGTATAGCATTTTACATGCATATACACGTATGTACCTTGTGTGGTTATTAACCTTTTCACACAAAGTTTGCAGACAGTTCACTTCATGAATACAGAAAAGACTCACACAAATAAATAATGAAATGTTGACCTTTATTAAATCTACAGTGAAAATAAAACCAAACAATGTAAAAAACAGTCAGTAAGAAATATGAAATACATAACAATAAATATTTATTTTCATTTCTAATATACCAGATCGATATTACCTTAGAACCAAGTAATAATATCACATACGCAAAGATCAGTGTTCAATAATTTGAGATACAACGCCTGGGGAAAAAATGCCATAGAATGAGGCATTATTGAGTGGCACAGCTCAATAATTAGAATTTGGGAGAACTTTCAACATAGACAGGAAGCTCAATAAGCATGACAGGACTGTTAAGTACAAACATGGAGAAGTAATGCACAGTATACGCAGGTTTATCCAGCACCCCTGGGACAAAAGGGTTAATGGATCCAATTTTCCAGATATCAGAACACTATACATAATGTGTATCTTAGTGTCCCTCTCAACCTCAAGGTCACACCTAACCATTTAATTTGTCACTTGATATACTGTCCTGTTTTTCCCACCACACTTTCTAACCCCTTTTCATCACTGCTTATGCAACATGGTGTATATATAATCTGAAAAATAAACAAGACCCCAAGACACACTTTTGCTGTCACTATCTGAAATGTTGACTTACATAAATTTACCCTGTAAACAGTCTTTCTTGATCAACTTTTGCTTTAGCAACTCTCAAACTGATGTTGGGTGCTGCCAGTTGATGGACTTATGAGATGTAATAAGCCCCTGTAAATTTACAGTTTATAGAGCTTTTTGAATCATCCAGTGCTGGATAAATCAGCTTTACTGTATATGAAGCAGTTATGAGCAGCATCATCAAATTAGTGTGGGCCACAAAGAAAGCATATTTATGCTCCCAGACCTACTTTTTTAATCATCTTACAATTAATTACATTCCATGAAGCTGCAAAATAACTTCCTGTGATGACCTAGCCCTTATGATTAATTTCCTAAGAAGTAAATTGATATTCCCCCTGTAATTACTTTTACATGCATGGCATGTCAATGCATGGATTCAATTTAGGCATGTAGTTCTTATTTATGCTTCTTATGCTGGTTTGAACTTCAAAGTTTAATGTGTGTTGGACAATGAATTCTGAGATCCTAAAGAAGTGTAGAATAGTAGTAAATGGTAGGGCCTGCCAATGTTGGATGTGGCTCAATAAATAACAACAGGCTTCTGAAGTTTCATCTTAGAAAATGAGCTTCGTGTCACTTGGGATCTGTAATTTACACTGTCTAGTTTATCATTTACTCAGCAATATATTTCTCTGACAGCTTAGAATAGTTACAGAAATAGTGAAAGCTCTGAGTGCAGAAATTTCTGCCATCCATGCAATTCCTTTCCATGAAAACCCCAATAAAATAAATCACAATTACAGGATATGATGAACACTTCTGTTGTCAACACGTGACGTACAAATTATAGTTGTCAATGATTTAAGTCTGGTATGATGAAGATGTGCTGTAACATTGACTTTGCCCTACAAATTGAAACACAGACTGATCCTGTCTTGAATGAATTTATACAAAATCTTGTCTTCCTATCTACAATGGTTCCCACTTTTAGAAGAGGCAGTGAAATGGAAATACATACATCACTTGCCTGTAATGATACTATAAGCTATGTCTGACAAATATTCAGTGTACAGAAATAACTGTCTTATAGCAAATTTCAGTGTACACTATTACTATATTTTCTCTACAGCTGCATACAAATATATGAAGTAAACTCAAAACTTCTGTTCTGCACAACTTACATATCATTCACATATTTAAATGTAATTCTCATTGCACAGTGTTAGCACAAAGCTGCCAGGTACATGTTCAGTATCTGCCAAGCTTACATTATTAGTAAGCAGGAACAAGTGACTGTGTTATGTGCGAGCCCTTGTAGAGTAAAGTCTAAGGCCTGCATTGCAGAAACTACAAGAAATATAATACTAGACAACATCACAATAGTGCAGTGCTGATCAGTAGTTGAATTCTTACAAAATACTATACTGTTGTTTAAATATTGTCAACGGTGGGTTCCTGAGACTGTAGCCTTGCAAAAGATAGGAATACTTGCTCCAATGTTGTCTCACTTATAGTGTAATCTTCCACCACATCATAGTCATGCTTCATTTTCTCCATGGTTGTGAAGAGATGTTTCCAAGGAGTACTGGGATCAGTCACATGGTAGTGCAGCAAACCCTATTAACATTTATTTTTAATTTCATGTTAGTACTTTTAACTATAACAATAGGATAATTTGTAACCCAACTGTATATGACATATCTACTAAGAGGTTCACAAATACTTTTGATCACAGAGAATTGACGTTAAAATCATTTATACCTGTCTGGAAATAGCAATTAAATAATAAATGCAAGTTATATACAATTTTTAATTTCACTTCAGATCTTAAAAGAGATGCCTGAAACCTGTAATCAGTGATTTTTCATTACAGCAACATGTTAAGACTTCCAGTCATCATCACGCCATTGACATATACATGTGTTATGTAAAAACGAAATTGCATGCAAAACATGCATAGTAATGTGTGACATTTACTTTCAATATTTCACCAACATTACATATTAGATACAGTCTGCAAAAACCTACAGATAAGAACATGTAAAGCAGTTCAAATGCTTCCTTTCTAGACAGCGTGTAAAGGCATAACATGGAAAACAGAGTTAGGTCACACTGAGATAGATGATTACCAATAATTTGACTGATAGTGTCTACGACAAATTAAATGAGGAACCACTTGCACAGCAAGATTCTGATCCAGAGGCAAATAACTGTGATGACACTGATAATGTGTAATTAGTTCACTGTGAAAACAGTATTAGTGAGAATTTTCAGTCAGTAGCAAATGAATGCCTGCTTCTAAACCCTGTAGTGACAGAAAATACAGATGATATTTCAGTAAGACTGATGATAAACTGGCGATAATAAAAATGTAAATAGCAGTCAATGTTCCTTGGATATAACTCTACCCTCCAGTCATTCATGTATGTGTATTAGAAAGTATGGCCATTTTTCATATAAAGCTCTATTCTTAAAATGTGGGGTAACAGGCAACAAGCCAGACAGTCCTGAAAGTGTTCAATGAAGAGTGGTATGATGAGTATGAATAATTAGTGTCAAAGAATTCATAAAAAATGATGAGGTTCTGTCCTTACATTTACACAGAACCACCAAAGAAACAAACAAATCCCTGTCAGGAAAGGTGGTTTGCTTGTACAAGTTTAAACACTTACAAAGAAATTCAAGGTACTATGATATTTACTTTGAAATACTAAGAGGCACATAAAAACAGCTGGTCTCAGGTGATCAGAGTTAGAGGATTCATAAAAAATGTTACAGCACTGCCCTGACATGTGCCTGGAATAATGCTGGAATATCTGTGTGGATAATTGTCTTGGTTCATAAACACTAAAGCATTCATGATCAAAGTTGTAAGGAAATAATCTAACATAGTGGAAAGCACACACAAACACACACAAACAAACCCGCTTGTTTTGGATAACTGGGCTTGAAGCATTCACAAAAATGTTCAGGCATAATCCTGATATTTGCACAAAAGTATGTGGGGGCTACCCACATGCATCAATCTCTCCGCTTTCCGCAACAGCACCAGGAAGGAGAACGCATTACACACGCCGCAACAGCCTCTCCGTTTCCCGCAACAGCATGCAGCAAAGTCATTTAGCATACTCCGCCCACTGGCCACGGGATTGGCACACAGCAGGTGTCGCCAGCTAGCCAATCGCAGAACAGATTGTCCCGTGTCCAGCAGAATAAATAGAGGGCGACTTACAGACAAACAGCACTGAATCCAAACTGCTCATCTCGCAGAAGCCTGTTTTACAACCAGCAGTTCTACACTGACCGAGGGCTGACCCAAGCCGCCTAGCGCAAGCTACAGGGACAGGTCAGTAAATATGTCGAGGCCCTTAGTGGCCAACCGACACTGCACCTAAAATTAGGCGCGTCTCGAATACCCTGACTGAGATTTTCCGTGATTTTCCTCAGTTGTAAGGTGAATGCCAAGGGTATAACAAACAAGTCGGGGCACGGCCCACATCCCCCCTCCCCCCCTGTAGGACTAAATTATCGTGTGCAGGTTTTAGATCCTTCGCGAAATTATTTGTGAAAATGCCACTCTGGGTTCAAATCCCAGGGAGCCATCCAACCAAAGTATTCCCCCCACTTAGAAAAACTACACGCTCTTAGAGCTGTAGCCTTGGTGTGCTAGGTCCCGACTTAATCAGACCTTAAATTTGTTAGCGTAAGCAAATCCCCAGTTCAGAATAAAGAGTCTGTTATTGTGTCCAGCAATGCGGTAAAACGCAGGAATGGCTAAACAGATCAAGGGACGTCGACTTGCGCTCCGCGCAAGTCTCCGCCCTTAGTTAGCACTTTGGTTGGTTTGGTTTGGTGGTTTACAAACAGCACTCACTCGCTCACTCATCATGAAGAGGAGTCACACAACAAGCGGCAGACTCGGCCGGTGGGACCGCGCCACTATGCGCCCAACTCGCCCACTTCGCGGCCGACTCCTCTACTGGGAACCATGCTGCCATCACCGGCACACACCGCCGTCCCGACACAACATGGAAGGAAAGCACGGTACATCTTGCCGCTCTCCACTTCCCGACTCACTGAGGAAGGACAGCACGGTACACTTGCCGCTTTCCACTTCCAGCAGCCACCTCTCCACTTCCCGACTCACTGAGGAAGGAGAGGACGACACAATATGGAAGGAGAGCACGGTACATCTTGCCGCTCTCCACTTCCAGCAGCAACCTCTCCACTTCCCGACTCACTGAGGAAGGAGAGCACTTACACACACTCTTGTACCAACACACTTTGATTGAAGAATATATTGACTGATTATATGTGGATGCTGTGTTATCCTTTCTAGAAATAGAAATCCTGCCAGTATCCTACATATATTGGTGACCCCCGACGAAGACGCGCATACGACATACTTGTGGCCCCTGACTTGAGACTTGACTCGTTCCACAGTACACACAAGGTTCCATGGGGCATCCACCTGCACCAACAGCTGCAGTGCCAACTACAGCTGCAGCCTCAGTTCCAACTGAAGTCTTACCTCCTGCTGCAGTCACAGCTCCTGCCGCAGGAGCAAACCCTGCTCCAGCCCAGCGGACCACTCGTCGCGGACGCACCGTCCGCTTTCTGGCCCATTTCACCAGCTGAGCAGCTTTCTCCGCGGGGGGGGGGGGGGGGGGGGGGGTGATGTGGGGGCTACCCACATGCATCAATCTCTCCGCTTTCCGCAACAGCACCGGGAAGGAGAACGCGGTACACACGCCGCAACAGCCTCTCCGTTTCCCGCAACAGCATGCAGCAAAGTCATTCAGCATACTCCGCCCACTGGCCACGGGATTGGCGCACAGCAGGTGTTGCCAGCTAGCCAATCGCAGAACAGATTGTCCTGTGTCCAGCAGAATAAATAGAGGGCGACTTACAGACAAACAGCACTCACTTGCTCACTCATCACGAAGAGGAGTCACACAACAAGCGGCAGACTCGGCCGGTGGGACCGCGCCACTATGCGCCCAACTCGCCCACTTCGCGGCCGACTCCTCTACTGGGAACCAGCTGCCATCACTCATCACTCGCTGTACTGACGTGTAGCCTACGCATGGCAACAGCGAGCCAACTCTCGGGACATCATCGGCACACCGCCGTCCCGACACAACATGGAAGGAAAGCACAGGGACATCTTGCCGCTCTCCACTTCCCGACTCACTGAGGAAGGAGAGCACGGTACACTTGCCGCTTTCCACTTCCAGCAGCCACCTCTCCACTTCCCGACTCACTGAGGAAGGAGAGGACGACACAACATGGAAGGAGAGCACGGTACATCTTGCCGCTCTCCACTTCCAGCAGCAACCTCTCCACTTCCTGACTCACTGAGGAAGGAGAGCACTTACACACACTTGTTGTACCAACACACTTTGATTGAAGAAAATATTGACTGATTATATGTGGATGCTGTGTTATCCTTTCTAGAAATAGAAATCCTGCCAGTATCCCACAAGTACTAAGGAAAACCACCGGATCAGTTAATGCAAGCTGTCTTTGGTTGTAATTTGAAATAGGTATCTCCTAAGCTGAAGCAGGAGTGGTATTCATTACACTAAGTAAAGGAGAGTCAGATATAAAGCTATACAACACACAGACAGTTTGACTTAGGTGATGTGATTAATTTACCTTATGTTCATCCTTAAGAACACAACCAGAGTTGAAATTTTCTTCAATCTCACTTTTCAATTTGTATATGTGTTTATCAGCTTCATCACCTCTCAGTTTCACCATCACAGTGAAGCCCTGTCCAAATTTTTGTTTCAGATACTGGACACCTCCCATGCACACGAACTGCCCGCCCACCATGATGGCCAACCTGTTGCACAGTGCTTCACATTCCTCCATGCTGCAACATGAAAGAATTATACACAAGGATGACAATGGAGCCTGCAGGAAGGAAGGAAGAATGGTACTAGGAAAACAATCCTTACTTCTTGAGGGAGAGGGAAAAACTTAACTGGTGTGGAATACTTACATCCTACAAACCAATACAGCTTTCCCTACATGAAGGAAAACCCAGATTCAAAGTTGTACTTTCTGTTACCACTTTATTAAGGATCTTGGTTTTGGATGCCAAGCATACAGCCAGCCACATACAAGGTGGCCATCTTAACGGAAAAATGTCACAACTGAAAGCATATTACAAGCTAACTAAGGAAGTCTGGGAGTCCAGGCACATACGTATCCAACATCAGCCCTTCAATATAACAGAAGAATAATATTAAAAAAATGTATATTCCTCATAGCGCTACAGTGTGCTCATTCATGTCAGGGCCCAATGAGTCTGTTATATGAAACATACCTGTGTGATGTAAGCACTACACACTGGCCAGACTTCTGGATAGATGTCAGTACAGTCCACAGGTTTCGTCTTGCAACAGGATCAACTCCACTTGTTGGTTCATCCAGGAAAACAATAGGAGGGTTCCCTATCAGGGCCATAGCTGTACTCAGCTTGCGTTTATTGCCACCACTGTATGTTCCACACTGCTGGTTCTCATACTCCTGAAGTCCTATTAAACATATTGTTCATTCTTATTTATCTGTAATATTATACCAAACACTTAAACAGGAATAATTGCTGCACTGTACTTGCAGTTACTCTAGATCTTACACCTTTCTTGACAAGTTTCAGTTATAAAACATTTCTGGTGGCAAATACTACTCAAAAGACCCAGGTATATATGTGCAAATAATATTAAAAAGAATCTTTAGAGAAACAGTGTTTACTGATATGACAGGCTGAATTTCAGCCAGCTCTACCAGATAATAATGTAATAAACTACAGATCACTATCTGTCAACATGTAACATGATAATCATAAAGCTGCCATTACGTCTGGAATGTCTTCAACTACAGCAAAAATGTCTGTGTCAAAGTAAATGATACAATAATGGTACTTATTTTAGAAATGTGGATACAGAATTATTTTGCCACAATTGTCATTCTAATTTCATACAGTTAAAAACATAAAAACTCCAACTTACCCAACAATGTAAGCCATTTGCTGATTTCATAATTAATGTGATTTTCAGACACTCCACGAAGACTAGCAAAAAGTTTCAGCATTTCACGACCTGTTAGAGCTTCATTGATGGCATCAAATTGTGGGCAGTAACCAATCTGTGCAAGGAACTGTAATCACACGGACACTGCGTTTTGGGAATAATTTACATAAAATACAGAACTAAAAAAATTCTCAAGAACTAATGCAATTAACTTGTATCATCCGGAAACATAAATTACTGACCAAGAATTTTACTGTTTTACCAAGTGCATGCAACTTTCAAAAGTGCATGGAACATTATCAATGGTTCCTACCTCTGATTTATCCTTGCTGAGACTATACTGTCTAACCCACGCCTCTCCTTCAGTAGGAATTTCATCGCCAGTAAGCATCCTAAAAGTGGTGGTCTTGCCTGCACCATTGACACCAAGCAGTCCGAAACATTCCCCAGGTGCCACACCAAAACTAATACCCTTTACTGCTGTCAAATTTCGTGCATACTTTTTCACTAAATTACGAACTAACAAAACATCATCGTCATTGTGTTGCACAGCCGACACTAGAACAGAAGATAAGGTTCCCATTATTGTTGCAACTCTACAATCCATGAATGAAGGCATACAGGGGGAGCAGAGGTATAGCTCCATTCATTTTTAACCTTGGCACTAGATGCAGGTGAATGGTTAACTTCAAGCTTCAGCCACTTTACTCCTTGGAAAGGGTGCTGGTACCCACTGAACAGGAGGCTGGGTGCGCCCCAGAGCCAGTCTGGTCGTTTTAGACAAAAGAAAAATTTCTTGCCCCTACAAGAATTCAAACCCTGGACTGTGAAGCCTACACCCACTTGCTATACTGACTATGCCCCTCTGGCTCACTTGAGAATGAAAAAAAAAAAATAAAAACAAAATCAAGGACTGTACTCACAAAATAAAATCATTAGCACCCTCCTGCAAAATTCTCCCTCTCTCTCTCCCTTTCTCATGCGTGCATGCACATATGCATATACCCACGTTCTCGAAAGAAAATGGCTCTTCATATTCAAAACTGTATGTCCTTCTTAACTGTCCAATAAGTACCAAATAAATAATTTCTCAGTAACCTCTGAAAAGAACTTCTTAATATAAAATTTCATCAAACTCAATCCCAAACTGTCATAACACAACTCCCTGTAAACTGTTTCCAATTCTTTTTCTCACACACAAAAGTCTCAAACATACAGATAAGAGAGTCACTTCAGGTGCGCATCCAGAATTTTTCACTGGAGGCTGACCCTGAGGTTATACATAATTTGTCTGATTTTAAAAATTATGTTATAAAAATCATTTTGTAAGTGTAACATAACACTACTTGCAACTGCATTTATATACATACAAATATAACTACATGTTCCACGACTCAATCACAGTGTCCTATCTTGTTTTTTTTTAATTCTGTTAATTTATTTTTCAAAATTCCAATGTACTAGCCATCAGCCGATTTCAGTGACTGATATTTCAGCTGAAGGGTAAATCACGTAAAACTTTTGATATCATAGCTACAAACCCTGTGTTTTTTAAATTTCGGTTTTGGGGGGAGGGCTGCAGCCTGGCACCCCTCCCCCCTCTGGGTGCACCCCTGAGTCACTTTATTAAATCTTAATCCCATCAGCACTTCAAACATATATGGAGGCAAGTATTTCTATGGAAATGGGTCATGTATCATTGTTTCATTATTACTGTTTTGCCACTGTAGAAATTAAATGAAGCACACTGTATTTATGTGAGCATCCCAACAAACAGGGACATACACTGAAACACCCAAAATGGTGAACAAATCTTAACACAACAATGATCTTCTACATTTGCTTCAGTAATGACAGATTTTTGTACATCTGTTAGGGGATTATCCACCAACAGCACATAAACTGGCACAACACATGAAGGAGTCTTGGTCTTCAATATTATTTAACTTCGTAATTTTAGTTGTACTACATATATAAACCACTTTTTCTTCTGGTAATCTACCATTGTTTTCAAACCGAAAATTTTACTATCAAATCTTAAAGACTGACTAGAGTACAGTAATGAGCACCTGAGTTTTGAAAAAAGTATGAAATTTGACCAGCCGAGAAACTATCAGCTTCTGAAGTACTCTGCTCCCTGGAGTCAGTTCATTAGCTACAAAGTTCTGTTGTTTCTGAAAATATTTCTACAAAATCAAAACTGTAGATATGAAGTAATGGCATAGTGGTAATTCATGAAAATGTTACAGCTACAGTGCAAAACTGACAGCACAGGATGTGAATCAAACAATACCTGATGACATTTGTTTCTTCAAAAGGGTTGATGACTTCAAACAATGTAGAACAACCCAAAGCTCTGTGTTTACCAGTGCTTGTCATTGGTTCCAAACACTACAACTTCAAAAACTATCTTACTGCATAACAGATTACGACTGTACGTGCCCATGAAGCTACTGCTTCAATAATGTTTCATTAATACTCACTATGCAACTAGCACAAACAACATTACTATGTATTTCTGTGAGAAAAAGAGAACTTCCAAATTTTTTATATGACCTTCACTGTGCATTTTAAACTCACTGAATATTAACCAACGAAATGCACCTTCACTATTAAATTTTAATAGTAGTATATAACTTTTCCTGACATATGTTTCGGTCAACCTTTGACCATCATCAGGGGGTACAAACTACATTTGCTTACGTCCATAAGTTCACTGTGTCATCACAAATTATCGTTCGATGTCCATGTAAGTAAGAGCACTGTATAAAAATACTTTTTAAAAAAACACTTTCTAAAATCACTGTTCAACGTATATTGCGTCATATATAAAAAACACTGTATATAAAACTTTGAGTGCTCTTCAATGTTTGAAAGGTTAAACTCATCCACCTGGGAGTCACAATTGGCTTGTTGTATCTTTGTACATGGTTTTGCATCATTTGGGTTTTTTCTTGTTTTTGCTGTTGTATAGTCTGTGCTATTGCATGTTGTGAGATGTACTGTCTGCCTGTCTTATGGGTTGACAATCCATTAGACAGTGCTCTTACTTACATGGACATCAAACGATAATTTGTGATGACACAGTGAACTTATGGACGTAAGCAAATGTAGTTTGTACCCCCTGATGATGGTCAAAGGTTGACCAAAACATATGTCAGGAAAAGTTATATACTACTATTAAAATTTGATATTGAAGGTGCATTTCATTGGTCAATATTCAGTGAGAACTTCCAAAGTTTGGGTGGTGGGAGGAGGGATGATACATCACTCCTCATTCAGTCAATCACCACCTGCTTACAGGGACATTAACCTTACGCTTCCGTGCGTATCATATATGACCCAGAAGGCATTTAAATCCCCCACTCTACTTTGCTGCCTACGCCCTGATTCAGGTAGGCAAAGTGTATATCTCCAATCTCCTCCACGTTAGAGGATATTTTTGACCTGCTTCACGTTCCGACCACTTTGCCCCAGGAAAGAACGCACGTAGTAACATTGAAGAGCCTTTATCGATCTGCTCTGGAAGCATAAGGAAGTTGCGTAACTTGTTTTGCACTGCAGAGGAGTTGGTTTGCTTTCAGTCGACTGAAAACGACCGCTTGGTGAAAGAGCGATTCACTTGTACGAGAGTTTTATATCATATGGCTGAGCTAGACATAGGCATAGTGATTCACACAAGTTTCCTACTGTGTAGTTGGCGTTAGTGAGAAAAAAAAAACTCGAGACACCGTCATGGGGAACGTGCGGTTCACACAGAGACTTGTAGTTCAGATGGTACAGCTCAATGTGTATAGTTCATGAATCTGAAATGTTTCTAATGTGTAGTTAGCTCCAGAGGAAATGAAAACATACTGGACTAGTCATAAAGGACCCTTGTGTTATCGCAGGCAGAGAGAGAGTACTATTTCATTCCGAAGAAATATTACGTCAACCTTCCTGACAGAAGAATTTCGTGTGCAAAAATGTACTATAACTCTACTGTCATTATTCTAATAAAAACACCAAACAAATCCTTTTATATTATCTTTAAGCGCTATTTGTCTGAAAATTAAAACGTTCAATTATTTCTTGAATGCGAGAATTTCTCTTTGTATTCTGATATTTCATTTTAGGTTCAAAAATAGGTTTAGTATGTCTGTGATGTTGGAGAGTGTTTCAGGATATACTTCTGTTTTGCTATAAGCGGTGTGAAATGTGTGCAATGAGTGACGCCTAAAAACCTACCAATGTTTAGACTGCTAGCAGAGGCTAGTGTTACGTTTGTGCGTGCTTCAGATAAATAAACTGTGTTCATTGAGTAGGAGAGACGAGATATCAGTAAGGATACAAGCTGACATTTTATAAAGCGCTTGCTAAACGCCTGTTTCATAACAGAGATGTCTCGAACAGCCCCAAATATGACGACATAAACGGCAAATTCATACAAATACCGAACATTATTGTGTGTATTTAGGCAGTAAGGATACAAGCTGACTTTATAAATCGCTCTGCTAAAAGCCTGTTTCATAATAGATGTCGCTAACAGCCCCAAATAAGACGACATAAACTGCAAATTCATACGAATACGGAACTTTATTGTGTGTATTTAGGCAGAAATGATACAAGCTGACTTCATAAAGCGCTCAGATAAAAGCCTCTTTCATTTTCTACAAAATGGAAGCAATTCTATTTATTTATCTCTTCTGGATCAACTAATATTAATTTTTTTAACGAAAGCGCAAAAACTTAAAGGGCCCACGCGGGGACAGCAGACTCGCTCACGCAGGGCTTGTGCAGTAAAGTAGGCAACTTATCTCGATTTAAAGGGCATCTCGAGAAAATAACTCCGTAAGCTAAAGGTTAAACTATGCCAACCTCTGCTTGTGCTGCAGTTTGTTTCCCTCCCTACCTCAGCAAAACCAGCTACAGAAAAGAAAGTGTTCACGCCCTCTCCACCCCATCAAGCGTGTAGCCTCATTTGTATAACAGTACCTCACCTAGCAGACTAAAAAACAAAGCCTCATTTCCTGTTTTTGGGTGAAAAGGGTAAACAAATTACATTCCTGTAATACCCTGGCAATGAGCTGTCTACAGCACCGTCTCAGGACACTTTAAAAGGAGGTGGGTTTGAAAATATGTCACAAAATGTGTTTGTGGGAACTGCTACTTCACCTCTGAATTTCTCTCTTCCAGACCACATACACATAATAACACTGTTACCCCTATCCCTTACTTTCTGTTTAAGTAATCTTGGGAAAAGAAAACTGTGGTCAGCATGATGGTACCAGGGATGTACCAGCAACTACTACAGATAAACAAGACATCACATAACAGACAACATATGGAGTAGCACACACTGTAAAACATAACTAACAGCGACTCCTTTCAAAGAAATGGTTTTACCTTGCTCCTGAACTTCTATGGAAATAACTCTAATGGTGGCACGGTTGGCTGCACAGGTCATGCACATGCCCACCATTAGGCTTGCCTTCCATCACTTATGCTTTACTACATGAGGCAGGGAAACTGCAACTAATGTGAGGGTACAATGCTGCACCAACAGCACTTAAAGATAAACAAGGACTTACAAACCACTCATAATAATGGGAGAGTTACCAACAGACACTCAAGAGTTACCAAATAACTTTAACAGATGTAACATATGCAAGTTAAACTTAAACTGTAGCTAGAACAGACATCTTGTAATAAGACATACTTGTAAGAATGTACTTCACAGCACTAATGTCCAAATTCTGATACTAGCACAATTAATGGCAAACAGTCACATGACCATATCTTTTCTTCACTAACACAAAATGGATAAGAAACTATAAGCCCTGTCTTTAATGTTTAAAACTTGGGGTGCAGTTAACTACAGTATTCTAATGCATCACTTTCTTACTTTCTTCATTAAAATCAAAATCTTTACAATTTAAAATTTATCTATCACAATGAACATGAACATGAAGTGATATACCTTTAACTTGACCATCAACTCTATCCTGTTCATGCATCACATCATCATCAAGCATCTCACTTTCCACTTGATTTCCAACAAGTGCATTCTTAACCTTTTCATACAATAAGCTGAACACACCAAGTTCTACCAACATGATTAGAGTGATATACAGTAATGAATCTATTGCCATATACATTATTTCTTCACCAACTGCATTTTCATTATCATCATTAGCAAAGTCTAAGTAGGGCTTATGCATAGCATAACAGTAGCCATTTTTGCAGTCAGGTCCTGGAAACAAAGAACAAATTATAAACAAGATCATAAACCAAGAAAAAAATGTAGTGTCAACAAAATATGTGCTGTGCTTCCACGCATTTATTTTCATAGCTAGGACACATAACTGAATGACATTAAACCTGAAATGGGTGCCCACACTTATACTTTGTGTTAGTAAACTTGCACATGAGCACATCTTGTAATTCAGCAGATATTAAGTTACAACACAGTGCACGGTTTTTGGCTGGTGGACATCTCAAACAGTAGGCTAGAAGGAAGTCACTTGTGCAACGACAGCGTCATGGTTGGTTTAGTCCTTCTCTCCACCTCTGTAAGTAGAGTTGACTTTGTCACACTAAAGTTCCTGGTAAATAAACACCCAACCCTCGCCACTTTACCACATCAAGTAGGCCTGTCCGCCAGCTCTGCCAACTCCTCCACCAGCCAAAAACCATACCTGGTATGCAAAGTGAAAATGAACTGTAAGTCTGAACATCAAATTTCAAATCATACTAATAAGGAAAGCAGCAAGGAACTGTAGCTGTACCTCAAATAACACATCCCATAAATGCAAGATGCCCCTAATCTAAGATGACCCCCTAATGAAACACACCTTCCCACGGAAATCGTGGATTAAGGTCTTCTGGGATGTGATGCTGCCACTGAGTTAGTGTTTCCTGATGTTTCAAAGAAATGTAGTGTCTTGGAAACACTGGAAAACACCACCCAGTGACAGCATCACATCCCAGAAGATGTGGATCCTCAGTAACTCTGATGTGGAAACCTCAAATCTTGCAAGGGAAAATGTATTTACTTAAATCTAAGAGAAAGTCCCCCCTTCCTGCACCCTATAAGACAAACTCTGCTGAGAGAAAAAAATATTTTATTGTTGATTTCATATAGTTAATACACAAAATATGCAGGATACCATCTACCTTCACCAATCAGTGCCACTCTTTCTACCTTCATTCTTTCTACAGTGTCCATCTTCACGATCAGTGCCTTCATCATCCTCACACTTGCAGCTGCCACTCCCAACTTCTTTGCTCTCATTCCATAATATATTGTCATCCGACCCATTTAGTGCATTGGAAATATGGCACTTTTTAAACCCCTTCACAATCACTTCTGATGAGATGCGCTACCATTCTGTGATAACCCAGTAACACAGATGTGTCACACTGGGCTTCCTGATTCAGTGAAAGCACAGTCCCTTCCCAAAAGCCACTCACCATACAAATGATTTAGGTGGTCTATGAACAGCTTATTCATCACAACATCCAACATCTGTAGTTGTGAGGTCATCCCCCTACATATGACAAGGACCATGTTTATGGAATTAGTTGTGGCTTTTTTATTTCCAGTGTTAAATGCCCATTAAATGCATCAAACAACATCCCCCCACTGTCACAGCAGCACCCCAGGCAATCTGTTCCACACCACTGCCAACCAATCCTTCATATATTCATTGGTCATCCAACCTTCCGATTGGCCCCTGACAACGATTCCTCTTAAGTAGTTGCTCCTTAGGCACTGTTTTGCCATTCAGAATCATGTATGGAGGTAACCTGTTACAGTCTTTTAACATCACCAACATGATGTTGACTTGCACCTTTTCATTACATAATGTCTTGATCACCACAGTGTTTGCCCTGATATCTATGACAGTATAAATGACAGCAAATCAAAGCACACTGACATTTCCTGTTTGGCTCAGGATGTAAACATTCATTTTGTGAAGTCCAGTCACATGTCACTGAAAAGCAACAAGCTTCTTTAAGTTTATCAACAATTTATGGCCAAGAGAAGTTCTTCCACACAGACAGAACCCATACCCCTACACCATACACACACACACACACACACACACACACACACACACATGAACCCATGCTGGTCTTAAAATGGCACTGTGTGACACGTGATCTGGTAATTTCCCGTGTTTTTATTTCATCACCTTACATGTGATCAGCACTCAAGACTTTGTTTGTAACCACATAAACTCACAATTTCTTGTTATAATCCCTGGAAATGATCACGCTTGGGCCCACTGTATGATATTTGGGCAGACTTCACGTTTATCAACATCTCCTTTTGTTGCCTCCAACTTTGGATGTTTGCTTCCAAAAGCCTGAACCTTCCTGCCACATTGCAGTTATTTGTTTTCTTGCTGTGGTTAATCAGCATAAGTTTAACACTGGCATCATAATTTTGCTTGATCCCATTTGTAATACAGTTTGCTCTCTTCTCCACATGACCCACCAATGTATTGACATAATGAACTATGACAAAACAGGATGGCAGGTTCTCTCTTTTGGCAATACACATTTTGGTATGGCTTGACACACACCCTGTTCAGCACTTTTAAACATGAATTCAAGAAAATCCAATGTATTTAAGCATAGAATTTAAGGAAAAACCTTGCCATTCATTCAGGTAAATATGGTGTCAGTAACACTCTATATTGCTGTTGTTACAGAACAAAGACATAGAGCAAACACAGTAATATTACAAAGAAGCATCTATGACTAAAGTAATATGGACACTTACGGCAGCATAAGTCTTCTTTGCCATAAACGCTATTACAATATGATTTCTTCAGTTTGCACTGATTGTTTGAGAGGACGAGATATGAGAAACGTGTAAATGCATATGTAATGGTGAAGTGAGGTATAAACTCAAAACAGTATTTCAGTGCTTGCCCAGTAGACCTGTAGTCTTCACTCAACAGTGTAAGGTAAACCACCAAGGACATTATTAAACCTGTAAAAAAATGAAGTGGAAAACTACACATTATGTACGTACACATCAACATAAGAATTTTCAAACATGATGTGTGAGAAGTAATGTCACATTTAAATATGCATATAATCGCACTAAGAGCTCAGAAAAGACTATAGTATGTATGGTACCCAATTTCCTTTCACATGAAGTGTGGGTGACAACCAATCAGAATAATGCTATTCAATAAGGTGGGGTCTGTGTGGTGGGCCAGATGTAGTCTCCTGTTTTGATAAGTTCTGGTCAGGTGACATGGTCTAGAACCTAACTCACAGCACTGCCATGTGTTTAGCATCTTCCAAACTACTTATTTTCCGTGGCTAAGCTGAAAAATGTAACAACACTACAACGCACTGAACATACACTTGGTGCTCTCTGCATTTACTTCTAGACCTGTCTCCTTACTACCAGTTCATTAATTTCGCATTTCAAATATTCCCTCTTTTTGTTCCTAAAACGTCTACTAGTTTCACAGCTTACACTGATTCAAAATATCTGCATTAATTTGGCTTGGATCCTGTAACTGCTGAAATTTAGCCTGCTTCCTTTGACCTACAAATTTTGAACATTCTTCATAAAACCTTGGTTTATGCTACTTCTGTTAATACTGACCTGGACTCCCTTTAGCTGAGATTTTGACTTCTGTCTAATATTTTCCCAAGCCCTACTTATGTGCCTGCTATCATCTAAGTTCTACAATGTTGCAAATCTGTTTGAGATTTTAACTTGTTACTGTTCCCAACTTCCACCCTGTTTAGCTTCTTCAGATTGAATCTCTTCAAACCACAATTCTGCTTCCCATTTACTTAGTAATTGTCTGTCCCTAACTTCTGTGACCACCAGACAGCGATAAGTATCAACAGTCAGCTCCCCTGAAACATCGGATATCAAGTTTACTTGAAAGCCATCTCCTACCTACCAAGATGTGATCAATCTGACTGCAAGTCTTCCCATCATGAGAGGTAATGAAATTACAATTACAATGTGCATTTCTCCTTCTACTCCAAATTTTATGAACATAACAGAGAGCCACATTTTATTAAGTGTGAAACAACTGAATACATGTATGTACTCATAATATACAACGATGGCCTTTCAATCCACATTAAAATGTTCAAACTTACACCTCTTATTCGTTACATGTTACTTACCAACCAACATGTTAACTATGACAAGTAAGGCAAAAGCTCCTGCAGTTGTGTTCCTGAAATGACTGAATAAGTATGCAAAAGGAATTGCACACAAACCATACATCATCAACATGAAGAAGTATGTACCTGAAATAAAAGTAGATAATCACTAAGATGACAAACTGAGCAGCAAGAAGAGAAAAGGTGTAGCAGTTCTGAAAATAAATTTTAAATAGTGAAAAAATGTATGCAGTAACAAATGTACAGCCAAATCTGACAGAAAATTGTTTTATTATAGACATACTTATTTCTCTTCATATAAGTGATACACAATGAGGGGTGCTTAACTAAGAAAAGCCATCAGCATTTAATACTTCATGTCTATGATTATTCTCAGAGTGATTGACAGAGGCTGAGATGAATTCCAGTGTTCCTCTATACTTTGTGGCCACTCTGTGATATCTCCAACATTAAGAAAAAGCAGGTTAAAAAATAACTAGAGAATAAATATCTTTTACCACCATATACCACTTGTATTATGATACAAGAACTTCTGGGCACCAGAAAAGTGAAGCCTGCTGTGGTGGATCAAAGCGTGAACATTAACTCCCATCAAAAAGTTTGGAATACAAGCTGAATGTGGACCCTATCAAACTGCCATGTTCCCATTAGTACTCATGTTAATTTTCAATTTTCGTGAAGAGCCATGTAAGTGTACATGGAAAAGACACTTCATAACAAGCCATCATGTAAACGTTAATACACCGGTAGATAATAGACTACATTGTCCACTAAATACAGTGGTCTCTTTCAATGTACTTCCCAATGAAAACACCTCTTCTCTGGTATTTGGTTGTTAGTACAAGCTGTACCCACATGACACAAACACCTGTTACATACCCAATTCTTCAGATCCATTGAACACATTCAGAGGGTCAGCAATCAGCACTACAATTGTCATGATAATTGCTACCATCATGTACAATGCAAAATCCCATACAAAGCAGGTGAACCAGTATGCAAGTGGAGAAGTCCCAGTCATAAGTTGTAGCTGTTTAGCCTTTGATACTCTTTCTATCAAAGGGAATATCTGGAAGCTTCCCGTCAAAAACAGCAAACCAAATGGCATCAGGGTCATCCACAACAACATGACACCAATTTGTTTTACAAGGCCCTCCCCGAACACACGCTGAAACATAATCATTAAACATGTACTTATGTCTAATATTACTATTCAGGTATGAATATATACATCCATTTCAATTAGAACTGCAGTTCTGGGTCTTCATTTCATAAGCAATATCATTTATTAAATATTCAAATTATTCTGTATGCATTATTTGCTTCTACAACTTTTTAAAATAAAATTCCACTATAAATGGTGTGCCAGCATTTTAAAGGTGAATATTTGCATTCCTGTGACAAACACTAAAAGAATCAAATCTATATTACTGAACTTCTAACATGACAACTACATAATTATTTGAATAAAGATACATTTACTTTTATGCTTTACACTACACTGTCCAAGAACATACTCACCTCCTTAGTATGAAGAGGATGATTGATTACTGTAATGGATTTTTCTTGGGAATTGTTTTTCAGAACAGAATTCGTCAGTGCATTTAGAGAGATGGGAGCACTGTGAATAGCGCTAGATGAAAACATTGCATTCAGCACTCCAACTCCTGATAATGATGAATTAAATTCTGCTGCAATGATGAACTTGGTACGGTATTTCTGCATATTGGACTCCCCAGCAATAAGAAGCGATGGAGATACATTTTCTACTTCTGTCACACTGGAGCCAGTTAATTTTATAAACTCTTCATACTTATCATTCCAGCCTGCTGGACTTTGGTTTACAGAATATAACACATCTGTTGCTCCATAATCACTTAAATTCATTATGCGTGGAGATTGTATGTTCCTCCAGTCTTACCACTAAGAGTTACTGTGAGAAGAGCCATCACAATTGGAATAACGGCCTAAAAGAAAACAAAAATACCTATAATGCTGCATTATAAATAGTAAATCGCATAAGAAGATCTTTAAAGAAATGATCTTCTAATCATACTGGAATAAACATTACATACTATACTATCGTGATTGCTGTTCTGACACTTCTAATTCACTTAGTTCTATGCAGCAGTTGGATGTGAGGCATATGAAGAGGAACCAACATTAGTCACAACATACAGTGGAATGAAAGTCTTTCTTAAGCTCAATTTGTAGTTAGTTAAAACAGTGGAAAAATTCATGCTTATACCGTATTTACCCGAATGCCAGACAACTCTAATCTAAGACGATCCCCCAGAAATAAAACGTCTGCTAAGAAAAAAATATTTTACTATTAATTTCATACACTTAATACACAAAGCATGTCAGATTCTATCTACCTTTACCAATCAGTGTCACTGTCTACCATCTCCACAGTCAGTGCCATCATCTTCCTCACACTCACTCCTATTATTCCCATCCTCTTCACTGCCATTCCACAACATATCATCATCAGTCTCATCCATTGCATTGGATATACAGCACTACTTAAAATCCTTCACAATCACTTCTGGTAAGATGTGCTGCCATGCTGTTATGATCCACATTGACTAAATAATACATATATGTTTCTTGGTTTATTAACTTACTTGAACCATGAGGATTCACAATTTTCTCCAAGGATGGTGTTGATGTTAAAAATCTTACGCGTGTTCTGGATTTTGTGTTGTATCTGTGGTCTGATCAGTTGAGTTCATGGCTCTTTTTATGGTGTTTAATTGTGGATTGGTCCAGGTTTTATTTTTGAGTCGTGTAGTTAATTTTTAATTTTTTCAATAGCTTTTTTTTTACTACCCTTGGACTAGAGCTGTTCTCAGGTGCGTATCTTAACAAGTGTACTGTTTCTATGGTGTCCAGTGACTGAGTATAGCTTGATCTACAGGGTCAACCAGGTTAGGTGCTTCTTTACCTCAAGATGGAAAAACAGCCACATTCCAAAATGTCATGCTTCTTAAAAAATCAGAGGGTGGACAAAGTTAAAAAAAATAAGACTGTGTCAGTTAACTTTAGTCACGTTCTGTTCTCTTTTGTCTACATGACGATTTGGTGATGCAGTCATTAGTTTGGCTCTGCATGGTCAGTTTCAGAGCGATCCGGTTTGGCGCTTCATATGTGAATTTAAGATGACTTCACATATTTAAAGCACCAAATTTAAGGAAAAAACCTTTCTTGCATTCGAGTAAATATGGTAGCTTTCATACTTTATGACTGAAATCCAGGTTCATGCCTCCCATTAAGGCAGACATAAGTAAAAGAAACATTAAAAGTTTTTCACATTTTTGCATATAAGTTTGAACTCAATTATGCTTTATGATCATATATTACCAAATAATTAAGACAGCCTAGCAAAAGTAATAATGGGCCGGGATAGCGTAGTCGGTTATAGCGAGTCCGGGGATTGAATCCCGGTGGGGGCGAGATTTTTCGCAGCCGTCCAGACCGGCCCTGGGGCCCACCAGCCTCCTATACAATGGATACCGGGTCTCTTTCCCAGGGGTTAAATAAGAAAGAGTAGAGCTATACCTCTACTCCCCCTCTGGGCCGTCATGGCCTGTTCTAGGGAGAACTTTACTTTTTAGCAAAAGTAATAAAAACTCATACAAATACAGATTTGTTTTTATGCCCTACAGTGATAATCATGGTCACCATGCAAATGATGGGCACAGGGAAACAGTTCATCAGATATCTCCCATGTGGAATATCAGATAAAAAAATTGCAACAAGGTACTTTTCTCTTCAAAGCCCTATGTGTTTATGCATTGTGCATGTTTAGTAACAAAACTTCATAAAAATTCATTCACACATAGTGCCAATGACATTAAGGCACAGGTGAATAAATGGACATTGCTCACACATAATGCTCTCTTATACAGGATATCTCCTTTATCATCTCCCGAGCATGGCAGTTTCATCAAACAGAAAGGCTGCGTCTGCTGTTTACTAGTCCATGATGCAGTAACATGATGTACATCTGCATAATTACAGACAACTATTTATCACACATTTGTTTACATTACCTTTTTCAGTATTAAGCACTGGCGAATGCCAAAACTTGCTTTAAATATGTTAGTATAATTTTTATATTCATAGGGCAGATCTGGTGATATGACATGGGTAAAAAGATGGATGTTCAACACCTTATGTGTGCACACTGTGCACTAACAGCCACAAACTCATACCACTAAGGTCAAGCTGCACAGTGAGTATGAACTCAAAGATATGTAACTTAAAACACAGACACAAATACAACAGAGAATTCTATATACCAAAATAATCACAAAATTCATACAAAAGCCCACCCCCTCTTCAGTCCTACATATCAAAATAATGACAATATTCATATGTAAGCTGCCCCCCAACCCGGGCTCCAAAAAATGGTTGACTACACAAGTGAAAAGAGTGAGGCACTAAACCTTGCTATCATGACAAAACTTCCTTATCCACTGACGAGTCCAACATTTTGCCATGAACAGTCACTCATACATCAGAAAAATGGACACACAACAAAGACCCAGAATTCTGACTGCATAGGAAAACATATAACCATAAACTACTTCAAATGCACTATACTAAATATGAGAAATACTTGTCTTCATATATGATTTTGGGTACTGGGGGTGAGTTCCTCGGCATCCTGAAGGCTCCTACATGCAGTACCACACAGTCAAATTCCACGCAAAGAAATTTCATATGTTCAGTCTTCTCCCCCCCCCCCCAAAAAAAAAAAAAAAAAAAAAAAAAAAAAAAAAAAAAAAAAAAAAAAAAAAAAAAAAAAAAAAAAAAAAAAAAAAAAAAAAAAAAAAAAAAAATAATCCCCCCCACCATGGTTAAAATCCCCATGTCTGGGCTTACACACTGGCATTCAAAATAAGGTTTGTGTTTAAAACATGGGCAGTAAACATATTAAGTTACATCCTGTGTACACCATAACATCAAACATCAATAATCATATTAATACTAACAGATGTACTGTATTTTAACAAGTAATATAACTTGTATTATGTTGATGTGTTATGCCTGCCAGAAAATGTGTGCAGTGAGAGAAATTTATACAGGTTCTCTATTCTAACTTCTTACCTGTAACAGGAATGTTAACCACTTCCTGTATGTAAACAGAACTCGCTTGGTAAACAAGGCTGTCAGTTTTTGTATCAGCAAACTTGTTCCAACCTTTTTCTTGAATGTCACACCTAAAACAAATAATGTTCAGCATTAGTTGTTTATGAAGTTGTTGCATATATGATTTACACCAAACTAATACCAGGCTCAAAAGGTTTCCAGCTGATATAATTTGTTACACACATACACATGTTCAAACATGAAATGGTTATGTTATAGTAATGAAGAAAGTTCTCATAAAATAAACAATACTGTTATATGCCACTGTCCTTCCAAGGCAGCTGCTTATAGCTGTACATAAAGAGACTTAAAATAAATAAATAAAGCATACACTCACAATTATTTGAAAGCAAAGTATATGTACACTCTTTATATTTATACCTTTCTTTACTCATTGAATTTACTGCAGGTTTATGAGACTGTTCACAGCCATACACATATGCAGCTTTAAACAGTTTTCTGCTTTTGACCTGCATGTTCCTATAAGTGCTTTCCGGAGTTTTTCAAATTTTATAACCTGTTTCTTCAGGAATGCAATAGAAAATGTGTGACAAAAGTCACACAAAAAAAACCTGAGTAAGGGGAGATTCTTGCAAGTTGAGACTGATGTTTTCAGTAAAATAAAATTAATCTGGCAAGTTCATACTTCTCTACCCTGCTGTCACGTTACAGCAGCCAGTAGTCTACCTTAAGAATATATTTGTGTTCTGTATTGTCACTATGTTTTCCTCAGACATGACATTTAATAGTGTGAACTGTGGGTACAATTACTGAAATTTAACAAAGCTGTGATAACAGATGAAGAAGAGTGCAGATAGACTGAAGGAAAAGAAAAGAGTGAATGTGTGAATCAAAGCTTGGTAGACTTACTACTTAACCAAGCAAGAAAACTTAATCCTTGTTGTTGATAATATTTTTCTTGTTCCACCACACACAAACACATAAAAAACTTAACTTAGATAAACATATACAGTAAAACCCCGATTTAATGTTCCCGCATTTAGTGAAATCCCAGATTTAGTGATGATTTTTCATGTCCCAACAATAGCTCCATATAAACAATGTATTATTTTCCCGCATTTAGTGAATCCCAATTTAGAGAAAAACCCGCATTTAGTGGAAAAATATTACGTACTCATACTTCAATTGTTATTTGACGTTTCCCGCAATTAGTAAATTTTTTCATGAGCAACAAAAATAAAAAAAGATGCATACTGTACGTAAAAATTACGATATATGCTCGAAACATTGAGGCAATGGCCTGCCACAATGGAAACACTGGTTCCCGTTAGATCACCGAACATCATTGGGCCAGGATAGCGCCTGGATGGGTGATCATCCAGGAGTGCCTGGTAATGTTGCCTATGTCTAAGTGAGACAAAGTAGTGTGAAATTTGTGGAAGCGCAATGGTAGGGGAAACTGTGACGTAATCACTTAGCCAGTCCATTACTCCGATCCTGATGAAGTAATGCCTGTCCCCTCTCCGTCTACTTTATCTAGAAGTTACTCTGCTGCTGCATGCCTGTTTTGCGATCACTGCATAAACATGCAGCATTTGTGAAAAATTCTTCTACTATTTATATTATATTTTTTTATTCCTTAATAATAGCTACTAGTGAAAGGAAGAAGCTGACAATTGCGGAAAAAGTGAAATAAAGTCTGGTCCTCCACAAGATGTGGAAGAAATGTGTGATGCCAAAGAGGTAGAGGAAGAAGAAGAAGAGGCAATACAAGAAGAAAAATCAGTTCCCACACTTGGTGAAGTGGTTCTGGCACTTGAAGTGGTACGAAGATATTTAACTTCTTTTGATGTTGATGTTGTTACTGTATTTGGAGAAAAATGATGTTTGAATTACAAAAGGAATGGAGGTGCAGAGCCTTATATATAGTAAAACATGGTGTCCACACTGTTTCCATGTTTCAGCAAAGAGTATAATACAGTAAAATCCCTATTTAATGAATTGCTGGGGGATTAGAAAATATTTCACTAAATCGAGGTTTTCATTAAATGGAGGTTTTCAATTAAAATGAGTTAAATTTATCTTTTTTGCTTGTTTATTAGTTCCATTATGGTCTCTATAATAAAAATCCATTTTTCAACTTTATATGCACAATACTTATATTAATATTTTTAAAATAAACATTTAGAAACAAATTCCAGTGACAAGCAAGCCTTATTGCTATTGAAAATGAAATTTTCTGTAATGAATCATGATTACAAAAAATAATTTCAAAATTGACATACATCTTTAAACAATTTGTCATCCCTCCTTTAAAAAGCTTCATCATACAACTTTAAACAGAAAATATTAAAATACATTTGGAATTTTCACATAAAAAATATCAAAATTATTCAAAAACCAAGCATACATAGCTATAAGAAAATTATGTATCAAAATAGTCCAGCAAACTTGCTTGCTTCTTCTGGCAGGTGCTCTGAACATTCAGAACATCTCGCTCCAAAGAATTTACTTTTGTTATAGTAGTGCTGTCAACATCAAAAGAAGTTAAATATCTTCGTACCACTTCAAGTGCCTGAACCGCTTCACCAAGTGTGGGAACTTATTCTTCTTCTTGTACTGCCTCTTCTTCTTCTTCTTCCTCTACCTCTTTGGCATCACAGATTTCTTCCATGTCTTGTGGAGGACCAGACTTTATTTTTACTTTTTCCGCAATTGTCAGCTTCTCCCTTTCATTAGTAGCCATTATTAAGGAATAAAAAATATAATAAAAATAGTAGAAAGAATTTTTCACAAATGCTCCAGGTTTACGCAGTGATGGCAAAACAGGCATGCAGCAGCAGAGTAACTTCTAGATAAAGTAGATGGAGAGGGGACAGGCATTACGTCATCAGGATCGTAGTAATGGACTGGCTAAGTGATTACATCACAGTTTCCCCTACCATTGCACTTCCGCATATTTCACACTACTTTGTCTCACTTAAGACATAGGCAACAGTATCGGGCACTCCTGGACGATCACCCATCCAGGCGCTATCCTGGCCCAATGATGTTCGGTGATCTAACGGAAACCAGTGTTTCCATCGTGGCAGGCCATTGCCTCAATGTTTCGAGCGCATATCGTAATTTTTACGTACAATATGCATCTTTTGTGATATTTTTTGCTCATGAAAAAATTTACTTGAAGTATGAGTATGTAATATTTTTCCACTAAATGCGGGAAAATAATACATTGTTTACATGGAGCTATTGTCGGGACATAAAAAAATCATCACTAAATCCGGGATTTCACTAAATGCGGGAAAATTAAATCGGGTTTTACTGTATACAGCAAAATTCCCTTTATCTGTAATTTGGTAATTAAAAAATCCTCATAATCCAGCATTTGAGGAGAGTAGTCCCAAGACCAGAAGTTTTGCTTTTTACCAGAAAAAAAAAATAAAAAAGGCAAATCTCAGGGACATGTTCAAAAAGACCTCCAAGAGTGCCTGTATATCAACCATTGTGTTATCCCCTGACACCCTGCCTCCTAATACAGCATCTACTTCACCTAAAAAGACTCCAGAAGAGGACCCAGATGACCCTGAACCAGTAGATGAAGGAGATATCCAAATGAAATACTCCTCTGATAGTTGTGTCACCAAAGTATAGCAGCAATAACAAAAAATTACACGCGAGAACTTTGGTCAGTACAGGTACTGTTTGAAAATCTGGAATATACAATAATCCAGCACCTGTCCGGTCCCATGGGTGCTGGATTAATGGAATTGTTCTGTACCTGGTAAATAATACTTCCAGATATATGAGGGTCAAAAAAGGTGAACTTCATGGCTGATCACAAATGATTAGATGCCTTGGGACAAACGTTGTGACCCATGCCTAAAATAATGTGGTATTCAACTCTGCGACTGGTAAAGTTCTGCTCTAGAGTTAATGATGCTGTCTACTGTATCTACTACTATATTATGTACCAAAAACATAGTCCTGAGAATGTTATGAATAAAATACCAACACCACATTAGCACTGGAAGCCATTCTAAGGGTCCCACTTTACCTGGCAAAAAAAAGTCCATTTCCAGTTTATATTCTGAGTCAGATGAGAAATCTGTCCAATTTGGCTCAGCAGAGTATTCAGCCTCAAGCAAGGGTTGTACGTCTGTTTGTTGAGTTGAGCGCTTTTTTATTAAGTGAACGGAATGTCCTACAATTGTTTAATACTAATATGAAACATAACAACAATGACTTTCAGATCTAATAGGTAAACATGTCTAATAATAAGCAACAGCATTTACATCCAATGTAAAGGGGTGGTTCATCATTCTTTCTCTTTAATTTTGCTTCAGAATATATCTGCAATAAGTCTCACATAATCACAAAAGGTCAAAACAGATGTTGCAATGTCAGTTTACTATGTTAAAACTAGCCCTGTACAGGCCTTCAGGGCTCCAAGAGGTTGAGGCTCCCAGGATTTCTAGACAATTGGCATATGAAGGAGGCAAGGTTGTCAGCCCTACGCACTGGCCGCTTTTACCCTGTTACTCATTTCTGTTCGAGGCTGAGTCGACCCCAGGGCCACAGTGTGGCCAGAAAGATTAAGTTAATGACAAATCTCAATGACCCAATTGGGAAATGAATCCGCAACCTTCCAGCTTGTAGCGCAGTGACTCAACCAACTGCACCACTGCATACCCACGGTTTACATTGAATAAACATTAAATCCTGTAAATAGCATGCTAAAGGCAGCAAAGACAATCTACAGAAAGGGCAGAAAACCTAGAAATTCTGAAGTGTCACAATGAAAACTGAGTTAGCGTGTTCAGTGGGGCTGGTTGTGGGCCACTGGGTTATTTTCCCATGATGAATCAGCCACTATGATTACACAGCACCAAATATGATGACGGAATAATTATTTGTGACTAAAGTAACATGTAAGGGTGCTTTGCAATGCATGTTGTGTGGCTGGAGAAAAAAGGACTGGTGTACCATCATAAATATAACTGACTACTAATCTGTGTTTCCTGTCATTATTTTGAGAGAAAATATTAAGTAAATGGGAAGGAAGTCTGATGTTACTGACCACTGCCCAAGTGATTCACAAATATCTTTCCATTTTGAGTCAGTTATACATTTGTCTGGAAGAAATTACAAAACTAAAACAGAACCTGTCATGATAACTGGATAACTGGCTGAGATCTGAACTGGATACATCCATAGCAGAAGTCAGATATACTGTTATGTATGGGTGGAAATGAAGCACAACTTTGCAAGATTACGAAATCTTCACTTTATAAACAGCAATACCTAAAATCCAATCAGAAGCACAAAGAAAGCTATAATAATGTTTTGTAGCAGGTGCCATATATCATCACTAATTCAAGTGACTGACTTTATGCTGATGTGCCTGCTGTCCTTCTTTCTTTACACATACATGCAAGCACATACACACTAAAAGAGGAGGATGGATTCTTTCATACCTTCAGAACTGCCATATAATTTCACATATTCCAAACTTGATTCTGAGTTAGTCTGCCCATCAGGTTCATCTTCTGCTTCTTTTCCTACCCTAGAAAATTAATCACACTGAAATCTCCTTCACAAAGGGACAGTTACATATTCTCACCTGAAGGTCATATTAATTGTTAAGAATATTTACTAAGATATCCTGACAGATCTGGGTTGGCACGTTCAGTTTATCACAAGTCCAACCCTGACATGTGAGAAATTGTCACCTGGAGGTCATAAAAAGAAGAAAATAAAACTTCTGATTATTGAGAATTTAATACATAATACACTAAAAAGGCAGTTAGATGCCAAGTAATACACATCTTTAAGCCATTACCAGCAATATATGATTACATTTATGAAGTGTCCCTGACAACAAGAAGTACACTTCAACTCAAATTTAATGCTATTTTTGACCAAGTTTGCTGAAATTGCAGCACATGTCATGGATACACTATTACTAGCAATAAGCTTTACATACATGAGACTGTAGCTTACTGAGAGTTTAAGAGATGATATCTTTAACTTTAGAAATAAAATATGCTCACAGTGGATTAATGTACTTTAGTTTCCATAAAATGAACCAACCTGAAATGTGATTGTTGGGCAAGAAACTTAAGTGATGATGAAACAAAATTGGGCTGGGATACATTTTGCTAGACAGAGGTAGAAGGGATTTGAAAAACATGTGTCCAATAATTAAAACTAGGTGTAATGATACTCAAAGACAATCACACAGTAAAAATATGACAGAAAAGAAATGTCTAGTCCCATACTGGAATATGAAACAAGAATGGAGGAGAGAAATGTATATAGATCAATGCAATTTGAATGAAAGAAATGGATTAGCATGGTTTACATTAGGAATATGGGAACCAAGAGGTAAAAGAAGAGGGGCAGAGAAAGGAACATGCCCCCTATGGAATGAAGAAGAGAAGGTGGTTCCTATATTACTAAAATGTAATGAGACACCGAGGTGGAGAGAACAATTTATACATAATAAATGGCAATCCATAAATGAAGAAGCAGCATAAAAGAAAATAATCAGCTGTAATAAAATCATAGAATTAAAAAAGTTAGGTAAATTTTTATATAAAGCAAAACGCAAGTGGGAAAACAAAGTTACAAAAACGGTGCAAGGTCTAGAGGAAATGAGAGAGGAATTGTAATTACAAATATCTTTCTATTTATATATATAAACTTAGATAAGATTAATATCTGACAGAAAATAGTAATTACTTTAGATAAATTTTAGCCATTGGCATTAAAAATAATGGATGTGTACTGGCATAAACCTGGTGTTACCAGTCATATTCAAAGATGTAAAGGAATGTCAAATTTGGAATACAACAAACCAATTTCATTTTGAAATAATTTAACTTATAAATATACAACCAACCTCAAAAATACTTCTTCAAGTGTGGTGATGGACACACCAATGCTAGATATACACAGCTGTTGTTTCTCTTGTTCTAAAATATCAAACAATTGAGGAAATTTGTCACACTCCTCCGAAGGCAGCATATAACACAACAGAGAGCCCATCTCATTCTTCACTTTTGCATCAGGAATAAGAGGCTGGATAGTATTTGTTATCCTGGCAACATCACAATCTTCATTTTTCAGCAGATTTAACTGATAGCCAGTTCCTGAAACATTCCAAGTTCCCACACATATGCTAGTCCATGGTCAGAGAAATTATCAACTTCCTTCTGATAGACTCTAGCCTTAGAGTTATAATAATGATGGCAGATTCTGTAAACAACCAAATATTCAATATGTATGTAAATTCAAATAAAAAATTGTTTACAAGATGCTTCTAATGCTTTACAATGCATGTAACTCAGTTTTTCTTAACATATATCTTACAATGATTCACAAATGTCATTATGAAGAAGTTTGTGTTTGGTCCTAAATTAGCACCATGTACTGGAACTCACTGTCAGTATGAGGGCTGGTGAGTAAGGAAGATACCAGAGAACTTCCACATACAGACCCTTGAATTTTGCAACAGTTGCCCAAGAGATATGTAGACATGCACCATGTGCTTCAAGTGCCTCTTGACAGTATTTCTGTTTAATGATTAGCTTAAGAAATGTTCAACATATGTTGTTTACTGCCAATTCATTCTGCCCATGTCCCAAAATACAGCCACCATAATCTTTCAGCTGATGACATTACTTAAAACATTTAGGGTTTAGGAAATACAGGATAATGCCACTGTTTACTCACTCATCATCTTGTTGCACTGTATCACAGGACAGGGATATGCATATAAAGACACACATGGCTCAATCCACATGTTTTCTGATATGGCACACTGCTGAATTCCACCTCCTGGATCACATTATAAACTGGACATGAACATTCATTTGTAACACCACAGTGCACTTTTCCAAATCAGACTTTCTGCTTGTGCAGTACTGTCAGGAGAGATGATATGGACTCCTTGGTCTGGCTGTGGAGCATCATCTACCTACTGTACATACTTACGGACGCAATCTTCAAACAAGAATGCACAACTACTGTATTTAGCCAAATATAAGATGACCCTGAAAATATGATAACCCGCCTTCACGATCTTCACTTTCAGGAAAATACCTATATTCACATTAGCCAGGTTTGCTGTTACCATGCTGACAGCCTCGTATCAGTTACTGCATATGAATACAAGTTGCAAACAGCTGACACAAAATAATGTCAAGGTGTGGCTTGAAAACCTTTTATTACCCTCATCCAGCCTGCAGCTTAACCTTTAACGTACGGACTTTTAACACATTCACTGCCAAAGTTGACCATGGTCGATTTAAGTATTTACGTTTTAATTTGCCAGCGTCAACTTTAGTCGATCTGAAGTTTACTCTGCTCTTTTGCCTTAAATAGGCCACACACACACAATAATTTCTGTCAGGAAACATATTTTACATCTTTATTAATCCCTAGCTGACAACTAGAAAAAATATATGCATTTGGTCAGGTACATTAGGGTAGAAAAATATCATAAATATGTCACAATGTTTATGTTTAGTCTTGAGCTGAGCAAGTGATTTGTGAGGCTGCAGTCAGTAGCGTGTTTCCTTTCTGTGAAGTTGCTTGTGAGTTTATTTATACCTAAAGTGCAATATGGCTACTAGAAAAGAACACTGCTTAGAACTGAAGCAGAATAGTTGGTTCTATTGATGAGGAACTTGTGAATGACAGTGATTCAGACGAAGATTGTGTCCCGCAAATATTGAGTAGTGAGGAGAGTGATGATGAGAACGACATTTCAGACTCGGGTCCGGGCCCTAGTGTAGACGGGTTTTGTGAAAAAGATCGTCAACAAAGTATTCCACTCTAGGAAATCCAGCAGTACAATTTGCTGTTCAAAATGGAACAGATATGATGGAATATGTTGATAATTACATCACTCCAGAACTCATTCAAGTTGTTGTCAACAAGACAAATTTATACGCACAACAACAGATCGTGATAATGCCATAACCCGTTACTAAACATGCACGTAGTGAACAATGGAAACCTGTGACAATATATGAAATGAAGAAATGTCTTGGTCTGATGTTCCTTACAGGTGTAATTCGAAAACCAAAATTAGAATGGTACTGGTCAACAAGAGGCATTTTACTAACACCCATTTGTTCACAAACGATGTCTAGGCACAGATTTCAAATTTCCCAAGGACATGATAGAAGAGGCAAAAAAGTTGAAGAAGGGTGAGGTCTGCACTTCACACTGCAGCTGTGGTAGATAGCGTCACAAAGAAAAAACCTAAATACATTGCAGATTACAATACACACATGCATGGTGTTGATACAGCTGACCAATACCTTGCCTATTACCCCTTCATCCGTAAAACTGTAAAATGGCCTAAGAAAGTCTTTTTCTACCTTCTCCAATGTGCACTTTTCAATAGTTATGTTGTATTTACAAAATCCAACCCTAATTCCCACAAATCATTCCCAGATTACTTAGTGGATGTCAGTGAAAATCTTATACACACAAGCGAAGATGTATCATCATCATCATCATCAGATGAGTCGCAAGACTCGAGCAGAATGCCTACACCAACTCCACCAAAATGAGCCCCAAAAAGTGGCCCACCTGGAAGGCTTGATGGAAAATTGAAAAAACCATAAACCCGTGCATATCCCTCCTACAAAGAAAGACAAGACACCTACACGAAGATGTCGAGTGTGTACACGGAAAAATATCAAGAAAGAAACGAGATTTGTTTGCGCACATTGCGGTGTTTCTCTCCATCCAGAAGGCTACTACACATGATATCATACACTGAAACATTACTAAAGGTGTGCTCAAAATTTCAAATTTTTATCTCTTATAGTTTCCTTGTAATTGCTTTTTTTATAAGACGACGCACTAGTTGTTTAACATTCAAAAAATCCCTGGCAATTTAACACCCTCGGGGATTTAAATACCCGGCAGTGAACGTGTTAAAAGCCAGTCGTCTCCTAGCGGCCGGACTTTTTTGGGCATTTAAATCTTAAAATTGCAGGCCTCCACAAAAACAGATATATTTTCTGCTCTCTATAACATAAAATTATGAAATAAAAACAGTTTGAAAGAGACTAAAGTTCTACATTTATAGACAAAGTGTAAATCTTTAGCAATAAAACATACTCACGAAAATTTCTGATAAATTCAAAAGTTATTTAGTGTAATATATTTTATGTCATTTCTGTAGAATTTTATTGTTTACCCCTTGCTTTACACCGTAGGAATGTGTGATGTTATGTTCACAGAAATATACAACACTTATTTGCATGGCAAATGTTTTCTGTTCCATCTGTACAATGATATGTGTTGGCTCACACCACAACATTCAATGCTGCTCTCTGTGTCTAGTGACTCAGGTTCACATATGCCTATCACTTCTCAAAGCAGTTCACAATACACAGACTGACGTCACACTTCTGCAGAAATACAGCATGCTCTGTGTTTGCTTCTGCAGCGAACACACGCGACACCGCCTTTATTGTCCTTTGGAAGGCCAGTGTTTTGAATGCTTTACTTCTAATCGACTTAGCTGGGACACCAATGGACTTGGCTTACCTCTTGAAATGACAATCGCTGTCACATTTTCCTCATGCGAATGGATAATCAATTCGCAAACCAGAACCTCCCGGAAATTTTTGTGGTTCATCTTCTGGACTTATGGATAAGAAAGGCGTTGAGTATGGTCATGTCTGTGAGGTGGAAAAACAGTTTCTTCGTCCACTTCCATGCTCTCTAGGCAATTCTGTAGCTGTTCACTATTCTGTCTGACTTGTCCACAAACCCCATGTAGGTATTGTAGTCTTCTACTACACGAGGTTTGATAGCATGGCCAGATTCGTCAGTGAAATTGCCTTCAACAGGAGGAGCGTGCATGTTTGTAAGCGTGTACACATCACGCCTATCTTTCCAGCGGACAGCCCTTCGGCTTCCTCTGACGTGTTACTATGTCCCCCCTTTCCATTTTCAGTGATTTCCATCCAATATCTTGTGGCTTTCCACACTTGTCATCATGGCGAGCTGTACCACATGTGTTGATTTTACGTTGGAACAAATCATCAAACAGTACAGGTGAAGTGAAGTAACTGTCCATAAAAACTCTAGGGCCCAGTCCCTGAACTCTTCGAATTACTTGCAGCACAGTTCTGTGTGTCGCTGTTATTTGAGCTGTAGCATGTTGCCGTTGTTTACCTAAATACACACTCATGTCATAAGTGTAACCCAGAGAGTCACAAAGTTTGTAAATTTTGAAGCCAAATCTTTTATTTTTTTTTTGGAATATACTGCCGACAAATTACTCTTCCTTTGTATAACACGATCACTTCGTCCACAGCAAGATGTTCTGTTGGACCATACATTTCACAAAATTTATTGTTCAGAGTGTCAAAAACCTTTCTTATTTTCCAAAATCCGTCGTAGCCTGGGTCGTCATGGTTTGGAGGGTTGTCATCGTTTTCAAAATGGAGGAATCGAAGAATATGGAAGAAGTGATCGTGTGCCATCACATTTGAATAAAATGGAGTGCAATACTGCTCTTCTCTGGGCTAATAATCTTTGAGGCTGCCATGTTGGTCATGTCCCATTTCAATTATGAGTGCGAAAAATGTGTATATTTCTTTGATCGTAACATCAGGTGGTTGTGCTGAAATTTTCTGTGTTTTTGAATGCCATATATTGATGTTAGTAGCGATTTGTTTCATCTAGTATAATTTGAAAAATCTGCCCGAAGAAGCGAATGAAGACTGAAAAGGGAGAGGATTCTGCATTTATATCAGAGGCAGCTGATCAGTTGACACCATTTGGAGGTCCAGTGTAATCAAAGACATTTGACGAATCCCCGGCTCTTCTAGCCTGAAACGTAACTTCGGTTTCCTTGGTATTATCTTCGTCTTCTGAGGATGAGGAGGACTGCACACAAGATTCCATCAGTTTGTCTGTCTCTTCCAATTCCTCATCCATCAGTACTTCCTCTATTTCGTCTGGCTCAAGTGGTTTTGAATATCTAGCTTGCTTTTGAGGTTCCATTTCAAGGGGTCCCACATAAATCGAATATGTGAAAGTTATTGACAGTTCACCACTGATATAAAATTGGTCAATAAAATAATAATCAGGTCACTGGGAAAGTAATGCAGATGAAACTGTCAGTAAACACTGAAGAACAAATACAGATACCAACCAGTACGGAATACCTCCTTACAATCCGCCACTGAAGTTATGCAATATTTACCAGTTCGCCACCGATAAAGTAACCTCAAACACAAGTGTGAAAAATACCACCTAAAGCTTTGTCAATAAATATGTTACAAAAAAATTGTAGATTGCAGTATCTAAACAATCTGCCACTGTCACAATATATATATGCCAATCCGCCACTGCAAAACAATATCAGATACTCCACAAAAGCTGACAAAAGACTAAACTGGAGCACTTCCAAATCCAGCTTTTACATTTCAACCTCATAGAATGGTCTACTGTATTTTGCCTGTCACCCTCTCAGCTGATACCCCAAGGTCAAGTATGGCCATAAATAATATCCACAGACCTGCTGGTGGGACTCACAATAAGTTTGTTTGGGTTTCCTGCTAAAGCAAACACTGTCAGAGCTGAAAAATGTTATCCAACATTGCCACTGGGGATTGCAGGCTGTGTTAGATATATCTAACATTCCTCCTTTAAAGGTTAATAATCCAACTTTCCAAGAATCATTACAACTTTGTATATATTTGTTGTTTCCCACTCTAAGCTACACTTGGAGTCTACTCAAGCTCAGATTTCATTACCATAACATTATTAGGTGCATTGTGTAAGCCACATTCCTTGTTATACAATACGTTCCATTACCAACACCTCCACTTAAATACTTTCACGAGTAGCTACTTTCAGGCACTTGCAGTTTATGTTTTCATGAGAATAAGAGACAACATTTCATAACCACACAATGCAAATTATAAAATTACTTAAAACATCAAATCTAATTCCAACTTAACTCATACTCACCATACAGTTTCTTGAGAAACAAAGTAGTACCATAGCACTGTACTTGACCATGGTCCATGATAGCAATTCTATCTCCAAGAACATCTGCTTCCTCCATAAAGTGTGTTGTAATAAGAATGGTTCGTTGGCCTCGCATATTCTAAGAGAGGAATTCACATATAGGAATAATAGAGAGCAGAAAAAAAAACAAATGTGATGACACATTACTGAACTACCTAAACTGCAGGTTAATTGTAATACAATTTGCCATCTTCATGGCCTTCAACATGGGACATGCAATGCACTGACAGCAGCAGAACAACAAAAACAAGGTAAAACCAAAGCACTTACGAGAAAAACCTGTCCAAGTGCCACTTTGCCCACTACAGATCCTGCACTGCCTCGAGATCAAACCCAGGCCTCTACAGCAACAGGCCAGTGACAAACCACCTAAGCCATGGCACAGCCACTGAATTGTAACATTTGCAACACATTTCAATTCTTACATTATCAAGAGATGAAATCTACTCCACACAGCAAATTTGCAACTACAGTAACGGTTAGAAATCTTACATTGTATTACTTATTCTTTATGGATTAAAACTCTCCGCACAATACAACGCAAGAGTTTCATGGACATGGACTCCATTATAATGTGCGATGTCACAGTGTACAATCAAATAGCCTACTGATAAAAGGTAAAGTTCACCCTAGAACAAGCCATGAATGCTAAGAGGGGAGTAGAGGTATAGCTCTACTCTATCTTTAACTTTGGCACTAGATAAGGGTGGGTGGTCAACCCACACCCCAGCTGCTTTACTCCCCCTACCTCCCCTCCAGGAAAAAAGACCCAATACCCATTGCATAAGAGGTTGGGTGGGCCCCAGGGTCAGTCTGCATGGGTGTGAAAAATCTTGCCCCCACTGGGATTTGACCCCTGCACCATCCAGCATGTAGGTAGCTTCTATACTGACTATGCTACTGATGACAATATGAAATTATATAATCCATACCAAGATCAGGGAAGTGACTCAATGGCTCTGATACAATAATGTTAAAATATGTTCACATTGCTTTTATAAGTTCTCATCATGACAGCATTTACTAGTACTTTAAGATATCTTAAGACTGAACAAGTTACAGAGGTAGCCTAACTTTCAACTAATTTTCTTACCAACAACAGATCCCATATTTCCCTCCTGGCCTCTGGATCCATTCCTGAAGTTGGTTCATCCAACATCAAGACCTAGAAGACACAACAAAATAAAATTCCATTATCACAGTAACAATGAAGCAAGCAGATTCTGAGGTTTTTAAAGCTCAGGCTTCCATACCTTTGTATGCCCAATCAGTGCTATTCCAAGAGAGAGTTTTCTCTTCATACCTCCAGACAAAGTTGAACACAACATGTTCTTTTTGTTTTCTAGATTCAACTTCCGTAGGAGGTCTCTGGCCTCAACATTAGCTTCATGATTTGAACAGCCTTTCAACTGCAACACAAAATGGTTTATAACTCTAAAGTTGAAGGTTGACATAAGAGTAATGAAGGTTGACATAAGAGTAATAAAAGCATAAACCACAACATTTTTAGCAATTTTTAGAAGAAGTATGTAAAAACAGACCACAGACAGTTATGTTTCATTAAACTATAAAAGCAATCCCTTTAGAGGCTTGGACAGTCCCTTTAGTCTCCAGGAGGTTGAGGTTCCCAGAATTTCTAGACCATCGACACATGAGGTGGCAAGGTTTTATTAAACAATAGTTACACCAATCTACAACCTGCTTATGTTGTAAAAAGTATTATTTACAATTTCTAGGCACAAATACCTGAGACAGAAAACTCATTACCATTGCAAAAAAGAGCAGGTGTTCCAAAACTGTGAGATCTGTGAAGAGCAGGTTGTGTTGTGGACAAAGGCCCAAGCTTTCCCGCACTTCATCCAAGTTGTCACGGATGTCATAGCCATTAATGTGGACAGAGCCACTTGTAGGGGAAAATAAGCCTGTCAATAAGCCACAAATATTTCATTATACAGTAAAACATACGAGCATGCCAGAGACAGAGTAATGGCATGCATGAAACTATTTATCACATACAAGAAAGAATAAAAGCTGGTATTATATAAGTTGAATGTGAAAAATCACTGGACATAAGAGAAATTTAGATTTACTGAACTGACCAAAGGGAACTTAACTTTTATTTCTTAAAGCACAATTTTTAGTACATAATTTGAAGCTTTCAAGGCAACTGAATGCATGGCCTACCAGATGCACCAAGTAGTTGACAGGCAAATGAACCAATGTGTTGAGAACCATCCCTGTCCTTGTCATCAGGGAGGTGTTTGTGATTCGGTTCCCTGATGATGAGGATAGAGACAGTTCTTGAAATGTTGGTTTATTTTCCTTTCAACTACAACCATTTTTATTAATTTTGCATTCTAACATGAAGAATTGTTTATAACATACCCATGTATGTAATAAAATGCATCAGAAATTTGGAATTACTTTAACTCAAAGTTCACTTTGTTGACACCTACATTTTCACAATTCAGCTCCATCTGCAAATTTTGGAATACCTTCCCACAAATGTTTTATGTCTTGAGCAGCAAATTCTTATACCCAACTTAATGGCCAGAGTGTCATCCAACATTTTATCATCAGTTCTTGAAAAGAAATTGATATATGTAGTTTTGGAGCTGGATGTTAATTGGTGCAGCACACTACAGCAAACAGTTTCTGGCTTTATGAACAGCTTTGAAGTGAGAAAGATGCTAGGCACTAATCAGGAGTTCCATCATAAGTTATAAGCAGCCTGTCGCATTTACTGCAAGGGCACATTTCATTCAGTGAATCACTGATCAAGTCATGTCGCCAGTAAGATATGATCATTTTCATCATGAAGTTTTGTCCAACCGTGGTGAAATACATAAATGAACCATATGTGTCTGATGTTAAGAATTTTGTTGGCAGTGTCCAAAATCATTTTACACAGCAAACAGCACATTTTAAAGACGTACAAAGAGTAGCATGCTATCAGGTCCACTGCTGACACCAGACATTCTGAAAGACATATAGAAAGGAGTCAAATTGCATTAAAGAAACTCACTTTGTTGAATGTCCCAAAAAAATGGATGTGTCTAAAGTATCCACTTGTAGGGTCACTAAAATGCTAACATTTTGTCCATGTCAGAGCAGTATCTTCAACATGCAGATCCAGTTTAAAGAATTAATATACCGTATATTCTCGAATCTAATCCGCACTTTTTTTACAGTTTTAGAGGGCTAAAAAATCAGATGCGGATTAGATTCGCGGTCTAGAGCTGGATTTTGGAAAATGATTGAGCTGCTGTACAATATAACAATAACGTAATTAACGTAATTAATAAACAACGTAAGAACAATACAATACAATAATCTATTATTTTATTATTTATTATTATAATTTATTATTCATCAGACTCGCCGTCATCACTCATAATTCGAGGAATGTTCAAAGATCTGGCCTTCTTTATCGCCTCCTCGCGAGTAGATCATAACTCACAAACAGTCCAGTCTTGCGTCTCTCTTGAAAAAACGTGAAGACTGCATCATCAATTTCAGGAAATCGTCCTTTCTTGGGTCCAGTGAATTTCCTTCGTGATGCCTCACACCCGCTGATCGCTGCCTTGTGTTTCCGCCATAGTCGAACGTTGCTTTCATCAACTCCAAAAATTGCAGTGGCTTTGCGGTTTCCATTCTCCTCTGCGCACCGAATAACTTCACGTTTGAACTTTGCCGTATATGAGAGTCGTTTAGATTTCAGGTGTCCCTCTTCCATAACTACGGTACACGACAAATTGGAACAAGCACCTCCCACGTTTCAACAACTAAAGATCAGCTGGCTTCAGACGAGATTGCGCACGTCTGTTGAGAAAGGCCCCGCCTCTATCGGTATGACTCATCGGCCACAGGCGTAGCGTCGGATTTTAACGCATTGGTAACATCCAATATTATTCAATCAGTCGCCCCGTGGGCAAGGGGTGGTTGAAGGAAAGGTGCGGATTAGAATCGCGAACTAACTTTTTTTCGTTTAAGAAGTCGCCAAAAACTGGGTGCGGATTAGATTCGGGTGCGGTTTAGATTCAAGAATATACGGTATGTATTTAGCTTTTCAGAAACATTCATTATGGTATAGTAACCTCTCTTTCAATGATGGATAAGTCCTGGTTGTATAAACTCACAGAACATGCTACCCAACATTCACAGCAATGTTTTTCACTAGAAAAATGGGGTACAATTTATTATAAATGCTAGAATCGATTCAGGTCTCTGATCATAAAATTATTTCAGAGTATGTTAACAACATTTTGCCACCCCACTTCTAAGAACAAACTGAAGATGAAACGAGTTATACATATTTTTAATGTACCAACATATGAAACAGGTACTCCACTGACGGCTCTATGGACCATGTTTAATAAATACATAATGAGCAGATGACTATGATGTTCTTATTCCCTGCATAGGTGTGTTGTTTTCATCTCAGGGGAAACTTGAAACTGTCTTCTATGAAGTAACACCAAGTACTTTGGTAGATATTTGTCTCAGAGGAACCTACTGCTAATGGATTCCCCTGAAATGTTGTAACTTTCTACCAGACTACATAGTATCACATCCCAGATGATGCTGCTTTTCGTTGTGACTGCTGTGAGAAACTCACATCTCACATAGAAGTATAAAATCTAAAGGCCAGTTTTGTTATTCACATTAAACTCAGCATCCATGATTTCTAGAATAACATTCCAGATTTTAATCTGTAAAGCCTCCAGTGTCCATGGATTATGGGTGTAAGTGTTCTGCATCCATGTGAGTTCTGAGGGTATGATGGCAATGACTATGAAGAACAGTGCCTTCTGTAGAAATTTACTGATGTCTCATGGTATCTACTGGCTCTGTGTTCTGGACTATGAGACAGCAGGTTCCTCTGAAACATCTGTACATATACAACAAGACTACACAGGTTCACAGTTACTGCACCGAGAACTTCGAATCTCACATGCAAATAGCAGTGTTGCTGAAAACAGCTTTCCTTGCATGTCAACCAGTACTTCAGTCTAAGTAAAGCTGTTCATAATTCTGGAAACTGCTGCATGTACCACCCAGCATGTAATACCAGACAAAAGAACGTGGCAAATAAAAACTGTTGAACGTCTCACCTGTGAGAATTGACATGGTTGTAGTTTTACCAGCACCATTATGACCAAGTAGTGCTGTAATCTCCCCATTGTAAATATCTAGAGTGACTCCATTCACTGCCACCTTCTTGTTCAGTCCACCGAAAGACTGAAATACTTTATGAAGATCTCTAATCTTGATTCCAACAGACACATTGCCAACAGGTTTCTCAAACTTCTTGTTTGATGCTATGTCATCATATGACGAAACTGTTAAATCATATACTCTGCTACTACGCCAATAGGAAGGCTAGAATAGTAGAATTACATGTTACCTAAGTCTACATTCATCATGGAAATGGACAGTATAAAAACCAATGTGTCAAAAACATGGTCTTAATTAAATGGGACTAAAATACAAATGCACTACTTTAAGCAAACACGCAAGTCAAAAAGCATCTGCAAAGTCTTCATACATTTTTTTTAGACTGACCTTGCTGCTAAATATATATATAAACATGGAATCTCCCTGATGATGTACTGATATACTTATTTGCACCACTAAGGTCAACAATGTGGCCACTCTGCTTCCCAAATATACCACAACCTAGGAAACTGCAGAGCATAACACTTTGGCATATTCACTGTTACTGTCCCTAGATTTTTAAATTCATAATTATGAGCAAAGTGCAAACTTTAAATATGCCTTTCACATTTTATGCAACTCACACTAAAGGTTCCTCTGCATCTTTGCAACACACATAAATAAGTCATATCTAAAATGTAATATGGTGATTAAACTGTATTTAATTTGTACACATTAACAATAAAATTTACACAACACATCATGAGACAGTAGAATTTGCAATGGACATTAAACATAACACACTTATATTTATCTTACCATGAAAATGAAGTACCAGGGTTTTGCAAGTCCATACTTTCCTGGCATGATGCTACTTATGTACCATGTCACAATGCTATATACGATAATATCAACAATGAACATCAACCACACCAGGCCCACACTGATGTCACCTTTAATACCACTGGGTGGTTCAAAGAAGTTCATCCAAGTCAAGCCAACCTCTGTATCCAATCAAAAATAATACAAGTAAATTATCACACAAATATATTCCTCTTACATACTATAATAAATTGCGTACAGAGTAAATGTACATTCCGTGACAACTGGCCTACTTCAGTAACAGCAAAAATCATCTGTTTTTATACAAACATTACTTAAAAATTCCTGTCAGAAACATTTACATAACTTAAAATTCTGCAATAAAAAAAAACATGCAAAGTCAGTCAAGCGCTACAGCATGATGGCTCAAATGGCTATGGCTGTGACACCAAGACAGAACTTCTAAATTTGAGAGGGTACATTGGTATTAGCTAGTCTCAGGTGCAGTGAAGTGACAATACATCAGTAATTTCATTTATGAACTTAATCCAGTATTCCATAACATATTTACAAATGCAAGCAATAAAAAGGTCCTGACAAGCAGGATCAGATCCTATGACCACCATCAGTCAAATGCAGCACATTGTAACATCGTTTGAGAATCACATTATAGAGAGGTTCATTATCTTTAAGGATGACTGGATATAACAGGTCAGTACATGGCACAACATGCAAAATACTTACTCTTTGATTCATATGCCACAATTAAGCGATAACCCCAAATAATGGCTGTGTTGGGCAGAATAGCAGAAAACAGCTTCATACTTGGAGCAATGTAACCATTACTTGTAACATAAGGGAAAGTCGCTGTACATGTCAGGAACCACAGCATTACACCAACACTCATTGCCAAGGTTGCTGAAATAATTTAATAAACAATTTCTTACTTCATGTTACATCAAGATGGTCTTCACAGTTCAACTCAACTTATAGTCTTTTATAAATTATATAGTAGATAAAACAAAATCATATACTAAAGTTACTTTCTCTGGTACTATCCCGCTTTCAGAATACTTTCCAAACACTCAAGAACTTACAGAATCCAGTGCCAAAGAACTCCTTTGGCTGATGACATAAAGGGTTACCTGTACTGATGCTTTTTACTTCTATCTCCATAGCATTTATTTTCCTTTTTAAGCAAATTATTCTAGTAAATTATGTTGTCAAAAGAGTTTTAGATTATGAACAAAAAATATTTCATTGCAACCTTTCACACGAATAGGAACAAAAATAAAAACTGACAGCCAGTATTTACTTACGTCGAGAGAATAATGAGCTTAAAGCAAAACAGAAGGTTATGCCAGATGCGCAGTAGAAGATAAGAAAAACCCACACTAGGCAGCCATTAGAATACTGAAGCACGGAAACTCCATTAAATGGAACTTTCAGTAAGATTACTATTATGGTAACTGACACAACGTTCACAATCATTCCATTTACCATCCACCCACACCAAAGCATCCATGACTTCAGTCCCATCATTTTCATCAGTTCCTGAAAATCAGAACACACTTAATATTATAACTATACAAAATATTTGCATTCAGTGATAACAGTTTATCATATTGAAACAGGGGATTTCAAGTCACACAGTATTACAAGGTCATATTTTAGCTCAGGAATAATGGTATTAACACTGAGAAAATGCAGTGCTTGTCCATCTGAATGGCACTCATGTGCCACTGTAATGATGTGACACACAGCTTGTAATGAAGTTAAATGTATGTGGCTGGAATGACCTCCATAGGCACTGTGTTCTTACAAAACTTCATGAAAGTTGAAAATTATACACATACACAACAACACACACCATACACAAATGCATGGTGAATGTTACAAGCCTACTTTCCTTTTAAGGAAGGAAAACAAACTAAAATGAGAGGAAATGAAGCAATGTCTAAACATTCACAGTGAATGGTAATAATGACTACTACCTGGTAGCTACAAGAGTTATGGAAAAACTACCACTAAGTAAATGAGCAATGCAGAAGTACGATAAGGCAAATCTGATCCAAAGAAGCTAATTATGTGAAAGATAAACATACAGCTTTGGAAAACTTGCAAAATAATATGCCATGCATTGTGCTTTGAAAAGCATTACACAAAATATAAAACCCTCAGAGAACAAACCTGTGGATAATTTACTGAATTAAAGCAGCATAAACCAATGACTGACAAAGAGGACTCAAAACTGTTAGATAAAAGACAACAAGCTAAACTGCAATGGTTGCAGAATCCATGCCAAATGAATGGGGACATTCTGAATGCCACATAAAATGAGGAGACATTTAGGAACAGAAACAGGGAATATCTGTAAAATGAAATAAATGAGCTTCAAAAAAATAGTAAGAACAAAAATATCAAGGCACTTGCAAAGGTAAAGGTCCCCATCCCGTGCCGATGCACGCACAAAGTGGAGGTGGAGGTATATCCAACCTACTCGCAACCTCGGCATTGGAAGGAGTGTGTGGTCAGCACCATGCCCAGGATGCTTTGGTCCTGGGACAAACCCAGCACCCAATGTACAGGAGGCTGGATGGGCCTTGCGGCCAGTCTAGACGGTCACGGAAAATCTCGCCTTCACTGGGATTTGATCCCTGGACCGTCCAGCCCATAGCAAGCTGCTATACATATTACGCCCTCCCACTGCCCAGGGCACTTGTAAAAACAAAAATTAATTTATAAAGTGTTCCCAATCTTAATGTAACTTGGTGAATAGAGATGATGATCTGTTCACAAGTTTTCAAAATATTTTGAACAGAACTGCTTCTGTCAACTACCGAATATACATCTTAGGGACAATGATGTACATGCAGGTGGGCTGTTGGAAACAGTCCAGGGCCTTTGAGGTTGAGACTGCTATTGCACAGAGGGGCAATAACTCAGAATGTTTTGATAAGATTCCAGAACTGATCTAAGCAGGATGGTAAAATATTTTATTCTGAGATCCACAAACTTATTAATTGTATCTGGGATAAGGAATAATTGAAACAGAATGAGCTTTATTAAACACTCTTCTTTTCAGTTAATGTCACATAAATTAAACTAGTGGGAATCACCACTGTGAATTTGATGTTACGGATCAACTGCTGATCAGATATTCTGCATTTATTAGATACAGGAGAATAAATGGGTCTGAAATGGTGCAGTATATTAGCAGTTACAAGAGAAGTGTTGTACAACATTCTCACCGAATCCAGAATTGAACTAACTGTAATTACTAATTAAAATAAAAAAAAAGAGACCTACAGTATCATGCATTCAGGTAAATATCTGCTGATGCATCTCATATTCTGAATAGTCTGAAACAGGGAAATGATTTGAACATAATTACTTTCAACTTGGCATTAAAATGTGTCACTAAGAAGGTCCAAGAAAATCAGAAGCAAATGTAATTAGAAGTGACACATCAACAATGAATGTATGCTGTTGTTAATTTTTTGGGTAAAAACATAAGTACCATAAAAACCCAGCTCTTTAGACAGCAGTATGGACAGACTAGAAGTGAATGCAAACAAAACCACTACTATAACTGAGGCCCATGCTCATCACCAGAGAACAGGATAAAATCATATCAACATGGACAAAAATTCCTTTAAAATGTGGCCAGTTAAAATTATTTGGAAATAACAGTAACAAATCAAAATTTTATGTACAAAGAGATTAATTTTACCTGTTCCTTTGTCTTTCCCATTAAGGGAAGAGTACAGTATGAGGGCATTTAAGAAGAGGGTGCTGAGAAGAATGAGTGAGAATACGTTGACTGGTACATCAGCACTCGTGCATGCATAAAACTGAAGTCAATATATTCAAAGAACATAAAATTATGGTGCTGATTTTGAACATAAAGGGAGAAATGGGCAGAAAACTGGAGGAAATTGCATAATGAGTTTCACACTGAGGAAGATGAGGTGGGCAGGACATGAAGTGTGTGAGAAAAAGATAAGAAATGCACACAAATTATTAGTAGTAAAATCTGAACTGAAGAAACCACTTGGAAGATAATAGGCCTAGGTAAAGGTAAAGTTCTCCCTAGAACAGGCCATGAAGGCCCAGAGGGGGAGGTATAGGTATACTCTTTCTCTAACCCTGGCACTAGATGGGGGCAGGTGGTCAACTCCATGCCCTGGCCGCTTTACCCCCGGGAAAGAGACCTGGTACCCATTGTGTACGAGGCTGGGTGGGCCCCAGGGCCGGTCTGGATGGCTGCAAAAAATCTCGCTCCCACCGGGATTCAATCCCTGGACCGTCCAGCCTGTAGCGAGTCACTATACCGACTATGCTATCCAATAACAAGCCTAGACAGGAGAATGATATTAAAATGGAACTTAAAGAAAAAGGGTAAGGATTGGATTGATCTGGCCCAGGACAGGAACCAATCTCAAACTTTAACATGTTCATGAAACTCTGGGTGCCATCACAGGCACTGACTATCTTGACCAGATGAGCAACCATTAGCTTCTCAAAGAGCAATATGTTCCCTGGAGTTAGTCTTTTTGCCCTTTCTTACACAATTCAGTTCTGATTCACCGAGCTTTGTTGAAGCAATCTCCGTAACAGAACTTCACAACAGATTAAACCATGTCAACATGTATGTTCTGTATTCCCTTCTTTTACGTAGAGGGGAAACCTTCTTTACTGTTACACATGAGTCTTACGTTCATATACCAAGCAAAATATGATATTCACAAGATGAAAAAGAATTACAGTATACATTATCTTATAAATTATGAGAACTACAGATCTACCTCTGGAAGATAAAAGCAACATCTTGGCTTGCAATGCTATCACTATAACGGTATAGGTAATGTAGTTTAAAGGCATGTGGGATCTGACACTTGCATCAACCAACACTTAAGAGTACAGTCCTTCCTCTCAAGCACCTTCTTTTACTGCTTTACCCTGACGATGAAGGCACTGTGCTCCTTGAAATATCACTTACCATTTGTCAGTCAGGCAATAAGGCATAACATCCTGTAAGACTTGAATCTTCATCGACACTGCTGTGTGAACCTAAATTCTCACATAAGTAATGTACTCTGGAATTTTGTATGATTTCATGGTTTCATGGTGAAGGAATGTACGGAAATCCTCTTACATAATCAGCAACACCACTGTTGAACTAAAACCAGTGTTTCAAAGCCCTGCTCCACCTCTGTCAACAGGGTCGAAGTAAATGTCAACCCGAGGATAGAGACACAGCAGGTCTCTGCAATGACAAAGCTGATTGCCTGAACAGATTTCAATGTACTTTGTTGCTATAATGTTTTTGCATTCAATCCTTTCTCACCAAGAACAAGCTTGAAAACATACATACCCTAACTCCTGTTTCTTTTTCTTCTACAACTCTTTTCAAAATGGCAGGACATAGCATCACAAAACTTATAACACTGGACAGTGGCAGGACTGAAGAGAAAACAGAAACAAAGTCATCTTGGTGGTATGCAGGATGTGGAAACTTCTGGAGATTCAACTGTAAAGTAGTACCAAATTTATCACTGTTACATTCTTAATTCTTATAACACCTGAAATATCTGAATTCTTATGCAATCAGTATTACACAGCTACTTCCACAAACATGCCAATACCCATTTTAATTTATGTGTCAAAGGTGTCAAAAGTTGGTGTATAAGTTATATGTACTGTTTTTTAGCTTAATTCACAAAGTTACAAAAAGCAGCCATTATTATTTATCTCCCCTTGCCCTTTGCTCACTAATATACCAAAGTATCTACAGTAGAACCCTGTTAAGAAGTCTTTCAAGGGACCAGAGGATTAGGGACTCCTTAAGTGGGAAGACTTAGTAAGAGCGAAGCTTATTAAAAGCAATAGGATTTCGGGACTTTAAAAATCAGACTTCTTAAAGGGAAAATTCTAAGGGAAAACTTCTTATGCGGGGACTTCTTATCCGGGTTCTACTGTATTAGTAAACACCAGACTGTGGCAGAATTCTGGCAAAACACATTAACAGATACTGTCCACTACTTAACCAGTGACTACTGTACCTGTTGTCAGTGCATTTAGGAAAGTGAGAAGGCAGAATGCACAATGTGAAGCAAATATCACTTATTACAGTGTCAACTTTACCTTCATGCAGTTCACACTATTCTCATACACTGTGTTCTAGTGACCTCAAGTAATGTCAGCGTAACTGTTACATCAAGTTTGTAGGAAGTGCGGCTACAAAAATTTTGGTGAAGTTAGTTTGAATTTCATTTAATTACTGAGTCATACATAACCACTGCAGGAAAGGTGCCTTTAAATGCCACTAAGCAAACTAAACCCACAAAACTGGCATTTTGAATACCAAATTTATGAATCTGTGGTCAACTCACATACAATATATAATTCAGTTTATTTTACACAATGAATCACTGAGACAAAATACCACAGACAGAGAAAAACTGAAATGAAAATTAAAGTGCTCATTTATTTTCTGCTGCATAGCAACTGGCTGTTTTCCTGTAATCTGAATTAAATGCATAAAACACATTAATATATGTAGTAACTAAACATACCTTATATGAGGATGGATCTTTTCCTGTCATACTGATGAATGCTTTATCCAATAACAGCTGGAAAGCTAGAAAGTGGGAATATAAATAGCTGTCACCTGAAAAGGAAATATGCATGCTCAGTATATAGGAAACTGTTTTCTCACACAGATCAGAAGATTAAGTACACAAAGAACACCCATTTGAAAGTACTGCTTGTACTTCAAACTTTCAATGTCTCCACAATTATTTACCTATTGCTGAATTAAAAGAAACAAGCCACACAGAATTTCATTAAAATCACTCCACAGTAAATATTAAAAAAGTATGATGTATTAAAAGTTCAAATAATTTGTTCAGCCAAGCATCTTCAGACTGGCAATGCTGGAACCAAATACATCTGACATCCATCAGTTAAATTTGTTCTTTCCCCTTCCCCCCCACTTATCTACTCTAACATTTTCTTGCTTCCACCTCTTTCCGCAGTAGGATGGTCATCAGTTATGACAAACACCAGTCTGTATTTTGGTATGTAGAGGACAGCATTGGATTTCAAGGCCTGCTGATGGTTCAAAGGGGCTGGGCCCCAAGAAGTGTACAGTCAATGCAAATTATGTTTTGGCTGTCCTTTAAATTATGAATTCCATTTTGGACTTTGTAAATCATACTCACCTCCACCTCCAGATCAGAGGGTGTAGGTGGTTCTCATTTTATGCCACGGTTACATTCCTGAAAAAGTCGCGCAAATCGAACAAAAATTTCTCATTTAAAACGATGTATTTCCTGGGGGTTAGGGGACTGACAACCTCATTCTATATAATGCATGACTATACCACTATTGGACATACGCATGTGTAGAGTACATATGTACTGTATATACAGTATGTATACATTTCTACAAGAAAAAATAGTAAATGTTACGAAACAACTAGAAAATTGGTTTTTGTCTAATAATCTTATAATAAATACTGGAAAGACTAAAGCAATATTATTTCAGTAAGTAAACCTATATTAAGAAATATATATTTTACAAAATTCGAATCAATACTCAGATATGGTATAATATTCTGGGGTGGAGTAAACGATAGTAATGCAGTATTCATAATACAAAAAAAAAATTCTTACAGCTATAAAAGGAGTAAACAACAGGGTGTCTTGTAGAAATTTATTTGGCGATCTTAAGATTTTAACTGTAACTTCATTATATATGAAATTTTGTGTTATATAAAAAAGAACCAGATTTATATGACCCAATATTTACATATTCATAATCATAATACAAGAGGGAAACAGGATTTGTACGTCCAATTATGCACCACTTCACGTTGTAAAAAGAGTGTAATAAATATGGGATAAAACTACACAACAATCTACCCATTGAAATAAAAAGAATAGAGAATTTTAAGGATTTTAAAAATAAATTAAAAATTTTTTTATTACAAAACTGTTTTTTTCTTTACAAGAGTTTTTTAGTAATATTAAAAGAAGGAAAAATTAGTAATCATAAAATAAAAGACTATTGGTTAGACATAGTAATATATATAAGGTCTTTTTGGAGTGTGATTTTCTACACTAAGATGCAGTGGTTCTATGGGTATGTCTTTTGGTTCGGTTACAAAATTATTTATATTTTATAAAGTTGCATTCGTAACTTTTAGAAATAGAAAATTTATTCAATACTTTCATATCAAAATTCTACAAGATTTTTATTGTCTATAGACTATTTTAATCATGTATAAGTGGCATGAGTGACTTGTTTTTTTAATCCGAAAATGTATTTGTATATATTTAAATTGTTATTTGATGTGTAGTATTTTGGCTGTGTTTAATGGACTTGTCCAATTGTTGCTTATGTAACAGTTATGGATGCTAAATAAATTGAAATTGAAATATATTTATTTATTTCTAATGCAATTAAAATGTGACTCACATCCATAGTTTTTTGGTATGGTTCATTCAGATAGGAATGTGGTAGTCTTGCTACACAAACAAACACTTTAGTTCCTGCTTAGCACTTTCTTTAATTCTATTGGCATTATCACGAATTGTATGTACGGTACTATAAGAGAGTGTAACATTACGGTATATTTCACCAATTCCTTCACCTTTTTCAAGTTGTTTTATTACTTGTAATTTCTCTTCAATACCGCTTGTCTTATGCCGATTTTTTACTTGGACTGCACTAGGTGGCAGATTTATGTTTCTGAGTCATATTGGTAAGAAAAGCCAATGCTGTTGAAGAGGAAACTAAATGATCCGCATGGTTATATCACCAACGTAATCAATCCATACACGTGACTGATGGTGTTACAGTGACACTTCTTGCTAGCCTCCTACAGAAGACAAGTGTGGCCACAGATCGTCTATGCCAAATCGTGTTAAACTGAAAACTATCGCGTAAATTCGAAAAGTGGTATAAATTTTCAAGTCATGTTAAAGCAAAATCACACAAAACGAAATCACATAAAATGAGAACTACCAGTACTTGAATTTTCTGTACATATTTATGTAAAGCTTTATAAGAGATATGATAAAAGAAAAGTCATAATTTCATCAAATTCTAATTACAGTTTTGGAATGCCATGACAATCTATTTCTGGGGAAATAGCAGATTATGATGCATGGTTGTAACTAAAAAGATAATACATCACAGTAAAAATGTGCAGTTTGGACATCAACTCACATTCCTAATTACACCATCATACTGACAGAATCTCACACACAATTCAAAACCAAGTGGAGGTGTTACATCATACATCTCTGTAACCAACCAATGCACACTTATTATTCTTTATTATACAATACAATTTACCATAAAACTGGTCTGACATGTTTCGAATCCCTATTTTGGGTTCATCAGGCTAGGACAGTACTGTCCTAGCCTTCTACATGTAGGCACAGAACTTTTGATGCACAGTGGACCCAGAAAACAACTGAGATATCCTACATTTTAACTTTTGTACTTGTAAAATGTACCACTATTGTTGATTTGTAATTTGTGTAATTCACAATCCAAGTCCCTGATGATGATCCCAAAATAGTGATTCAAAAAATGTCAGACTAGTTTTATGGTAAATTGTATTGTATAATAAAGAATAATAAGTGTGCATTGGTTGGTTAAAGAGATGTATAATAGACTAAAAATGCATGGTATAAATAATATGGAAGTGTTACCTCTTCACAACTGTCTGAACTTAATTTTTACCACTTACGGTGAGCTGTGTAGCACCTTGCACATGGGAATTATATTCTTGAAATAATTTTAGTACACAAATCATAATTTTCTCTTTCCTGTGTGTCTTCTAATACCGTTCACAAAAACCTGCTAAATTTGTTAGTAATTTACAATGTACTGCGAGAAATTTGTTTTGTGTGTGTGAGGGTTATAAGGACTACAATCTTTTACCTTCTCTATCTGTGGCAGGCATGACAGGACAATTTCTTTTGCATCTTTCAAACACTGTCTATGATATTTATGTTGGTGATTACTTTGCGATTTCAGGCTTCCAACACGGTGTAAATAAGACCTTCGCTCTTCTGGGATGTTATGCTGTGTTTTGGGACAATGTATCGGTCCCACCTTCAAGGGTCAAGCTTGACTCTTAAGATGAAACTGGTAAGTTGTCCCAAAACATCAGTAACTAACTACCAGTCTACACTGCATAACATCCCAGAAGAGCAAAGATCTCTTGGTGACTACTCCTCATGTAACCATTTCTGTAACTGCAAAGATTTAAGGTTCTCACAGTGGTGTTGCTGAAGATTCTCAAGTATTCTGGGATGTTATGCCATGTCAATTAGTAACTAGTTACTGACACTCTGAAAGATCATGCCTTCATCATCACGCTCAAGCAGTCCAAGAAGAGTGATCACAGCTCTATAACTCCCTTCCATCCCTACAGCCCTACTCTCCTGTCAGTTTTGCCAGAATATGGTACGAAGTTACGCAGTGAGCCATCTGACTACAAACACACGCAGCTTGTAACCAAACTTCACTGGTTTCTCTAGTTTTTAGAGTGATCATTATCCTGAAGATTTTTATAAAAAATGGTGGTACCCGTTAACCAGGCTACATGGTGTCCTAACCCAGAAGAACACAATAAACTTTTCACTGTTGTGAAGACCTAAAATCTCATACTCTTAAAAGCATGTCATGTGCACTGTACCTCAATCAAAGAAAGATGAAAATAAAATATTTAACATTTTAAGAACTCTGAAGTGGTTCAACTGGTAAACTTACAGCTAGTATTATTCATCATACCCCTTGAATATCTTTTCTATAACCTTTTATAACATGCACACAACTTTAACTTCCTGCAATAAATGCACATATTTATTAATGTCTTCTGCATGAACACTGCTGATGAAAAGGAATGTAACATCAACCATCAAACCCAGTAGCCTATGTACTCACACTACTGCTTCTGTGATACTGTCCCATTACTTTTACGTATTTATCCTTGAAACAGATGGTTTGCTACATGGTCTGTTTTCGTACTCTTCTACTGCTATGTTAAAACTGTCTGCAATTCCTTGCAGATGTTGTGGGTCTTCAACGTTTGCAGTGTGGTCAGCCAAGCCCTTCTGGTCTTTAGAAAATGCACTTCATGAACTGTCTCCTAGTCAAGTTCATTCTCAATATTCCTGTTTCAATTTTCATCTCCACCTATTTGCCCCACACTTTGTTTCTAATTATATTGTTTTATTCAATCACTCTCTTCATATAACAGAAATTATGTTACATTGTCTTGCCTGAGAATTCTCGATACATACCTATGAATTTCTTACACTACCCTGATTCCATGCTAGTGTTACTGTTTCTATCTCTGTTGCCTGCAGGTAGTAACAAATCATATTTTTATCTGTCCTGTTGGTCCATCTCCACATGGGCTAGGAAGGAGGAATCAGAGAGGTCAAATGCTCATGAACTTTTGTGAAAGGAATGGATTTGTCATCACAAACACATGGTTTAAGAAGCCTAAGAGAAGACTGTACACCTGGAAAGCACCAGGAGATCGAAGTTGACACCAGCTGGACTACATACTTGTGAAGCATTGATTCAGGAACAATACGAAGGATGTGCAGATAATGCCTGGAGCAGACACTGACTCCAACCACAACTTACTCGTTGCAAAGATCTGCACTAGATTGAAGAAAATCACAAAGTTCCAAAAAGGAAAACAAAGATGGGATCTGGAGAAGTTAATATGCTCAACAACAGAAAGTGCAAGTACTCTAGAAGAAAAACTCAGTGCAACAAAATGTGAAAGTGGGGATGTGGAAGTGCAGTGGAACAATATCAAGAAATGCATGTTAGATACTGTGAGTTACTTGGTTGGGAAAGTAGACAGAAAAGCAAGAAAGTCATGGATTACACAGGAAATGATCAACAAAATGGATGAATGAAGGAAATGAAGAATGTAAACAACAAAGAAGGAAGGAAGAACTACAGAAGACTGAGGAAAGAATTAAAAAGGGCCACAGACAAGGCCAAGAAGGAATATCTTGAGAGCGTATGTGACAAGATCATGGAATTTCAAAGAACAGGACATTATGATTTAAGGTACATGAAGACAAAGAAACTAGGTTGGAAAGAAAACCATGGGATTTAAAGCACTAGCATTGACGACTCTAAAGGGAACTAGATAAGAGATGAGTACTGAAATTTTGGGAGAATTATATTACAGAGCTCTATGATTGACCTAATCCACCAGGAAACCTAGAAGTCGAACCTGAAGAGGAAGTAGATGCAGACAAGAAACGCCCTTATATTTTGCAAAGTAAAGTGAAAAAGCTATCAAGGAGATGAGGGATAAGAAGGCTACAGGAGATGATGGAAGTACCTGGTGATGTACTCAAACTGTTGGGAGAAGATGGTCTCAGAATAATGACACAGCTGAGTAACAACATATATGAAACTACAGAATCGCCCAAGGATTTCACTGAAGCTAAAATGACTGCCTTAAAGAAGAAGCCAAAAGCTACAAAATGCAGCCATCATTGCACAATCAGCCTCATTGCACATGCAACAAAGATAGTAATGAGGATACTTAGATTGAAAGGAAAATTGAGTATGTACTTGGAGAAGATCAGTTTGGATTCAGAAGAGGAAAAGGAACTAGGGATGCAATTGGGATGCTGAGAATAATAATAGAACGAACTTTGGACATAGACAAGGAATTGTGTGCGTGCTTCATAGACTGGCAGAAGGCATTTGACCGTGTAAAGTGGACCAAGTTAATGCAGATCCTAAAGGAAATTGGTATCAATTGGCGCGAAAGAGATTGGTCCGCAAACTGTAAGTGGATCAGAGAGTTAAACTAAAACTGGACCAAGGTGAGACAGGAAGTGTGAAGATTGGAAGAGGAGTTAGACAGGGATGCTGTTTGTCACTGATTCTATGCAACTCGTACAGCAAATACCTTAGCAACGAAGCTCTTGAGCTCTTGCAGGGTTTGGAGACTTCAAAACAGGAGGACAAGTAATTCGCACTGTGAAATATGCAGATGACCTTGTGCTACTGGCTAAGGAAGAAACGGTGCTACAGGGCATGATTGATAGACTAATTGAAATTGGAATATGCTATGGAATGGAAATGAATGTGGAAAAAACTAAGGTAATGAGAATGTCAAGGCAACCATACCCAATAAAAATGATGATAGATCAAAAACAATTGGAGAACGTAGAATATTTCAATTATTTGGGTAGCATGATAACAAATGATGCAAGGTGTACATGTGAAATTAAATCCAGAATTGCATGGCAAAAGCAGCATTCAACAAGAAGAAAAATCTTTTCACCAGCAAACTGGACTTAAATTTAAGGAAGAAACTAATAAAGTGCTACATTTGGAGCATAGCTTTGTATGGTGCTGAAACGTGGACACTTCGGAAAGTAGATCAGAAGTATTTGGAAAGTTTTGAAATGTGGTGCTGGAGAAGGATGGAGATCAGTTGGACCGATCATGTGAGAAATGAAGAAGTATTACAAAGAGTCAATGAGGAGAGGAATATCCTACACACAATAAATGGAAAGGCTAACTGGAATGGTCACGTCTTGTGTAGGAACTGCCTTCTAAAACATGTTATTGAAGGAAATATAGAGGGAAGAATAGAAGTGACAGGAAGACGAGGAAGAACACGTAAGCAGCTACGGGATGACCTTAAGGAAAAGAGAGGATATTGGAAATTGAAAGAGGAAGCACTGGATTGCAATCTCTGGAGATCTTGCTTTGGAGGAGACTATCGAACTGTCGTAAGACAGACAACTGAATGAATGAATTTTGGTCCATCTGTGCTTGGGTGGTAATGTTACAATTGCTGCTGCCCCTACTACAACTGCTGCAGCCACAGCTACATTTAACTCTTTAACTGCTTTCAGCATAACATCACACAACACTTGGAAGTCGCCATACTATTTTGATCTAATAATTCATTCTAATTTACCACTGCAAATCCTACCTGTTTTTGCTGTGTAATTATACGCCCAGTTTCTGATTGCTTTGAGCAGGCACTGGTCGAAAAATCTTCATCTACCGTATATTCTCAAATCTAATCCGCACTTTTTTTACAGTTTTAGAGGGCTAAAAAATCAGATGCGGATTAGATTCGCGGTCTAGAGCTGGATTTTGGAAAAATGATTGAGCTGCTGTACAATATAACAATAACGTAATTAACGTAATTAATAAACAACGTAACAACAATACAATACAATAATCTATTATTTTATTATTTATTATTATAATTTATTATTCATCAGACTCGCCGTCATCACTCATAATTCGAGGAATGTTCAAAGATCTGGCCTTCTTTATCGCCTCCTCGCGAGTAGATCATAACTCACAAACAGTCCAGTCTTGCGTCTCTCTTGAAAAAACGTGAAGACTGCTTCATCAATTTCAGGAAATCGTCCTTTCTTGGGTCCAGTGAATTTCCTTCGTGACGCCTCACACCCGCTGATCGCTGCCTTGTGTTTCCGCCATAGTCGAACGTTGCTTTCATCAACTCCAAAAATTGCAGCGGCTTTGCGGTTTCCATTCTCCTCTGCGCACCGAATAACTTCACGTTTGAACTTTGCCGTATATGAGAGTCGTTTAGATTTCAGGTGTCCCTCTTCCATAACTACGGTACACGACAAATTGGAACAAGCACCTCCCACGTTTCAACAACTAAAGATCAGCTGGCTTCAGACGAGATTGCGCACGTCTGTTGAGAAAGGCCCCGCCTCTATCGGTATGACTCATCGGCCACAGGCGTAGCGTCGGATTTTAACGCATTGGTAACATCCAATATTATTCAATCAGTGCCCCGTGGGCAAGGGGTGGTTGAAGGAAAGGTGCGGATTAGAATCGCGAACTAACTTTTTTTCGTTTAAGAAGTCGCCAAAAAACTGGGTGCGGATTAGATTCGGGTGCGGTTTAGATTCGAGAATATACGGTATATCCAGCAAGTTCTTATTTTTCTATTACGGAGAATTTACAGGGCTATGGAATTAAAATGGTGGGAGAAAATACTGCTGTCAGAAAAGCAACAATTCGGGGCTTAATAATGTTATTGGCATTCATCATTATCATAATCACTTCTTTAGAAGAACATTCTTAAAAGAAATGCATATTTCTTTCACAGTTCTGTCCTCATTTGTAGGTTCACCTCTACCAGATATACATATAAAGACTGCAGTAGCAGATCATAGACTAAACACTTTTTTTATAAGAGGTTCCATAATTTGGTAAACTAAGAAAAATTTGAATTCTAAAAGGTTTTGACGATGATATATAACATTGTGAACCACTTGTTTCTTGGACTTTGTCCATCGTCTTTAATGTGAATAAAATATAAAATATGAAACGTAAAATATAAAAATCTAAAATTCACTACGTTTCGGAAAATGGCTCTTCTTCCGTCTTCAGGCCTATTTAGGTGGGTCCTGTTGATTAAGCTAGTCTCAATCACCGGTCCGGTGATTTTATTCACATTAAAGACGATGGACAAAGTCCAAGAAACAAGTGGTTCACAATAAGAAAAATTTGCTAGAAAAATCAAAATACAATGTGAGAAATGCAAAGCAAAATTAATGTACATAATACAAGACATCCAAAATGAGATTAAAATATTATGCTACATTTTTAATGAATGTCTCAAAATTGCAGAGTGATAAAGATGGTGACAATTATACGAAAGTTCTCAAAAACATTTTTGGCTAAAAATATTCATGATAATTGAGTTACAAAGACTGAAAACTGCAAGAATATATATGAATTTAACCTTCAGAAACATTTCTGATTGATTTGCTTACAAATTCATGTAGCAAAGGCAATAATAGCACTGACAAAGACAAAATTCTCTTAGTTAAAAAAAGTGTGCAAAACTGGGACAATGGTGCAAGATGTGTTTCATAAACTGAGCAGGAATGAGTAGTTTCTTAATCTCTCTGCAGCGAAGACTCACTGAGACAAACCAAGGGTATCAAAGAGATAAAATAGCAATAAATGCTCTACACATGAAACTTCAGTTTCCAATAACAAAAAAAAAAAAGAGAAATTTAACCCCTGTAGCTGTTATGATGTTCCCAACATACGAAATAAGTCTTAAAGAAAACATCAATTTTGTTACAGTTCAACAAAAATTTTAAATATTCTCTTAAATTCCAGTTTTAAATGACTGAAATCCATACTCTCAAGTGTTAATTACCCGGTAACATTGTACGTAGTTTGGTTTCTTCATTCCATGCTAAAAACATAAAACACAAACACATACATACTTCAACACTCATATACAGTACCTGAAATACCAGGTCCATTGGTTTCAAACTCAGGAAATAACCGTGACGTCTGCACTTTTGGATCTGATAACCGTATCTTATACTTAAAATTATCTGGATCTTCTTTTGCTGGCATGCCTTCAAAAACAACTGCATAAGTGTCCAGATATGTATCATTCAATGATTCATAGTAGTTAACCAATTCATCTTCACTGTCAAATCCTACAGGACCTGAAACACAAAACAATGACACCAAGATCTGCACATAACAAATTTCACTTATGGTTAATTTTGATGTGGTAATACTTGCGGCTCAGCATTAATATCCAAAATGCATGTGTTTCATTTAAGTACACCCTCAGTGGTGGAATTACAGACACAGCCTGAAACTGGCATTTTTCTGCAATTGTGATAACTTAAAGTGTAAAACTTGGGATGAGCAAATGCTGATCATGAGTCAAAGAATTCTGTTAAACGGTCTGGGATATTCCAAAACTAAGTAATTTTTCACAATCCCTACACAAAATGTGTTCAAATGCAAGGGAACCACAATGATCACAGTATCAGAGTACACACCAGCTTTGTATGCTGCTGCAGTTCAGTGAGGTGCCTGATTTTTATTACTATTTTTTTATTCTTATAGACGTTACATATATGTGTATGATATTTTGTACATCAGTAGCATTGATGCACAAATCCTAGGTAACAGGTTGCCCAGATGACTAAATTTTGTGAGGTGGCATCCAGTATTTGTGGGTCCTTGGTATGAAACTTGCTGCATGTCACCCTTTTCATGAACCTAACATTTTGAGATGCCTCCTAAATTTTTGGAAAATTTGTGGATCCCTGGTCAGTAGTAACTATAAATAAGACTGTACAAGGGCCCCTGTAATCCTTGCAACATGCAACATAAATTTACTTACCATATTTCTTCAACTGAGATGCAACAATAGCCATAATTTTAGTAGTAAAATTATTTTGTGGTGCATACAGCAGTAACGATGAGTCTGATAAAGTAGTCATGCTCTGTTCAATAACTTTGTCTTCAGTCCAAATGTCAAAATATTCCACTGGATGTAATTTATCATCAGATGGACCAATTTCTGACCGTATTAAAACAACAACAATAAAAAGCAACACTGGAATCACTATTTCAATTAGAGTCAAAATCCAGTGCCTTTTGCGAAGCACAAAGTTCTTCCATAATACAACACAAAGTTTCTTCAGCCACGTCATTTTTTCTTATTGATGATAAAGATTGCAAATGGTAATACTGATCAGCACCTGAAAAAAAAAAAAAAAAAAAAAAGGAGAGGACATGTGCAAGGAAGAACAACATTACTCACACTGAAGCAACTGAATCACATATTTTCATCAGTACATATTGGTAGAATGATCAGAACTTTCTGTGTGAGCATAATGTACATGCGGATTTTAATAATTAATGTTTATATAGCAGTGTTTCCCATGATTTCTGGTAGCACAGACCCCTTACAAAGTCTCATTAATTTTGCAGACCTGGCCAAAATTATCTCAACTCACAGGCACAATGAACAGCGACATACATAAACTAGAAAACCTTTATCAAGTCACAGTAGATATGTTTAAGAAACATGAATTTCCCCATCTGTAATGACAAACTAAGGTTAGGAAAAACCTAAAGGAAAACCCTTCAAGTTCTACCATGCAGAATTTACTCAACTTGCAGCCCAGTTGAAAAATGCTGTCTGTAATCTTCATTATTAGCCAGCTTTACACTGGGCAAACCTAACATGGGTGACTATAAAGTCAGATGCTGTACACTGGTGGCTGTTGCTGTGGATCTTTCTTCTGCATCACAAGACTCAAGCAACTTACAGCACTTACATTCTTTGACATATGGCTGGGGATAGGTGTGTATGTTGCATGGGAACAGCACTCATCACCAGTAGGGCTCTATCACAGAACAGATCACCTAAGAAAGATCACTCCAGTGCACTTCACCAGACCCTACATTTCAAAGATCTACTTATATTTGTGCCATTCCTATGTACATCTTGGCCTCTCAAGTGGCATCATTCCATAAGAACTTCAAACCAAAATGTTACATACAGCATTCTTCCATGCATGCTACATGTTCCACCCAACTGTTTAATAAGAACAATACTGGGTCAACAACACAAAATGCACAGTTATGCAACTTTTGCTACCTCCCTACAAAACCATTTAATTTTGGTCAATACTTTTCAGTTAAGCCCCTTACATAGTAATCTTCTTTGTCCCCCTAGAAAACCACTGATGTGACAGACATTACTCATTCGTTTAACAGTTGTGGATAATGCAGTGTTCTGACAAAAACAGTCTGGATATCTGGGAATATTAAGTGAAAAAAAAGCCGAATACTTAATAGTGGTGGTTTGCAGGGCATGAAATTGAAGATTCTCAACAGGTGTGTCTATTTAAATACTACTGCAGTTTTACTCAGATTATGTCAGGAACATAAGAAAGAGAGTGAGGGCTTGATGAAAACTCTGCTAAGCTATGGTGGCACCACTGTATGAAACTGGGAAAGCAACAAATTGATACTTGCATCAAAATATAATCTCTCTGTTTTATGAAAATTTCATGTTTCTACACAATAAATTACATTAGTTAATTACTAATCCCAGTGCACTTGAAAAAAAAAATTCAAGTGCGCTGCAAATGCCAAAAGGTGGACAACCACTCTACTAAGGTGCATATATGTCTATAAACCACAGTCACACTTTGGGTTTGTGTGTACAAATGACGGATATGCTTTGGTTTTGGGAAATAGTACACAACAGTGTCACCATGGGAGGCAACATCATTCTGTGGGGCAGCGATCATACAATAACCGAGGAACGCTCCAAACACCAAACCATGAACCACTCTACCACTTTCACTGGTGAGAAAAGAGGACATATACAAATACAACTGAATCCCCATGGCATCATGCAAAAGCATAACAGAATCCATAGAACAGGAAGTCAAATTACATCTACTGACTAGCAGAGTACACGTTCAGGCAAAGACGTAAGGCACACAATGAGGAACCCATCAATAGATCTATTGAAATCTTCAGTTTCAGCTGTCAACTGCTGACAGTGAATCAGTAAACTGATGCAACATAACATAATGTATCATAACATAACCCAACACACACTATCTTGAGCTATCCTAACAAAACATGACCTAAAATAATGAATTATATGATATTCTACACTACCGTTGCCTAATCTAACCTTTGCTATCATAAATTATCATAACCAAACCTAATCTAACCTAATCCAATGTAGCCTATACTATCCTACACTGTCATAATATTGAAGGTAAATAGGTCATTTGTAAGGCCATGTGCTATTAAAAGGAGGGAAAAATGTGTGTAATTAGTGTAAATAAGATACTACTATCAAGTAACATATAATGTTAAGTGCAAGTCCTATGCACAGATATACACATAAAGTAAAACAAAAGAGACATTAAGAGTCCTCTGGAATGAAATACAGTGTGAAATCATGAGAAAGTTCCAGTTACACTTGAGGAAAATCAGCCCTATTTAGGGCCAACACTTGGTACCAGAAGGAATGGAATAATGTGTGTCTATGTATGTCCATGCTGCTAATGCAATGTAAAAGTAAAATACAGATATCAAACATAATAAAAGAATCATAATCATTCATTGGCAACATAACTGAAACATGAACTTGAAACCCCTTTCAGCCAATGACACTGGGTGTATATACACCATACGAGAATTTGGTTTAGAAAACAAACTGTGGTAACCACTATATTACCACTTTATATAATGACTTATACTCATTATGAAACAACCACAGTTATGCTTTCAGTTTGAGCATTGATAATTGGCAACTGTCACATCAATTACACTCACGGTGTACAGCATGTTCATACATATGTACATACATTCAATGGATCTGTAAGTTTGTCAAAATGACAGTAGGATGTAAAATAAGTCATAAACATAATAAACATACAAAACACGTGAAGTATGCAAAGTATACAGAATTATTACAGTGCAAAATACTATAAACATTTTATATTCAGTATTATAGATAATCTTTACACATAAAACATTTATCAACAGAATAAAAGGAGCAAGTACTTAAATATCTTCTTAATGCTACTTTAAATTGTGCCTTTTCATTCTTAGGGCTTCTGAAACAACATGGTAAACTGTTGAAAATTCTGACGCCAGCATACAATGTACATTTCTGAAAACATGAAAGGTTGGCATTTTTTCTGTGAAGATGGTGCTTATTCTGTGTATTAATACTAAGTACAGATGAATTTACTTGAAATTTTCTTCATTATTTATGATGTACTTCAAAATAATTATTTCTGTGAGAAAAAAGATCTGAAGAGCTGGGAACAAATTCAGGCGTGTGTGTGTTCGGTATATACGTATACATGCATACACAGACATTTTCAAAATCAATGTCTGAACTTGAGGTAAAAATAAAAACCAGTTACTATAATTACAATACAATTCCCTGGGCAATGCACATGATGTGTGCCTAACTACACTGGTTCAGACAAAATTATATAAAGAGTAGAAGAGTATAACACTACTGTCCGATAGAGTACTGATTTGATTGTTAATTATTAATTGTCCTGACCAACCAGCATACAAACCCAATTCATAAATGTCAGCCATACACACAATTATACAAACCTCTAAAATAGCTGGCTACGCTATACACACATTTTCATTAACATAATTCCGGCAAAATGTCATGTAAAGCCAATCCTTTATCAGCACACGCAACAAATCAGCCCACTTGTCAATACACCGCATCAACACACCATGACGTATCCTACAATTTGAGGAGTAATTGTGACACATTCCTTCGGTTACCATCGAAACTATGATCACGGATTATCCATGTTACGTGCCTTACCGTCATCACGCCACACTCTTTGGCGTAATACGGGACCAAAGGACATCTATCGTCAAAAATAACACCACATCGACTGCACGTTGGTGGTTGGGTTGCATAAGGTACAGGATTAAATGAAACAAAGTTTGGAATTCTCACAGAATTTTACTTTTTAACATTTCATTAATTTATCATCGTAGGACCTCTGATGAACAAATAGTACGCACATTATCGTAATATCACCAAATCCTGCTTTGTATTAGGTAATTAGTATCTCTGTCCTTATAATTTTCACGCACTCCGTAGATTAAAAGACTTCACAACCATATTCTTTCGGACTAATTGTTCACAGGCACAACAGGCACTGAGTTAAATTAGCATACTTAAGTGCAATCTTCGTAAGTCCATGAGAACTTAGAAAAGAGCTGGGCATAAACCATAAAGGCCAATTCCTTGTGTAGTGATGTATATTGGTGGGAGAAGTAAAACACAAGACCATAAAGAATCAAGCAACATTCTCCTACAGGCGAGGAAATAAACTTTTCTAGAAGTAAATATAGATGAAACTAAATATATAACCATATAACCATGTCATGATTTAACTGTATGTAACAAATCATTCAAGTATGTGAAACTTCGGGAGGAATTATTTGACCGACATATACAATGTCCTCAGCTTGCTTTTTGCGTCACATTAACGCAAAATGCAAAACGCAGTTTCATATTTTGGCATAATTTTGATGCAGCACCAGGAAATCCGGAAGGTACTAGCGTAAAATTTTGATGGTAAGAGACTTATTTTATTATTATTATTATTATTATTATTATTAGGACGGCTTTCCGGCTTTTTTTGAGTGCCTGGCACTTCTATGAACATGTTAGGAAAGGCCCGCAGAGCGTAGTACTTCTGGCGTGTGCGCTGTCTTATTGAATCTGAGTTTTTCCAGAAAGGCACTGAAAATGGCAGTTTGCACAAGATACCCTGCATTATTGCTCAGAACCTTAGTAACAAATTTACAAATAATCATTCTCGGTACCTTGTAAACGCTGAAATATCGTACATGGGGAGGTGTACAGTCCACACAGCTGGATTTCTGCGTTTATATCACCAACAGTTTATTCGACCTCAGCGCTTGTTTCACAGAGAACACAGTCCGTCTCCACTACAAGGACTAATCACCTAAGTTCTTCATGTAAGCAGTGGTAACCAGCTTTCTGGGCACGACGGTCAAATCAAGAGAAAAATGTATGCGAACCGCACTATAATAACACATATATTTTTTTACCTATGATTAATGACACACCCTGACGTAAAAAATGCCAATATTGGGGGGGGGGGGGGGGTAAAACTTACTTGAAATTAATTTTAAAAGATTTCAATTAATCGTAAATAATTTCAAAATAATCTTACTTAATAAGACCTTACTTGTGTCTCTTTTATAATAAATCCTGAGTAAAATAAACTAATAATTGTATTTGCGTTCCATTTGCTCTTTTTCTTGCACTCCTTTATTCACTTTTCACCACTCTTCAAGAAAAAAGAACTTCAATTATAAAATTGGGACTGCTATTAGTTACTAAAATTTTAACATCTGGAGAGATGTGAGAAGTTGCAGCATGAAGACAGCTCTCAATCTCTCGTCATCGAGTTGATCACTGTACAGATTCTTCACAGTATTCACCTTTAAAAAAACTGTTCGCAAATATTAGTACTTCCAAAAAAATGTTCATCATTTGTCGGGTACTGGAAAGTTATTAGAAGTAAATAGATTTTGAAGAAGTCAAGACGTGTAGCATCACTAAATTAACATTTTACGCTTTTGTGTGAAGGCGGATAAAACAATTATTCGTCGAATTTCATATGTTTTTGTTCAGTGTTTCTGAAAATAGATCGCGGGCCGCGTTGCAAAGGTAGAAGGACCGCATTTTTATCCTCGCGGATGTAAAGTAACCGTTACTTTTGTCCGTTTTTAGCCGAAATCGGAAATGTCGAAAAATTACAGTAAAAAATCAAAATATGGAATTTCACGAAAAATCTGTCTGTTGGAAGTCGCGCTGTTCTATGCGGACAGACGGACGAAAGATGGACAAACATGACAAGGCTAATAGTCGCTTTTCGCGAATGCTTTGCGCAAAGCAACTAAAAACGGATGTAAAAAATAAGCGGGGTAGCCTAAGAGCAAGTGGGTTGGAACCGCTGCCATAAGTTACAAGATACGGAATACAGCACTCTAGATAGGACTTCAGAAACACCGATAGAAAGAACAGACAATAAGGAACACGGAATTCGAGATAATTTTGTTCAGAAATTAAAATATAGTACAAAAGAGAAAAATCGCAAAAACCTCTATTAAAATTTTACTAGTGTGATACGGAAGATAATAAAGGCAGACAACACAAGGCAACATGCATTAAGATACAACGTGTATGTGAAATTAAGAACAAGATCCAATACATCGCACAGCAGAAGATATTGTACATGTAAAAATCCAGAAGAGATAAACAAAGAGAACAAATCTTAAAGTAAAGTAAGGCTGTCCCTGTGCAAGCCATGAAGAAATATGCAGAAGTGAAAGTTTCGCTCCACACATTCGTAACCTCGGCACAAGATGGAGGTGAGTGGTCAACTTCACGCTCCGACTGCTTTACCACCGGGGAAAGCACATCTGGTGTCCATTAAATCGGAGGCCGGGGTGGGCCTTAGAGCCGGTCTGAACGCTTTGGAGAAAATAACATTCTCGAACTGCGATCTTTCGGTCATCCAGCCGTGGCCTAATAAATATTCCCGTTACACTATTCCAAACATAGAGATCAAAGAAAAAATAGCAAGTGCGTAATAGTTATGAATATTCTTAAAAATGCAAACTTTTATTCCATTGCTTTTGTTAAATGTTTTAATACATAAATGTTAACCCATACCTTTCACACTGTATCTAACAATTTAATCATAGCATATAATTCAATAATTAAACCGTAGCCTTGGGAAATAACTCTTTTCACTAACTACATGGTGACACAAAATGATCGTCAAACTTCATATTGTAAAATCGTGCAACAATGAAGACGTTACGTGGATGCTCACCTGAGGGTGATCTGTTACAAATCAACAAATATAGTGTAATATAATATACATCGCTTGGGAAAGTTCCTGAAGACTCTTACGAATAAAATATTGTGATAAAACGTGAATTTGCGCTAAAGAAAACTCTTTCACTAAATGTTTCTTTTTTGTTGTCTTGTAGGGGAGATGACTTTTCTTCAGTAATATATAAAATATTATTATTATCATCATCACGAAAATACTTGAAGGGAAATTTCTACAGGCATTTTTATCAAAGGTTTTATATACTGTACGTGGAAATAACCTAGAGCTTGTTCAGTTTCTACTCTCCCTGTTTGAGGCGGAAGTATCAGCGTCTTTCAGTAGGCCTATGCTACGAGTATTTTGTGAGACGTTGAAGTTTCAAATATGGTGTTAGAAGTGCGAAGCTATCATTAAATAATATCGAGAACGGCGTCAGACAATGTTTCATGACCATTTAATTCAACGTGGAACTGCGTACCAGACTAGCAACGCACTTTTACTTTCAGGACTACACCCTTGTGAGCCAAATTACAGCTTGCTGACCATTTTTGAAGTTTCCAAAGCCGTTGTATATTTGGATCCTTGCTTTCCATAGCAGAAAGGAACTGAACGTCTGTAATGATACAAAAAACATATCACTAGAACTATTAACCCTACAAGGCGTTCTTTATCATTCAGTTCATTTGCCAATATGTCGTCATCATCGTCGTCGTCGTCGTCGCCGTCATCATCATCAGCACAAACATTATCCATTGAAACGTAAATTATTCAAGTCCTACATGTCATACTAAACATTTATTCGCCATTCCAAAGACTTAAGACGAACGTCATTATTAACATGAGATGATGATCATCATCATATCATCATATCATCATGTCGTGAAGTTATCTCCACATAAAACAAGAGGGGTACGGACCTATGCAATTAAGCAGTTACCTCAATAAACAAACCAACTAACTAGTAAATCAATTAAATAATCAGTACCAATCAACTGTTAACAAACTCACAACACAACAATTGTTTAAAAGCACAGAGCAATCTTGTAATTGTCGTTCGTATAAAGCAAATACAAAAATAACTCTGGATTTTGACTTTTTAATATGATGCTGGCTCCGACGACGAAGATGTAACATGTTACGAGGAAGACGAAGACAATACAATTACAGCAGCGCATGCGTCTACGACAGGTAAAATTGAAAATAAGAATTGAAACTTAAAGCGTTCTGAGATCCACAAACTTATTAATTCTATTTGGAATAAAGAGGAATTGCCTGAGCAGTGGAAGGAGTCAATCATTGTACCTATTTATAAGAAGGGTGATAAAACAGATGCAGTAATTATCGAGGCATATCACTTTTGTCAACCACATACAAAATTCTATCCAACATCCTTCTGTCAAGGTTAACTCCATATGCAGAGGAAATTATTGGGGAGCATCAGTGTGGATTTAGACGTAACAGGTCGACTACTGATCATATATTCTGCATTCGTCAAATACTTGAGAAAAAATGGGAATACAATGAGGCAGTGCATCAGCTATTTATAGACTTCAAGAAAGCCTATGATTCAGTTAGGAGGGAGGTCTTGTATAATATTCTCATTAAATTTGGTATCGCTATGAAACTAGTAAGACCAGTAAAAATGGTCTAAATGAAACCTATAGCAGAGTCCGGGTAGGCAAACATTTGTCTGACACATTTCCTATTAAGAATGGTTTGAAACAAAGAGATGCTTTATCGCCATTGCTTTTCAACTTTGCTTTGGAATATGCCATTAGGAGGGTTCAGGCAAACCAGGAGGGCTTGAAATTAAATGGTACACATCAGCTTCTAGTTTATGGTGATGATGTTAACATATTGGGCGGAAGCGTACATGATATAAAGAAAGACACAGAAGCTTTAGTAGTCGCTAGTAAGGAGATTGGTCTAGAAGTAAATGCTGAGAAAACTAAGTACATGGTCATATCTCGCAATAAGAATGCAGGACAAAATCACAACATAAAGCTAGATAATAAATCCTTTGAAAGGGTGGAACAGTTCAAATATTTGGGAACAACCCTAACAAATCGAAATTCCATTCAGGAAGAAATTAAGAGCAGATTGAAGTCGGGGAATGCTTGTTATCATTCGGTGCAGGATCTTCTGTCTTCCAATTTGCTATCCAAAAATACAAAGATTAAGATATACAGAAATATAATTTTGCCTGTTGTTTTGTATGGGTGTGAGACTTGGTCTCTCACACTGAGGGAGGAACATAGACTGAGGGTGTTCGAGAATAGGGCGTTGAGGAGGATATTTGGGCCTAAGAGGGACGAGGTAACAGAGGAGTGGAGAAGACTAGGTAACGAGGAACTTAATGATGTGTACTCATCACCAAATATTATTCGGGTGATCAAATCAAGAAGAATGAGGTGGGCGGGGCATGTAGCACGTATGGGTAAGGGGAGAGGTGCATACATGATTTTGGTGGGAGACCCTAGGGAAGGAGACAACTTGGAAGACCCAGGCGTAGATGGGAGGATAATATTAATATGGATCTTCAAGAAGTGGGATGGGGGGGCATGGACTGGATTGATATGGCTCAGGATAGGGACAGGTGGCGGGCTCTTGTGAATGCGGTAATGAACCTTCGCGTTCCATAAAACGCGGGGAATTTCTTGACTAGCTGCTAGCTTCTCAAGAAGGACACTGCTCCATGGAGATAGTTATTAAAACTTAAAGCATGACATCACACATGAACTTACCCCAGAAACCTAACCTAACAAACTTAAGAAATGTTTTCTACACCTGTGTCAACTGACGCACTATTAGTAAAGAAATCTCACTGAAAATTTTGTAGCATAAGGGAATGAGAAGATTCATGCAGATGCGCATGAAACCCTGGGAATAAAACAATGCGAACATATGGCCAACGACGACTCTACAGACGCAGTCGCGTTCAAATCTAAAACTAATTTGTTAAATACGCGTAGTTTCAGAATAGAATGGAGAAGTCGAAGTTATTGAGATTAAAATTTCACACCGACGTTAAAATCGGCTCCGGCGTCGGAGTAGACTCCGACGCTAGCCACACGAAATAACGTACTTGTGCGGCATGTTGTACTTTATGTATAAACGTCAGGTTTTTCCACCTTACTACAGCTTTATTTGTATGTACTCATATTAGAATATGCACTTAACTTCGCTGCATGTTTCAGCAATTACTGCCATCATCAGGCGCAGCCAGAAACATGTAGCGCAGTTCAGTGCATGTTCTAATATGAATACACACAAATAAAGCTCTATGAGGACAGAAAAAACCCCTGACGTCGAACCACATGATGTGTCATGACAGCAATGATGGCAATGTAATAGTAGGATCTCATTCGTCTAGGTGTCCGAATTTAAAAGACACAATCTCCCATATAACCTCAAGCACCGTAACCCAACCTAACGCAACAACACAACTTAATGCAGCAACCCAGGCACATTCTTCTTGAGCCACCCTGCAGATGGAAGCAACAAGCTCCTCTGAAACGTTGACATATACATACTGATCTACATGGCGTCGTATACAAGAAGACTGAAAATCTACAAAAACACCGCTGTACCAATCTCAAGTCTCGCAACCTAAACTGACCTAAACGCATCTAATCCTTAACAAAACGTGTTTTATTAACAAAAACAAAGCAGCATGACCCATAAAAACATAGGACTCGTACATAAACGCATTTGTAGGAGGAAAAGATGAGAAAATCGCATCAGCGACGGTTTAATGATGCAGACCGCTTCGGAGTGAAAGATTACTTTGTTAAATGTGTTTCAGAACAGAATGAAGAATCAGAAACATATGGAACTAACATCTGACACCGACGCCTAAACTGACGCTAACGTCCACGATAATCATACGATCTGAAACAGGGCCAATGATGACTGCACTGGCATCCGTGATGCGTTTAAACTAAAAGAATGAAATCCAATTCGATCACTATATTCCACAATTAAAGCTAAAACTAGAAAGTCTTTTGCAGAAGACCCTAGCATGTTTTAGTCATGCAATTAACCATTGACAATGGCAGTAGTATAAGTTTCAGTGAACAAATAAGGAAAATTATTGTGATTCAGTTCAGTGCCGGCCTTAGCAAACGCGGGGCCTGATTGCGATCCTTGTGGTGGGTCCCTAAAAGTTATTGTGCAGAGTAAAAAAGGATTAATGTTTTTGGTATATTAACGTATGTTATAAAATCATTGTAAAATCAGTCCGAGAGCTTTGTGTGGTATTACAATGCGTATTTTTAAAAATTACTAATGCGCGAATTCCCTATGAGCGCGAGGCCTCTGTAAGCGTAGGGCCCGATTGCGTCAAATCGGTCCAATCGGCCTAAGGCTGGCCCTGATTCAGTTGATACAACAGACCTTCAAGACAATAATATTCCTTTGTATGGATACAGACAGGAAATAGCAACAGACAAACAAAGAACCCGCCAGATTTGAGGTTCTCAGTGCAGTGACTAAGAGGAATGCCGTTTCCTAAAACGTGATGCCGTGTAGTCTGGTAGGAATTTGCCGAAGTTTCGGGAGAGGTATTTATTCCACGTAGGTAAATTTATATCAGATTACTCGGCATCACCTCCCAGAAGACAGGGATCTTCTAAAGAAAGACAATAGTTGAAGTAGTAGAGTTCCACCTATATCAGGCACATGTCCTGTACACAATGTATAACACGTTTAATAATATTATGAATAAATTAATTCTGCTTATCCCATTACGAGATGGTAATAGATAGATAGAACACTGAAGTACTATGCCTATGGAAAATCTCAAATAACGCATCTGGAAGTGTTGGGAGTACACGCTTATACAATTTGTTTTATTGGAAGCCCGGGGCCGTTGGGAGGTTATCACTTCGTCTTTTCAGCCAGCTCCGTTTTATACAAATACACACACTGCTGCTTACCGCCAGTACGCAGGTAGTCGTTCAGAGATTCGGCCAACACACTCGCCGGCACAGCCATGTTGATGCGCGGGAACAGTGCCCCCGTGCAAGTGTCCATAGTGTTGCAGGATATAAGTCCCACCAGGTCGCCGGTACACCTGAACAAGGCGCCCCCGCTTGCACCTGACTGGACGCAGCAAGTTGTCTGCAACATGGCAACAGGGTCCGACACGCGGGTCACAATGCCACGTGTCACTGTGGGCCGGACGTTGTCATCTTCCGAGAAAAGTGAGAACCCCGCAGCGATCACAGACTCCCCTGGAGGTTTAATCAAAAATACGAAAATTGTCTTCATTACAATTACGTCGACAACGCGTGCGACCATTATGTAGGGGTTAACAAGGCGCACGAGCAATAGCAATATTCAGGCTTGAGGGGGAAGGGGTGGTTTCAAAATGTGCTTATGAAACACTACACCTTATTTTCTTTCTTTTTTTCCTATGGCTCGACAGCCCCTAAGGGGCCTAGGCCTCCTCATTTTTCGAGGTTTCGCGATCACACACTTTAGACACACCACACTCGGTAGGACTCCTCTGGACGAGGGACCAGCTCGTCGCAGAGACCTCTACCTGACAACACACAACACTCACAACAGACAGACATCCATGCCCCGGTGAGATTCGAACCCACAATCCCAGCAAGCGAACGGCCGTAGACCCACGCCTTAGACCGCGCGGCCACTGGGATCCTACACCTTATTATTCGTACATTTACTAATTATCTATAGGCCTACAAATTGGTCTCTTCTCACAAACACTAACACATGTTTTAATTACTTAGCCTAATTATTCATACTACTACTACTACTACTACTACTACTACTACTAATACACGTTATCGTCGTCTCTCTTATATTCGTATATTATTCGTGTTATTACTGCTACACAGGCTTTTCATTGAGCACTGTAGTTCAAGCGGTAAGGCTTGTAACTTACATTCGGGAGATGCTTGATTCGAATCTCGGGCGCAACAACATATATCCCGACAATTTTTTGTGGGTTTCCTCTGTCTGTCCGGGCAAATTTTGGGATAGTACCTCAACCTAGGCCACAGCCATTTCACTCTACATCCTTTACAGCTCACTGTTCGTTAATCATCATGCCATTCGACGCTATATAACTGCAGCCACTGACAGCGCCGTTAAATAAATCATAAATAAATAGATATACTGGCTTTGCATGAATACATAGCAAAGCAATCCCATTACAGGCCTTGACAGGCCCTTAGAGCTCCAGGAGGTCGAGGCTCCCAGGTTTTTAGACAATCGGCACATGAAGGTGGTAAGGTTGTCAGCCCTACGCACCGCCCGCCTTTACCCCCCAGGAAACATTCCTGGTACTCATTTCTGTTAGAGGCTGAGTCGACCCCAGGGACCGAAAAGATTATGTCAGTGAAAAATTCCAGTGACACCATCGGGAATCGAACATGAATACATAGGCCTACAGTGAAATAATACATTATTTTATTTATGAAAAAAAGTTTTTTATTTTGCATGTGTCCAGCAGAACAAATTGAGAACAAAATTAAAGCTTGTAAATGGTATTTTTCAATACTTTCTCACAAGATGATATGTGTGGAGAACAGTATTTTGTTTTTATTGATAGGATTCTGTCTTAAACCAAGACAGGCTGGGATGATACTAGGACTAATAGCAATAACGCACATTATTATTATCATCAGCACCGCTATTTCAGCTATGTAGATTAAACAGCATTGAACGAGTGGCAAGAAGGTCCTGAATAGTGAACAGGTAAGGACTTGGATGGCCGATCCCAGTGGCCGTGCGGTCTAAGGCGTGGGTCTTCGGCCGCTCGCTTACTAGGATCGTGGGTTCGAATCCCACCAGGGGCATGGATGTCTGTCTCTTGTGAGTGTTGTGTGTTGTCAGGTAGAGGTCTCTGCGACGAGCTGGTCCCTCGTCCAGAGGAGTCCTACCGACTGTGGTGTGTCTCAAATGTGTGTGACCATGAAACCTCGATGAAACGAGGAGGCCCAGGCCCATATAGGGCTGTCGAACCATAGGAAAAAAAAAAAAAGGACTTGTATGCGGTGGTTGTGGTCTACTTGAAGGAACAGTCCTGACTGTCTACAGCGACCAAGAAATAACCACAAATGTTCTCATTTAAGGTGCCTGGTAGGTAAGCTGAAGGAGGCGGCACATCCCGAAAACAAATCTAGTACACTACAACCACTCCAAACACACTTCGATCCACTAAGTCTCTCTCTACATACGGACCTGCTGAGGAGAAGAGGGAAAGGCTGCATATCGAATTTTTTAGAAGTGCTTAGTTAATCATAATATGTCAACGGTTCTCAGATGCAAGAGGTCAAAGCTGGGAATAAATACGGTTGGGGTGCTTGATTTTACTGCTTCCGATAGCAGAATGCCATTTAAATAGAAAGTATGCACAAGCCTAGTAGGCTTATCATTTTGTAATACTAGTTCCAGCTAGTCATGCAATCTTTTCTCCGAGACAGAAGAACATGAAGTGTACAAGTCGGGGGCGGCCACTTACTGCCAGATGAAACTATGACCGCGGGCCACACAGTCTCGCGAGGAAAATCCTGTACTCCAAACACTATTAATAGTTAAAAATTACTCACGCAAACCGCACGAACTTTCAACAGATAAATATAATTCGAGCAGGATATGTCTAATTTATTCACTCATTCATTCATCCCAGCAGATAGGTACGTAAACCTATAGTAGATAAAGACACCAATATTTATGTAGGCGTAGCCCCTACAGACCCCAAAACTTGCATTTTTGTTAAAATCTACGGTTCCATTTTGTTTAATTTTTGTGATTAGAATACTCCCGCTATAGTAAATACAGGTAAATTAAATTACAAGAGAGACAATGTACGTATAAACATAACATTGAGGCGCTTTCGCGTAACCACTGTTGCCGTGCAAAAGCAAGAAGTAGGCCTATTACATATTCTGAGTGTCTGTACCCCTAGTTATCCAGCATGCTAAGCGTATGCGCCATATTATACTATCTGTGACCTGTCTGGCTCTACTATATTTTTCCACATTATTTCATAAATGGCATGATTTCCAGGAAAAAGTTATTGAACATAAAATGTGTGTTTGGACTTTCTCTACAACTTTTGTCTGGAACATTTATCATTCTAACAAGAATTCAACGACATATTACCATACATGTGCATAGGTCTTGCTGTAAAGTACCAGTTATTCTTGTCATATTTTAATGAAACTTAGGTTTTTCGACAGATTTTCGAGAAATACTCAAATATCAAATTTCATAAAAATCCGTCCAGTGGGAGCCGAGTTGTTTCATGCGGACAGACGAACGGACGGACAGGTAGACAGACATGACAAAGCTAACAGTCGGTTTTCGGAATTTTGCGAACGCGCCTAAAAGTCCAACAGTGGGCCGTAACACGCGTATTATTATATCCGAATATCGCCGTGGCCCGAAATGAATACATCTGAGTGCCGCTTCCAGCTCGCGGAGCGCATTTTATGCGTCACTGGTGTATGGAAGTCTAATACTGATAGCTGATATCCACAGAAAATAAAACTTTTGGTAGCCCCAAGTCCTGAAGACGTGGGAATGAGAAAGGATTCTAGTAGGAAGGTGAACCTTAATGTGGCCGCCACTATGGTGTGACTAGGATACTGTATGTATGGTGAAAGAACGTGACTGTCAAGATCGTAGTCACAATTCACTCAAGAAGATGGATAAATTCTTGGTTTTACTCAGTTTCTTTTATAGTTCCGTCGTCACTAACACCTTATGGAAGGAAGGACATCAAGTTAACATAAGAGCAAAGAAAAGAGTCGAATTAGAGAATAAATTAAATTGTAACATTTATAACTTCTATCAATATTAGGGATTTAATTACTATTACATTTCCTAAGCCAGGTGTACAGTCTTTACGTAGGAGTGAATGGTAGGACTAGCCTGAAAGCTCGTAGCTCAGTGAATGAATGGTTTTAAAATAGACTGTAAACCAGTAACTTGACTGTAAAAATTTCCACTTAAATTATTTTAGACTGTTTTAATAACCTTAAAACATAAAGAGTTTATCGGTCAATCAGGCATTCCAACTCGAATTTACAAGTTCCACATGTCAGGCATCTGTTGAGCCTATGTTACGACCTTCAGTTGCTCTTGAGTGTGTGATCTTGAGAATGTTTTGTGCTTGCATTCTGGAGGTTAACTACCTGTTCTCTCGGCACACTTACTAAATATAGCTGGCGGTCGTTAATTGGTAACGCTCATAGACTCCTTGACAGACATATTTATTCTCGTGCCTCGCTAATTCAACTGGTTTCCAAACTGAACATATCCTCTGAGTCATACTCTTTCATGCTTAATCCTATACGTATAATATACTGAACTGAAGGGCATTTATCAATCAACTTACGATAGTCAGATGCTATCACTGCTTACCAAGGATACTGAAATTTACTTGCTTATTATTTTCGTAAAGTACAAAAAATAAATCAATCGGCAGATTTCGTCATCAAAATCATTCATTGCAGTTTGGTACTGGGAGGTCCACAAAAAAAGGTTTAGGGTGAATTTTATGCCGGTCCAAATCCTTACTTCTGTGTACTGTTTCTAATGTGCAAGTCTTGCAAATATTTACTGTGAATACGTGAAGTTAGTATTTTACAGCCTGAAGTATTTGACATATTCCGAGAGAGTTCAATAAAACCTTGTCGATAGTTCTAATCTGAAACCAACAGTCTGCTCGTCTTCAATCTCGTAATATCTGCAGAACCCTACTGACTATATACGAATTGACGCGGGACCCCTGTAAAGTAAAAATGTACTTCATGGGTGCAAAAATGAAATAAAACTGTTTAAAACATAAACTTTAATTTAAAAAAATAAAAAGTTTACGCACATTCATGAAAAATAAAATTTTACTATTCGTTATTTAAACTGAAAACCGATTACATAAGAATATGGAGGGAAAGAATAATACAGTAAAACGCTATCCAAATTATGCTTATTAATTTCATCCTGATGGCAACGTGCTTGCGAAACCCATGCAAGTTTACTTATTGCAACGTAAAAGTAGTCTACTATATACAACTCTATGAATTCGCATCTCCTTTAAGGTAATAAGACAAATATTTGAGTGAACTCTATCCGAATCCCGTTAATCTCAGCAATATACATTGCGATCTACTGTAGTGTACATGTAATGTCATTCGACAGCTGTATGATACTAGAAAACAAACACGAATATATCAGATATAACTTCAGACTCCACTCAGAAACGTCACATTTCGATGTTAGCAGTTGTAACGTGTCTGTCAAGACTGCTACAAACTTCTTCACGATATGATGGACATAATTACGTCTAGGGGATAAAAGTGCTTCAGTAATGGAATATTCAGAATAAATTACAGATATAATCTACTTAGGTGTCTCTTGAATCTGTAAGGCAATGTTCACAAGTTGTTCTGAAATACAGTAGCAACGGCCTCATTGCCAAAATATGCACGAGCTAAATCGACACTCGCTATAACAAACCTATGCAAGATAATCTTTCACGTCAAGAATTTCACTTCTAGTTGTGTTCGTACCAGTCTGACTAAGGAATTGCTTTGTCTTTCTCTATGGCTTACAGCAAATATTATTCCAGATTTTTCAAAATTATTTCCCGTTGACTTCAACGGGATGTTCTCTAGTACGCGAGTTCGAATTCGATTCGCGATATGGTGTTTTGTCCGTGATTTTCTGGGTTTGTCATACGAAGGTGCGATGAACTCATCCCCTATTGCCTGCATGAACAGAATTTAAACAAGGTTACAAAAGTACACAGCACACGATTAACAGGCTGCAGAAGGAATGATAAGTGGCGTGCTAATGTCCATGCTCTTCACATCGTTTGTAATAGAGGAAAAAGAAAAAGAGAGGACAGGAAAAAGTATGCTCATGGAATAGCACGGAAATATGAGCAACACAGAAAAACTACGAGGAAAGGAAAACGCGTGTTCAAGGAATAATACGGGAAGGCGAGGAAAATAGATAAATGAGGCATAAAAGGAAAACGTGTACTCATAGCGTAGCGTGAGGACGGTGAGAAATAGAGAAAAAATGGCCAGAAATTATAATAGTGCAAGAGTACACTACGAAAAATACAGAAATAGTGGAGTAACAAAGGAACATGCGTGCTCACACAATAACGCGGGAAGGTGAATAATATAGAAATACATAGGGACATGCATGCTTAGAGAATAACACGTGCAGATTATACATATACCTATGTGTATTTATTTACTCATTTACTAAACGTGTCTAATGCATGCTTTAAAGTCGCAGTGTAACACAACAATACACAGAACGTATAGAGCAGCTAATTTAAACGCAGTCTAAACTTAACTAAGGCTTCCGTTGTTTTTTGTTAATAGCTATCTATTGCTGAAAAAAATTAAAGCATTTGCTTTCGCATAGAACAAACTACTAGTGTTCTACTAAGACTGCATCGAGCAACAAATCAGAAAATACTGAAATTGTAGATGGTCTTGGACCTAAGGTTGTGGTGGATTTTTATTCTCATCCAAATAACCTAAAAGTCCACTTATGCCACTACTTTTCTCCATTGTAATTATTTATCGGGATAACGTCATGAAAATATTTATGCTCTGATGTAAAGTGTTTACACGAATGCAAAACATCTATTCTGTATACACTGTCATTTCGAATGACGATATTTGTAACATACGAATGGCAGAACAAATAATAACAATGCAGCAAGCAACAAATGCTTGCAACTTTCCATAAGACATGTTGAACCTGGCACTCGATAATTTGTTTACAAAAAGAAATTTCCTTTCGGTATGACACCCCGTCACTGAGTAATTTGAAGAACAAGCCAGTGACTGTGAGCTAAACGTCAGAAGCGTACGTGACAACTAAAAGTACAAGAAAATCATAAACAATGCCAAATATTTATCCTAAATGGCATATATAACATGACATTTGATTTGTATGTCCGGTTCGCCCCACAGAAGATACATATGGCATCTACAGAAATTTCTGGTGCTGTTTCTTTTTTGTGTTGAAAGGCCCCGCAACAGATGTCACGAACGCACCACAGTCTTGAGGCTTACTGTGCAACCCTGTCATGAAGATGATTAGTTTTTTCGTTGTTTCGTGTAATGGAGCACCGGTGGAATGAAACTGACAGGGGAAAACCGAAGTACAGGAGGAAAAACCTGTCCCAGTGCCACTTTGTCGACCACAAATCCCACACGGACTGTCCCTGGATTTTTTTTCCCTGTCCGGGGTTTTTCCCCTTTGATCCATTCTTGTACTGTTTAAATCCTTTCGTCCTTCATGTCACTTTACGTTCCATACTATCGTCCTTACAACAAACAACACAAACATCCATGCCCCCGGTGGGATTCGAACCCAGTCCTGTAAGCGAGCAGCCGAAGACCCACGCCTTAGACCGCATGGCCACTGGGATCGGCTATCGAACCCGGGCCTCCGCGGTGACCATAACCGCCTGAGCATGGCACGGCCTTTCTGGTGCTGTTAAAAACTGCTCCGAAACGAAAAATGATGAGTCCGCCACTGTGAAACGTGAAAAATACTGTTATCTAGTTTCATGCAACTAATTATCCACGTATGGATTGTCGTACCGGAAGGAAGGAAGGAAGGGAGGGAGGGATACTGATGACTAATTATTGGACTTTGCAAAGACGCTTTATCAAATACATAAGCTACACAGTGTGGTATGGTGGGATGGTTTGTGAACTTATTGAAAAGTATGAGAAAGGAAGTTTATGTGGCTTTGTTTTAAATATACTGGCATTTTTATGGAGGAATTGAGAAAACATGATTAATATCATTGAAGATTGAACCAAGACACTCCAATAGCAGAAGGACAATGAGAACCGCAATGTTTATTGCCAAGTATCTTTAATCGATCTAAAAAAATGCTCCATAGTAGAGGTGCAAACTATGTTCTATACTACGTACATTCACTCTGAAGCTTGCGATGTGTTCAAATGACTGAAATGGGGATTCCAACCGGAAAATATGTCGGATATTAACTTAATAGGATTGATAACACTTCACTGTGAAACATAATAGCACACTTTCATTGCGCTAAGGAATATGTCTAAATACTCAGTCAAAAAATTAAATACTACCAGAGCGTGTTCTTGCGTGACTCACATTTTTTTTTACTCGTACCTCCCGAGACAGTCCATAGCATGTACCCTCTTATTTAGCGATATTAAATTTTGATTTATGAAGAAAAGGCAAACGTCCTTAGAGAAATATATTAAAAGGCTCGAGGTTGGAGAGGACTGCAGTTATTCTACGCACTGAAACGTCGGCATACAGACATATATACTAAGTTATTCTACGCAACTGAAACGTCGGCATATAGATACATTACACCTAGTTATTCTACGCACTGAAACCTCGGCATATAGATATATACACCTACAGTTATTCTACGCTACTGAAACGTCGGCATACAGATTATACACCTTCAGTTATTCTACGCAATGAAACGTCGGCATACAGATATATACACCTAGTTATTCTACACACTGAAACGTCGGCATACAGATACATACACCTACAGTTATTCTACGCACTGAAACGTCGGCATACAGACTATACACCTACAGTTATTCTAAGCACTGAAACGTCGGTTTAGCCTATACACCTCCCAGTTATTGCGACACACTGAAACGTCGGCATACAGACCTATACACCTACAGTTATTCTACGCACTGAAACGTCGGCATACAGACATATACACCTAGATACTTCAAAACAAACCTGCTTCGAAAGCACTGCGTGATTTCACGCCACACATCCTTCGGCAAAGTTCATTGCGACACCAACATTTTGATATACAGTCAAACCCCGATATGGCGTCACTGTTTGTACACCGCAATTTGTGGCGGTAAATAGAAATACTGTTTAACACAGACTTTCATGGGTGCTAAGTGAGGGTGACGCTTATCGGGGGTTGGCTGTATTTCCAAGCGGCAGATCAACTGCATGACTTGTCGGAAGTCATAGTGTATGAATCTGTCTGTGGCTCTTACGCACTGGCGACAAATCCTGTACTGGGTGCAGTCAGCGTAGGAGAATGCTAGTATTTCCTTCATAACTGTGGTGGAGCGGTGTGGGCAGTTCTGCACATTTTACAAATTACTACAGGACATAAATACAGCGGCCTGAACAGTTTCATGTGCTTACAATGGCCTATCAAACTTCGCGGTTATGAAAATATTCCAGAGCGCATTTAGAATAACTCCTTTGCGGTTTTGCGGCTTCGGTCCTCTGAAATTGTGTCTCAGCCGGTGGAGCTTGACGGTCAACGGAGTGGGAGTGAGGTCTCGCAGATATGTAATTCCAGTAATGATTAGTATAGTACTAAACATGCGTAACTGTAAAAATATGCTACCACTTATTTATCAAGACTTTTTCCATTGTCACAACACATACCTGAAGAAGGAAACAGATAGTTTCCGAAACGTTGTGTGGTGTTGTGTGTTATGACAATGGCAAAGATCCTAATAAACATAAGTGACAGAAAAGTCGTTAAAGCATTGACAAAAATAAATATGATTTAAAAATACTCTCTTATTGGGAAAACAGAAGCTTTGTTTTTACTGTTGTGGGACTATGGCTTTCTTTTTACAAGATGGGCTCGACGATTCAACTACTACGCCCAGGTGAAACAATCCGTCTGCGAAGAGTTTAAAGGAGAAGAGATTCAGAGTTTGATAACACGAGGACTTGTATGGCTTAAAACTGATGGCGATGTAAATAGGTTACATGGATTAGAGGGATTGAGGCTTTCAAATGGGTTTACATCATATCACCATTGCAAACAGTGGTTCGAAAAAGCCAATGGCCGAATTTTCAAGTTCCAGCTCTTGCAGGAATGACGTCAACATAGAAAAACTGTTCATCGCGGGCAGGGTATTACCTTTAACAGCTGCTATACTGGAGAAATTTACTGAGCGGAACGTTGCCCCTGGTCCCGTTCTCAAAACGGCAGCATCATATGCGAAACCATCTCTACTCCGGAACAAAACACTTGCGATGTACTCTCTACTGTTCCAGTAGATCTTCACCCCATAGTTTTGTGCCTGCAAAAAGAAAATTAATTGGCCATGTGAATCGTTCTATTTAGGGGCTCGGGAATAACAGATTAAACTGCTTAAAAACAACTGCCTCTATGCGGCACAGGAGACACTCCTCTGCAATCGCAGAGCTGCACGCAGCATCTGTTTATTTCTCTGTGTCCTCTCTCTTCTACTTTACGTAAAATACGTTTGCTGAAGATAAGCGATCGTTGCGTCGCCCGTTCTAAAGACGTGATGCACTGATGTAATCACGCATTATTGTTACCACATTCGCATTTCATAGTAGATTTGCACTGCACATAAAACATTAATTGCCCTGTTTTAGGCGCCTTCGCATAAGCCGCGAAAAGCGCTTATTAGCTTCGGCATGACCGTCCGTCCGTCTGTCGAACCACACGATCAACTCGGTTCCCACTGGATGGATTTACGTCATAGTTGATAATGGAGACTTTTATTAAAATCCGAATTCAGTTAAAACCGGACAGAGATATCGGGCACTTTACATGAAGACAGAAGTAAATTCATACTGTTGGTAGGGCATCAAAATCGCCAACAATCCGATTTTTCGAGCGTGTATCTTGTTTTAATAATTGTCACTTGAAATAAAGTTTGCCACTTCTGAATCAATCGTTTGAAGACTGAACTGAAGCCACATTATACACACGAAGTTCGTACCTCACAATAACAGTGTGTGCTTCCATTAGAAAGACCAACTGGCACATTCTGTATACCTCTACTGTTCTCCATCAGGTACGAGCTAAGTATTTATATAAAACGTATACTCAGTTCACAATTCAAAGTGTTAAATCACAAGAGAAGTAAAGCAAAAGCAAAGGTAAAGCAATCCCATTACAGACCTGGACAGGCCCTTAGGGTTCCAGGAGGTTGAGGCTCCCAGATTTCTAGACAATCGGCACACGAAGGTGGTAAGGTTGTCAGCCCTACGCACCGGTCGCCTTTACCCCTAGGAAATACTCCTGGTACTCATTTCTGTTAGAGGCTGAGTCGACCCCAGGGCCATAGTGCGACGGAAAGGATTATGTAAATGAAAAATTCCAATTACACCATCGGGAATCGAAACCGCGACATTCCGGCTTGCACAGCCCTGTATTTTTCTCGTACAGGTTTGCTCTGAATCAGCTTTCATTTCATTCAGACGCAGCGGACTCGCGACAGGGGAATGGGACCGTCGGAAGGCCTCCGGAAATGTAACGATGTACCGTACATAAATGTATCATATTGCATACCACATTTCTTCGTCCTTCTGCCGGCCTTATCCTTCATGCTTCGTAGATGTAGTAATAGCTTCAGTGTATGAAAAACTGAATACCATGGCAATTAAATGACAGTCAAAGCGATGTGCCTACATTACATAGCCGCCTGAATCAACATTTTATGAAAGGAGATCAGGAGCCAGCCGAAAGTAATAATGTAGTGTTGAACCCATCACATCGAGACAGAGATTAGCTCCAAATAATGACCCAATATAACAGATTTCATATTATTACTTTTGTCTGATGACGGAAATAGAACCAGCTACCGAAACGTCGTGTACAGGAGCGAGTGATGCGACGGACCCGGGCAGCAGATTCCAAGGGGCAGCAAAATGGGAGGCAAAATTAATATTTTAGATCAAGACATTTTATTTTCTGCCCTCAACAAATCTTAACTTACTTACAAATAAAAGGAAATTAAATAAATAACTGTGATTTTTAAAGTTCGTAATTTCTGCCAGGGGCGGCCATTGTGATTGCTCGCCCCGCGCGATAAAAAACCTACCTACGCCACTGGTCGTGAATATCAAGTACGCCTCAGAAGACAGACAATGCCCAATGTTGTATTAGTATTATAGTGTCACAAAGATTTAGGAAATCTTTATAGATTGCTACTATTCTGCAACGTAAGCGGAATTCTGTGGAGGCTGAAAAGGCACTTACATTGCTAACAACATGGGAGCAAGTCAGTATAATGCCATCATGAGAATCGACGACAACGCCAGAACCCCAATGGACTCCACAGCGCACCAGCACCACGCTGTCGTCCACTCCGGCTGAAAGAATAAGCCATTTAGGTTCACAAGTAAAATCTACACCTTAATATAAGCATTTTACTCTGAAGCACTACCTTCAGACGTCATCTCGCACGATTACTACACATTACTGTCCAATACAGAACGATCTGTAGGCCTTAAACGAGTTCTGTGAGAACATCTCACTGTGGCTAGTTATATGCGTCTGTTACATTCAGTACGTACGTATACTGCTAGACCTCAAGGTGCTTTTGCGTTTGAGTAGGATTACGTTTATTGTAGACGAAACCGACGTGGAGCAACGGGAAGCATAGCAACATACAGGCCCACGTCAATCTTCTTGTTTTACTATGCATGTGAAAGCCAAAAAACGTACCTACAAAATAACACGATACCACAAAAAAAAACAACTTCAAAGCTGATATAATTTTTCCGCTTTCACTATTGATTTTACATTCAGGTTCCTCGCATTAAGAGATGTAAACAGGAAGATTGTGTGGGCGATATATATTTTTCGGTCTGGCTATTCTTCGGGTATGCTTATTTATTATTATTATTATTATTATTATTGTAATTTTCTTACCAGCACCATCAAATATTACATCATGAAGAAACTTTGGATCACTCCTAGGAAGTCATCCAGTTGTGAATGAATAGGCCTATATAATGTAACCCAATCAGGAAACGTCAGTTATCTGCATGCCAAAGTTCAAATTTGTCTAATGTGTCATCCACGACAATAAAAACAATGTGAGATAGAAATGGAGCGTGTTTAAATTATTTTTACACTTCATGTAACAAACTGTTTTGTCATTCTCTTTCATATTTTTACCACCAAATCTTTCAATGTGTGGGAAGTTACATGAAATCTTCAACTGCATCAGGTGAGGAAATACATTGAACTAGTATGAGCAGTTGTTAATGGATTCTTTAATGTTCTGTTTAAGGATATGATTATAATCGTATTAACCCTCTGAAGAGTAAAATTAATCTACTTTATATATAAAGATACATTTCGTTAATCACAGAGAACACAGTATGCAGACATTAGAAAGACAAACTGGTTAATTATTTGTAGGGAAATAAGGTCGTTTATTCTACGAATTATAAGGAATATATAAATACACCGTGTGGACAAAATGCAGAGTTTTTAATGTTAAACGTGGCGGCAGTTCTAACTACTAGGTTTTGATGGGCTAAGCACATATGAAAATACAGCTAGCGCCAATAAGAGAAAACCTAACATATTCTTCCAAGACCACTTTTAAGTACGAGAGTTTATCAACCATTTTCTGCGAAGTAATTGTTACTGTTTCTGGGTTAAGCACAATGCCAACCTAATGATTTACAGAGTACCGTTTTGTAATTGGCACAAAATAACATGACAATCTGACGCAGATGCAAAGAAGACACGTGACGGCCTAGATACCAGACATTAATTTAGACGCTTATAGAAAAAATGTTGCGCAACTTACCATAATGCTGGTAGTTGACATCAGCAGGTGTTAGGATTAGTAAAACAAGCTTCAGTCTGCTTTACGACAAACACACAAGGCAAAGTGGTAAATATAAATACTCATCACCATCAGCACTATAGCCCTTGGTGGGCTTTGGCTTCCTTAAATATAAATAGTGAACAGAAGAGTTCTGTGTTTTTTCCATTCAACTAACGACTGTATTGTGCCGGAATTCTCAGATGCGCTTAATTTTGAACAAAACACAATGAAGAAAGTTTATTTTTGACACAGAGTAAAGCTACGTTTTCAGATTTTCACGGCGGTGACTGGTCAGTCACTTCGGCCTGAAGATGGACGTAGCATGTTCTTCCAAACGTTGGTATTCACATACAAGTCTAAACGGTATCACAATCCAGATGGCCACAATTTGGATGTAATAAAACAATTTGAAAATTGGACAGTGCCCAATAGGTACTTATACTCTGAATTACCCTAGTACAAGGCCTGCTGAAATATCACTTTGAAAATTTGACATTTTCAGTCTCTGGCTATTATTTCCACAGATAAGACCCACTGTCGTACATTATAGCCCTTGAGAAATCCTACGAAATCACAAATTCACTGAATAAGCAAGGTATAACATTAACATTTCTTGAAAGACAGCCCAACAGAATAAGCGGTGCTATTACCTACACAAAACTTTTCTTTAATAAAGGACAAAGCTAGGTTCCTCTCGGCTATTTCGTAACGAAAGAATATTTTCGGCAATCACTGTCAACCTGGGGTCCGAATCTTTAACTATAAGAATGGGGACAGAATAACGACGTAATTCCAACTGTTGGGCATTTAAATATCGTATCTACTGCATTATTTCCTATTCCTTTTCCTTTCACGGCTAGTATAAAACACAAGTTGGCGGCCGTGATACCGTATCGATATAGCGACTCGCTACGGGCTGGACGGTCTGGAATCGAACTCTGGTGGAGGAGAAATTTTCCGTTCCCGTGCAGACGGGCCCCAAGGCCCATCCAGCCTCCTGTACAACGGATACCGGGTCGTTCCCGGGGATAAAGCAACCGGGACGTGGTGTTCACCACCCACCCCCTTTTAGAGCGGAGGTTGCGAATGGGTGAGCGCTATACCTCCGCCACCCCTCTGTGCCAGCATAGGCATGTCATGGGGTGACCTTTACTTTTACAAAATACAAACTATGTTACACTGCACCGTGCATTTTGGGCGCCTACATAACATTAAAATTATAACACACTAAAAGCAATTAAACGCAGTAAAACGGTGCAGTAGGATAGTGTGAGGCGATATTTTTCCAACACAATTTACCATATGGTCGGTAATGCAGTTAGCTTCTCTCCTGCCGGCATTCAAATCCTGGATCGTCCAGCCCGTAGCTTAGTCATTATATCAACTACGCTATTGTGGCTCCTCTCTTTACCACAGAGGCAAAGAAAAGGCACAATCTTCCCTGAGCCTACCACGAAGGCATACATATTAGTGGAGGTATAATTCCACTGATTCTTAACCACGGCACTAGATGGCGATGAGTGGTCAGGCCTTGGCCGTTTTACCCCTCCAGGAGACCTGCCCGTGTAAACGTTGAATAGGAGGATGAGTGGATCCCATAGCCAGTCTGGGCGCTTTGGAGAAGAAAAACCTTTTGCCGGTACCGAGAATTGAACCACGAAACCTCGGTTATCCAGCCCATAGCCTAGTCACTACGCCAACTACATAGAGTTGGCGGCAAAGGAGCATGCCATTTTTTTTGTTTCCTTTGATCCATTGTGTACTTTTAAATCCTTCCCTCCTTCTTCATGTGACTTTATGTCCCATACTACTGTCCTTATACAACAAACACAAACAAACATCCATGCCCCCGGAGGGATTCGAACCCACAATTCCAGCAAGCGAACGGCCGTAGATCCACGCCTCGGACAGAACAGGAAATTGTCGCACAAAATAGCTGCTGGCAGGTTCTCTTGAATATTAAAACATTATCCCAGGTCAGTAATTCAGAAAATTACTCTGCTTCCCAAGAAAGCGACGAGTGTACAGCCTGAACTGCTGCTACGCGTTTCGTGTTCAGTGCTTCGTTTACCGTTTCCAAAACCCCGATTTTTAAAGTGTTTGGCAGTGTCTTCCTTCCGTACAAAGTGGAGCTATGATGTACCTAACTGATCCGGGAAAGTGGATGGTTGTATGAGTGATAGGCTGCTAGTCACGTACGCATCCGGCAAGAACATTCTGCTGACAACTGCCGCTAGGGACACTCCCATGGTGAAGCCTACCCACTCGCCACGCCACCAGCTCAGGGAGCACACCACCATCCCGGCTAAGTGGCGGCGAAGCGTTCCATCTCTGAAATAGAAACAGTCCAGTCTAGTTAGTAAAAACAAACTCTAGTAGCTGAACCTAAGGTTCAGCGCCATCAGTATCAAAATACACAACAGAACATAACCATCAGCCAGTTTCCTGCAACTCTACTGCCATAATCTATTTACTAATATCCTTCTTAACACTATCCATTGTCTTCTAAGTGGTCACTTTCAAATGTTTTACCAACCAAAACTGTGTCTATGTATGCATTCCTTATTTCGCTACTCAAGCTGCATACCCAGCTCATCGCAGCCTTCCAGTAATAGGTTCTCTGCATAGGTCACGAAACTTCCAACTTTTTCACGTCATTCCTCTTAGATTCAAATATTTTCCGCAGCACTGTCTTTTGAAACTAGAAACAATGTTGAAAGTTTAGTAGCCCTTGGCGCCGTCATAAATTTCAAGTATCCTGACCAGACGGTCTAAACAATTTTACTCTGCAAATTTTAACAAAAGTTATAACACGTCAGGATGGACGTGCCCACTAATATTTCTACAGAACGAATGGAGCGGAGGGGAAAACTAATTGATTGCAAGTAGTCTAATTGGCGGGTGTGCAGATTCAAGGGTACTGAAATCCATTTAGCTAACAGACTTCTAACGCTGATGTTACAATGAAAAATGCTTTTAGGTTGCTGGATTTTCTATTTGACCCACACAGGGACAATGAAGTCATCAATTATTTCTAAGCGCTTCATCAAATGACCTTTAAAAACTCGCATAAACGCTATTGACATGCGTTATTGATAACTTACACATAGTTAACTCTGCCATTTTAAGCCTGCTCTCATTTAGTACCGAAACAGACGTTTACAGTATCATGTCCGTATGCCTGTAACTTCTACACTTTGAAGCGATTATTAAATTTTAATAGAAACTAGTATGAACAGCGTGCCACTACAGGCTAATCAGCCTTTGTACTTCCTATTCCCTGACATCAACGTCCGAGATGAGGGCAATAAGGGCAATGAGGGAATCATAAAATGTGGCGAAGATACATATATATATATACATATATATATATAAATGGTAATAAAATATCGTCACCCACAACCCTTTATTGAAATATTGAAATATGCAATTACAGAAAAGCAGGCCATCTTAAGTTGTTCCAAAACGTCTTGTGAAAACTTGCCTTTTTATAACAACAAAGATTGGTCCTCCTTCGCAGCCGATCGCAGTACTTGCATCAGTCAACAAAAGGCAGCGGCTAGGTCCAAACACATTGCTGACGACTCCTTCACTAAGTGAGTTATGGAAGTAAAAGTTTCCGAATGGAGTGGACTCCACAACCACATTCTGGCCGCGTTTCAAAACACCTTCCGGTTCAAACACATCACGGAGTATGCCCACAAGTTTATTGTATTCGTCTATCTCAGAACTGTCGTCACTGTCGGTGAGGAGCTTAAGAATTACAAACAAGGGTAGCAATTGTTTTGTAATCTCCGATTCTGTTTCAACATTACTGTCGTCTTTATCACATGATATACCGCCCATTACCCAAGGCGACAGCATTTTGTCAACTGCTTCTGAAACAAGTGTACTTCGCCATATGTACTTTAAAACACCATTAAATTCTTCACACTTGTCATATATATCCGAAGATGGTGGCTTCCCGATAGTTTCTACTGAAGAAGTCCCGTGCGCCTCTTCGTTACTCCGTACAGATCCTTGAGTCAGAAACTGCTTATTCGTTGGTGTCAAAATACCCTCCTTTAAAAACAAGTGTTTATTTGCGGGTGTAATTTCATCGGTTGTGTCGGTAGCATATGATGTGATTACCGAGAAGTTGACCTGAGTTTCCATGGGTGGTCTGGTTTTTATACGAACTAGATGACTTGGTATGTTGTGTCCAGCAGATTTTTCCAGCAGGATGCGTTGCTTTGGGTGCTGTTATCTTGCAGAACGCTGTTGAGGATGCCTCCAGTGGTGAGGACCCAGTCGCGACCCAAACGGATACCTGAACACCTACGAGGTGTTTTGTTTCCGGCCACGCTGCAGGACACTAACACGCCAGCCGCATTCATCTTGAATGTCTGAAAATAACAAAGTAATATTTTACAGATACGTTCATTGGCTGTTAAAAAGCACATTCTTTAATCGATGAATTTCTAGGCACGTTCGTAAAACAACAGCGAAAACTGACTATTAATTTCGTCATGTCTGTCCGTCCGTTCCTCGGTCCGCAAGGAACAACTCGACTACGAATACAAAGATTTGCTTGAGATTTTACATTGTAAATTCTGACTAAGATCTGCTGATCAAATTAAATTTTGGTTAACATCTGACAAAAATAATAGGTATTACACATGAAGCCCTATGTAAATTTATGACATTCACGCTGAATTCTTCTTATATTGAAAGAAGCTTCAGAAATAAATTATAAAAAATCAAAGCACACATTTTATGTCATACACTTTTCCGAAAATCGTTCCCTGTGCGAGATAATTATAAGAAATACGGGAGAGCCAAACAGACCAAAGAAATGGTTGATAATGCAAACATAATAGGGTGTTATATATGTAGATGCGATTTGCATGCCGGTTAATTAAGGCAAAAGTACAAGCATAGAATCTGCGGTCAGACGTGCGAAAACTGACAAATTACATAGCGAATTAAGTGTCTTGTAATCTCGAACTTCTACCGTGTATATTTTATCTTTCATTAAAGCAAACCGATTGTGTAAACTGAGGTTGGGTTACACCATCTGTTGCATTATATCTCCAACATGTTTCAGCCCAGCTGGGGGGTTATCAAGGGTCTCAGTATGTAACAACAAGTGGAAGTACCAAATGTTTACAAATGTGATCACGTAAAAATGGCATATGCATGAATTTAAGATAAAATTATGGAATCCATGATTAAAAACAAAGGGTTGTTATAACAATTGCCGATTGTAAATAAACCAGCGTCAATGGGCGTGTGTCTTGGTCAAATAATATAACATATCATCAGCACTAGGACTAATTTCTAGTCATCTATACTATATTCTTAAAATAATTAGTGAGTCGTGTTCAAACATTCATGAAAACGTTAATGGCTGACATGTAATTAGAACCCTTATTCAACAGAAGTCGTATGTAAGCTGTCGTGTGTGGTAAGTGACGTCATCCCTTACAGTGACAATTATCTGAGAAGTACAGTCAACGTGTGATGTGCGGACTGGGTCGAATGCGACTGTATCACTGTACGGTGGAGCTGTATAACTTCCAGGCACTGACTGTACAATAAAACTCGCAATTTATTCGCAGTCCTCTTTTCCAAACATGTGTTCAACTATAAGTACTTACTGTTAATGATACTGTTATCAGCAGGCATTTTAAAAGAGGGAGTGTTGGCAAACAGTGATAATGATAAATTACAGTCAAGCAGTCTGGTGGGAAATCTATCAACAACATAATACTAAAATAGGTTTATATTTAATATTAAACGGAGCAAGTAAACTCAGTTTTCATCTGGGGAACACTTCCGTCAGCACGTACGTCTAGGACTACTCATTCATTTGCTTTCTTAACCAGAACGTATTCAGTAATCGGACAAGAATTCGATTACCCTAAAAGAAACCTCTCATACACAGACATATAGTTACCCACGTATCTGACGAAGCAGGTTTCTTCAGAAACTAACAGTCGCCCAGCTGGTCAACAAATTCCACGCATTCTATGGAACTACGGTTCATTATCGAGATCACAAAACCTGTCACCGTTCTCTACAGTCGGCCAAATCAAACCAGTCCATATCGTCACAGCCTAAAATCTAAGATCCATTTAATATTGTCCTCCTGTCTATGTATAGGTCTCCAAAGTGGTTTCTTCCACTCAGGTTTTCCACCTAAAATTTCTTATGTATTTACAAGCTCTTCGATGTGTACTGTCACCCCATTTTCCTTATAAATACGAAAATGATTATCCAAATGCGCCAATCAGAAATATGGAAAATTTTAGTTGATAAACTAATTCCACCGCCATGGCCTTGCTTTTTGTAAGAGAGCTGCTTTTGTATTGTCGACATGAAACGCTAATAATTATTAAAGCTAGTGTACTTCATACATAAGTGATAGGCTAAGCATTTCATTAGACCTACCCTACAAACGAAACCCTCCACATACAGACAAATTAAATTTCACCTACGTAACAGAACCATAGAATGGTATGTCAGTGCTTCAGAATTATCAGGGAGAATCATACATAAAAGTAACATGCAGCGAGCTCTTCTTTTGTTTTAATTTGAACTCGCAAGCACAGTGCAACAGCCATTGGTCAGTAGTTATCGTGACTTGTAAGTGCAAACGTCATCATTGGAGAGACCCGCCTTGGCAAACAACATGTCTTCTTGCCTTTGTTACCATGATTGACTAGACTGGACCCGTCTGGAACAGTCGTTCTCCTTCAGATTCCTCCAGCCAACCCCAGATGTCCTGCCTGCCTTTCGAGCAACAAAACCAACACCTGTCATCTTGCTTTCTATTTTGTTTCGTAGGAGGACGAAAGATAATTCAGCTTCTTTTATTCAATCTGGTGTTTCTTGTAGTGCTCTCCCTACAGGTTCGGCAAACAATTCCATTGCCAAATAAAAGCGTAGCTGAACCGATCAGCAACTTCCGTTGAAGTTACACACCTACTCAGAACATGTAGGTGTGCAGAACCTTGATGGGGCCTGTATGCCTCAGACAGTGACATCACGCGGCCCACCTATCACGTTCGCGCGGCCCTCGAAATGAACAGGTCAGTGAAGTATTATTACTCGCGCGAGACAAGGCATTTTCCTGAAAATTAGTACGAACTTCACACAACTACAGGTCTCTTCACCTTTGACTTTTTAATTAGCCACCACCCAGACAAGGAGCCTTCATATTAACTATGTTACCTAGGCTCGGTCGGTTAACATAAACGCTCCGCCATTTAAAATGGAATTCCGCTGTCCTATTGTCCTTGCGTAATCTCTCGCCCTTGCTAGGAATCTAACCAAGATTCCTAGGTCTTACAGGCCGTAAGCATACTCTCTACACCGACTAAGCCATCCCGGCTTCTTCACTCAGCATATTAGCATACATTTGGCTTCTTTAATCAGTGTGCCAAAATTTTATTCAATTGTTACGTAGCGATCACAAAGCAATTAGCTATCATTCATAAAATAATACTTGCTTCGGACATACTGCTACCAGTAAAATCGGTAGCAGATTGTCCTAGACCTATGGGTTACAAGCGGCAAGGTCTTTGATATTTAAATAATGGAGAATAAACCAATCATTTCGGGCAGCAGAACGACGCTACTCATAACGGTAGTACATGTTCGAAACCCAACGCATTTTTTTTCATAAAGAGAAATTCTATGGGTAAATAATCTCTCTTCTTTTGTGACTTTTCGTTTGGATGCATCTACAAATTCTGAAAGTGGAAATTATTACGCGAAATATTTATATAAAAATCGCAACACAAGTGATTGTTACGAGGTACATTCTGTTCCAAAGATAAACAAAACAGATAACTGGCAGTGTAAAGATGTTACTTCTCGGCAGAATTATGCCACTTTTACACTACATATTAAATAATTTGAAGCGGATATTCTGTTATGTAAAATCAGCAAGGCGAAAAAAATTAAAACGCCTCAAGTAGGCTATAAATACGGCAAACTGCTGCATTCAGATTATACTTCCCCCTTCAACTGCACATGAAATCACATTAAATAGAAAAAGAACAATTAATGTGAGGCTACGTTTCGCGCCAACGGTCATAATAACTTAAAAAAATTAGTAAGTATAAAGGTATTCCAGAGGAAGAGTGGTAACCGGGCATACATATGGTCGTAAATGAAAAATATAATTTTAACATATAACTAGTTTAAAAAAGTTTAAACGCGTCTACCAAACTATGTTATTTCAAGAAATATTTTGGTAAATCTCTCACAAAATATTTTTTTCCCCTATGGCTCGACAGCCCACAAAATATTTTACTAAGATTAAATTTCAAACAATTCAGCCATTCAGACATAAACACAGGTTTGCACTTTTATTTTAAAAAATGAGGATCTAAACAAAACTATGAGCATTACTGGTATCATTTTTCTAGACCCGTCTATATACTGTGCTTTGAAACGCACCTGTTACATGGAAAAAGTAGACTCTTCCAACTGTTGATAATTACGGCACAGTGTCATACCTATGTGCTTTCAGCATTCTAGGATTCCTTCTACCTAAACATATTGTTAAAATCACTTCTTATACACTTTCTCAGAAACGACAGCTTTGAATTTTTTTTTACGAGAAAATACGAACAAGCTGTGCATCAGAAGAAAATTGGCCTACTGCTCTGTAACCCGGTATTACAAGAAGAAGAAAAAGAAGAAGAAAAGAGAAACCAGAATAAGTCGTGACATAAATAACTTAATTCTATTTACGTCTTCTTGGATGTGGCGCTGTCGACTGGCGAAGTTACCGACGGTTCGGAGAGGCATGCTGCCTCCATCCTCAGAATCTAGTAAATCAACACCAGTCGATACGGTGTCATAACCCAGCAGACTTTAATCTTCATCAATATAACTGTTAAAACCTCAAATATTGCAAATTACAAGGAATTGGATAACATAATTTATAAGGCTTGCTTTTATTTCAGTACATGGGGAAATTACTATTGGCGACGAACGAGGACAGCTTTGACCTTGGCAGTGTTGGCGCAAGGGAAGTCAGACCGGCAGATGTTTATGACCAGTAACTGATGTCACACTGTGAATTCTGACAAGCTGAATAACTGTCTCAAAACTACTGTGAAATCTGGTTGAAATTAATTTACATGTCGTAGAGGATTGCATCTTGGTTATAACAACTTTAACACACCCTTTCTCTATAAAATATCACTCAGGCGGAAGCAAATAAAAAAATAACTTGCGCCACTGAAAAACATATGTCTTCAGCATAAGTGCACTTACGCATCTAGCTAATTACAAGGAAACCGCCCGTTAAAAGCATTGCTTGATTCTTGTTACCACGGGCAATCAGGGAGTGCCTGTTACTGATCCATCCCTCCAAACATATTGCATGTAAATAACCCGACAAAATGAAGCTTGTAAATTAAAGTGGTTGACGTAATACATATCTCACCGAATCACAACTTCTTAGGAAAACACTATAAAGTCCCACCGTTGTTTGCAAATATGGGACTGCTATTACCTTCTCCTCCACTTTGCATACCGAAGTTGTTACAGTAGTAGATCTAATAACGAAGAGAACCTGGTTCATGCTCTTTTTCAGTCACTGAACCAAATGAGAGGAATTAACATGTTTATAAAATTAAAAATATATTAATAATGTGTAGGGTTAAATATCTACCTAGTAATGTCGGTTTTTTTGGCTTGCCCAACTGAACATCTACTCAATACTTCGACCGGTTTATTAAATGTAAAAAGTACGCATCTGAGACTAAAGTCAATGTGCATTGAAATATCATCAGTAACATAAAGAATCGTCTTTGAGGAAGACTAAAATTTATAGATTGAATCCAAAGCAAATAAATAAAAAAAAGAGCTGAACTGTGATCCAAACATCCTCTTGAACCGAAAAAAACAGAGTGGCTACATTTCATGCAGTAAATACTACATACACAATTTACTAAACCTCTCAAATTTCATAAATGTTTGATTCTGGCAACTTCGAAACGTCTTGTTCTTAAGCTTTTGCGTCATGTATCTATTGTGTGACTTCGGCTGTCGGGGTGTGTAACCGCGTAGTGTGCCAAGTTCTTCCAACGCTTCGGCGTACATTGCAGTCGCCAGAGTAAGGGTGAATGTGTGAGTATCGACCGACGGACCAAAAGACAATTTAAGGGCAACAGGCGGAAATTTGAGCTAACCGCAAGTCGTTGTCCCGTGTTAGATTAAATCACTGCCAGGTATGAAACGCATAGTGGGAATGTGTAAACAGTGCCGCATGAACTACCGCAGGGTGTGAGCTTACGTTGACGGGTTTAGTTGACTGAGCTGAAGGCCTTGACAAGTTCATACTAAGGACTGAAACAGGACCACCAACCAACAGAAAATCTGTGGGCGGAAAACTACGTGAAACACAAGTCGAAGTCTTTGTTAGGTTAAACCATACCTGTGTAGGCAACACATGGCCTGAACTTGAAAACGGTACATTTACACTTTAACAGGGAGTGGGCTTAAGCTAATGAGTTTGGCCAGAACTGTTGCTCTGAAGATAAGAGGCTTCCGTCTTGCAGTTAGTCTTCTGAGAAGGAAAACTTTGCTTCGGAGGATGTCCGGAGATACAGACAAGAAAGGTTGTAATGGAATAGGTGAAGGGCTCCGCGATTGTGGGGGGATCACTTAGGTTTAAAGCGTCAGTGACTGAGAGAAGCGTTGAGTACTGCCCTTTTGACTACGCCATGTCATTTGCCATAAAACTGAGGACACTCAAGGAACACCCGTAGAGGTACAAGGTAGACGATTTGTGTTGAAACAAATCCTTGTGTCCACTTGGCTGCCTTGTTACTGGCAGCCTCGACTGGCCTGTTTAGCTTCGGTTACCTTTGATTGTGAAGACCGCGGTACACATCAGGCAGCCCTTGGTCAGCATAAGTGCCTTTCCGCTTGCCGACCTATCAGTTTTTATCAGTTTCTAAGTCTCTGTTCCGCGGAGTTCGATAAGGCAGTTGACGCAAGTTCGTTTCGGTGAATCACCTACGACACTCTTCAATTTTTCGTCATCTAGGGACTAGGAATAGTTTATATTAACATATCATTATCATAAAAAGCACCACGGAATATATTTAAACCAGATTTGTTAAACTCATTACTACACGTACCGCTTCTTTTGATGCTCACTAACTCGACTTTTGTGGTTTCCAAAATAAATGCTTTTGTAGCTAAGATAACTTCAATATTATGTACATAAAATTCCGTAATTAAAAATTAAAGACAAAAATCTTTTGAAAAGTTAATCTAGTCATTAACAAGTGCAAGTGTGTAAATGGTGCGAAAATAAATTCCACAGACTAACTAATTTCGGCCTTGTAAGTGATGAAAAAATTCCTATGCTTCGTACGGTGTGTATTGCTCTAGAGCATTATGCAAATTGTGGCATTTAACCCTAAATATCGAAGCCCTTTTGTATTTAAAATTTCATAAAAGACACCGTAATCTTTGAATATATAAGTCTTCTGAAACGTTATGTCGTGTCAACTTGTAAACGGTTATCGACGTTTCGAAGGACTACTAGGCCCTAAAGATGGCGGTACTATGCTCTTACGAAATGTCGATAAAAACTTATCAGTCGACACGGCGCAACATCCCTTCACTTTAATATTCATCAATACCTCTGCGGAAACCTTAAACCTCGCATTATAAACTTTAATTCATTATATTCGTATTTGCATGGCATCTGTAAACACACATTAAGAAAATAGAAAAAAAAAAACTCGTTCACAGTAATATATACACACAAACAATAAAACGTACGGTATTATAAAATCATTTTACTTTCCAGGTTTCAACGGTACGCACTGGTTACTTTTGTTAGTGCCTTATTTAACGGCGTTGCCGATTGCCAAGATTATATACCGTTGATGATACATGAATAAATGAGTGTGCAGCATTGGTAGAATGATAGTGACAGAGGAAAACGGAAGCACGGGAACAGAAACCACTCCCAGTGCCACTTTGTCCATCATAAATCCCACATGAAGTGGCCTGGCATTGAACACGTGTCTTCGCTGTGAGAGACAGACGACTAACCGCCTCAGCCATAGCACGACCCCTACTTATTGCATTATATTCTCGCAATAGGTTTTTTTCACGATTACTGTCCCCTCCCACATGCAAGCAAATTCTTGGTAAAACGATTATTGACGAACACGTGTAAAGGACGTCCGGAAGGTGATGGTCGCGTAAAACTGGAGAAAAAGGTTTCACCATGACAAAGTTAGAAAAGCTGAATTCGCTGTCTAAAAATCAATAAGTTACAGCACATTCAGTCACATCAATGCTACAAGAAAATAAATTTCCATGTTCAATTTATAAATGAATTGGGATGCAGCATGAAGTAATACAGTGTTTGTGCACTTGGAGTTTCAGGTAATAAGTACCTTCTGTTGATAGGTGATATAACCGATTGTGACTTTTGCGATGAATATCACCTTGCAGCGGTATTGGGATCTGAATAAATGAAAAGGAAATATGCCAGGATATAATCCACGGACTTCTTCACCCACAAAGATGATGCAGTGATAAAGTGCGTAATTGTTAAGCGTACAGAAACACGCATACAGTGGACAAATTAAAATTCGTTCCCTAGTGTAGGAAACAAAACTTACTGGACCACTCAGCGTTACAGAATTCACGAACATTGTTAGGCAGCAGGACTATAGTTTTGAAGAAGGAAAATTCCATCATTAAAAGAACAACTGCCTGCGTATTCTCAAGCGAAAGCGCTGGACCTTCCCTAAACTCAACGCTGCAGCAAATACGTGAGAGATTCGTAAATAAAAACGTGATGAAATACCGGATAGTTGTAAAGAAAACTGTAATTTCTCAACATAACTATCGTAATTGAAGTGGTACAATTTCAAAGAACGTAAAAGAATAATGGAATTTCATGTACTTAACTGCAGCGGAAATTTTCAGTGCCATGAATGGGCTGATGTAATAGCTGAGAGAGAATTCTTTGAACGAGTAATTAAGCAGTAACTGAGCCAGTCGCTCCACAATTATTAACATTTGAGGGGGAGGAAACAATGCATGAAGCAATCTAAATTTCGGTCCAGGATAATGCAAAGAGCTTAGAAGTCTAGACCCATATAACGTCAAATTTAGCGCTCAGTCCACTCCAAAATGGTGTACTCATTTCAGTCGCAAAGATATGTATTTACGTTACACGTGCATTCCCTATCTTGTATTAATTATTGCTGCGACCTAATTCACGCTTAGGTCTAAAATGTGTTTGCTAGAATTTTTAACGTTTTTCAACAATATTAGCTCTAAAATAAAGCCACAGAAAGATGTCCCAACGATCGATTCCCACCACATTTACCTCGAGCTCTTAAGGTTCCCCCACCAACCTTCAAGGATTCTTTTCATATGAAAGTTGGTATTCATAACCTGGTGCGAAAAGTGTTGTGGGCTCATCGACACGGGCCAGAGTGGACTGGAGGGGAATACATCAGTAGGCTAATAGTGAGAAACTTCAAACGCCGCCATTTTCCACTCCTAAGGGACTCCTTTCCGCGGACTCAGTGTAGTATATTTTTAATAAGAAATCGTAAATGCTGACGTTACTACAAGACGTAAACTGTCACAGATTATTTACTACCAAATGCAAAACGTAATTTATAAAATGGAAAGATCAGTGGCGCTTGCAGGTACATGTCTTAGCTATGTCGGCATTGACACATGCAATTACAACAAAATGAGAAACAATACTTACGGCAAATAATACAATACACCAGCATGTGATTATCACATAACAGGAGCCTTGTCGGATATCTACGTCTTTAATTAAGGTACTGACGACAAAGGGGCACCACAGTTTTATGACACAATATTTCGGATCAGATTTCCACTTTTCCCTCTGATAAAGAAAACACAGACTTACCGAAAAATCGCAACTCTGCGGAATTAAATTACATGGCATACAGTTAACTAAACCCCAAAACCTGTGCAAATAGTTATCATTTATGACATGAGGTTAATACAAGAGGAACGACAACAGAGGGAGAGAAAGTACTTGACTGACCGTAATATTGGAGAGGCAAACGTTTTCAAGGAAAACAGATGCCAAATTTCTCTTTTAGTCGGGAGACCTTCTGTACGTCTTACCTCAAGAGATAATATTTTGTTGCTGACGTAAAGAAATTCGACTTAAAGTGCGTTTGGTTTACCAAGAATACGCCTACTTGTTGAAACACGCGTTGAACAGAGTTTGCAGTAAACATCACCAAAATAGCCGTCGAGTGGGTAAAAATTTTTCTGCTTTGTAATCCGGCTTGTCCGGGTTCAAATCTTGGTTCGGAGTCCAGCTAGCTATCGCGACTGGGGGTTTTGTGATTTTTCTCAGTCTCTCCAAGCAAACCCCTAGATAAGAAGCCTACATAAAATGGGCCATGACTGCTTCCTACCACATCCCTTACAATTCAAGAATAATCAGCCACCCTACCAGTCGACGCTGTCGAGCTTCAGCTACTTCCAGCGTCATTAACTAAACAAACACCTACAATAACGACCTTAAATCTTGGTAAGGGCAGATTCGTTTCCTACGAAGTTACTGAGACGGCAGGGTGGAAAATAGAGGGCCTTCTTGCATTCCATGGGGTATTACAAAGCATCTTTGGGATAACTTAAAAACATGCATAGTGACATGAAAGAGATGAGATAGCCTAGTGGGTTACAATGACTAGGCTACGAGCTGGACAATTTGGAATTCGATTCCCGGCAGAGGCAGGAGATTTTCCCTTCTTCAAAATGGCTAAGCTGGCTCTCGCGCCTGCCCTGCCCCCTACTCAATGAGTACTTGTATTCTTTCTCCGGAGGTAGAAAGGCCGGGACGTGAAGCTGACCACTCACTTCCATCTAGTGCCGGGGTTAAGAATGAGTGGAGCTATATTTCTACTCCTCCAGCATGTCTTCATGGAGTGAGCAGGAACAACTTTACCTTTCTTACCTTGACGTGACACTAAACTAGGCACAAGTGGCGACTGCAGATGGTATATACGCCTACATACACACTAATATATATGCAGTTCTCAAACAACGTGAGCCTTCTAAAAAACCGACAAAATTTTGATTAAATAATTATTTAAAGACGCCTAGTAACAAAGGTAGAGACCGTCAATGATTATAATGGTGAAATTAATTAATGTAAGCTCCCAAACATCACACCTCGTGTCAGCTCTAAAGTTCCACAACTAATAATCAGATCTTGAGTTCGAGTCCCATGTTTTCACTTCAGTACTGAAGATCTATTGACAACCCCTCACATTTGTAAAGTACTCATTTAAATATCTGAACATGACGTTCATTTAAGTTATACATATACATATATATATATATTATACATATAATAAAGCAACTTCCTACCTCAAAACACAGTTCGTGCTATTACAGACCCAACTGTTTCATGACATATAATGACCATAATCGCTGTTCATTGTGACGAGCGTACGACACCCACAAATGCATTCTGTGGGCGAAATGCAGGGTTTCTTAATGTTACAGTAGGTGGTACATATAGTTACCACTGGACTTTAAAAGGATAATATTATGCCAATCCTCGTCCCATTTATACACTCAGTGTCAGGCTGTGTGCCAAGAGTCAGATTGCAGAGTGCACTTGCCGAAATAATATTCATGTCAGAGAACGGTGCGACAAAAGGTACGGTAACTGAAGTGTCTTACGGACCGTACGAGTGTAAGGAAGATGTAATAACACGTGAACGACTGCATGTGGAACAAATTAAAGACGCAGCAACTACGAAAACTGAAACATCAGTAATGCCAACACTACAAGCCAAATTAAATCCAATTTAGTTTCCTTTAGTTGAGTTACTTGGTTTACTACTCTATAGTCTGCAATAGACGGGGTTCTTGCAAACCGAGTATAATGCCACCTGTATAATTCACCACATTCCCTTGATGGAAATCCAATTTCAATGATCCCATATACGGTGAGGCCGTCAAGTAGTAGTATTCTAAGGTCGGTTCTCACCTCTAAGAGAACATATTGCATATATATTACAAAGTTCAGTCAAATAATGATTACTATAGAAAAATCAATGTTCTGAGCAACAATATTCAAATAAAGCATGGGACACACAGTTAAAACTGCCCTATAAAGTTTTTGTTTTTCGAGAATGGTACACTGTAGCTTAAGTTGTTAAAAACACTACTGAGGAAGTACACTTAGAACGTCGTGTCATACAGCAGTGGATACTGTGAAATTTAATTCGTCCAATAAACTGACACCACTCGCAGAACAGTGCAGCAGCATTTACATTACGTACATCTTCCTCAATGGTGAAATACCCTCATGATTTCGCCTGACTCACTAACCCATATTTTCTTCTAGTTATGTGATAAAGAGTTCCCACGTTACACAGTTAAACAATTCTCCACTCCGCCGCTCATCCGGTGTATACTTTGCAAGTAAACAAACTTCTCGTCACATTTACTGATACCTTAATTGAGGAAGTGTGTACTTCCTCGCTAAACATTTTAACAGCGACTAGAGTACACAAATCTTCGGAGCGGTCAGCTTCACCAACTCTGTAATGGATGAACTAATTATGTTGTCCCAGATACCAGAAATTTAAACAACCTACTCGCAGCAAGCAAAAGCAAATATACGACACTGGATTTATAATTCTATTCATGGAAAATGGGAAAACAAATCCCAGAAGTACGCTATGAGAAATAGTCTACTGATAGATACTATCTCTCTCTAATTCTCCCAATCCCGTTTCTACCTGAAGATCGAGACAGATCCATTCTTCGAAATGTGGTGGGTCTTTTAGCCTGACACGATGGACAATGTCAAAAATATCAGTCACGTCTGTTAGAAAACTATAATTTTGACAGCTGTTTCGTATGGGAATGAAACATGGTCTATCACACAGAAGAGCATAGACAGGTTTCGAAAACAGGGTGCTAACGAAAATATATAATACTATACCACATTGCTATCCCAACTCCCAACTCGTGGAAGAAAATAAAAGCACAACAGATTTCCTTGAAACCCCTCTTGGACAGCAACTGTTAAAAAGATCAAGACGGATAAGGGAAGACACAATTAAGGTGGGCTTTAGCTGTATGACCTATAGCAGTGTCATCTGGACTGAAATGGCGAAGGGTTAGATCCAGCTGTAGGCATTAGTCTCAGAGGTGTTTAAATGTGTGTTTCTAACATAAAAATTAGGCAACAGTGCAGCCTGTGCGTAAATAAAAATTAGAGGCAAGTCCTTCTTAACTGGAAATAAATTTGGGACTATGGACTGTGTTTATTCAAATAGATACAAAATTTCGTCTTCGGGTACTTGAGTTACATCTTCCTTCCGGCGTGTTGAGGCACATTCAAATTTCAATACAACACGTAATATAACTACAAATGTATACAGAACATCACCTCAGTTTGGTGTATAAAACCGATTTGTCTTAACGAACTTCGATCGAGACAAGCGTATTGGTTAGTACCTCGTAGGCCTATAATTACTACAATCGTGCTTTAAGTCATTACGGTATTTTCCTAACACACTGGTTCCAAATATCATGTACAACCGAAATAAGGGACCTCAGTATGGTTGGAAAGTTATTTAAGATAAAACACCAACAAAATGCACAACTTATAAGGTGCAGATTAGCTCCTTATATCATGATATTACCCTACGCGTTTCAGCTCTTCGTGAGCCATCATCAGGGGTCTTTTACTCTTATAAAAGGTGCTTTACAAATGCTGGTTCTTGTATCGATGCACTAATTCTGCCTGTTTGGCATTCACAATCTTTAATCTTAATTCACCGTGCATTTTTATTATTTAAGATAAAACACCAGCACTTGTAAAGCACCTTTTATAAGAGTAAAAGACCCCTGATGATGGCTCACGAAGAGCTGAAACGCGTAGGGTAATATCATGATATAAGGAGCTAATCTGCACCTTATAAGTTGTGCATTTTGTTGGTGTTTTATCTTAAATAATAAAAATGCACGGTGAATTAAGATTAAAGATGGTTGGAAAGGTTAATCAAAATCACCTTAATGCCGAAAAGTGCCTTACAGCTGCTAGTATTTTTAATGTTTATTTACACTTCTTACACTAAAAGCCCACAACGGAAGAAATCAAGTAGACTAAAATAAATAATCTTAAATATGACTACGAGAAATTTCCTCCTCATAGAAAATAAAGATTACAATCACATCCACCTACTGTATTCACTGTCAGTATTAGTTATTCAAACTCGACATAAGTCACCAATAACTGGCATCCTGAATAAGTAACAAAGGTTGAAAATTCACTGCCAACACACACACTAAAAGAAAATTAACATACAGGCCATACAGATCTTATTCAGTATATACCCCTACATTTTAAGGTCGTATTTTAATAAAGCACTAAATTACAATAATAAAATAGCCCCCCTTTCAACACAATCTAAATGCAGTCACAACTTTCGTCTCTTTCTCACGAAAGAGGATTTTCATTTTGATTTGTTCCACAAACACGTTCGGAAATGTACACCCAGCGTCCCTTTACCCTAATCGTCTCGAAACCGCAAATGTTACAGTAAATGTATTGGGTATAAAATATGTGTTTCGTTGTACTCTATAACTTGTGTTCGAGACATATTTCGCTGTGGTAAATATTAACGAGTTACGGCTAAAATGCATAGCTTTATATCATGAAAATTTCCGTTACTATTCTCTGGCTTTAATTAAAACTGAAACACCTCACTAATTTTTCGTTACATTCTCCAAAAATAAATTTCGTGAGAATATCTTCAGCAGTTCGCGAAGTACGTATATGAACACAAATGGACAGACAAAAAGGACGAACGGGACGATTTTAATAGGCGCTCTGCAGGGATGTGAACTCGACTAAAACTTGATCAAACCCACATGAATTACGAGCCGTGACTCACAAAATAATTTCCTCGTTTTACGTTTTGCTTTATTTCCTTTTCGGGGTCAAGTGAATTTCTGAATGTTTCTTAAGCCATACGTCTTGAAAGACTTGACGATGTAGACTCGATCGCTCGTGCAAACTTCTTAGTGACTGGCTGGACTAGTTTGTGTTGTCTTAGTTTTATTTCGGAGGTTCACAGACAGCGTGGCAACAGGTATCTGTGCCAGGTTCCCAAGCAACCGGCTATGACGAGTGGAGATACTGACATTTGATCATCGATATTCTTGACACAAACCAGTCCCCCTCTAAACCAACTGCAAAAATCGTTTCAAATATGCTGGCGCAATAATGAGCAATAGAACAGCCTTAAGTAGCTTGTCGTTGGTATATTCCTCCTACGCCATGAAGGCATGTAGGGGGAGCAGAGGTACAGCACCACGTATTTGTAACCTCGGCATTACACGCAGGTGAGTGGTTAACTTCACGCGCCGGCCTCTTTACCCGGGAAAGAAACCCGGTACCCACTGAATAGGAGGCTGGGTGTGCCCCAGAGCCGATCTCGGCGATTTGGAGAAAATAAAAATCTCTTGGCCCTATCGGGATGCGAACCCCGTACCGTCCAACCCACGGCCTAGTTCACCATACCGATTGTTGTCTTCATATATAGTTAACACGTTACACAGCTTGTAGATTTCTATTTTCAATTGTAACACATTGTAAGAGTCAATTCTCATAGGTAGATCTGCAAATTTACACTCTGTATTCAAATGCTTGCTTTGTAGTACATTATTCGTAGGTCATTTGTCAGGTTTTTCCTCCGGTAAAATATTCAAACGGAAGGCTATGAGGGAACTAATTGTACAGCGATAACGATAGCAGACTGAAGGACAAAACAACAACAAAAAACCCCTACCCTTGCCACCTCACGTACAAGAGTAGGCCCATCCGCCAGCTCAGTTAAGTTCGTCACCGGCCAAAAACTAACAAATAACCTATACTTTTTGCAGCTAGCAGGCATGCGTTTTAGGATGTAAAATGTATTTTTAAACACACGGTACATCTCAAATACATACACTGAACACACATCAAAATACATACGAACATACGCAATATATATAATATATATAATACATACGATCGCAAATAAAACTAAACTCACAAAGACAAAATTAATGGAAAATCGTCAAACGTTAGAATTTCTATTTTACGACGCAACTTATAGGACAATTGAAAATATTGCGGTTTATTTTACTGTGCTCTACTCGTAATTCATATCGTGCATAATTGCCCGGGACTCCTGTTTCTAGTTCGAGAACACATGCACTGCATGTCGAATCATGACTACCACTGCTCGCAACAGTTACTGACGTACAACACCAATTATTCTTCACTTCCATATAGACACCAACGAAATCAGACTATACAGTATATTCAAAATTACGTTGATAAGGTGTGCAGTTTGCAGTGTACCACAAATAAAAACTATTCACACTTGTGTATTGGCGAAATCCAATATACAAGCAGCCAATAACACTGACTGCCTCAAACTCAAATCTTATCAAGAAAACGAAAGTGGCATAAAACATAATGCTTATTTTCGAACTATTCTCTGCTATGCAAGTCTTGTGGTTTTCACGGCGGCTTAGTCGAGGACCCCGTACTTTCTAGGATATGACGCTACGTCATTGGGCAGTAGGTTCCTTCGCAGGAACATAGTGCCGTCTTCTTCAATGGTCACTATTGCTTGAAATATACCTAACATTTATTTAGATATTCACGTAATGGCAAAATCCACGTTCTTCAGTGTAAACAAAAAATTAATTGGGTTAAACAGGTATAGTAACAGTATTGGTTCCATAAAACTTCATTCTAATCAAGCTATTAGGTCCATATGTATACAAATCGACAGACAAACGCGTCGAGACTGAAAGACACTATGCAATTTTTTAACAGAAATAGCAACGTTGATTATATCAGGAAGGATCAGAAATTGTAAATGTGTTAAACAAAACTTCTCAGGAAAATATTCGGACTCACGAGGATTGAAGTGAGGACTGGAGCATCAATAGGTTTAAACTCATGAAGTTGTAGTAACATAAAGAAAAATTAAATAAGTTGAACCCATAGTTCGGCTGGGGCAGACAAGATATTATTACACAGGTGCAGCAAGGATAGGGAAAGAACGGGGACGACAGGCTATAACTGATCTAAAATCGGATAAAATTAACTTACGTTCGTATAAAATGACGGCTTTTGTGACTACGATTTTAAGCCTTCGGGTTCTGTTACTAGAGATTCAGACGGTGAATAAAGCGTTTCAGTGTGGTGGCGGCAAAGAGTTCTTTGATCCTGCTCAATGAAGTATGAGAATATCGAAGACAAAAAATGTGAGCCTCTACTAAAAACTGTGTTCTGTGTATACATCGCAAAATTATTCAAGAAAATCATTAATCTATTCAAAGCAGAGTATGCAAAAATGTTACTAAATGTCACAAGGTCACTATTTCAGGATGAGCAGGTTGCATGAACTGGCGCGGATTCAGTTAGGTATGCAGCCATCAGGCATCATATAATTGTGACGTATTCTTCCAGTAGGAGAATGAAATGCTGTGTGTAATGTCTTCGATATTTGTGAAACTTTTATTGAAGTACTTCTTATTGAACGTAAAAAACAACAAAGTGTCAGCGAGTTATCTACATTTAGGCCTGTCTTCGGTTTTACAGCAATAAGTAATTACTCATTTAATCTAAGGATGTAAAACAGCACTGAAATAGAATCTAAGTAGAACCGGTCATATGAAATATTCTTATACTTCTGTTACAAACAAAAATTTAAATTTTAGGGTAAGACATCCTGTTGTGACGCTTAAATAATTAGACGAATAAAAATTAAAAGTTGTATATGGCAATTTTATCAGCAGCAAGATTACACGAAATGACACACAGAACCAGCGCACAAGATTTAATGATTGCTAATTTATGACTCCGCCGATCCCAGTGGACGTGCGGTCTAAGGCGTGGGTCTTCGGCCGCTCGCTTACTAGGATCGTGGGTTCGAATCCCACCGGGGGCATGGATGTTTGTCTCTTGTGAGTGTTGTGTGTTGTCAGGTAGAGGTCTCTGCGACGGGCTGGTCACTCGTCCAGAGGAGTCCTACCGAGTGTGGTGTGTCTGAAATGTGTGTGACCATGAAACCTCGACGAAACGAGGAGGCCCATCTAAGGCTGTCGAGCCATAGAAAAAAAAAATTTATGACTCCTTGTGTTCCGTCACAGATTTAAGCATATATAGGGGTGCAAGTGTCAAAATTCCTTCCAAAAACTTGTTTAAAAATCAGCTGTAGCAATACCTTCTAAAGGGGCCCATTAAAAAGATCGATATCTGTTACACGTTTCGCACAAACAGTGTTCACCTCTTAAGGTTGGAAACACTCTGCAATGGACCAAATCAATCGTCAAAACAAATTTGTCAAGCCCTGTGAGATGAAACGCTGATGCAGGCAAAGAGTACTGTGACGGAACTTTTATATGCAGGAAAAATTTGATGCAGAGTCAAGATAAATATCTTGTGCTTGAGGACGTTAAGATGGTGACGAAAGAAATGTTCAGGGCTTCGCCGACAACTCATCAATGTTACCGCACCTCATTCATCAGAACAAATACTACTAACGAACTGGGAGAGAATATACTGCAACCTCTGTAACCTCAATTTTACTTTTTGTTCGCCGTGCATTATGGCAATATAAATCACTTGTCTACCAACAACTGCACTATTAGAATAATTTGTCGTTCAGTACTACCCTACATATGTTTCGGTCACTACGTGACCATCATCAGGGGTATATTTTATAACTTTTATAGCTCCCAATTTTTAGAAATTTAAAAATTTGTTAACTACTACATCCTACTACAACCACTAAGTGTGCAGCAATTCACAACGAATAACCTACGAGTGCAACATCAGCTCCATCACACCTCAGTACATCGTAGAACACCGACTGCAACAAGACCACCTAAGTCTTAGGAATTGCGACAGTGCAATAGTTTGACACAAGACATCACAATAGACACCAGCGTCACACCATATAGAAGTGCAGTGCACACAACAACTCTCAGCGTATAACAACATCAATAAAACACAAAGTGGACAGCGTGTAGTGAAGTGCATAAATAAATATATATATTATATATATATATAGATACCCCTGATGATGGTCACGTAGCGACCGAAACATATGTAGGGTAGTACTGAACGACAATTTATTCTAATAGTGCAGTTGTTGGTAGACAAGTGATTTATATTACTCTGTAACCTCATTATTAGCGATAATCATCCTAACCGAAGACTTTCCACACCAGCAAATCAACTTGTGCGGCAAAAGGAGCCATCCGAACCCGATATCAAACCCATTACCACGCTTTCTTTTTGCCAGTAGGCTAACAAATGAAGGACAATTGAATAATTAGCAGATAAAGATATACAAGTTCCCCACTCCTTATAATCGCGAATATTAGTTATGATGAATTCTAAAACTAACCAAAAAATTCCAATATCAGTAGGCCAAATTCTACATACCAACATGTGATAAATCGTATAAACTTGTGGGCTGAAACAACAGAGAAAAGTCGCTGAAAAAATAAACATAATGCACCTATACAATGTTCAATTCCTAAATTGTAAGAGAAAAGGATAAAGTACGTAAGATAATGAGATTGCAAAATGATTAATATTAAGCAATATTAATAATGATTTATAATATTGTCACAAGGCTTACACAGAGGTTGTATTCAATTTAAAAAGGATGATTAGGAGTAAGTCAAAGTTTATACAGAGACCGTGAATTCATCATAACAAAATGGTAGTAACAACATGTGCCTTCAATTAAATTCATCATTAACTTAACAGAAGGACCCGCTAGTAGTTTCAACGTAAAGATCACACAAACTTTAAATTGAGTTTAAAAATATTAGGAATAATCTAAAACTTACAGAACGTCTCATTCCTAATTGAAAAGAATAATAATATACAAAGGAGCGTGGATATCTCAGTCAGTATCGTGACCAGACTACGGACCGGACAATCCAGGGTTCGATCCCGGCAGATACAATTTTTCATTTCTTCATAGTATCTTCATAAATGTAGGCTTAATGTCCCACTAATTTCAATATAGAATGAATCATAGTCTCCAGAAGTATGGTGAGTGCATTAAATACTACAGATTGGTACGGAACCTTTGGATCTGAAGGTTAGTGTAAAATATGGCCTAATTGGAACTTATTTAGCAACTTTCAAAATATGCTACAACTCGATGGTATGTATCGTTTACGGAGAAAAGATTAACGAGTTAGGTAAAAATAAGTTTACAAACGTCATTCGTGACGCAGTATCTATTGCACGTTTCCACACAGAAGTAATAAGTAACATATAACATTTCAGAATTATGACAACTCTGCTGTCTCCCTTTCAACAATGGCAGAACCAAGCAAGTTGGACCAACCGATATCAGTTATGATTTGTATTCGAAAGATGCCCGCTTCAAATCTCGGCCGGGTTACCAACTATCCTGGTTGTTTTCGTGGTTTTCCTCAGCCTCTTCAAGCAAATGATGGGACAGTAACTCTAATTAGACCAAGGGCGCACAAATTTTCGAAAAATATAGGAGCCCCTGCAAAATTCTAAGCGCCACCAGAAGGATGGCATGAAGGTTTCGAATTAAAAGCCCACAAACATTAAGCGCCAACATATACAATTTAGCCGCGCAGGCGGCACAGCGCCCGGGATTAGTGTAACCCTGAATCAGGCCACAATTGCTTCCTTCTACATCCTTGCACGTATCACCCTATCATTCGACGCTACACAGCCTGAGACACTAATAAAGGTAAAGTTCTCCCTAGAACAGGCCATGAAAGCCCAGAGGGGGAGTAGAGGTATAACTCTACTTTTCTTTAACCCTGGCACTAGATGAGGGTGGGTGATCAACTCCACGCCCCAGCCGCTTTACCCCCGGGAAAGAGACCCGGTACCCATTGTATAGGACGCTGGGTGGGCCCCAGGGCCGGTCTGGACGGGTGCGGAAAATCTCGCCCCCATCGGCATTTGATCCCCGGACCTTCCAGTCCGTAGCGACTGAGACACTAATAGCGTTGTTAAATAACAATAAAAAACAACGGAAGACTAATGTTTGCCACCTGGACAAGGAAACAGATTCGTGTCTGCAACAACACAGCTCTATTAGCAATAATTAACATAAAGATTCATCAGGAATGCAAAGTCGAACAAAAAAAGCACTGGAGAAAACGGGGTGTGGATGTGTCGGGGACACGGCCGTGTGTTTAACGTGAATACGTGTACGTTAACGGGTAATATTTTGTTTAAGCGTATTATATGTATGTCATAATCATTGCTTAACAGTAAGAAGTCCTTCGTATCTGCATGTTTTATTGATGATGGCAACATGTTCCTTTAGTCGGGTTCAGGAAACAATTGAAGTAAACAAATCATTAGTGTGTTATACTTTTATTAATGATAGGTCTGTGATACGAAAAGTACGATACAAATGGCATGCAGGATACATGGAGATTACTAAGCAGCGTTAAGTGTTTTCCCTTTGGTGGCTTCAAGGAGCGCAGAAACCATAGACGGTCACACATGTTACACTTATGTCCGAATGGATTGTTGACAAACGTTGTAGTGAAACGTGCACTAGCTGCTGCCGCCAATGTGTCGTCATAATCGGCGATCGCACACAACCGATGTCTATACAGCCCGGCGTTGATACACAAGCGATTACATCATCGACTTGCATAGGCCCGGCCGCCCCAGCGTCAGATGTACCTGCGCAGTCGTTGATCCGCTCGGACGCCCTCATTGTTTTACGTTCCCGGCACCGCCTCACTGTATGATATGGTGTTTTATGGGTATCACTGGATAGCTGTTGAGAAGCCTTTTCCAACCGTATACGATTTATATATTTCGAATTGGCTTTTTGACGAGTATAGGCCGACATTGTATTCATTTTCTTAAATTTTTAACTTTAACACCATATACATTCACCATAAGTATTCCACACTCATGTTTTGTGTACGCAATAGATAAATATTGAGGAGAGCTGTAAATTGAAACTGAAACGAGCGTCGTAGCTTCTCCGAGTCAAAATGTATACTAAACCGAAAGTATGTGACGCGACGAAACGACCTGAAAATGGCGGCGCCTCCCCCTCCGCCGCGCGCGAGGCGTCACAGTCCCCACTCAACGTTATGAATTCTTTGATCCTTTAACTATCGAGTGGTGTAATTACATTTTGGATGTAGATGATAGATATGTAGTTGCAATGCCAAACTGTATCCCCCAATTTTGTTATCATCAGTTTTCTGAATTGGCTCCCACTACGGAAGCAAATTTAAAGACGTATTCACGTCAATATGTGCAACCCAATATGAGGCAAAATCTGCTACTATGGATCCTAGGCGTTTGAAATAGCTATTCTTAACACATCTGTTATTAGCAAAACTGTTCCCGTACTTGATGTACTTGTACTCTGTTTCAAATAAACATACGAAATGTGTGTGCGGGTTTCACAACATTGTGCATTATCGTAGTATATTTCAGCCCGGGTGTCAGCTACTGAGTCATAGCACTGATGCAATACGTAAACGGCTTAATATGTAACTGAAGCCATTAACGATGCAAAATGTCACGTTTCTGGCACATGTTAAAAACAAATGACATTTCTCGCTTCTTTTCCTCCTCTGATAGTCACAACTGGGTTCAAGACACGTCCGACATTCTCGTTACAGATTTACATACCTGCATTAGAATGGTGATCTGCTTACCGTTTAAACTCTTCAGAACATGAAAGCAAAATGTACCGCGCACATCAGGATACCAGTATCGTCACGTCATAACACCAAACTTTTGAATTCTGAAGGCAATAACGCTGCATAGAAGGAAGGCTGAACACAATATTTTTCCAAGAGGATGGTGCTCCAAATCATTTTCGTCCCCACGTTGTTCAGTTTTAAATGAAACATTTCCTGATTGGTGTCTTGGCAGGGGTGATCAAATGACGTGCCATCCTTAATCGCCCGATCTTAATCCCTTACATTTTAGTGTGCAGGGTTTTCTTTTTGGTGAAGGGCCCCGCAGCAGATGCTACGGACGCACCGAAGCCTTAAGGCTTATTGTGCAACCCTTGTGATGAAGATGATTATTTTTTTCATTTTTCCGTGTAATGGAGCGCCGGTGGAATGAAACAAACAGGGGAAAACCGAAGTACTCGGGGAAAAACCTGTCCCAGTGTCACTTCGTCCATCACAAATCCCACATGGACTGAGCCGGCATCGAATCCGGGCCTCGGCGGTGGGAGGCCGGCGACTAACCGCCTGAGCCATGGCAGGGCGTGTGTAGGGGTTTGTCAAGTCCCACGGGTATACAGATAAAATCACGACTGCTGTAGACATTTAATTGTGCACACAGGAAGCATTTGAGATAATTACAGATATGCGGTGCTACGAAAAACGTGGATAGAGCTTGAACACCGTCCGAGTGTGTGTGTGTGTGTGCACAACCACATGTGACACCCATGTTGAGCTCCTTTAAAATTTGTTGAGTTGCTGAAAACTATTATATAATGAAGCTGGAAATTAATTGTTACAGTAGCCAAAATATGAGTTACGAAATCTTGTAGCCCATTCTGAGACATTGTACATCTGCCACAATAACGTACCACAACTTGGAAAATAATCAAAGGTGGAGGAAGGATATGGGACAAAAGAAAGGACAGACATTAATATAGTTCATAGTACTCACGCTTTCATTTTATGAAACCATGACTTCCTAAAAAATTATCCGTTTCTGCTCTCTTGGATCTGACAGGGTTAGAACCCTAACTGACAGCCCACGATGAAAAGCCAGACTGCTAAGGCCTACTGCACATCGTGAGGCAGAACAAAATGTAAGTATGCGGAGCAAAACCTTCCCCAATATTTTGTCAACCAGAGTTCATCAAGTACCTACCCGTTTGGGCTGGTGAGTCTCCCCTGTGTGGTGAGAAGTCAGACAAACTACGGCACGACCTATGTCTTATGTCAGGTGCTAGCTTCACACAAAGCACTGTGATCATCCATGAGCGATTCCCAGACACTGTATAACAGATTTAAACCTCATAAAATTTGAGGGTTTAGACTCCAATCACCCTGTATAATTCCATCTTTAAACTGAATATGAATACTAGAATTCGAAACCTAGACATAAATAGGTATAGACTGACTCGAAGAAAAGACCAGCAGCAGTGGCGACAACACTAATGTAATTCAAAGAAAGCCCTGAAAGAGGAAAGATTTGCTTACGTCAAAACGTCAGAAATAGATCTAATTCTTCAAAGTAGGTGAAATAAGCCGACTTCGTTGCCACTAATTTAACGGCAACATGGCGCTAAGTGAACACGAGATGAGTAAGTAGGACGTCTCCAAAGTGGCACCCCACTGTGCCTAGTAATTCATGTGCTAAGAAAATTGCATCATCAAGAAAGAAACATCACCACAATTTCTCGCCATGCTATACCTTCAGCAAGGGATTCACAAGGAAACCGGATAATACTCTTTACGGACCCCCGGCCACTGCAGAGCATATGGCAGACCTACGTTACAGCACCAGTATGTATGCTTTCAGTTACGTTATTTCATTTCGGGGAGATTTCGAAGGCCAATTAACAGAAGTTAATTCTCTTTCTAGTGTCTTATTTAACGACGCCGTTTCTATAGCATCAATTGTAGACGTATAAAATACAAGTATGTACCAATGGTGGAAATTATACCGACAGAGGAGAACCGAAGTAAGCGGAGAATACACAGTTCCAGTAGCACATTGTTTGCAACACAAATCACACATGGACTGGCCTGGGAACAAACCACGGCCTCTAGAAGGTCCAAGATAGGCAACTAATTGGCTGAGCCATGGAAAGGCCCTATATTCTGTTCGTTAAGAGTAATTACATTCATAAATTAACTATGCTGATTATCCACAGCGTTCTTTTCTGGTTAATTCTGTCAGAAATTCCCTTTTCATTCGTCTCAAAAATTTCGTATACGGTAAGAGGGCGTACCGACATGTAGGCCATTTTATCTCTTCAAACACAGTGTTGTGTTGCCGTGTGTGTGCATTCACGCATGCATGGAACAATACACAACATAGTGACAAACCGCATATTATAACGAATTAACCAACTTCATGGAGTAGATTTCTTTTGATAAGCTGATAATCGTTCAGCTATTCAATAAATTCTCTGACTTTTATGAAACCCGAAGGTTCATCACAGTGTTCACAAAGCCCGCTACCGCTTTTGTCCTCAGCCAGTTGAATACAATCCACAACGTCTCTCAGTCTCTGAGTCTCTCAGTTTCTTTAAGATCCATTTTAATACTGTCCTCCCATTTGCGCATAGTAAGCAAGGGAATAAATATAATGTATTTATCAGATGCGTTATGTTGCCATATACTGATAATACCAGTAAAAATAGAGGGTCAAAATAGGCCTATTTACAAAATAGCATGTGTAAGACATTACACACCTTTATTAATCTTTCTCATTAACGCCTGAGTGCAGAATTTTGATTCCTGAAAAATTCACCTATTACATACCAAAAGGTTGTAACTCCGCAGGTATTATACGTACTATATTGCTACGTCTGTTAGAACGATTCAATCTCTTCGATTCACTTAAAGTTAGAGAAACAAAATGCCTACATTTGCAAGTTAATAATGGACAGTTTACTGAGTCCCAGTAAGATTTACACTTTGAGGTGCTAGTCTCACAATCCGACAACCTGCTTACCTTATCCCAACTGTACGCACTTTATACATTATACCTTAACATTTGTTTCATACTTTTCATATTTCTATCTCTGTCATTTCCAGTATCATCTACGTTTACTTCCCCTTCATTCTTATGTTTCATCACTATCTTATTCAAATTCTCTACGTATTTAATCACAAGTATCCCCATTATCTGCCACTGCTATTTAATTTTAACATCCTAAGGTCATATCAATCCCCGTGTGGTGACCGGGGAAAAGAACAGTCCCACTGATGCCCATGCAGGTCGTAAAAGGCGACCAAAATGGGTACCCAGTGCCTGGGGGTATAGCTGGGCCACCCTGCCCCGGGGGTTATAAATTCGGCGGACTGGCCCTCCAGGTTGGGGGTTGGGCGACAGACTGACAACCTGTCACTGTAAAAAACTGATTGTTAGGAAACCTAAAATGTGGCCTCGGAACAGTCAGATAGAATGGAATCGACCTACGCAATGGAAAAGGATTAATGAGTTGAGGATAGCGACGTGGAATGTACGAATAATAATCCTCAAGGAAGTCGACCAAGAGGACGACCACGAAACAGATGGTGGAATTGTGTACAAACAGACATTAAGAAGTGTAAAATTAACAACTGGAAAGAAAGGTAAAAAAACAGAGCTGACTGGGAAAGGGCCATTAAGGAGGCGAAGGTCCGCATTGGACTGTAGTGCCACCGAAGAAGAAGAAGAAGAAGGTCATATTAATACCTCCTTCCGCATCAACATTCCTCTGCCTTACAACTCTTTGTTCCATCACCTCTAATATTAAGCTTATTGTATGCTATATTTTGATAAATCCATAGAAAATGCTACTTAACAATAAATGTGGCCACAGATTTGTTTTGGCCCAGCACTGGTGATCTAAAGGTATACGTGAAAGAGGCAAGTAGCTTACAGAAATAACTAAAACGAATCAGGCCTAGACGTTGTAATGTCCATATACAACGAAAATGTTTTGTTAATTCATTAAACCTGCGTAATTTCTTCTAGCTATTTTCTTCTATATAACTTATCGACAACAGATGCAATAATTGAAGAAGTTCAAAATACTCGCATGAAACTATGTACTGAATTTTCTGCTGGAGCGTATTATAATTATTTACGTAACAACAAATCTTCCTTCTCTCATTGAACAATTTAAATGTGCACACTTAAGACACGAACGTCAACAAAATCGTTATTGTGTGTAGGAAAAATATGTCCTTCATTGACTGGCCGCAGGTTCAAAAAATTACAACCACACGGGATATTTCTGCCATGAAAAATTAGCAAACGTTGATACTCTTGCTTTTAAGGGTGTGGACAGCATTCCCTAAGAGTACTCGCTTAGCCAATGTCGTAATTAAATGTAATATCTACTTGAAATGAAGAACATCCCTCGTGCTACCATCTTTGGAGCTTAACGTACTGCATCCAGCCTTCTTTAAACGGTTCTTCGTATCGCTCATTACGACCAGGGCAGAAAATGTTCTCCTTTTCCGTCATTTCAGTAAGCATCTTTTTTCCTGAGCAGGATGGCTCACCAGGAATAGGCATGGCACATACTTTCTTTTTCGGCCAATTTGATTCCTGGAGAACAAGTTATTATTTCTGACGGCCTGGCTACCCTTTTCCTCTTGAAGGCTGTGTTTGCTGCCTGGAGAGGAAAGAAGGTGAACGGAGAAAGTCTTGCTCCTTAAGCCTCCTCTTCATTACTCTCGGATGCAGACATCTTCAGAAGTCTGTTAGAAATGTTCTGCATTCTGCTGCGTTCTCCACGATGGACATGGGGTTATGCAATCCCTTGTTAGTTTCGCCTCTAGAGTCCTCGTTCATTTCTTTTTGGAGCAGATTAGTAACTCCTAATGGGAGCAAATCCTAACCAAACAGCACGTCAGGGTTAAACAAACGTAGTCATGTAGCTTGATGCGCGTGTTTTGCTCTCTCCAGATTGAAACTCTTTCACAGGCGTTTCGGAAAATGAGACAAATGTCACTCTGTAAAATTATAAGCCCAGGGTGGTTGTGCATCCATCTGTCGGCTTCGGCAGCATATATTGTTTTAAGCTATCAAAACACCCTCTTTCTAGGGGCTGCAGCTTATGATTGAAATGTGGAGGTAGGGATAATAGAATTAGAATTATACAGTGCTCACTGCCAAAGGTACAACATCACTGGATTACAATGAGATCGTTACTGCCCAGGACGACAAAAAGTTCTGAATTTATAAACCCAGTATCAGATATCATGTAAAGAGTGCCTTCAGCAGGTTCCTTGAATAGATACAGCAACATTCTCTTTCTAGGAAAAATAATGGCAGGTGACACCCAGAAACCAACAGGATTCACACTGCAAACTGCTGTGACAGTTTGGCCTCGTAATCCTGAAACTACCTTGGAAAATAAATCTGTTTCGGAATTTTGTTTGAGACATTCATATTGAACATGCGGTGGGCAGGGAATTTACTTTCTTCAGAGAACAATTTCATATAGCCAAAAACTAGCTAGGGTTGTGGTGTGTTAAACCGGATGACTCTACCTAACCTGTACGTCTCCAGAGCCTGTAAAGTCAGTCAATTCCAGTTCCAGAAATCTTAAAGCCAGTACCATCCTGCTGCATTTGTGATACTGCTGAGTCTGTGTGGCATATTCTTTACAACGTATTCAAAGACCAAACGCATGAGCTGCTGCCTACCTCTTTTGTAGAACCTAAAATCAAGATCTCTAACATGGTAAGCCAGATCCTGTTCTTGTTTTCCGTGAAATCTGGTTATAAACGTCCAAAATATGTTTCTACACTCTCTTGGAATAAACCGTTATTGAAAATGACTTTTTAATTGAGTTACATTACGTACCAAAATAAATTGCTGAGTGATATCTATGCTGGGAAAAAATCTTTAAAAAGTGCTAAAATTTGGACGGCTGGCCTTTGGTCGGTACTCATCGGCTTTAGCCGTTTTCTTAAAGTTTGTTCTTTTGTGCCAAGAGCGGAATCTACTTTCCTCCGGCTTCCTATTTAAGATTTTTTGTCTTGCTTCATTGAAATGTTAATCCGTAAACATCAAATTTCTATTTGTCTTTCTTAAACATTTTAAAACCATTCTGAAGAAAGGTTCTACAAACAAACAGAACTAAAGGAATGTGCAGAATTCACATTTCCCAAACCCACAGCGCGTAGTTCTGAAGAGTGCCCAGTCGGACGTAAAAAGTGTGCGCGCACTCACAGGGGCTCTTGATGATCGCACTCTTTAGTGCTAAGAATGTAATTTCTAAAAGGACCTCTAGCTAAGAGTACCAATCGGAAATGCAAGATGTCAAGACATGTGTATGCAGTTCAAACGCTTGGGACTATGCCTTTCAGGCTATGTAAAATTATATAAACTGAATTCCGGTTTCATGATATCGCTAACTAGGCGGCTTCATGTGGCCCCAACGATCGGGAAGGGGAGGGGAGGAGAGAAATGCTCGTTGTGTTGCAGATTTTCACAGCTTCCATTCACATCTTGTGCTCTATCTCCATTTGCAGTTCAGGAATAAGCGTAGGTAAGAGCCCCTACATTTTTTCTTGCAACGCAGAAATGCTTTAAACCGGCCCTGCTGTTAGGCGTGTATCTGTCCTAAACCCAATGAATTCACTCCACAAACACGGTTCCAATTTATACCTATGCCTTCAAAATGTCTCTTACCTTCAGCTTTCAGACAACTAAAAAATACATAAAAATGGGATATCCATATAGCAATTCGCGTGTTACTATTAGCAATCTGACTGAACCTTTATCAGGCATATTCGTAATTTATTAAAAAGTAAAGGTCACCCCATGACATGCACATTCAGGCACAGAGGGGAAGCGACGGTATAGCTCCAGCCAACTCGCAATCTCTATGCTAGAAAGGAGTGGATGGTCAGCACCATGACCCGGCCGCTTTACTGCCGGGAAAGACCCGGTACCCATTGTACAGGAGGCTGGGTGGGCCTCGAGGCCGGTCTGGACGGGCACGGAAAATCTCGCCTCCACCGGGATTCGATCCCCGGACCGTCCAGTCCGTAGCGAGCAGCTATACCGACTACGACCGTCTCGTAATTTAGTACTTCGTGAATACGCAACGGAATGTAGTAAAACAAATTTGTTCTAACCGTTGACAGTCCTAGGTGTCTTATAAACACTGGAGTGGAAAAGGTGTCATCCGCTTGAGTTCAGTAAGTTTTCACGTGTGTTAGTTGCAATCTTGCATCCGTCATCGGTCTTCATGTTTCTTTTATTGCAGAAGTAAATATTTAATGCACAATAAGAACAAATAAAAGCAAATCCTATGGTGTTTGAATTAGAATGTTTAAATTATGAAGCTGTCGATGTTGAAACAACACAATAAAAACCTCACCAAAAGTTACTACGGTGATAAAATCATGGAAGATGAAATATGCGGAGCATGCGCGGCAAACACGGGAAAGTTGAGAAATGTATACAAAACTGTAGTTCGAAAACCTCAATAAAAGAGATCAATGAGAAGATATAGGCATAAATTGAAGAATGATTTTAAAATTGGTCTCAAAGAAGTAAGGTATGAGGAGGTGAAATGTATTTATCTGGCTCAATCGTAGACTAGAGTGGTAGGCTCCTGTGAATACGGTAAAGCAGGTGTCATTGTTAGCTTCTCAAGAAAAACTCTGCTCCATGGAGTCTAGAATTTCGCCAGTGCTAGCTCCTTTGCAACATGTTTCATTGTAACACACTACATTGCACGCTGACGATTTTGCAGCAGTTCTGGCATATGAAAACAGCCTATCGGGCCAGCAGTAACGTATAGGAACCAAACGTAAAGGTAAAGGTAAATTTAACCCTATAACCTGCCATGAAGGCACAGAGGGGGAGTATAGGTATGATTCTACTCTTTCTTTAACCTCGACGATAAATAGGGTGGGTGGTTAACGCCATGCCCCGGCCGCTTTACCCCCGGGAATGACCAGGTAGCCACCGTTAGGAACCAAACGTACAAATGTACACCCCAAACATTTTACGGCAGGTAGCACAGCAGTTTACCAACAGATAAACAATTCTGATCCATCATTTCACCTAAATTAAAACACATAATTTCCCAGTTTAAATACGTATAGGCACATAGCTAGAAGCAAATGGAGTATACAGTTTCGTTATAGGCGTATCTCTTAGTGTTGAAAATTTAAAATCTGAGAATTCAATGCACTGTTCTCATTATAAATTAATCGATTAGAAAGCAATTATATTATATATAAACTGTGGTACCTAAAACTTTTAAGGTTTGGTAAACCCTGTGAGGGCGAAAACATTCAGGACACAGGACACACGCAGTGCCAGCAGACTCAGTCCACCGTTCCACCACTGTAAAATACGTAACAGGGAACAAAAGGGCTAACTGCGCAAAGGGGTGACCGACGTAAGATGGAAGTAATTGGACTATACTGTGATGAAGTGGAACTTATTTTATCCTGAATACGTGGCTAATTTCATGACCAGCATGTGGGCGTTCTGTTAGGGATGGTGGTTTTTGATGTGCCTTGTGCGAAACGAATACGAGGAGAGGGATGGTGGAGGGAAGAGGGCGATTTGTAGGATGATGGGAATATATATATATATTAAAAAGTGTATCAATGATAGAAATTTCCGTCAGAAGAGTCCACACTGCAGACACAGCCAGCCGCATTGTTACTCTCAACAAGGCAGAAAACAGCTACAAGCTACAGTAAGTCCCTTCTATAATTTCTTACATCAAACTGAATAAAATAACCTTTCGCGACAAGTACTTAGCGAAGACAAAATGGTGAAAACAACAGGTATGGGGAATTATTCTGGTATTTTATTATGTGTTCATCACTTAAAAACCAAAATTTACTTTATATACAGCCAATGGGCCGGGATAGCGCAGTCGGTATAGCGACTCGCTACGGGCTGGACGGTACAGGGATCGAATCCCGGTGACGGCGAGATTTTCCGCACCTGTCCAGAGCGGCCCTGGGGCCCATCCAGCCTCCTGTACAATGGGCACCGGGTCTCTTTCTAGGGGGTAAAGCGGCAAAGCGGTAAAGCCGGTAAAGCGGTCTGGGGGTGGCGTTAACCACCCACCCCCATCTAGCTCTACTCCTCCTTCTGCGTCCTCATGGAAGGTTATAGGGCGATCTTTACCTTCACAGCCAGAAACATAAAAATGACGAACGTAAGTTGCATACGTAGACAAAACATAGTAACATTAGACACGACTGCTTAGTGTGTCACTGCCGGAAAAATAGTCCGTTGACGCTGAAAAATATTGGAAGAATTTATTTTTGCAATAGGGCTATTTTTCATACATTTAAAACAAATATTTGAGTTTGCACGTCATTCACCATTCTGTGTTTTAAAGGCATTCTTGAAAAGCGTAACAAATAAACAATGCGTTTCATTTCAGTACGTGCACCACCTGAATTCACGTACGCCTGTTGCTCAATGAATGTGTTCTTAAACCTCTAGGTACAGAATTACACGTTTTAGTTACATCACTATAAAACAATAGGGGGTGTGTGTTAAGGAAGACCCTAGGCTAAAGTAACAAACAACTTACAACCCATGCAACAGACACTAGAGTAGCCTAACTCCACCTATCGTATGACGTTTCACAGTTAACGGAAGACGCCACATCGCAGTTCTGTGTGAAACGATTTCGATTCGATAATTCTGAATTAACTCCAATGAAAAGTGTACATATGTAAGGAGCACAAGGTTAAAAGTAAGCAACAATGTTCCTCATATTGCAGCCTTCTTCTTTACCTACTTATTCAACTGTCTTAGGGCAAACATCCTTAGAACTCTAATAAATATGAAGATACAATGCCTCAGAGGAGGAATTCATGTTTTACAGGCATAAAAGCAAAGGACAAAGTGGTTTTGATCCACGCAGGTATTTATATTTCATCATTTTCTTCGTCACCTGTATAAGTTTTATTCTGAGGTGCGATTCATTTTGGCCTGCATAGCTCGACGTTTGTAATTACGACCTTAATTGGCGAATCAGTTACTGCCATGACCTACAGAAAGACGTCTTTTAACATTTCTTGATGAGTTACGTAACAAGTGTACTCAAGACCGCAAAACTAGGAATCAACACATAATCCATTTTACTGCTCTAATATTGCACGTGATTCCGACACGAATCCTGTTCTAGCTTGCCATTCACAAAGAAGATAATACATGTTGGTTAAATCGCCTTATATGACATACCCAAGACTTTGACCTAGATCTGAATTTCATTACTTTTTACACTTTCTGTACCCTCATGGCAATACTGTCAATTCAAACACAATGTTTACATACAACTAATACTAACAACTTCTCCAAACAAAATATGTGTTAAATAGACTATACACAGAGAGAAAACAAATATGCATTGAAGGAATTTACATTGTTCTAATGTAAATTAATTTGATATTAGTTATAGGCCTATTTACGAATAGATTGTTTCAATTACTTACATACTTTCAACCAGTCAATTAATTGACCAATAAATCATTCAATTAGTAGTTTAACAGAAACACGACGTATGTAGCAAGAAGTGATAATCAACGTCCATTATATCCTTTATTTTATCGTTATGTATGTTATAAGTCACAATTTGTAGCAATTAGGAACAGGAGAAGATAATCACAGCAAACGACGGACTGCTGAAGTCGGTATTGCAGTGTCCACCTTTGTCGAAAAATCTTCATAGCGTATTTCTATATAGTTTAGTGAAACTGTTATTGTGTTACGCTTAATACCTTAGTACATTAAACTGTCTTTCTAGAACTTTCAAAATGATTTGAGATTAGGTACTTTTTATAAAGTTTACTTTATGGGTATAAAATGTTGCACATGAACAGAAACTGTTTTCTGAATAGTTTGCGCTCCAAATGAAATAATGATTTTGATACAATCTAAAAAATTTGCCGTTCAACTTTCATCGCGATTTATGCCAATATAGGCCTGTAGTGATTATGTTATTTGAAATATTAAGCTGAAAAGCAATGGTTCAATCGTTGCTTAGTAAGTAGCAAGGAGACCAATAAACACATCCGCAGACTCAAAAATACATGTTGATGTTAAAAATTTATAATTATTATAAGTTACAGAAATAAGTGAATATATCTTGCACAATAAAGTGTAACGTTTAAACGTTTAAAGAATTACGATATAAGGTTGTGAATTAACAGATAAATTAAGTAACCAATGATAAAAACTCCGTATGGATACCAGCGTTTATTGCAGGGACGTAACTATCAGTACCACAAAACATGGCAACTACGGCTTGAATCGCTTGCAATGAAAAAAGAAGTTGAGGATTCACGACGTATTAAAACAAATATGGATATATGCCAATTATGTACACCTTATGGATTATTTATTTGATAAATTTCTACATGGAGCCCTACGCAACGTTTGCTAACTCCAAACAAACACTCGAGTGTGCTATGGACAAATATATGATGATTCACGCAGGTATTCAGGACACGTAGTAATCAGAATAACGTTTCCTTGAGGGTTCGTAATTAATAAAACATATTGTGTTAGTTATTTTTCTTCTCTCAACAGACACTAACTAACAATACTCTGTTACAAGGCCACACATCAATAAATGCGGACAATATGACACGTGCAGGTATTTTTATAGAAAGTAGCCTCGTACCGGAAATGAAATCTACTTAGTAGGAGTCCCCGTGATATATGATACAAATATTAAAACAATGTTCATATCTTTCCTGAACATTTTCTCTGATTATTCAGTATCTAGAAAACAAATTTCCAGTGGTGACTTCGTATTTATTTATTTATTTTAGGATTACATATGCATTGTAAAATTGCCCAATGGGAAAGGAGCCGCGGTAGGGTTACGAAGTTACATTACAGTCATTTGAAGGTGCAAGTTTTCTGGATGTTACGCCGTGCCAACTGGTAAGGGCTATGGACGTGTTGGAGAAGTGTAGTGCCTCCATATTCAAGGAACTGCTTGGCCCTGAAGGTAAAGGCAATTCACTACTCTAAAACGTCAGTAAATATTTACCAATCGACATGGAGTAACACCCTAGAAGACTTGAATCTTCATCAACACCGTTGTGAGACCCTCCAGTCTCGCATCACAGTCACTTCTTGCAAAACGAAGGTGACGGAAACTGAACTGAAATACGAAATAGCGCAATGATCCATGTTAAGGATCCTGGTCACTTCTCTCACATGATGGATGATAAAATTGCGAGTACTTTACACGACGATCTCGATGATACTTTGTAAATAGCGAAATACAAACGACAAATGACACAATTCTGCGAAAAGTACCTTCTGAATCAATAAACGAACCACGATAGTCTAACAAATCCTCAGGATGTGCGTCAACATTAGGCAAATATACTGCTTTACCTTTCGTAAATGAACTCTATTAAATAATTATTACTTCGTCATATAAAACGGCCCTTATCAAAACGCCAAATTGTTTAAATTCTTGTTTTGTTTTAAATTTGTGCATTTTCACGCTGGTGGCAATTTAAAATAATACGCAAAACAACAGAGTGAGTTTCGATGATAGGATTTGAAAATTATAGCCGTATCAACTTAAGAGATAGCCTTTATTAAAAAGATATTTTTAACGTCTATATCAGATGCCTGCAACATAAACCCCCGTGTAAAACTATTACACATTCAGAAAATGCACGTTAAGCTTGCGTCCTTATTTTTACGCAAACTAATCTCATCTTCATGACCAGGACCTGCAAATTAAATGCATTTTAGGTAGGTAGGCAAACACAACCTACTCATCCAATACCGGAACATTACATTTATAATTGCATTATAATAATCCCAGAAACTACTACACTTCAAAGGACGGTAGCATACGAAAGCTACAGTAAATGTTTGCTACTACGTAGCGCGTCCAGAAAGTACGAATGGGTTGTGTGTAAAATGCCTACATTAAATTACTTCTCCACGTAGTCGCCATGTAAATTACGGCATTTGTCATGTCCTGCCTTGTATGCCTTCGTCGTAAAAGGTCGCCGCCAAGCCTTTCAGCCAGTCCTACACAAGTCTTTTGTCTCCAGGTCACTCCTCAGACTCTGGCCGGCCAAAACTTTCTTGAGGTGGAGAAAGAAGTGTTAATCACTTGAAGCAAGTCGAGATTGTACGCAGGATGCTCGAAAATTTCCCACTTGAACTGTTCGCGCTCCCACTTCGTTCCTCGCCATGCACATTAGTCCTGCCTTCTTTGAAAAACCGACACCATTTCTTCACCTTTCCTTCGTTCACTGTACCTTCACCTTACACTTCAACATGTGCCTGTGAATTTCCGCCGGAAGTAAATTTTTAGCGTTTAAGAATCGTATAACCGACCGAACTTCACAGGTAGCGAAACTTTTGATTTTCGTGTTCATTTTTAACTACGACAGCGAATGAGGAAAGAATTATGACAGCGTAGTACGCAATACACGTGTTCCCCGTGACATACATAAGGCGACTGATCTTCCCAAGAAGTGCGCGCGTCAGTTGTGCGTCCGCTATTCGCAATCGGTTCTTACTTTCCAGACACGCCTCGTACTACTACTAATTACTACTACTACTACTAATACTAATACTATCACTACTACACCACAACTCGTGATAGTACCAGGACTCGTTGTTTTCGTCGTTCAGAATTAAACAGTTGGTACATGAAGTTCATTTTATTCCTAAATACGAAAAACGAAATTGGGTGTTATGTCAGCTGTAGAAACTTCTGCAGTCATTGCGGAATACTATGGTCACACATGTGAACTGTCCTTTTATGCATGCAGTTCAAGTACTGATGTTCATCAAAACGTTCAAGAGCGTAATTAAGAAAGCAGCATTCAGTTCACAGAATTCTGACAATGCATCACCAGATGAAAGACTGAAAAACTGGATGCGTCACTGTATAGCATACATATGTATAAGGATAGAGCCCTGTACAATATATGACTCGGAGGTTACTGTACTAAGAACATAAAAATCACATACTGCAAAAACTCTACGTGTGCACATTACCTAAATCATGAGTCGAAGTTAATGCCAGAACAAGGGAGTTAGCTCAGAAATAACGCAATTACTCGTAGAACCTAAAACTCATTCAGGCTTGTTATTCAACATGAAACATCCTGACAAATGCTAGAACAACACCTCGAAATCGTTTAAAACTAGAATTTTCACATTTTTCTCCTTATGGAAGCCTCCAATGAAACCTTCGGAAAGTGTCAATATAGTGGGTTAATATACATAACCTTTGCAAATTTAGTTGTGAATAAAAACTTTATGAAAAGACACAAACATACTGTACGCGCATCCTCTGCGAGAGAAACTCCCGAAGCTTCACTTGAGTATGTGGTAACCGGAAGTAATCTTTGTTTTCCTCGGCACTGCAACCGAATGTGTGTGTGACTCATCGGCTCTGTCACCTTGAACCCACTGAGGGCACAGTGCGTGGCATGGTTGGTCATACGTAAACTGGATACACAGACCCAAAGACGTCTCAGAACGACGTATCGCAAGATGCCACCATCGAAAACATCGATGAGTATTTGGTACAAACAGTTTGAGGAGACTGGAAGTATATTGCACACGAGAGTTGCAGGGTGTCCACATGTGTCTGATAAAACTCTCGAAGGCACATGTAAGGTCTTTGTTCGCAGTTCAAGCACTATGAGTCGACATGAGCTGTGAACTGTGCATCCGATTTCGTTCCGCAAAAGCACTCCGCGCACTGGGCCTTTTCTTGACAATTCATGGATACAGAGCTAATGAGTCTCACACACACTCACACACACGGTTGCAGTGTTGTGGAAAACAGAAGTTACTACTACAATCTACAAGTACCCGCTGAAACGTGAGAGTTTCTCTCGCAAATGACACACAAACAGTACATATTTCTCTTTTCATAAAGTTTTTATTTGCAATGAAAGTTGTAAAGATAATTTGTATACACCCTGTACAATATAGCTGTAAATAATTTTTCAGCATCTTTGAAATAAAAAATCTGTCACTCTTACAAGTGTCCTGGAAAACTTTAAGCAGGCATTATCGTTTACGATCTATCCAACGTCTATAAAACCCTGCTGTTCTTACGCCAACAATGTTGGAAGGCACGCCTACAGCAGGATAATAGAGACCACTTCAGTGCATCCAACAGTGCGCATGACCAATAACTAGCAGTTTGGAAGAGATATCTATAATTAATGGTCAACATGAGTGGTGAAATTTTGTTACAAGTAAATAAACAGAACTCCATAACTTACGAACGTGTATGGCTTATTGTAGAGATGTATTTCTTCTAAACAGTCCGAAATCAACAAGATCGGTGTGTCGGTAATATTCTAGGCTTGTATTCGGGAGATGCTCTGGTCGTATCTCGGTCAGGATTGAAATATTCTATTGTTTTCCTCAGACCACGATCGCTTTCATTCAAAGTCTCACCAATTCACTAATCATCACACCATTCAACGCTAGTAGTAGTCTGTGACATTGATAGCGCCATAAAAAGCACATGTAAGTATACATATAAACTTAAGTTCTCAAAATGCTTTTAGCTTCACCAGTTGCACTCGCACTTCAACTCAAAACTTTCTCGGGATAAGCAATAATTAAAATACATTCAGAATAATTTATCACGTCTTGCTTCTAAACTTTTGCTCACGTGTAAGCTTTACAAAACCGTAATTAACCACTCACACACTTTGTAACACCATAATAACATGGAATATCAAATTGCTCACACTGTTTTGGAGCATGTTAGACTGGTTGAGCAGGGACCTTTCACAAGTTAAGCTGTCAATTTTAAAGTTCAAGGCTCTGTTAATGTAAAGAAAATTCTTAGGCCTGCATTACTACTGCCTTTATTATTGTTACCGGCTATTATTATTATTAATATTGTTATTATCACTAGTAGGTTCTCCATCAGGTTATACTTAATGTTATACATATTCCGTGCAGTTGCTTTACATATGAGCTTTTTATTACCAACCACTGCAAAACAATTCTTTTTACTCCTACATATTTCGGCTAACCATCGTAGCCATCATCAGGGAGTCACTTTCCATAGATGTGCGCAGCGTACAGCATGTCAATGAACGGTAATATATACATTAATTATTTACAGCAGTAGTCGCTATATAGTACAAATAATTTTATACAGTTTAAATTTATGTATGATATTAAAATATAGTACGTTAATACATAAAATATAAAATATATCTGTCTTGCAAATCACTTCTATTTGAAGGGTGGAGACCCCCGGCTATGGTATCCGATGTTTATTCCATGAGTAATATCTCTGTACTGTGCGCTGTACGCTGCGCACGTCTGTGAAAAGTGGCTGCCTGATGGTGGCTACGATGGTTAGCCGAAATATGTAGGAGTAAAAAGAATTGTTGTAAAGTGGTTGGTAATAAAAACTCATATATTCTCCATCAGGTGTCATTCTAATTAATCTGATTTATTACAACAGGTTTTACTGCAATAATTACAAGTTTTATCAATAATTAGTTTCGAAAACGAAAAATTTGCGGAAAATGTGGCATGTAGACTGACTGCTGACGTTAGGATTTACTAGTTAAACACGCGCACTTTCAGTAACAATAAAATTGATAACGTGTACCTTAGAGTAAACAATCATCGGAACTAATCATACGCTACTATCAGCGTATTATGAGCTTAAAAACGAAATGTGATGAAAAATTTCATGCCCAGATCTCTCAACAAACTCGCAATTACAAGTTTATTTCCGATTTCGTTACTTAAATGCGAAAAATGTTATGCCTTATGTAGTTTATTTTGATAAAAATGTCTAGGTCAAAATATACCTTTGCAAACTATCCCTAATTACTGCTGTTATGAAGAACTCTTAAACGTGTAGGCGTAAGTCTGGAGCTTTCATGGGGACAGAACTCAATAAGGCCTCCTCGGGTTGACAGCCGCGTCAGGTGTTTCAGATCAACCGAAGTTTCAGACAGACTCAGTTTGCATCATCAGGTCTCCACCATACACGAACCCTGACGATGGAGACGGAGTCGGTCTCTGCAACATAGTTTTAATGATTGGACGCAGCTGTCGGACCAAGAAGACTATTTAAACTCTAAACTTGACCAGTATCAACTGCTGGGGATCACATTTATGTAGTTCGTAGTTTTTATTTTTAACCATGCCATAGGTTACTCTTGACCTCAGATTCACGTGGGCTCACACAGCGCAGTAGAACCTCAGATACTCGTAAATTTCATCTTCATGTTGCCTCATTATAAAGATAACCAATCAGAACGGTAAAAATTAGAAAAAAGCTGTAATACGACATCAAAGATGGGGGTTATAATTGGTACCCTTATAGGTATGCAAGAACAGAAGTGCATTAAGGTTTCATGTGGAAGTGTACAGCTATATCTGGAACAGTCCCGCGTATCAAATCCGATAACAGGCACTGACCAACTTACGACTGATACAATCATAAGACGACACATATAAAGAAGGTTTTATCCCGTATCCATAACCACTGTGCGGGCGAGTTCCAAATATTTCATGCACTTACGCGAAATAAAGTTGTTTTCTCCTTTCTGTGCTCTGAATTCTCAACTCAACATCGAAAGCCTGAGCCAATGAAAGAGAAGATCCTTAGAACAAATACCTTAAGACAAAGCGTCAAACCATGTTAGATGAGGTTTTTATAGCAATGTTGTTGACGATTCAAGTCTTCTGGGATGTTACGCCAAGTCGACTGGTAAACAGTTACCGACGTTTCGTAGGATCTCAGTACCTTCATCTTCAGAGTCAAACGATAAAGGCACTACATCTTTCGAAATGCCAATAACTATTCCAGTACGACTTCAATCTTCTGAAACCATGTTGTTAAGAAAGAAACATATCCTTAGAGAACTTAGACAATTGGTACAACAAATCAGGCATGATTATACAGGAAATAAAAAGAGACAAGGGAATGAAACTCGAGTAAATTTACCGTCACCTAACTCATGGCAATGCAACACAGCTGGCATAAACATCGCAGCGGCAGTAGAATGTGGATAACATACTTCTGTATAGTTCGAGGCCAATTTCACTCACTAGTCAATTTATAAACCTCATTCCTTTCGTTCATTCGACTTACTGCCGAGGGCAACCTCACTTCAGGCCATGGCCAATTAGGGCGGTCACATTATATGTTCTTTCACATCATCATGCAATGTGGCCTGTCCTCTCCACCAGACAGCTGGGCGCTACGCTGGTACATATTTACAAAGGAAATTGCCACAGCCCAATAATTCTCTCTGCAGGAGTATTAATAAAAGTGCTACAAGCAGGCGCTGAAACTTGAAAAGTAGTTTCAATAACGGTGACAGCACGTACTCAAGTGTCTTCACTTATGATCTGTCTTTTATGCACAAGAAATCCATACCCCTATCAGACTAGTATAAGTGTACAGAGCATCGGTGGAAAGAAAACTACTTAGAAAAAGTTAGGAGTACTCGGAGATGAACCAGCTTCACGAAGGAATGCCTACTTTCTTCCGAGAAATAAGATTTTTGCACTTATTTCCTTCCTCAGGCCTCTCCGTAGCTACCACTTGAGTGTTAGATCAGTTCTGAACAAAGGAATGCTTGTGAGTCTCTTAACGTTTATGACAATGGCTGACTAACTTACACCATCACTTATTATAATGTCCAGTGATCACTGTCTGGGGTAGCTTTATATTTCATCTAAAGTTAGGCGGAATTTCAGGAGTTGGTTCTAATTCCGTCCTCTGAGAAATGACTATCATTATACTTACAAGTATTTTACTTGAAAATTAATCATAATTTAGGACTCTGTAAAGTTTGTTATACTGCAGACAGACTAGGCACATTCACACTATTCACACTATCAGGAATAGGGAATTATTTGGCCATATCATTAAATATTCGCCATATCGAAAAACGTTTCAAATAATAGTTGCAGCTCTTACTTATATTCTCTGTTATGTACACGCTTTTGTACGATGAACTCCTTGTGGGAAAAATCTATTAAAATTCTAAACGTGCTTCATACAAAAAGTTTGTCCCAGAATCATATCAAAATTAAATTCGTTCCACAGCTGCCAGAGTACACCCATGAATGAGAACGTTTCAACAGAATTCGTGCAATAATGTCGGAGATGAAATACTTCGGAAAACTGACACGACTTGCCCCTCATACATTAATTTTCTGTGGGTTTAATTTGTAAAAGAAGTGCATAAAACAAACAAAATTAACGACATGACTGTTCTTGTTTTGAAAATAAGCCTGTTCGTAAATCAATGCAGGGCGATGTCACAGGACATTACGTATAACTGCAAGATTACCGGTATCACTGCCTTGTTCCAATATAAGTGAGGCTTCATTATGGCGCAATTGTTTCGTCATTAGCACGATAACATTTCCACTGGAATTTAATTCCGTGGTTCATGTATCATGTCCAGTCTCAGCAAACGGAGATACAAAGCTTAAGTATAGCATTATATATTTAATTTATATCTCCCTGGCCTTCTGATGATGTTTTAGATGTACAATTAGCACCAAGGGGTCATCAGCGTCGTCAAATTCGGACAACAGTAATGACAATCATTTTTTTCAAATTTCATTATAACGAAAAATCACTAAGTAAAAATAAAATCAAAAGGTTAAGTAAGACGAAAATACGAATTGACACCACAGTTCTGTACTTCATCCCTGTCTAATAGCATAAGAATGGGCAGGGACGTTAACTAGTGGCCTTAAGCGTTAGTGTTAACCTTCCTAATTCCAATAATTTCAATTGACAAGAATGACTGTTCGCATTAGATCATCAAAATTCAATCACAATGCACAAACAAAATTATATCATTTCCAGTGTGACAGAAACTTAGTATAGTTCTTGCATCTAAACTCCCAACCACAGAATTCATTATGAACCAAATTTAAACTCCTTACCGTCGAAGTATAAATCAACGAACAAATTTATCTAAATTTGTTCGTTACATTTGACGAAATCAACTAATTAGATCAATCAGCTGACAACATAAATGGCAAAAAAAAATTAATGTTTATGTTAAGTAATCATAAAAGATAAAATATAGTGGAGTCATCAGTATCTCGAAACTGCTTTCAGACTATCAGACGATCCAAATACGTTCCACATTTACACAAGATTAAAAGAAGCTTTGAAAGAAACTCGTCATAAATACTGACAGCACTTACGTAACTACACACAGCATGATTTGCGTGTCTGGTGCAAGACATTTTACAAGGAAACGGGTTACATATCAGCGACAGCAAAGTCTGCGTAATCTTGTAGTTGGAGTAAATTCAGGTACACAACTGCAATGTCCCTCCAGAAAACAAGTTTCCTTAAAATTACGACGCAATTTTCAAAAGCATGACTGTATCAATGAACTGCTGGGGAGGTACTTCCCTCTCTCTACCACTGGCATCTGAAATGCCCATGTGTGGCCTCGTTGACTTTATATTCAGTAAACTGTGCGTGGCCTGTGTTCACGTCAAATAAATAGCTCGTTCACAGTTTTTAACGCGATCTTTTGAGACTACCAGAAATAAAAGAAGCAATTGAGATATTCACTGCCAGAGTGGTCTAAGGCTGTGGCGTTTGTTCGTAATATAAGAAAACAACACGTATATTTTTACCACGTGTTCAACATTTCAAAGAACCACCAAAAAACACTGTAACCTTTATGTACGCATATACACATATATATACATCAGCACATAGCACAGGTCATGATAAAGTGCAGCTACTTGGTAACAATGTTCACTTCATGGAAGCGAAGTGTAAAGTAGTGTTAGCACACTCTGGTATAAAACGTATAATTGACCTCAGTTGTTCGAAGAAGAACGTGGCCTTTCCATGCTGAGGCGCGTTAACAGCCGACCACTTCAGGAGTGCGCATTTCTTTCTTACGGTTCTGACGCAAATCAATGCTCACCAGTCATTAGTGCTCGCGTGCGAATTTAACGCGACAACGAACCACAAGCCTTTCGAGAATGATCTCATCCTGGTCTGTAAGGGTAGCCATACATATATTTCGCCATGAACAAGAACACTTTCTTGTGTACGCACATGACTGAGCGCGTATTTTTTTGTTACTGTGTACTAATTGTCAGTTCATCATTACCTCAGCAACTCTGATGGACCTCACACACTTATCAGAGAACTTTTGACACTGAGAGAACAAAGTTGCAACCTATGTCTATACAATTCCCGGACTGACGGCACTAGATATTATCGAAACTATGTTCAATCAATGAAGGCCTTCACGACTCACTTCGCGCAGCAAGTGCAAGGCATGGAAAATGGGGTACGCTAGGGGGAATAGGGGAACTCGGTGGTGCAGTTGGTTGAGGCACTGCGCTATACGCCAGAGGGTCGCGGGTTCGATTCCCGATGGCATCATTGACTTAATTCTTCCGGCTGCATTATGGCCCTGGGGTCCACTCAGCCTGTAACAGAAATGAGTACCACGGATATCTCCTGGGGGGGTAAAGGCGGCCGGTGCGTAGAGCTGACAACCTTGCCACATTCATGTGCCGATTGTCAAGAAATTCTGGGAGCCTCAATTTCCTGGATCCCTAAGGGCCTGTCCAGCTGTGCTTGCTGTGTCCAGAGTGCTTACAAAAAATCCCAAAATGTAAAAATCTATTATTTAAACTTATACATGAATTGTTTAAACTAATTTAAAAGTTAAGTATGAAGGCATTTAAGTAAAATTTGTCCTTGTTATTAGTTCCTGTCTTCGTGAATAGCGTCATCTATTTGTTGTGTAGGCGTATGATGACATGCAGAACCTATCCGTTGGTAAGCTGGCATGAGGTGTATGTATATATTTCGTTCTTATTGTTAAGAACCTGGTTTTCGTATCCTGTCTGTACGTCCTGCTAACAAGCAGCACATATAGAAACACTGCGTATTTTAACACACTAAAAGATTTCTCCGCATCTTAGCAGGAGATCTGCAATCTATCACCGAGATGCTGTAGGCGGGGAGATTTAGTCTTCCATGATCGATGCTGAACCGTTTCTTCGGCCTCAGCTAGTAACTCGCACAAAATAGTCTACCTCAACTATGATACCAAATAAAGGCCAGATACTAAAATGTACGTAGGTCTTCGCGTGAAGTGTCTGTTATAATTATTGTTCCGGTTTTTAGCAAATATGAATTTGGTCTAAGGATTTTAGCAAAAGCCCCAAATATAAAATTTCACGAAAATCCGTCCTGTGGGAGCCCAGAAATTCGAGGCGGACGGACAGATGGTCAGACATAACGAAACTATATGTCGCTTTTCGCAATTGTTTGCACAGGCGCCTAAAAACTAAAACAAGTTTCTTAGATTGACATGACAATTAAGTTATTCAGTTTCAAACAGGAAACTGGCTTCTGTTAACAACAGCTTGTTTGACGTAATTCAACTCCGTTTCTTTGTACAAGTATCACTTCATTAGCATACCTCGCAGGTTGATGACTGAAGAAACCAAGAATGAAATTAACTTTTTCTTGTCCTCCTTTGTGTACAAATCCAGTTGTAACGTATCATGAACCTATTAAATCTTTAAAAACTACCATTTATCCTGCAACTTAATGTACTTGTAGTTTAAGCAGTGATATGCAGGTGAAGAAATTCCCTCTGTATTAGGGGACGCACATGTCTTTGTGAAGTATTTCACTTCATACAGATTATTCTTATTCGTGTCCCAAGGTTCATCGTAGTTGAGAATCATCTATTCTGCTATGTATTTCACGTGACTAGCCTTAGTTTTTCTTATGGTGGTTATAAGATTAATAAAAGTCTATAATGATAGGCTGTAACTGCTAAACATCGTTATCTCTCGCCTTTCATAATAAATCCCTTCTAAATCTCATATGATGCTACACAGCCTTGAACACTTAGTGCGAAAACAAACGTACAGGTCCGTCTGTAGCGGCCATAACGGACATCAATTTGAAAAAGCCTCACTATAATTAAAATTAAAACGTTGCCACACTAGACTTTAGAGGCCTAAACAAGACTGGCCGTGAATATAAACGCAAGAAGCACCAGAGTGCTTTTGACCGAATTTGTGAAATAGGTTCTGGGAGTAACAGAGAAATGGTGTCGTAATCATGAAGTGTCGCGCTTCAACTCAGCCGACTGCCTTTAAAGTCGATTCATATAGGAGTGGGCATTATTTCAAGAACTAGAAGAATGTGAAAACTGTGTTCGTACTGCAAGTAAGCCTTTAATATTTAGAAATGCAGTTCCGCTGTGTGGAAACTGTACATGAAATAGGAATCATATTGGCGGCCGTTCTTTCGCCTCTTTGTCTCAGTTGGCTCAGGAGACACGGCTGCCAGTCCCTACATGAGGAGACCTATAAAACCTGAACCACGATGATGCCCTTGAGTTATTAACCCGATACTTCTCAATAACAAAATCTTACACCACGGTTCGTTAGTGTGAGACGTGAGTAGCATTTTCATTGCCACGACGAAGAGCCAGATATTGAAAACGAAAGGATGGGGTGTAGTGGAAGAGAACAAGTTTCCATTTATATTGCCCTAAAGAAAGTTAATTTTGGAGCCGGAACTGTAGTAAGAAAATTATTTACATAATACCGTGTGTACAGAATTGTACAGTAAGAAACGCATGACAGGAGAGCGGATTGTTGACGGATGGCACTCCGTCTTTCCCCCACCAAACACGTTCTCTCTCGCATCACAGCTGGACCACTTGCTGTGAGTCATACGCAATTTCCCTTTCCCATGCTGCATTAGGTCGACCACGCGGCTTGCGTATGAGCTACAAACCATGTGCTATATTACACGCTATAAGGAAAGATAACTGCAGATACAGCAGTTGTTAACCACATACTGGACAATGTCTCATAAGCACAAGAAGATGGGACAGTCATGCGTTAAGTGTTCCGACTACGCATATGTATATGTGCACAGACTCAATAATAGTATACAGGTCCATGCGACGGAATTTCCGGCGGACACATCACCTCCTGCGGCTCGACAGATGGAGAATCGTTTCGTTCCTTCAGAACTTCGTAAATTCTCTTTCTGTTTCTCCAAGTCTTAGCACTCTCACTTCGCAATCCGGAAACCCCGGGTCTGATTATTGGCCAGGCTGGATATCCTGGATTTTCGTATTTCAAAGTCCGGGATGTGTCCTGAAAGCGAACCACGACCGCTTCCTTTCGCATCAGTCCCAGTTCCTTTTTCAGAACCATCCACATCGACGCTACGCAGCTTGAGTGAGAGGCGTCGTCTGTACACCAAGACAGTGCTGCCGTTTACCGTCGAATTCGTCTCTGTCAAACATTTGTTTGTCAATAAGCAGTAATAATATCATGAAAAACATTTAAAAATACGGAATAATAACTTAGACGTGGAGACTGGCAGGCACGCACAAAAGAAGAACAGGAGCCGCAAACAAGAGAATTATAAGATCCTGTGTCGGATACCGTGACTAGAAAAAATAACTGATCTACGTAAGACACTTGAGGTTATTGACCCTTTAAGGCCCAGAGGCTATTACATATACCGCCAAGTTTACACACACAAAATTCTACATTCCAGCCACAGATTGTATTTCTGTGATTTTTATGAACCTCATAGCAAGCAGTGATTATTTCCCTACATAGCATTAACAGACTGGTTTTTATAATACAGAAGGAGTGTGTTTACTTCGCGGTACGAACTGGATCTTCAAACAACATTCAGGTTCATTTTCATCAAGACGGTCTGATTGACTGATTGACCGTCAGTCGTCGCGACGTGACTCGATGTTTTCCGTCTTTAACAGGTTAATATATTTGAAGCCAGTAAGTTATTTCGTATTGCAAAAGATGGATAGAGCGAGTAAAAGTCAGGTGGCTGAACCTTTCGTTGCATAACGTGTATCTATAAGCAACAGATTTATTAAACTAACCAACTACCTTTTATACAATGGTGGAATTTATTCAATTGAAATAAACAATTTCATGAACAGTTGGCCGCCGGCGGCATGTATTTATACACATAGGTCCACAGACTGAACAACGAGAAAAAAATCAGGAGACGCGTCAAGAGAAGATTTTGAGGCCGATACATGCTGTAAATTTCCCAGCTCGTGAACACATAAAAAAGAAGAAAAAGAAGATAAATGCGTTTCTATAGCAGTACAATAAGCTTTTATGGAATCACACAGCTTTCGAAGTCGACATTTCAATCTTTTTATTTCTCTTGACAGAACAACTTTGATGCAATACAAATAAAAAATAAGTTGTCCTGCATTTATATCGTCATGCACTTTAAATGTCATCTGCAACTCAGCTTCCCGGCTGCCGTCTTGGCTGATTAATATCGTCCACGGCAGGCCTCCTGACGTTTCAAGCATCCCGTTAGGTACGACGAAACTGCAACCGGTCAAGTTTCCAAAGTCTTTCGAATACAAGGATGACAATTGCTGCTGACACATTACAATAAATTCCGAAATTTCTGTTAGAGCGCTTTGCATATTAATGTCACTAGGACTGATCCAGCCGGCATGTTTTTCTTCTTGAGGTATGCCTACTGTCTACTACAAGGCACTATGCACAGCCAACTGTAGCTACAAAAATACTTATATTAAATGTCTGACGTACCGTACCTTAAAATACATTTTCTCGCGATCGGTAAGTCTGAATAACAGTCTCCAAGATAGCACTTCAACAGAATCTGACATAAGTCTCAGCAGTTGAAAGACTCACCAGACATATGCCATGTAAACAATATCGCGCTTTTTTCGCTATCCGAAAAGAAGACCTTGTAAATTGTCATTTACATCCGCTGTTCATTATGGTTTTGATTTATAGATGAAAAATAGGAATCAAGTTGCCTAATCCGTGAATACAAAAGAAGACGAAGGAAAAGAAGAAGGGGATTCTCCACTTCTGCGAAACCAAGTACACTGTTACTTTTATTTCCAAGCTGAATCAGACTAAGGGAAACGAAGCGCTATGTGACATTTTGCAGTTCGTGGTTTATGCCATTGCCTTGATATGTGTGCTTAAAACCCTGACCTCAGTGTTTAGTCTCTGAAGATTCCGTGGTCCATCTCGTAGTTTCTGCTTTGCCTGCCGTGAATCAACAGGAAAAGACACTGTCATGGCTCGCTGCCAACTATCAAAATGGAAGAGTCGTACTTTGTTTCAGATTGAAAGTTAATTTTAAACTGGAGGACATGAAACGTCGATGAATTGAGAAACTGTTGCTTCCTATTCCTTAACATGTAAACATACATACTGAGAATTATAAACAGCTACACACACACACACACACAAACCCAAATATACTTCAAATATACTACAGTCACCCTTTGTAACCGTTCCGACCTTTGAAACTGGGCCATAAGAGACGAACAGAGCTAATGAATTCGACTGAGGAAAGATCAGTGATTCATCGTAGTGGTAGACTCTTGTAAACATGGAAAGAAACATCGGTTTCTTAGGAGTCGAAAATTTTATGAATTAGCTGAGCGACTGTTAGCTTCTCAAGAAGGAATCTGCTCCATGGAGTCTGTTAGACCAGGGCTGGCCAACTTCAAACCACAGGAGGGGCACATAATTCTTAAGGACTCGCCCGAGAGCCGCACTTGTATATGCATGTATCGAAAGGGGGGGGGGGGAGTTGAATTAACTGGAACGCCCTTATTTACAAACAAGACATGGCATTTATGTTATTGCTATTTATTAAAGTTGCCGTATTATGTTCTGTAGATCTGTTATGTTATGTTTGTTAAATTGCATTACTGAAGCTATTTTGTCCTTCCTTATTGTCAAGGTTTCGCCCGAGAGCCGCACTTGTATATGGGGGGGGGGAGTTGAATTAACTGGAATGCCGTTATTTACAAATTTTATTACTGAAAATATTCAGGTCACTGAGGGCCGCATGTTGGTCAGCCCTGTCTTAGACATTTAATATTTTTAGCATGACAAGTTGTCTACAATCAGTTTATAAAGTGAACGCAAGTTGTACGTGTTTGTATGTATGTATACTTTACCTCCGATATTATTCAACATATTCAGTCATTTGGTACTGATACACTGAAACTTGTGTAGCCACGTGATTCATACTAATTACTGAAATCATAAAATTTCGTCAGTAACAGAAGGTGCAACTGACTCGAACTCACGCTACAGGGGGCCCCACATCAATGCAGATACGTTTCTTATTACTCCTCTCACAAGTTTCTTTTCAAAGCATCGGCCACTTTAATGACGTGCTTTGTTAACAATTGTATGAATTACACCTTCGTAGCAGATTATGTGGGTACTTGTTACTTCGTATGTGTCAGACATGTAACATACATTACCGGGTGACGCTGTCATGCTTTGTTCGGGCTATTTCAAATGTAGGCCTAATCGTTACCAGACTACCAAACTTATAAATTAATCCCACTTAAATCATAGGCTTCAAGCGTTATTGCGCGGGTACACCCCGTTACCAAAACAATCGCATTTTGGTCACTGGTATTCAAAACGTAATGGACTTATACTTCAAAATAACCTTCCTGCTACACTGAGTGTCAGTAAAGTACGGGGCCCAATCGTTGCCCTTGCACTGAGGTCCATCAATATCAAGATGTGCTGTTGAACCTCATGTGTAGCTGCCTTAAACGATGCGTCAAACTATAGCCGTATTTAAAACCTGAACTGGCTTTCAGTCAGTTACATTATCTTTCAGTAAGAGATCGTGTAGCTGAGGATGAATTGCCATTCTGTGTATTTACAACCGAACTTCAAATACTGCGAAAGTCTTTCCTCCTGTTAAATAATAACAGTGAGTAGGTTCAATTCCACTTAAAAATCTCTCAAGAAACACATCTTAACCCTGCTTAGTTTAAGTACAATAATGCTCTGATAAGTACACCAACTAAAGTAACCAAACGGAGAAGAGTCAATTGTGACAGGCTAACAGTCCTTAACAGGTTAAGAAATTCCTGGTCTTGTGAAACCCGAATCCTCAATGCTGCACAACAGCCGGTCACTGGTCCCTGTTGTATAAAATAATCAATTTCACGTGTTCACATTCTCTACTAATTAATTGCACAAGCTTCAAAAGTTGTAAAGCTACTCATCAGTGGCACGAGGAAAGTGTATTGTTCCTTTCTGTCACAGAGGAACATTACTGGGGCTCAAAAGATTTTCATCTCAAAGATTTACTACGATTAGCTTATGAAGAAGGAAACATATTTATCGAATAAAATGGCGCCCCACCTCATTTCCATGGATAAGGAGGTGCCTTACACAGTTTTCCAACAGAGGAACATTACTGGGGCTCAAAAGATTTTCATCTCAAAGATTTACTACGATTAGCTTACGAAGAAGGAAACATATTTATCGAATAAAATGGCGCCCCACCTCATTTCCATGGATAAGGAGGTGCCTTACACAGTTTTCCAACCGGTGGGTGGGCCAAGCGGGTCTCTCATCAGGGCCACTTCAATCGCCCGATTTTAATGCACTACAATTTTTCTTATGGGAATTTGTTAAGTGTATACCTGCAAATGTTGATGATCTACAGGTAAGAACTGCAGACGCAATTACAGAATCCACGCCCGGCATGCTACATCTCACCCGGGAAGAAACTGATTATAGGTGTGATATTTGTCGTGATATATCTGGAAGTCATACCGAACTGTAACTCTGTTATGCCAGACAAAACGCGATATGTTTGGCTATATTTCTATGAATCTGGCTTCTACCTACCACTTACTAATAAATGTATATATCCTCTGAAAATGCTAAAACTCTTTTTGAAACGCCCTTTCTTTCTTAATATTATTCTCTCACCTACGCCTGCAGGTTTGAAACTGTCCAAACTGCCCAAACTGCCCAAACACGATTCCGCGCTAAAATTTTGTATGAAAGTATCAACTCTCATGTGTTCTATATCCTTCTCCCATCTCATAATTTTTTGTTCAAGAAATTACATCGCCGTTGAACGCCCCCCAAAACAGCTTCCTGCATCGTGTGTGTTTAGCAAACCGTTTCAACTTAAAGAACACCCTTCCCTGTACCTTGCAAAGCGCACATCCTAGAATGCTCCCAAGGAACCATCACTGCCGGTCAGTCCTAGATCCGCCTCTGTCAGTAGATTGCCAATTGAGACAACGAGCTTAATGTAATTTGGAGGAGTTTCAACTCTCAATCTGTTGTCTATCTTGGCGCAATTTTGTAATCTGGAGAGTGTTTAACTGAAAGGAAGACTGTTTATTATTTACCAGTGTCACGGGTGGGAAGAGTTTTCACTGGGGCCACAAAGCAAAGGAACAAACACATTCATATTTCTCGCAGTCGAAGCTGTGGCGGGTCTTTATAAATTTATATAATGATGCATGAACAACTGCAGGTGTTACGCAGCTTCAACGCACAAATGGCCACAAGGAAAGGAGATTCCAAATCATTAAGCATAATCAATTAATAACGAATGCTCTCCAACTGATACATTTAGGTGACTTGTAACACCAGAGTGAGGCTTTTACAGTCATCACACAAAGCGACAATACTGTGGACCTCTTATTACTAAATTCTGTTTCCTGAACACTTAAGTATTATATTATCTTGTGAAAAGCTAACTTTCCAAGGAAGCCTTTGACATCAACTTACAACAGAGAACGTAAAATGTGGAAGTTTCTTCATTAATAACTTTCTTATTTCGAGATGTCGCAACATGTTAAAGGAAATTTGATACATGTACGTGTACATCTAACAAGCCTTCAAAAATCACACACACGAATATTTTATTTCATTTCTAAACGTGTACAATTCCCATTTTATTGACAGCCAAGAACGTTGCAGCTAAACAAGCTATGCAGCTTGTCCCATAAGTAAGTTGCAAAGAGAAGGGCGACGAACTACCAAACAGTCGCACAGCCTTAACTTGTAATTTCTTTAAGAGAAACAGGGCATATCAAACATGTCCTCTCTTGTCATAAAATTCAATACGCTTTCACCGCAACACGAGTAACTGAACTCGTATATGCCCACTAGCAGACAGGCTATATTCGCATACGATGGTCTTCATTTAATGCCCTTTTTGAATCGTGTTATTGAACGACGCTGTCAGGTGCTAAGATTATACAGCGTCCGTGATAGATTGATGAATGAATGGAGTATGGAGCGACGGTGAAAGCTTATATTGTACAAAAATACAATCTTGCATTTAATTCTAATACAAGTTAACACTGAGGACGAAAACAGGCAGTTTTTAAACGCTACATTTTCGTGCTCAACTTGATATCTGTTAGAATTTAATGATATAATTCTTGGTTCCTTTCCATAAATCTATATTAGTAGACCATAATGTAATCCTGGTACAACTTATGTTAATGAGAGGTTAAAAATATTCCTCATGAATTTTATCATTCACATTCCCGAGTTAGACAATCGGAAGAGTTAAATACGATAACCAAAGTAACTGTAGAGCCCATGTAAATGTAAGCACTGACTCCACAACATGGTTAGGAGAGTCGGCAATTAAAATAAGTAAATAAGATACAACTACAATTCCGGACTTTTGGTCTCCCTGTCCTTAACATACAGAAAGTTAGTAATGCAGTCATCTCGCAGTGGGAGAGTCCTCTTCCCGATAACTCATAACTCGGTACGTTATTATTTCATTTTTACTTACTTTTTATACAGGTATGTAAAGCCCTAGATGCTGACATGTATCCAACTCCCTACGCACACTGTCTACGACTCAGTATTAGACGGGTCAAAATTATGAAAAACGAAACCCAGAGGTGCAACTGACTTACTTATTTAGGGCCGTGTTCCGCAACCAGTGTGCCGCCAGTGTGCCCCCACAAGGTAGCAAGTGTACCGCAAATTCTGATTAGAAATTTTATAGGCTAAATCTCAACACATTAACGTTGAGAAAACTCTTATGTTAAATCAAATCGTGATATCTTAAATAATTATTCATTTTTGTTCCGCCTTGTGTCTGAACATCTTCGCACTAACTCAGTACCATCACCCTCCCAGTTATACTAATTCATAAATAAATCCTAAGTCACATACAACGCAATGGTTTCAAGCAAGCACAAGCGACATTTTATAATAAAACACCCTTCTCTTGTTTGCAAGGACGTAAATTTTCGTCGTTTGATGAAACACAACAAAAAGGAAACAACGTATACGACTTCATCAGTACGAAATTCGGAAAAAGTCCAGAAAGTTTATAAAGTAGCTCAACTTATTGTAAAAGCAAAAAGGCCATACACAGTAGGCCAAACATTACTAACACTTGCCTGTATACGGATGTTAGAAATTGTCAAGGGTCCAGACGCTACTAAAAGGTCTGTATGAAGTTCACCTGACAGCTGACACTATCGATCACCGATTCGGTGATAGTCACGCGACATCGAATTAAGTTCGCAGGCAAACATTCACAGCAAGTTCTCCCCTCAGAGGAAAACTGTATTGACCTTAATGGTCACGCTCAGCTTGTCACCAACATTAGGTACATCGATGGAGACGTCATCACAAGCAACTTCCCTTTCTGCAAGGAACTTCCAAAGCGTACAACCGGCAACGAGACGTGTCATGTTACTGAAGAACATCTTCACGAAAATGGAACGAAATGGAATGACTGGTTCAGAGCCTGCACTGACAGGGCAGCTTGGATGACGGGTTAAGTGAGAGGCTTCAAAGCGAGTGCGCGGGAAGTGACTCCATAAGTAAGGTTTGACCACTGTCATTTCACTGCGAAGCCATTGTTGCCGCTACTTTGCCTGCAGTTCTCGAGAATGTATTGAAGTAATAAAAATTGTTAACTTTATCAAATGGCGGTCTTATTTGGGTTTCGTGCCAGGAACCGCGGTCTGAACACACTTCTGACCTGCTTCACACGGAAGTACAATGATTGTTGAGTGGGATGGTACTAACTCGTGCTTCTCAACGTCGTGACGAGGTGCAAGCGTTTTCAACACAGCAGGAGGACGAGGACACACAGATCCTTGCTGATGATATGTGGACAGTTAAACTAGCATACCCGTGGGATATTTTCTAGCATTTCAATTAACTGCACAGAAAAATTCAGGGCACGAATAAAAGTATCCTGAGTAGTACGGAAAAAATTCAGGGATTTGGCGATAAGTTGAAGTTATGGCTACAACTCATTGCCACTGGGACCACTTATACGTTTCCAGTTGTGTGTTCGTTTTGTTCAGACAAATGTATGGCGTTTATCCTCCATCATTAACAATAGCCAACATACGGAACCCTTGAGAATGAACCAGATAGTTCGAAATATACTTGGTATACTAAAATGAGTAACGACTAAAAAAAAGAGTTGTATGTGAAGGAAGGTTATGGTCAACTAGTCAGTAATACAAACATCTGGCGTAGCGGTGTAAATGACAGGAGCGTAGTCAGTATAGCGACTCGCCACGGGCTGGACGGTCCGGGGATCGAATCCCGGTGGAGGCGAGATTTTTCGCAGCCGTCCAGACCGGCTCTGGGACCCACCTAGCCTCCTATACAATAGGTACCGGGCCTCTTCAGTTAGTGTGGACGGTTTTTAGCATTTCTTCACTACAAATTTTTTCTCTTCTAAGCTCCCCCGTCCACGGTCACTTCGAAATAGACCCATTGGAACCGCAACTAAAAATAATTATCACCCGCTGGGTCTTGCAATGATAACGAAAATTGCAGCACACGGAAATGTGTCAACAGTTACAGGAACAATGACCACTGGTGTCATTACGCCGCAAAGACCTTGACAAGAAATCACAATCGTCATCGCTTGTGTGAAACATCGGTGAGTCGAAGTCCACGGCCGACTATTATAATAAAGTAAGAATTAATGTTCTGACAGCCATATTAAGGTTACGGTATTCTAGGAAGTGACGCTGTGTAGTTTGGTAGATGGGACAGTTCAAACCTGAAGATGGACGCAACAGGCTCCTCCGAGACGCCGATGCCAGTCTATCAATCTACACGGCATCATTTCCCAGAAGACATCAATCTTATAATACTATTCGTCGGGACTTGTAGACAATGATCTTCTTTGGCATAAACAGGCAGCCGTTATGTAAAATAAAGTACAAACGTGAATTGTCCCTCCTGCAGGTGTCTTTTACCAAAAAACGTTTCCGTTTCTGCATACGCAACATAAAATTTTATTTCTCTCTATTATTACCTTACAAGACAAAGGCGAACCAACTTCATTGTAAATGTTCAGCATTTTTGTGTACCCATACGGTGATATTACTCTTCTCGATGTGGAGAAACAGCTGTTCAAAGGAACTGGCCTTTATTACATGTAACGACACAACAATTAGAAATACTCGTTACAATACATTAGACTACTAAGTGGGTCTCTTTCTAACCGCGTGCTGTGAAGTTAAATATTTGCCATCGTCAGAAAATATTAACGGGTTTTCAATACAAGTTTCTTCTTCTTCTTCTTCCTCCTCTTCCAATGGTACTACATCCCTGGGTGGGACTTGATCTCTTTTTTTTGAGGCTTCACGATCACAATCATTTAGACACACCACACTCGGTAGGACTCCTCTGGATGAGTGATCAGCCCGACGCAGAGACCTCTACCTGACAACACACAACACTCACAAGAGACAGACATCCATGCCCTTGGCGGGATTCGAACCCACAATCCCAGCAAGCAAACGGCCATAGACCCAAGCCTTAAGACAGCACGACCATTGGGATCGGCTTTCGATACAGGCTACACGGAGAAAATTGTAAGTTCAAATATTAAACACAAATAAGCAGTTTGATTTTAAGCACGTCTAGTGAGAGACAACTCATATAAACTTCACTCTTTCCGGCCAATATAGGCATGCTGCAACCTCTGGGCAGCCACGAACTGGACGATTGGTGTTTCGTCTCCATCAAGGGCAGGAATTGGTCTCTTTCATACTGAGCCTAGCTTCCTGAACAGCGGAAGTCAGGTTATTCTTCCGTGGGTTAAAGCGGTCATAGCGTGCAGCTGAGCTCGCATTTCCATTGTACACCGAGGTCTAGAATGCAGCAGCTTTGCATTCACGCTTACTGTATGGCTATGTGATGTGGCACTTACGCAATGTATTTTCAATTTGCCTATCTACTGCACAATGATTTTGTACATGGGCTTCGAAACTGAAAACCCGGTTTAGATTATTTTTCGATCCATTCCGAACTTAGTGGATAACGCAGTATTTTAAAGTTCTGAACATTCTATGCTTCTACCAGTGCTTTCGCAATTATTTATTCACGATTAGTTCAATGTCGCCAACGGCACTACATATAGTATGCGGAAATGTGTCTGCACTCTCCTTGCTGTCAATTAGCATAAAGAAGCTTTATAGGCCTATACAAGTAGCAGGTTGTGTCGTGTTCTTAGCTGTATAAGAATTCCTCTTTCCGGATCATATCTTACATTGTCTGGTACGTGCACATTGTAATATTTACATTGTCTGGTACGTGCACATTGTAATCTTCATCATAACGTACTTTCATTTTGTTACATTTCAAAAAAATACCACTGCAGCTGCGAGACTCTCATGATCTAGACCAAGGAATGTGAAGGTTTTCTAGCTCGCGTGATAACCCGGCCATTATTTACAATTTCCGTACTACGAAGTATTATCCGGCTACTATTTTAAAACTGACCAATACTTACAATATCCAGGCTAATAATAGCTTCAGTTCCATCCCGCGTTACTATCTTAGCCCTCTCTTGTGATACGACATTTACTGCACAAAGTTTTTTGATATGAACGGCTCAATCCGATTCTCAGACACTCATCAGCCTAGTATGGGTATAATTTGATAAAGCAACGAATCAATTAACTTGTGTGATGCCAGTGACTCTGCTCTTCCTTCTGCAATAACTTTGAATTGAGTAACGCGTCTACGGTGTTTTCGGGACCAGCAGAAGATCAGTGAATTATAACTACACACATAAAACTGAGAATTCTGTAGGCATAATATGACTAGCAATTATGAGTCACCTGAAATACGTCCTCAGAACTTCACAACTGATGTTACACAAATGGTAGTACTGTCTGAAGTAAAGATTGGATCTGTTCCGCATTACTGAGGCGAAGTTCGCTGAAATCCGGGTGTTTTCAAGCTTTAATTAATTTTATACAGCTGGCACGTAAGCAGCGCGTTTGCAGCCTGTTTCCAGGAAACATCCGATATATCACGCTGTTTGCTTAAATTACGAGAACATGAGACGGTCATATTCTCCAGGATTATAACTATAAGTTCATTTAGAATTCCATGGAGTTACTTCATTTAGAATACGATTCATATTAGGCCTGTGTATCACGGAATTCCATTTTTAACACTCATCACTGAAATTATGACAGCATGGCTACATGAAGGTGATTACGAGTATTATCCGTAATGAAACGAAATACAGTACTGGTGGTTTTAATATTCTCTGTAAAGCTAAAATACGTGTGTGTGTGCGTACGTGCGCGCGCGTATGTGGGGTGGGGGTTACCGACGCTATAAAGCAGTTACTTACGTATGCGTATAAACACTGTCGTAACGATTTAATAGTAGTTTTACATTTATGGCAATATACTCGTACCTGTGGCCGTCGAAAGCCCCTCATACCCAGGTCCACGTCTTGGGAACGTGAAGCTGCCTTGTTGGTCGAGTAGTTTCGAAAGCTTTGAAGAATGGCAGTTCCTTCGCAGCGTCACGAACTACTCACCCAACACCACTGCGTCACATCCCAGAAGCCCTAAGTCTTCAGCAACACCGTGTCTCGCACTCCTCATACAAAGTTTAATTGAATTATAATTTACTACAGCTAACTGCACACAGCAGGGTATTTCTTGACAGGCTAACAGTCGCTAAGAGATTCAAGAAATTCTACATCTTCTGTTCAACCCGAAGATTCATTACAGTATTCACAACAGAACTCACAGTTTACTAATAGTTATATGTGAATTTAATGCTAAGGAACGGTTAACTGCAGTTTTAATCGCTCACTTCAGTGAAGACCTTTGCTTCCTCGACCCATGTCAAAGTGAATGTGACTATCAAAGATATACTATAAATATAAGTCAATGTTCTACTCATTTACCATTAAATTTGTGACATGGCTGCGATGTGAAAGAAATTTTGAAATATTATTTCGGACGCGCATATGAAATAAAGAAAAACCACTTATTTTAACACGGTATTCAACCGTGTTATTAAGGGCATATGGAAGCTGATGCCATGTTGTTAGTGACAGTAATAAACTAATCCTTGTATTTTTGGCCCAGCGATTGCGAGATGTAATGTAGTCTACAGTTTGCGAACAGCTGTAATATATTATCATCAGTGAATGCCTCCAGAATATGTGTGTGATAACGCTGGAAGTGTAGATTACGGAAGTAGATAACGGAAGAGTCATGAATGAAGTAATGCTCAAACTCCAAAATGTAGCATGGATGTATAATAGTTCACAGAACACTAACGCTGTGTAAAATCCATACTAAGGATTAAGCAGGAAATAAATTATTCTTTCCTGGTCTCTAGATGTTTGTGCCATGTAGGTCTTGCGAACGAATTCTACCACGTAACTCAGAAACTCAATGGCGCAACTTAAACAGACGGCTCCAAAACGCAGCACTATTAAGTCCCTCAATACTGATTACAGAAATTTTAGTTTTCGTTTTAATTTAATCAAGAAATACGTATGACGGAAAGACTAGGTCTGTGTGTCTATACACAGATGAGTACTTTACACGACAGACTTTCAAAAGTCTTTCAAAACTTAATGCGAAAACAACATTAAATATATACTTTTCAATATGTGACAGCAAAATTTTGAATTGAATAGACATGCATTGTTACACATTTAAAAGTGTGCTTTGATGGTCGCACTCGTACAGAAGTAATTGGAATCAATGCGATAAGAAACTATGAACGAATTAAATAAGCCAAACGTGAAGTGTGTGCAAGGAACACAATCGATATTAATGCTGTCTGGTTTCTCAAATGTTTACTTTTTATATGGTAGTAGCATATTTTGTTTCTTACTCCAACACTTCTGTGAACTTTACGACCCTCCGTGAAGCGCAGAATTTATAAACATAGTGTCGAGTGACATAATAATCACATAAACGGAGACTTTCTTCAAATCTCCCAATGGCGACAGGACTGTGGTGGTAAACGGACGGACACACGGCAGTAAAAGGCAGAGGAAACGGGGAAAATATGAACCGATTGAGAATAATGACAATCTCTTGAATGGGAGGGAGGGGGGTAAGTTAATGATATCCCGCCTCAGCAACAGAGATTCAATTTTTGTATTTAAAATGACGAACCCAAGCAGTAGGCTAACGCCCAGAATTCATAAAGCTAGGGCCGTAATTGTTTCCTATTCAATAAGATTATCTTTTACAGTTTTCAGCTAATCTTGTGTGTGATGAGGTCATTTAATTAAACTGCCTTCTTTTTTATATAATTCTATGTTAACTTGGAAAATCAAATTTACGGACATTTACAAATATTCGATTTAAGATTGCCTTTTTCCAAATTCATTTAGACAGAGACACTGTCTGCAACATTTGTAATTAAGTTTTCTTTCATGCTATTCAACTTGAAAGTAATGTTTACGTCGTAACTTACAACTATACAAGTTGGTAGAGAGCTGGAGCTGTCATTCTCTGCCATTATTCCAAAGAACAGTCAGGAATGACTTCCTACCTCTTGCATTCAGCCGAAATTACTTCCTTGCACTTTTAAATATATCTAATTCTAAGGATTTCATCGCAATATATCTTAGAAATGGGTATAAACCAGGCATGTCAAACTCCTTGGTGCGTGCAGGCCGAAGTCAGCTAAGAGATTTCAGGTTGAGTCGCAAAATTTTAAAAAGCAATAGACAGGTGTCATACTACAAAAATACGCTACCATAAATACCATCAACAGTAAAATCTTTTCTTATATCCAACTCTACGTCTAAAAAATATAAATTTGAGAATCCAACCGGCTGTATTCTAATATCTCACTTCGAATCACGATCTTATCCGATCGAAGGTTTTCTGTTTATAAATTGTAGTATTTGCGCCGTATTCACCGTCTATTTTGAAAAGTTTCGCGCGCCGCCACAGGAATTAAAAACTGGTCGCATGTGGTCGCCAGATTTACTGCCTGATACACGATGTCGAAACTTGAAGCACATGTTACATCCAGCATATAGACCTACTTTTGTAGACTTCAAACCAATTATCCCTATCATAAACAATGTGTAAATGCATTATTACTAAGCTACGATTTTCAGGAGATACAGGAATGCTTTCTTTGCCTCCCCCTAATTTATTTACTTAATATTGACGATATATAACTGACAGAGCGTCGTTAAACACAAGAATTACGAAAAAAGGAGCATATATGAAAAGCTGGGGACCAAATTCGGTTGTTCACTCACCAAGTTTTAATATCCTGACGTCTGTAATGAATACTTTCTAATGAAATAAACAAACACGTACCAGGGAAAAGTAGTCATGTGGTGTGTTTCAGACCAGCCTACAGAAGATCTATGCAATAAAAATAAGCACCATAAGATGACATTCAAAGTGCCAGGATGTACAATGACGCCACAGATGCCTGGCAGGTTTTAATATACTGAGAACTACGTCACGGCGTTAGATTCAAGTTTTAGGTAAATAACAAATCCTGTATGTATATGTGTACTACTGCGCTGCCAACAAACCTATTACCGGTTCATAAATTATCTTCGCAAGAGATTTCGCAATGCCGTCTTCTCTATACACCATTACGGTTCAGAAGCAAAGCAACCGTTAAAACACACCAGTGTCCTTAATAACACAGATCTCTATAGCAGAAAAATATTGTTAACTACCTATCTAACTACCTAACTAAATAACTAACTAACCAACCAATTAATAAAATAACTAACTCCATGGAGCACAGTCCTTCTTGAGACTCTCACAATTTCTAAGCTACTCAAGAAATTTCCTCATTTTATGGAGCACAAAAGGTCAAGAATCCGCCACCCATCTCTATCCTGAGCCAGATTAATTCTGTCCACGCCCTATCAGCCTATTTATTTAACACATATTTTATCCATGCCTGGATCGGCCTAGTGGTCTGTATCTTTCAGGTATCCGCACCAAAAGCCTAAATACACTACAAGGAAGGAAACTTCTTCATAATATCTGTTTACCATACTAAACCTTCCATCTGCATATAATATTGCGATAAAAGAACTGAAATCCTTGTAGGAGCTGAAGAACAGTCAGGAATGCCGAGATGTGTATTAGTTACATTCTCAATACTCTGAGAACCACAAGTCGGATCTATGTATTCTAATTAAGCCTGCAGAGGCAGCCGTTTCATTCCAGCAGACATCAGTTTCCAAGGTGTAAATTCTTATATACCTATATTCCTTAAGAGAATCCGAATGCATGCATGTCTTTAGTACGCATTTAAAACAGAATATATGGGTTTTAGTAACCATCGAGGTGTCTTTACACTGTAACTTTCCTAAGAGGAGAGGAAGAATGAAGGATTCAAAATTTGCACAGTTAGTCGACGTTAAATTGTCATATTTACTTCTCAATTGATTCATTATATTATCATATTTACATTCATACGGGATTATAAAAGAAAAACTGAAAACGTCGACCTTTAACTTTGTTCCAATATGCCTGGGACCTCAAGATGTTATGAAATTTCTCCTTTCAAAATACATATTTTCTCACCATGCACACGTATAAGACGCTTCATGCGAAAAAGTGAATACCAGACTTTGCAGCCAAAGACTATGTGGCTCGCTAAAGCGGACTCGGAACTTTTCTGGTTAATTTAGCAAAGACAGAACATTTTCATCATGACACATTTTGCTATTACATCTGTAAGTAGCGGAGAGAAACAGAAATATTTTAAAGCCCTTATATTACTATCCGTTCACATTTTGGTTTCTTACATTCATGTAACACAACCCTCCCCAAAACGCACTCGAAAGAACAACTTACGCTTCCGCGTACATTTTTGGACAATGGAGATTACCAGCTTGTTACAATAGATTTTATGTTGAACCACATTTCACGGTCCTTGTCCAAGTGAATAGCTTTTTTGTCTCTTGAAACTATTGGGATAGAAACAACTTAAGTGCTAACTTTTTGAAGCTAAGTGCTTAAATTTGTTTACTGACACTGTTATTACAAATACCTGACAGAACTTGGCATCATTATAATCTGGTTCATGACTACGGTCCTATTTCTTCTGTTTACCCACAACCGTGCCGTGATGCAGGTACGAATAGTCAATCCTTTGGTAACATTGCCCACATAATTGAAATTAGGTCGCAACGCTTCTAGAATTCATTTGTTATGGAGACATTGACTTCGTTCCTTACTACACATAGTATAAACATCAAATGTAAGTAGCATATTGCATAATGTCCAGATGTGATTCTAATATTGATAAAATGTTGTAACTCGACCCAGGTGTACATCGTTGTTAGTAAGGTCTGGATGGAGCTCTCCAAGCAGTACTATGAGACATAAAACCTTATTTACAGAAATGAAAAAATGACAGAGCGTGAGTGCAACGTATGTATGGTGCTCATGTTGTGCAGATTCTAATATTTACAGTATTAATGCTCCTAATGCTCCCGGTTTGAAATGCAATACGAGCATATAAAGTAACTACGCTCAGTTCTGCGCAGTGGATGTGCAATTCCGCCCTCGCTAATTCTTGCTGCTGACGCACTGCACGTAGTGTGGACATGGATTGGGGAAGTAATGGCCTCTGGAAACAAGCAGAAGACGACTAGGAAATTTTCGAAAATAGAAGTTGTCCGCGTTAATTAATACGTTGAAACATGGCGGACGAAAAATTCGTATCTACATTCACTTCTGTCGTGGGCTTGGTGGCATATGAGAGAAATTACTAGACGCTGGCTGTCGAATGGGAACTACAACGTCGGGAGAGAGTTGGTTTTGTTGGATCGATTGTTTTTGAGACTCCTTAACGACACCGATTCAACAGCAGAGAATATTTTAGCACAGAAAGAGACGAGCAGATAATCATGAATGATGGATAGGAAAGACACTGGATCGAGATATTCGTGCCTGATTTCAAGGCATGTGACTGAGGAAAACTACAAAAAAACTTGTTTGAACAGTCGGAAATTCAGCCGGGATATTAAATTACTTACGTTCAAGCGACACAAATCAAATCTGATGTCTTCTTTATGACGTCATTTAACACACTTTATCATATGCGATTGTTTAGTGTCCAACAAAACAAGTTCAACAATTACGAATACGCTAGTGATTCACGAAGGTTAAGGGTAAGCAACCGTGGCATATTTAAGTGCACTATATAGGCGCTGCCTGCAGACACAAAAAACGCGATACACATTGGTTACAGTGAGCTTGGATAGCTTAGTCAGAAAGTGATTGGATACGGGCTGTGCGACCGATATACGATTCCTGGCAAGTGTTAATGTTTCTTTCCTCTTTCTTCCTTCCAGTTTTGAGATTTTATACATAAACTGGCGAATTAAGAATTACTATCAATTACTCGTAGTTCACTATACAATTATATTTGTAGCTAAGGGAGTGTTAGATACATATTAATCAAAATAGAAGGAAGCCATCTAACACCGGAACATCAACATCTTCTGGTGGACACATCAGGCATTCTAAAGCCGCAGTTTAAAAAGGGGCTTGTTTCTTTCTATTTCTGTGATGAGCATAAACGGCTTTTCGTAGGAGCAGAAACATTTCCTGGGCGGATTCGGAGACACTGATTCAGTAACAGAACTATGAAGGCATACTTCTGTTTGTTGAGTTTTAGAAACATTGGAGCATGGAATATGCAGGTATTGTTACCATAAATGGAATCCGATCCCGGATATCAGAAAGCGTGACTTCAACTTAGCTCTTTCGGTGTAGACAGCTAATGGATTTGTCAGACAGAGTCTTTAATAAAGGAGGCTTGTTACTGGCTTCCCACATAGTCTACCTCTTGTAAGTTATTTTTTCACGAAACTTTCCTAGTCGTCTTCTGCTTGTTTCCAGAGGCCATTACTTCCCCGATCCGTGTCCACACTACGCGCAGTGCGTCAGCAGCAAGAATTAGCGAGTGCGGAATTGCACATGCAGTACTCAGAATTGAGCGTAGTTACTTTGTATGCTCGTATTGCATTTCAAACCGGGAGCATTAATACTGTAAACATTAGAATCTGCACAACACGAGCAACATACATGGGTTGCACTCACGCTCTGTCATCTTTTTCATTTCTGTAAATAAGGTTCCATGTCTCATAGTATTGCTTGGAGAGCTACATCCAGAATACGACGGACTGGATATGTAAGTCGAACTGTGAAACAAGCAATGCACAACCTCGTAGAAATATGGGGCGGAAGTGTAATATCAAAAGAATAAAGCTTAAGGAATATTGATATATTGTGGACTGCACTGGGTGAATTCAGACAGGCCCCACTGAAGGGCGTCAGTAATGGCCATACCAGTCCTTTTGGATTCCTCTCTTATCCAGGTGCACATCACTTACAAAGAAGTCTCCTCAAGAGTTCAACCATAGGCCTATTCCATATCCAGGTGGCTGAAAGAATTAAATGTATTTAATACACTTATCTGCCGTCAACAATTCAGACTTTAAAATACCGTTTACTTAAGACGGACTCTGTGCCACGATTTTCATAATTACTCTATTCTGATCTGGAAACATAAGTTGAACTTCTGGCAGTCGAACAGAAAAATCGTACACTGACAGAACATCCTAATTTAAACAATGTAAAATACACAGTCTGACATAATGAAGCTATCTTACAAAATGTTGCTAATAACCCACTAAATCAATTTTATATATACCCTGTGGTTTTAATGGACCACAACATATTTTGTGATCTTCCAAAGCTTTCTGGCTTCAGTAATTAAAATAAATATTCCTTGATGGGGATCGAACACCATTCGCCCAGTTATAGCCTGCTACTTTACTACCTCAGATAATTCGATTCACGACAGACATCGTGCCTATAGGCATCACATTCCACTAACGACGAGGATGCCGCAACTTTAATAGATGCTTCCAAGGTTTCGTCAGAAAATGTACCCGACGGGGGGGGATTGGTTGTTAAGGGTTCGAAGGGGATGTTGACCTACCACGCCAGTGATCGCTTGGGTGGCTTGGTCCAACTGTCCAATAATTTAGTTTCTAGTAATTCCCTCTGCGTGCAGGTAGACATTTCTGAAAGAGAAAAGAGAGAAAGGAATATTTGTTAGGAGGAACACTTCACTGGTGCAGCGTATTGCATCAGAAAGTCGGCCGCTTGTGCTTGTGCTGTATAAATAGCTCAACTTTATGCGCTTTTTGGTTGGTTGGTGATTGCTTTTACTTCAGCACAGTGTCCTAAATAACCTATGAGACGGAATTCTATTCATACTTCGGTTATGTGGTCATGCTTAGATCAACATCTTGAAGTTTAACAATAGAGAATTGTCACTTTCACGAAGTTTGTGAGAGGAATGCTCAGACGGGTCCTCAGTCGAAAGAGCTTGCGTGTGTTAACACAATCGACATTTGCTTTGCAATATACCGACAGCATATAATATGGGTATAAGTTTCCTGGAAAATGTTTTGTTATTGTATTTTAGAGCGGAATAATTTTGTGATTACATATATTAATAAAGCTAGTTTCTTACTACATCGGTAAATCAGAACCTTGAGATTATAGTCGATTAAAAATTTAGAAATAGTTATTGACGGTGGGTGAGGTGGTAGGGTATATTTTAAAATATTCCTACATCTACAGGGATAGGCTGAAGAATATCCTCAGTAGGACGCCAGTCCCGGACACAGTTCAAAACACATTCCGGCATTTACAACGTCACGATGCTTCTAAGAATGCTGGGACAATGACATACAAAATTGTTTGTTTCGATAAGGAAGCATTCTCACACAAATAAAATAGATAAATTCGTTTAATAGATCTGGAAACTTCAATAAGTCGGATCACTTCATACATCTCATTTAGCATATCTGAAAAGTTTAACAAGTCATATCATTTCATACACCGCACTGAACTTCGAAAACCTTCGGTATGAAAATAACATGTTCATTAACTAGAATCAGGAATTCATTTGTAAAACTACTTAACTAAAAATTTAGGGTAACCGACTGCGATGCGTAAGAATGTACCGAGCAAAAATCGCATCAGATTTATATCCGACAAGTGTCAAGTTAAAATCTCGAGCAGGGTACAAGCACATAGATCTACCCAGCATATATTTTTGCTCTATTTAACATGTTACCGCCTGCATATATAACTACGTACAACAAAAATCTTTTATAGGGAAGATTTGTCCGTCCGCTAATATATCCATCATGTTTCATCTCCAGGTCCATTTTACTCATGTTGATGAATCCAGTTTGCGAGTGAATTTAATTTTTGTTCATAATGGTTTATTATAATTACTTACCGAAACGCTATGTTTTGTTAAATACACACGATTTTAAAAAGTCTCAAAGATAGGACAGAACGCGTTTATGAAAGCTGAAGCCATGATAGCAGAGGCTATAGCTCGTATCTGAAAATTAGACCGAACCAGAAGAATAATAATTTGCACTAAGAGAATTGCCAATAAAGTTCTCCATATATGGGAATCTACTTCAGTAGCTTTGTCTTTATTTATGGACAAAGATTCAAAGAAGTGTTTCTGAAGAGGTGGTGCGCAAATGGCTGCCAGTCTGCAACTTTATTTGTGCAAGAAAGTTTTACACGTTTTACTGCAAGTAGAGAAATTAAAATTTTACAATTTTCTCTCATTTTATTTCCTTTCAGCGATTAAACAGTCTGTTGTGAACTCTTTTCACGTATGGGTTCACTGCTATGTCAATTACAGCTATTTTGCTTTCAGTTATATATGAAGGTGAAATTTTCGACAACCCGCTTTCTTTCTTAAGATTTAGTGCATAATTTTAATTTGAAGTGTTCGATGTGGGGGATTATGAGACATCTCGTTGTATTTAATATCCACAAAGACATTGCGCTTCATGTTATAAATTAACATACTAGAAGTGGGAGTAAGAAGCAGACATGTAGACACTAAATTATTATTATTTACTCCGTGCATTGTGAATCAATATTTTCCTTTAATGTGCTAACTAAATGCACTTGTAATATATATGACATTATAGTCACTTCACTCCGACAAAACGACATGATAATGCCTCTTCAGTAAGTACATACCAAGCTTATAACCAGTTATAGTATAATGGAATCCGTTGTACTTGTACTGCGCAGGCAGGGTACCGATACAGGACAAGTCCTCAGAAAATCGACTAACGTTTTACCCGTTTGTGAATCAGGAAAGAATGAGAACCACTTCTGTGTGGGGGAAAGACTTCATGTACGGCCAGCATTATTTTCATGAATTAAGAAAATTCCGAAGTAAGCAGGAAGTATCGCAACACTTTTGAAACTCCTGAATGAACTCGCTGCCTAAATGCTTTTACACGTCAAATGGCAGAAGGTCCTTACACATTTTGGAACATATAAATCAAAATGCCACTTAAAATTGAAAGAGACCATGGCAATAACTTGTGTTCAAAAAAGCGGTCACAGTAAATTTCTTGTTCAGAACTGCTAGTTTAAAGGTTGTTATCGTATTTAAACAAGCAGACAGCCATCTAGAACTGCTCACTATTGAAAGGCATATTTTACAGCGTTAATTGACTCTTTCTGAATAATGACAAAGCTGATAGTTCTTCTCACAAAGTTGCCAGAGCACACGATAAGCAACAAAATACGTTGCCTAAAGGCGCCACATGGAACTTAAACATTCTTTCAGTTTGAAGACTGGATGAAGTATGGTTTTCCAGCACAATTTATAGTAAATTTTACTTTTCAGTCCTTTTTGGATCATCCTGGATGAAAGACAAACTTTATTTTTATCCGTACTTTCCTTCTTACAGAGGAAAAGTTAATACTGAACACAAATCCGGCATGGCTTAGTGGCTGTACTATTGTGCCAGGTACTTCAGCTGCGCGCTTCTCTTTGTGAGTAACTTTAAACACCATAACTTTCTTCTCTGTTGTTTCTTGACGGTTCTCTTTCACTGGTTATAGGTGGGTCTTCTGGTATGTGAATTCTGACACCTGAATCACTCCCGGCTAGAGCAATTAGGACATTATAAAATGTAAGCAGCAAGTCAGGGAAGTTCAGTTCATCATTATAAAATCGGAAACGTCTGTCACAAGAGAGTAAGTCTCATCCTTTGCATTTACTGAATGCGTCAAAACATCAATTCTCTTTGTGTAAGCAAATGACTTACTATCACCATTTCTATACTTAATGTTGTACATATTCTGTGCAGTTGCCTTACACATACAAGTTTTTTTAACAACCACTGCACACTATATATTTTGCTCTTACATGTTTCGGGCTACATGTTGTAGCTATCATCAGGAAGCCACATTACACAGACATGCGCAGCAACAACATGTAGCCGAAACATGTAGGGGCAAAAAATATTGTACGCAGTGGTTGGTAAAAAACTTGTATGCGTATCACCATTTCTAATATAATGGATATCAAACACATTATAATTATGGAGTTGTATGTATAAATTAGTTGAAAGTGTGTCAAGCCCAAAATTCACATGTAACACCTGTTTCATGTCACTACAGCTATTTGATATCAACATAAAATGCAATTATGTAATCGATCTGTAGGCCTACAGTAGTAAGACATTACAGCTGAAAGCGCGTTAGGTCCCAAATACCATTTCCTTTTCTAATTCTTGCAACTGGCATCAATTAATGTCGTCTAAGATTCAAATAAATAATTAATTCAATATATGTGTACAAGTTATACGAGGTATACAAGTATAAGGTATTTGTACGAAATTCAATAGTAATATATAATCATTTTACCTACTGTCTATAAACTACTAACACTGAGTCCATGCAGTTTCCAGTAACACGTACTCTCAAAAAGTCATTTTTATAATAAAACCATCATTAGAACTATTTTCATTGAATTCATAATACGTTATAATTTTAAGAGCTTTAAAACTTCCACAAGACAAAAACAGAATTCATACCAATATATCCATCCGATACACGAATCACGAAACACGGACAGCGATGTTCGATAGAGCAAAGGCACATGAAAGCTAGAGATATTACCATAAAACACACCAGTAATGTACACTACATCCTCTATCTTGCGTGTTTCCTCATTCATTTGGCGACGCCTTATCAAGTACCTTGGTTGTATATAGCACTGAGTGAGAGAAAAATAATGAACGGTGAACTTGAAACGGTCTGAAAGGAAGCGGTGGGGATCTATGTGAAAATATGCCAGGAGGGACGGAGGAAAACCATGAAACGTCTTAGTCAGGTATCCTGGCCATTTCCGCCCGGGACTTCCTGAGTATGAAAAATGTCTGTGTACTAACCACTACACCGAAACGTCCAATAAAATATTTGTATTAATATCTATCATTTTAAATTATTACCAACAAAGAAGTGGGTCAAGTTCCTTAACTAAAATATTATCCTCAGTTTCAGAAAATCATCAGGGGCACGCGGTGGCGCAGTTGGTTGAGGCACTGCTCTAGAAGCCGGAAGGTCGCGGGTTCGATTCCCGATGGTATCATTGGAATTTTTCATTGACATAATCCTTTCGGTCGCACTACGGCCCTGGGGTCGACTCAGCCTCTAACAGAAATGAGTACCAGGAGTATTTCCTTGGGGGTAAATGCGGCCGGTGCGTAGGGCTGACAACCTTACCACCTTCGTGTGCCGATTGTCTAGAAATCTGGGAGCCTCAAACTCCTGGACTTGTCCAGGCCTGTAATGGGATTGCTTTTTCAGAAAATCAAGGATAGTGGAATGTGTATATGGAACACACACAAACGCATAGACATGGAGACATGATACCCGAAATCCTTTATTCGTCATAAAATAAGGAAAGAGACTAAAAACGCAGCCCCTCAACACAATATATTATACGACGAAACCTATACTGCCAACATGGCAATGCGGCACAACGCTTCAATATGCATTACAAAACAAGAACTCTACATTGAAAACAACATTTGTAAAATGTATTTGTTCTTTGTATGATAGTATCCATAAGGTAGACTATGATACATATGACAGGGCAACTTTATCCACAAAAACCTCGGTAGAAAACAGCATCCTCATAAAAAGTGCCACGATGATTAGTAACTTTTCATGTGTGCAAAATGTTGCAAGTGAACACCTGTGAGGAAGTCTTTCTCCTTGGATCACACCACTGTAGCGGTTTGTTTTCACATTAACGTCAAGTGTAAACGCCTCAAGATATTACCTTGAAAACAGTCAGTGCCCATACTAATTTACCAGTGTAACTGGCAACCTGTTGTCACAAGTCATGCAGCACGGATGGACCGATTTTCTGCGTGAAATGAATCATACACAGCCGTTACGTCTGTGAATGCGGTTGTGTCTGACTCCAGATTCCCCATCAGTTTAAGAAACCCTCTGCCAATTTTATTCAGATTCAGAAATCAGCTTAACTTGATATGATAATTTGTTTTAAAAATTGCTTAATTCAACTACGATACTTCGAAAAGTTAGTTGTAAACACGTGCAACAAAGCAGCAAAATATACTCTTTCAGAGCTTCCATTTATACAATCAGGTCAGTAAAAGTATTAGTTAATGCATATACAGCTTAGTGATGTATCCGATTTTCGAAAATACAGATTTCCAGGAACCAAACGTAGTCAGGGATAATCTCAAAGCTTCTCACTTCCGCCATATTTAAAATATTTAATGCCTTCATAGTCACATATAAAATTTGTAGCCACTAGTAAGTTTAAGACCTATCATTGTATTTAAGTTTCACATTACTAACAACAATGGCTCGTCACCACGCTCAAACGTAACAGTAAATAAATAAATAAATAAATAAATTTATGTTTATTATAGCCCGACATGTTTCGGCTAATCGCCGTCATCACGGATCATATATATATATATATATATATATATATATATATGGGAAGATTTTCAGACCGAACATCCTAAAATTAAGTAAAAGATACTAAACAAAATACAAAATTGACAAGAATGATAAAATACTAAATATAAAATATTACATACAGAAAGAGTGTAAAATATGTGTCAATCAGTTTTACTAACTGAATGAAAGTCATGAACTTAAAGGTCGGGTTAAAGATTGTTATATATAAATACTATCATTCGCTGACAGTTTTGACAAATACTGTTCTATGCATCTTAAAGTGCATGATAATATGTGTAAAACGTGATGTGGCGTAGTGAAAGATTTATTCGAACGTATCATTGTACATGGCCACAATGTGCTATATATTTCATGTTATTTTATATTCTAAACAAAATTTATTTTAATAAAATTCGTCCACCTTAGACCACTGCTCATGCTGACTAAAACCACAGGTGCTGAATTGGTTATGTTACTGACTTCAACGTCGATTTTGCTTCGGTTTCAATGAACATGATATTGTTGGTTCACAACGTGATGATGTTTCGGATAAACCGTTTCTCAAGTATCGCGCATTCGGGTTAGTATTTAGACCCAGTGAAACATCTGCAATTTTAATATCCTAGACCACCTTCATGTGCCGACTGTCTACAAATCTGGGAGCCTCAGCCTCCTGGACCCCTCAGGGCCTGTCTAGGCCTGTAATGGGGTTGCTTTACCTTTTATTAGTTGTTATACTTGCGGGAGAGAAAAGCATATGTATACTTCCGTTAAACGAAAGCGTGAAAACATGTGAGCGGCTGTTGTAGACTGTGATTGGTGGAATCTTGTGGCGTGTTCCAGCAGACCTGCAGGCATACGGTATGTAAGAGGTTGGTCTCATTCTCTTGGGTTACAAGATCACACTCAGTACAGTAACTAGCGACCGTGAAGTCCGGACAACACGATAGCCTTAGTATATGTGTCGATTTCAGCAACACGACGTCAGGTTTCGCTCACAAAAATTGCATCGGGCACAAATATTAGTATGTTTAAATGTCACTGATGGCGGAACTGTGTTTTGCGAAACAATATAATAAAACGGCCTTGTTATTTAATATGCAAGAACGTATAACTATAGATCATGAAAACTAAGAATGTGGAACACATCCGACGGTGAAGAAATCTAGCGTAAAATTAAGTAAGATTGCACTTCTCAAAAGTGGCGAAAAGATCAAGTGACACAAATACAACCTAATTTTACTGACTACAACCCTGAACACAGTTCTCACTCTGGCAATCTAAAAATTATCTAACAATTATAACATCCTGAAATTGGTAACATAAGCACAATGACATCTAATGCCACAATAATGTATTACATTTATTCATTAAAATAAATACAGAGCTACTGACCAGCTAAGTTCAACTGTTAACCATGCATTGAAGTCACCGTGCTTTACACTGGTATTATTAGGTCACACCAAACACCAATTATCAGCTATCTACATGAGCGTGACTTCAACTTGTGCTTGGCAAGTCGATACGATAGCTAACGGTCTTCAGTGCAACCTTTGCAACAACTGCCCGCTCAAACAGGAAATGCAAGGGGGTCCTGATTCACCATGACCCACCACGACATTAAAAGAGAAAAAACTGAGACAGGAAGAAAAAGAGGTTCACTAATAAGGCAACCGGAAGTAAAAACAATATTCACCAACACAAAACCTCAATTACTGACCTATGGGGACTTTCATAGAAACAAGACGAAGCGGTGTTTTATTTATTACCTTGTAAAAATCTTTTTAAGGTTAAGGCAAGGTCGTCTAGCAGCCTTCGGGCTATTTCTGTCCAACACTGAGTCAATGCTACCTCACTTTTACACACTCCTCATATACGCAAGAAATACGTAGCAGAAGGACTACAAAAGTTTGCGATTAATATCTTCTGCGATGTGACACCATGTGGTGTATAGGTGACGGTATTGATGAGGGAAGTAACAAGTTCCTCTGAAACGTCGACCCATATCTACCAGACTACATGACGTCATATCCAAGACAACAGTATTCTTAGTCAACGACCGTTATGGAACCTCAAATAGACTATACAAATTCTTTAATATATGCTACTCTCGATTCGAGAAAGACAAAAATAGTCAAAAGGCTGGAGTTGCCAGTAATATTTGTGTGGTGATTTTTAGAACAAAGAACATAAAATTATGAACGGAAATGTACAGCACAGGCTTATTTAAAGTTACAAAGTAATAAAGAAACAGCCAATTATAATAATATAACAGTTCACAGAAATGGATGTAATGTATTACGACGTCTAAATGAAATAACTTAGTTATGTTCCGAACACTTTATAAACATAATACATACGGACCCGGCACCTGATACACACAGGAAGTTAAAGTGAGATGGATTTATGTAGGTGATTGATTGCTTAAATAAACCGTGTTCTTTAAGAGTAAATGAAAATAAAATTAATCAAATGATACCGTAGCTCAAAAGTTGAGGAACAGGCAAAATATTTTATAAGACCTGTGGTAAAGTAGCAGCCAAGTGATATACATTATGACATATCAGTGCACTTACGTATGTTTACTCTGACTAACCAGATCCTTCCTTGACCGTTAAATTGGCCATAAAATCAATAAAAGACAGCGAATACATGAGCTCTGTTAATACAAGTATTTATAATAAACAAAACACATTCCTGGAAGTCTTAAAGAATTCATTGTTCACTCGTCTGTCGAAGTGAACCTACATAAGAAAGGCAGTAAGGAAGTTGCTGTTATTACTCTTTTATACGAGTATAAATTTTCGTCACGGATTAGGAAATTTTCAAGAGGGAAATTTAAAGTAAAACTATTGCAAGAATTATTGTTTCACTGTTTTAAGTGTGAAGCTCTTCTGAAAAATAATATCACAGATACAGGTATCGAAAAAAGTAATATGCTGTATTCACCAATACCACGTATTCCAGAGTAACCACTTTACACAACACTAACATCTTTACTTTAACAGAAACGGACAACTTATATTAGGTCCAGGAAGCTTTATATAAGCTGCCTGTGTTCAGACCATGTACGAGTAAGTGAAAACAGCAAAGGTATCATTAATAGTGCTGCTAAACAACTTCTCATAACCTGAGTTTGAGATTAAACATAAACACGAAAATAGGAGTCACGTGGAAATAAACCCAAACACACCTATCGGGCCACTAATTATATAATTATATTTACAATTTTTATTTATTTAGTTATATGTACATATATGTGCAAGGCGGCGGATTCCTCCAAAACCCTAGTAGATTTCCACGAGAATAAACGGCGCCACATCCCGAAGATAAACGATCTTCAGATATTTCAGTAGTTTGAAAATTTACGTGTATTTCCTGCCTGTGAATTTATTTTTTCCTTTCTCAAGCTTACACAAAGAGTGACTTTCTTGGCTCTCTGCAAGAGCAGGAAGTATTCTTAGGAACACTATTTGCTGTTAATTCCAAACTTCACATCACAGGCGTACATCTCCTCTAGAGCCAGAAAACATTTGTACTAGCTCTCCATTTTTTAAAGATAATGGAGTGAATTCCGCACTGATGGTTACAACTTTGTTGCTATTAATTTACACAAGGCTACAGGTCATTAAAGTCATGAAGATCACAATTTTAAAACGGGAAATATCATTAACTGATTTTAACAGAGCTGGCATGCCGCACACGAGGTACACTGAGCCGTTCTATTTGTAACAGACCTACTTCAAAGTTCAGTTTATTAAAGAATTTGTCTGAACCGAGAAAAAACTACAGGGCAATATATATGTATGTATGTATGTATGTATGTATGTATGTATGCGTGTATGTATGTATATATGTATATGTATTTATGCACGCATGTCTTCCATTCATACACGGCAGTTTGCCAACAGAGTGATACTTAAAATATCGAAAACGAGACTAGAAACCTAATACAAAAAGAAAGAATTCGGAACTCGGCAGTACGTTGTCTCTAAATAAAGAAAACAGGCTGAGATATTTGAAGGTTACAGGAACAAAAAGTTATAGCGAGGAAGAAAACGTTATTCATAATTATGTGACCATCAAAATCAAATCATGACTATTAAAGGTGAAAAATATAATAGTATGCTGTTAGGTAATACTAAGCTTCCGGTGTGATTAGATCTGAGTACAAGTCGGGGAAGTCCATCAAGCTCGTAGTATTTGTTTTTCTCTCTAACGTTTCGGTAAGCAGTCTCCACATGTTTACAGATACAAGGCCACCCAGCTCGAGAGCTATGACCAGAATACAAAGACTATTAGCTTATTCGCATCACCGGTTTCAGTATAATTTATTTCTGTTCCAAATAATGATGGTTACGGTGATTCATTCAGTATATACCAGTATTTGCTTTTCTTTGTGTGGTAAGAAAACATCAGAGTACTAAGCAAACACGCCAGCGAATAGTGCAGTGGCCGCATACTCTTATTTCAACACTTCTCATTGTATTTATAAAGTCAACATTCTGCAGTAAGGTAATGTGTGATTTACTTTGAAAATTCATATAAAATGTTGCAATAGTAGTTTCTAAACAACTGACCAACTCAATAGGTATACAAAAACCAGTGTGGTACATTTTATTCGAACTATTCTTTAGTAGTTTAAAAATTTTATCTGATAGATTTTCTTTTGCGAAACACAAATGTTGAGGCTCATGTAAACATGTAATGCTTCTCAGAAACATTTCAAGCTACAACGCTTAAATGGTAGGATAAACTCGAGAATTTTTATAAGTTACTTCGCACTTCCACTGTGTTCATAAGGGTAGTATAATTAATATATATCATTGTTAACTTCAAGGATCACCAAACAGCCTGTTCCGTCCCCCTTTAACATTTACTTTTATCAGTCCATCCTTTCATATGTCTTACTCTCTTTCAGATACGATTGCCTTCAATTCTTCCAACACGCTCACACAAATTTATTTATGTAACCTGAAACTTTATGTATGACGTAATCTATAATTCCTTTCTACAGTTTTCACTCCCTTTACATCTCGGAGTGCAAATCCTGCTACTGATCGGAAAGAGCAATGTGGCAGCTTTAATTCTTCTTACATTCATTTCTGTTATAGGCCAGACTTCTGATCCATACAAAAGAACAGGAATTTTATTATAGGGCTCTTAATAATGTAATGCCATTCTTACACATATTTACATTTACAAAACACTGTTTTTGTTTTAAAACGATTTTAATTATATTTTAATCCTGAATGTCTTACTTTGATTAATACAGACAACTTGGCCGTGCCATGGCTCAGGCGGTTAGTCGCTGGCCTCTCACCGCGGAGGCCCGGGTTCGATCCCGGGGTTAGTCCATGTGGGATTTGTGGTGGACAAAGTGGCACTGGGACAGGTTTTTCCGCCGAGTACGTCGGTTTCCCCCTGTCAGTTTCATTCCGCCGGTGCTCCATTCACACGGAGAAACTAAAAAAGTAATCATCTTTATCAAAGGGTCGCACAATACGCCTCAAGGCTGCTGTGCGTCCATAGCATCTGCTGTGGGGCCCCTAAAAAAAGAGAACTTATTGTTACCCGTACATTACATTCTAATTTCGCCATGTGTTTCACATTTACAAACATTAGGCAAGAAACAAATGCAATTTTTGGATTACCCATCCCGTTGTGCGTGTATACCCCACTATGTTAGTCTGTATAGATTGAAAATAGAAGAAACAAATGTGTACTCTAGCTCAGTGTTTCCCAAAATTTTTTTTCCTCGTGGACCCCTTTTGTCTTAAAAAAATAACCACGGATCCTCACAGCCTTGCTCACGTAAACATTGAGCGTCCAGATGACAGGTATCCAAAATTAGAAATTTATATCTCAGAACTGATTTTCGATAGCTACGAAACACCAGTAGCATACGTAACAACGCATTGCATCATTTGACCTTAATTAAACTGATAGCCGCTCGCTTTGTGGATACAGGGGGTTTCTTAACTAGATATTCTAACTGTGACACGAGATAAACACATCGCCAATTAAAGAAGTTCAGAGATTATTTTTAACAAAAAAATCCTTTAATTAAAAAAATAAGTAAACTTCCAGGTAACCATTACAGAAATGTATCCACGGATCCCCTGGGAACTGGTCGCGGGATCCACGGAAACCACTGCGCTAGCTAGTTTAGATCTTGTGCGAGAAGGGCACATTTTCACATACTGCCGGAAAAGAGTCGCAGGTAATTATTAGATTAGGGAGGGATCCCGAGCGTAAGTGCGGTTGCAAACAGAAACATCCTTACTCCTGCCAGGAATTGAGCTCTGCTTATAGAGTCCGTAAGCAGTCATGTTACTGCGCTACATCGGCACATTTTCACACAGTGCACGTAACTGATTAATTATTTGGGACAAAAGAGAAGGAATTCAAGAAAAGTTCCAAGGGGGGGGGGGGGGGGGAAAGAATTCATCCTCAGATTCGATTCAAATCACCTCATGTATTGGAATACCAACCATGACCTACCGAAGTCATTGTATTACACTTATCTATCTGATGTATGTAACACCGACAATAGGGTGTTCCCGATTCAAGTGACGCACAAGGGGACTTCGAACATCAGGTACTTGGTGGAATTAAACACTAAATCCCTCTTACATATAAAACAATATACTGTCGGTATGTAACTTACATCAGCAGTAATAGTTCATACTAGTTACGATAGAAGCAGAAGCTGGTGACAACGGCAGTGGATACTGTGGTGGAATCGGTGCTGCAGAGTTTACCTTAACTGAAGAAACTTTCAGTTAGCAGCTCCGCGTAATGCATATCGTTATGCTGTCAAGTTTAGTATTCAGTACACACATATTCTAGAACTTCTTAAATTACTGAGATTAGGTATTTTTTCCAAACTACTTCTTATGGGCCAGAAATGATGCAGGTGCTCAAAAGTTGTTTTATCAACTGATTTTCTGCTGCAAATTGAATAATGTTGATAACAGCAAGAATTTAACGTTGATATTTCAACGGCCTTTTTTCAGTTGCTCACGAAATTGTTCAATATATGTTAATTCTAAAATAAGTACAATTTTGTACTATAATCCAGTGCCTCTATAAAATAGACTGTTAATAGTCGTCAAGCACCAGTTATGCAAGAGATTGCTCCAAGACGGAGAAAATTCTTGTCTCGTTTTCAAGCATGTAGAGCTTAACATCGGACCTGAGTTGCATCATAATCAGCAGAAAATCAAGTTTCACCCAAACGCTAGATTAAACAGTCGCATGTACGATTTCAAACGAATTACTTTAGAAAACAGCTGGCTATTCGACAGGTTCAAGAGAAGATGATATTTTTAATTATTATTCAGGACAAATACATTACCCTAAAGCGACGGCATTTTCTACCATTAAGCACAAATTCCTTGGAATCCCAGAAATAAATATTGCCCCTTTACCATATGATAGATACGTCGAGCTGAGAATCAAAGCGAGAGTTGTCACAAGTAACTTAGAATACGGCTACAATATTTATGCATGATTATCTGTCAAAAGTAGTGGATGTGATAGACAGGAAATGGCTGAGAAAGACTTCAGAAAAGTATTAGTGACAGAAGGGAGACTATACAACAAATAATTCATCTAAATAATACGACCACATTGACACTGCCAACAAACTTCCACACTTATTCATTACGAACATCATTCGGTTAAAAGTAATGATTATAAAAACAAATATATTTTCATACTCAAGTTGTATTTCAAACATCAGTCATTTTCATATACGTCTATAGTATTCCACTATCATCAAGGGACCTCCTGTCCCCCGTTTTTATCGCGAAATAATAAAGTAAAGAAATCACATAAGTACATCACAAAGTAAATCCATTACGCTTCCTATTTAACATCCAATTATATATTAGTTTTCTTATAATTAATAAAATCAAGGAGATGAACACGCTTACAAGAGGAACGCTACACAGCCGGATTCTGAGAAGTAGAATGCTGTCGTTCTAGGTATTTACATGTAAACGAGATTCTAAATATGCCTATTTAGTTATCGTAAATGTATAAAAGATATGTGATACTGTTGTTTTACTTTGAGGAAGAACATGGAATGAGATGCTTGCAAAGAATAAAAGAAAAAATCAAGAGTCAAACATGTCAGAACGCTGCGAGAAATTTTGTGGGTGTTAATAATTGCATCTGAACTGACCACGATCACCAAAGGCATTTCCATTGCGATTACACCACAAACTGTTTCCATTATAAACTTAATATTATTCATTCCGTACATTTTCTTTATTTTTCTATGTTTATTATCCGACGAATGTTCCCATTATCTTTATGCTTACCTCGCAATGCTCAATTTTAGGCACGATCACATCAGAGTGAAGCGCCTATTAAAATCGCATCGTCCGTTTGTACGCATGAGTCACCTCCACAGAGGGTAAACTGATCTTGATTATATTTCATATGAAACAACGTCGACCCATGTCAGTCGTCGTTGAGTTTAGATAATTTTACTCTTCACGTAGTGAGCTTTCTTCAGGAGATTCTTCCTTATCGTGTACCACACACCATACTGTCCTTGTCCTTGTCTACGTGTTTATAGCTGCCTCAGCAGCATGCACATCCATCACCTGCTCGTAGGCCATTACACCGATTGTGACTTAGCAGGTTAGGTAACGGCAGAAAGTTACCACAATATTATAATTACCAACAACAAATTTACGGGTAAAATTTTCAGTCCTTTCATCTCGTCATTGTCTTAGACTTATTAGACTGTTTAGACTACAACACTGTGTCTGGAATTGGTACTGGTATTGGGTACAATGTAGAACTCTTGAATGTTACACTTGGTGGCACATATAATAACCACTAGTTTTAAAGGAACAATAATTATAGAAGCAACGACTGAAGAAGGCCTATGATGAAGCCAGATCTACAGCCACTTCCCTTACAGTGTTGGTAATGCAACAATCCTAAAAATACCTCCATGGAGGACAGCCCTTCTTCAGTCGCTCAGCTGGTCGAAAAAATACCGGCCTCTCATGGAACAGGAAGGTTCATTACCATGTTTATAACAGCTCGCCACTGATCACTATCCTAAGTAAAACAAATTCAGCTCAGATCCTGGTTACCCGCCCTCCTTTCGGGTTCATTACTGCCCGTATTCGGGACGTTTAATATTTAAATCTCAGTGCTGAAACTGCATATTCTACCTGATATTTTCAGTGGATTTATCCAGTAACTTCAGGAAAATGCTACTTTAATACCTTAAATATAACAGGCCACGGCTCACTCTTTTTATGCCTTATCATCATAAGTAGCCAACCATACTACGCAGTGAAGTCTTTGCACCAGAACAATCGTTGTTAAATAACCCAATAATAAAGCAATGGTTTTGAAAGATAGCTGTCCCTTTTCTATAGGACACACAGTTTCTCTTACGCTAAAAATTTGCAATGCATCAACACCGTCCAGAAATAAATTAAAAATACTGAGAACGACTAGGAAAATATACAGCTAACACATTAAGTTCTATGAGAATCGAAGCCGAGACCCATACTTTCAGGCGTTCACTTATGAAATATAAATTACAAAATCATCCTTTGTTTATGGTAAATCTTTTATTCCATTTATGGCTTATTTGAAGAAGCTGTCAGCATCTCAGACTATACGGCGTCAAATGTTAGGATGATTGAAAATGATAGACAGCGGTCGTGGCCTTCTTTCACTACGTGGCAGTCGTCAGTATTCGACATTACGGATCTTCCTGTAATGTTCAGATAGATCTTGCGGAGCTCGTCAATTGAACAGAATGAAATGCAAATTTGGTGCACTGTGTAGTACAATGGACACGTGTTTCTGATAAAACTGTAACTGAAGTTTTTATGTATGATGTCATCAACAAGAAGGGCTTTTCCCTAGCCATCGGCCACTTGGAAGAATCAAGAGACTGACATAAGTCTGCAGTTTCATTGTGGCTGCAGATAACTACCACGGACAGCAAGCACTCTCCACTGTTCATCTTAGCAAAAAAGAAGCATTCGATGCGAATAATGCCTGAAACAGGGATGGCCAAATTTATCCCATGCTCCTTAGCGTTACAACGCACTAGTAAATGTATTTTTAATCCTGGTTTGAGTTACGCCAATTACAAAACGTTCGGATGCTGAAGAAGTCGTATCAGCTACTGATTGTTCAGAGGATTTAATGAGAGACGTAATAACCATCAATGACTACATGGTAGGGCCGTTACAATTCGGACATATTCTCTGGGTACATCCCTGCACTCAAACAATTTGTATGTTTAAATTACTTGACATATTCTACTTGGACCCCTTTTCAGTTCGTTATTCGGTTGTCATGTACTTCGATTGTTACCTCCATGTTACGGATTGCCAATTCATTGCATATGTGGGTAAGCAATGTGCGTAAATCCATGCGCAATGAAAATCGAGTTGTTCATGGAACTTGATTAAGCAGAGTATGCTTTATGCCTGTGTAAATTGCGTTAAGTTATACAGTCCTCGACACAGTTATCTCGTAATGCAGTTTAGGGTACCCTGTTTTATGAATAACCACACTTCTTACACCCACCCGCATATTGCATTGCACTGTATTGTTCTTTACATGGTCGAATTCCCTGCTTATGTAAGTTGGTCCTTACTCTGTTTAGTTGAATACTGAACTACATATTATGCAATATACAACACATTGTGAAAAATTATGGGTCAAATGGACATCCCTAGCTGTAGACCTATATATCTGGGGGAATTAGGCAGAGGTCACCTTCTAAATGTACCTGTTACAAAACAGTCTGTCGAGTAAGATTAGACTAAAAAATATCCTCTCATTATTCTTCGAACTTAAGTATATAATGTGCAAGGTATTTCCGCCGTAACATATCAAATTGAAAAATTTTACCAAAGGCAAGCAAAACATTATGATCGACTTGTAATCAAGAGGTACAGTTACAGCGTTACGACAACATTTACACGTACAGTAACGTTAACAATGTATTTCCTCATACTGTACCAATTGCACATAAAGTGACTGTTTCTTCGATAACTTAACAGTGCTATTTCAATTCAAGTCAAAATGCTAGGAAACGAAATCCACGATAACCGTCAGAAGTTTATAATCACAACCTCGGAGCCTTACAAGAACTTGGCTATCGACAATAGTGCAAATACGATTTAATTTATATTACTAAGTATCGACTAAAACTTACAAACCAACCGGACGAGAACTGGAGGACCCTGGTTCAAGGATGACTCGGTCCAAAATGTCCACATATTTCAGATCACAGTATTGTAACAAGGTAGTTTGTAGCGCAAGTACCCGGATTTTCTAATGCTTATGGTCAAATTGCGACTGGTATACGTGTACTACCTGGGAGCTTACGTTCGTGATTTAAATGAATTAAATCCGGAAGTTTGGCACATCACACAAAAATCCTATTCAAATTTCTTGCATAAGCATGACAGTACCATTCAAACGGTCTGACTAAAGCATGACGAGACATTTATGTCACATACTTGACACACACAGAACCTCAAAGGCAATGAATCACAAAACCAATGAGTTAAACCCGGCTTTTGTACTAAAAGAGACTAATGTCGCAGCCGCGCTTCGTCCCTTGCCCTGTTTCGCCCTACAATCGTCAACAATCTCCTCCCTGACGACAGAGACTTATGTCAATTTGAAGCACTGGTATCTACTCATCAAGCCACACAGCGTCACATTCCAGAAGAAAGACATTTATAGCGTGTTCAGGAGTACTCACGAGTGTGTGTCACAATCCGGTTTCGTATTTCGAGTTTCTTTCCCCCCCCCCCATCGAAGAAATACGTCAATAGTTGCGGATACACGCGTATCGATGGAAGGGCAGCGAATTTTCGAAGGAGAGAACAGCCAAGCCACTAAGTCATTCTTGAGCCACAGTGCTCCGAAAATAGTCCTTTATTAGTTTCGATTTGGACAATGAACTTTCCGTTTTTGCAGCAGCCACTGGAATGATAAGGAGTGTAGAGACGATGATTACATTTGAGGATGTTGAAGTAAATGCAGAATTTCCAACTAGGATTATACCTGCCATTTATTTTACTGGTATCTTTTTAGCAACCTCTAAACGCCAGTAACTGAGATGTAAAATTTAGCGAGAAATGTGATTTATAAGGCCTACACACAGTTTTGTCTTTTATCCTTATCCGTTGTATTAACACACAACGCTGAATGGCTTCAGACGGGTTTCAAGCCGCTGTTTTAGTTGTACTACTGTCGTGTCAATCGCCACAGAACATATCGATTTTGAATCTTCGTTCTGAAAAAGTCAGCCAGCCTTCACTGATATAATCAAACATTATTCTCATTTCTCATTGCAAAACCAACCATATACCAGGTACATATAATAACACAGTCCCCTCCCCTACATGTTTCGGCAGTCAACCGCAATCCTCAAGGGGCAGTACCAAATTTAAAACCCAACAGAGCCAGTTACGTATGTATAATGAAATATGTCATAGTAATCACCGCTTATTATGACATAAAATACATCAGCTTATTTCATGTGTGATTAAAATTCTTAATAATAGTATTGTGGTTAACTCTGCCCCGTTAAAATTTCATGCATTAAATGTTAACGAGGCACAGCTTAAATTAGCTATGAAGCTCAACAATCCCTCTCCTTAACAAATATTCTACGAAACCCAAAATTTGGAACTTCCCAGCTATGACTTGTACATCCCCTCGAATAGGAATTCTCCACGCCACGTAATAAATGTTAATGATATTCCCCATTTCAATTACTCATCATTCCGATTCTGCATAGTCATCGTAATACGAAACCGGCCACTTCATAGGTCATACAAAGTCGGAACTTGCATATTTCGGCGAACCAAAAATGTCGACTAGAAAAGCAGACACTTATAACTTGCTGTTTATGGTGTAATGCCGCTCTACATTATGCGCAGATAGCGCATTATGACACAATCAGAGTGTTATAAAAAACTAACAGCAAACAAAATCATCTTCTGATTAGCAGACATCTGGTATTGCGAATGCACGTTACACTGAAGCCTTAATGACAGATGTTTTGTCGCATCGGATCATTCATTCCTCTGAAACTACGCTACAGTGTTGCATAAAAGCTTCTTTGCTTCATGCAAAACCATATAATTAGGCATAAGAGACAAGAATGAGTCTATGATTAGTAGTTCAGATAGCGGACTCGGTGGTGCCTTTACGTTGCTCAGATAAATTGCTGCGTCATGACACGTCATCAAGATGAAACTGATTATTTTGTCTGGAGAAGATGACGTGGAATAACACGTAAAAGACCTTAATTACTCATCTGTGTAATTACTAATGGTATGGTTACAAGAGGGCTCTTCCGAATCCGAGTGGGTACATTCTTCTGAGACTGTGAGCAGGATCTTCTGCCGACTATTAACAAAATCGTTGAATTGCGTTGACAAGACACAGGTCCCATAAATGGAGGAATTTTTTGTGCGTCATCAGCTTTAAAGTAGTGCAATTTGCTCGCGCATCAATGGAAGTACAGCCCAAATCGATCCTTGACCCCAGATAACTACAACACCGCTAATGCGAGGGCCTGCCATCGTAAGTACGTCTACACGACTCTGAGCTACTTACAACCACCTCCCACTCTCACAACCCATCGTGTTATCCACACACTTCCTCGGCCTTCCAACCGGCCTCTTGCTTTGACCTGTATAAATCACAAAGTTCCACTTCAGTCCAGGCACAATCATGAGTAATGTACTACGTTTGTCTATTTATAACGGGTTTATTTAACGACACAATTACGAACGTCAATATTATACAGCGACGAATTATAGGGTAAATTTGTTAAGCCTGAAAAAATGCTATAACACTACCTGGCCTCAGCTTATTTACATCAGCACTTCTGACGCTTCCTGGTCTTGGCTGCCGACTATTTCCTTTCTAATTCCGCTCTGAGGCTATGGGTATGGTCTGACTATAGGCTTACATTTTCTTATAAAATCACCGCACTGTAATGCTGAAGTATTACACTGTCTACATTTAATTCACACCTTCGTCTATTTCTTCCGGTAGTAAATGACTTGGAGCTCCCGTTGCTAGAATCAGTACCTGTCGAATCAGAAAGCTTAAAATTACACTTACTTCGCGATAGTGACATGGTGTCTAAAAAGCACTTCTTATACAGCAGCACAAATTTGAAATAAAATTAAATAATGTTACATGCTGTTTTGTTTTATAGAAACACTAATATTCTTTCTGCAAAGATCATGTGACTTCAAGACAAAAAGCGATTCATCTGGCAAAACAGTGAGCGAAATGTTAACAAAATAGCTTCGGCTTTTTCCCTATATTTACAAAGGAAATTATGGGCGAAACAAATACATTTTATTCAAAAAAAGAACAGGAAGGAAAAAATCCGGTGTCAGAACAGATAAAACCCAAAAAAAAAACCGATAGAAATGAAAGATCATCAGGGCTCAAATGTCAGTCTATCTTCTTAATACTCCTTTCCATTTACAACACGATCTTCATTAGGTCTAATTTACTGTGTATAGCTACAAATAAATGTGATGTGCAGTCAGTAGGCCAGCCTGTCTGCGTTGGACTATATGACACGTTAAACACAGCTTTTAATATGGCCCGGGAAACAGAGGGTGAACATCCAATCAGAATGACTAACCTTGTGGTAAAAATCTTGGAAGGTCTGCTTTATAAAAGTATCTCTAGGAATATTCCACTGGACATTTGCAATATTTTCTGCTGCAGTTCTGCCGGAAAGGGAAAGCATTTCTGAAAATATTCCATTCACAGTGTTGGATACGTAACTGCTGTCATAATGTAAGAAATTACAGAACAGAAGGGTTTGATAAGTCTAAACATGACACAAGGCATAAAGTATGGTAAGTTCCCTTTTACCGTGCAAACTAATTACACCACATATGTGAAACAAACCTATTACTTTGATCCGTCCCGCACAATGTAATGAGTTCGCATTGCGGGTAAATTCCAAAGTAGGCTACGGTTCATGACAACCACATTTCTTGCAGATTCTTGCACAGCTACTGAGACAGAACTGAGACTGGGATAAATTAAAACCATCAAATAGCTCGGACGAAAGCCTCACATGAAAACACAAATTCACTCAAATGATTAATGTCAAATGGTACATGTTTTTATTAATTAAATAATTAATAATTAAATAATAATGAAATAATTAGCATTTCTTAATTATCCAATTCTCAAAATCCATGAACATTCGTATCTACCTCTGCCATGAGCAAAACTGTTCTGCATCGAATGTTAGCACATAAATAAAAAAAGTAAAAAGTTCAACTGCGACTAATTTTACAGGGTTTCGATAACATGAGTTGCTTTACTTGGGTGTCCTTTGTACGTCATTGGTGAACGAAATGGTGCATCACACCTTTTTCACATGTTCATGCCAGTCAAACACAAAAAAGGAATAATAATAATAATAATAATAATAATAATAATATAATAATAATAATAAAGTTTTATTAATGTTCACATTACTTAAATTAACTCAAATTTGATATGTTCCGTCTCTTTCTGAGTTACACGAATTTTACACCAGACGTTAGCAAGACCCGTTAAATTCGGGGAATGCGTGCTATGATTCGGTGCAATCTTCTGTCTTCCCGTTCGCCATCAAGAAGCATAAACATTAAAACATACAAAATTATATTATTTTGCCTGTTTTGTATGAGTGTTAAAGTGATCTCACACATTAAGTGAAGAACAAAGACTGAGTGTGTTCGAGAATACAGTGCCGAAGAATATATTTGGGTCTAAAAGGGTCGAAGCAACAGGTAGCTGCCCGAGAAAATTACACAGCGAGGAGGTTCAAAAGTTGTACCCCTCACCAAATATTATTACGGTGATTAAATCAACGAGGATAAAGGAAGATAAGATGGGCAAGGCATTTGGCACATATGGGAAATAAAATAATACGAGTACATACACAGTTTTTGGGGGAAATGCGAAGGAAAGACATCACTATGAAGAACTAGGCGTAGATGGGAGGATAATATTAAAATGGATCTTAAAGAACTGTAATGGACGGTCGTGGACTGTATTCATCTGGGCCGCGATAGGGACAAATGAAATACTCTGCTCCAAAGAGTTAATTATTCTCACGACTGACGTGGTATTTCAGTTCAAAACTTCGCGCCAATGCTTGCGTCTCCTCCAGTTAAGGGTGGATGGTTTATTCACCCTACCTATGAGCAAAATAACAAAGCAGATAAAAATGTTTAAAAGCATTTGTCTCAAACTTCAACTACATAACCGACATCTCGGGCTGGTTGAAAATGACTGCCTTTTGTAATTATGTGTCAAAATTTTTTTAAGTTCTTTCACTGTTTTAACTTCACGTCCCATTAGACACGTAACTTCTACACATTCACACACATGAAAATTTCACTACGTGGCATGTGTGTCCACCGTAGCCTTGATTTTGACATTGGCTAGAGCAATTGATATGATTAAAATACGATGGATCAGTAATCTTCGACAGAAGACCAAAAATTGTGACGTGGTATCTAGACAGTAAACTAGGCGAACTGTAGAACCACGTGTGAACCTCAATTTAGTGCGGGTAGCAGGCCTCGGAACGCAGTCAGCAAACAGCATGACAGTGAAGAAACAAGAGCAAACTAATCAATAGATTAGTTACGTGATGTTTCGACGGAACACCGGGTACGTGGGTCGGGCCGACCTCAACATCTTACCGTTCCAGTTTCTCACTTTCACTGTCCTGAAGGATGAACGTTGTGCGGTAGCCTTGTTAGTATACATGGACACAAAAGTGGTTAACACAATACACGAACACTAAAACAAGTTTCTACAACATTTAAAAATTCCAAATTTCACGTACCTTCAAGGATATACCAGTAAGTGTAGTTGACTTTGTACAGAAATGTATATCCCTATACAAAATGTTCGTCGGACAACATAACGGAGACAGACCACGCGGAACACCTAAATGTAATTGCAAGGATAATATTAAAATGGATCCCAGTTCATTGTTCAGTGGCTAGCTGTTGTGAACACGGCAATGAACCTCTGTGTTCCATAAAGGAAGACGAATTTCTTGACTAGCTGAACGACTGTCAGCTTGTCAAGACCGACTCTGCTCTACAGAGTTAGTTGGTCTTTTGGTCAATGGATCTGTACCAAAAGAGACACCTGATTCTAATCTTCGACAGCACTAATGGTTAATCATTTTCCTGTTTCACTCGGTTACTCCAGATAATTTCTTTAAAACGAGAGTTTGAATTTTTTATATCATGAAATAACTGCCACGGAGTCCCACAAAATCCTTATGGGGTCAGTGCTTCACCTGTAGAGCAAAAGGACACGTGCACACATACACGACCACGTAAAAATGATTCATAGAGAATCTACTATAATTAAATAACAAGTTGTACCAAGCAGAATTAATTGAAACCTGTTTTCCTGTCGTACAGATTTCTGGTGCTGTATATCTGTTAGTATCTATATTGTTTCATTTTACTCTTGCGAAGAAAGGACTACTTAAGTACGGATTCTATATACGTTAAAATATACAGACATACTGTCAAAGATTCGTATCGCCGTGTAGTGTATCTGCATGCTTACAATCAACCTTCTTACCAAATTTCATGTGCCTAACTTCAGTGGTTCATTAATTACCGCCAATAAGCCGAAAGCTGAAGAAATATTTCGCAGAGTTGCCATGTTGTTGTTTTAAATTCTACAAAAATATTACAGTACCATACATCATCATGCCAGGACTCTTAAAGTAAGTGGTGTTACTGTCGCTCCCGTCTCAGAAGTTCGTGCGTCCACTAAGTTATTATTACGAAATGTAGGAAATTAAAATATGACGTTTAGATGTCCTCTAATGGCATAATGCCCATACCCGGTTTCGTGAAAATCGGTCAAGTGGTTCAAACGCTGAAATAGAGACACAAAAATACAAACACATGCAGACGGTCTTGCCTTCTCACGAGCCAAATCCTTCCCTTTTTAGAAATGACAAAGGCTAAACGAAAATGAATTTTCTCAAGATAGGTTACGTGTTATTTTCATTATTGACAAAACTGGCACTATCAAACAATTCTTCGCGTACATTTGAAGATCTGCCACTTTACACACTTTCAACACTTTATGTTGACTGGCGCTCATTCTTCTCTCCTTCGAAGTGTTCTTGCATCGTCCACTTAGACAGAGGTCAGTAAGCTAAAGTTAAAAAAGTAAAGTTACTTTCTACTAGGCCAAGCAGGCTACAAAACACGCAGAAGGAAAGCTCCAGAAAGTTAAGACAGGCACAGGTTAAAATTTCTTCCAAGTGTGTATAACCTTAATACTTTACTTCACAAGCTTCATGCTAAAATTCAGAAGCAAGTACAAGAATACGTATAAAAGGCACCCAGATTGCCACTGTTTGGTGAGCTTCTCTTCCTTTCACGCAAAGAAGGGCAGGAATGACACCCACGAAGCGGGAAGTGCCAATACAAATTTTCTGCGAAGGGCGTCATAAGATCATTATTGTGTCTACAGAAACTATAATTAGATTTAGCCATGACATAAACGCATAATACTCGTTTCAAAGCAAGTGCTGAGGCCATGTCTATCACATTATGCAAGGTAAGGTCGTTCATTTTAACGCTGTTTAATGTATTACAGAATTTATGTCAGTAGTGTAACATACATTTGCTATCATGCCTATAGATGCGTAAAATTGCATTAAACGGTGTACATGAGATTGTGTTCTCCACAACACATGACGGTTTCGAATTAGACAACGTGACTGTCTTCTTATAACTGAACAGAGTCATTATACGGCCAAGATGTTTTAGTACAGTGGCCGCAAAATATGTTGGCCAGCTACGTACTGAAGTAGAAGGCTAGGAGCGAGTCACTTGCACACGAGGGTGTAATGTCTTGTCTTCAGCCTCAAGAAGTACATTCCTTACAAAGAAAACTGGACCTGAAAATATAGGCCTCCCTCTCGTAGCTCGTAGTGATAATCTGTACAAGAAATGTTTTAAATAAAAAGTTATTTTTTCATAATAATAATAATACACAATAATAATCACATCCACGTACACTAATCGCCTTCTAATTATCCTACTCCTGATATACCCCTCCACCCCCATTCATCAGATTCACTGTCAGCGCTAATGTTACTGATGCCAATTTCATTGTCTGTTATCATTTACATCTTCAGCCTCTCTTCTGTTATGCATTCCCGTTCACAGTCCTGTCTTTGAAGACTGTCTACATGTTCACAAACACGAATCGCCTTGTTTTCTTAAAAAAAAACTTTAGCTGCCTCCTCCACCTTTTTTGTGTATTTCGATGACTTTATTGTTGTAACTCTGATCTTTACGCTTTTGGGCTGGTTTTCAGTGTTTTGGATCGGCTTTCGGCACGCGAAGAGGAAGGAAGGTTTCCCGACATTTCGGTAAATGCAGCTTGGCATCGTTAGGGTGAATAAATTTGGGGGTTATCGGTGGGCCTTCATATAGATCTTGCAGTGGGCGTTGTTTCGGAGGTTAACCAATCGGACTGTCTCCCTTCCATACACCGCTCGCTGCCAGATCTATGGAACGAAACCCTAACATCCACAGATTCATTCACCCTGAAAATGGCAACTGCAACGCTTTCCAAAACGTCAGGAAATCTTTATTCGTCTATGCGGCCCAACTCCGAAAGCAGATCCAATACTTTTTTGCTCTAATGTTCGGGCACTTGTATTTTTGCTCCTGTGTTTTTTCTCCCTCACGAAATTTCAAGAAAATTTACCACAATTTTTCGCGATTATCCTCCTTTCGCCGAAGAACCGACTTCAAATGTATCGGTGGAATATCTAACGAAACAATTGGTCCTCTCACCTGATACTAGTCTACTTGTTAACTGCCGCTGCTGACAGCATAGTTGAGGACAGGTTCTGCACACTGGACCTTATCGAAACGACAGAAGAAACAAAGGGAAATGCCCTGCCCTTGCCACGTCACGTACGAGTAGGTCCGTCCGCCAGCTCAGTGAGGTTCTTCACCGGCCAAGAAGTTTTGCGACCGCTGTAGTAAAAAGATTACTTTAAACGCGCAGGTGTACACAAAGGAAAGATACTTTTCACGTAGAAACATCAGTCTTCTTTTGTAATACTTCACAAGTGTCTCCGAGAAACTTGGAAGTTATTATTCCAAATATTCATATTAATTAAAAACGTCACCCGCTATAGAATTAATTTATTTCTATTGGCTCACTTTGAAAGTTGCTGACCTCAGCACTAGCTACACGCAATAAAACAAGTGCAGAAGAACACTCGTGGCCACAGATCAATTTATTTAGGTAAAACTGCTCCTCTTAATATTTTAAATTACTTCAATCTTTAAATTAAATCCTAGATGATACTACAGTCTACAGCACCATGTTTGCATTGGAAAACAACTCTCCTGTCTCAAACTTATACAAATTCGTCAAGTCCAAATGATAAGACGAACAATGCCCAAGGTACAGTCGAACCCGGTTAAAACGACATCGCTTTATATGACACCTCGTCTATACCGTCAGATATTCTGTGGTACCAATTAATTCCTCACAGTTAACCATAACATTATACTTCTCGGTTAGAATAACACTCGTTTGCAACGACACAAAATATTCAGTCCCTTTCGTGACGTTATAACCGAGTTTGACTGTATATATAAATTAACGTGACAACTCTTTCTTTAGATCAACGATATGAAAAATATCCATAGCTTGTAGTAACACCACGTAAGGGAAAAATTTCAACGAATCTGCTAAACTTTCTCTGCTACAATGCACTTACCGTGGATAGAAAGCAGGAATGTTTACTGTGAATTTTCCGTTGGGTGCTCCGGGCTACAGTTCCACTTTCTCGTAAACGACATTGCATACATGCGAGATTTGAGGTTCTCACAGCGGCGTTACTGAAGATTCAAGTCTTCTGGGGTGTTATGCCATGTGCGCTGGTAAATAGTTACAGAGGTTTCGAAGGACCTAATACCTTCACCTTTGGGGTCAAGCAGTGAAGAGTATATCACATACAGCTTACAAAACTTTTCACAGACGCACAAGAATCTGATGATTTCGGACCGTCACTGCAGTCACCTTCTTACCTAGCAACGGGGTTGCTACGAGAATATATCACAGACCCAAAGACAACGTTACAACTGATTCGTCCTGCTCAGTGCTTACTTTAACGCCCCACACACTCCTCTCTTTCCTGTAATATGATGCTTATACAATGATCTGGGATGTGACAGAACGTCATCGACCAAACTGATTTCATATTCTAACACTCCATGTTACGTGGCATCGAATAATATTGCTTACAGTGACGATAAAAATGATACGTTGACGGAAAAAAGTATTTCTTTGGGTTCATTAATAATATTTCTTAATGTAAGCTAAGTTACATAATTACAGTTGGGTATCAGAAACATGAAGAATGTTACCAATATTAAAACGCATTTGTCGAAATCATCATGCACCGGACATTGGTGTGACGAGTGCGTGTGCGTGTGTGTGTGGGGGGTGGGCGCCAAACTCATATGTCGCCTCATGTTAATAGAACGACTGATGTCAGGCTTTCAAACGATGCTATACCAACAACCAACGTTATAATCATCTAATCTGTTCTTGGAAATCAAAATGTAAGTTTACAGAAATTAAATACTTAAGCGTCAGGTTGCAGTGTCAACTACATCGAGTCGTTTGCAACTTATTTACCCTTGTTCGCCAGACATTTCGGTACGAACGCCTGATGATGGTAAAGTCGTACCGAAACGGGTAGCGGAACAAGGTTAAGATACGTCGCGAACAGCTGTAATATTTGTACATAGTGAAATAAAGTAAGTTTACAGGTCTAGGAGGGTGAAGACTATAAAGATGTTAGAGAAAATACAACACCTAATGTTAATTCAACTACTTCAGATACCGCAAACTATTCATTACAACAGCACAGAAAAATGATCAAGTTAAAAAATCTTTAAGTTAAATCTGTAAGTTATTTAATGATGCACTATGAGTACTGAAACACATAGCCCCGAATATGGTTCTGAAGTATCGTGATCATAATTTAATACTGACGTGGGATTATTTTCTTTCATTACTATCCTCCTCCGCCTGAAAAAACATTCGTAAGAACGAAGTCTTGGTGGCTGTTCTTTGTTCCTCTTCAGGTAGAAGAAAACGGCAGGTATCTATTCCATAGGGTTCGTTTGTGCTAATCCTTAATACTAGGAGGAAGAATTCGAATGTGGCCCTATTTAGGTGTTTACACCCTTAATAGTGTTGAAAAACTATATTATAAGCTCAAAAATCCTCTGCTAGAATATTCGCGTTCTTAGGTTTTCACGGCCTGTATCGACGGTGCAATTTCGGGTTTCGGAGTCTAGCCTCATTGTTTGTTGTAGTTCCAACACTTCGGCGTACACTGCAGTCGCCATCTTGAGAAAGAACGACACATCGGGATTTATAGGAAAGAATTTCCTAACGGGAGTAAGATCATATTATAGCATGGACAGGAGTCGATCGGATAGCTTCTCAAGGACTTTACTCGATGGAGGCAGGTCGGTCCGCTTGAAACACGAAATTTGCGACCACTTCCGCAGAATGCATCAGCCTAATATAAGTTTATGCTCATTACACAGGCTCCATGAGATTCAAAATTTCCGAATAATTAAATAAAATGAATTATACCGAATAAAATATTACAACGAGCCCCTGTCAATAGTAGATATTACAGTACTTAAAGAACAGAATCATTAGCAAGATCAACACCTTACGGGAAATGGGAAACCGCAGTCGCTTTTAATATTCATGAAAACAACTAGGTTGTTTGTTACTTCACTAAACACATTAAAAGTACTTGGTAACATTACGCAAAAAAATCAACATAAGAAGTATCAAAGAATATGCACCGCAATACTAAATCTGGAGGCTTCGGATGCCAATTGTCCCGTAAGTAGCAAATACGAAATTCTTGGTGCGGAAAAAAATATTTGTATGTGTCTACGCAGCTTAAAAATCGCGTACACATTAAACCAAGACTCAAAAATATAATTTTGGGAATCGACTGTGAGATAATATCATACGGATGTTACAAGTCAGAATGGCTCTTGCAGGCTTTTTCACTTGCCCGGAGGGTACACGAACTGCAACCCGTTGGAATTTACGTCTGGGAGTTTCTTAATGAACAGAAACTGACCTCTTGACATACTGCCAGATCATACCACAGAAATAATTAAAAATGGAAAACTAGAAAGTCCCCTTTTGGATTTACAAAAAAAAAGTCATAGCTATTTTTTTTCGTTTGCTTCACTACGTACATTGAAGTGGCGGCGCCTTGGAGGCAGAGTTGTGACGTAATCTCTGACGACTGTAGCGCTCATTGGTTGCTAGTAAACTATGGAGTGTTTTAAAGTCCAGTCACCATCCGAATCGGGGAATCAGAGAAGGCACATGGCACTAGAACTAACACGCTCCTAGCAACGTTCGAACCTACACGTGATATTGTCGGTTTGTGTCACGTAGCCAAGTGGTCTGTATCTATCAGCAGAGTGAACGCATTTTGGTGAGAATAAAGCGTACTTTCATTGACCTTTCTTCTGAACTAAAACGTCGGTGGTACACTTTTCGTTACAAATGAAATACGCATAGGTCTGCGGGTGTATTCGTACTTCTGTGCAGAACCGGAAGCGGACCAAAACTCTCTCGGCGTCTAGTGAACTGTGTGTGAATTTGCCTGTCCGACGTGCACGACTCCTTTCTACGCCAACGCAAATTGCATATCAACATATCGGTAAGTTAAAACACTTTTGCTTCTTCGTCTTTATTAGGTAACAGGCTTACGCCAGTAAATATAAGTAACCGAGAATAGGTTTAAATGGAAGAAGTTAAGAAACGTACGCGGTAGTGCTAAAATGCTAGCGGTTTCGCTCGCATTTTTTTATCACACCGAAAATCATTAGACATATGGAAAAAGTTTGTTGGGCACAAAGTGTATACCGTTTTTCTCTACAACTTTTATACGAACTATGTTTCGCTCGGATAAACACTTTGGTGAGTTACGCTCGAGATGCGTGCAGAAATGCGAGTAAGTCTGCAAGTAAGTGGCCATTACTGCTGCCCGATTTTAACCAAAGCAGGAATGAGTTGACGAATTTTAGTAAAACTCCCAATACAAGATTCATTTAAAACCATTCAGGTGTGTTAACTGTGTTATTTAACAACGCTGCAAATTGCGGTGGCGCAGTTGTTGAGGCACTGCGCTACAAGCATGGTGTCATTGGAATTTTTCATTGACTTAATCCTTCCGGCCGCACTATGGACCTGGGGTCGACTCAACATGTAACAGATATGAGTACCAGGAATATATTCTGGGGGGTAATGGCGGCCGGTGAGTACGGCTGACAACCTTACCACCTTCATGTGCTTCAACCTCCGGGAACTCTAAGGGCCTGTCCAGGCCTGTACAGGGATTGCTTACCTTTTAAACTGGAATCTTACAGAAGGGTTATAAGCAGCGTTGTTCGGCTATTAATAACGTAATTTAGTACAGGACTAATTGTCAGCAAATAAAAGGCATTGTAAGCTTCCCACATAGCGGTATTTCATACACTGAACATGTATCACCGCATGTTGGTAGGGAAAGCGGAGATTGTTACAGTTGCGGTAGATTCAAACTGAAGCAGGAAATTAGTCCAGACGCATTTTAAGAGCGCACAGACAGGAGCGATATAAAAATGTCTGGTAAGAGTGAGACAGACGGTCCTCATGGTGACCAGAAGCAATCAGAAGCTCATGAGAAATGCTGAGTAGCACATCCGGAACTTGCAGACTATCTAATCTATATTAACCGAGCGGAAAAAGGCCGTGCCATGGCTCAGGCGGTTAGTCGTCGGCCTCTCACCGCGGAGGCATGGGTTCGATCCCGGGTCGGTCCATGTGGGATTTGTGGTGGACAAAGTGGCACTGTGACAGGTTTCTCTCCGAGTACTTCGGTTCTCCCCTGTCAATTTCATTCCACCGGTGCTCCATTAAAATGGAAAAGTAGAAAAAACCAAATCATCTTCATCATAGGGTTGCACAATAAGCCTTCAAGGCTGCGGTCCGTCCGTAGCATCTGCTACGGGGCCCTTCAATAAAGAAAAGTGGACACGTTTTCCCACGGAAGAGAAATGTAGAAATACACATCTTGTCTTATTTTTTAAAATTAGAAACTAATATATGTTATTTAAATTACTACAATTTAATAACAAAACTAGATGTTTGTGGGCTTCGGAACATTTAAGTATAGTTTCCTGTCAGAGAATGTACGGGAACCAAACCTTTTTCATTAAACGTACATATATGTTGTGTACTTTGAAAATCTCTCACTGTAACTCTAAACTCCTTTCCGCTAACAAAAGTGTCGATTAAAAACAAGGATGTAGAGGGTTAACAACCTTTGCCGAATTTCCATGTTGTGACAGAAGTAGTATTTGTAAACAATACAAAGAAAAATATACACATGATGTAGGTTACATGCCTATAGTTTTCGAAAGATAAGAAGACGTGTTTTCAATTAAGAACTGTTCTCGACCTATAAATAAATCACTAAAATAACTGATGTAAATCGGAGAAAGAACATATGAGAGAAATTGGTGGAATCCAGCAGACGACAAATGAATTTATAATCTGCCCCTTAACGTATGCAACACATTTCACTCTGGCGCGTTATGTGTTGCAGCTCGGATTAAAACTGCGGCAATTTTAATAAAACGGTTGAATGTTCTCTTAAGACACAGACACTTGTGGTGGCACACCTGCAGCGAACACATGTTCGGCGCACTTTTTCTGACAGGCTTAAATTCTTTAAAGTGGCTCCTTACTCCTCTGTGTTCCCTTTCCTCCAACATTTATTCCTATTAAATATAAATGCAACTGCGCTATAAACCTGAGATAAGGAAAGTAGTGACAGTACATCACATTAATGTAAAAATCTGCAGACATTTTACTTACACCACATTAATTATGTGAGTATAATTGTTCATGCAATATCATCAGAACCCTGCTTAGGCTTTAAAGCCTAAGCAGATATTTTCACATAAATTTTTTGTATTATGAAATAAAAAAAATTGAATGATAACAGATCAGAACACCTTTTTTTACGTCTCAGACATTACCAGCACCAAAAATCTACCAAAATAACTCGGAAAGAATACAAAGGTATCAAGTACCGAACAGCAGTAAATATTTTCAACATTGAAAATGGCATTAAATGTTTATGAACATAAACTTGAACCGGTGGAAGAAACCGAAGATACATTTTTTTCGGATTCACCCTGCATGTGCAGAAGAACTGATTTTAATTCAGGAATGATCATCACGATCATCCCGTTGTTTTGATTAGATCAGTTATCAAGTCCTCATACTCGTACTTGAGAACTAATTTTGGCACAAGATATAACGAAGCTACGTGGCCTGAAGTCATTCAAAATATATTTTATAGATATAGACTTGACATATTCCTATGCTTTCTAAAGTTTAAATGAAAGTGAACTGCAGCTCAGCTATTTTTATTGACAATTCATTACCATATGAAAATGTACCACCCATTTGTTGCAACAGACTATCTTCCGCTTTCTCTGTGCTTCAGGATGAAAGAAAGCATGTGAGAGTTTTAATTATAGCCCGAACTTGAAATAATTATTCTTACAGGTGACTGAGAGCCATCCGCCACTTGCATGGGACGTAATAGTTGGTTGCGAAAATGGATGATCGGATATGCATCAATGGATTAGAAACCTCTCTACTAGTAACTGGATATCACACACGGCAACATGCAAAGGAATCGAGGTCGGGGTTCTTGCATGGATCATAGAAAGAAAGGAGACGTCTTAATCTGTCTCCGCATTTATCTCTATCCCGCCAACTTTCACTTACGTATTTATAAACTGATGCTGGTTACTTCGCCAAACCAATATTGCCACTTTTAAGCGCGTTCGCAAAGTTGCGAAAAGCGACTATTAGCTTCGTCCTGTCTGCCCTCCGTCCGTCCGTCCGCATGCAACAACTCGGCTACCACTGGATTCAAGTTTCATTAAAATCTGACAAGAAAAATGGGTACTTTACATGAAGGCGTTTGCACATTTATGGCAATATATCGCTAAATTCTTCTTAGATTGAGAAATATTTCAGACAAAAGTTGTAGAAAAAATCAAAACACACATTTTATGTTCAACAACGTTTTTCCGAAAATCGTGCCGTTTGTGAGACACCGGTAATATGGAAAAAAATGGTACAACCAGACAGGCCACGCATGACAATATAATGCTCCGTTGAGAAGACGCGATTTGCATGCCGGATAACTAAGGCAAGAATACAGACACACATTCTTAATATTTCATACTTATTGCTTCATAATTGATTGATGCTGTCTGATCTCGTAAAATGCTTTACGGCAACTCTCTCAAAACCTGAGAAACTGCACAACGACTTATCTGTAATTACGACCTTTTTAGCCAAATTACACGTCTGAAGAAAGCCATGAGCAAACAAAGATTCTTTTACTGCAATGCAGCATCGGGTACATTACATGAAGACCTACGTGCGTTTTATTCTTGCTGGTGACATATCACTGTTGTGCAACACTCAATATTTTTGTATAGTTGACAGTGACATGTAGCTCAACAACACATAAAGAATGCATTGTTGTGTTTCCACTGCAACAATGGTTAAGCGAACGCGCCACAATGTTACGGTACACGTACATTGCCCATCCTATCTAATCCAAGTTTACCATGTTATTGCTACTTTTCACTTCGCCGCTCTGATAATAATCTACACCCGCTGTAGGCGCTTTCTATCGACAGCCAACAACTAAGTGGGGGAAGAATCGAAATTCACCGTGAGTGATCAGTTGTTCTGAGAACATAAAGAAGTTGGCTAATTTCTTCTGGGTATAATAGAAGAATAAAACCTACTCAATGATTGAAAATATTTTTACTTACAAAGCCACAGTCGTGACAGATTCGACTAGAACGATAAGAGTAAAATAATGAAAGAGAAATTAATCGCATCTGCAAAACCGATCATGTCATTCATGCACCCACCATACCGAAACTTCAGTGTCGTTATGGATTCATTACTGACAGTGTCTGACGTAAGATGGATAGGCGTGCTTTAGGAGTAGAACGAGCAAGGAGATGTTCTGCTAAAGGTCTTCGGTAAGGTGAATTTGATTAAGTCAACCGTCAAATGCTGACACACTATCGATAGTAGTTCCCGTCTGTTTTGTGTGGAACGTTTATGTTTCAGCTTAAAAATAATTCGAACTACTGACAACAAATACAAGCCCATCTCTAAACTTATTAAAAATCTAGCATAAATTCCGACTGTTCGAATTAGGCCTCCCGTATATGAGTCTTTGTAGTATACAAGTAAAGGCAATTTAAATTCTTTATTGGGAAAAATCAGTGTGGATTTCGATATAACAGCTCAACTGTTGATCAGATATTCTGCGAAGATTGCTTTATGTCTTGTAGTTGGGTAGAGAGGTACAGACGTTCAGAAGAACTTACTATTTTATTTGTACCAAGTTAAAAATTGAATTAAACCGTTGGGAGATGAAATTTTTCGATTCCTTTGAATAAGTCACATATATGCAGACTAGCACGAACAAGGACCGTCAAGAAAAGTGCCCTTCAATGCTACAGTTCAGAATCAGCAACAAAATGGAAAGAGTGGGCGAACAGGAATAGTGGAAGGCCTCCCTCGCTTTATGTTCCAGAGAGTGCAAGTACATCAATCATCTCGTACAAAGAGAGTAAGAAGCAGCAGAGCCGGCCAGACAGCCTGGCGACACGACCGGCTCCCTCTCTCTCCTTCTCTCTCCAACTGGGTAGGCATACAAATGCTTTGAATCTCCCAAGGACAAGATCCGTTTATTTTATCTCATTTTGTACTGTCTGTCAACAAAATTTATAAAACGCGATTAATAACTTCACTAACTTGGGGCGGGAATCAAACCTGTAACGCCAACAGTTAAACCACTTGTTGCTTCGATTTGTCTAATGATGTCAACCCGGAGGACAAAAAGCAGTGCTAAGTACGCAAGTGGTTTCTTAGGATTACAATTCAAAGTTGTCGAATAACAACCGCCACTTGGAACTTAAGGCCCACGTGCGAATAGGAATTTCATTTCATTATTTGAGGTCTTGCAAAAATGCTTCATTAGCCCATTAATAAAAGATATCAAGATTTCTACTTGCAGGTACATAAGGATGCACGATGTCCATTCTCACTGAGGCCTACATCATGAGTCGCTTTGACTTGTAGTTTGAATACTGGTCGGAAACTGTATGCCTACAATTCTGGCATCCAACATCCTATCGTGATAGGTGCATATACACACTACTTTTGGCCGAATTTTATAACGATTGCATTACAGTTTTCAGCTACGACAGACTGATAGTATAAAGGAAAGTTACAAACACCTATAACACGGCCACAGAAACTACTCACAAAAGTGCCAACATTATACGCAATACCAGAGATTTAAGACAATCATTGAGCACTGGCCATGGAAGTATTGTCTGGATAAAACGAATCATAATGCTTCGGAACGTGACTGACTTCCACTATATTTGCTTCTTATAATTCTGTTTGGAGCTGCCACCTTCATGATTAATATTTGCTACAAATGTTCCACTGGAATGTCAATGTCTTCTTTTTGTAGAAATTCACCGCCAACTATTCCAGTGCTTCGAGCACCCTTTAGGAATTGCACTCCTTGATTTCAGGCTTCCGCCGCGATGTTGATGAGATCTGCGCTCTTCTGAGATATTACTCGGCGTCGTGTGGTAATTGTTTACCGACGTTTCGGGGCAACGTATCGGTCCCATCTCCACGGGTCAAGAGCCCGAGTAGGAAAGAAAGAAAACCAGCAACCTAAAACGTAGATTCATGGAAAGTGTTATAGGTTGCTAGCTTTCTTTCTTTCCTACTCGGACTCTTGACCCGTGAAGATGGGACCGATACGTTGTCCCGAAACGTCGGTAAAAATTACCACACGACGCCGCGTAATATCCCAGAAGAGCGCAGATCTCATTGCACTCCTTCCTTCTACCTGAAGACTGAGATAGACACCTGATCCAGTGCATGTTCAATGGCCAGAAGTTAACCCAGTTGAATCTGATGTTCGGTAAACCCACCGAATTTTCTTTAAAAGCATTATGAACAGCAATCCTCGCCGACGTCTGTGTTAAACGACTGAGTACTAATTCTTATAACGATACTTATTGCTTATTGCTAACATAAAACACTCAACCAACAAATGCACTCCTATTATTATTTTTTTTATTTTAGATATTATATATAATCCCTGTATCGAATCCATCGAAACATGTTGGACTGGTTTACAGGGATTATATATAATATCTAAAATAAAAAAATAATAATAGGAGTGCATTTGTTGGTTGAATGTTTTATGTTTGATTGATGACAATGCACGGTATGAATAATACAAAATAATTATTGCTACTTACTAAACCTGGGTACCAAAGGATTTCTACTCAGCATAAAAAATAAATGGACACAATTACCGTAATTTCATAGATACGACAGTTGTGGTGGCATGAGGTTCACTGCACATGCCGTAAAATAAACACCACGCGAAAAGTGTCACTCAGTGTGCACGTTTTTCATTGCTGATTACCCTGTAATCATAATTCGCGGAATCCCATAAATGGAAAAAGCTACAGTTCCATTTCTAAAGATGCTGAAAGACCAAAATGGCAAAGCAAAATGCTAGCGGTGTTATGCCTACAAGCTCAGCACGTTCATATGCTTACAACACGCATACCAGTTACATCACACACCTAATACCTCTGCTTACTAGAAGAAAGACTCGTTCTATGAAAAGCAAACGTGGTGATTTAAGTCGTTCAAGACGACTTCGTATTGCCAAATTAAATTCTAGATATAACTCGCGATTCCTTCTACATTTATGACAATTGGACAGCAACAGGTAGTAGCATAATGTGTGGTTATTTCGTAGCGTCGTTTCGAAGAACACATATCTTCTGTATTCGTTGCGTATTCTTCTCGAAGTGGTCTACAACGCATGCAAACCATTTATGTGTTTTGTGGCCATAATATACCACTGGCTCTTGAGCAAACATTTGTCGTGACTACATTCGTAGACGACAGTAGAGCCTAAACGTGTTCTCTAATGGAGTATGCTAACACGTCTTCCGAACGTGTTGGCATTTTGGGTGCACGCTGACCCTTGTTGCGGTACAAATATACTATGGTAAAGATTATTTTGTTACATACCCGTACAACAATGCGAACACACACACACACAAGGATTCAATAACACGTAGTTCTCTGTGCCATGTAACTGTACTTAGTGGAAGCACGTTCTTGGTCTGCAGTTATGTAGATTTAGTCGTAATATTTCTGTGCAACTTGAAATAAAGAAAACAAGAAAAGCCAGAAAGTTAAAAATAATCACTTTTTAAAGCCAGAAAGACTTCGGCATTGTAAAAAATCCATCAGACAGGAAAAACATGTGAAATGTCTTTTTAGTTACCACAGCCGTTTCAAATAATAAACATACCTAACCACTTGGACTTAGCAGCAAATACGAAGCAAATAAAATAACAAGACAGGCAATGTAAGTATAAACGTAACATTGAGGTGCGTAACCATTGTTGCCGTGGAAAAGCAATAAGTATTACATATTCTGAGTGTGTGTCTGTAACCTTAGTTATCCATCATGAAAATCGCACGCGTCGTATTATATTGTCATGTGTGGCCTGTCTGGTTCTGCCACATTTTTGCACATTATCTTATAAACAGCACGATTTTCGAAAAAAAAAAGTTAATTGAGCATCAAAATGCGTATTCATGTAAATTACCCGTTATTCTTATTAGATTTTAATCAAACTCGCATTTTCTCGACAGACTTTCGAAAAGTACTCAAAACATCAAATTTCATGAAAATCCGTCCAATGAGAAAAGAGATGTTCCATACGGACAGACAGACAGACAAACAGACATGACGAAGCTAACAGTCACTTTTCGCTATTTGGCGAACGCAACTAAGAAATCGAATATTGGTTAAGAAGGGAAGAGGGACAGGGCTCAGAAATTCGCCGAGAAACTATAAAAGGAGTACATCGCTGGTGGTGCACTTGTTAAGTATGTAGTCACATAGGAACTCTGCAGGCAATAAGCATCTTGACCACGTTTCGTGCGCTGCATACAAAACATCATACTAGCAGCAACAACACATCAGCAATTATATATCAGCTGGTGTTCAGTTTCACAATGGGTTCGATGACATGAATTCGTATAAATTGGCTCGAAAAAAAATCAAAATGTATTGCACGAATAAGAAAATATGTTGAATATAACTGTATTATGGAATTATACCATCTGGTCTGGTAGGTAGGTACCGACGTTTCGGAAGACCCTGTTGTCTGCATAATCTACTTGGAAGTTGCAGCCTGGTTCGTAAAGTACCAAACTACGCGGCATTTTATCCCAGACAGCTATTTTCGTGACAAAATAAAATCTCACAATAAAATACATGCTACTAAAGCAAAAGTAATAGCTTATATATCTATCGCATTTCATCAGTGGGTTTGTGAATTTGGCACCGTGGTTGTATTTTCGTACGTTATTTAAAAAATAACGATATCAAGTGGAGACCAATTTAAACGTGTCCACTAACCGTGGTGCAGACTATATGATGATGCACACGGATTTGTGCGAGTAAAGGAAAACAAAACTTCAGGAGGCAACCTAAGAACTCAGAATAATTCTTAGATAAGTTTACTTGTCAGTGATATTTCATTCTTATACTATTTTCGACGATGTTTCAACTACAGAGGTTACAAGGCGTGAACGTATTGTTAATTATATTTGGTGATACAAGAACATGTTAATAAGACGGACACATTCGGTTGAATGTTATAGATCATGATTTTAACACGCCAGAGTTTGTAATTAGAACTCAGCCGCACGAGTATAAAATGCGGATAGCATGCAGATGTAACAGTGCACCACGACTCAGTCGATGGTTTAATAATACTGTAGCATAGCTTTCCCAACAATATAAATCACTGACATTTAAAGAAACCGCATTGCATTGTAAATTACTGTCACAGAGTATAACAAATCACGTATCCAGCTGCACATTCCGAGAAATGTTACTACACATTACCGCCCACTCAAGTAAACTTCGAATTCAAGAACCATTATGAATCTCATAAGCGTGAATAGGCCAGTAGCTTCGGCCGCAAATTCCACTATCCCACTGATACATGAATCGATGAATAAAATGTCATCCGACTTACAGTTTTAATGAAGTAAGAAAATAAGCAAAATGTCAATTTACCATGCTTACACGACACCAAAGTATTTCCTAAAATATCAGAGTTAGCTAGAATTTTAAGTAAAATAATTGGTGCAAATCTTGTTAAGATCTCATAATTGGTTAATTTCCTCATACGTGTCGTCTGCCATTCATAACTTAGGTTCAGGATCTTTGTGTTATCTATGACAACACAGTAAAGCCACTTCAAAATTGGCAGTAAGTAGCTCCTCGACATGGCTAAAAGTATCTCACAAGCTCTTTAACTAAAGTCCAGGAATAAACCATTACTTTAAATATAATCAAGGCCTGCATATAGCTTAACATTCATTCATGGTTACTGGGCCTGCTTTAAGTGCTTCAAGTATCAATTCCAGAGCTCTGGCACCAGATTTTACGACAGATTCCCTTGTACCATTTTGGGACCTCTAAAACTTCAGCCTATTTACACTGGTGTTGTTATCCCGGTAGTAAATGTGTCATACGTATAAGAAAAAATATGAATACATGCAATAAATATTTTGTTTTTTGAGATCTGAACTGTCAAGCGAAGGCTAGCAGCAATATGGATCTAGTAATTAAGTACTTCAACAAACACCATTATGGGCCAGCTACAAAGGAACTCAACATAGCTTATTGTATTCTGATGAGTTTCGAATTAAAATTAGTTTGACGTCATAACAAAGCAAAAGTAGATAAAAGAATTACTAATTACGACTCGTAATGTGAGATTTATTATTTGAACGTAAAAAAGTTGTATTTATATAAGCATATGTACAGCAACAGTTAACGTATGACGCAGGCAGACCCGGATCTTTGCTACGGGTCAGCGATGGGGGTAAAACAACCATGTAATGACGTAACTATCGCCAGAACAAGGGACACTCTTGTCTTGTGCATCATAGTAACGCACGCACGTATCATTCCGTAACAGGCTTTGATACGTAACAAATGTACATACCTGATTGAGCTACTAAATAACGCAGGACTGCAGCTTTAATAATTACACAAGAATGTTTGAATACACTTGTATGTAACTTAGATGTAATTGACGTCCTTTTTTAAGGCTTGTGTTTTAATTTCAAATTTTATTTTTAACTTCATTTGTTATCTGTCATACGTGGATATATAATTCCTCATGATGGCGGCTTGCCGAAACATGTAGGATCTCTGATGCAGCATAAATCTAGTTATTGTGGTGTACTTTGTTAGTATTTTTATATCAATAAATGGCTCTTAAAGAAATAGGATGGGAGAGCGTGGAATGGATTAATCTGGTTTCGAATAGGAACTTCGGGTTCCAAGAAACGCGGAGACTTTCTTGAATACTTGAGGAACTATTAGATTCTCTAGCAGGATTCTGCTCCATGGAGTCGGTTGGTTGCTTCGTTAGTTAGCACATTTGCTCAGGCAATCTAAACAGGGGTGCACAAATTTTCCAAAGTCTGAGAGCCACCTCAAAATTCTAGGCGCTAGAAGGGCGACAAGGAGCAACTTCCCTTTTGAGGATCCTCAAATATTAGGCGCCACCGTATAAAATTTAGTCAACACGACGACCTGACGCCCGGGATTTATGCACCGCTGCATACACTTAAATGTATTCTAAACGTGTGAATGTCGATTACTACAATTAAAATCCTTCTGAAAATATACCCAGATAGATGAAAGGCAATTTTCTTTAACATTCACTTAGGAAAGTACATTTTATCCCGAGATATCAGATACTTTCATGATTAGCGCTCCCATTCGTCCCGATTTTTCCTTCCAGTTTGCAGTGGCTAGTCCCGGTGCCCCGACAAAGTTTAATCGGAACGCTGAAAGGTCCCGATTTTAGTACTGAGGTAAGAGCAGTTGTTAAATTTTTAAATATAACTGATCAGAAGTAGCCTTGAGAACGTTCTGCCGCGTGCACAGTGACATTTCGGCAGTACAACTCACGTACTGTATTGTTACTGAAAGAATGTAGAGAACTTTCTCATTGATGTCTTCCTTGTGGACTAACATAAGAAACAGTCTGCAACTAGACACAGTTAAGTTGTTGCTGGTCGTCAAAACTCACTTCAAATATGTTACCTGTTCAGAATTCTTTGACTTGACTTGTAAAGATAAAGAAACTTCTAGAGCAAATCCATGTTCAAGAGAAGTGCAGTGTGAAGAAAGTAGCACTCCCGGAAGCAGAATCATCAGGGGAAGAAGCAGGAGCTACAGACAAACTGACAACTAGCCGAAAAAATAAGCACAAGGAAGGTTAGAATAGAAACATGAAATCTAGTATTTTTCATGATGTATTATCCATTCTAAAATAAGTAGGTATTTGGGCCTTCTTAGGTAGTCTGTTTTCCAAATGTACTGATTCCTAACAAGATTCCAAGTCCCAGGTTTTAATTGTCATAATCTGGGAGCCCTACTCATGATTAACATTCATCGCAGATATTGATCTTGCACTTCAGTCACTCCTGGCAAACGACAACCTTAAAGTAAAATGAAAATCTTTAATCGGCCTCGACCTCTGCGATTGCGGGGTCAATGACAGCCGAATATTTCTTAATAGCATTGTGGCGATTAACAGTAAGTATCCAATACTCTAAAACAATAAACACTACGTAACTTTTACGTAAATAAAACGTTACAAAAGAGTGGTGGAAACTGAGTTTACGGTTGCGAAAAATTGTAGTAATAAAAAGAGCAGTTCAGTGATAATGCGGAACTGTTCTAATTACAAGAAAACAAACATAGGCGCACGCATAGACCCCGAATTTCAAGCATTACCTTCACATCAGCCGATGTTTTACCTCAGGAGTAGGGAATTGCTATCAGGGCATAAATCCATACGGAACAAGCAAGCGAAATATTCAGAAGACACAAAAGAAACAAACGAGCCGTTCAGCAGGAAACAGCGTTGATGTCAAGTTTAAATATACTTGATAGAACATTTTACAGGCTACTACGTATAAATCAAGTAATGTCCACGGTTCTTGGTACAGTATAAAAAGATGTTACTCCTACGTTCTTACTGGAACATAGCGTGGGATGTAGTCGTGTCCCCACTACCGCTAATCAGTGTCGTGCCACCATAACGGAGAGTGGATCTTGACCAGTCCACGTGAGGATCCGATTCGTATCTGGTAAAAAATTACGCACAGAGAATACCTTGGCCCCAGCAAGTCTAAACTGACCATTTACGCAAGCGCAAATAAGTTCAGAGGTTTCACGGCTTTAAATACATTAGCCTATAAAAAATTATCTATCGTTTCACAGTTCCCATCGTGCAATTCCTTCCCTGTGTACATTCATGTTTGATTCATCTACCGCCGACACTATATAATCTTAGCAACTGAACGTCGTTAAAGAAAATCACTTCGGATGCCCTTCGCTTTCGTTTTGGCACTAAGGAACGTTACTGGTCTGTACCTACTCTTAGTGCAAGTCTGCAGTTCTAAATTTAAATTAGAAAACTTATGTGTAGAAGACGAAACAAATAAAATGATGATTTGATGGTAATACAGTGTTACAAATATAAACACCAGTGTCAAAATATGACACAAATTGCACACGCTCTTAAGTAAATTATGTCATACTTCACCTTTGGATAAACGAAATGATACGGGTAGTGGTGAATCGTTATGATTTTGTGTGGTGCCATCCAAAAAGTAGTAGTTGGTGTAGTAGCAACACACTTTCAACTTAACAACGGACAAAATTCGGTAACATAACTTTACAGGCCAGTGTCTCATGCAAACAACGCATTAGAACAATTATATTTCAATGGGGTTTACGAACCCATGCGTGCCTTCATGTGGAAAGATGACAGAAAACATGCCAAGTCATTGGAACTTGAATTCTGAGATAAGACAGCTACTTGGGCAATTACGAATACGGTGTAAAACATACTAATCATGAACCCACAGCATTCAATGTTAGATAGTAAAGGCAGAAAAGAGAGAATTACTAAAGTCATATTAATGGTAACTACGGACAATAAATTTCGATCAGATTTTACATTTTGGGATATTATTCAAAACTCCGCGTTCCATCGGCATTTTCCACGAAGACACGAACACGAATTAAAGCACTTCTATAAGAAACAGTAGTCTTTTAATTATTTCATACAATATAAATAACGGAAGTAAGAAGACCGAAACATTCAGTCCACGTACTGACCTGTCAGTACTGACTTCTCAAATCGGAAATTCGTCCCTGTACTTAATTAAGAACCACACCAAACAGACGAATGGGACAGCGGATATATAGCTGCACAAATTCTTGAACTTGACGCTAGATGGATCAAAGTCTTAGCTTAACGTCCCAGGCATTTTATCCCCACTGCAGCTGAAACATACTGCGAGTCTGTGGGTTCCAAAGCCAGTCTGAACGTGGTTTCTGCCCCTGCCGGGAATCGAACCCCAATCGTCCAGGCTGTCTTCTACTGACTAAGCTGACTTTGGTAAGACAACAGGCGTCACGGCAAGCAATCGAGCATTAACTTTAATACAGACGATTGAATTACGAAAAACGAAAACAATAATTACACAATGGAAAATGTTTTTACTGGTATTTAATTGTCAGTTCAGTTTCTAGAGTATTGCTTGGTCGAGAGAGAAGTAACAAGCCTGTGCACCTGTGGTAGGTAGTTGACCACCAACCAAGCAAAAGTAATTTCCCATACACCTGGCAAAACTTCGCTATACACCTTACGGCTAAAGACTAGACCTTAACAACCAATTGGTACGGCTTCTTACATGCGATAATTGGATGCTGTTCGCAAAATTCAAATCACGAACATCTCTAGTCCATATTCAGGCAATAATTATATTTCAGCCATATAAGATACGCAATTATACACACGATGACGTCATTCTGATGTACTTTTAGACCACACCCAATGCGGTATCTACCAAAAGGACTGATATATACAAGACAGCTCTACTTTTTGCGTGTGTATCAAATTATCAAGATCCGCGTTTCAGAGACTGCTTGGCGCCCAACGGGGGGGGGGGGGGGGGGGAGGCTGTAGAGCTCTCTAGATAGATGGTATGTAATTATGTTTGAGTTCTTAGTTAGTCTGGAGGCAAAAAAAATTACATTCCACTGTTCTTTTTTATTTATTTATTACAGCATTAATTACGTATAGTACACGTCCGGTGGTCTATTCAAGAAGCTGACTGTAATATTTTCGCAACCAGTTAGGAAAGATCGTAACTTCTATTCTGAAGCATTTACGTAGTGAGAGAATAATGACTGTCATAACTAACTAACTCCATGGAGCAGAGTCCTTCTCGAGAAGCTAACAGGTCGTCAGCTAGTCAAGAAATTCCCCGCGTTTTACGGAACCCGAAGGTTCATTACCGCATTCACAAGAGCCCGCCACCTGTCCCTATCCTGAGCAATGACTGTCATAGCCGCAAATATTTCCTACTGCACTCTGAAAAACTGACATAAAATGATATCTGCTAACCACTTCAGAAAAATGCACTGGCACATAAACTAGCCGTACTCTGGTCTTCGTTAACACCCCCCCCCCCCCCCCCCCGTGTCCAGCAGGCGACCATATTTCTGGAGCCCTGATTCAGCAGTCCGGATAATCATGTTGGGAATGAGCTCGAGATTTAAAGGATTTAGACTTGCGAAGGAATTCAGAGAGAAAAAGAGATGTTAGAGAGCAACGTTTTAAAACATTCTTGTCTACAACGGAATGCCTTCATGCATTGAGATTGTACTGGAATTTGCCCTCTTCATCCAACTGACTATTCCGGATAGAAAAACGCAATCCATTGTCTGCACAATCTGATAAACGAGACTGATATAAAAGAACATCAACAGTAAACCCGCTCGGGGACTGGCTAATTTATATAACACGGGATGCGATCTCTTCAAATATGTTACAAAGACATACCGCCGAAGAGCTGTTGATGACGTAAACCGCATAAAATAAGACTAGCAGACGTTTACCCTAGCAGCACTGCTCATTCATAAGAATGTTTTAACATAATAGCATAACCTGCAGCTATACAGCCCCTTTCTCGTTCCGTAGCGGCTGAAAGATGATTACAGGGAACCCCAATACACTTTACAACAGATAGATTTAAACCACCTAACGAGGTGTTGTCTTTCTTTTCTTTTATACTCCCCTCGTCTCTTCCAAATTGCCGTGGAAATTACTTCGTTCTCTCTAGTATTGCATCATTTCTAAATAGAGTAGCAATCAATTTTATAAAATTTATGGACTGTAGAAGATACACTTTACAGTCCCACGTTTCCTTTCAAACATTTGATTAACAGTTTGAAGACAAAACTTAATCCACATTACATATAAATATTCAGTTAATAACTCACAGAGCACACAGTGGCCATTAGAAAGACAAATCACTGAATGCTGTATAGGAAAATAATGGTTGTTTATTGTGATAATTATAGGGGACACGTTAATACACTGTGTGGACAAAATGCAGAGTTTCTTATTGTTACAGCAGGTTGTACATACAGTAACCACTAGGACTTGAAGGGTTAATTCTGATAAAAGTGACGTTATACAACACATATGTCGTCTTTCTTCAGTGGGTACGTTATCCATTTTCAGTGAATCCCATTTCTGGATACTCAGTACCTTAGACTTTTCTGGCACGACGATCGCGGCTTCATTAAGAGAAATGGGTCTTTCTTCTCTGACAGCTTGTTTTTTTTTTTTACTTAATTCGCCTAACGCAGTATACGACAGAATGGAAAAGAAATCGAAAACGTGCAATGTATTTATCATCCATATTACACTTTCCACACACGACGGGAAGATACCTAATAAATAAGTATATCTATCCAACTCGAACTATTTTATAATTTTCAGTATTATACGTCCTGTGACATGTAAGTAAAAATTATGCCTGCATTTCCCTACTTTAGAATGAGAAGCAGAGGACAAACATTGTATGCCTTGGTGGACCGACCACTGATTCTATTTCAATACGAAAAGTCCTTAAATGTAAATAAACCGTAGAGTCGTACAATTTCGTGTCTTTACGAGCTACGTGCAAAAGAAATGCACTGCACACGAGACATATGCACTGCGATAAATAGCCATGAAACACCTGTAAAGATCTTCGTGTTCAAGGCAAGAGTATACCTATATATAAGCTTTCAGTTTCTTCTGTCCTACTAATAATAAGATCCCATCATTCATTTGTTATTACGCTGATAGCTGGTCAAAGTGACTTCGTTACAAAGTCTGCTCAAGGGGTGTAGAAATTCCATACGCCTCAAAAGAGTGGATAATAATTAATTATTCGGTCACTTAATGAACGCTGCTAGACCGCATAGGCTACACAGCGCTAAATGGGATGAAAAGATACAAAACGGAGCGGTCAAATGTGTCAGCACTCCTCCTACCTATTCAGAAGGTCCCAGCTATTCTCAGTCTTTAGAGAAGACCTCCCGTTGTGTTTTATAAACTAAATAATAAAGACAATGCACTCAACATAAATACTTTTTATTACAAAAACAATAGGGTAATTGCCTTTATAAAACGCTACATCCTTATTCACGCCTGATGATAACCCTTACGGGTCGAAACATGTAGCGTTTTATAAAGGCAAATATTTTTTATAATAAAAAGTAGTTGTTTTGACTACATTGTCTTTATTAATTATCCTATGGCTTTTCGTGGTTTTCCTCACTTCCCCCAGGCAAGTGTCAATGAAAATGCAGATTAAACTAGGACATCTTTATTTCACATATTGTCTGATTTATTCTTCACTAATAATTCTATCAGTCAATGTTAAACAGCATTAACTACGGGCAGGTTGTTAAATAAACAATAAATAAATCAATAAATAAATAAATAAGATGGGGACATTGTCATGATGGTGGTACCTAAGAATTTCGAGGAAAGCGGTTGTGGCCTATTTGAAGGTAAGCCCATTACTTTGGAACTAATGTAGCGAGACGAGAAAACCCACAAAAATATTTCAATCAGTATGGCTCATAGCCCTGCCAAGCTTCGAAGCTAGTAATACCGAATTCAAGCGTAACCGCACTATAGCTACACCGGTCTGCTCGGTACGGGTGCATAAGAGGTCGGGCTGGATAAGTGGTTATGAACTGAAAACCTCAATATTGTATGAAGATCACTTGTTTTATTGGGGGTACACCTTAATGTGGCGGAAACACTAAGCTGGAAAATTAACGAAATGAAATCAGTGAGACTCTTAAGTGTAAATAAGGAAGCTCTCAGTTGCTGAGATTATATAGCGCCGCATATGAATGAATGGATGGAGCATGGAACATTGGTAGAATGATACTGACAGGGGAAATCGAAGCACTCGGACAAAAAAAAAAAAAAAAACCTGTCCCAGCATCACTCTCTCTTACCACAAATCCCACACTGACTGACCTAGGACCGAATCAGGACCTCCGTGATGACAGTAAGATTCGTAGCCCGCGGAGGCTGTTGGCTTTGCCGATATCAACATACGAGAAACCAACCAGTCGACCATCCTACTCCCTCTAAATTGGTGGTTGGCTGATACGACAATTGTTGAAACAAACCAGAGATAATAAGTAAGAAGACCTTCCATCTACCACCATTACACTGCAGTTATTACTAGAAATGAATCCTGTTCTGTTCCATAGTCCGCAAATATCTGAACAAAATTGTTTTTTCCAGTTTTGGAGTAGAAGATAGGTGTCTTATTATTGACCCTTGTCGTGTGGGTGGAACAACAAAGGACTCCCTCACAAGCACGATAAAAACCTTACCGCAAGACACCTCCCCCACCTTCCGCAGTACGTCGTGTGCGGACCGAAACTCGCCATACGTTACGAAGGCTGAGGAAAGACTGCCACTGCTAACCAAAACCAAAAAACACGTTTCTCAGAACTTCCTTAATAAGGTCTATTATTAAGTTGGGCCTTACTCAATAGTCTCAAGGTGAACCTGCCGGCCTCGTGTCATTAGGAATTTCCGCTGGTTTATCAGTCATTCCGGAACCACTATTAGTGCTATCATGAAGCGATACTAGCGAACCTCTATCGCCTACAAAGGTTTCAGAGTTGTTTCAAAGGTTTAATGGTCAGCCAACCTGAATGTGATACTTAGTGAGCTAACTTCACGCGACATAGTGTTTGCATAATCTCTAAACAGTAGATATAACAAACACGCAGATATTCTGCAGCAGCTTGTCAGAGCACTCGTATCCCTTGACTCGGCCCCAATAAAACTAAAGGTACTAAAGTTGTCCCTGTGCTTAATTAAGCACCACGCCGTGAAGGAATATGGAGAGTGAAAGTATGGCTCCATAGATTCTTATCCTCGGCATTAGGAAATGAATGGTCAGCTTCACAATCCGGCCGCTTTAGTCCCGGGAAAGTAGTGTTCGTATCCATTGAATAGGAGGTTGGATGGGCCCCGAAGCCGGTTTGGACGCTGCGGAAAAGAGATAATATCTTTGTCCTGACACGGGCTTTAGTCCTTTTTCATCCGTGTGATGTTTGTAACGGACGTGACTTATTTGCATATGGCTTTTGTAAAATATGCAATATGGTTTCATGCCCACTACACCCCACAACAGATCAAGCGTTTTAAGCACAATTCAGAGTCCCGATTTTAAAAATGGTTTCTTTCTCGTTGGATAAATTTTTAACAGACACACACAAATGGCCCCACTGTATATTCGTTCGCAACACAGACTCTCCTAACAGGGACTATAACCTTGGGCTCATAAGTATGCTTCAATTGAATGAATGTACGACTGTGTAGCGATCGAGCGGAACCCCTTTACGATATAAATTACAAACGTCTGAAGCATACAATTTACAGAGTGTGACACACGGCGCACGGAAATTCACTCGCTGCCTCTCCTCGTGGACTAAAGAAAATACTTTGGCATTTGAAATGAGGTCTCACTGTGTGTGGGTTCATCTTTTCAAGTCGGCAAGATGCTTGCTCGGCTACCAAGTGATGTACATGGTTGTCATTCAGTAGACACATCAGTATCCCACCCTCGTTGTCTCTTACGGGCAGGGGCACGCTGAGCATGTTAGCATTAAGACTCACTGTCACACTAGCCATTGTTTTATTGCGACGGTCAATTTGAAACAGTAAGAGTTCTTTAAAGGTGAGGGAGCGGAAGGGAGGCCCCTTACGCCTTAGAGCATAGGTGGCCAGGCTTTTGGACTCAGTGATCTACTCTAACGACAGAAAATCTTTCGCGATATACCATAGTACATATTGTACTAATATTAGGTCAACTAGGCACATAAGTGTAAAATAGCATAATAACATCAAACATATGAAAGTACAATTGTTTCGTTTATTAAAAATTGATCTTCTCAAACTAAAAACAATTCCGATAAGTACAAGGTGTTTTTCATTAACCTTCCCATTGCAGAGTTGATGCATGACACTGCATATCTTGCGATAACTTACTGAAAGAGGGTTCATAATTACTTAGGCACAAGTGAAGGCAGTATTTCAAATGTTTATCGGTCAGACGTCTTCAGTATCTTGATTTAATTGTCTTCAACTGGGAGAAGGCTTCTTCGCAGAGGCAGGTTGATCCAAAAAATGCTGTCAAACGAAGAGCTGTTGATCATACTGAGGCGGCAAATAAATTTTTATAGAGACCAAGAAGCGGCCGCGATCAACTGTTCGGCCACCTCTGCCTTAGAGTAAGAGAACCCATTATCACACGACGCCGCGTAATATCCCAGAAGAGCAGAGATCTCAAGAGAACCAATTCTTCATATTTATTTATTTATTTATTTTTGTTAGAATCTTATCTTTTTCGCTAGTGACAGTGGCGGTCGTGATGATAATGATGATGATGATAACGACAATGATTATTAGATATTTCAATAACATTTGTATATAAAATCTGGATAGGAAGTGCCACATGGAAAGATGTACCGGTAATTAACAAGGCTAACATGCAAACTGATGTAGGATGCGATTGGGTATATTAGAGTCAACTGGTTCAGGATAGGGTCCAGTAGCAAATTTCTGTTATAATGAACCTTTAGAACCAATTAAGTCACATGGTCTCGTCAATTCCTTATCTTCAACCAACAACCCTCTAAATAAGGAGCACTGATCAAATTATTGTAAGCTTAAGCTAAAGGACATGGCCTCAAATTTTATCTTCATTGGACAAAGAATTATCATCACAATATGCACGGAAAATGTGCGCGGTCATATAGCCTCCCAGAATACTTATTTTCAAAACACGAAGTTATTTAGCATATCGAGTTAACAGAGTCGCGACTGTGTACATGCAAGTCTTTAGGCCCTAATTCAAATGCACCACAAGTTCGCTTAGTGATACTGATTTTAAACGCATGTACTTTTGTCACCGATGAGCCTCGCAAACGAAGAACCAAACAAAATATTTTGTTTCTTGTTCCAGATGCAACAGCTGCGATTAACCAGGGTGTTGGCGTGCTCTCTGCTCGTCAGCATGATTATCACGAGTTTATTAGCAGGTTCTACATCGGGGTTGGTTCTCGGACATTCACTTAACAAGCGTTCCTTCTTTGAAATCCAGTGCAAAGGTGTCTACGATAAGAGCATCTTCGCGAGGCTGGACAGAATCTGTGAAGATTGTTACAACCTGTTCCGAGAACCTCAGCTCCATTCCCTCTGCAGGTATGCTGAAATATGCACCGCATGAAGGTAGCACTTCACAAAACTGACACTTGCTTCACTATATCTGTGTTGTAGAATTTCTGAGCTACAGTCGTCTTACGTGGTTTTCTATGCAGCAGTTGTATTGCATTTCGTACCGACGAAGCAGACGCACTTGTTTGCTGTGCAACTCGAATCAACGACTTTCTTGCAGATGTCTCCAATCTAGTACCAACTTCGTACCTCAGTACGTGTCTTTTGCATGTTCCCTTCCTTTCTAAACGGAGTTTTGCTCGAAACCTTTTCGCATATTCGTAAGTTACTGTCGTGTGCGGAATCCGCACATCAGGAAACTTTCGTCTGAATTTACGACACTTCTTTGTAGGACCGGTATTTAGCATACATACCGTACAGGGGAAAAAAGGATGTTCCAGTTGTTTTCCCATTGGGACTAAGGACTAAAAGTACAGACAATAAATAACCTTATCTCCGCGACAGCGCAGGCGCAGCCGGCTCGGAGTTGGCGAAGTTCGATGCGGTAAGGTAGCCGACAGCAAGTAGCCAATGATATGGGCCACATAAACTAAGGACCCCAATAATGAGGTACAGAAAATCTATAGAAAGCAGGGCTCTAAAAATCCATTACATTCATATATTACATTGATTTCTAATTATATTCTGACAACAGCAGAGGTCATCTGACATTACACATTTATCAACAAATAATTTCCCTTAAATTAAACCTCGAAAAATCTACCAAAAGAGGCAAGTATCAAAAAAGGAATCATCCAAACATATGAAATTGAGAACGAAAATAAGTAAATAACCTTCTTGTGGTCCTTGTCATAAATATGTTCTCAGTCTGATTCTTCGATATATGTAGGCATTATAGGTTTTAATTGGATGGCAATCAACACATTATCTTTGTCCCTTCTTTACACCCAGTGCATAAGGAAAGCAAATACTGGGAGTCAGTTGCCTCTCAGTCCGTACGTTTCAGCTTCAGTGCGGAAACCATCCAATGGAATCTGATTAAATTTTGTATGGAAGCTCTACACGAAGAGAAGTTGTGTGAATTTTACTTAAGTTTGTAACGATCCATTACAATTTCAACTGAAGTGAATCTCAAATCAAATTTTATGAAATTCTAAAAATGGATAGGCATACAATGTGGATGCACGACAAAGAATGTGGATCTACTTAGGACAATCCACTTTTATTGTAACCAGTTTTAGACGGCATGTATACTGACCGAGATACAAATAAAAAATTGACTTTATTCTATTCAATACTGCTGCTACCCCTGCCGACAATTGATTCATATCTTCAACAGACGAACATACAGACCAGTGAGGAATGAAATATTGCAATGAATGCATTCGGATATTTTGTGTACCGGCACTCTAGACTGCAGTACAAAGTTGTAACCTTATTATGTAAGTCACATAACGCTCACAGTTGTTTCGCTTGTTTCCAGGAAAAACTGTTTTACAACAGATTACTTCAAGGGCTGCCTGGATGTGCTTCTTCTTCAAGATGAGATGGAAAAATATCAGACGTGGATAAAACAATTACATGGGGCAGAACCGGGGGTTTAGGTACCTTTGTTTGGTTTTTTATTTCTTATTTGTTTTTCTTTTTGACGATCTTCGTATTTATTTATTATTTATTCTTAACTTTTGAGTTGTTATTTTAACTATACCACAGTAAATAATCTCTAATGTTGAATGAACTTTATAATTCATTTATTTAAATAATTCATGAATGTACAACTTTACTAGTATTCCGTTCTGTTTCAACTGTTTAATAAAAAATTGTTGAGTACATGTTACTAACATAACTATAAAAATTTGTTACTAACATTTTAAAGTAATGAAACATACAAGTTTTACATATTTTTACTTTGCAATAAACAATATTCTCATTATCTTTTAAAAATAATTTTCATTCCTCAAACTGCATTAAAATATACTAGTTTAAATGCAAACCAATAAATTTTATTTTTCTTGTACACTTTTATCCAGAAGTTTTTTGGATATGGATTTTTTATTTTTACTTTTTCCCTTACATTAGCTTTTTTGAGGGAGACTAATTTTTGTACTTTTACTCCTGTCCTTCAATTTTTCATGGCAAAATGGATTTTTGATTGCCATTGCAGTCCTGCACACGGAATGTTTACATTTCCCGTATGCTTTTTACAATAATTGTTTCATGACCATCTAATATTATAATGTTCATTTCAGATCTAAATGCTTCAGCAGTGATTACTTCAAAGGATGTCTTGAGGCCTTACTCTTAAAAGAGGAAGAACAAAAATTCAACCAAATGGTTGAGTATGTTGGAAAGAAGTAAGACAGAAGACAATCCAGCCACTAAAAGTTGTGAACATCAACCACAAAATGACAAAGGACAAGTACGACTTGCCTCCAGGAACTTACACCACTTTATTCTAGTCTTGAAGAGGAAGGGAGGGAGGGGGAGAAGAAGATGGCAAAGAATAATAGTAATTTGTATAAGTATGATATTATCATTTGATCTGATTGCATCTGATACAAAGAGACTTCATTCATGAATATTTTCATCAGGACATGGTAGTGCTTGTTTTTATTATTTAAAAGTATTAATTTATTAATTTCATACGGCATCAGTTTTCATGTTTTCATGGAACAAATGTGCATTTTTGCACTTAAAATAAATGACTTAACAAATACAAATGTAATGTAACTTAAAATATAATAATTAAATTATTTCTTCACTTATGAACAAGATATTCATTGTATGTATTTGTAAATTAAATTCCAACTGCCTTGGTTTTAGAGTCCTGCTTCTACACATACATTATAATTCTGCAAGGAAAATAAAAAAATTGTATGTATTAAATTTACCATAAGAGTAAGGAAAGCATTATGTGTTATTTATGTAACTCATGGTTTCAAAAATCATCTTTGCAGTTACAAAGCAGTATTGTGTAATTAGAAAAAATAAGTCAAAACCCTAAACTGGAATTCAGATTCAACACGTAGTATATAATTCAAATTTCAAGCTATCATTCCATTGTCAGTATTCTACAATACCAGAATGAAAATATAAGAACCCTTCTGTGATTGGACTATTATACATGTTCAAATAATGGCACATTTCTTTCAGTGTAACTTCATGTGTGTGTGTATTGTGCAGGAATGTGTTAGACAGTCCAGTTATATGATCTGATTCAGTTCCACATTCTATTGTATTATCTTTTATTTAATGCTGTGCCTGACAATAATTGTAATTGTTTCATTTGTTTGACTGTGTATGATTGTCTATACTTATTTTCTGCATTGTTACTAATAATTCGTTTTTTTTTCATGTACAGTATATAATAAGTATGTTTAATTTATTTGAAACTTTTTTATGAATCTCGAAGAAAGTACGGGTTGTGTGAATAGAATTATTGTATAATGTAGCATTATTTTAAACAAAGAAAATTTGTTGCATGGTTTTGTTAATGTCAACTTCATTTACACGTTTCCTGTGTTATAATACTTGATAACTCTGATTATATTCTTGCAAGAGTCACACAATAGAAGCAACCAGACAGCAGATTTACCTAACAGAATGTTAAGTCATCACAGCTAAAACACCCTGATAGTATCACAGAGAGCACCTTCATTATCTGCACATATATGAGGACTTCAGCATCAGTGTCTAGCTTAATTTATTTACACACTTAAATGTACTTCATACACAATGGCATAATTTATTTTCCTATTTTATGTTGCTCCCTTCATATCAATAAACACTGCATATTAAGGTAAAAAATATCCAAGAAGGGTTGATAATTCAAAGGAAGTTCTTGGTATTGAACAAGGTGACATTTTACTAATCAAAAGGAAACACAAATGTAACCAAAAAATTTGTCATAAGTAATTTGTTATAATCCATTTCTCCTTACATACACATTATGATTGTTTATGTCTTTAGCTTAACTATGGGAAGCCCATGGTGTAATATGCTCACCTTCTTCTTCCCCGTCTATTTCCACACTATGAAACTGATTCATTGCAAAACAATGCTAATATACATTTTATTTTATACACATGTGGAAGTTCTAGTATTTAAGAAATAAAATCTATTTTCAAACAAAATTAGTTGTTTTTGCTTCTTTAAACAGTCCTTTTTCACCAAAATATGTATATCATGTAGACACAGCACACGCCTCTCTCACAGGCACATGTAATATAGTCACCCATTCATTTTAGGTGTCCTTCAGGGAAAACAGGTACTATAACAGAGGCAGGGGGCTGGATTGTACCTGAGATCCCAAACTTTGTAAGCCTTCATCTAAAATAACAGCACACATAATTAAATTTATCAATATAGCATCTTGTGAGAGTCTCTTCTCCCTCAAGACAGAAGCAGCATGTTGCTCTAAAACAAAAAGATATTTCTGTCAGCCTCCACATTATTACCTCCCAGAACACATTCTTTGACACACTATCTCATTTGCATCACAAAGATAAAATGTAAAAAGCAAAATCAGAAAAAGTAAAAGAAAAGAATTGCAAGAACTATCATATGGTAATTTGGGTTAACCATTCCTTCAGTTGATTCAGCATATAAACTGCACCCAGACCCCCCGAAATGTTATGTAAGTGGTGTCCTTCTAAGAGATAATGTGGTAACTGAAGTCCAAAACAGCTGCAGAGATTAAGTAACGTCCAATGAGGAGTAAGGATGAATGAACATAACATGAGAATTTTTCCTTACTTCGTCATCTGAAAAATGGGGGTTGCCTTATAATTGTGACCCAAGTTCAACATGCTCCTCAACAAGCCAAATGTTTCTGCATCTACCACAGATAGGTAACTATAGAACATCACATAGCTGCTGCAGTAATTCCATTAATTTTATACTTCTGATTTCATTATTGATATGCCCACAGCTCATTTCATATCAGATTATAAAAAGTGACAGATTGTTAATGTATTCTGTAAAAATCACGGGTCATCTTGTTGGAAGGGAAGGTACAACAGCATCTACTATATCAAAATCAATGTGCAGCAGTTATAATGTTGATTTTAAATTAATGGTAATTAAACATGTAGAAGAAATCAACTGTGCTGTGGCATGGAAATTATGTATCATGGAATGTATGACTCTGGAGAAAACAAACCAGACTATTTCAAAGCAGAAAATTCAACCTGAAAAGCATTTTATGGGCGCAAGCAGGGATATTTCAATGCTAATGACTTAACAATTCCAGTGTTTGTGCTACAAAAATGTAAAAATGCTTTCCTGTTACCAAAGAGACAATAGGAATGAAGGCAATAAAAGTTACTACATCTTCAAAGATTCTGCAGCAAGATTTCACAGCCAGCAATGGTTGAGCAGTAAGATTTATGTATCTTCATTGCAGAACTACATCTGCATGAAAGTTTCTTACGAACTGCCTTGAAAAATTAATAGCACACCAGCAATATATAATTAATTTGTGATGAAGACAAATAGGTAATGCAGATGAAGCCCGTTCTTTTGCTATGCTGACTTACACTAACAACTGAGTGTTCAGTTCTGACTGATGGGAGGAAAGAGAAGCCATTTGTTACTCTAAAGAGAAAGAATCTTCTGAAAGAAAAGTGAAACTTCCTCATGGAATTAAATCTAAAATATGTAGACTAAATTCAAAACAAGCGACTTCCATTGGCCAGCATGAAGTCGTGTGTAAGGCACACTTCTCTGTTCCTGCTTGGCACATGGATGCACGATTCGAGACATATTTCCCTGATTAGACTGCAGTGATGGAAATACTTATTGAGAGGATAAAGAATGAATGAGTGCTTTACAATGCTCTACACCCCTATTACATGAATAGGTATCACAAAAATCAAAAACCAACCATGTACATTGCTGGTTGGTTTCAGTTGTTACAACTGATTGAGGACGTACACAGTACACTGCAATATTACAAGAAAGACAAAAGATAATGGCTGGGATGGAATAGCTAGGGAACCTAACCTCAAAGACAGTACATGATACTATATATATGAATGTTCTTTCATTTCCTTGTACGTTGCAATTTATTCCTCAGAAGTCTTACCAATATATTATACAAACACAGGCATGAAAAACGGAAATGAAGTTGTGGAAAGAAACATATTTATTTTCTTCAATACTGTAAAAAAGAACTCATGTTTACATCAGGCATTATTCACTGTATAATTTAGTATCTTCCACGCAGAATTGCATCTTCCTGCCAGGGCACAGATCCAGCCGAGATGAAGTGGTGGAATGGTGGATGAAATATTCCCTTGTCGAAAAAGTATCAGTGGTGGCTGTACATAAACTTCTACATAACGGATTAAAATGGTTGTCTGCCAGTTTCTTGCATGACTCATCTGTGATTTCTCTTAACTTAGTGTGTGCCTTCACATAATTGTGAAGTACACATCTTGTCTGGGGCACGCAGTGGCGCAGTTGGTTGAGGTACTGCGCTACAAACCGGAACATCGCGGGTTCGATTCCTGATGGTGTCACTGGAATTTTTCACTGACATAATCGTTTCGGTTGCACTATGGCCCTGGGGTCGACTCAGCCTCTAACAGAAATGAGTACCAGGAATCTTTCCCGGGGGTAAAGGCGGCCGGTGCGTAGGGCTGACAACCTTACCATCATTATGTGCCGATTGTCTAAAAACCTGGGAGCCTCGACCTCCTGGAGCCCTAAGGGCCTGTAATGGGATTGCTTTACCTTTACACATCTTGTCTCTACTACTCCATCAACAATGTCTATATTAATCTCAATTGGCTGCCTGAACACTAGAATCAAGAAGTCCAAATGCCAAATGCACACTCAGGTATATGCTGCACTTGAGACAGCACTGAAAACTTTATTTTCATAGCTACCAGATTTTTTTCTGGAACAAGGATGCATTAAATTTTTAATGAATGGCAACAAAAACATGGTATTAGCTCTTCTTGACCATGTAGCAGTTTTGGTACTAAAAGTTGTAATGTGAGATTCCAAATTCTTTTTGCCAAAACACTGTTTGAAGGAAATACTTCAGTTGCTGAATCAGTCCATGGAACCAATGTCAATTGAGATTATAATCTGCATCAATGTTGCCCATTACCACAACAAAAAATTCAATCTGCAATTCAATAATAAAGACCCACTGTTTTTACATTTTTTTACTAACATGTCTTTGCTGTCTGCAGCTCCTAAACAGTGGGCTATAAAATGTGATGGAATTAGTAACATTCTTCTTGGTCTCATATCACTAGTAATAATAATAATAGCAGTAATGCTGCCTAAACTGCCTTTGTTTGTTTCTTTCAAATTCAGGTGTAACTGTTTTACATGTCTGAAGAGTAGGTTCTAGCATATAAATTAGCTCATACATCTCCACACAGCAGGAACTGCTTTGGGTGACAATGTTTGACACTGTTCAATCACCCATTCAATAGCTGTAGCTAGTTTTATAAATGTTGCCAGTTATGAAGTACCTGAAACAAGTAAACGAGAAATCTGTTAAACTGCATCTTATTTACACAGGGACTGCAACTCAAAAGGCATGGCTAAAACTGAGAAGCTGCCAGCAAAACTAACTGTGTAGACAAAGGAAATTAAAGCCTAAAAGTCACTCTGCCACTGTGTTGGTGAAGCTGTGCAAGTACCAAAAATAAATGTTTTTAATACCACACATGACTAGCAGACAAAATAAGTACAAATATGGCAGATGATAACACAATTAATGAAAGAAGTCAAATCGATAAACTTTGACTGCACTGATGCTGGGGAAGATAAACTAAATATTCTGCCTCAGTCATCTAATTACAACCATAAACTCCCTGTCCTGACATTTCTGAATTACAATCACCTTATCAGTAGACATACATAATTTTGTAACTGAAACATCCACTTGTATTAAAAAAACATTCATATGCTGTCCCTGATGTACAAACTTTAAATTTAATAAAAAGCCAGTCCATATTGCAATGAAAGTTCACTTACCTAGTTCAATTCACTAGTTGTTCTTTACTTCCGATTGGTTTCTGGGCATTGCATCCTTCAAACTGTTCTCTGTGCACCATGCAGTAATTAATAAATCTCTCAAAGTCTTAGATCTTCTGGGATGTTGCACAGCAACAATGGATAGTTACTGACATACTGTGCCAAGTCTGCGACACAGCGCAGCATCCCACACGATTGAAGATCTCAACTATACCTCAACGAAAGCCTAAAATCTCGCATAGTGAATATCTAATCAGAAAACACACACATTAGGGCAAATTCCTCATGCCAAAAACCTTTTTCTCATGGTCTCTTGCAGTGATTTTCAAAAGTTTTTTGAATGAGCCTTGGACTGCAACACAATGGACTGATGCGCCAGCACTGGACGGTGCATGTTAGGCCCTCATTACACTGTCAAAGATTATCACCAAATACTTTAAGAAATAGATATTATAAAAGACAGGATTACACTATGTCCAAGTTTTCATCAAAGTTATATGAAAATGGATCAAGAACTGTTATATAATTGTGCTGCAACATTAAGTGAAATTATGACAATTGCTTTAATATTAAAGAAAAAAAAAAACCTATTTGGGTTAAAGTTTGGATAGGAAGACGTGATATGAAACAGACCCATCAATCCTTATTGAAAGAATTACAATGCGAAGATATGAAGTACTACATCAAGTACTCGAGATTGGATGATGATACATTTCAGTTTATAGTATCAAAAGTGTCACGTTTTATTGCAAAAGAAAGTACTCAACCCTATAACCATGGAAACTCGCCTTATGCTAACACTTCGGTTTCTGGCTATTGTAGAAAGTTTTTCAAGCTTGCAGTTCAGTACCGGATACCTCAATGCAATATTTCAAATATAATTCCTGAAACCTGTAAGGCTATTTACAAGTCAATGAAAGACAAGTTTTTGAAGATAAGTAAATTATTATTTGTATTATTTATTTACTTTCAGTACAGTTTTAATTACTGGTGTACAGTTTTAAGGAGGGTTATTTACAATTAAGAACTCATACTGGTATCTTCCTGTGTCACATTGGCATTCTACAATGCACTTCTTATGACACCACACAATTTATTGCTCAAAAATTACATTTTCATTGAATGATTGTTCATCTAAAGAAACTCATTGAGGACTTTTAACCTCATCCCACTGGCTTGAATCTGATTGTCTAAAAGTTGAGTACTTGGTCGTGAAGATTTAGAAGATGTTGAATCTATTGTGTCCCATGCATCCCTCAAAACTGGTTGTATTTTTCTTTTTCCTTTTCTGAACGCACAATCATTGCTTGCATTCGGAATATCATGTAGTTCAGAAGCAACAACTTTTCCAAATATGTCTATTGAATCTTTTTTTTTCGGTTGATTTTTGTTTTGCCAGTTTTGACATTCATGTCATTATATCTGAAGCCTGCAGTATTAAAGAATCATAGGATGCTGTATTCTTGTTTCTCCATTTTGGTCCCCATGAATTGGTAGACGCTGGTGTACTTTCTGCATTTGAACTTGTAGGCCTACAGTCTGTGATTTCACCTGCTTATAGAACCTTTAAGTAGAAAACTGAATAGTTAAACATTTTTTCATTATTTTTAATAACAATTATTAAGAAGTATAAATAATAAGTTATGTATTATGTTTCTATTTTTGAAGTACCTACAACCGAAGAAGAATGGCAAGATATAGCTAAGGAGTTTGAGGAAAAGTGGGATGTTTACAACACCACTGGAGCCATGGATAGAAAGCATATCCAGATTACATGCCCACAAAATAGTGGTTCACAACACTTCAATTATAAATCTTACATTATCACTCTATTTGCCCTTGTACATGCAAACTACATATTCATATACATTGATGTTGGGACAAACAATCGAATTGGCAATGCTGGTGTATATGCCAAAAGTGCACTGGGGCACTGTCTGATGAATAGGACAATTTTAAAAGTACCTGATGATAAAAAGTTGCCTAACACCAACAATTCAGGCCCTTACGTTGTGCTTGCTGATAATGTTTTTTCATTGAGCTACAATGTTATGAAGCCCCACCCTTAGGGAAACATTACAAATGAGGAACAAATATTTAATTACAGGTTATCTCATGAAAAGGCTGCTAAAAGAAAGAATCCCAAAAGAAGGAAACTGCAAACATGGGACCCCCAGTACAAAAGAAAACATGCTCAGCAGCAGGGGCTCTGTCATTATGGAAGTCCAACAGAATCAAGAACAGAGCAAGGCCACAGAGAATAAGAAACTATCACAGGACGCCCACAAACTAGAAAACTCCCAAACGAAGGTGCGCTCGAACAATGATGAGTGTGACGAAGCACAACTACCTCAGACCAAATCTTCTGAATACCCCTCTGAGGGAGATACAAATGATGAACGGGAATTCACAGAAGTGAAAAGAAGGAACAAGAGGAAGACACAAGTGTCTTCGAACCGCAGAGCACAGGACGAGAACAACAGTGAAAAAGAAGGCACAGGTACAGCTACAAAAGCGAGAGGCAACGCAGAAAACAGCCGCGAAGAAGGGAAGGCATGGTGGAGAAGGGGGATCATCGGTACCCGAGTAGAACCAAATGAAGGGCAGACAATATTGCAAGCAAGCACCAGAATGGCTTGGCGCAATGTAGGGAAGTTGGACACAAAGACAAGGAAAGAAGGCAATGGAATAAATGGTGAAATTGAATGCGACGAGCTGAACAGCTTAAGCAGAAACAAAGCATTCAAGATTGGGTTTCCAAGCTCATTTGCCGGGACAGTGGACAAGGAGGAATTTTGGCCCAAGGGAATACTAATAAGGCCTTTTCGATTTCGAAGATGGGAGGACAAGCAAGGAATTGAATTACCCCAGTGCCAATAATAAATACGTTACTGTCCACAAAAGCCTGATTCCAAATGTAACTAAGCAGCATACAATCGGAACATGGAACATGAGAAGCACGAATATAGGGAAACAAAGATTGTTAAGAAAGAAATGGAAAATGTTGGTATAGACATTTTGGGTATAAGCGAACTAAAGTGGACGGGCAAAGGACACTTCAGCTCAGCCGGATACAAGGTATATTACTCTGGACACGAGACCAAAAGACTGAATGGGATGGCAATAATAGTTGTTCAGAAAATGGTGGAAGCTGTGCATGAATACAAGCCTATCAGTGACAGAATAATATACATACGAATCAGAACCATTCCAGAAAACCTATCTATCACTCAAGTGTATGTCCCAACCTCCGAGGCTAGTGAGGGGGAAATTGAACAGTTCTACGAACAGCTGCAAGATGTAATATCAGAAATCCCACGGAATGATGTATCATTCATTATAGGTGACTTTAAAGCGAAAGTTGGAAACCAAACTGTCAGGGGCATAACTGGTAGATTTGGCCTGGGAACCAGGAACGTAAGAGGGGATAAACTCATTGAATTTTGTATGGAAAACTTTTTGTTTGTTGCCAACACCATGTTTCAACAACCAATAAACAGACTGCACACTTGGACATCTCCTGATGGCAGATACCAAAATCAAATAGACTACATTTTGGGCACACACAGGTGGAAAAGCACAATAAAAGTCTCAAAAACAATACCAGCAGCAGACTGTGGGTCTGACCATGAACTCTTAATAGCAACTACCAGGGTTAAGTTAAAGAGATGTAAAGACCACATACGAATGAGATCAAAACTGGACTTGAACACATACCAGAAGAATACAAACATGCAGTAAGCAAAGGGTTCGAAACATTGGAAGTGACGAACCGAGACCCAGATGATCTCTGGGAAGAGATAAGAAGGATTATAACAGAAGCTGCCATGAATGTACCCGAAACAAGAAAGATCCTAAATGGCTCACAGAAAGAACACTTAAGATTGCAGAAGAGAGACAGGAAGCAAAAGAAGTAGGAAACAGGGCAGAAGTAAGAAGTTTCAAAGAGAAGCTAGGAGAGATAAAGAAAGGTTTATAAAAGAAAAATGCCGGGATTTAGAGGAGAAAGCCCGGAAAAAGAGGCCCAGGGATATGTTCAGGACAATAAGAGAGCTCACTAGGCAGTTTATCCCCAAAACAGGTGCACTCAAAGGCAAAAATGGAGAATTAATAACAGAAAAGGAAAATTCTTTAGAAAGATGGAAGGAGTACACAACAGAGTTGTACAAAACCAATGAACAGCCCGAAGACTTCAATGGCTCCACATACGAGAAAGAACCGTGGATTCTGGAGAGTGAGGTAAGGTGGGCTTTAGATCAGCTGCCTTATAACAAAGCCCCTGGGTGTGACAACATACAAATAGAATTGTTAAAAGCCATCAAAGAAGAAGTCATCCCAGCAATGACTATCTTGTGTAATGAAGTATGGGAGAAGATGAAATGGCCACAAGAGTGGAAACGGTCTATCTTCATACCTCTACCCAAGAAAGGAGATGTCAGAGAGTGCTCGAATAATCGCACCATTGCATTAATCCCTCACGCAAGCAAGATCCTACTGAGAATAATTCAGAAACGACTTGGACCATATATAGAACGTGAAATGCCAGTGGAACAAGCAGGATTTAGGAAAGGGTGAGGGACAAGGAACCAAATCGCCAACGTAAAATGGGTCTTGGAAAGGACCAGAGAGCGCAACAAACCTGTATATCTGCGTTTTATAGACTATGCAAAGGCGTTTGATATTGTGGAACATTCAAAGATGTGGAACAGCATGAGACATATGGGAATACCCGAACATTTGATCGGATTAATAAGAGACCTATACACAGAACAAGAAGCCAAAGTGCAGGTCGAACAAGGCGAAACAGATTGGCTCCCAGTACAAAAAAGAGTAAGGCAAGGCTGTATTTTATCTCCGGGCATCTTTAATCTATATAGCGAGCACATGATAAGAACAGTGGGGTTAGAAGACATTGAGGCAGGTGTTAAAATAGGTGGCCGAAAAATAAACAACCTACGATATGCAGACGATACAACTCTACTAGCAGAAAACAAGGACGATATGGCCAACTGATAAAAAGGGTCAAAATCAGTAGTGAAAAGGCGGGTCTTAAACTGAACATAAAGAAAATCAGAGTAATGAGCATTGGGGAACAAGGAAGCATATTAGTAGATGGTGAAGAAATCAGGACAGTATCAAGCTACAAGTTTTTAGGGGCTCTCATCACCAATGACAGCTATATCCATGACGAGATCAAGAGAAGAATAACCTTGGGCAAAGCAGCAATGGCAAAATTGACAAAAATTATGAAAGACTCAGGAGTTTTGACCAACACAAAAGTTAAGTTAGTGCAGACAATAGTTTTCCCAGCAGTGCTGTATGGATGCGAAAGCTGGACATTAATGAAGGCAGACAAAAGGAAGCTAGACGCCTTCGAGCTATGGACGTGGAGAAGACTGCTCAGAATACCATGGACAGCAAGGACGAATGCATCGGTGATTAAATAAATTAAGCCCAGGCACTCCAAAGAAACCTTAGCAGTAATAGGCAAATTGAAATATTTCGGACACATAATGTGCACGTCAGATTCACTGGAAAAAGATTTGATGTTAGGACTGACAGACAGCAGTAGAAGAGGAAGACAGCAGACAAAATGGACAGACGAAATACAAAGAACCATGACGATGAACTGGCATGAAACCATAAATGCCACGCAAAACAGAACGCAATGGAGGGACATAAGCTACAAGGCCGTGAAAAATAGGAAACGACAAAACGAAAACAACTAAGGGATAGCAAGACCCTGTACCTCTTGCTCAGAAAATCCAATGGGATCACCAGGGGTCGCTTGGGACCTGAAGGAACTACTACTACTACTACTTATGGAAGTAGAATTGTTGAAAGCACTTTTGGTATTTAGCTGGTTATATTTGGATTTTCTTAACAACAATTAACCTTTCTTCCGCCAAAGTCACAAAAATAGCTCTAGCAGCTTGTAAACTGCATAATCCTTTAACAGGAAAAAGGAAAGACTTATAAACTCAATGGGAAATTTAGTCTGTTGAAGAAGACAATTACCAACATTTGGGAATGCAATCCCATGAGTAAAGTCAGAAAATGCAAGTTATAGAAGGACAAAGAAGTACATGACATGATCATCAAGGTCGAGAAATATGAGAGGCATTAAAAACATTTTACAATGGAGCAGGAAAAAATATATTTCTTAATGCTACTGTATTTTTAAAAGGTACTTACAGTTTCTTCAACGTCCTCATCTGGTGTTTTGAAACCACAACACCCAAGTTTGCTTTAGATTTATCAGCATTTGTTGCTGTCTCCAACAAAGATAACAATGGGTACCAACATGCTGTTGGTAGACAAACATAACTTCCATCTTGACCGCTTCTTTTGCTTTCAATAATCTGCAAAAACAAAACCTAATGAATTGAATAGCTTAAACATTTTCTGCGAAAATATTTAAATACTGTTTTAAAATATTACCAATACCTACCCAGTATTTGTCATTAAATGGAAATTCTGTTCATAAATAAAAATAACATGTAATAAAGTTTACAATTATTCACTCACCTTCTCGTTTTCAGTTAAATATTGGCTTCTTAACCCATTCAATATCTTCTTTGTATAATTTGCGGTACATCCTTCTTGAATTGTACCAATAGCGTCTGCTACGTTATTATTGTTTCTGATCTCTTATTTCGTATTTGTAGTCTTTATGTTTCGTATTATACAAAGGCTCATAGATTCATATTGCGAAATTAAAAAATTCTTTCTTGCAACCGACCAAGTAAACTTAAGGCCCGTTTACACGGTGCCAGTTACTGGCTAGCCAGTTTGACAGTAGCTGGATTCCCAACTGGCCGGCAGCTACTGGATAGACAGTTGGACTGGCCATTGTTGTTCACACGGTGCCAGCTATTGGAGAGACAGTAGACCAGTTCAACTGGCCTTGCTCGGTTGTCCACTGTTTGTAGTTGCAGCAAAATGTCTGAAGAAAGGAGAGTTCTAATTCGTAAGGCAATACGATCATTTTCGTTAGTGTTGTGTTCTGAGTTGTTAGAGATTTTACTTGAGGAGAGGAGGAGAAGAGTAAGAAAATTGTGGGTGAGAGACTGGATGCGTAATAGATCACTGGGAGCATCAGTGACAATTTTGAGAGAGCTGTATATTCACGATCCACAGGAATATAAAGCTGTGATGAGAATAACACCCAACCAATTTGATGAACTGTTGTGTCTGATTGCTCCGAGAATTCAACGCTCAGACACTATGATGCGTGAAGCTGTGCCAGCGAGAGTAAAGTTGGAGATAACATTATCTTTTATTGCCTCCGCAACAAACTATAGAATGTTATCAATTTTCTTTCGAATATCAAAGGCCTCTATTTCAAAAATAGTGCCTGAAGTTTGTGATGCAATCTATGAGAGTTTGAAGAAATACATAAAAGTAAGTAAATCCACTTAGTTTTATTAACGTGTAGCAAACGCAAGGGAGAATTCTGATGTATACTGCTCAAAACAATTAGAGGAACACTTGTAATAAAGTAAAGTTGTTTATTGGCATTAAAATTCATTATTCATTTGTTTTTATTTACATGGTGTTAAATAGTGTTATAAGTAATGTATTTCTCAATTTTTCTTTTTCCTACCTTTACCCTTGTTCATATAAAAAATATTTATGTAGTTCACAGTGTTCCTGTAATTGTTTTGAGCAGTATATTTTGTATTTTCATAAATAGTTAGTACAATAGTGAGTAATGAAACAACATTTAGGAAAATGCAAAATATTTAGTATTGTTTTGGGTCTCGTTGTAAATAATGAATGCCGTAAAACCCTAATACCATAAGTATGTGAAGTATAGAAATGAGATGAATAAAACTCCATTGTAGCCTTGAAATATTTGTATTACTCAAGAATCAGACTTAGAAATAATTATAGTACAGAAATCGTTAATTTCTAATAAATGCATGAATGGGAAAAACTGACTTGTTGAACTTAATATAAATCATCATCATGGTTATCGTCGTTGTATTCCAAGCCAGCATATTTCAGTGGTTGGCTTATCAGGTTCCCATCTAGACCCAAATCCGGTTCCTTGTGGCCACTTTGGTTTGACATAGCGGAACCAGGTGACACCACCGAAGAAAATGATGTCATTGCACTGCTAGTAGACGTGCGTGACCATGGTGTTTCTGACCTTCGGTTTATGTTTTGAAGTCTGTATTTCATTAAGACCTGTTGAATATCAACATTAACCATAATCCTGTCTTGTATAGGAAATTCTCTTAGCTGCATTGCGATGTGTCTTCCCATTACATCACACTCGTCTTCTACTTTTCGTACATTTTGATCATGAACACTTAAAATTTTATTCAAATCCTTAAGTTCGCGCACAGCTTCAGTTATTGTAGCCATTTGAGGGCGTTTAGATGATTTGTTAGATGCTTTCTCCAACTTCTTGTTAACTTTTCCAGCAGAGTGTAAAGTATAGTTAGATTCACTTTCCAAAATGTTACTATCATCGCCATTGTCATCTTCTACTTCATCATCATTTCTCTGTACATTTGTCTGTTGGGAATCTTCAGTTTCATTTCTAGGCTGGTTTTCTGGTTCCTGCAACAACAGTAAAATATTCCTATTATAAATTATATATTATACTAGTAAAAGTATCATTGGAGCGACACTTTTAGGGAACTAACTGAGGATAAATATTTCTGTTTTTACTTATAAAACCACCAACAAAATTTAGAAGAAAAAATCGAGATATATTTCTAAAATTGCACATTACAAGTACCGGTAATGTTTGAATTATTGTTCTTAATTACCAGTAGTTGTTTGTACTTGGATGAATAACACTATCTCTGTATTATTTTTTACAGGTACCTAATGTAGAACAATGGCAAGAGATACAGATTGGGTTCAATGACAAATGAAACTTCCCTGGATGCTGCGGAGCGATCGATGGAAAGCATATATTAATTCAAGCACCTCCTAGCTCAGGGAGTGAATATTTTAACTATAAAGGTTCAAATAGTATCGTTCTCCTGGCAGTTGTCGATTATGACTACTGCTTCACATATGTGGATATAGGGTCATATGGTCACAATTCAGATGGCGGAGTTTTTCAACGAAGCAGCATGTATCCGTTACTGGAAAACGAGTCATTGCTTCCCAAGGGAGGGATATTAGTGGGAGATGATGCCTTCCCCTTAAAACCGTATTTGTTAAAACCCTATTCAAAACAACAGCTCACTAAAGAAGAGAAAATATACAACTACAGGAGGAGTAGGGCAAGAATAATAGTGGAGAACGGATTTGGTATCCTGGCAAATCGTTTTCGTATTTTCAGTAAACCGGTTCCGGTTAAGGTTGAAACTACAGTGAAAATTACCAAAGCTTCATGTGCCTTACACAATTGGCTGCGCAAGACTTCGCCCGCTACATACACACCCCCCGGAACTGTAGACTACGAAGACATCTTGAATGCTACTGTGATTCAAGGTCTGTGGAGATCTGATATCTCTGAACTACCTAGTATTCAGCGTTCGCGACAAAACAACAGAGGCAGGAAGATAGCTGAAAATTTGAGGAGTCGCTACAAAGAGTATTTCTGTGGGGAATGGGCAGTTGATTGGCAAGAAAAAATGATTCATTGATTGGATCAAATTGTGTTCAAAATGTGCAAGAGCATAAATGCAAATACATTTATTGAACTGATTATTGGAAACGTATGTTCTGTAAAGCAGTACATAATATTTACATATAAATAAACATGTTACTTACCAGATTGGTATAGGTTTCTTTCTCTTTTATAGTAGAATTCTTAATTATGTAATCCATAGCGTTGAACAATTTTATTGTTGGTGTATAAGCTTCATCAGCTCCAGCTCCACTAGCTTTACTCTTGGTGATTTTTGTAACCTCTAGATGGTATGTCGAGCGCAAACTCTTTATCTTCTTAGACACGTCCTTCACACCAAAATTAGGTATGTTCATTTCCCGTACCATGTGTTTTAGAGATGCGAGCCGGGCTTCGCGATTTTTATATTCAGGAGTAAATACATTCCACACATTTTCAGAGTCCTTGTACATATTAACAAACTTAGTTGTTTGTTCCTCACTCCACCTGCCCGATATTTTGTTTGATAATTACAACAATTATTAAAAATAATTCACAAGAAAGACAAAGAAAAATTCGATTGCCCTGCACGTGTCTACTACCTGCCAGCAACTGGCCTGTGTGCTGTACCGTTTACACGGTGACAGCTACTGGACTGTGAGGTGGTGGGGGAACACCAGTGGCCAGTGGCCAGTGGAAACAAAAATGTTTGATTAAATTAAGTTTAAACCAACCAATGCACACTAAAACCACTCTTTAAGTAGCTTTATTATAAAATTGTTAAAATTGTACCCCTACACGTGTTTCGATCCTAGGATCATCGTCAGGGGGTTTCTTGTTAAAAGCTACAGTCACTTCAACACATGATTTAAAATATTCTATCAGCACTTTGAACCATAAGTTAAAATCTTGTCAATAGATTCGCTAAAAGTTGTAAAATTATAAAAACACTGTAGTTAGTAGAACTGTGGAACTGCTGGCGTGTGGTATTAAAAGCTGTAAAATAAACGATTTTGTAAGTAATATAGAATTTGTAAATATATTGGTTGCTAACATTAATCATTATTGATTTTCTATTTAATGTATATGAATGACTTACCATATGAAATGTTTTTTCGTGGAGCGGAGTGTACTATGTGTCGTCCAGTGAGGAGTGCTACGGTGGAGTGTCTGGTTCGGGGGGTTGTGTGTAGGTCAGTATGGAAGGGGGGAGTTTGATAAGTTGGAACAGCGGGTTTATTTCCATTGCGTACTGCTCGTGGATCAATAACTGTTCCCTATGAAAAATTTGGATGTACATATTTTCGGTAATATTCATATGCCTGCCTTTCTTACAGCTTTTTATTAAATTCATTGTATCCTGTATTGGGCCGTATTCATGTCGGTTGTTCAAAATATGTAGGGCATATGCAGATTTGGGTTCATTATTCTTTATATATCTGGTATGTTCATTATATCTAGCTGTTAAATTTCTTCCAGTCTGGCCAACATAATGGTAATTGCATGTATTGCATCTTAAACTGTAGATTCCACTGTTTTTGTATTTATCCTTGTTTTGTGTGTGGATTTTTAGTAGATTCCGAGTGGTGTTGTTAACACGAAATGTAATTCTTAAGTTTGTTTTTTTGAAGATGTTCGTGACTTTTCTTATCAATGGGCTACTGTATTCAAATATGGTCCATTTTTTATTGTTATTTTGGTTTTGGTTTTGTGTTACAGTGTATTCTTTAGGTCTGTTTATTTTGTTTTTGATTTGGTTATTGAGTCTATTTATTAGTACGGTTGGGTATCCGTTTTGTTGTGCTATTTGAATGATAGTATTCAGTTCCTGTTGTTTATGTTCTTTTGACAGTGGGAGATTATGTAGTCGATTTAGCATAAATCGGTAAGCAGCAAGTTTATGCTGTATTGGGTGGTTTGATTTGTAATGTATTGTAGTATCAGTGGTGGTTGGTTTGCGATATATGTTTATGTCCAATTCATGTTGTTTTCTAGTTATTGACAGGTCGAGGAAGTTAATCGTGTTGTCTATTTCATCTGTTGCTGTGAACTTTAGATCAGGGTGTATCTGGTTTAGAAAGTTTGTGATGTCGTCTTTACTGATTCGGTTATGGTTGTATATTATTAATATGTCGTCTACATATCTGTTGTAGAAGCAGATATTTGTACTGTCTAGTATATCTTTTATTAACTGTTCTTCATAATGTTGTAAGAATATTTCAGCAGTTAAGGCTGATATGGGGGATCCCATTGCAACACCTTTCATTGGTAGGTAATATTTGTTGTCAAACTTTAGATAATTTTGTTTTAAAATGGTATCCAGGAGTGTCATAGTCTGTATTATTGTTGTGTTTTCAATCTTTTTAGTTGTCATTAAGGTTTTGGTGATTTGTATAGTCTCCTGTGTGGGGATATTGACATAAAGATCTTTTATGTCGAATGTGATAAGTCGGATTGATTCTGTGATATTTAGTTTTTTGAGTTCATTGGCTAATTGGGTAGAATTGTATGTTGTGTATCTATTAGGTAATTGGATTTGATTACTAATCCAGTTATTTAGAAATTTGGCTATTTTATATGAAGGAGCTTGGATATTGTTTACAACAGGTCGTATTGGTTCATTTTCTTTGTGAATTTTGATCAGTGCATTCATTGTTGGTGATTGTGGTTTAATTTGCATAAGATATTTTTTCTGTTGTTGTCCTATTATTTTATTGCATTTTGGGATGATTTGTTGTAGCTGTTTTTGGAATTTTTCTGTAGGATCTTTTTGTAGTTGTGTGAATTGGTTGTCTTTTAGGAATTCTTCAGTTTTTTGGATGAATGTGTTTTTGTTTATGATGACTATGGTCTTTCCTTTATCAGCCTTTGTGATAATAAGGTTATTTTGTTGTAGTTTATTGCGTATTTTCCTCATAACATAGTTTTGTCTTTTATGTAAAGTATTTGTAGATGTGGTATTTTGTATTTGTTTTATCTTATTATGGGCAAGGAATCTGTAAATATTGTGTTCATTTTCATTAAGCTGTCTTATAGCATTTTCTGTGTCGATGACCAGTTCTTGTATGATCTGTTGTGTGGGTTTTTCAAGTGCGTAATTTAGTCCTAGTTGTAGTAAACTTTCTTCTTCTTTGTTGAACTGTATGTTGGACATATTATTGATACGTGGATAGAATTTGGTATTTGTTGGTGTATTACTCGTATAGTTACGGTTTTGCGTGGAATGTTGTGTCTGTGTGTGTCGTAAGATATCCAGTTTTTTGTTAAGTTTATCATATAGTAGGTCATTCATATGCTGTGAATTTTGATATTCTAACCTTTGTATCAAGTACCATGATTCCTGCCAGTAGTTCGCACATTCAAGATGTGTTTCGTACAGTTGTTTATTCAGGAGGGCCTTCTTTTTGTAGCTTTTCTGTAGCTTTTAACAAGAAACCCCCTGACGATGATCCTAGGATCGAAACACGTGTAGGGGTACAATTTTAACAATTTTATAATAAAGCTACTTAAAGAGTGGTTTTAGTGTGCATCGGTTGGTTTAAACTTAATTTAATATGACGAAGATGCACGGTGTCAACAATGTGAAAAATGTTTGAATTCACTGGCATGGCCAGCTGCTGTCCAACTGGCCTGTCAAGCTACTGGCTGGTGTGTTTACACAGGAACAGTACCTGGCATCCAGTCACTGGACACCTCAACTGGCACCGTGTAAACGGGCCTTTAGTTTCCGCCATTTTCTTTCCTCGTATGTACAAATTTTAAGAAATATATGACCATGTGGTTATATTTTATTACAGATATTTTATCGTACACAGGTTTTATAAAACACACCTCATTACACTGTAAACTATTTTATAAAAGATATTTGATATGTAATACATCGTAAAACATCTTATCACGCCTCACGACTCTAGACTCTTGCCAACATCACGGTTTATGAGATTATAAACAATCATGTAATTTCTATACATGTTACTTGGCATAAAAAAAATCTTATATGCTGTAAGTTGCATAAATGGCAATCATATACACTGATCATGACGACGAGAAAGCACGTGAATTTCAAAATATGAAGTAAACAGTGTGTACTTACAAACTTCACGGTGTAATCTCACACTATCACAGGGCGATAAATATCCACCAGCAAACGAAAGTACACTCACGAAATGGTCTGTGATTGTAAAATACAACCCGGCACTCTTGCAGAATTAATATGTAAAAATACCTTGCAGATCAGCATACCAAATCCCAATGTCTTGTACTACCACTGACACTTCTCACAGAACAAAATACATTTTCATTGTTGGCATTCGTGATACCTGTTACGTAAACAAACAAAACACTGTCGAGAAGCAAGTGGAAGCTGGCGATCACAGAGCGAGTGGTGGTTAGCGAGTGGGAAATGTATGTTATGATTGATGTTTGCGTACAAATATGTTTGTTTGTGTCTAGTGAACGTGGTAAATTCGACGTTGTTCGTAGTTGCACCTTTCATTCTTAAACTTTTGTCTTATATTGTTCGAATTTAACTTTATTAAATAAATTTTAAATTCTGGAATGTGATGTCCTATAGCCTGGTTGATATGATGTTGGAGGCAGCAGGTTCCTCTAAAACGTTGGCACTACACACGTATTTATCAAACTTTACGGCGTCACATTCCATTAGACTTTTTGTCTTCAACCATGTAACTGTGGTAGTAGAGCCCCTAAGTTCAGCACCATGAATACCAAGGCACAGTGAGATCTGCGCTCTTCTGGGATATTACGCGGCGTCGTGTTGTAATTGTTTACCGACGTTTCGGGATAACGTATCGGCCCCGTGTCCCAGAAGAGCGCAGATCTCATCAACATTGTGACAGAAGCCTAAAACCAAGGCCCAGTGTTCACTATGGGACAAGACACTGAACTGGTTCTGATCCATACAACCAGTCTTCGTAAGATTTATCGAGTATTATCCTCCCTCGTGCTACTCGATCGTCCATGTGAACGTTTTACAGGAGGCGTTTTTTGTCAAAATTCTCTGTTGAGTCATTGTCTCCCACATTTATTACGTATGTCTAAACACATTCAAGTCTCCAGTTCACCATTCTAACAATATTAGGTTACCTGTGCCAATAATTTAGTGCCTCATGGGCTGCAACTGGCCCATGACATTACCGTTGGACACACTAGTTCTTTCAAAGCTAGTATGTACCATAGTCTCTAAATTTCTTATACTTGCAACCCATATGTGTAAATTGTATTGACAGTTATCCAAAGTTGCTGGATTTTTAACTTTAGAATGTAGGACATCATTTTGGTGTTTGTGTTGGGAGGGGGGAGGGGGTGTTCAATTTATTTCATGTGGATTCTATTCGACAGTTTATAGTATCAGTCTTCAATAATACAGTTGATTTACCATGCTCCTTTGGCAGTTAAACTGTCCTGTCACTGTAAGCTCAGAATCAAGTACTGGAATACATTGTGTAATAAAACTGGCCTTTATGTAATTTTATTACTGATGACAAAGGTAAAGTTGCCCCTGTACAAACAGTGAAGGCATAAGGGGAGTGGAGACATAGCTCCACTCAGTCTTTATTGTAGCACTAGACCGAGGGTAGTGGTCAGCCTCATGTCTTGACTGCTTTACCCCCTGGAAAGAGCCTCTGGTACCCATTGATTAGGAGGCTTTGAAGACCCCTAAACCAGTCTGGAAGTTTTAGAGAAAAGAAAAATAAAATCTCTTACCCCTACTGGGATTCAATTCCTGGATTGTCCAGCCTGTAGCCTAGTGGCCATACTGACTGTACTCCAATTTTATGACTGACAGGAATGTGATTATATGTTTGTAGTAACTTAGAAGTGCAGATACTAATAGTGTCTGCCTTTATTTCCTAGGCACTCCTCATGTGTTCCAAGGAATTTTGTTATTATTTGTGGTATGATTAGAAGTGTTATAATGTTAGCACCATAATTAGTTGATATATACCAGTTTTGTGAGGCCGTATTTAAAAGTCCCATACAGAAGTGTGTGATGCATATTTTTGAGATTTACATAGTGCAACATTAACAAATCGATTTGAAAAATTTCTTTTACTGGGTGTCTACTTACTGTTTTCTATTTCAGCATTTTATTATTAACTGTTAGGTTTATAGGGAGAATTACAAGTATTTATCTGTTGAGATATTCACTCTTCTGGGATTTTACGCAGTGTAGCTTGATAGTTTGTTACCAATGTTTTGGGACAACCTATTGGTCCCATCTTCAAGGGTCAAGCAGCTCTAATTATTGACCACAGATATCTGCTTCTAATTCTGTTCTGTTACAATGGGACATGTTATTTGCTTTTGTGTAACATTGTAGTCACAATATCAGTGGTCAAGAAATTTGGCCAAACTGGTATATGTGACTGTATAAGATTGGTGTAGAATATAGTGTTAAGGCAATTTTGATGATAATGATGGTAGTGCATTTCAAGATGCTGTGTTAATTAACAAACAAACTGTACTATGGACATGACATTTTCCAGGCATAGTAAAATATGTAGTTAATGAGTTATGCACAGTACTTTCTGTAGTGAAATATACATAGCAGTCATTGCTAATTTGTGATGGCAAATTTTGTTGCAGGCTGTTTCTGAAAGTGTTACATAAAATTTTTGTTTTTAAAGAGGGATGTCTTTTCATGTTCTGCTCTTCATTAAGTGTATAATTACACAGCTTATGCTGGTATTAACATTTTCAGATTACTGATTTCCTTATTATGGATCCAGTATTGCTTCAGAAGCAGGTCCGTGATAATGCAGAAGATCTGAGGAATTATATGCAAGATTTAAAAAACTGGGAAGCTGACATGAAGCGGAAAGAATCAGAACTTCAGGCAGCTGCTTCAAGTGACCAGGTTTGTGTAATCATTGATTTTATCCGGCTTAAATTCGAACAATTTTTTTTTTTTTCCATTTTCCTGGACATTGACTCTTTTCCATATCCATGGACTAAACTAACTCAGCCAAGTAAGCTTCCATTAATCTAGACTAATTACAAAGTCTGTTCAAGAAGTTGTATTGTGAGTGCAACCCCTCTTCAGAATTGTGTTATGGCCACGTGATAATTGGGCATGACTTAGTAGACTGTCTGGATCCTGTTGCTGTTTTCTACTCACTCCTAATATGTTTTGTTGCAGAGTGATGGCAATTATTTGATTTAAAGAAAGAGTGATCTGTGATTTCTTAAAAATGTTCTTAATGGAACAGCACATCTGTCTGAACTTTCGTTCCAAAACAGGGAAAACTGCTAAGGAAGCAAAGCAGTCATCTTCACGGTGATAGGCAAGATTATCCCCCAAGACAGAAAATAATGTGACAGAAGAACAGATGGTATGTGAATACCATGCTCATTGTTTTCTTCAGCTGTCAAAGTTTGGTGCATTATGAGTTAATTCCTAGAGGTCAAACAGTGAATCAAGATTTTTAGGTGTCAGATGTGAATATAATGTGAAAAGTGAATCAAGAGTTCTACCTGACTGTTTTATGGTGTCTTCAAGAAGCAGCAGGAAAGAAAAGACCAGAACTTTGGTGGGAACACAGCTGATTCCTTCACTACAACATTGCTCCCATGCACATGGAACTGTTTGTCCAGACGTTTTTGTGACTTATGGCCCCGATCTTTCTTCAGGAGATATTTTCCTGTTCCCAAACCCGGACGGTAGTTTAATAAGACATCAGTTTGAATCAGTAGAGGAAATACAAGAAAAACACTACAGCAGTTAACCCAGATTTCTTCAAAATTATATATAGAATGCTGGGAGAATGGAAATGTCATTGGAAGTGTTGTATTAATGTAGCAGGTATGTCGAGGAGATAATATTTAATAAAACTTAACTGACATGTATTGTGTTGTATTTAGACACTCTGAGAACCTTTTGAACAGACTTTGTACATTAACTGAGTTTGAATTTAAGGAAGTGGTAGTCCTTAAATACAGGAAAAATTATAACTGATTTGTGGAAAATGTAAAAACCTTTTAACCCATCCACTCTTATCGCACAGTAGTGTCAGGTCCTGTGCTGAGGTGAACGCAGCTTGATCAAGTTCTGCAAAGCGTTCCGCCTTCTTTTGATAGTTGCATAAGCTACGTTATCTGTTTTGATCCATCCAGCAGCGGATCTTTCTGTTACAGTGGAAACTGTGCCCTTGTATCAATATTTATCAAGCCATAATATGTAAGTCCTATGTCATGGAAGGCATGCACACTTCCTATATTTTCATGCATAACAGGTGCTCCTGTATGTTTTGCATATGTATAACTGAAACAAGCTATTTTTACTGATGTATATAACTAAGCCAAGTTAATGCCTGAGGTCTTTCATCGTCTTAGATGTTGCACAGTGACAGTGGGTAGTTTGTTACTGACATTTTGGGCCAGTGTATCATTCCCATCTTCAAGGGTTGAAACATCCAAGATGCTTGAAGATGGGACTAATGTCTGTCCCAAAACGTCTGTAACAAACTACTCGTTGATGCTACACAACATCCCAGATCAGAAACCTCAACTACACTGCAGATACAGCCTAAAATCTCGTATAGTTAATGCCTGTTGAAATATTCAACAGATTATACAGTATTTAATCCAACAAATTGCACATGTAACCATAAATAACCATTTGTTATTTGTGATGTTCCTCATACATATTTTGACCTCTATAGGCCATCTGCAGGGAGGTCATTTACAAAGGAATACAGTTATAACAAATGCTGTCAAAGATGTGCATATATGGATTTAAAATACAATTTTGTCAATTAAAATATTGCTAAAATGTATAAAATGTAGAATAATTACAGGTATTTTTACATTTATTGATCATTTCTTGATGATTGATAACACTGGATTTTAACTCCATATATATGCATCTTTGACGGCATTTGTTATAACTGTATTCATTTGTAAATGACCTCCCTGTTGAAGCTGAAACATGTAGGAGGAGCATCACAAAATAACAAATGGTTGTTTGTGGTTACATGTGCAGTTTGTTGGATTAAATACTGTATAGTCAATCTGTTGCATCGAATATGGATAATGTTAAATATACAACATCTTTACATTTGTTATATAAACTACATTCTGTTATCTGGTCTGATGTTTTAGCATGTACATAGGTTAAGTGTTTTGGGGAATATCACTTCTTTCATATCTTCATCTTTCACCCCATGCCCTCTTTTGTTTATCTCTGCTGTACTAGTCTCCTTCCCTCCTTTGTACCATATTCCTTTCCCACATGCTTTATTTGTCTGGTTCAGGTGTCTCAAACTCAAATAATATACATGTCAAACAGATGATTTTGAAATTTAAGGTGATCTGCAACAGCAATAAAACAGACAGGTATTTTGCTTAACATTAAACACATCTTTATGAAAGTTTCATAGTTTTAATAATAAAGTGAAATATATAATTACTGAATTTAAAGCTTTAAACATCAGCAAAGAGGTACCTCTTTGCTGATGTGTGTAAGATGCAATCCAGGGATAGCAAGACTTCTGAGCATTTCACCTATAATGAAAAACATTTTTAATTATCTAAATTTAAAAAAATTCTCTGATGCCGACCCAGGGCACATTTGGTATCTAGAATAAGATTAGTAAGAGGTCCACATGAACTGAACTGATGATCTGTGTGTGAGACCCCTGGCCCAGTTTATTGTCATTCCTTACCCGTTTCTTCCCCTCCAAAATCCAACCCCTGGCGTACCCGTCGCGGAGGGGGTAACGTCTGTAGGCGACCAACAGGGGCAATGATCTACCCAAGCCAAGGTGTGAGGCATCATGCCGAGGGCTGCATGGCACTGGGGTGGCAAAGGCAGTGTTGCAAACGATCCCCTTGGGGCACCAGGCAGCACCCCATTGTATTTATGCTTTCCACCCGTATGGGGCTCTGTGGGTGGTGACCGTTATTTCCCCAATACTCGTGAGACCGAAATGGAGACTGCAAAGATTAAAGAGAGGAAATCCTCTAAACGTGGGGACTCTGTTGTGCAGAGACACCTGCAAAAATGCGTTCAAAAGGGAGCCAGTTTTGGCGAACCACCCCAGGAGCTGGGTCTTCCAGCAAACCTAGGGACACTGAATATTTGACTAAACCTGAGGCCGGACCATCTGACCTGACAGAGCAGGGAACCTCTATAGGCAAACCAGCTGAGGAGGACATCAAAGGCCAACAGCTTCCTACAGTGAAACCCAGACTTTCTGGGGCCGCTAGGAGGAAACTCAGGAAGGCTAAGGAGGAGCAGAGTGGTACTGGGAGCTTAAAGCAACTGGGGCACGAAACCTCCAAAAAAGCCCAAGACTCCTTTGGAGCCTGGGTCATATAAGGAAGCACTCCTCAACGTCAGGGCGGCTGTCCTCTTAGACCATCCCGAGGAGCAGCTGTCCCCGGAGGATGTAAACCTGGTAATGGGCAAGGTTGGGGAAGTGTTTTGCGAAACCCCGGATGGGGGATGCCCACTTCTCCGATCCTACAGACTGGAGAGAGGCATAATCTTCTATGCATGTGCTGATCAAAGGTCTGTAGACTGGCTTGTTACAGCCCTTCACGGGTACCAAATTAGGGAGGGATTAAAATGGCTCTCAGGACAAAGGAAAAGGTGGCTAAAGGTCCTGAAGAGCTTCTTGAATGGATCAAGAGCCTTAATCCAGGACTCCATACGGAGAACTGGAGGGTTCTTGATTCTAGAGATGAGCCTCTTGGTAGAAGGCTTATCCTATTAGTAGACCAGGACTCGGCTAAAATATTAAAAGGAACCAGCTACAAAATCTACACAGGACTGTCTGAGGGCACTTTTAAAGTACTCAGCGATCCAGAAGGGGAAATAAGGGGTCGGGCATCTAGGGGAAGACCCCAGGCTGTGGACACTGGGACGGGGTGGAAGGGGGCTGGAGACAGCACCTCCTCTGGGGACCGGGAAAAGCAGCTGGGGGGCGGGTCACGACCGAGGACACAAATACCTCGCAGGTGGTGGTTAAGGGGACTCCTGTAGAACCTGAACCTGTCACTGAGAGGGTCACTTTGGCCTTAAAATGTAAAATTATACAAATTAATCTGCACCATAGCAAGGCTGCAACGGCACTTCTTTGCCGCAAACTTGCTATAGGGGAGATGGATGTAGCACTTATTCAGGAACCCTGGGTTTATGGGGACCAAATAAGGGGATTAAGCAATAGATGGGGCATGCTGTTTTCTGCTGGACCCGGTATTGTTTCAAGAGCTTGTATTTTAGTAAGAAATACTATTCAGGCCTTTCCACTGCTGGAGCTCTGCTCCAGAGATGTAGTAGTGGTCAGGCTATCATTTAACAGAGGAGGGAGCATTAGGGATCTTATTATTACCTCTGCATACCTCCCCTATGACTCGGACGAACCACCCCCATCAGGGGAATTACGGGACATCGTCAACTATTGCTGTAGAAACAACCTTCAGCTCATCGCTGGATGTGATGCTATTGCACACCACATTGTATGGGGGAGCACTGGCATCAATCCAAGAGGGAGCAGTTTACTGGAGTACTTGGTGAGTTCCAACCTCAATATCCTCAATAAAGGCAACGAACCTACCTTTGTGGTTAGCAATAGACAGGAGGTTATTGATTTGACATTAGGGACTGCTGAGGTAGTAGACCTAGTGTCTGACTGGCATGTATCTGATGAGACCTCTTTGTCGGATCACAGATACATACAGTTCCAGGTAAGTGACATAGAAATATCTAAGATCACATATCGCAATCCTAAGAGAACCAATTGGGAGTCCTATCGGGAAGACCTTAAGGCAAATCTAGGGACTGTACCAAGAGTTGTGCACTCGGTGAGGGACGTGGAGTTGGCTGTTGACTTGGTGCAACAGGCCATTCTCTCCTCCTATCACAAAAATTGTCCAGCTAGGATGGCTGTCTCACCAAGGAAGGTTTCCTGGTGGAACAAAGAGTTGAGCCGCCTTAAAGCGTCTACAAGATGGCTTTTTAACAAAGCTAAGAAGACTGGTGACTGGGAACCTTATAAAATGGCCCTCACCAGCTATCGCAAAGCAATAAGAAAAGCCAAACGATCCTCGTGGAGGGAATACTGTCGAGGGATTGAAAATGTACCTGACAGAGCCCGTCTAATGAGGATCCTGGCCAATCAGTCAGCCAATAAAGTGGGTTCCATCAAACTACCTAATGGCTGTCACACACAAGCAGGAATAGAGACCCTGAAGGAACTGTATAGAGTTCACTTCTCGGGAGCTACTGCAGGAGAAACAGTAGAGATAAGACAGGGACAGCCAAACCTGGGGACATTTATTGCCCACAGGGAGGACTGGGAACTGTCTAAAAGGATTATTCACCGATCCAAAATAAAATGGGCGATAAATACATTCAAACCATTCAAATTGGCAGGAACAGATGAGATTGTACCTGCTTTATTACAACAGGGAGTCGAATACCTAACGACACACCTATGCAAAATCTTTTAGAGCATGCCTGGCGAGGGGATACATACGTATAGCCTGGAGGCAAGTTAAAGTGACGTTTATACCTAAGCCTGGGAAGGCTAGCTATACCGAGGCTAAGGCATATCGTCCCATTAGTCTATCTTCTTTCATGTTGAAAACAATGGAAAAATTAGTGGACAGACATATTAGGGACGAGATTATGAGGCTGCGACCCCTGCATCAATACCAATTTGCCTACCAACCAGGGAAGTCCACTGAAAGTGCGTTGCACCACGTAATCACATGCATTGAAGAAGCAGTGGAAAACAAAGAGGTCACACTTGGAGCCTTCTTGGATATTGAGGGAGCATTTGATAGCACCTCACATAGCATCATAATAGAAGCAGCTAAAAGGCATGGGCTTGAGGACACGATATGTCGGTGGATCAACTTCATGCTGGGAAAAAGGAAAATCATAGCTACACTCGCAGGAGAAACTCTGGAGGGGTGTGTGACCACGGGATGTCCACAGGGGGGCGTCTTGTCGCCCCTGCTGTGGGGTCTGGTTGTGGATGAACTCATAGAAGGACTCAATGAGAATGGCTACAACGCGATGGGGTACGCTGATGATATTGCTATCCTAGTCAACGGAAAATTTCCAAACACTGTTCCAGAGCTCCTACAGGAAGCCTTGAACATGGTGCAGCAGTGGTGTGAAAGGACTCAGTTGTCCATAAACCCACATAAGAGGCTCATCACGTCCATTTATAGGACCTGAGCCTGCACTGGGCATATCTGCTAAGACTGCCAGGGAGGTGATCAGGGGATGGACGAATAGGAAACATACAGAATATTGGCAGTCCATTTATGGACAAAGACAGGCAAGAAACTTTCTTGAAAGACCCTCAGCCAGAAGAGCTAGAGAACTACTTAGTTTGAGCAGAAACCAGCTAAGGATACTGACAGGGCTGGTTACAGGACACTGTCATTTAAAGGGACACTTGTTTAAATTGGGGCTGGTAGACAGTCCCGAGTGTGAGAGATGCAAACAGGCATCTGAAATGGCCTTGCATGTTCTGGGTGACTGTGAGGCCTTGGCTGCAATAAGATTTAGGCACCTGGGGCATCACTTTATGAAACCAGGGAACTTTAAGGATATCTCTGTAAGCAGGTTACTGCACTTTGCTCAAAGTGCGGAGCTGTTAAACAAATGAATAAAAGGGCTGCACAAAGGATCAGAAGTGTTTGATGTGAATGGGACGCTCTGACACCCGCCCAACTACTATTCTATTCTATTCTATTCTATTCTACCCGTTTCTTCCTTTGCCTTATCCCTTTTGCACCGTTCATTTTTTTAATAGCTGAAACTACTAAATTAGTGCTACAGATAATTTATATGACCAAAATTATCCATGTAAATGAACAGTTCCCATCATCTGAAACATTTTTTAAATCAGGTTGCTTATCTTTAACTTACAAAACACTCATAACAAAACTTTCTGAATTACGAATGTGAATCTTCTGTAAAGATACAGGACACACATCTTGATTTCAGGCTTCTGCCGTGATGTTGATGAGATCTGCGCTCTTTTGGGATATTACGCGGTGTTGTGTGGTAACTGTTTACCGACGTTACGGGACAACGTATTGGTCCCATCTTCATGGGTCAAGAAGAAAAAAAATATGGGACCAATACGTTGTCCTGAAACATTGGTAAACAATTACCACACAACGCCGCGTAATATCCCAGAAGAGCGCAGATCTCATGGACACACATGACTGAAAATTAATACCCTTACAACAAAGTTAATTATAGAGTCTAAGTGGGTGTATGCTGCTTTAAAATAATTTATATAAAAATTGCTCAGAACATTCCAACTACCAGCCACAAGTTTTTAAAATTATGATGCTGTGAATGTGACTGTAAAAGCAAAAAAAGACCAAGATTAGTTTTGTGTGAGCATAAATGTCACCCTCTCTTCCAGTGAGTCACACACAAGATACGACCAATCAGTCTGATTTTCCTATAAGTGGACCGACATTGAAAATATGGTGTATAGTAATAAATGTGTGTTCTTAACCAAGCCATGTGCTAAGAATTCATCCTACATTAAATGTTGCTATAAATTTCCTGATGTAGATGCACTTAGCAAGTCAGGGATGATTAATAAAAAAAATTTCATTATACAGAATCAGTGTTGGACATAAAGAACAGTAGGAAATAGGTGTATTGACAGAAGATAAATGGTGAAAGACAAATTTTGGCCGCAAACCACACACAGCAGAAAAACTGATAGAAAATATTCAAGGCATTTTGATCATAAACCACAGAGTGCTTTGTTCAGTAACTTGAAATGTGTTAACAAGATATGAAGCTGTCCTGTAAGCAGAGGGATATCCTTTTGAACATTTTTGCAATTCAAGGTACAACCTATAAATATAATACTGAGTAGTGACGAGACATACCGCTCTTATTAACAGTAAGCAGGGCTGGCAGTTTCTTTGCTGCTGAGCTGAGCTCATTAGGAGATAGACTTTTGGCAGGCTTATGTGTCATTATGTAATGAAAACTGGGTACATCAACTCCATCTGTAAGACAATGAGAGTTGTGCATCCTGTGCTGATACGAACAGTATGAACATCAAACTACATTTATGTAGGCCTATAACAGATAGTACTAACCAACAGTTTTCTTTGTTAGAGTGGATTTGGACTTTAATTTATTTACTGTTGATATATGTGAGCTGGGGTACCTCAGTCAGTAATGTGGCTAGTGGTACTTACCATTTAGATGACTGAAGTTCAGTTTCTGCCTGGGGTGGCAATTTTTCTCACCACCATCATTGCAATGTTGAATGTTCAATAACTGTGAAACTCAGTAATATGCTTATTTCAGGAACCATAACTGCAGTGGCCTTGTTGAGAAGGATCTCTTCTTTTCTATAACATCATCAGATGTTTTGTGCCTGACTTTAAGTGGCACACTTTACAAAGAACAGCCATATGTAATGGCTTTGTGAAATTTAATAGAATGCTTTACAGCAGTTCTGTGACACTTCGTTTCTGCAAATGTTTCTTTTTCAGGCACTTCCACCTGTTCGCAGTAAAATAAAAAGAATATCCCAAGACCAGAAAAGTAGATGTAATGCTGAGAATCAAAGGCCAACCAGGATTTCTGGATGTAATTATGCCTCTTGGGACAAATTTGATGTGGTAAGTTTTGTATTACTCTTAGTGATTACCTCTCCTCTTGCTAATGTAGCAGGTTCTACTAGACACACCATGATGCTGTCAGGCTGATCTTCTGTTCCATGAAAATGTCTTCAATAAAAGTAGTAGGCATCTATAAAATACTTGTTTTTCTTGTACTGCATGTGCACAAAGGTTATTGATTTAAAGGAAATATGTGGATTGTAAAAAAAAAAGTACTGCTCAAACTCCTGCAAGCACCATGCCGTCTAGCTAATATTTTCTCTATCTACAACACATTGCTTATATGAGGCCTGATCAGACTATCCAGATGAGATCATTTCTGTAGTATCTTAACGTTGCACTGTGACAGAACTTTTCTGATCATGTCTGGACATATTCCTGCAGATCCTCAATCAGTGAGACCTAGCTGAAGCCATTCAGTTTGATGCAGTCATCACAAGTAAACAGTAGTGTGTGTGCTGTGTGTCATATTCATAATGACTGAGATTAGGGAACAACATGCATGTATCAAATTTTGTGCAAAACTCAAGAAAACAGGAACTGTAACATATGAAATGATTAAAACTGCCTTTTGAGAGGAGGTCATGAGCTGTACACAAATTTTTGATTGGTTCCACCACTTTAAAGGAGGGTGCACATCCGTAGGAAGTGATGCGTGTTCAGGATGCCCTTCTCTAGCAAAAATGATGAAGTGATAGTAGTGGTGAGAGCAGATCACAGACTAACCATTAGAGCAGTAGCTGAGGAACAAGGAATTTCTTTTGGCTTATGGCAGGCTAAGGATTTTGTCATGAGACATGTGTCAGTTCATCCCATGGCTGTTGACAGCAGAGAAGAAGGAACATTACCTGTCTGTAGCCTCCAATTTGCTTGAATGTGCAGAAGCAAACAAAAGTTAATTTAAAAACACTGTAACTGGTAATGAAACATGGATGTATGGTTATGACCCCAAAACTAAACAAGAGTCATCACAATGGAAAACATTTTCATCACCAGAACCCAAGAAAGCCTGCTAAGTTGAATGCAAGACATAGGTGATGTTTATCACTTTTTGTCAATCAAGAAGGTAGTGTGCACCATGAATATGCTCCATAAGGTCAAAGTGTAAACCAGAATTCTTATTTAAAAGTACTAAGACAACTGTATCCCCCCGAAGGTATCCCTACTTTGACGTAGTGGTGGGGCTTGCATGGTCAGATGATACTGAGAGCTATGCTGGTGGTAGTGTAGCAACTGGTAGGGCTTCCTGTGCCATACAAATCAAGGGTGATGACCCAGATAAAAAGGGATACCCTGGTCCTCCAGGTTGGGGGTTGGGCATGGGGCTGACAACCCTACCCCATAAGAAATGTTTTGGTGAAAAGCTTTTAAAATTGGAAACGGATGGAAACAATGTAGACGACCCAGCATGAGCTAGGTTTTTTTTGTGTGGGAATTTGGAACGTGCTGTCTCTATATAGAAGCAGCTCACTCCAGAATCTGATTCAAGTAACGTAAGACTATAATATTGATTTGTTAGCAGTACAAGACGTAAGGTGGCTAAAATTAAAGACTATAGCTTCATCTGTGCCCATGCTCCATGGAGGAAAAGAGTGAAAGACAGAAGAATCACTTTTATGAGAGACTAGAGAGGATGTACAAACAGTGCCTGTCATATGATATAAAAATCATATTAGGGGACACAAATGCTAAGGTGGGGACGGAAATCTGAATAGGAACAGCTGTAGGTGCCTGTGGTCTACATGATGAAAATAATGATAATGGAACACGCTTAATAAATTATGCAGGCCATAAATGTATGGTTATTGGGGGAGCATTATTCCCACATAGAAACACACATAAAGAAAATTGCATGGACCTGATGATAGAAATGTGAATCAGATAGATCATGTCCTGATTGATCAATGATACCGCTCAAATTTATTGGATGTCAAAAGTTATAGAGATGCTAGTGCTGATTGTGATCATTATCTAGTAATAGCATGACTGAGATGCTGTATAGCTCAGAGGAATAATAAAAATATACCTAAAGCCCCACTTAAATATAACAGAGAAAGATTGAGAATAAAAGAAATTAAACAAGAACAGGTCAATAAATTAGTAAATTGGGTTAAAGAGACAGATGAAAATAATTTAAATTGGCCAGTACTACAGCAAATTGTCATAAATACAGTAGATGAAGCTATAGGCAAGAGGAAAGAGTGGTAAGAAATGGATGGTTCAGTGCAGAAGGTACAGAAGCCACCAAAAATAAATATGAGGCTTATAGTAAAATGATACAAAGACATAGGACTAGAGGGGCAGAGGAATGATGTAAAGAAATGAGAAGAATAGAGAAAAGAAGCCATAGAAAAAAAAAAGAAGGAATATTATGAAGAACAAGTGAAACAAGTAGAAAAATTGCACGGACAGAAAGAGAGCAGACGAATGTACCATTTGGTAAACAATATTAGAAAGGAATTTAAGCCATACATGACTGTTTGTAGAGATAGCACTGGGATGATCCTGAGAGAACCATCTGAGATCGTGGAACAATGGAGACAGTATTTCCAGAATCTGTTGAGAGATTCAGATATTGTAAGTGTGGAGATCGCCCAAGAATTAGGAGAAGGATTGGAAAAGGAGATAGAGGGAATAGAGGAACAATGGAATGAAAATGAGTCCACAATGATAAATGATGATAGGAAAGCCATAGATAGGCTGAAAAATAACAGATCGCCTGGACCAGACATGATTATAGTGGAACTACATAAAGCAAAACAGGAAATAATTTAGTTTGTCAAATCTGGAAAGAAGAAATTATTCCTGAACAGTGGGACGATGGACTTATTTGCCCTATCCATAAAAAGGGAGACCAATTAGAACTGAATAATTATAGAGGAAGTACTCTACTGAATACGGGATATAAAATTTTTTTCCAACATATTGTATGAACACTAACAATATACGGACAATATTGTTAGTAAATACCAGTGTGGATTTAGAAAGGGAAAATAGACAATCATTCAAATTCAGTCCATGAGACAGATCCTGGAGAAGACCTCAGAGTATGGAGTCAGCACATTTCATTTGTACATTGACTTCAAGGCTGCCTATGATACCATAAGAAGGGATAAATTACTTGAAGCCATAAAGGAATTTAAGCTACCACTGAAGTTAATGAGGCTGATTAAATTAACTTTGAAACATGAGAGATGTAGGGTTAAAATTCAGAACAACTTATTGGAACAATTCGAAACTTGAATAGGATTATGACAAGGGGATGCTTTGTCTTGTCTACTTTTTAATCTGGCATTGGAGAAGGTAGTCAGAGATTAGGAAATAGAAACTAGAGGAATTATATATAATAAAAGTATTCAGATACTTGCTTATGCAGATTATGTAGTTATAGTAGGGAGATCCATAGATCCATTGAAGGAAACAATGAAGAAGCTTTTGAAATCAGCACAGGTAATTGGACTTACAGTCAACATGCAGAAGACAAAATATATGGAAGTAACAAAAAGACCAACAAATACCAAAATGTTAAAAATCGATAATCAGAGTATGAGAGGGTAAAGGAATTTAAATATCTAGGAACAGTCTTAACAGAAGATTATAATACTACTACCAAAATCAAGCAATGAATAATTATGACTAATAAAACTAGCAATGGGTTAAAGAAACAGTTAAAGTAACTGAATCTGAAACGACAGACTCAGTGTATGTTATATAAAACCCTTATAAGACCTATACTTACATGCGTAAGTGAATGTTGGCCCCTCTCAAAGAAGGATGGAAAGATGCTCCAAATCTTTGAAAGAAGGATAATAAGAATGATTTATGCCCTATTAACGAGGATGGTATGTGGAAAACATACATTAATGAGCTTTGTACACTCTATGATGAATTAGACATAGTCAAAGTGATAAAATTAGGGAGATTGAGGTGGCTGGGACACCTCTTTAGAATATGGATCCTTGCAGAAAGCTAACTTTGTATAAACCAGGATGCACTCAGCATGTTGTAAAACCCAGATTGAGGTGACTTGAGTCAGTTGAGGAAGATCTAAAGAACATGGATGTAAGGAATTGGAGACATAAGTCGCAGGATCGAGAACAGTGGAGGACAATTTTGGAAGAGGCTAAGGTCCACCAAGGACTGTAATGTCAGAAGAAGAAGAAGTCCACAACTGTAAGATGCAGTTTGCCATATATGACCAAGAAAATGACAGTCTTGTGTTTGGCACATTCATCACAACACAGCACTGGCATGCTTGGCCCAACATGTGCAGCAGTTTTTAGCCAAACACCACATTCCACACATGCATCAACCCCTGTACTTCCCAGACATCACCCCATGCAACTTCTTCCTGTTTCCCTGAATTAAGAACACCTTGGAAGGTAAAGGACTTGAAAATGTGGAAAAGATCAAACTTAATGCAATGCAGTAACTTTTAGAGATCCCCAAAACAAAGTATGAGAGGTGCTTCCAGCAGTGGAAGAGTCACTGGAGTAAATGTATGCAAGCAGAAGGAGCCCACTTTGAAAGGGATTTGTCTGTCACCAAGGTAAGTTCAGTATTGTTTATTTCACAGCATCAGTCTGGATACTTATTGATCAGGCCTCATACCTGGACATTTGGTGTGTCTGTTTTAGAGAGATGTCTGAATGATAATAGGAAGGCCTGGACACTGAGGGTGTACGCTTTTAATGCAGAAGCATCTGTTTTTTTTAGGTTTTGTGATTGTGTCCTTTGTTTTCCAAATATCCAGTTACATATCATCATGGTTCACTTTCTGCCTTAACACTGCCTTCTAGATAAAGAACAGAACAACCCCCACCTACAACAAAAGAGTTACTAACCTATGAATGTGATAACCATTACCAACTTACAACACTATCACCTTTATAGTGCCACTCCCAAGGGTAAATCTCTGTTGTTATTAACATGTGAGGTAATTGCATATTTTACTTCCCCAGTGACACAAAATTTTGTTATATTTTGCAGTGATGGGATAATTCCTATATACAGTAAAAAATGGCACAACAATGCAACATATTTCCTTTTCGTAACTTTATACTTATTATCTCAAGATCATTCATCCCCATTGTGTTTTATTCAAATGTTATATTAAAAAAAACACAATCTTACACAGCACATGTACAAGTTCTCCACGTTACTAGTTTCGGCTTTGTTAAGAGGCCATCATCAGATCTACCTTATATTCTCGAATCTAATGCGCATCCGAATCTAATGCGCACCCAGTTTTTGGCGACTTCTTAAACGAAAAAAAGTTAGTTCGCGATTCTAATCCGCACCTTTCCTTCAACCACCCCTTGCCCATGGGGCGACTGATTGAATAATATTGGATGTTACCAATGCGTTAAAATCCGACGCTACGCCTGTGGCCGATGAGTCTACCGATAGAGGCGGGGCCTTTCTCAACAGACGTGCGCAATCTCGTCTGAAGCCAGCTGAGCTTTAGTTGTTGAAACGTGGGAGGTGCTTGTTCCAATTTGTCGTGTACCGTAGTTATGGAAGAGGGACACCTGAAATCTAAACGACTCTCATATACGGCGAAGTTCAAACGTGAAGTTATTCGGTGCGCAGAGGAGAATGGAAACCGCAAAGCCGCTGCAATTTTTGGAGTTAATGAAAGCAACGTTCGACTATGGCGGAAACACAAGGCAGCGATCAGCGGGTGTGAGGCGTCACGAAGGAAATTCACTGGACCCAATTATTATATTATTATAATAATAAATAATAAAATAATAGATTATTGTATTGTATTGTTCTTACGGCACGTACAGCAGCTCAATCATTTTTCCAAAATCCAGCTCTAGACCGCGAATCTAATCCGCACGCGAATCTAATATGCATCTGATTTTTTAGCCCTCTAAAACTGTAAAAAGGGTGCGCATTAGATTCGAGAATATACGGTATTTTTATCAAGAGCCATCTAGTGAAACTTATCCTTGCATATACAATTGAGATCTCATTCCTTTGCAATATTCATCATAAAATTATTGAAATAAATATATAAAATATCATTAAAACTATGGAGTATAGAAAAGTTTTTAGTGCCATAGTTTTAAATATAAATATGAATAAAAGTGGTAGGCATTACATCTGATGTGTTGAAGCACACGTGTACCTTGTTCTTCCAAGGCACTGTGAATTTCTGGTTTTACAGAAGTAAGTTAGTCTGGTTTTACAATAATTCCAGTTTTAATGCATGGGTACTCCTTAAAAGTTTTGGTATTTTGTATTTTTCTTCTTCATACTGGTAATTATGACCCTTGAGTAGTGTGTATGCAATGCTGATTTTTTTTACTTCATGTTATGTGCCTGTGGAAGGTCGATGTTTCATAAACATTCAGAGATTGATGTTTGGTATGAGTGCGATATCAGGTACAATTGAGATGCAAATGAGATCTCAATCCTATGTGCAAGGATAAGTTTTCCTGGATGGCTCTTGATAAAAATAAGGTCTAATGACGGTTTCTTAACAAAGCCGAAACTAGTAACCTGGAAAACTTGTATATGTGTTGTAAGACTGTGTTTTTTTAATATAACATTTATACTTATTACTTTGGGCATTAAACTATTTTTATATTAAATGTTTACAAAACAGCCTGGCAGTTTTAATAGTCAGTAGCATCACATGCAGCTGAAAGAAGATTTCTGTACACATGATATTCTCACTGATGACATGTATATCCGTGTATTATTTTTTTTATTTTAAAGGATAAGGCATGTGAAGACCTTGATGGTGGAAGACATCAAGAATCTGAGGAAGGTGATGATGACATAGCCAATGATACTGAGGAAAAACGGTTTAGAGAAGAGGCAGTCTATGAAAAGGAAATGGTACATTTGTAGATTGAAATCTCAGCTTAACATAGAACCCTAAAATTTTCTACAAAGATACATATAAATGAAAAATGAAACAGGAGAGCATGTGACACTGTTGTAGCTGTGATTGTGAAATTTTGAATATGAATTCAGAGTGAAATTTTAGAAGCTGTTCCAAGAGAAATTTTTCTTAGATATTAAAACGTGAAAATTGAAAATTTATATTATCCGCATGTTGTTAGCAAATTCTGAACATAGCCCATGCAGAGATTCTGTGAGGATCTGTTTTTATCATGTAGTCTGAGAAGATATTGTACTGTTACTAAGTGAGAGTGTTAACTTCTTTTATCACATATTTCAGTTTTGTAAAATTGGTAAAGTTCCCATTTCAGGATACAAAATGTTGTACTTGAATGAAATTTGTTTTCTGTACATTTCTAAATGACATGCTACAATTATTGCATACTGGGGAGCCCAGTCTGTGTGTCTGTCTACACATTTCAACTCCCATATGACTCAAGAAAGTCCCGTTAAATTTGGAGTACAGGTCTACATTTACCTGTATCATATGGGGATAAGGGACTGAAATCCTGGGCCTTGGCAGCCAGGTTTTGCTTGAGAGACTTAACTGGTAATTGTCTTAGAACTGAGAATATCTTTGGAACCATCTGCTAAAATATTATATGTAATTATTGCAGGAATTACGAAAGAAAATACGTTTCTGTATTCTATAATGATTTTTTGCTGGGAGGAAGACCATTGTTTCTAAAGCAGTTTGTACATGCTTGAAATGCAACAAAATACAGTGGAGCTAATTTCAGATGACACCACTTACACATTGTACTATATTAGACATGAGACTAGTAGCAAAATTTTCCCATATGATTTAACATATTTTTTCCCCTTTTAATATATTTCCCATTCAAAAGGAGATCCCATCTAAAAGGCATGAGAAGTTCATGATGCAATGAACTTCTCACCACTTTAATGTTTTATGCATCAAAATTTTAAAGTTTCCCAAGTTTCCTTTTATTCATTTTCTTTGAGACGTACACTAACGAAATGACACTCTGAGTTCCTAAAAGCTAATCTCCAAGGTTGTTTCCACCTGTGCATTTCACAGGATGTGACAAACACAGCTTTCTTGTGATTGGTGTCATCTGTTGCACGGGTGGGTGGGTGAGTGAGTGAGTAGAATCTGTGAAACCTGAGTGTATAAGACCAGTTACTGTTACCGAACTTATAATGAATGATCATGATAACATAAGCCTCTGTCAACAATTTTTATGTTAGTGCTACTAGTAAGGAAGTTTAGGTCTGAAACATTGTTAATGCACTTTAATAGAACCTAAAATCTGAGAGATGCAACCTCATGATATGTGAGCAATTTACAAGGTGAAGAATCATGTGTTTGCGAGATTTTAGGTTTGCACAGCATTGATGTTGAGAATTCTGGTCTTATGGGGTGTTATGCCCTGTAGCAGGGTTAACAGATCTGAATCAGAATTCTAAGCATGAGTTTAAGGAGTGCATTGCGTTTGTGCAGGGAATTGTTTTGTTTTAGTTTAATTTCAATAATTTGAATTTAATTCAAGTGTAATCCTGTAGCTGGCCTATGAGCAGTGTGTGTCACTTCAAAGTGCAGTCATTTGACTGACTTGTGGGTTGTCATCCATCTGCAATGAACTGAAGGATGAAACTCCCTTGCTTAATTTTCAATAAATTTTGACATAGACAAAATTTTCAGTAGTTTGCATTGCTGCTACAGGATGATAAAATGATATACTGTATGTACCCAAATATAGGACGAGAATTAGTTCCTAATTCATCGCTTAAAACCGGGGGGGGTAAGGATCTTTGCAGTCCTGCACAGACTTAAATACATTCTGTAAATATGCCAAATGTTTTTACATCTGTCAAAGCTAAGTGATTAACATATCAAGTAGGATTGTTGCAGTGAGAGGCTGTTTAAAGTTAAAATATTCTAATGAACAACTTCAGCATGGCATGGAAATTCTTTGTCATGGAACAGATTGAATGGTGCTGGAGGTAACAAAAAGATTATAGGACACAGATTCAACAAGGAGAGAAATTCATGAGCCCAAACAGGGGAACTTCAATGGTACTGATGAAAATTTCTGGAGTTTGTGATGTAAAAACATAAAAGTGGCCTTCCTGTTACCAGGGAGACAATACAAGGACTGCATTGAAAGCTGCTGCATCCTTCAAGATTCTGCAGCAAAATTTCAAAGCCAATAATGGTTGTACAGTTAACATTTATGCATCCTCATCAGACAATGGCAAGATGGCGGAGACTGATCTGTCGATTACCTAAGTTGCTTCAAAAGACAGTGGCAAGATGGCGGAGACTGATCTGTCAATTACTAAAGTTGCTTCAAAAATTTCGGAAAATTCATACACAGATAATAGCTCTACATGTACATGTGATATACAACTAAAACAAGGACTACGTGAGGTACTAAAGGAAATAAAATCTTTGAGGAAGACTCAGTTGGACGTAAAAAAAGTGATGTGTTAAGTGATACACTAACACGTGATGACTGTGCAAAGTGCCGTGAATTCTCGAGAATTTTACAAGTAACAATGGGGGAATTAAAATCAACACAGTTAATTATTAAAATGTTGTATGATGAAATTAATCAATTAAATACTTCATTCAAATCAAACACAAATGAACAGATATGTGACGGGGAAGTTACTGGTGGATGAGTGGAGTACAGTTTAACATAAACATCCACAGAAAATATGTAAATCTGCTGCAAGTGCAAGTGTTAATATGAACAATATTAACTTAACTAATAAATATGAATCACTATCAGAACACGTGGACTCAAGAATGGACCAAGAGAAAATACCAGTGATAGTGGGTGGTAGGATTAAGGAAAGGAATTCAACTCAAGTAAACAAGATACATAATAGACCCTCGAAGTCTGTGAACGGGACCACATTGCAACAAATGAAAAGGATTAAGGGAGGTGTGAAACTTGGTGTGAATGAAAATAAGCAAGAAAAAGAGCATAAAGTGGTACTTCTAGGAGATAGTCATGTACGAGGCCTAGCTACTAGGTTAAATGACATATTAAAACATAATTGTGAGGTTATTGGTTATGTGAAACCCAATAGTAAGTTTAAGTCTTTGATAAATTCAGCTCCAGAATATGTGTCTAAACTAACTAATAAGGATGTACTGATTTTCATTGGAGGAACTAATAATATAGATGATAATAGTATTGAATGGTATCTGAGTGATATTAATCAATTTGTCACCAAAAATGGTCATACAAATATTATAATGGGTGAAATTCCCAATAGATATAATACATCTGAGTTCCCTGCAGTAAATCAGAAAATAATGAGTCTTAATAGAAAATTAAAGAAATATGTTAAGTCTAATACCCATGTAGATATTATGGAAACTGTACAAGAAAGGAAATATTACACGAACCATGGCTTACATATGAATGCTCTAGGCAAAGATGTACTTTGTTCAAAACTCAGAGTAATTATTGATAAAATCTTTATGAGTAATAATGTACTACCCATTCCATTGGAGTGGAAAAAGGATTACTTTGAAAGTACTTTATATGAGGAAGATATCAATAATGACATTCTAGTAGCAGAGGCTACTGTAGTTCAGAGTAAGAACACTCATATGTCTCAAGATAATAATAACTTAGTACAAGATGGAAATCAAGAAGAAATACATAGTAGAAACTCTAGACGTAATAGGAAAATACCAGTGACTAGGACACAAGATTTTTTATGGCAAATTTAAGTGTCAACCATATAGTTCGTAATAATAGATTTACAGGTAATGACAATGCAAACCGACTGGTTATTTTAAAAGACTATTTGAGTGTCATATCAAGTGATAATATAACTCCTCAAAAGATCCAAATGAGTAATGATGTAAGTAAAGTCAACAATACTATAGCTAATGATTCGAGTCAGGTTATATTAAATACATTTTTGAAAGTTTTCCATCAAAATATTAGAGGATTGAGAAATAAACTTAATGAACTTTATTGTCACTTACTTCATGATCTTCCACATATTATATGCTTGTCTGAACATGATCTTAGAGATTCAGAACTTAAATTGATACATTTAAATGATTACTCATTAGGTGCCAAATATTGTAGAAAATTTTTCCAAAAAGGAGGTGTAAGCATATTTGTATATAGAAATTTAAAATATAATACCATAAACTTAGAAGAATTTACTGTTGACAAGGACTTTGAAGCGTGTGCAATTCAACTGACTATAAACTCACCAGGAACAAAAAAATGTTGTATACTGACTATCTACAGATCTCCTATGGGTAATTTTACTAATTTTTTGGAAAGACTAGATACGATCCTACAGAAACTATATCATGAGAGATACAATATAATTATATGCGGTGATATAAATGTAAATTATTTAAACGATGATGACAGAAAGAAGCAACTAGATGCAGTCCTACAATCATATAATCTTACTAGTTTTGTAACATTCCCCACTAGAGTTGACATATCCTCATGTACTAGTATAATTGATAATTTTTTCATTGATACAACCAGTACTTGGAAATATGATATATACCCCTTTATAAATGGACTATCAGATCATGATGCCCAAGTACTAATACTTCATAAGGCACAGAAACAGGGAAAAGGATATCATACTTATATGAAACGGATGATAAATAATGACACCATAACAGATTTCCAATTACAACTAAGTCAGGAAACATGGGAACTAGTTTTTAATGAAAACGATGTTAATAATAGCTTCAACTCATTCTTAAATATTTTCCTAAGAATCTACTATTCCAGTTTCCCCTTAACTCACATAAAATGTAAACAGAAAAATAATTCTTGGATTACACCGGGAATAATAACATCCTGTAAACATAAACGAGAACTCTGTAATGAATTAAGGAATAATAATAATCCTACTTTTAGAACTTATTACAGAAATTACTCTAAAATACTGACTACAGTTATAAAAAAGGCAAAAAGAATGGAGTATGATAAATGCATTCTAAATTCTGATAATAAAATTAAAACTACTTGGGGTATTATAAATAAAGAAACAGGTAGAAATACAAATAGGGCTGAAATAAAAACACTAAAAATTGATGGTAAGAAGCTTAGTAATCAAGAAGCTATTGCTGAAGAATTTAATAAATACTTTGTTAACATTGCAGAAAAAATAAAAAGACAAGATATTAATAATCCCATAATTACAAATGATATTAATAATGATGAAAATCATATTTATTTCATGAACCAAGGTTTTACTAATCCATACCCAATTATGAATTGCAAATGCTCTACGAACAAAGAAATAGAAAAAATAATAAAGTCCCTTAAACCAAAAATTCGTATGGATATGATGAGATATCACCTATGGTTTTAAAAATAAGCTCACCATTTATAAGTTCACCTATAAACTACATATGCAATAAAATGTTAAGGAGAGGAGTATTTCCGGATAGATTAAAATATGCATTAATAAAACCATTACATAAGAATGGTGATATATGTGATGTGTCTAATTATAGACCTATATCACTTTTAACATATTTTTCAAAAATATTTGAAACCATAATGTACTCAAGAACTTTGGATCATCTCAATAAATATAATATTTTAAGTACTGAACAATATGGATTTAGGAAAGGATTAAAAACAGATAATGCAATTTATAAATTGACTACAGAGATTTTAAATGCTATGAATAACAAACAAACAGTGGGAGGTATTTTCTGTGATTTAGAGAAAGCTTTCGATTGTGTGGATCATGACATTTTATTATCTAAACTCAAATTTTATGGTATCAATGGGAAAGACCATGCACTTTATGAATCTTACTTAAATAACAGATACATTAGAACAATAATACATAATAATGACAATAACAATATAGCTTCAGATTGGCTTAGAGTTAGACATGGAGTTCCACAAGGGTCTATATTGGGACCTTTGTTGTTTCTCTTATACATAAACGATTTACCCACGATAATAACTAAATTTTCTACACCTATAATCTTTGCCGACGATACTAGCATCCTATTTTCTCATTCTAATATAAATGACTTCAACAAACACATTCATATAACATTTGAAAATATAAATAAATGGTTCAGAGTGAACAAATTATCATTAAATTTTAATAAGACACATTATATTCATTTTAAAACTAAGAGAAAAATGTCAGATACTCTTACAATAAGTTATAATAATAAATTCATTAATAATATTTCTTGTACTAAATTCTTGGGAATTATGATTGATGGTGCCTTAACTTGGAAGAACCATATTGATCTACTCATAAAAAAATTGAGCAGGGCTTGCTATGTAATCAGAAATGTGAAACCATACATGTCTACCTCAGCACTAAAGGCAATTTATTACTCTTTTTTTCACTCATTAATGAGCTATGGCATCGTCTTTTGGGGAAATTCATCCCATAGTTACACTATTTTTCTCCTTCAGAAAAAGGCAATTAGAACAATGTTGGGATGTGGCAATAGAGTTTCGTGTAGAAATATATTCAAAGATTTAGATATTCTGCCGTTGGCATCTCAATATATATTTTCTTTATCAATGTTTGTATTGCAAAACAAAACTCTTTTCCCATCAAACATTGACTCTCATACTATTGATACTAGACAAGGACAAAATTTGTATTTGCCTCAAGCTAATTTAACTATTTATCAGAAAGGAGTTCATTATGCGGGTATAAAGATATTTAATAAATTACCCATAGAGATTAAGAATACCTCTAATAATTTAAAAAAGTTTAAGGTTGCATTAAGGCATTTTTTGAATACTCACTCGTTTTATACTGTGGATGAGTACTTAATTGAATAACTGTTACAATAAGAAATTCTACTTTATATTGTTTGTATTTAGTACTCTGTTTGTTTTAGATGTGATTATTTAATGTATGAACTTTGTGCTTTTATACTTGAGTTTGTGACGTGTTCTATATCCACTTACTGGATTTCTGGAACTTATAAATAAATACAAATACAATAACTTATAAATAAATACAAATACAATACAAAATACAATTACATTAGCTGAAAATATTCCCACGGACTGCTTTTGAAAAATTAACAGTATACAAACACTATAGACTTAATTTTTGCCAGAAACATTATTACCTCTTGGGACAAATGGGTAATGCAGATGAAACCCCAGTCTTTTTGATATGCTAGCCAACACTACAACTGATGCACAAGATAAAAATCACTGGTAGTCAAAACAAGACATGATAAACTGAGAATAATTGTGATATGTTCATCTGTGGCTGATGGGAGGAAACAGACACCATTTATTATTCTGAAGACGAATCTTGTGAAAGAAAAACGTCCTAGTGGAATTATATTTCACTGTAATGATAAAAGATGGTTGACGGAAGAACCTGTGGTTGAATGGTTGATGAGAGAAGTCTGAGACAGAAGATGAGGAGCTCTTCTAATGAAAAGAGGAATGCTGGTTTTAGATTCTTCCAAGGGTCACTTTATAGAAACAGTGAAAACTCCAACTTCTAATTGAAACACAGATCTAGGGATCAGAGTTAACAAAGCATTCAAAGATCAACTATGTTGCCTGTAAGGGGAATTGCTGCTATCTGGGAAATGCCCACTAACATCAGAAGGAAATAAAAGAAGACCATCTGAAGCACTGCTTGGGCAATGGATCCAGACTGCCTGGAATGACATCTCACCATAATCCATCATCAAGAGGTTTAAAAAGTATTGTGTGTCAGATGAACAGAAGATGTCCTGTGGGATGAAAATCATGAAGAAAACTCATTCTAGTGATAAAAATGTTGGCAGTGACTAGTTAACTCACAGATGTGTTTGTAACTCTTTTACAGTAATACTGTAATATTCCAACTCTGATGATCATTTAATTCCTGAATATTAAGTGACATAAAAACCTGGCTAATGTTAATATAGGTATTTTCTTTGAAATTGAAGATGGTGGGGGGGGGGGGGTAATCTTACATGGTGTATAAGCCCATATTCAACATAGTCAGAGACGTGTGCAGTAATTGCTTCATAACCATCCTTGTCACTGTAGGAGATAAACTTTTATTGATAATGCCTGCTTTATTTTAAGTATATTTCATAGCAATATATCTGTAACAAAATGCAAGGAAAAACTATTAATTGTTCTCTGCACTGTAGTACCACTGCCATGTAGGTTTCTTAAAATTAGATTTCTGTCTGTAATAAATGAAAATCAAGCTCAGCAAGAGATATAAAGAATACACTTGGAAATTGTGAACTCCAAATTGGAGTACAGTGTTCCATATTTTTAGTGCTGGAGCTGTAAGAATCATATCTCTGAAAATGTATGGAAAAATCCAGAATACATCTGATTACATCAGTTATCTTATAACTTGATAGCCACTCGATTTTACATCTATTCTAGGGAAATAATTTCGTGAAGAAGCAGAAGTGGAAAGAAGCTATCCAATGCTACAGCCGAGCCATTAAGTGTTTCCCTTATGATGCTATTTTCTATGCAAACCGCGCCCTCTGTTATCTGAAAACTGATGAGTAAGTTTGTGTTGTCATGCCTATATGTTCTCACAGATCTGTATGTATAATTTGGGGAATGGGGACCCAAGTGCCCTTTGCATTCCAGATCAATCACTTTTCAGCACTTCTCCCTGGCAACAGCACAATTTTTATTTCTGTTGGTCACTCAAAAGTTTTATCCTGGTCTCAGCCTCTTTGTCTCTCTAAATTTCTGTAACCTGCAACTATCGTATGGTTCTTACCAGCGCAGGCCTCCATCAGTCTTCCTTGTTGTTGGAAGTCATGAACTCCGCTTGACCATGAAGTGCCTTCTCATCAGCGCTGCCCCATGTACCCACACTGATTCTTAAAAACCTCTTACCTAATTTTAAATAAAAGTAAAATTAATAAAAACAGACACATGCTGTTCAGCAGCCATAATTATGCATCTCATACACATAACTAGTTTAACATGCTGCAACTTCAGTTAGCTTAATATCCTAGGAGCACCTGCTCTTGGATTGAAGTACGTATGGGCTGTCTCATTTTCTGGCTCACACACCTATTTTGTTTTGTAATCAAATTACAAAAATGGCAGAAAAATGTGTGTGGTTTTGGCAGTAATACAAGGACTAGAACTGGTACAGAAGGTTGAAGAAGAAATTACACCACAGTCATAGCAGTGACATTTCATATAAGGGAAAAAACTGGCAAAAGCGTTTATAAACTATAAAGATAAATTAATAAATTATGCTAGTAGTGCTGATTTGATCAGTGGCTTATGACAGCAACAAGCAATGAAGCCCCTGATGTGTGAAGAATGTCATAAAGCCATGTTAGAATGGTTTAGTCACCAAAGGGCACAAGGGACCCATTCCCAGAATAATCTGCATGAAAATGCAAACATTCCTCTGATGCATTAGGAATGGAAGGAGATTTCAGTGCTTGTTTGGGCTTCATAACACACTTCAGTCAATGGCATGTCATTTGAGAGGCTCCTGTACAATGAGAAAAATTAAGTGGTCATGAACTGGCTGTGAGTGAATTTCAGGACGATTTTTAACAAATTACTTTTCTGAGCATGAATTTATGTTTATTTGTTTTGTGTACTTGTGTAATTAAGATCAATATAGAGAAATTCCAGGACACTGGGAAAACAGTCAGAAAAGTGTTAAGCCTAAAGGATTATTTTGAAGTAACAGAGCATTTTTGATGGTTTAATGCAGCAAAGATGGTGGGTTATTTTCAGATTTTTGGATTACCTATTCATAATTTTCTGTGCCACAGCCAGTTGGACTATTATAGTTGGCCCTACGACTGTAACATGTAGTCACAATGATCAAATCTATTCTTCTCTACGTGGGTGTATGATGTCAGTGGTGAGAGAGGAAAAGGGCTTTCAGATATTCAGTGAATCAGTGCAGTTTCTCTGAGAGGTCAGAATGCATAGATGTAGTTGTTGTTTTCATTTTTCTGGGAGGGTCTAGTCAGGGCCTGGTTATTTTGTGTGCTTACTGTGCATTTAAATTTTGAGTTTCGGTGCCCACATTCTGATCGGCCTTGGAGAGAGTCACAACGTTGGAGAGGCAGAGAGCCTTGTTGCTGTGGTAGGTACAGAGTCAGGGATGCTGGTTTATTTAATTTTGGATTTCATAATTCATTGTTTTGGTAACTGGAAAACTTATATTTAGATTTGAAGCCATAGAGGAGCTGACTGCTCTTGCACTCAAATGGGCCCAGCTGAAGGGGTTTATTTGTTGAATGTTTGTCATTAAGTATTATTCTTGTGGCTCATGTTGTATGTTTTTGTAAATTACATATGAACATTTCTTTGTTTTCTGTTATAATGTGTTTCCTTTGGAGCAGGTATAGGTAGGGCTGAGTTGCCCAGAGACCTGTTGATCACTATGAAATTGGAACCCCATCTGATGATGGGCTTAGGTTCACTACTTCTCCCTTCCATTACCACATGTAATCAGGAGTTCACTGTGTTTGGAAGTACAGATAGTTCTCGTTTTACACAATTTCACTTTAATGTGACTTGAAAATTTACACCACTTTTCGAATTTACGTGATAATTTTCGGTTTAACGCAATTTGGCATAGATGATCCGTGGTTGCTCTTATCTTCTTAGGAGGCTAGCAGGAAGTGACTTCACTGTCATGCCATCAGTCACATGTATGGATTGGTTACGTTGGTGGTTTCCTCTTCAACATCATTGGCTTTTCTTACCAATATGAGTGAGAAACATAAACCTGCATCGCCTAGTGCAATCCAAGTGAAAAATTGGCATAAGACAATCGGTATTGAAGAGAAATTACACATAATAAGCCGACTTGAAAAAGGTGAACGAATTGTTCATGTATACCATAATGTTAGACTCACTCATAGTAGCATACGTACAATTCATGATAATGCTGATATAAATAAAGAAAGTGGTCAGTCAGGAACTGAAGAGTTTTTTTTTTTTTTTGTAGCAAGACTACCACAGTCCTATCCGAATGAACCGTACCAAAAAACTATGGAGGCGAGTCTGTTACATTTTTATTGCATTAGAAATAAAAAAATATTCATTCATTCATTCTGTAGTCTGTCTTATGACAGGTCCGTAGCCTCTTCCAAAGCGAGATCTCCACAAGGCGTGAAATATATTGTATAGAAATGTATATATACTGTATATACAGTACATATATACTGTACAGGTCCATATGTCCACTAGTGGTACAGTCACTATACAGGATGAGGTTGTCAGTCCCTTAGCCCACAAGGAATACATTATTTTAAATGGGAAATTTGTGTTTGATTTGCTTGACGTTTGTCAGGAACATAACCCTGGCGTAAAACAAGAACTACCTGTAGAAGTTTTGGGGATGTGGAAAGAAACTTTATTTCTACAACATACAAAAACAAATATGTAGATTACTCAAATATGTTCCTAATATTGAACCAGTAAACAATCTGATGTAGTATATTTTCAAAACAAAAGGCGTAAGAAAATCCTTTAACTTACTGTAGCTGAGTTTATACCCAATGTGTTACATGTGTTCTTTACTTCTCAGCCTGAAGTCAGCTGAAGTAGACTGCACAACAGCACTGCAATTGGATTCTAGTTATGTAAAAGCATATCAGCGCCGTGCAATGGCTCGAGCTGGATTAGGTCAGTTACAGGAGGCAAGAAGTGATCTGCTAAAAGTGATGGAACTAGAGCCAAAGAATGTGGCATCAAAAGCAGAATTGATGAAACTGGAAAAGAAAATCAACATAAAAAATCAGCCAAAAGTAATTCTTCCATATTATTATGAGTACTGTGTCTTAATAATACTGCCTGAACCCTTTTAGGATGGTTGCTGTACATTTGTGTTTTTAATAATGCTGTACTAGTACAGTTCCTGTTGCAACCTGTTATACCCTACTGCCATTCATGTTAACAGTTTTTTTTGTATCTTTCTGTGCTGACTCGTGTATATGTGCATTACTTTTTCTACATGTAAACATACTTCTGAATGCTCTACCAGACTGGATACAATACCAGTATATTATCTGCTAAGCCAAGAGCACAAACAGGAGACACTTTGCACTGCATCCTAGGAACTGAGTCATGAATGGTGTAAAGAGTGGATTTTTCAGTCCACAAGCACAACTGATATGAACAATTCTATCTCATTTTTCATATCTTCTTAGCACATCTATTTATACCTCAACAGAAATAATCTTACACTTCCTAGCACTAGTGCTTGTGGATGAAATAGCAGAATGCTTGCTTGACATAATGGAAGCGCAAAACATTTCACCAAAGCACAACAGTAACATGCAATGTCTTAATTATGAATTTGTGTGGAAACAGGCTGATCACAATGGGAAGTGACTCATGATGTGGTGCCCACACTTGTCCTACACAGTCGGCAACAAGTTACAAAGTCGGTGTTTTGTCAAAGAGTTGACAGGATTTCTGGCATTGCACTTTAAGGGTTTGTTTCAAACTGCATTAAGTGTAAAGTTTTGACCACATAACTTTAGAAGATTTCTAAATTAATAAATCATGTAAATCCAAATTTGCGTAAGTCAGAAGTGCATAACTTGAGCACTACTTGTAAATGTGAAATCCACCCCACCATATGTTACTGGGCATTAAAGTGATATTTCTTGACCTTGCCTAGCAGATGATGCCAGAGTATATTCCTGCATCCATCTTGAATGATTTAATGATATCAACCAGCTCTGAAAAGTTCTCGTTTAAACAAGTCTTCTGTAGACAAATTTTCATGTACGTGTGGTTGAACTTCTTACCCAGTAGCATCCTGCATCCAAAGGCAACAACAGTATGGTAGTAACACTGTCCACTAATAATTTTTGTGTGTTTATTCAGTTGATGTAATACTACATAATAGAAACTGAAGTGGCAAAAAATAGACATTCATCCTGACTTGGTTTGTGTTACTATAGCAGCCCCTTCCTGTACATTTATTTAACTAAAATATTTATTTTAATCATACACCTCAATATTAAAAAATGTCACATGAATATAAAATGTCCTCTTTCATCGGGGATACTGTGCTCCATCACTGGGTGACAGAACACAATATCCCAGATGAATGTAGACCTCAACTGCACTGCTTCAAAGCCCGAAAACTCGCACAAATATAAAATGCAGCATGATGTAGTGTCAGATCAGGAGTAACATAACTGAACAGCTTAGATCCATAATGATGCATAGTGTGAGATTTGTTACAATTCAGAATGGCATTTATTCAGCAATGCTTGTTTTTCAGCAGTCAGTGGAACAGTCTAGTCTGGCAGCTTGTAGTAAGAATACTGTGACTACACAGGCAGAAACTACATCATCTCATACACTTAAAAGTAAAAAATCAGAGGAGGAGAGTGACACAAGAAATGGAAGTGTGAGGTCACATAAGGAAATTATAAAAGAAGAAGATAAAGTAATTCCCCATATATCTGGCACGAAAACTATTGCTACAAAAGAAACGGAAAAAAAGGTGAAGTGTTCAACAAATCAAGAAATTGTGGAACGACAAAGGGAAGAATCAAGGTTGCTGGAGAACATTATGTGTAAAGAACAGATATGGCCTATGCATGGAGAAGTTAAATTGGTACAGACAGTACACAAACCCCCTCATTTACGTTCTAAAGTAAGTATAGTTCCTGTCATACAGTTTATGCCTATTTTCAAGAATTAGAAACTTTCAAACTAATCTGTAATCTTTAGTCTTAATTCACCGTGCATTTTTATTATTCCAGAAATACACCAACAAATGCACAAATCACTAAAAAGGTGCAATCAGCCCTTTATTATAGTCGAACCCTACATATGTTTCGGCTCTACACGAGCCATCATCAGGGGCTTTCTAATAGTGCTTCTCAAATGCTGGGTCTGCCTATTATTGACATTCGTAAAATTTTTTGTGCACTGTTTATAAAAACATGTATAAGTAAAATCGTGAGTATAAAATATAGTTAAAATGACAGAATGTTAAAACCACACTGTTCACTGTATCTTCGCACTTTTTGATGTTCCACGAGATCATACACTGCACTATGTTGATTGCGATGGAATTTGCTCTGGACGGTAATGGATGGTGCGTACATGGATGTACATCGTCACAAGACTACTCACTACAACGTAACAGACGAAGTGCCAAATTCATACAGTACGCACCATCCATTACCGTCCAGAGCAAATTCCATCGCAATCAACATAGTGCAGTGTATGATCTCGTGGAACATCAAAAAGTGCGAAGATACAGTGAACAGTGTGGTTTTAACATTCTGTCATTTTAACTATATTTTATACTCACGATTTTATTTATACATGTTTTTATAAACAGTGCACAAAAAATTTTACGAATGTCAATAATAGGCAGACCCAGCGTTTGAGAAGCACTATTAGAAAGCCCCTGATGATGGGTCGTGGAAAGCCGAAACATATGTAGGGTTCGACTATAATAAAGGGCTGATTGCACCTTTTTAGTGATTTGTGCATTTGTTGGTGTATTTCTGGAATAATCTGTAATGTTCGTCCTAAAGACTTCAGCATAAAAATTAATATCCTACAATGCTGATATCCAAGGGGATGGAGTTCAAAGCAAGCAATGGAGATGCAGATCAGGTGTGTGTGCAGTAAGGGCAGTATGTATGGTAATTGTGTTACTGAGTGGATATATGTGTTTGTGTTAAAATTAGATGTAATATTGTCAGTGTTTTAGAGCTCATGTAAAGGAAAATATTCTGTACACTAGTTAAAGGTTTATAAACGTGAAAGGGTGACAGGCCGATATTTCCTTGCAGAACACTTATTTGTGTCGTTCATTGCTGTGTTCTGCCGTTTGCCATTATGTTTTTATATCCTAATATCAAGTTTTTAATAACATATTTCATGTATGTCTTTGTACTGGAAATTCATACAGGAAAGTTGATAATTGCTACAAGTAAGTAAGTCATTAATGGATGAAAGACCAGAAATTTGAGGCCACTGAGGTATGTATAAATTGCTACCATGGTTAAGTAAAGTTTATATAACATTGAATGAATATATAAACAGGAATGTGCAACTTCAAACATAATTTATGCCTCTGAATTTAGTACAGAGTATGCAGTTCGGTATTGGCCAACAGACCATATTGTTGTCTCCATTTCACTGTACTAGGTACTGATTGTTACCAAACTGAAACACTGAAATGATTCCAACCTGATCTAAATTCAGGGAAACTTGTATAAATAGACAAATAATTTGTGTTGGGCACAGAAATGACAATCCCACTTCATCTAAAGACGCTGGTGAGTAATTATCTATGTGTGTCCTGTGATGGAAAATCTGGACTTACCTGCCTGTCTTCAGTATTGAATCAGTTACAGACATTTGAAGTTATAAGTTTTAAAACTTTCGCGGCGACATGATTCAATATAGTTTTCTCGGGCGCACAGCCGCGTCAATTCGTTTGAATACAACGTTTCGGGGACTAGCTCCGTCCCCATCCTCAGGCAAAACTGATTTAACATACAACTCGTCTGTCCCGTGTTTTTCTACCTGGCGCGGCAGGGAGAATCAGACCGGTTTGTAGTGCCCAAACAGTTGAGTTGGTGGGCGGGCTGTTAACTGATGTGCTCCCACGCCTCGCTGCGAGGTCCTTATCTGACGTATTGCGGGCTGCCAGGCTCTGCTCAGTATGAAACCGCCATCCCTGTTGATGTTGTCCAGATGTAATTGACATTTGAAGTTCTTAAGGAAAGCCTTTCTGAATACATTAAGCTAACAATGAGCATGTTTGGCAGCACACTTGAACAATTACAGGTTGGCCTATGTTCACTTTCTGTATAGCTATATCTCAGTTAGTGTGACGTGTCATGTGTTATTGTGCAGTTGATACTGTATCATTAAAATATACACCTATATGAATGAAGACTGTGCAGATACCCATTTTCTTTGTGGATTCTGGGTGATGCGAATGTAGCAGCAGCAGCAGCTGTCTTGAGAATATAGGCGCTAATCCCCAAACAGGTGAATACGTCATTGGTGTTCTTCACACATGTAAAGGTATTTATGAAAAAGGTGAATTATCAAAGTTGACAGTTGAGCATCTAATACAGCAAACAGTCACTGAGTAAGAAATTGTACTTAAAATGGTGGATAATAGGCCAACCACTTATGTTCATAGAATATCTCAGTGAACCTATGTGCCATAGATGAGGGTATGTAGAACTCTTAACCATGACAGTTATTATCCAAATCACTAGGAGGTTCAAACCCTTCAGCCAGAAGAGCACCCAAGCATGTATGGAATTCTGACATGATTGTTGCACATGATCAGCTTATTCTCAAATTTTGTTTACCAATGAGGTGACATTCATGAGGGATGAAATAGGAAATGTCGGAAATTCGCAGTCATGTGCCTTGGAGAATCAAATGACACAAACAAGAACAATTTTGAATACAGATTTTCTGTAAGTGTTGGTACAGGACTGTTGACAATAAGCTCATTGACCCAGTTCTGTTTGAACACTACTTAACTGCAGAGTGGTTCTTAAAACTTCCATGAAGACTGTCTGCCAGAATTGTTGCTACTTGGAGTTTCAGCAAGACGATGCACTGGCATTCTTTGTGAGATGCTGAGAATAGGCAAGATCATTTCTTTTTATTTTTGGCTTGTATTGACCTCCCCTTAATGTAGGTGACACCAATGTTAGCAGGTCAATATATGGACCACTTATGAAATGTGGGCATACATGAGAAGGAAATAGTAAAATCACAGTGAAAGAAATAGGGTGTTTGGATGTGGGCTGGATTCATCTGAGCACAGGATCCATTGGTAGGCTGTGTTGTCAATATGGACAGATAAACGTAGTCCATAAAAGGCATGAAATTTGACTGGCTGCATGACTCTGTGCTCCCAGAATAGACTTATTTTTCCATTTCATATATGCATACATAAAGGGAAATTTGTCTTAAGCTTGTAACCTGTAAGTAATTGATTACTACTCTCATATGAGAATTCCCTTTTCTTTGTTTAGAAACCTTTGAAGAGAATTGATATTAGAGAAGTTTATAACTCAAGTCAAGAGCATGGAACAGGTACGAAAACACGCAGTAGTGGATCTACTTCAGTCGAGATCAAAAGTCCTCAAATTGCTGTTGGATCAGATACAGGAGAGTCCTCAAGTGACAGACAGGAAAACACAAAAGAATTTTGCAAATCTGTTGATGCAGAATGCAGTGAAGTTAAGCCAGCATCTGAAAAGATGAATTCTGCATCACATAATACAGTCACTGAACTTCTGTCAGAAAAGGAATTGGAGGATGTTCCCCCCATCCCTAATACATCTGTGCAGTTTTTAATTGCTTGGAAGAAAGTGAGAACAAACCCTCAGCTCAGCTATCACTACCTGAAGGTATGTTGCTAATGAGTGGCAGTGCATTGATTCCTATGCATTTAGGGCATTGAATTAATGTGTTGGGACACCTGATCACCAAAGTTCTCCACTTGGCAAGAATATCATTTAGCAAGTAGAAGCTTCATAAGATTTGAGGTTCTCATGGCAGTGAGTACTGTACTAAGATGACAGATGTATGAGATGTGATGCTATGTAGTCTGGTAGATAGGTACCAGTGTTTCAGAGGAACCTGATGCCATGATAGAAGCAGCAGATTAAGTTTTGTTAAATGTATTGATAATTTACTTGTAGCCGAACATTATTGAAGCTTTCAAATACTAGTACTGTTAGGGCAGTTCGGCTCTCCCCTTCCACTCGTCTAAAAATAGCTGGAAGGACAAGGGACCAGTGGTCCTGAGGCAGTTGGCGGGAGTGAAAGAAAGAGAGTAGACGGATGGTTTTGTGCTGACGTTGTGTTGTAATAAAAATAAACAAAGTTAACCTTTTGGAAGAGAACAGTCTATTAATTTAATGTATATCAAATTAATAATAAATAGTAACCAGCAAGTTCGGTTATATACTTTAGCATGCTGAGCAGATAGGCCTAAATCAAGTCTAATGATTGACAACACTCCAGTGTATTTGTTACAACAGTGGTGAGGGGAAACTTGTGGACAGCAAATTGTCTGCAGGCTAATTTACCATTGCCCCCCTCCCACCAACACACACACACAATGTACAAATGCCAAAAAACAGTTTGTTGTCTACATAAACTTTGACATTTTAATAACGGTTCTTTTTCATTTTCTGGTATTTTATAACATTACTGGTTTAACCTTTATATTTTTTTCAGGACCTTGTTTTGTGTATTTATTAATTGTATTGGCTATTTATGTATACTTCATGTCCTTTAACAACTGTTTGTATTTTCTTGTTTTATTTGTAGTTTTTTTGAAGTGTCAGTCTGTAACTGGCTTATTATTATTATTATTATTAGTATCATCATCATCATCTTTATTATGTCTCTTGACACAGGCCTTCTCTCCCTGGTACTTCTCTTGAACCAATGGTGATCCCCACCTCTCAGGTTTCAAGTTTCAGACTGCAGTACTTTCCATATTATGTTACTTACCTTACCATCCAGCTCTACAGCCCTGGGTGGGCTTTGGCTTCCTCCACTATCTGCCTCCATTCTTCTCTATTTCTGGCCTTCTCTTCCCACTTAGTCACTTTCATTATATGTAAATCCTTCTTTACGTCATCTAACCATCTCAGCTTCGGTCTACCTCTTCTTCTGCTTGAGAATATTTTCTCCTGTAAAATCCTTTTAGGAAGTCTGTCTTCTCCCATTCTTGCTACATGGCCTAGCCATCTTAAACGTTGTGCCTTTATAAACCTCACAATGTTTTCGTTTTCTAGGATATTTTCTATTTCTTCATTTGTACGGATTTTCCATTCCACGTTCATCTTAATAGGACCATATACTATTTTCCATATTATTTTTCTTTCAAATATCCGGAGACTGAGTTCATTTTCTTATGTAAGTGTCCACACTTCCGAGCCATATGTCGCTATGGGCCTAATCAAAGTTTTATATAATTTCATCTTTGTCCTCCTATTTATTGTTTTATTCTTTAACAACTGTATATTAGCATGATAGGCTTTATTAGCCATTTGTATCTTCTCCTTAATAGTATTTGTCATACTATTCTGGTTATCTATTAAAAGTCCTAAATATTTAAATGTGCTCACTCCTTCAAATTCTTTGGTCCCAATTCTCATATTTACTACTTTCTTTTTATTATCTTTTGATGTTACAAACATATATTTAGTTTTTATTATATTGACATATAATCCTAGTTTCTTGGTTTCTTTCTCTAGTTGTTTATATATTTTCTTAAGTTCTGTTTCAGTTCTTGTTATTATGGCTACATCATCAGCATAGGCACAAATTTGGCTTGATTTATAGATTATTGTGCCCCTTTTATCCACATTCCATATTATGTGTGAGGTTCAAAGTATAGTGGTCTTTTGTAGTGAATCTATTGAATGTTTTCCTGGTATGGCTTCTAAATTTTTCTTTAAGCCTTTTGTTACTGTACTGGTGGCTCCAATTTTTACTGGTATAATCATACATACATTCACTGTATCTCTGTACATAAACTCTTGTATCTTAGTTTCTTTTCTGCTTCCTTTTGTGGGACATTTTTGTCTGCTGGTATTGCCACATCTATATGTGTGCATTTTTTCTCTTTTTTGTTTGTAATTATTATATCTGGCCTATTTGCTGTAAAATGTGCACTGACTTTATCATGTCTCATTAAGTATTCATTCTTTGCCAAAATGGGGCATCCTGAGGTTAGGTGCTCCATAGTTTCTTCATGTTGTTTACATTCAACTTCTTCCTTCAAAATGTTATTTTTAAAATAGTTTGTACTAATTGCTTGGTCTTGTGCTGCCACTATTGTGCTTTCTGTTTCTCCCTTGATGCTTCCAAATTTTAACCATCAATATGACTGTTCATTCAGTTTTTCGTCTAAGTTACGTGGAAATTGTCCATGCATCATTTTCCCCCGCCATCTTTCGTTTGTCTTCTCTGCTATGCTGTCCTTTATTTGTCTTGTTCCTTTCTGTAATCCTCACTTGAGGCTTCTAGCTGTCTGTACCATTGCTGAGTTGGTGCTGTTTTGGTGCGTTCATAAATTTGTATTAGTGGATCTTCAGTGCTGTCTTACATATTCCATCAGTTTTGTAATTTCTATTATGTAGCCTTCTAACTGCATTAACCCCTTCCTCCTTGTTTTCTGGGAACATACAACTGATCTGCATCTGCCTTTGGGTGATGCTGTCCATGGATGGTTAGCAGTTTTTTTGTTTTCCTATCCAGTGTTCACAGTTTTTCTTGGCACCAATTAATAATTCCAAAACTATATCTGAGTACTAGTACTGCCAATGCTCCAATTGCTTGTATTTTATTCTTTGCTCTTAATTCTGTGTCCAGGACTAATCTCAATCTCCTCAAGTATTCCTTCTTCAACTTTTCTTTCTCATTTTTATGCTCTGGGTTTGGCTCTCTTCTATCCCTAAATACTTATATTCTTTTCTCGGGTCCAGTTCTTTAATGTCCTCAAATGTGCTTTCTATGTATGTTTTCCTGTGGACCCTCCCTTTTTTAAACAAATTTTTGCACATTTTTCTAATCCAAAATTCATATTAATGTCTTTGCTAATTGCTTTCACAATTTTTATTTCATTATCCAAATCTTCCTTACTTCTACATAGCAGTTTTAAGTCATTGATATACAGTAAGTGACTTATTTTCCTCTCAGCTCCGTGTACTTGATATCCACAATTAGCTTTGTTTGGCTCGTGTGTTAATGGGATAAGTGCTATACAGAAGAGTAATGGCGAGAGAGAGTTTCTGTGGCATATTCCTCTTCGTAGCTGAATGGGTTGTGACTGCATTACTTCCTGCTTTGTTTTCAGCTGAAGTGTTGTGTTCCATAATTTGCAAAATCTGACAATTTTACTGTTTACTCGTACCAGTTCTATTAACTTTTCTACCCAGTTATGTGGAATGCTGTCAAATTCTTTCTGGTAATCAATCCAGGCTATACTTAAATTCTCTTTCCTCCTCTTGCAGTCTTTATACGAGGGCTGTCCAAAAAGTATCCGACTATATTTTTTCCCGCGGTAAGTAATGGCGAAAGGGTGGGGAAACTGAGCGTAGTGGTAGAAGGGACTTTCATGCGCATGCGTGATTTTTTGCTGCCTCGCAACACCGCCGGATGTGTCTGTCGCTGCCAGATAGCGAAGTGGTGTAACACGTGTTCGTCGCATTCTCGTTTCGCTCAAGATGACAGAATGTTTGGAGCAGCGATACTGCATCAAGTTTTGTCAGAAACTTGGGGATACCCAAGCGGAAACAATCCGCAAAATTCAGCAGGCTTTCGGTGATGATGCAATGGGGGTCACTCAAATTAAAGAGTGGTTCAACTGCTTTAAAGATGGCCGCATGTCGGCGGACAGTGACCAGCGTTCTGGGAGACCGTCAATGAGCCGAAATGGTGATGTCATTGACAAAGTGCGGACATTGATCATGGAGGACCGTCGTTTGACCGTCCGGGAAATTGCTGATGAGGTTGGGATCAGCAGAGGTTCCGCAAACACGATATTAACTGAGGATGTGGGCATGCGAAGAGTGGCGGCAAAATTTGTGCCCAAGCTGCTTTTGCCGGAGCAGCAACAACTCTGCCTTCAGGTCGCGCAGGACATGCTGGAGTGCGCCAACAGGGATCCTGAGTTCCTGAAGACTGTGATCACTGGTGACGAGTCGTGGGTGTACGGATATGACCCGGAAACCAAGGTCCAGTTGACACAATGGAAGCATCCAACATCCCCGAGGCCCAAAAAAGCACGACACGTTTGGAGCAATGTGAAGGTGATACTGACTGTTTTCTTCGATTACCGGGGTGTTGTGCATCATGAGTACGCACCACTAGGCCAAACTGTTAATAAGGAGTACTACCAAGAAGTCCTCCGTCATCTTCGTGATGCAGTTCGGCGCAAGAGACCGGAGCTGTGGGACGCACGCAACTGGCAGCTGCATCATGACAATGCCCCAGCTCATTCATCACACCTGATCCAGGGTTTCCTGGCTAAGCACGGCATTCCGCAGGTTCACCAGGCTCCCTACTCTCCTGACATGGCTCCTTGTGATTTCTGGCTGTTCCCGAGATTGAAGACACCACTAAAAGGCTCCCGTTTTGACAGCCGCGAGGAAATCATACAGAACGCGACGGCGCAGCTGCACACCATTCCAAAACAAGCCTTCCAGAATTGCTTCCAGCGATGGAAGGACCGCTGGGCTAAGTGTGTGGAGTCACAAGGGGCCTACTTTGAAGGGGATTAGGTATTGTAACCACCCAGATACAGAACTTTTTTTTCCCGGCCCAAGGTCGGATACTTTTTGGACAGACCTCGTATATTGCTTTTGATATCATTAATTGATCCTTGCACCCTTTACTTCCAGGGTGACATCGTTTTTGCTCAGCTGGTAGTAAGTCCTGCTCTTCCAGATGTGTGGAGATTCTTTTAGCTATTATTCCTGTTGGGGTCTTGTACATTGTTGTTAAGCATGTAATCAGTCGGTAGTTTCTGACTGCCTTGCTGTCTCCTGATTTTGGTAGCAAATAAGTTATTCCTGTGGTTAGCCAGTCAGGTATCTTCTCTGGTTCCTCCTATTGCATTGAAGTTTTTTGTAATATGCCTGTGGGTAGCAGGGAAGGCTTTTTAGCCAGTAATTTTGTACCTGATCGCTTCTAGGAGATTTCCAGTTGTGAGCTTTTGACAAAAATGAAGTACTTTCCATAGTTCTTAGAGGCACCCAATCCATATTACTGATTTTCCTTCTCTCTTTTCTTCTTATCCATTCTGCTCTTTAATTATTCTGTACTTTTTCTCCCCACAGTGACTTCCAGTAAGGCTCTACTTCTGCCATGGATGGGGTTCTCTGACCTCTGTATTCTTCATGCCCAAGTTTCTGTAAAATTTTTGGTGCCTTCCTTGAATATCTTATTCTGGATATATTGAGTTTCCCTTTTTTCATATCTTCTGGTTCTTTGGGCTTGTGCTTGCACTTTCTGTTTCAGTGTCTCTGTCAGCTGTGCTACTTCTCTGGCATTTGTCACTTTATATTTTTGAAAAATCTTCCTCTTTTCTCTGTTGAGTTTTGAGTTATCAGAGCCTGTTCCTGTTTCAGCAAGTATTCTCCAGTTGCTTATTTGTCTTTGTATGCTGTTTATTTCAAATTATGTGGTCCCCTGCTTCTGTTTCTGAGTTTTTACCTAAGCTGACCATATTGTTAATTTCGTCTTCTCCCTTATGGTTGTGACCATTCTGTTGTCGCTGTTCATTCCTTTTGTATGTTCATCTGTCCATATTTTACATCTAATATTTTCCTGTATATCATCAATGTCAACTGCTGATATTCTTTTTGCTTTTAAAATAGTTTTTTTGATTTAAGAATAATTTCACATCTACATTTGTCCTCTCTCTCCATAATTTGTATGCGGCCTTATAGTTTTCCCCTAGTGTCTTTTCTTTGATGTACAGGAAACACCACAACACTTCCTTCATCTCATCTTGGTTCCATCAGATTTGTTTGTTCCCTTTCCATTTTCTTGCTCGGCTCCGATATTAGGTGGGATTTGAGATGGTCCATGTTGCGTTTCCTCTGTATGGTTCTCTTCAGTGTTAGAGGACCTGTGCTCTTTCCTGCTTCCTGTTTTTTATCATTTTGTTTCCTAATCTCCATCGCTGTCCCACGAGTAGCTAGGGATGTATTCCGGCCACTGCAGTTTAGCCCTGCCTGCTGCATTAAGGCTGCTTGAAAACTGGGGTCGCCATTTCTTGGAGTTCACCGTTCTTGGTTTTTTACCCTCCACCGCAGATGCGCCTGTAGTCCCTCAGTACAGTAGTGTACACTTTGGACTAGGGTTTTTTTTTTGAAGTTTACTCCTCTAGATCCGCCATGTTCTGTTAATCAGCAGGGCTGCCTCTTGAAGGATGTGATTCTTCGTCACGCACGGGCAGTCCTGAGCATAGAGAGGCTGTATATTCGCATTGTATGCCCCTGGAGAGGGTGCGGGCAAATCCCTTCCCCACTCCTTAGCCATTACTATTATTACTATTATTATTATTATTTATTGTCACCTTTATACAAGCTATTTACAATTATATGTTTCTAGGGTATATAATGTTGTAGCTCTTGTGTGGTTACAGTATATGGTACATCTAATGTTATTTCCCATTTAATGGTTTGTACTTTTTACATTAGTACTTCCCTAAGTATGTGCACAGTGTCCAGTATGACTGTTTTCTGTAGTTCCTTGATATTGTGCTTTCCAGGTACCTTGCTAAGATGTTTTCTGAATAATTTTGAGATGGTTCCAGTTGCCCCTGTTATTACTGGTTTCACTTTTGTTTTTACATTCCACATATGCTGTATTGTATTTCTGTTGTAAGGTCTTTATATTTTAAAATCTTTTCAGCTTCTTTCTTGATCACGTTTCGTCCAGTTTGTTGTTAGGGATGGCTCTGGCAGTTTTCACTTGCTGATTCCATAACATGGTTACCTTCTTTCATACCTTGTTTCTACTGATTTTGGTGCATGCTCATGCCAGTGTTCCTTGTCTAATTTTACCCCTATTTACTTGCATGTGGTAAAGTGTAGTTGAGTACACACTATGTCATGTCGCTTTATACGTATATTGTTCTCTTGCCAATATTGGGCATGCTGATGTAATGTGGTGTATTATCTTGTCATATTGTTGGCACAGTCTGTTCATTATAATAATAATAATAATTATTATTATTGTTTGTTACTGTGGGCCGGGATAGCATAGTTGGTATAGCGACTCGCTACAAGCTGGACAGTCCGGGGATTGGGTCCCAGTGGGGGCGAGATTTTTAGCACCCATCCAGACCGGCCCTAGGTAAAGCGGCCGGGGCGTGGCATTGACCACCCACCCACATCTAGCGCCGAGGTTAAGAAAAGAGTAGAGCTATACCTCTACTCCCCCTCTGGGCCTTCATGGCCTGTTATAGGGTGAACTTTACCTTTACCTTTGTTTGTTACTAGAATTGACCCCTTTGTATGATAGAGTTAACATAATACTCATGCCCCAATGTTATGTTTCTTTAATGTAACAAGCTCATTCACCAAATTTTTTTCCTGTATGAATAAATTTATTGATGCATATAATTTCAGAAAATTCCTGGTGCAGATTTTCCAAAAATCTTTCAAGATTCTTTGGAGAGTAGTACACTTAGTGACATAATATGTACCATAAAAACTGGATTTCTTCAGTTCAAAGAGCCTGTGTTACCATATATGAGGGGACTATCTGATGTTCGAAGATTTAGTGCACTTGCTATGTTCCTGTCTGAAAGTGACAAAGAAGGTAAGAATGAGCACAAGTATGTGTACAATAATGTTTTCAAGAGTGTTTATGTTATTAAAATGTTAAGTCTGCATGAGTGTTATAAATAGGCTTAGGATTATATGCATTTTGCAATACGCAAAATGCATAAAGTTTCTTGGCTGCCTTAATCAGTGGCCTGCAGGCAATTCCATATTTCCTTTAGGAACACAAAACACAAGGGAACAGTCTTACCTTTATCATTAGGTGTAAGATTATATGCATTTTGCAATATGCAAAATGCATATAATCCAAAGCCTAGTTTTAAATAGACTACATATGTGTATGTGTGTACATACATGCAAAAAAGGTGGTGAATTGGTCAATCTGAGCAGAAACCAGCTAAGAATAATGACAGGGTTGCTAATAGGACACTGTCATTTAAAAGGACACCTATTTAACCTGGGGCTGGTAAACAGTCCTGAGTATGATAGATGCAAGCAGGCATCTGAAACGGCCTCACACATTCTTTGTGACCGTGAGGCTTTGGCCACACTAAGATTCAGGCACCTGGGTTATCATTTTATTAAACCAGGTGACTTTGAAGACATCTCTGTCAACAAGATACTGCACTTTGTTCAAGGTGCGGGACTGCTGAATGAATGAGCTAAAGGGTTGCACAAAAGATTGATAACAGTCAAAGTGCACGTGTCACTGTGGTGCCCTCCCTTCCATATTCTATTCTGTTCTATTCTAGTATGGATACTGTTTGATAATCCAAATTATTCATTAATCCAGCTCCTATCATGTCCTGTGGGTGCTGATTAAAGGAATTCTACTGTATACACTATTTATCTGACATCAAGCATGAGGCATCAGCATATATACAATGATTCGTCTTATTTTTCTATATAGGAATTAAGAAGATACTAGAATACTGCAAGGAACAAGGTGAATGCTTGGAAAAAGAGAGTACAGACCTCATGAAGAAGTATGAACTCTGTTAGACATTTGTAAACACTGTTGCAGATACAGGTAGTTCTTGTTTTACACGATTTCGCTGTAACGCGATTTGGCATAGACGATCGGTGGTCGCGCATATCGAATTTACGCGATGATTTTCAATGTAACGTGATTTGGTTTAGACGGTGCATGGTCGCACTTATCTTTTGTAGGAGGCTAGCAGGAAGTGACGTCACTGTACGCCATCTGTCAGGCTTGTGGATTTGTTATGTTGGTGATGTAATCACGCAGCTCATTTGGTTCCGTCTTTAACAGCATTGGCTTTTGTTACCAATATGAGTGAGAAACTTAAATCTGCATTGCCTAGTGCAATCCAAGTGAAAAATCAGCATAAGACAATCGGTATTGAAGAAATTACATATAATAAGCCGACTTGACAAAGGCGAACGAATTGTTATATGCCGCGTTGTTAGACTCGCCCATAGCGTGCATACAATTCGTGGTAATGCTGATAGAATTAAAGAAAGTGCTAGGTCAGGAACTAAAGTGTTTGTTTGTGTAGCAAGACTACCACAGTCCTATCCAAATGAGCCTTACCACTTACCAAAGAAATGTTTATTGCAATAGAAATAAGTATGTATATTGTACAGAAATGTATCTGCATCGCCTAGTGCAATCCAAGTGAAAAAAAGAGAAATTACACAAAAGGTGAACGAATTGTTATATGCTGCAATGTTAGACTCGCTCATAGTAGCGTGCATACAATTCGTGGTAATGCTGATAGAATTAAAGAAAGTGGTAAGTCAGGAACTAAATTGTTTGTGTAGCAGGACTACCACAGTGATATCCGAATGAACCTTACCAAAAAAAATTTTTTATTGCATTTGAAATAAATAAATATGTGTATTGTACAGAAAATATATATATATATATATATATATATATACTGTACATACTCTGCAGGTCCATATATCCACTAGTGGTTAGTCACTATACAGGATGAGGTTGTCATTCCCTTAGCCCATGGAAAATGCATTGTTTTAAATGGGAAATTTGTGTTCGATTTGCATGACTTTTTCAGGAACGTAACCCTGGCACAGAACGAGAACTACCTGTACACTGTATCATTAGATTTTGTAATAAAAAGTATCTTCAGTATTCTGAAAGTGTGTTCATTTTAACAGATCTCTAACAGTACTGCTACATTGCTATAACGTATACACAGTTTCAGAATAAGTGATGGAATTGTTGTTCCAGAATGTTACTTGAGCTCAGTAAAACAATATTACCTATTGAAGCTTTGTACTGTATAATAGTTCATAACTTATTGTACAGGTGTCCATCTGAATTAATTACTTGGTCCCAAAAGATGTTATGTAAGGCAGACATTGCATTATTGGCTGTAAGGGTAATTGGTCTTGCTAGAAAAACCTCTAGCCCATCTTCATCACTTAAATTTTCAAAGAAATGGTGAAAGATCTTGTGTAATATATCTTTATGAAGTTAAGATAGGTCTGATTATTCTTGTTGCACTGATGGTACAAAATACTGCAACTTTAATGTCCTAATGCCACCTCGCATATTGCCCCGTGGATCATTTGCCAACCAGAATCTGTTGCTTTGAGTATTTATGTGGCCGTATAAGTAAAATTGTGCCTCGTATGTAAAATAAGATAGCAAAGGATCATCTTTACCACTGCACAGTTATTCACAGAACCAATTTCAAAAACATACAACTCTCAGCACAGTCTGCTCCTAGTGTTTTTGCACACCTGTAACTTTGTATGGATTCAAATGAAGCAATTCTGTGGCTCTCTCTCCGAGGCATGAGTCATGCAGACTGATAACAGAGCTGTGTGTATTGGTTCTGCTTTCAAATAAACTCTGTATAAGTCTACCTTATGGGCTGGGATAGCATGGTCAGTATAGAGACTAGACTCTGGGCTGGAGAGTCAGGGGCTCAAGTCCCAGTAGCAGCAAGAGATTTTTATCTTCTCTGCAAACATCCAGACTGGCTGTGGGACCCACCCACCCTCATACTCTATGGTTACTCAGGTTGTTTACCAGACGTAAACTGGCCGGGGTGTAATGTTCACCACTCATCTCTGGCTAGCACTGAGGTCAAGAATGAAGAGCTGTACCTCTGCTCCTCCATATATGCCTTCATGGTGGTGACAGGCACAGCTTTTTTGTATAAGGTTACCTTTACTTCCCCTCCATAACTTATCAATTAAGGTACCTATGTGATAATGTTGAACATTTTTATTTGTGTGAGGTTAATCTTTCTCTGAATATTTCCATGTCAATCCCAAAAAAGTCAATGTTGTTGTTGGAAAGAAACCTATGGATGACACAGATGCAAACTGCTTATTTGGATGTGAAGGTTGTCACTTTTTATATATGTCTTTCAGACCAGGAGGCATTTTAAAACACTAGCTCTAACTGTTATTTATTCACCTTGCTCTAAATATCTGACAATAGTTTTGAGAAGAGCTGGTTCTCTGTAATCAGTTCCTCATTTGACCTTGTGCACACATGGTCATCTTGAAGCACTGGCCAAGATGAAATGCTTAAGTGCAGTTTATCTGTCATTGTATTGCAAACAGAGAAGTATAGACAAAAATGACAAATCTTTGGAGACATTTCATCCAATACTGTCTCACCTCGTAGTGAAGGAATCACCAGCCACATGCCACAGACATCTTGGTACCTTTTTGAAGGTTTTTGGGTGTATGCAAGAATTTTAAAGTACAATAATTTATTGACTTTATAGATGATTACAAAGCATGTGGTGACTGTCAGTCACTCTGTGAACCAAATCTTTGTGTCCTGCCAAGGAGTTGTAACTGTTTAGTGTTCACGTGTCACATTAATGAATGGGTTCCCATGTAAATAATGGTGACATTTTTTAAGATAACATATTATGTTACATATTTTCTGTGAAAGTGTGTGTCAAAACAATGTATTCGTATACGACATCATGTAAGAGCACAAGATATTTGTAATGTAATTAGTGTATTTCAATTCACAGTTTCTTTTGGAGCAGATTCAAACAGGGCCCACTATAATTTATAAGCTTCTCTTGGTTGACTGTTACCCAAAGTACATTGGTAACTCCTGAAATAATAGAAAGAAAATGGTATTCTGCAGCCTGGATAACCCAGCATTGACTGTGTGATCATTAAACAGGTAGTAACCTCCTATCTTCCAAACTGAGTTACCATCACCTGGATTTATGGCAAAAAATGGAAAGACACTCTATTTATATATGGGAATCTCACTGAAGTCTTAAAGTGGGAGATTAAAGGAAGTATCATTTAGGGTCCCTGAAAGAAGTAAGGCTGTATTCCACCACACTTAGGTTTTGACTATATGGAATTCAATGCAAGTTTTAACACTGATACATTATGGAAAAGTGTGCAGTAATAAGGATGAAGTAGAAGGTAAATGAAATTGTAGTGGTGAACAAAAGTACTGCACAAGTATTTTTTCTGTGTGATCTGAACTGGCAATATTGTCTCATGCCTTTACAATGCACTTCAACTGTAGCGTAAGTCCTTACCAACAATCTACATTCATTTCTGTCAACATACATATGTACATACATCTACGAGTATATAAGGGTGCATGTTTCAACACACTATGATTGCCATCATTACACACTTCTTACATAAAAAGAAATGACACACACATTTCCATGGATATGTGTGTGTATGCATTTCTGGTTTGAGGATGGATCCATATGCATATGACATGTACAGCATGTAAGAGTGGCTTATCTACAATGTAAAATTACTGTTTTTAAAAATTATGAACTACTGAAAAGTATTATTATTCTAAAATTACAATTTTAAATTCACATGACTATATCTTTTGTTACTAGTAGTTGTGTTTCTCTGCATTCCTGGCTAAAGTTCAGTGAAGCTGTTCACAACGTATGGAAACGAGCTGCAGAGTTAAGAACTCCGAGGTTGAAAGTGCACATTGCAGGAACAGCTACATACCAGTACATCACACAGATGGGTGTCTTTGTCACCACAATTAGAAACAATAGTGAATACACTGAAACATGTGACACAAGGCTGATGTACATGTTACTGATAAAAGTGAATATAAGTGGTTGTCGTGGTGATGATCACAGTTATATGTATCACAAAGACCAATTTTATGAATACCTGTCTGTAGTAACAAATATAACAATACCAGAAAGCTTAGCTGTGGAGCAAAAGAGGCAAATTGAATGAAAATGAGCAAAATCCAAGCTGTTGCATTATTTGTCTGCAATTCCTCTTAAATTTTCAGACCAGCTACCCATAATTCCTTCATATAAATGTAATTATAACATACGAAAACGATTTCCAAAGTTTACCTGGTATCTTCTTTCAGCCCATAATGTGGGTACTTGCTGTACACTCACACTTGATTCGTCTCACACACCAATCACAAAAGCATGTGAACGGGGTTAAAATAATTTCATAAAGCTTCCACTAAATGCCAGCGTCTGTGTGCATAAATACATATAAAAAGAAGTCGCTAACTATACCAACTCCAGTACCACAGTAAGTAAAATGCAAAAAAAAAAAGTAAAGATAAATAAAAACAGTACAAATGTAACAATTTAGTGATATCAGCCAAGTCTGGCCTCAGTTAATGTTCTGAATTTCTGAAGATGTACCCCAGCACCAGCATTTGAAGGTGCCCTCTACAGCAGCGGTTCTCTATCTGTCCCTTCCGCAACACACCTGAAGAATGACGCCCACATACACAACATACTTGCAAGGAAATACTACAGTTTTAATGAAACAAAAGACCATCTGCAGATGAAGCCTTGAAAAGAACCAATCAGAGCATACCTTGCAATCTCTGTGTCTTTTCCTCTCCTATCCAATTCCTTTACCACAGACATGAAAAACATGCTTGTTGCAATAATATAAGGATGGGATTACCTTTATGTCATGTCACTTTAGGAGCTATGCAGTGCTTCGACTGCATGACACAAGTGTACACAAACTGAATGCTTTCCCACTCCCACCAAATGTGATTTTGAGGTTATGCTGTTCAGGAATTGACAGTGGCATAATAATTGTAGTATTTAGCTAGCAAATTGCATTGTGGATGGTCTGGTTTCTTATGATACACCTACAAGCTGCTCAGGACACGTAGTTTGAGAAGCAATGCTCTACAGCAGTGTTATTCAACCTTTTTTGTTCGCGTACCCCCAGATATAATTTCTCTTCAACTTTGTACCCCCAGAGTTGCTGGTGCATAATTCAAGTTATACATAGTCTATAATCTCCGTCTAAAATAAGTTAAATAAATTACATCCAAAAGAATGTATTAAATAATAAATTTTAAATGAGAAAAAGGAGAATCAAGTTATTGAATAACAAATATATTATTGCCTATCATATAGAAATGAATAAAGGAACAAAGATATTTTAGCAAAGCAAAATTATATGCACTATGTGGAATAAAATGAAACTAGCCGCCCAGATAAGAATCACATAAAGGAGACGGAGAAAAAAAATGGCGCTCCCAAATCGCATGTCCTTACGTCCGGGTCTCTTGTGGCTAACCCTAAATCTGGCCCTGATTATTCAGTGTTTATCATGAAATAATATATTTATTTTGTAATTTACGTACCCCCTAAGATGTCTTCGCGTACCCCAGGTTGAATACCACTGCTCTACAGCAAGAACATGTTCTATACAGAGTTTTACAGGAAAATTGCATCACTTCAAAGCAAGGAGGTAACCGAGACTGATCCTATTCGAAATAGTTTGTCCAATCTAGCCCTGGATCTGCCTGCAGCAAAAGAAGTTGCTTGAGAGGAAAATTCTTTACTCAGAAATTCCACAGTCAGATGAAGTAGAAGCATGTGTGAACACTTTAACAGAATGGATTGACTAGGTTCTCCATTTAAATTACCCAAATGACACATGACTTCAGCTTTATTATGGTCCTTATATCTACTTCTTACTTAAACTCCTGTTACTGAATATTTTACTTACATTTGTTGGGTCTCCACATATCACAGAGGTGGTATGTGGAAATGAGTGAAAGTCACATTATTAAAAAATTAAGGATGCTCCACTTACAATCCATTTGTGTCGTCACACATTTATACTGACATGTTAAAATCATACTTCTAATACGTAATTAATTATACTTCCAATATATAATTTATAATATCAAATGCATTCAGAAGCAAATGATTCAAAGCACAGTTAACCACTGTAGCAACATTCATATTTCATTTTAAATTTCTACACATTTTCTCATAAACCCACAGTCTTAACATGTGGAACTTCCATGGACCTTGATGGTTTAAAAGTTGACTGTGGGGCTTGGATTCACTGTAGCTTCAAGACACTGATATGAATGAGCAGTAAGCAACAACTAAGTAAGGAATTATGAAGAAGCTTGCTTTCTATGAGGATATTCTGAAGGAAAAGAAGAGGTCCTTGGCTTGCCAGACTTCGTTTTTTGATTTCTTCAACTCTCCTTCAGGTACTCACGCATTGCCCCTCTATTGGAGACAATAATCAGAAGACCAGCCTGCAGTACAAGAGGGATTGCCTCCTCCTTACATTGTCATTTGTTTGTCAGATTCCATTGTATTTGTAAATTTTTTGTAAGTACACATGTATATTTTATTCTTGATCAAAACAGATGGTCTGGAAACACCCTCCCCATTTTAACACTGTGTTTGAGAATCTGTCTTGACTGATGTCACCTGTCTTGAAATCAATTATGATGTGATGCAGGGGGATGCCTGTACTGTGGTACAAAGATTGAGTTATATGCTGAACAGCCTATGATGAGGGATTCAGAAGCTGATGCAACAGCAGTTATTACAAGAAACATAATGGCCAGTCAATGGGAACAAATCCTACGTTTAGCTAGTTATCAAGGGTTCTGACAATGGTATATCACACTCAGGATTACTAGATTTCTGGACTTTGACAACTGTCTCAAGTTCAAAAACATGCAGTTTCAGAAGTCTTATCTGTTACCATTCTGAGAATGGGAACACATCTACTTGGGCCATTTCAGAAGTTCTGTGTATGATTTTATGGTAATAACAAAATACTAGATAAAAATACTATAGATATTCCTGAATGTTTACACATATGTCCTCTACTCAATTTAATCACCAGCACTGTCCCACACACTTTTCCCATCTACGTGGTAAACGATCAATTGCAGTTCTGTATTCATCCCTGGTCGGAAGCTTAAAAGAGGCAGTGACAGGAGTGTTGATATCATCTTCCGAGTCGAATCGTTTTCCCCGAAGATGTTCTTTAACACATGAAAACAACCAATAATCACATGGGGCGAGATCTGGAGAGTAGGAAGGATGTGCCAACACCTCCCAGCCCCAACGTTGCACCAGATTTTGCACATCATGATGGAGATGAGGTGTTGCGTTGTCCTGGAGCAAAATGGCACCATGTTCCAGCAGTTCTGGTTGTTTACAGTGAAGAGCCGGCCTCACCATATCCTGCAAGAATGAGCAGTAATATATATAGTATAATAAACTGGCACGGGATGGTCAAGCACAAGCCCATTTCAGCTGAAGAACATGACACGCATGACTTTCAGAGCGCCCTGACTACACCGTGCAATTTTCTTCCTCGGTGACGGGGCACGCCATTCAGCATTCTGTCGTTTCAGCTGAGGGTCAAATGAACGCATCCATGACTCATCAACCGTTAAAATGCGATCGAGGAATGCACTGCCTTCATTTCTCCAAAGCTGCAGATGTGTGGTGGCAAGGAGAACACGCATGACTCTTTGGTTATCGTTCAGCACATCTGGAATCCACTTTGCACAAACTTTTCTTTTCCCCAAGCTGTTGGTGAGGATAGAGTAAACACTTGCTGGTGAGATTCCGACTTCTGATAGGGTGAGGCTGGCTCTTCGCCGTAAACAACCAGAACTGCTGGAGCGTGGTGCTATTTTGCTCCAGGAAAACGCAACACCTCATCGCCATCGTGATGTGCAAAATCTGATGCAACGTTCGGGCTGGGAGGTGTTGGCACATCCTCCCTACTCTCCAGATCTCGCCCCATGTGATTACTGGTTGTTTTCATGTGTTAAAGAACATCTTCGGGGAAAACGAGTTGACTCGGAAGACGATATCAACACTCCTGTCACTGCCTCTTTAAAAGCGTCCGACCAAGGACGAATATAGAGCTGCAATTGATTGTTTACCATGTAGATGGGAAAAGCGTGTGGACAGTGCTGATGATTACATTGAGTAGAGGACATATGTGTAAACATTCAGGGATATCAATAGTATTTTTATCTAGTATTTTGTTATTACAATAAAATCATACACAGAACTTCTGAAATGACACAATGTGTTGATTTTGAATATGAGATTATGGACAATATACAGAAATCTAAGAAACCTAACCTGAAACTGCAGCTCAACTTCAGCATAAATTCTCCCACTCTTCAAGATTAAGTAAGTTTCCTATTAATAGCATAAGCAAGATTGTACCTCCAACTCAAACATCTGCTTTTTTTACTTATAATCTATAGGCAATTGCTGTTTAATATGGAAATGGCTTCTAGAAATCCTAGTCCCACAAAATGAATACAGAAACAACAATGAGCATACACTAGGTCAGGTGATCAACCAAAAAATTTATTGTCTCACTAGAGAAACAAATAAGGAAGAGATCATGAAAGTCATTTTGTTTGTCAGAAAAGTATACAGTGCATGTTTTAAGCCATGTGTAGAAATGTATGCAGCATCTACAGCCAAGTATGTAAAGTATTCTCTGCTGTCTAATTTCAAAGAGTGTCTGCATCAGAAAATATCATGTTTTATACAATTCCCTATGCAGGTTTATTGCGACTGACTGGTAAATGAGTCTTCAAACTGTCTGGGCCTGCTCCTGGAGTTAGCAAGCTTCCGTACTGTTGCCACATTTCAATAGCCTTGTTCACTATAACTTCTGCAGTTTCTTCTGGTATGTTTCTCAGGCAGTTCAGAACATTATCAGTCATCAAACACTTCAGTAAATTTCGTCTTAAGGTCCTCAAAATAACAACAGCAACAAACACCAAAATCTTGCATGAACCACCAGTCAGTTTATCCCATATCTTACCAAGTGACGATTCACTTATTACTCCAGCAAAACATGAACAAAGCCAAGTCTGTAATGGTATTGCTTTCAGAGCTCCAATACTAAGCAGATGGTTAAAAAGTATCTGATCCTCCTTTTCTAACAAGTTCCTGGTATATTCTGTTAATTTTGGCACATCACTGTAGAATTTGTCAACAAACTGAAAGAATCCCTTTGAGATCCAATATATATCAACATTGTCATCAAATACATTTAGAAGGGACTGTGAAATGGAACACAAACTTTGGTAGAAATAATTATCTAACTGGGTATTCCAATCATACTTAAGTCTCCCAGTTTCTAATAACCACATTAAGAGGAATAATTGTGGTTTGGGTGTCTGGTCACTTGCTATTCTCATGAAGTAAAGAGAATGCACCAAATCATTGTATTCTTGTTGCCTCTGCTGCATAACGAATTTATGGCTATCCACATGTATCGGTACAACATCAAGAAGGACTTTCCACACCAAGTTTCTGTATATTCCAGGTACCGTAAACCTCAAACAAAACTGCTGTAACTTCACTTTATCTAGAGTCTTATTATCTTTCAGGAGAATTTCCAATGACTTCTTCTCCTCAACGCTTCTAAATCCTACTTTTTCATAGTAAGACGAACGAAAGTTACGCTCGTCTGTCGCCATTGTGCAATACAGCTGCCATTCATGTACCACCTCCTATAATGAAATTAGACAATGTGACATCCGCACTCTCGGTTTCATTTTACCTGATGTTACATTAGGCAACAACTTTATCTTACATTCGAGAAATCTTACACAATATGTAAATTCGATATGTGGTAGTACGTCATTTAACGTTTAAACCTACTATAACTGCAAAGTAACGCCTCACTAATGTCACTCATACTAACTTAGTGTATTACATAATAAACCAAAAATACACCACCATTCCTCACAAACATACGACGTCACTGCGTATTTCAAACGTTTGTCTTGTCAGAAGCGAAACTGTCGTCGGTCACATACATTATTATTACCCACACTGACTTTGTAAACGTACATATCCCACCTGAATCACATAGAAAACAGTCGACCTGCTACTGACGACACAATAAATTATGCGGGCATGTGTCAACTGAGAAAGCGAAACAAATCGTATCGTAAAGTGCAAAATATAATACTCTCCTTCACCAAAAGCCTTTTAACGTATCAGGAAGGTAAGTGGAAAGTTAATTTCAGACATTTTTGATACCTTTATGGAGACAGATATTATACAGAACACACCGAGCACAAATACATTTGTTTCGTCTGAAGTAATCCTGTGCTGCTAAAGCAACACATAGAATCGCATCACGAAACAAATTCATTTTTTATATTGCGATAACGGAGTCAGCGCACATTACGTGCTTCATATATTAACACGTATACCTTAATATGATGAACCTAAGTAGGAATAATATGGATATCAAAATATCCGTAATTAATTTAGGGGCTGAAGCATGCATGCCTATTTATGTACGATAAACTTAAGGTAACGAACAATGTCTACTGTTGGCTATGATATTGGCAAACCTGACATCGTGTGATCTTCCATACGTCATAGATCATCACACCAGCCAGTTGATTACAAGTTTGTGATTGGTGTAGCGTAAACGACGAGGGTAAATAGTTTCTATTTCTGCCAGGGCTAAAGGTGATCCATGGGGATGACGAAGCTAGTGGGGGCACAGATTATCTAGTGGGGGCGTGTTTGCAGTGGTACCGAGAGGTACGTTTGGTGCATTTTACTTATTAAAAGCGTGCTCTGGTAATTTACTAAGACTTTGAAGAATAGAAACTCGTTGGGCATACTTTCCATTGTTCCTTGAGCTTTACTAGTATTCTTCAATTCTACGAGACATTCACCCCAAATTCACCCCAAATTATATCAAGATGGATTTATGTTTGATCTAACAAGGTATTGTATCCCTTTTGTTAAGTATGTCACATAGCCATTGACAGCTAAGCATTTGTCCCACCTTGGCACCAAGGCTTGTATCCTGGTGTAGAAAACATGGTGTCACGTGTTATCATTAAATTTGGATAAAACTCATTTTCTACAATTCCTAACTAAAAATAGTCATGAATCTGACCTTCAAATATCGTATGAAAATAAATAAATTTCTAAAATCTACAATACCAAATTTTTAGGATTAGTAATTGATAATAATTTGTCTTGGGCATTTCGTATTTATGAAATAATACCTAAACTCGATAAAGCATGCTATTTAATTATATCTTTTAAACCTTTTATATCTCTTGAAGTCCTAAGGACGATTTATTTTTCCTTGGTCCATTCAATTATAATGTATTGTTTAATTTTTTGGGATACCTCAGCCTACAGTAAATCATATTCAAGATTCAAAAAAGAATAGAGTTATTATGAATTCTAATAGCAAAGATTCATGTCGTGACTTATTAAAAAATCATGTATCCTTCCTCTCCATTCCCAGTACATATTCTCTATACTACTGTTTGTTGTTAAGAATAGAGGATTATTCAAAACTAATTTTGATGTTCATAAATATAATACAAGATCTAATTATGATTTACATCTCCCCACAGTGAAATTAACATTATTTAAAAAAGGCATTTGTTATTCAGGTATCAAAATTTATTAACCACCTTCTGTTACATCTTAAGCAACATTATGACATTAATAAATTTAAATCAGCTTTAAAAAGGTCTCTTCTTACAAATTCCTTCTACACCTTGGATGAATATTATAGTTGGAAATAAATAAGGATCTTGGTTCCAGTAATTAAGGTTTTTATATTATTGTCTAATTACCATATTGTCTATTCTGTTGCAAGTTGTAAATTAAGTATTCATTATTATAATAAGACATACGTTCACTGTTTTAATTTCATGTAATATTTAATCTCATGACTGGCTCTGTTGTAGCCTTTACACTTAGTTTTAAATGTTTATACCTAGATAAATCCATGACATGTTCTGTATCCGATCCTTGGATTTATGGAATGTCAAATAAATGAATGAATAGAGGCAGGAGGTGATGGTTCTTCACACCAGAGTTTGTGGCAAATTCCTTGCCAGCTGGGTGCTTTGTAAGGGCCAAAAAACATGTAAATCATGGGGTGTGATATCAGGACTGCAGAGGGGCGGTCCCTAACCTCCCAGCCATAGCACTGTACACATCCATTTGGCAGTATGGGTCCTGGCATTACTGTGCAGAGTGGTGATGCCTTGGTGCAGCAACCAAGACCTTGAGTGATGAATGGTCTGCCATCATCTACCATGTGTACCACGAGAATGCTGAGCAGTTACATTGTCACTACAGTCAAGGAAATCTACAAGAAGCATACCTGCATGGTCCCAGAGGACAGTTGCTGTGATCTGTATTGATGATGCTGCTTTAAATTTGTTTGCTGTGGGAGATAATGGGTTTTCCATGTCATGGATGCTTTTCTCATTTTGGGTGTCATATGATTAACCCATGTTTCATCCCCTGTAACAATGCATTGCACAAAATGCTGTTCTTGATCAGCATCAGGGGTCCACAGATTTTCCAAAAATGTAGGAGCCACCTCAAAGTTCTAGATGCCAGGTGGGTGACATGAAACGAAGTCCATGTTTAGGACCCAAAAATATTAGGTGCTACCTACAAAATGTAGTTTCCCAGGTGACCCGACGCCCATGAATTGTGCACTCCCAATCAGCATAATGTGTCAAATGCATGAGAGAGACAGAGAGTGTCCCCGTTGATGAGCTTATGATTGTGAGGTTCTCTGGCACCCAGCATACACACATTTTTGTGTAATCTGGTTGGTGTTGGACATGCTGTCTGCACTACACAGTAAAGTTCCTAGCTCTTGTACAGTGCCAGTCAGCTTAATGCATTTGTCCTGTCTGATAAGGGCACCTGCACAACACACAGTCCTCTACAGAGAATGTGCTTGTGTGTCCAGGTCTTTGCTTGTCACTGTCATCTGTTGTGCAATTTCTGAAAACACTGCACCACATCCACACCTGGTTGTGTGACATCACATGCTTTGTACACTACCAGTTGTTGGGAATTTCCACTGGTGCAAAACACCCTTTCCATGTAAAAATTTATCACTCTTTATACGTTTTCATTTGACCATGCCTCCAGTTGGAGTGCCATCTGTAAAAGTGATTGCACAGGGATGACATGCATCTTCCTAATGCTGTAAAATGTTGCTTTTTATTTGTTATAATTGTAGAGGGTACACACTTTTCTGTATGTGAATATCAGTTGTCAGTTACACATTGCATACTGTTATTGTAAATTATTTTATAATGTGTAAAATAAGTTTTTCATTGAATTCTAGTGTTAACAAACACGTATATATGCTTTGCTTGTTTTTGTGACCTAAATCTGTATATATTTAATAATGCTGTCAGCAGGTCACATTATATATTATCAAATGGTTTGATAATCAGAGTACAATGAATTGGAAAGGATGTGGAAGGATGTGGCTGTGGCCTAATTTTACGTACTTCCTTGGCATTTCCATTGGACTAAGCAAAGCCAAGAAATACCTCTGTCTTGATATGAGTAGTTTGTGTACTGATTTTGACTAAAACCACACACCCAAGTACAAGTAAGAAGTAATACTATTTGATCCAACTTGCTTGGTCCTTACGTTTGTTCAAATAACATTTTTGCTTACTTTTTGAGAAAGGAATATTACTGCTTATTGAGTAATACTGAATGGGAATGGTTGTAATTTTCTTACAGTTCTATTAACACAGGTATGTTGAGTAAGAGTTTATTAACTAAGTTGAAAATGTTGTTTGTATTCATCTTTGTTCCCCGTAATTAAATGGGTTAGTAATGCTAAGACAACCTCTTTGTTATGTTAACTTTAGGAATGAAGAATACCATTGAAAGTATAGGAATAGTTTCTGGACTTAAAGTCATTAGTTCGGAATGAATTGCGGCAGTAATTATGTATGCTGAGGATGTTAATGGGATTATGGGCTTAACAAATGTAGATGATTATTTTTCATTATCGTGTCATCCTTCTGCTTCTTTTCAGACACTTCTCTGCACAGAGAGCACAACTAAATAGAGGAGCCTCAGATGAGGCTATAAAAATGTCAGTTGGTGGCTCTTCACTTCGAAATATGTCTGTTAGTCACTGGAAACTTCTTAGTCACCTGAAAGAATACATGTCAAAATCCTCTTCAAATGAGAAAGGAGTTCTCTTTGTTCTCAATAAAGAATGGCTCTCCCTGCTGCAGAAATTGCAGATGATTTATAGTTCAGTACAGTCTGGAACACAAAAGAACTTTGATTCCAATACATCTACTGTTACAAAGCAAATAAGTGAGAAGGAGTCTCCAAAGTCAGATACCAAAAAACCTGCAGCAAAAGAAGACAAAGGTTACAGTTTGCCACAAGCATTGACTGGTTTCAAACTGAAAAATAATTCAAATTTGAGTGCTGAAGTGTTTGAAGAACTAGTCCCAAAATGGAAATCATCAAAAGAGTCTGTATCAAAGGTAGAAAAAGGTGGTCCTTATACAAGTACAATGGATTGGTTTTCAGGTTTCCCTTTGTTTAATGAAAGCAATTTCTAAATTCCAGATCAGCATCAATTCAAGAACAAGGCATGTAATAGTGTCAATTGCGAGTGCTGAAACTAGTCAGTCCAGACTGAAACGTCTGGAGGATCTAGCTAGTCACCTGAATCAGTATCCAGAGGCCAGACACCTTGCTATTAAGGTAACACTTATACAGTGTTTTCTTGCCTTTTATCAGTTGCCTACTGATTAGAATGGGTATAAGTTAGTGGTAACATTGTAGGCTTTGTATTTAGGAAGCAAGCCTAAATGGTTTGGATTTTGGTTGCAGTATATGCTGTTCCAAATGTCTTGTGTCATTCGTTAGTCTCTCCTCCCAGGGTACAGTGCATGAGATTGAGTTATGTAATTCATTTTACATAGCTGTGTATTCAAGGATTTAATAGCATGTATAAAATGACACATATCTTTCAAATTCTTTGACAGTTTTTCAGAACAGTAGCCGTGATATGACTATTGCCATGTGTGAGTCACCAATTTTAAGAGGCATTGCTTAAAGGCCAAAATAAATTTTTGGGCACATTTTCCCAAGAGAAAAGTGTAATAAAACTTACAGGGGTTGATAAGATACATGTTATACAGTAGGTGTAAACAACTCACTGATTTGAGGAAATTGTTATTATTAGGCCTACCTATTAAGTGTACACCACAGAGACCACTATTTGGCCTCCCACTATTTGCCTGTCACATGTCTCGTCCTTTTGATTTATGGACAGAGAAAGGTGTCGTATTTAACGATGCTAATTGCTAAGATTATACAGCATCAGGTTGGATTTGCAGTGCACTGCATATACCTGTACTGTATGCAGGCTTTGTGCATAAACAGACTGCACTTTAATGCTACTCAAGAAGAATTTGCCTGCTTTGAACATAACAGTTAAGTATCCTACTTTTGCTAGAATTGATGCGTTATTGGCATGCAGATGCACATGCAAGCACATCCTTGTAAGCTAAAGAGCTTAAGAAGAGCCACCACTGTTCAAATTCTTTTCCTATATATATATAATAGTTGCCCCTTTACGTTTTTGTCTGTCTGGGTTGAAATATTTGTCTTCAATCTTTATTTAATTTATAGGTTCTTTAGGTTATCTGGCCCATATTGTAGGTCACTTCCTTTCCGCTATGGAACATGGCCAAATCAGCAAACTACCTACATTAGACCTTTTGCAAAGGTTACGTCTGTAGTCATGACATTAATCTTGAACTTCATTGGCAATAACATTGCATCATTGTGTTTCTGTATGATGTATAGGCTACATACCAATCCTGTAAGAAGTGTCATCAGAAATTCAGATGAAAGTTTCCCAATGCACACGTTCCAAACACAACAACAATTTTCCAAAACATGTGAAGGTTTTGAGCAACAGGTTCAATTCTAGACAGGAAGAGAATATGCAGAACACATAACAGGGCAGAAATGAGAGGAAATTGGTGCATTATTGGAGACATCTCCAAGAACGTTGTTGATTTGACTTGCACAGCAAATAGACATGCCTGCATCATCACAAATTGCAATAAAACTTGCATTTAGATCCATATAAGACAACTGTAGTTCATGAACCCTACGGAGCGAGGGTGAATTTTACAAACTAGTGTCTTCAATGTAATGCATGATGGAGAAATAGGGAGAATAAATCTGTTCTTAAATTTTGTCTTAGGAAGGAGTCATTCGTTTGTTGCTTCAGATGCGTAAAGAAGCTGATGAAACTACACTAGCTGTTCTGCGTGAAACATTGGCTGTACTTGGCCATGTTGATCCTTTGCCTGGTAGAGGAATTAGGATTCTGTCCATTGATGGTGGAGGAATAAGGTAAAACAAACTTATTCTGTACCTATTTGTGCTATTAACAGCTGTGTTTACATGCAGTAACTGTGCTACAGAAATTTGTGAAAGTAGCGTGGGATGCTCTTCCATGTATTCTTAATGTAAAATATAATAAGAAATGTATTTTAAATTTAGTAGATTGCTTTGACTGATATATGGAAGGTAGGCCAAATGGATGGCAGACATATATAACACTAATAAAAATTATTTCTGTAATTGAACTGAAGTTGAACATTGGAGGGAACCTGAAGTTGACTGAAGGTCCATATTTACTAAGGTAATGAAATGTGAGATTTGAAATTCTCATGGCATTGACTATAAAGAATATGGTAATCTGGTAGAAATTCAGAGGAACCTAACCCTTCATCTTCAGAATATAAAAACAGTCGAAGAACATGGAGGCACTGGGTTCCTCTGAAACATCAGTAAATTTCTATTGGACTTTGTGTTGTCACTTGCAAAAAAAGCTGAGTTCTGTAAGTTAATGTACAGTTTTAGCTTCATAAATTGCGATGTACTGTTTTCAATAAAGCATTCCTATATTGAACAGAGATAAAAAGATTGATAACATTTTCGAATTAAATTTTGTCTGGGGAAGATGTGACATGACAACTTTTTCATCAGTTTTTATGTTGGGAAGGATAAATTGCTTCAGGGCGCCCTTGTTTTCTAAAAAGGGGCTCACTATTTGAGCTAAATTCAGTTATGTGTAGCGAATCATTCAACTAATGGTCGTCTGTGATGTGTAAAAAGATGACAACTCGATCTTCAAGAATAATCACGATAGGTGGGGGATATCCTACCTCTCAAAGCATTTGTCATGTGTAAAACAGAGCCACTTTCTTGCTTCTTCTGTAAAATTGATATTTTATGGGTTGTCCCCTTTTTACAAAATAGGGGTGATATGATCATCATTAGTGTATTTTGCTATACAAAATATTTTCCATGTAACATTTTCAGATGTTTATGATTTTGTATTTGACATTTCTAACTCACATTACTGAACAAACATGATGTGAACTGCTGCTTGAAGTTCAGAACCCTCTGTTAAATGGTGCTGTATTCCCTCACTTGGGAGGGGGGGTGACAGGAAGGATTTGAAAATATGATACTGAGGTCATAGCTGGTGGTTATCGTTGCTGCTTGTTATTATGGGAAAGGGAAGGATTCAAGTACTCAGTTTTGTTAGTTACAATTTTCTTACAATAAAGTGCCATTACAGCACTGCTGAAAATGAGAATTTATGTATTTTAATTGTTATGAAATATGAGCTTCCAAAAATTATCACAATTTGTGCTTTGTATAATGCAGGAAAAAGTACTGTATAGTGTACTGTCTGTTAAAATGGGACGTATCTAAATAAAATTATTTAGTACAGCATTATTCATTCTAGCCTAATTTCCTCCTGGAAGAGGATCAGCTTATGGCTGTGGCCCCCCCCCCCCCCCCCCCGGGCCTAATTTCAACTTTTGAACCAGATGACCAATTTTCACAGAACTTTGTTATGCCACTGGAGTCCAGTCCCATAGTTTTTATTTTCTTACACTCGGTAATAACAACATGAGGAATTCACAAAATCGTGAGGTGGAAATGACACTGGCACCCCTTACTTAGGGTCTTGGAAGTGGTGCATGGTAATAGATCTTGGAAAAGTAAGCAACTTCATTTGAAGTGAATTAACAACAGAGCAGCTGTGTGAACATTTTCTTTAGCTTTCAGTTTGATAAAAATAACAATGAACCACTGGCACTAGGATCATGAAGTCTGATATGGAAATATGACCATAAGAATATATACATGTTGCATATGAAATGTAGTTGTACATCAGTGAATAAAAACATGGTGATATGAAACTCTGAGGTTATGTGTGACACATTTTATGCATACAGAATTTCTACTTACGGGATGAACAAAATAAAGTAAACAAAAATACTGTATTAGTAGATATGTAGGACTATAAATCTGTGCAGTAGTAAAGTAGCTTTATGAGTTCTGCTTGAAATTGTTTGTTAATAAGCCTGAAACTACCCTTTGTTTAGTAGGATAGTTCTGTTTTGCATATCAGTGGATGTATGGTCAAAACACTGTCACTGCCATCACTTGTGAACCCTCCTTATTTGGTTGAAGCAATTTAACCTGCTTGTCACACTTCACTCACCACAACAGTAAAAGGTGCTAATGGATTAGCTGGAGTAGGTAAATTGAGATGAGGAGTGAGGTGCATGGCTAGACTGACTGCAGTGAGTTCCTCCTTCAAGGTTTTAATGGGATGTGCTTTGGCAGGATTAATGTGGGTGTGGAAGAATACACAACACTTCTCAGCACATGTGACATTCTTTGATACGTTTATGATCATATCACACTCTTATACAATCGCTAAGATCGTCCACCCACTTTGGCTTTATAATTATGGTCAGGCAGTGAACAGCTGATTACTAAACAGCAGTAAATTAAGCTGCCAGCAAACAGTGGAGAATTTTTCTTTTGCCCAACACAGGATAGTGAATACTACCCTTGGTAATAGACATATATGGACTGACTGACTAGAACTCAGGTGAGAACTCACATCTCCCATCCTCTGGCAGTGTTTGCGTAAACAAATATCAACTTTGAGAATCGTAACTTCAGCTTCTGTGATTGGCTAGGAAACAAAAGAGGTCCATCCACTGTTTGCTGACTAATATTTCTTGGAGCATACTGCATAATCCTCATTGGCCAGATTTAATTAGATTATCCTTAGGTATTCTGTGCCTTTACTCCAGGAGAGGCATTGACTCTTGTCCGTGGCTGGGGATGAAGGTATGAAGGTGATCAGACCAGCTCAGTCTTAACACTTCCACTCCCAGCAAACCTGCCGGTTGCAGAACTGCCAGCCAAGCCATTTTTTACACTATTTGTAATTAAGCACTCTAAAAACCAAGAAACAGTTTTTTGTGTATGAAGAAAACAATTCCATCTAGTGACTAAAGTGAAACTACATGAAATAATAAAACCAACGAAATGCACTATATTGACCACTTTTATTATGGCCTATTTCCCCTCACCCTACACGTGTTTCGGAACTTTAAAGTTCCATCTTCAGGGGTTGTCGTGTGTTACCAATTATTCACATATTAAAACAAATACACAATCTGTACAATAGTCTGTTAAAGTATTAAAACCATAGGTAAATGAAGTTCAAAACTCTTTTAAAATTGTACGATATGTACTGTAGTCTATTAGAATCTTAAAATCTCGCGTAAATGTATATTTAAAACCTGTTTTTAAAAATGTATTTAAAAAATTTTTTGTGGACTGTTCGTAATATTCACTTTTTTACGTAACTACTGGCGTAGTTTTATACAACTCCGTATTCCATTTCTTGTGTGTTGTGTTGCTTCTGTGCTGTGTTTTCAAGGCTGTGTGTGTAGGGGAACTACATAATATACATTTACGCGAGATTTTAAGATTCTAATAGACTACAGTACATATCGTACAATTTTAAAAGAGTTTTGAACTTCATTTACCTATGGTTTTAATACTTTAACAGACTATTGTACATATTGTGTATTTGTTTTAATATGTGAATAATTGGTAACACACGACAACCCCTGAAGATGGAACTTTAAAGTTCCGAAACACGTGTAGGGTGAGGGGAAATAGGCCATAATAAAAGTGGTCAATATAGTGCATTTCGTTGGTTTTATTATTTGATTAAAAAATGCACGGTGGTAATACTGTTAAACTACATGGTCAAACCACATTTTTGATGACCATGATCAGATACTGTAATGTGAGCAAAAGAGCCTGATCCAGACCTGGTTAGATATGGGAACAAATGTATTAATATAGTACTCCTCACACTGCCACAACCAGTTTGGTCATACACGCATGACATGCAAATGGTCCTGTCTGTCCATAAGTAATGTCACTGTCACAAACTCATAAAAGTATGTAGGCTTGAATTTATGGGGTTGTTCCAATTTAGGATGAAGGTACAGCCATGCTGGTGAACATAAACCTGCACCTTTGATTTTGTCTAACATACTGTAGGACATTTCCATGTTCACATATACAAATTGGTTGCTTGGCTGTATCTGAACCATTCAGCTACACTGTTTATGTGTAGCTTCAGTGAGGAGACTCATACCTTGGGAACAGTAGATCCAAACTCAACTCATCAAAACTTTGTAATCATCACTAAGATATTTGTCATTTTGCTTTACTAGTGGCCATAAGAATTTGCCATAAATTTCGTTTACTAGGAATTAAAAGTGCTTGAGTTCTCATGTGTTTGTAGTGATCTGTTTGACTTATTTCCCTGATGGCAAAGCATGGAGAGTGCATTTTGGTGAAAGAAAAAGAAGCACGTGGAGGAGATGACTTAGACCTGTCCCCACAAACTGTGTTTCTTAGTTAGTTTTTGCATTAGCGTGAGTATTGCCACACATAAGAAGTACATGAAAGTATGCCTATGCCATAGCCCTTAGTAAGTTTTTACTGTCTGTCCCCAAGCTTGCATTATAATAGGATTCATATTTAAGACAAATTAGTTGATGCAGAATTGTTTAAAAATGGTGTAATTTTCTTTATGAGAAATTAAATATGTCAGATGAACATTGTTCAATTTAGGAAAAAATGGACAGATTTTAGTATTGTATACAGACAGAACTTTTAAGTGATGTAAAATATTGTCATTCCTTAAAACACAACATTGTAAAAGAAATTTTCAGTGAAATGATTACATTCCCTGAAATTATCTCATCATTCAGATAGGTTGTTTGTTAATGGAGTACATCCCGTCATGTTTGTCGAACACCGTGGCCTGATGACGGCTGTAAACGACTGAAACATGTAACCATTTCTAAATAAGAGGTAGTTGTGTTTGATGGCATAGTAAACATTTTGTTTTTGAACATTCAGAAAGGTGTTTCTCTACACTGCAGTTTGTGAAAATGCAGTTGATTTACAAGAAACAGAAAATTACTTAGTGCTCACTCAGAGCTGTGAAGAGAGAAGAAAATAGGTCAATCTAGCCTAGACATTAACACCGAAGACATTAACTGTTTTGTAAGGTTGAAGAGCAGGTATGTACATTTATTTTGGGGTGTGTTTGCCTTCCTGCAAAGTGCCACTTAAAATCTATGTTTGTCCAACTGCTTGAATTAAACAACTTGGGAACCAGTGAACAGATTTTCATGAAATTAAATGTGGGAAGTACTTTGGTTTAAATAGGAGACCCTATATTCTGCATGCATTTGGCATCAAGCTTTGATCCAGTGTGTAAGCACATAGAATCTTCACAACGTGCGGTAGGTGTCTTATGAAACATGAATTTTGTCTACAAAATATTGAAATGTTCACTTCTACCTCACATCAGACACATTGTGCCTCAGGTACCATTCAGTACTGTTTAGGGAAATCATTTCTGTATATTCTGAGTAAGAATCATATGAAAACACATGAAAATATGCTCTTTGGACCAAATGCAGAGTTTCTTAAATTAAAGCTGGTGACACACTGTGTTTGACAGAGTTAAAGGCTTGTGGCTCCATGTGATGAATTCACCTCCCTAAAGGGTCATATACACAGCATGACTGTGTAGAAAGTCTGTCGGGAAAACAGTTTTTAACCTACTTCCCTTACAAGGAAGGGAATAAGTAGACTTGACCTTGTTGTCTATGTTTGTATCTCCAGTTCAACATCGCACTTGACCTGTTTTTGCAAACCTTGGTATTATGCCATTAGAGCAGTGTTTCCCAAACTTTTTTGCTTGCAGACCCCTTTTCGTTTTGAAGAATAACCACAGATCCTCACATCCTTGCTTACATAAATGTAGAGTGTCTGGATGATAGGTATCCATAATTAAATCTTTATATCTCATAACTGATTTTAGATAGCTACAAATACCAGTAGCATACGTAACAATGCATTGCATGCTTTGACCTTAAATAAAATGATTGCCGCTTGCTTTGTGGGTACAGGAAGTTTCTTTATTAGATATTCTAACAGTCATATGAAATAAACATAATGCCAACTGAAGAAGTTCTGTGATTATTTTTAACAAAACATTATTCCGTTAATTAAAAAGTTAGTAAACTTCAAAGTAGCCATTACAGAAATGTATTCATGGATCCCTTGGGAACTGGCCGCAGATCCCTTGGGATCCGCGGAGCACACTTTGGTGTCACCGATTGTTGCTAGTTTCCTTTGCACCCACAATGGTAGGGGAAAAAGCTTTCAATTGGGTTTCAACTTTATTATACAACCGTTCGAACCAGAGCTGGCTACAACATGGTCTGCCGACTTCTTTCTCCATACCCAGACTGTTGCTGGACACCAGGTCCCTTCTTAGTCTTATCCCCTTGGAGCCAACCTCTCTCCATACAAATGAAGAGGGGTGGGGAGTGCCCAACTGCATCAACAAACATTCGGCTACATTGGGAACCACTGCATTAGAGGACACCCAGTGCCATACTTTCCAGTTTCCAATAATTAATAACATGAAGGATACACAAAATTGTGAGGTGGGAGTGACAGTAGCACAATTTCATGGTTCCGAAATAGTGTAAGGAAAAGATTTGGAAAAACATGCCACTTTTTTTAAGGTAATATTTTTTGTAGAATTTAAACTAATAAGATGGCAAATGTGCAAGTCTTTCTTGGTTTTATGATGATAACTAAAATAACCATCAGCTAGACATGTGAATTGTAGTAATGATATAGACCATAAATAAACATGTGTACATCATATATGAAATATTGTTTTTAAGTTGATATTATAGACATGACAATGATGAGAAGCCTTCAGGTTATATCCAACACATTGAATGCATATCTAGAATCTGTAATTAAATAATATGTTCTTCACAAAAATAAAATGTGTGTATTTATTTTGCAGAGGTGTACTTGTGATAGAGTTGTTAAAGAGGCTGGAAGAGCTCACTGGAAGGCAGGTTTATGAGATGTTTGATTACATCTGTGGTGTCAGTACAGGAGCCATACTTTTGTGTGTCCTTGGTATGCATACTTAATATATACATGTAAAATAAAGTAAAGTAAAGTTCACCCTAGAACAGGCCATGAAGGCCTAGAGGGGGAGTAGAGGTATAGCTCTACTCTTTCTTTAACCTTGGCGCTAGATGGGGTAGGTGGTCAATGCCACGCCCTGGCTGCTTTACCCCTGGGAATGATCCAGTACCCATTGTACAGGAGGCTGGGTGGGCCCCAGGGCTGGTCTGGACATGTGCTGAAAATCTTGCCCCCACTGGGATTCGATCTCTGGACTGTCCAGATCGTAATGAGTTGCTATACCAACTACGCTATCCCGGCCCACAATATATACATGTATGCATAATATATTTAATTTCTCTTTTAACAGTAAAGCAGATTTGTGTGATTCTGTGACTTTTCCCTTCATTTACAGTGCCACAAAAGAAACCCCTGACTGAGCTATCAGAAATGTACAAAGAGTTAAGTACGAAAATATTTACACAGAGTGCATTCTGGGGAACAAGTAACCTGGTTTGGAGTCATTCATACTATGACACTGAGATGTGGGAACAACTCCTCAGAAATTACATTGGGGAAACTCCACTTATAAGGACAGCAAGATATCCCTTAATGCCCAAGGTGAGCATATTTTGTCTTCTGCTAGACAATAATACCCAGCTTGTAGGACTGTGCATATTACCTACAGTTTTCAGCTGGGTCCATCTGATTTATCAGTTTAGCTGTTTTGATTCAATCAAGGGTTAGTGGGATAGATGATAACAGAGCACAGTTCTTGTAATTCAGCAGTGTGGGTGGCTGCATTTCTGACGAGGCCACTTTATCATTAGTTGCAAAATCCGTGTAAATACAGTACAATTTCAGTTTTGTTGCTGGTTATGTACCAGTGCTGCACTGACTGCCAATTATGTTTTAGCATAAAATGAGATGTGACAATTCTGTATGAATTCAAAACAATGAAGAAGTGGCAGTTGCAGCATACTTAACAGTAGTATCCCAGCATTTCCTTGGCAAACCACTGATAACATCAATTAGGATAGCTGGTTATCCAGAAGATATTCAGAATGGGAACTTCCTAGACACAATTCAAACATTACATTGTGCTGACCTGCTTGATAGTACTCAGTGTTACATGTACTTATACGAATTTTGCTGTGATGGGGTTATTTAATGTGGTGATTTAAATGTAAAGAAACTCTAGTGTACTAATTTGTAGATTAATTAATAATTTGTCATTATAATGGTTGTTTGCTGATCCCAGTGGCCGCACAGTCTAAGTCATGGGTCTAAGGCCGCTCGCCTGCTGGGATTGTGGGTTTGAATCCCGCCGGGGGCATGGATGTCTGTCTCTTGTGAGTGTTGTGTGTCATCAGGTAGAGGTCTCTGTGACGGGCTGGTCACTCGTCCAGAGGAGTCCTACCGAGTGTGGCATGTCTAAAGTATGATCACAGAGCCTCGAAAAATGAGGCGGCCTAGGCCTCCTAGTGGCTGTCGAGCCATAGGAAAAGAAAAATGGTTGTTTACAAAAGTGTATGGTATATGATAATTTTCATGTACAGTTTTTAGGTGCATTCACATATGGTCAGGAAAAATGCTTATTAGCTTTGTCACATCTGTCCATTTGTTTGTCCACATGTATCATCTCAGCTCCCACTGGACTGATGTTAGTGAAGTTTGATGCTGGAAACTTTTATTAAAGTCTGTTGAGAAAATCCCTAGTTAGTTAAAGCTGGACAAACGTATTGGGAACTTTACATGAATACCTAAGTATGTTTTAATGTTGCTGGTGACATAAAGTTGCCATAAAATCATTGTTGACAGCAACATGTAGCACAACAGTGCAAAAGGAATGCAATGTTATATTTTCATGACAATGTTTTCAATATTGATTACATTGTTGACATTGCCTATCTTGTACATAGATTTGGTTTGTACCTCACAGAGAATGCTGTGTGCTTCTGTTAGAAAGAACATGCACTGATTGTTCTTTCTAACGGAAGCACACAGCATTTTCTGTGAGGTATGAACTGAATCTTTATATAGTGACAGCTCATGAGCTATGTAAATTGGCCGTATGCTCACATAGGTGGTTAGTTGCTGGCCTGTCACCACAGAGGCCTGGGTTTGATCCCAGGTCAGTCCATGTGAGAGTTTGTGGTGGACAAAGTGGCACTGGGACAGGGTTTTCTCCAAATTCTTTGGTTTTCCCTGTCAGTATCATTCTACCAATGCTCCATCCCCATCTTCATGTACATGTTGCTCTTACCAGAAGGACAAATGGGCAAAGCTGGGGAACCTTCCAAAAACCAATGCTGTTTTGGAAATTGGGGAGAATTGGATAGAAAGGTATTTTCACATTTTAAAAAGGACCCAAGTACTTTCATATTGTTGACAGCAACATAAAATCTCCATATAATCGATCTCTGCAATCCAAAGGCATTAGGCTGTTAGGACAGCCAAGGAAGTATAAGCAGTACAAAATATTCATACCTGAAAAACAGTACTAAGTAAAATGCATTGTTGTGTTCCATGGCAAAAGTGGTTATGTATATGTGCCACATTGTTATGTTATACATACATTGCTTATCTTGTTTATTGAGATGCTGTTCTCTTTGTGTGTGTGTGTGTATACACTGTAACATGTTAGCGTAATTTGTGACCATATGTTGATGTGATGAATGAAGGAACGTGCCTCTGAAAAAGAATGAGAATGTAGCTTTCATAGTTTCTTCCTTTAAGAAGTATGCATTGTAATGCATTTTACTAGAATGTATAATGAAGTATCCAGCAGACCTGTATTGTAATTCTGACTGCTAGATACCAGGTATGTGAATTGACTGCTGTTACGTTCATCAGTTTTGTTCTTTACATTGTGTACAGTGCTGTTCTATGATGTATACCATAAAAGATAATGTTATATGTTATGAAACTGTGTGATGTTGGCTTCGTTAAATTTATTACAATTTATGATGCACAGGAAATTGAATTTTTAATTGTCAGTTACAGTTTTCATTATCTTAGTCATTTTAAGGGGGGGGGGGGGATAAAGAAGCAACTTTTCTTACAGTTTTAAAAGCGGCTGGATTTGGAAACATATTCTGCAAATTTTATTGTCATCAACTCATCATTTCACATTTTTTCATAAGTGTCATAATTATAGCATTGTAGTTTTAAAAACTCACTGGTTGTTGTGGTAGCATCATTTGGGTCAAGCAGATTGTATATTCTTTAAAATGGTAACACAATGAAATGTTGTTTTTCTGCATCTGAGCACTAGTCTTTTTTGGGGACACAGCCATTACTGATCTCTCTTTCAGCTGTCTGTGATTTCTACTGTGGTAAATTTGCCAAGAGTAACAGCTTATGTATTTCGAAATTACTCGCTGCCATATAAAGTTCAGTCACCATACTTGGGAGGCAGCAAATACAAATTGTGGGAGGCTGTAAGGGCATCTGCAGCAGCACCATCATACTTTGAAGAATTCAGATTGGGTGAATTATTACACCAGGTAAGTGCAACAATAATTGTCTGTGTTTTAAATTACATGCACACAAAGATGTATACAAGTAAGTTTGTACCTTCGATTTTTGTTAAAAGTGACATGTAAGTAATGGAAATTATTATCTTAATATTGTCAGTACTAACAGAACATTAAAATATTCTACAGTATTTACTTTTGCTGACATTAGGATTTGGCTGTGGATTTCAGATTTAACTGTTTATCATCAGTTCTTCTATGTTCCATAAGTTTATGAAATAAGTTTCAAGTTCTGAATAATTATAATCCAGAATTGTAGTAAAGAGACTTTACCCCTGTGTTAATCACATGGGATAATATTGTCTTTGCAAGTGCGTGAAAAAAAAAAAACAAGGAAATTAAGGATCTAGATGATTTCTTTCATTAATTTAGCTAACATTTAGAGATTACAATTTTGTTTTGTTTGCTGCAGCTGTCTCAGATAGGAGACAAAAAATAAGAAGCTGTCCAGTAATCAGTGATACTGAAGGTGAATATTGCACGTATGTACCAGTGGTACATATATTGAGGAAAACTGGGCACTGTTAAAAAAGAAGAGTGTAAATCAATAGTCACTTACTTTGTTTCTGGATGTTCTATATACACAAGTTTTCTTTGAATATATTACTTTCTTCATCTCAGGATGGTGGTCTGTTGGTAAACAATCCAACAGCTGTGGCTGTCCATGAAGCCAAGCAGTTATGGCCTGGTTGTCCAATTCAGTGTGTAGTCTCATTGGGTACTGGGCGCACAAAGCCAGTAATAAATGGTGAAGATGTTAATAGTTCATCCTGGAAAACAAAGTTTTTCAAAATACTTGATAGTGCAACAGATACAGAAGGTAAGTTGCACAAAACTGCATGTGACATAATGCAAAACATAATGTATAAAGTAGTTGAGAGAGGTATTATGATGGGATTACACATTCAGGATTGCCACTGTGCTACAGTGGTGTCTCCTCATCCATGCTTGTCATCTTCATGGTACTTGAATAAATCATGTCTTACTGCTGCTTTATGGGCCTTCACAATGATGGTGAGCACATACCATAGATATTGGTGTACGAGATGACTTGTTGCATGAGACAAGCCTGCATTTTCTTTAAGTTTGGGCTATATTTGTGAGATAAGATGACTAAAATATCAGGTTGGGCCATGATTTGGTCTGGGTATTACAGAAACTTTAGCTTTACAGCTATGTGGGAGTTATGACCTCAGAATCGTGCTTCTTGTTTGATTTAGCAAAAATCATGTACAGTGGAAGCTCGTTGCATCGTTCCTGTTATTTTCGTTTTCCCGCATATATTGTCTGCCTTATTTGGTCCCGGAAGTAGCCCCATATAAATAACACTTTTTCCGCCTCCAGCGTTCCTCGAACTGTCGTTTTATCGCATCGATCGTTGAAAAATCACGGTCCTGACACAACATTTTCCCACATGGATAGTTTTTTTAAAAATTGAAACAATGATTTAGTGCGCTGCGCGCCCGTGTATTGCTTTCTTAGTGCCACCTGGATTGGCTCCATCAAAAAGTGTGGAAGTGCATTCTGTACTCTTTGCTCTCCATCCTTTTCTTTGGACTAGATGAAGACTTGGCAACACTGTTGCCGAGGTTTACTTCATTGCAAGTGGTTCTGTGCGTTCTGGTGTGCTTCATAGTTTCATCCGTTACCCTGGTTTAACCATTTCCATCGTTTATTATCCTTTTCCTGTAATATTTTATTTTTGTTATTAAGTCATTCCTGTTTTTATTACTTCATTATATTTTATTCCTGTTATTTATTTTAAAATCCGAGGACCATGTCCCAACCTAAAAAGCAAGTGAGAACTGTGCACAAGCGATTGAAAATAGTAGAAGAGGTGGAGAAGAATCCTGGAGAGAAACTTGTCGACATTGCCAAACGCCTTGGGTTGGCCCCAAGCACACTAAACTCCATATTCGCAAAGAAGGACGAAATCCGAGAGCAGACAGAAAAATGTGGTAATGCCAGTAAGAAGAAAACAGGGAGGGAGTCGACATTCGCCGAGTTGGAAAGTGTACTTTTCACATGGTACCATCAGGCACGGGCGTCGAATATTCCAGTTGATGGAACCATTCTTCGTGGAAAGGCAAAGATGATTGCAGCGCAGCTGAATATAGAAAATTTCACTGCATCTAACGGCTGGATAGCGAGGTTTAAGGACCGGCATGGCCTAGTATACAAGAAGTTAGCCGGAGAAAGTGCAGCAGTGGACAGCGAAAGCACGGAAGCGTGGCCAGAAAGACTGCCATCTTTGTTGGAGGGCTACGAACAACGTGATATTTACAACGCGGATGAGACGGGGCTCTTCTGCAACGTGTTTCTGATAGAACCTCGGCTCTCAAAAGAGAGTCTTGTCATGGCGGGAAAAAACTCTAAAGACAGACTGTTTTACTTTGTGTTAACAGTGATGGAAGTGACAAACAAGTGCCGATTGTTATCGGAAAATCTCCGAAAGCGCGATATTTCAAGAATGTAATAAAATTACCCTCCAAATACCACACGAACAATAAAGCGTGGATGACCACAGACATTGTTTCTTCATTTCTGCGTTCATTAGACGCAAGTATGGGTGTGCAAAACAGGAACATTCTCCTCTTTGTGGACAATTGTGCCGCACATCCAAAGTATACATCGTTTCTAAGAAATGTAAAATTCATACGGTACCCGGCAAATTGTACAAGTGTGCTCCAGCCCCTTGATTTAGGGGTAATAAAGTGTTATAAGCAGCTTTATAGAAAACGCCTCGTGCAAACAGCTGTTTGCTTAATGGATGCAGGCAAAGATACGAAAAAGAAGATACTGTAAACGTGTTGGAAGCTTTGCACTACACTGTGGCAGCCTTGCAACAAGTAACCCAGCAGACAATCAAAAATTGTTTTTGGAAAGCTGGTTACGTGCAGGGACAATCTTCAGGCGATAGTGACGTCGTATTGACCAATGATGACGACGATTTCCAGCAATTCTGGGAAAAGTTCAGTGGCATGAAAAAAGATAAATTCGAGGACTACGTCTCTGTGGACAGTCACGTGGGAACCTGTGGTGTAGAAACAGTGCAGGAGCTGTGCGTGAGCCTCGTGGCGTCCGGGAGTGTGGCGGGGGAAGAAGGAGGAGAAGAAGATGGCGAACCCGAAGTTGTGCCGAGCTTTGCTGAGACGCATGAAGTGCTGATGATAGTAAAATCTTTCTTTTATGCGCAGAGCACGATTGACATTGATCGCAAAATTGTTCTAAGCCTTGCAATATCGTACTTTGAATTGAGTAAAGTTTGCACAAAACGTCAATGAAAGATTTTCTCAGCAAGAAGTAATAATAATCATTAAATTGTTCTTATCTATAATTTTTAATGGTTTCCCGGTACTATCGTTTTCCCGTATGTATGGTTTTTGTTTTCCATCCCCCTGGAAAACGATGCATAGAGGTTTTACTGTATATCATATTCATGATTTATGTTATTAACCATAGATAAAATTACTAATGACCATGCTAGTAGTTGCCTGGATTGCCACTTCACTGTAGTGTTTATTCACACCCCATTAGCAGTTGCCATTGGTCTTTGATGTTGAGTTTACCTTGGCAGATTTATTGTAGTAACTGTGTTCATTGTCCTACCACCCATTATTTTATTATAATCCCTATATTAATTATGTATACCAGACATGAGCTTCAGTTATAAATAATTATGGCTGGAGTGACATGATGCCCAGCAGTTGTTAAGTGTCAGGTAACATATAAGGTTCAAAATTCATGCTGTGTGTGTGTGTGTGTGTGTGTTGTAAAATGACCTACCACTTTGAGGGACTGAATTGAAATTTAAAAGGTTATCTTGTTTACCAATACATATGGTACTTATCTGCATAAGTCTTTGAAATACAAAGTGATGTAAATGTGAACCCACTTTCTCACAGGTTCACTACTGTTGTGAAATTAGTGAACTGTGATTATTTCAAAGCAGGCCTGATGCATGGTGTCCTGCCTTCATATATCTTAATCAGAATAGTGTAAGATTCATGAAGAATTAATGAGGTGTTCGAGGTTTTCGTTGCAGAGATTCACATTTTGATCTAGGTTTGTACATTTTGAAGGAATATGCTGTCTGCATCTATGTTGGAGGCACCATATTCATTTGTCTTTATGAGGGGCTGACAAACAAGCAAATCCTGAACATTTTTACATTACTGTATTTATCAGAATATAAGAATAAAATTGTCTCCTAATTCATCATCTGAAGAATGGGGTGTCACCTTTTGAGTCATGCCCAAAGTGAAACATGATCTGTGTAGGTACTATCCCTAAAATTGAGGATTGTGAGGTAGGGGTTGTCTTATATTAGTTTAAATACAGTATTTTCTTTGCTGGTGAGTAGGTGCATATTTTTATGTTTGTATTATTGTAATGGATAGGCGTTCAATGACTTACTTTGCTTGGGCTGGTTTTCTTCTTTAATTTTTATAGTGTCTGTTCAGTATCTACAGATTATACGTGTGTGTGTGGGTGCGTGTTCACGCACGCATATGGCTGTGGGTGGGTGTATGCATGCATGCGCATGTGTTTGCATGTATGACCATGTGCAAACACACACAATTCTGAGTGAGTGAGGAAGTGAATTATCCCACCAAAAAAGTGATGACTTCCATAAATATATTGTTCATTCTCTATCATGTGAACTGCTTTAAATATTTAAAGGTGGGCTGGTGCTAGAGGGCAGAACATTCAGTTTGAGTGATCACTATGGCATGAAATTTCTTTTATTACTAGAAAAATATAGCTGTAACTGAACTGAATATAGTACAAATTCCTGATATGTTCCTTTTGGATGATTAAGCTTTATTAGTGTTTCACTATTAGGTTTCATACAACTGCACTTCAATTGTTATTTCAACATGGTTGCAGCTGTTCACACAATGCTTAATGACCTTCTACCTGGCAATGTGTATTTCCGATTCAATCCATATGTGACTGAAATGGTGACAATGGATGAAATTCGACCAGACAAGATAGGTCAGTTGGAACAAGATGCAGCTATGTATTACCGCCGTAATGAGGAGACGTTTCAAGAAGCAGCTAAAGCATTAATGCAGACATCTACACTCACACAAAAAGTTCTGAATTGGATGAGTTTTCAGAGAGAGCTGTTGGGTATCAAATAAAAGTACTCGTTATAAAGTATCATGCCATGTTGTGACAGATGACAGGTGTGTAGCCAAATGCAAGGCTTGTGTGATGAAGCCAATAGGCAGCTGAGTGAAGTAAACCATTCAGAATTTTTCTTTGTAATGTTAGGCAGTAAGTTTTATGCAGCCTAAAGATCTTCACTTACCTTTAATCTGAAATACTTGCTCTTAGTATCATAAAATATCGCCGCTTCCTAAGAAGCAGAATGCAGAAATCCAGGAGACTGAGCATTGAATGAACACACCAGCAAACCTACCAATGCCTTCAGTTGAGACATCCTGTTGTGCTGCAGTTAAATATATGTAAATATAAAAATGTACAATCAGCTTTGGTCTTCTATGCTACATGTTCCAGATAAAACAGCCATTCTCAGGCAGTTATCAGTTACATGAAAATCAGTACATTACATGTAGTGCCCATTTAGTAACGGAGGGATCCATGCTATTACACTTTAACTTATTAACTTATTTAAAAACAACAGAGTATAAGAAGTTCAGCATATAATTTATTGTATAGTATACATATATTTTAATAATTTCCTGGTGTAACAACCTGGGATCTCATTGTTACTAAATTGGCACTGCATACTGTTCACTGATTTACATGTAATAAGATTGCCTGAGGATGGCTGTTTTGCCCAAAACATGTAGCAAAAAACATGAAAAATAATACCTACTTGTGTCAATGATGTGTTTTATATTTATGCATAATTAAGAAGCCAGTATATGATAAAAGTGCTGAACAGTTCACCGAACAGTTCACCTCTTTGCTGATGCAAACTGCCAAGAAACCCAGAAGTATTAGTATGTTCTTTAGAAAATATCACATTATTCATATTCTAACCCAATGGCTTTATCTTCCCCCTTTCAAACTCAAGTGGAGCTGATTGTATTTAAACACCTAAGACTGTTTTGAACAATAAGGCTTCCACACTTGTTTTAAATTTGTGGATATTATGTACTGTGTTTTTGTATCGCATAATCACATACTTAATTTTGCAACATATGAGTATGACCCAACTTTACACTGTGTACATACTATTTAATATTTCTGTACATTTAGAGAAATAGTTGTACATTGATCTTAAGTGTTGTACAGTATGAATAGATTCTCCCCAAAATATAGGGTTTATTTTGTTTACATAGCTGTGATATACATTGAAATTGTTTTTATTTTCTTATTTAGTTTGTACAAAACACATGTAGTTAATATAACATTTACTGGTGTATACTTTTTATGAAGAGTGCATAATTGTACCAATTTTTTAATATGATCTCTGTTATATTCGTTTCTAACCCCAACTTTTTACTGGCAGTTTGCTGGGATAAGATGTTTAGGTTTTTGGAAATAAGGTTGTAGAAAGATTAATTTACAAGGTAGAAAATTAGGAAGAATATAATGAAATAAACATTTATTCGTGCAACTTATCTGTGAATCTGATAAAGGGGGATTACGTTAGCTGACCAGTACAGTTTGTCACGCTCTGTTGGCTCATTTATTATATGAAACAGTCCAATAAATGAACAACTCATATGCACATTTTCACATGTGTCCTCAGTCACAGTGATTATCCCACTGGAGGATTGGATGTACCTGTAATGTACAAATGTTAAATACAGTGCCTACTGCAGGCACAGCCACTGCTGCAGCATATCTTGGAACTTCATACAAGAAACTGCTTTTTCTGTCAAGAACAGCGGACCATATATCTTTGTAATGGCAGGACAAATTATGGCTCTGGTTTTTTCAAAATTCTGTGTTTGCTACTGCAATTGAATTTTCCAAATCACTCTGTGTAGGAGATGAACATTTATTGAAACTCTACAGCAACAGTAATTTGACCACTGCACAAAGGACTTTTAAACCACTACTTGTTAAGGACAAAACAACTTGCTAAAAGTGCTTTGGAATTCTTGTTTGAAGATAAGACTAACAGGTTATGAACTAGATACACTGGACTGAACTGTACAGTGTGTTTGTGCCATAGCCAACTGGTTAAGCAAAAGTCAAACATGTATTTTCCTCCAGGATTTGTTCACACAGAGGATGACAGCACAGGCAAAATTGCTGAAGTACTGTGGCACTGAATCAAATAAATGAATATCAACTAGGTAGTTATGACATGGCAATGAAAAAACTCCATTTTACATTTTCTAGTGAACAATGTAGAAGTATATTTTCACAGCTTCAATGAGCTTATTTTGTTCTCAAGAACACAAGAAACCTATTTCGAGAAAGAACCGTTAGCAGTTTTTGCACCAAGGTATTCAGTTCATACCATTCTTAAACATTCATTGACTAGCAATAAAAGTTACATAGACAATAAATAAAATATATAATTGTCTGACTTATGGTGTAATTCCTTTTCCGGATCAAGTATTTTTAAATGAAACGAACTTTCCAAGTTACATGTATATTTTCTGCTTGCAGTAATGTGACGGAAACAAAAAGGTCGGTTTGTAAAGCAAGTCAGTATCAGTTTCAAAAGTTCTGCTGATGATGAACTTTCCTTTATAATAACTTTCATTAATTCCAGTGAAAAAAGTTTTTATAGATTTCATTTCTTCTCCTTTATCACATCAGATGTGATTTGCCCCCCCCCCCCCCCCCCCCCCCGAGTCCATTTTTTCGAAATTGTGGAAAGCATGGATCAGAGTGAGATAAGTAGTAATATCTCAAACACATATTCTTAATTATTTTTGTTCACTTTGTCATCCAGTGTCGTATCCCTCTTTAATTCAAACTGTGAACAAACATTCAGCAACTCTCTGATATTTTCGAATATGCCACAGATGACAGCAGCCCTGTAGCACCTCTCAGGGATATATAACTAGTACTACGGATTACCACACATCATCTGAAGCTAATATGTGATCTAATGACCGTAGTTTCCAAGCATGTTTATATATTTACCACCCTACTACATGTTTCGGCCAAATTGCATGGCCATCATCAGGTAGTCTACAAATCCATACAAAGAAATTGTGACTTAGGAGAGGCATCTCTTATTACAAACAGTGAATATGTTGTAAAACTAAGCTATTATTCCAAAATGGAATAATAATATACAATAGTATTTAAAGTAGATAAAATAATTAAAAGTCACTATATGCTGTAGAATTCTGATCCAATTTTGGTTCAATCAGCACAACAGGATGATGATTTCTAAACTGACTGTAGTTTCACATAGACACTTTCTACAAGATTTTTCATCTGTGGGTTTCCTACGCCAGGTGTGGGTATTATAGCATTTACCTGTTACACCAGGGTTGTATGGTTAAGGTTATGCCCACATGTGTTCTGAGAAGTGGCGCCATATACGTAATTACAAGACAGTGCACGTACGTTATTTGTGCATGAAATTGTGGAACTGTTTAGAACAAATATTGTGTGCTGAAAGGCGGTACTGGCATTAGCAAATGATGGCTGTAGTGTTGTCCGTTGGTTTGACATTATTCATGGGTATCGTGTTAAGGTGTAAAGAAAGTAACTATTGCCGCTAGACAGATAGGAGCAAAAAATGTTCATTATCGCGCTGTGACTTTATTTCTTTAGGCCGTCATATATCTGAAAAGGAGAATTTGAGGTAATACCGTATATTCTCGAATCTAATCCGCACCCTTTTTACAGTTTTAGAGGGCTAAAAAAAATCAGATGCGGATTAGATTCGCGTGCGGATTAGATTCGCGGTCTAGAGCTGGATTTTGGAAAAATGATTGAGCTGCTGTACGTGCCGTAAGAACAATACAATACAATAATCTATTATTTTATTATTTATTATAATTTATTATTTATCAGACTCGCCGTCATCACTCATGACTGAATCGTTATCCGTGCTCTCCACCCAGTCACTATCATCTTTATCTTCAACATCATCCTCCCATACAATGTCATCGCTGCCTTGTGTTTCCGCCATAGTCGAACGTTGCTTTCATCAACTCCAAAAATTGCAGCGGCTTTGCGGTTTCCATTCTCCTCTGCGCACCGAATAACTTCACGTTTGAACTTTGCCGTATATGAGAGTCGTTTAGATTTCAGGTGTCCCTCTTCCATAACTACGGTACACGACAAATTGGAACAAGCACCTCCCACGTTTCAACAACTAAGGCCGTGGTCAGAGTGGCGCCGACATCGGTCGTCAGACATTTTCGTCCGACGTCGGCCGATTTAAATCGACCGATAGCTTGGTCACAGTGCCGACTTTACTTTGTCAGTTGTCGGCAGAATGGACGTTCCAACATTTCTGTGTTTGGAGACGAATTCTGTGTTAAGATATTTGTTATTGAAAAGAAAAAGATTCCATGTGAATGAAATTTATGTATCTCGAGAAGAATTCGGCGAGTATCATACACTCTTTCCTCAATTGCTTGAACAAGCGGACAAATTTTACGAGTATTTTAGAATGAAGAAGGAAACTATTGCTATTTCAGCCCACAGCTTCCGGGCAACATCTCTGTTGTGGCACTGTTTATCTTGTACATCCCATAAACTTCTCCTTTCCTGAACCAAACTAATTAATGTTTCGCAGTCCATCATGATTTATGTCATAATCGGCCGAAAAAAACAAACTGAATTGAATTCGACCGATCTCCGACATCGGTTGTAATCGGCCGACAAGGTCGGTTGTATTGAGACCAAGCACGTGCCTTCCAGCTGGTTTGAAAAGATCGGGCGAGTTCGGCCGACGTCGGTCATCGGCCGATGTCGGCGCCACTCTGACCGCGGCCTAAGGCTCAGCTGGCTTCAGACGAGATTGCGCACGTCGGTTGAGAAAGGCCCCGCCTCTATCGGTATGACTGATCGGCCACAGGCGTAGCGTCGGATTTTAACGCGTTGGTAACATCCAATATTATTCAATCAGTCGCCCAGTGGGCAAGGGGTGGTTGAAGGAAAGGTGCGGATTAGAATCGCGAACTATCTTTTTTCCGTTTAAAAAATCGTCAAAAACTGAGTGCGGATTAGATTCGAGAATATACGGTATGTGGTTTTTTTATAAGATAAGAGTATACAGCATTAAGCTTTGTTTTGTGCCATTGCATCATATTCGTATTTTCATCACAATATACTTGTCTGTGATGCAACAACCCAGTGTGTTATTACTATAACCCCACTGCCTCCTTATGATGCTGCCATACTAGTGACCTTCATTGCAAGGAAACAGACTCTTTTTCATCACCTAGGTTGAAAACGCTGTTAGAATTAAGGGAACAGGATTCAATATACACTGACACACTGATGTGACTTTTGAAGTTATGAAATGCTCTCAGCTTGCAAATTAAAATCTTATTACCAGTGAGTCAGAGTTCTTAAACTCACAAAATGGGAAAATAACAAGTAGAAATAACAGTAAACCAATTATAAGGGGCTCTGATGACACACATACACACACACACACTCTTCACAGATCCAATACCTGTCATAAGACAGCTCAGTATGAAACATGTCATGATTATATAATAGACAACACATATAGACAAATTAAAACATTGACAGAATACCAAGTAATAAAATATACATACAATATAAGAGATAATAGAATAATAAATCAAGGCAGTGTTATAAACAACACTGCCTTAACATCATACTTAAAATGTAAATTATTGATATAAAAGGTATTATAGTTATTGAAAGCTCTAGATATCAGATATGGAAGACATCCTGGCTGAATGTAAAAATTCTTCAATACAATAAAAGGAATAAATAATCAGATACTTCCATAACACTGCCTTAAAGCATAATTTATCACTTTTGAGTTCCAAGATATTAGTAGATAGACTATTAAAAATCTTTTTACCAGAGTAAGAAACACCTTGCTGAAAACATGCAAGATTTTCCAGAGGCCTATGTAAATGAGTTCTGTTCGTCATATTCATTCCATGTACTGAAAAGTTAGTCTGAAAACTCTCAAGATTACTAACAGCAAACATCATCAGTGTATGTGTGTGTGTGTAACAGGTAAAATATCAAGTTTTTTAAATAAGCTTCTACATGAGCACCTAGATCGTACTCCCACCATTGTTCTAATTATTCTCTTTTGGAACACAAATGCCTGCCCTATGTTGGTAGAGTTCCCCCAAACAATTATACCTTATGTAATTACAGAATGAAAATAAGCAAAACATACAATCCAAAGAGCATCAATATTTAAAACAAAATAATCTTCTAACTGCAAAACAAGCAGCACGCAATTTTGGAAGTATCTACTCTATATGACTCTTCCAATTAAGATGATTATCAATTTTCATACCAAGAAATCTCATGTTAGTTACTTCAGTACGAAATTTACCTGTATATTCAATATCCAACGGATAATAAGTTGACTTCATAGGAGTAAATTTCCACATTTAAAATGAGCTGATTAGCATAAAACCATTGAGATATATGTGATTAAACTAAAGTAAGCATCTGTTTAAAATCATAATTATTTTTAGAAATAAGGACACTAGTGTCATCTGCATACATCCTGACATCAGAAATATTACTAATTTTTAAGGGGAAGTCATTTACATATAAAAGAGTAAAGGACCTAACACTGATCCTTGAGGAACACCATGTTTAACAATTCCCCAACTAGAAAGATGATTTTGAGCATTGTAAAGTTTAAGCTCCACCCTTTGCATCCTATTAATTAAATAAGATTTAAACCAGTCTAATGTTATACCTTGCACACCATAGTAATGTAGTTTCTGTAGCAAAATGTTGGGATTCACACAATAAGAGGCCTTAGCCAAGTCGCAAAAAAATTCCACCAACATGCATTTTGCTATTCCAAGCTTTAAGAACACAGTCTGTAATTTTGTAAGTTGCATGCTCTGTTGATTGCCCTCTCTAAACCCATATTGTTCAGGGGTCAAGATATTATGAACTTGCAGATGCTGATTTAATCTGCAAAACATTGATATCTCAAATATTTTAGAAAATGCTGTTAGTAGGGAAATTGGTAAGTAATTTATTAGGACGATGCATCACACCTTGGCTGGGGTGAATCATTGCCCCTGTTGGCCGCTTATAGACGTTACCCCCCTCCGCGACGGGGACGCCAGAGGTTGGATTTTGGAGGGGTTGCAACAAGTAACCTAGCAGACAATCGAAAATTGTTTTCGGAAAGGTGGTTACGTACAGGGGCAATCTTCAGGCGATAGTGACGTCGTATTGACCAATGATAACGACGATTTCCGCCAAGACTGGGAAAAGTTCAGTGACATGAACAAAGATATATTCGAGGACTACGTCTCTGTGGACAGTCACGTGGAAACCAGTGGTGTAGAAACAGCTGTGCGAGAGCCTCGTGGCGTCCGGGAGTGTGGAGGGGGAAGGAGGAGAAAAAGAAGATGGCGAACCCGAAGTTGTGCCGAACTTTGCCGAGACGCATGAAGCGCTGATGAAAGTAAAATCTTTCTTTTATGCTCACATCACGAGTGACAGTGATCGTAAAAGTTTTCTAGGCCTTGAAAAATCGTACTTTGAATTGAGGCGTAAAGTTTGCACAAAACAAATGTCAAAGATTTTTTCAGCAAGAAGTAATAATAATCATTAAATTGTTCTTATCTATAATTTTTAATGGTTTCCCGGTACTATTGTTTTCCCGTATGTATCCTTTTTGTTTTCTATCCCCCTGAAAAATGATGCATTGAGGTTTTACTGTAATTAGTCTTCTAGGATCTTCGTCTCAGAGTCATACTTTTCCTTTATTTTGTCAACATTAATGTAGTGAAAGAAAAAAATCCGGCCACAAGATATTAATGTGAATAAAATTAAGCAACATAAATGTGAGATATACAGATTCAGTACCAAACAGGCCACATAAATTCCCAGCTCCAAACAAATTGAAAGGAGAATTTCAGATGTTTTAGTTCATATTTCTTACTAAATTATTGACTTGGATGTGGTTTCCACGATGATGAATCGAGGATCTAGTCACAGCAGCCTTTCTGTTATTTCTTTGTTGCTGATAGGCCCGTAGTTCATAACCCACTAAATGGATATATCTTTTCATTAAATTTACCACAGGACCACAACATTTTGTGCATGTGGTTGGTCAGTTCAGGTTCCATGATTTTATATTAAGTATATGGGTCTGTCCAGAATTGAGGTCAGAAACATGTAAAAATATTTAAAAAAGCTGAACTTGGTGGCAAATAACACATTGCAGTATTGGAAATTTCAATGTCATTTTCCACAATTCAGCAGCTGTATTGTAACACCACTTTAATAAATTGTTATATCTGAGGAAAAATTACAAGTGTCCAAACAGGAATACAGGAATACAAATTGCCAAAAGACAGTGGTTTAACTGTGTAAGTAACTAAGCAACGAACTTACCTCATGGGACAGAGTCCCTCTGGGTTGTGTTCAGCTCAGCAAAATATTCTGAAAGTTTAGTCCAACCCCAAAAGTTTGTTACCATATTGAAAACAGCCAGGCAGTGGCCATATCCTGAGCTATATAAATTCTGCCCACATCCTCCCATTCTACTATTGTAACAGCCATTTCAGTTTCACTTTTTATTCACCGTGCATCTTTTTATAATTGAATTATTTGTACCAACAAATGCACTAAGACAATTTTTCACTGTTTTCTTTATTATTACGATGCCCCAATACGCATTTCGGCAGTTATTCTGCATCATCAGGGGGTATTTTAAGTGAGTTTTTACATAGACCAATTCTTTGGTTACGTCATAACAGTGAGTCGGTATTTGTTACCACATCGTATAAAATTTTGTAAAATTAGTGGTATTGTTAAGCTGCTAAAAGTTATTAAATTATTAAAACTTATAAAAATTACAATAAAATCAAGTAGTATATTATACTATCCTCTATAGTATAATTATTAATTAATGACAGCGTGGTCCTATTTCCAGCATGTGTTGATTTACTACTTGATTTTATTGTAATTTTTATAAGTTTTAATAATCTAATAACTTTTAGCAGCTTAACAATACCACTAATTTTACAAAATTTTATACGATGTGGTAACAAATATCGACTCACTGTTTTGACGTAACCAAAGAATTGGTCTATGTAAAAACTCACTTAAAATACCCCCCGATGATGGCAGAATAACTGCCGAAATGCGTATTGAGGCATCGTAATAATAAAGAAAACAGTGAAAAACTGTCTTAGTGCATTTGTTGGTACAAATAATTCAATTATAAAAAGATGCACGGTGAATATAAAGTGAAATTTATCGACGCTCAACAAGCAAAGACAATCCACAAATTCCAACGTATTAAGGAGAAAATATATAAGACCAACGCAGCAATATGGTTCAACAAGTCATGCAAAACGGAACAGCTAACTCCGAGATACATCAACATAACAGTGAACGGCAACGCAGTCGCAATACACAGAAGGCAGCTACAACGCACCGCATCACCCAGGAAATAAAGTTTTTATATAAGAAAAAATGTGAACTAAATAAGCAGCTTTATAGAACTCATCTCCAATGTGCTAATTACTGGCAGAATTCGTGGTCCTGTATACAAAACATGATACAACAAAAACTAGAAATTAATAATGACATACACTACAACAAATTAAACAAAAAACTAGACGCTCTACGTCAAAACCAAAGAAAAACAACCAAAACACATTCTGCACATACATTTTATGAACGCGTAAGAAACTTATCCAATATTAGTTTCGATACTGAAGAAATGAACATTCTGGAGTTAGGCCTAAATTACGCCTACAATAGACAGCACTTCTTACAAGATCTTGTTATTGACACTGAAAATGCAATCAAAAAACTAAATAAAAACGAACAAGAAGGATATAGACTAATAGCATGCAAAAAACTAAAGCAAATACAGAATTCCAACACAACAAATACCCTACATAAAAGACAACTATATATAGCCAAAAAGATCCGCACTAAACTAAAACAGAACAACCTTATGATCACAAAAGCTGACAAAGGTAAAACAGTAATCATCATAGATCAAAACTCATATACACAAAAAGTCGAAAGGTTCCTAAATGACAATAAATTCATACAGATAACCCATGACCCAACAGACAGATACCAAAGACAAATTAGTCAAGCTATCCAAAAATGCAATACACTAATAAATAAACAACAACATAAATATTTAACACAGATAAAACCTCAACCACCGACATTAAATGCTCAGATCAAACTACACAAAGAAGGTTAACCCATAAGACCGGTAGTTAACAACATACAAACCCCTACCTACAAAATAGCCAAATATATCAACAAATGGCTGTCAAACACCCTACAGTTACAAAATAACTATATAACATAAAACTCAACAGAACTAGCCAACGATATTTCCAAAATTCCGATAACCAATAACCAACTTCTTACACTGGACATCACCGACCTTTATGTAAATATTCCAATCAACACAACCATAGATATCACGAGAAACCTTCTGGTCAATAAGAAAATAGAAGAAATACTTATAACCCAAGCCTGCACCCTCTTAGACACTATACTTAAACAAAATTACCTAAAATTCAATGATAAATACTACAAACCCAACAAAGGTGTTGCCATGGGTTCACCCATATCTGGCCTAATATCCGAAATCTTTTTACAACACCATGAAAACCTACTGCTAAAGAATATTCTAGATACAAAACCTATCACATATTACAATAGATATGTAGACGACATACTTATTATATATGACAACACATTAATTAATGCAGATCAAATTATAACATATATGAACAACATCAACGAAAACTTACAATTCAAACTAACTACCGAAGAAAACATGACAATCAGTTTCCTTGATCTACTTATCACCCGAAACCAAAATAACTTAACAATTGATATATACAGAAAACCTACAACAACGGACACAACAATACATTATAAGTCCAACCACCCAACACAACATAAGCTAGCGGCATATAGATTCCTTTTTAACAGATTATACAAATTACCACTAACACAGAAACAATAACAAAAAGAAAAGGATATCATATACCAAATAGCCAGGAACAACGGATACCCCAAACAAATGATTGAACAGTTAAACCGAAGGATTCAAAACAAAATACAAAACAAAACAAAAAGTAACTCACAAATAAAACAGAAGCAAAAAAATGGGCAATATTCGATTATTACAACCCTGCAATACATAAAATCACTAACATATTCAAGAATACTGATTTACACACCACTTTCCAAGTCCGAAACACCACACAATATATATTACGCGAAAACAAACCAAAAACTGACACATACGAGAACAGTGGAATACATAGTTCAGTATGTAATACATGCAACCTACAATATATTGGACAGACAGGTAGAAATTTAAAAGCCCGTTATTCAGAACATTGCAGGTACATAAAAACAAACGACCCAAAATCAGCTTATGCCCTGCATGTTCTGAATAATAGACATGAATTTGGACCCATCAACTCGACTATGACACTAATAAGATCATGTAAGAAGGGCAGTCACATGAATACCTTAGAAAACTTTTATATACACGATCATCACCAAAATGGTACATTAATTCCCGAACAACAATTAGGTGAACCGAGCATACTATTCAAACTCATAAACAACCCCAACCAAGCCTACAGCGCAGGCGTAACGTAACAACAGGAGAGTACACCACAACATCAATACCATTCACCACTCAGACAGGAGGGAAGGAGGTTCTGCCAACAACATAACACACAGGTATGTCCAAACTCAACTGAAATCTAACGAGAACACACACACACAAATGTAAATAATAGCAGTTTTCATAACCCTAATTCTATATATTTTTAATATTTCAACAGATAACTGGAACGCATGCTGGAAATAGGACCACGCTGCCATTAATTAATAATTATACTATAGAGGATAGTATAATATACTACTTGATTTTATTGTAATTTTTATAAGTTTTAAAAATTTAATAACTTTTAGCAGCTTAACAATACCACTAATTTTACAAACTTTATACGATGTGGTAACAAATATCGACTCACCGTTGTGACGTAACCAAAGAATTGGTCTATGTAAAAACTCACTTAAAATACCCCCTGATGATGGCAGAATAACTGCCGAAATGCGTATTGGGGCATCGTAATAATAAAGAAAACAGTGAAAAACTGTCTTAGTGCATTTGTTGGTACAAATAATTCAGCCATTTCAGTATTATCCCATCTATGACAAGGTATTTCAAGTTGTCTGTTTTATTGAGGTTCTCCTACCAAACTGGTACATGCATTTGTGTACTGTCCCATAAATGTTCAACACTTTTTGACAATATACTGAACATGATCGCCATAAGAGCAATAGTCAAATTTAGGAAGAGGAGGCGTGCACGCGCCTACATACACACACACAATACCAAGCAGGATTATAACGGTGGTTAATCATCAGTGGACTGGAGACTTAAGTGTCAATGTAACAGAAAAGATATTTAATCTGTGCTTTCTACCAACTCATTCACTGATCCCAAATTAGCTACTGAAGTTCACTGGCTCCGTCAAATATCTGACGCGGCCACGACTTCTCTACAAATCAATTTCTGCGCGCGGTCGTTTTTAACACAAACCACGGACAAGAGGTACAACATGACTTCAGGCGTCCGCCGCAGCGAAAATGAGAACTTTGCTCTTAGGGATGTTATGCACCATGCACCCTTGCGTCTTTGTCCCCATGGTGTTTGGTATGAAGAGGTCGCAGGACTACGGACCTCATTATAACCGTACCTATATATAGGTAACCCGTGGTTGGTGCTTTCTTTGGCTGGGTGTGCTGGTAGGAAGTAGTAGTAATCTGTGGAAGTGAACGTGTTGGAAAGGAATACAGGTAAGAAGATATATTTTCCATTTGTAATTGAATGTTACCATCACTTGTTCGTATTAAGTGTGTGAAGTTTGTATTGGACATTAGAAGTAAACATTTTGTAGGAACCATTTTTAGTTGAAATTTCGGAACCTACATCAGTTACCGAAATTTGAAGCTAGAGTTTGCCAGCCACGTGTATGGTATAGTCGTGGCTGTTTATGTGATACCGTATTTCATGATTACACAAACGCACTGTTATCTTACATTATTTTTTTCCAGGCGGGTAGAAATGGCCAAGTCCAAGAATCATACCAATCACAATCAAAGTGAGTATACCGGTGTCAAAAGCTCTTGTTGCTAGGTTATAGTTCTCATAAGACTTAAGGCTATGGTCCACACTGAAAATAATAGTTGAGCGGCATGGATTAGACCTCTAAGTGAAACTGTAACATGAATATTCACATCTGACAGTTTGAAGGACACCTCAGAACAGTCTAAGATACCTAAGTATAGTGAACATTTAAAATTATTCATGTTATGGTAAGACAAGTCACCATACATACTCCACAAACTGCACTATAATTAGATATAATAATATACAAACATGTGATAATACTCCTACATGTTTTGCCCTTTTTCAGCCATCCTCAGGGATGTGTTCAACAAAGAAAAATACAATAATGGCTATTTATGTCATACACGTGCAATGGTAGAGTTAAAATACAAATATTAAAAGGTTAGAATGCTAAAAAGCAAAGTACAATGTGTATAGAGAGACAGAAATATGTCCCTGAAAACAGTACACTTGTATTAAAGTTCTACAATAGACGTTTGTTTGCAATCAGTTATTATGATGTGCATTGTACTGTTTTTTTAACAATTTTAATATTTGCATCTTAACTTGACCTTTGCACATCTGTGACATATAGAGCCATTGTATTTTTCTTTGTTGAATATCTCCCTGAGGATGGCTAGAAAAGGTGAAAACGTGTAGGAGGAACAGCACATGTTCCTATATTTTTGTATCTAATTATAGTGTAGTTGTTGAAGTATATGTGGCGACTGTTGAACATGTTAAATACTGTAAGTGGAATTATCCTGTTTAGAACTAATGTTTCCTTCCAATTTTACTTTTGTGTTGACTTATGTCATGAAGTGTATAATTCTAAATGTACAGCAGTATAAAAATGACGGTACTTTTACATTGGATTTGGTTGTAAAGTTTCCTTGGTAACAGTTCTTCTGTAATGAATGGAACAGTAGTGCATATAAGAATGAAACATAAAACATACTTGTGCAACAGTGTCCTTCAAGTTGTTTTGTGACCAACAGTTATTTGTGGTTATCACAGTAGATGCCTGTGAATTGCAGTCACTGTTTGTTGTACTCTACTTGTGTCCAGTATATGCAGTTTGGTGACCTATACAGCAAAAGTTATATCCTGCTTATGCTAATATTTGTGTAAAAGTAGTTGTAACTTTAATGTACAGCAGAAGTCTACATTGTGGTGTTGCTGAAGACATATTAAATGTTTTATGTTCTGTTGCAGATAGGAAAGCTCATCGAAATGGAATTAAGAAACCTAAGCGTTACAGGCATGAGTCAACACGAGGAGTAAGTGACCATGCACAAATCCTTTGGCACTGTGTAGAGTGAAACTACCAGTACTTAAATTTTCAGGAGTGCAACACTCCAGTGTTTCTCTGTCACATCTCACATTTCAGTGGAATATACTGGCGTGAAAACATTCTCTTATTCTCCAACATTTCCAGCCCAGTGATATTAAGATATACCAAAAACTAGTCACCAGCCATGTCTGTTAAAGGCCACACTAATAACATTTATAATATTTTATCTTAGCTTCTTTGGCTATCAAGGTTGTTGATAACTGAAGTTTGATGTGTTTCTTTTATCTTGGTATAACCCTAGAGACATATTAATTCATTGAAAAATTATATTGATCTGTTTTGTGATACTTAATTTCTGGAATTGTGATCTTCCATTTGTTGATTGCATGCTGCAGATATGTTCTTTTGAGATATGTAAGGAGGTGATACTATTGTGGTTAATTTTGTTAATTTTCAGGTTGATGCAAAATTCCTCCGCAATCAGCGATTTGCAAAGAAACATAATTTGAAACCTAAAGAGCAAAAGAAACGTGCAGAACAAAGGAAAGCTGCTAAGGCTGAAAGTGTATAATTGTGGTACAATAAACAACTATGTACCAGCTTGCTTTGTAAAAAGGTGTTTATTAATACAAAATAATTCCCTTTCCAGTTCCTTTTACATGCTTATACAGAATATGCAACATTAATACAGAATATGCAACATTAATGAATGATAATCGCATGGGTTGCAGTATAACAGCGTTTTTAAACAAACTACTGAAGAAATATTCATATTTCATATAGAAATGTTCAGAGGTTTACATTATACCCAAATAATTGTACTGCCTAAATCCTATATTTATATCAAGTTCATAGCTCTTTTCAACCAGAACTCCAGTTGAAAGAATATTAAATTCATGTTAAATCAAAAAATGTATCTAATTTATATGAGACTGTAACCTTCTTTTTTGTTTTGGAAGTACCAACAGATTTTAACTTCTTTTGTGTTGGCTTAAATTTTGGACTTGGTACTGGAAATGCATCAATTTTAGAATGGCCTCCCAAACCATCATATGCTGCTTCAGGATTTGCAGCTACTGAAGAAGCCATTCTTGTGTGATTTGGCTTGTTGAATATGCTGAATTTATTACTGGCAGAAGGCAGTTGCCGAGTCACACTCTGAGATCCTTTCAGGGGAGTCAGACCAAAGCTGCATGATTTAATATTCAGATATGGTGACTGTGGTTCAGACTGACAATGTGCTTTGGACTCTGGTGACAGCAAGGTCCCGAACTGCAAAGAAAATGACATCAGTATTTTGTATACGACAATATGTACTGCAATATCAGTGAGCCATAGACTGATGGGATATGATCGAAATTAGGAAAACAAAGAATATGAAATGTTTGTTGTGCACATGGAACATGGGCATATACTATTCTAGAGACCATGGGTAGGGGCATAATTTGAAAATATGTTTACAAAATTTGATTTTGATAAGTTACTTGATTTGTCTGAGGATAAGATTCAGTGGTTAGCTATGGGGAGTGACAAATTGCAGATTCCATTAGATAGTTACACTCATTACCATATCAGGCTGGAAGAAACAATGTTAGTCAAATGTGCCTACTATTGCAGTTAGTATTTAAGAAATTCGTTAAACTCTGCTGCCATACACACTTGATCCTCTTGTGTTAAACTGCTAGTGCTCTTATTTATTTATTTTTTTTTTATTTTTTTTTTTTAATCTGTGTGACTGCCAAGGCCTGTTCAGTCTGTTTTCCAACCGATATGATAGGTATAGCAGCTAAAGTGTGAAGCTGGCCACTCTCTGCTGTCCAAAAGTGTGTAGTGGAAACTCCATACCTCTTCATAATGTGGCATGTAAGAATCAGGACAACTTCTTTCAAGTATCTTTACCTTACAAAATTCTGGATTGCAAGTTTCACTTTGATATGTCAATGTACTGTTGCAGTATGGAATTGCATGCTTGATAGGTCAATTTGAAACTTCTGATACAATTTTTCTGTTTATTAGCTTTGGGATTTACACAATTTTGATACTGATATCATTCATCCATGCACCTGTTCTACAGCATTTAATATTCAGAGCAGGTACAATGCTCCTCACCTGCACATTGGCATAGTATTAGTATGTGCTGATGACCTGCAGGGCTGGCTTTAAGGAAAAATGACACCTGGGGCAAACAAAATTCACATGGGACACCATTATTACAAATTAATACATTCAGCAGTAGAGTGGAGTCCTGAAATGGCTGATGGCTATTACACTGTTCTTAACAGCTAATACCTTGGCCTTTCAGGGATCTTCAAACTGCTTGAAATTTTCTGGGGCTCATGGAGCTGCTTGGCAAGAAGTACAACAAGGTGATGCATGAGCAGTTGCAATGTATATCATCAAAATACCAGTGATCACTACTATGGGAGGAACATTCAGAACAAGCCAAGCAAAGCAAACTGTTACTGTTTTGTACTGATTGTATGCTTGATATAAGGCACCATGAAAAGATGCCATGTGCTGTCGGATTTATTAAGATGGGAAAATGTTTCACATGAAGAAGCACATCCTGGGTTTCAAGACTTCAGGATTTTTAGCAGAATGGCATGTTAAAATAGAACGAGAAACATTGTGGGAAGACAATATGAACATCGATGACTGCTGCAGTTAAGGCTATAACAACAGTGCCACTATGAAAGATAAAAACAAAGATGTCCAGGTAAGAGTACTTGAGCTGAACTGATGAGCTGAATTCCTGCTCTGTAGTTGTCATTCCGTGACTTTGGTTGTGACACAGTTTCATTCTCGAGGGATTCTATCATGCTTTTTACTGTGCTATGGTACATCTATTCTTCTGCGTCTCTGTTCCTTGGTAGGTGGTACTTACAATGTGTTCAGCCTCACAGTGAAGTCTATTCAGTATCAAAGAGAACAGACTTTGTGATGCATTAGTGAAAGAAGCAGAATCACCTCAAGCAGACATGTATTCGCCACAAAACAAACTGCCTATCAGACCAACTGACTGACTTCAAATTCCTGCTTTGAGGGTGGGGTGTATTTTGTTCCACATGACTATTGCAAGTAAGGCTGTGCAGGATATTGCAAAGCACATCTTAACTGCCACTTATCACATGAAGAAATGTGCAGAATTCCTCATTTCTTACAGGGATAATGAATGAAAAAGAACTTGCAGATGTCCTTGATGCTGCAAACACATTGCAGGATCCCCTCATCACCATGCAGGAAGAAGCAGTTTCTGTACAATGGTCTTGACAAAGAACGTGACAGACTAAGTATCAATTGAAGAGAGAATGATTATACATTGTTAAACTTGAAAATACAAGTCTTCTGGGATGTCACGCTATGCTGTCATTAGGTAGTTCCCGACATTTTGAAGGATCATAGTGCTTTCATCTTCGGGGTTGTACACAAAAAGTTATGTTCCACTAAATTACTCAAAAAGAGCACTTGTCAACAATTTGTTATTAATATAAGTTTTAAAACTTTCGCAGCGACATGATTCAATATAGTCTTCTCGGGCTATCAGCCGCGTTAACTGGTTTAAATACAACGTTTCGGGGACTGGCTCCGTCCCCATCCTCAGGCAAAACTGATTTAACACACTGTTCGTCTGTCCCGTGTTTTTCTACCTGCCGCGGCAGGGAGAATCAGACCGGCTCGAAGTGCCCAAACAATAAAGTCAGTGGGCGGGCTGTTAACTGTTGTGCTCTCACGCCTCGCTGCGAGGTCCCTATCTGACGTATTGCGGGCTGCCAGGCTCTGCTGAGTATGTAACCGCCATCCCTGTTGATGTCCGGATGTAATTTTAATTAAATAGTTTCCCGGCGTATACGGCATCCCATGTGAATGCGGTAAGACGTATATTGACCAGACAAAATACCCGGCGTATACGGCATCCCATGTGAATGCGTAAGACGTATATTGGCCAGACAAATAGAAATATCGAGACCAGGCGCAAAGAGCACATGCGACACCTTAGGCTGGGGCAACCAGATAAATCAGCAGTAGCACAACATGCCCTGGAAACAGGCCACAGGGTAGAATTCAACAACACCTGCCGACTAGCCAGGACAAAGGGATACACGGACTGCATAATAAAGGAAGCTATTGAAATAAAATGACATCCGGACAACATCAACAGGGATGGCGGTTACATACTCAGCAGAGCCTGGCAGCCCGCAATACGTTGGATAGGGACCTCGCAGCGAGGAACATTAAGGCATGATAACTCTCTGGAGTTCCTGTACTGGTGCCATATTAAATTCTGGATTGCTGCCAATATCCAATAAAGAGGACGACAGAACTACAACTTCTGGCTTACAAATGTTTGTAATGATGACTGAAATGGACAACAGGTTTATGGAATAGATTACAATTTACAATTTCATGAAAACCCATCATGCAGGAGCTGAGTTACTAGACGTGGACACAGAGACTGACGAGGCTAAAAGGGGCTTATTGCACCTTTTTGTTACAAATAAGCCTAAAAAAGCAGCAACACAGCCATTAAAGATTATTGTCTTCTGAGATGTGATGCCATGTATTCTGGTAGATCTGTACCACAATTCTTGAACACAGAGGTGGCAGATTCCTCCAGAATGCTGGTACGTAATGTACCAGACTATATGTTATAATATCTCAGAGACAGTAATCTTCATCAACTTTGTCAGTACATTTGTTAAACATGACAACTTTTTATCTCGCATACACACTATAATTTCTCATACAAACTTTGCATCGTGTACCTGAAAAATGCGCCAGACTAATGAAAACTTCCATGTAAGTGCAACATGATGGATGCTATAACATGACAGACAAGATATGAATTACATAAACCCAATGCAGTAGATTCTTCCCTTCTGATGTTCACTAACATGCAGTCAAAAATGGTATTGTAATATTTCAAAAATGTAATCTCACAGCTCCACATGCATGAAAAACATTTGTGCTGAAGTGATGGCTGTTAAAGTATGTATGTGTCAAATGTCAGGAACAGATGGCAAACCATTAAAAAACGATAGATGCCATTGCACTATTCAAATTTTGCTTTACTTACAAAAAAACTTAATAAATTTTTATGAACTACTTAAGTATGTTTCCCCCTTTCAGCTCTGTACTCTTGGTGACCACCCCCTACTTGCCACCCCTAAACCTGGTCATGACCATATTTTTTATAAGTATGAATGTTGTATGGAATGAGTCTTGTACAAAAAATTTGATGCTATGCATGAAGAAACCTGCAAGAAGACTCCTCATTTCTCCTGAGTTCACGTAAAGATGGAAAAACAAGACACAAATCTTGAAATGCAAGTTTTACTAAATTATTATTCCATTCTCTTACCACTGTTGATGTAAATGAGTTGCCTTCAGCAGGATCAGTCAGTTTTGGTCTCCTGACTGCCTCTGGTATAGGGCTTTCCAATAAGAGTCTCTGAAGAGCACTGTCCCTGGGATTTCTTCCACTGGGCGAGGAGATGGCTTTTTCAAGATCACATACTTTCTTTTGCAGGCTTTTCTTCTCATGTTCCAAATGTTGTAAATCATCTTCCAGTTGTTTATTGAGCTTCGATTTAAGATTTACTTCTTCATTTAACTTTTCCTTTTCTAAATTTGCTGCACTCAAATCTCGCTGACATATTCTTAGCCGCTCTCTAAGATCCCGCTTTTTTTCTGAGGCTGCATGCACTTCTCTAAAAATAATCATTCCATGAAATATGAGGATGGACACTAATATATGGTTGTAATTGATTGTCTTTCATCAGTCACAACAGTTTTGGTGTGTATAAGGTTACATAATCAGAGGAAAAAGAATTCTGTATAGTAAAATGAATTAGAGTGTGTAATTTTAACATTTACCACAAATGTCACTCTTCAAATATTATGTTCAATTCCTTCTCACCAATTACACTTATGTGCCACTTGAAAACCTTTAGAAATATTGCTGTATATTAACAGATAATGTAAGCAGTAAACATAAGGCTCAGTCCCTCAGCCAGGTGTGCTACTGCTGCTCACAGCATACACCAATTTTTTTATTTTGCCTGGACAGTACCGTTCCTTTCTAATCAAACAATCCTAGTTGCTCATATTTTCTTTGTTAGACCACTTTCCTTCCTTGAAAGGGAAAAGGATTATGAGATCAACATGCTGTCTGTGTGTATGCACTTCAAATTTTGAACCAGTTCACCGATTTTTTGAAACTTAGTGTGAATGTTATGCCATTGGAAGCCACCTCAGTGTCATACATTTAACTTCATACAGTCATTAATTACAGACACATAAATGTATGTGGCAAAAGTGACACCAGCAGCACTTACTTTAGGGTCCTGAAATGATGTGTAATAATAAACTTCGGAAAAATATTCAATTATATTAAAGTAATATTTTTAACAACATGGCTTTGAGGTTCTTCTTTATTCGTCGTTTTGATGGTGATAACTAGTGAACCATTAGAGCTAGGCATGTGAAATTTGGTATGGAGATAGCCCATAAACATACAACACATTACATATAAGATAATGTATGTAATTCAACAATGAAGATATGGTAACAATATGACACTGTGAGGTTATATTCAACAAATATAGTGTATACTCGTACAGTATCTGTACATAAGTGGTAAGCTCATCAAAAATTAAATCAAAACAATAATAGTGCTACAACTGTAGGACTAGAAATTTAGGCAGCAGGAAGGTAGACTCCATGAATTCTGCTTGGAACTCCTTTCTTATTTAGTTTACTTCACATGTATTATATATTTTTAAGTGCTTGCCTGTTATAGGTTATAGCTGTGGTGAATTCCTATGGTTTAACCTCTCAACAATGAGGAAAATCACTTACTGTTATACAATGTTTTTGGGTCACCTTTGATGTTAGCATAGTGAAAAGTGTTGTTAAGAAGAGTGTGTATAGTGACAAAATCATTGCTGTTAAGTTGAAGGCAGAACTGGTAAGTATTTTGATAGTGCAACTGTACATGCCAACATCGGAGTATGAAGATGAAATGGAAGAGCTGTATGATATAATTGAAGAAATTCTTGGAGAGGATGGAAAAGGCGAGACAAATACGATTATAATGGGAGATTGGAACAGTGTGGTTGGAGATAAAGCACATCACAACACTGTTGGACCATATGGACTGGGAAGGAGGAATCAGAGAGGTCAAATGCTCATTGATTTCTGTGCAAGAAATGGGCTTCTTATAACAAACACATGGTTCAAAGAACCTAAAAGCAGATTGTGCACCTGGAAATCACCAGGGGATAAGAGTCGACATCAATTGGACTACGTACTAGTGAAAATGTGACTCAGGAACAGTGTGAAGGATGTGCAGGCACTGCCTGGAGCAGATACTGACTCTGATCACAATTTACTCGTTGCAAAGATCTGTGCCAGATTGAAGAAAATCATACGGTTCCAAAAGTGAAAACCAAGATGGGATTTGGAGAAGCTATATGCTTAATAACAGGAAGTATACGGTAGTCTAGAAGAAAAACTTGGTGCAATCAAATGTGAAAATGGGAATGTGGAAGTGCAGTGGAACAATATCAAGCAGTGTGCTAGATACAATGTGTGATTTGGTTGGAAAAGTTGAGAGGAGAGCAAGAAAGCCATGGATTACACAGGAGATGATCAGTAAAATGGATGAATGAAGGAAATGGAAGAATGTCAACAACGAAGAAGGAATATCTTGAGAGCATATGCGATGAGATCACAGGATTTCTAAGAACAGGACATTAGGATTTAATATACATGAAGACAAGGGAACTACTTGACTCTGTGAAATACTTCTTCATTTCTCACACGATTGGTCCAACTGATCTTCTCCATTCTTCTCCAACACCACATTTCAAAACTTTCCAGATATTTCTGATCTACTTTCTGAAGTGTCCACGTTTCAGCACCATACAAAGTTATGTTCCAAATGTAGCACTTTACTGGCTTCTTCCTCAAATTTAAGTCCAATTTGCTGGTGAAAAGAGTCTTCTTGTTGAATGCTGCTTTTGCCATGGCAATTCTGGATTTAATTTCACGTGTACACCTTGCATCATTTGTTATCATGCTATCCAAATAATTGAAATATTCCATATTCTCCAATTGTTTTTGATCTATCATAATTTTTATTGGGTATGATTACCTTGAGATTCTCATTACCTTAGTTTTATCCACTTTCATTTCCATTCCATAGCATCTTTCAATTTCAGTTAGTCTATCAATCATGCCCTGTAGCACCGTTTCTTTCTTAGCCAGTAGCACAAGGTCATCTGCATATTTCACAGTGAGAATTACTTGTCTTCCTATTTTGAAGCCTCCAAACCCTTCAAGAGCTTCCTTGGTAAGGTACTCACTGTATAAGTTGAACAGAATCGGCGACAAACAGCAACCTTGTCTAACTCCTCTTCCAATCTTCACACTTCTTTTCTCCCCTTGGTCCAGCCGTACTTTCACGCTCTGCTCCATGTACAGTTTGCTGATCAATCTTCTTTCGTGCCAGTCTATCCCAGTACCCTTTAGGATCTGCATTAATTTGGTCCAGGTGACATGATCAAATGCCTTCTGCCAGTCTATGAAGCAAGCACACAATTCCTCATCTATGTCCAAGGTTCGTTCTGATGTTATTCCAAGCACTTCACACTTCTTGTCTCCCCTTCGTCCAGTCGTACTTTCACACTCTGCTCCATGTACAGTTTGCTGATCAATCTTCTTTCGCTCCAGTCTATCCCAGTTCCCTTTAGGATCTGCATTAATTTGGTCCAGGTGACATGATCAAATGTCTTCTGCCTGTCTTTGAAGCAAGCACACAATTCCTCGTCTATGTCCAAGGTTCATTCTGATATTATTCTCAGCATCCCAATTGCATCCCTAATTCCTTTTCCTCTTCTAAATCCAAACTGATCTTCTCCAAGTGTATCCTCAGTCTTCCTTTCAATCCTTCTTCTAAGTATCCTCGCTACTGTCTTTGCTGTATGTGCGATGGTTGCTGCATTTTGTAGCTTTGGGCTTCTTCTTTAAGGCAATCATTGTAACTTCAATGCAATCTCTGGCCCACTCTCCAGTTACATGTATTCTGTTGATCAGCTGTGTCATTAGCTTGAGACAATCTTCTCCCAACAATTTGAGTACATCCCCAGGTACATCATCATCCCCTGTAGCCTTCTTATCCCTCATCTCCTTGATAGCTTTTTCCACTTCACTTTGCAAAATATAAGGGCCTTTCTCATCTTCATCTACTTCAGCTTCAGGTTCAATTTCTAGGTGTTCTGGTCAATTAGCTCGATTGTAGAACTCTGTAATATAATTCTCCCAAATTTGCTGTACTCGTCTCTGATCTATTATTATATTCCCTTGAGAGTCTTCGATGCCAATGTTGTGAATCCCATGGTTTTCTTTCCAACCTAATTCCTTTGTCTTCATGTACATTAAATCATTATGTGAATGAATGAATGAATGACTTTGATGTTAGCCTTCCACATAAAACAACTGTACAGTGTTAAAATTTGAACTGCACTGATTGGTTAAAGGTACTGCCATCTGTTCACATGTCTTTATGCAGAATGAACACAATGAAATAAATTTTTACTGTTCCTTATTTGGCCGGCCACTATGACTAACATGAAAGTATCTTGCAGTGTAATATCAGTAATAAAACAAAATAAAAGTTGAAAATGTGTGTATATAAATGTGATATTTTATGCATCAGCATATGAAGAAACTTGCCCCACGCATGTAGGTGACAGGAAGTGGGATGGAGGAGTACAGTGCTCCTCTATTTTATATCGGAATTCAAATGTTACTGACAGTATAGTGACCATTCACATCAGTTCTCAAGCAAGAAATTACCATGGAGGAACACAAGAACACAAGAAGCTTCTCTGCCTCCACTCATGAATAATTAAATTTTTCATGGTTGCATTACAATTCAAATAATGTTTGGATGTAAACAGTCCACAATATATGAGAAGTTTGACTCAATGAACACATAAAAACGACCTGTTGCGAAGAACAGTAATTCAAAGATTGAAAATAAATTTAACCCCTTAAATCAGGTGACTTCTGGTTTTTTTGTAATGTTCATGAATATAGCCAGTGGCTGTGCTTGAAATAAATTTTGCCCCTGGTATGCAATGAATTCTTAAAGAAAGATGCTATCACAAAAAGCAATACGTTACATTAGCTCTGTTTTTACATTCTCAAACTTAGGCAGTAGGAAAGCACTTCTTCCTTGGTTTTGGATGCATATGTACATAACTGCAAACCTTGTACCAGAACTAATGTCAAGTTGCATTCTTCATAATATGAGGCACAGTATGAGACAAAATTTGAACCATGGTTTACATTGTAACCATGACAGTTCACATTTCATTTAGTTATTAGATATCCCATAGCTCCTAATAAGTAGGGTTGAGGATAAATCCAGGCCCAATACATCACATTCAGAAAATAACAAGAAATACAGTTGCACAAGAAAGTGCATTACAATAGACTCTGACCATGGGGTACAGCGGCATGTTTTTGTCCAAGTGCTTTGGTTTTCCCGTCACTTATCCTTCCACCAACATGACCATTTGTCAACCATTAATGCTATAGTCTAATATACTGACAGTACTGCTAAATAAACCACAGAATCAATCAACCAACTTATGTATTGTAGTAAAGCATGAACATTTTTGCCAGTTTTACCCTAACACAATCTTGACGAACACAGTGGACAATTAGTGATGTGTTTATAAAACTGCACAGGCAAATCTGTAAACATTTGCAGTAATTAAGGCAAATGTGAATACAATGTTCAAGATGGGGAAACACAGCACTAGCATTATTATATTTGTTGAGCATTTGAAAGTATTTCCTAAAGCAAAAAATTAAAGAGAACAGCTTTCCTATATTTAACAATGAGTAACAGTCACAACAGATTTGCCATTACAGGCAGTAGTAACACTAAACATGCAATGGAGTGCAGTGGAGTGTTACCGATGTTGTAATTGGGGATGACAAAAATGTTTTTTGCACAAAAACTTAATTTTTAGTGGTGTATATAAAACAGTAATATGTTTCTGAATTGTGGCACACAAATAAAGTATAACTTCCCAATATGTTGTCTTCACACTCGAATTAATTACCTTTTGAGGACTGACACATAGGTTGCTAATGATTTCCTTGAATCATATGAATCTCCATATTTATTTAGCATGTCTTCAACTTCTGCTGTGGTTCCCGCAACAATTATCTGAATACTGTAAAAAAGATGACACAATGTTTATATACCTCAACTATGTACTTCATCACAATGGAAGTAATCATTTACACAAACATATTTCAGTTAAAAAAAAACTTGCATCCATAACTACTGAATACATGAAAAATCAGGTCAGATTTGATTAACTTTATAAATTATGTATGTTCTTGATATTGGTGTATGAGAAGTGAAGAAATGTCTCCAGGCAAATTTTGCAGCAATACCTTGAAATAACCAAGAGCTCTTACATATACGACCAACCTACATCTGTACATACATACACATATACATTCACCGATCCAACATCCACGTAAATATGTCACTACATCAAGCATGCACCCGGGGGGGGGGGGGGGGGGGGGGGGGCTGCAGTCTCCCTCCAATCGAAACTTTAAAAAAAAGTACATTTTGTAGACATGGTAATACTAAACTTTTTACATGATTTACCCTTCAGTTGAAATCAACCACTGAAATCGCCTGATGACTAGTATAGTATGTTGGAATTTTTAATAATAAAATAAAAAACTTAGAAAGTCTTAGATAAACTTAAAGAAACAAGAAGATTAGAACTTGTGATTTAAATTAGGCGAGTGAGTCATCGAACATGTAGTTATATTTATGACATGAATTTTATAATGTAGTTTTTTAAATCAAACATAAATTATACACAGCCTCAGGGTCAGCCCACCCCAATGAAATATTCTGGGTGTGTGTCTGCACTATATATTCCAGTAGTTGACATAGCATGTAAATTAACTACTTACTGAGGTAAATTGCCTTTTCCTTCATTCTGTTGCTACACAGGTGTTTGGTGTACATATTAATCAGCTAATACTATACTTGCAAGAATCAAGTGTCAACTTCTGTGACCACAGATGTTAATTAGGTGTATGTCACTCAAATAAATATCTGGAGCTAAGACAGCTCAGTCAGTATAGTAACTAGGCTACATACTGCACAGCTGAGGAAGTGGGATTTGACATCCAACTGATACAGTGTTCAGAGCTCTTGCAGCCCACCCAGCTTCCTAACCAAAAAGTTCCAGGGGTTCTGTCCATGAGGGACTGCGGCTGCAGAATGAAGCCGATCACCCACCTTTACGTAGTGTTATTGTTAAGAATGCATGGAGCTACACATCCATACCATATTTTTACAAATAAATACCTTTTCAGTGTGTTCAGCTGTTGACCGAGTTTCTTTGCTGCCTCCTTAGCATCTTCAGCATCTTTGTTTTGTGCTTGTAGATATTTTATTTGATCCTTAAGTACTGATATTGATGATTCAAGTGAACGAATCTTGAATTCCAGTGTTTTGATCTCTTCCCTAGAATACCATATGTGGAGTGACAATGAATTCTGGTTTCAGGGAATGTTATAATTTTTCCACAAGTCATAAGTCAAAACTGCTTAGAATGGCAATAGGGTAATTGGGTGATTCTCCTTAATTAAATTACAAGCACCATGGAAAAGTTTTATGTTTGTATAAAAAGTACAGTATTTATTTCACAAATATATTAAAGATGGTAATTTAGTTTGTGAAATGGAGCCAATATAAGCCAATTGCTCACCTGTTGTTAGAGTCTCAGTAGAGGCCACTTTTTACTGAACAATTAGCAACATTTAATCCTACAAAGTTCTGATCATGGTATATCACATTTAAAACTGCCCAGTTTTTGGGTCGTTCACCATCCAAAAATTTAACAGAAAGTTTCGGTAACTGATCCCATTTACATCTTCATGCAAATACCTGTACATCGTGAAGCACTTACATGATGATGAAACATAACTAGTTTCCAAAACATTGCACCAAATTTTTTTATTTTTAAATACAGAATGATAGACAGATTACAGAAAAATGTGGTTTTAAATTAGCAACAGGCTAAAGGCCATTCTACTCATTCAGTCAAAGAACATGTACATATTTTTGTAAGCTGTGATTTCTTCTTCCCTTGTGAGTAATTTCAGTGACTTCCTGTACCGCAATTTTGGAAATTTAAGATTTAGAAACTGAGCAGTGATTGTTATTCATTATTGCAATGCTTGTTATTCATGATCGTCTTTGGAGACTTAAATGTTGCTCCTGTTTTCAATGACATGACTAAAACTTATGGACAGTACTGTCTGCAAAGATGAGTTTTGATTTGGCATGAGTGGTTCAAGACAGGACAACACTCTGTGAGAGAAGGTGCAGACACAAAACCACCCAAATCAAATTCCTTGTGTAGAAGAAACAATGAAGATCACTGAAATGCAAACGTCTATGCTTAAGTCCTGCATTCAAAATTCTGCTGTACTACCTGAGTGGGTGGGTGGGTGGGGGAAGGGGAAGAAAGGAAAACTGTATTGTACAAGATACACTGCCCCATCACGTAAGGCAAAAGGTGCAGAGATAAAGACAAGTCACTGCTAAAGTGTAACCCCATGCTGACTTGGTGTCCTCATCTGGCAGCACGTGGTTTCCACTTGTTTTAAGGCTAAATGTGGGGCTGAATGATCACCACTTATCTTCTAAAGAAGTTACTGCTATCACAATGGCACTTTGGAAATTAAAATGTGGAGGCTTCTAAAAGCCACTTAATGACTAGAGGCAGTGCTGGAAGAAATGTGTACATCTCCAATGAGAACATTTCAAGAAAAAAAAATGTTGCTTGACAACATCAATGAGGAACAGAGCACAAATTGAACAAACAGTCTGTGTAGTTTAACAGTATAAGACACTAAAAAAGACGTTCATTAGCATTATTGATAAAAGTTTATCTGAGCCTCTAATGACAAAAATGGTTATGGAGCAATTATTGCACACTTCTCTGACACCAGGTATCATTAATTATGTCAGACACGGAAAGAAATGACCCTTCACTGTCTTCAGTTTTCAGAAAAATGCCTATAATCACATTAGCCAGAATTTCATGTTGTTTAAGCGTTTGCATGCTTAATATTTGGGAATTAATAACAATCAGAAACAAAAGATTAGAACATTACTGTAAAAAAAGTCACACTAGTGAAGATCTTCCTCCCACACACCACCATTTTCTGTTCCATTCCTAGCATTTGACACACCACCTTTTTAAACCTCTTGATGACAAATTCTGGTGAAATGTCATTCCAAGCAATTTTGACCCACTGCCCAAGCAGTGCTTCAGGCGGTCTTCTTACGTTTCCTGCTGGTGTTAGTGGACAGCTTCCAGATAGCAGACATTCCCCATACAGGCAACATAGTTTATATTTGAACAGCTTGTTAACTAACCAGTTGATCTGTGTTTAGATCAAAAGTTGGAGTTTTCACTGTTTCTATTCAGTGAACCTTGGAAGCATCTAGAACCAGCATTCCTCTTTTCTTTAGAAGAGCTCTTGGTCTTCTGTATCAGACTTCTCTCAGCCATTTGACCATCAGTTATTCTGTCATCCACCCTTTCTCAGTACATTTAAACATAATTCCACTAACAATTTTTGCTTTCAGAATATTCTTTCTCTTCAGAATAATGAATGGTGTCAGTTTCCTTCCATCAACTGGAACTGAAAGAATCACAGTTATTCTCAGGGTTTCATGCCCTTTTGTTTTGACAAGTACTGACTTTGATCCTTTTGCATCAGTTGTAGGATTGGTGAGCATGGGCCTGGTATGCTATTAATTTTTCAAGGCACTCTGCGGGAAGCTTTTGTGTAAATGTTCTCTGACAAAGACCTAACCCTTCATGATGCACAAATCTTAATGTTCAACCATCCAACCAGTAACTGCTTCGAAATCTTGCCACAGAATCTTCAGGGATGTATAGGGATCCCATTTCTTAAAAACCAAGAATTGGGACACTTAATAACGTTTAGATGGGGTGGGGGTGGTCCAGAAGACAAAATTTTTAACCCATCACACAATAAAAAAGCAGAGTAATTTATTAATCTTGCTACAATGAGCTCACTCAGAAAACAGAATTGTTACATACAGACAAAAGAATGAAACAACAACAACAAACAGACATTCTGTTCATTTACTGACTTTCCTTTACATATCCATTAGTCATCCTTCAGTCTCACTACAGACTATATACAGTGGTGCCTCACAATTCGACACTAATCCGTCGCCGAAGTAATGTCGAAATGCGAAACTGTCGAATTGCGGGACAATATTTCCCATATAAGTCTATTGAAAATAGATTAATTCGTTGTCGGACCCCCAAGGGGAGAGAAATACACCATAATGGATTATTTACTTTACTATACTAACACACTAAGTTACGAAATACACTATTATAGTCACAACACAACAGTTTATTGAGCCTTAGATTTTGGAAGGGGGTCTTCTTTATCCTGTTCTACCTCTTCTCGTCTCCTCTTTGCTTGAACAGGGATGACGAACTGATCAAGGATGGATTGTCTCTCCCTCTTCTTCATGATGGTTTTGAAGTGATGCATGATGGTGTTATTGAACAAGTCTGTCATTCTACTCACATCAGCAGTGTTGGGATGCCATTCCAAACAAACAGACTGCACCTTCTCCCAATGGAATAAAACTTCTTTAATGGCAGCTGTTGGCATCGGCCCTTTTTCCCTGCCATCCTCTTCTTCAGGTGAAATTCCTCTTTCTGTCTCCTTTGTTTGCTGTTTGCTGAGTGCTCTTAGTTCTTCGACGGTAAGTTCGTCATCGTGGTCCTCCAAAAGCTCTTCTACATCAGCCTCATCAACTTCTCCTATGTCGAGATTCTCCGCCATCGAAATGATTTCTCGCATGGCTGCAACTGCTTCTGATTCTCCAGCTGATTGGTCTGCATTGTTGTTATCCTGAGAAAAGGAAGGAACGAGTTTCTTCCACGATGCACGAAGAGTTCTCTGTGTCACTCCATCCCAGGCAGTTTTAATAAAGGAAATGGCGTGGAGAATGTTGAACTCGGTTTTCCAGAAGTCCTTCAGTGTCTTGCCAGAAGAGTTAGTCACATCGAAAAGCCGTGACAAAAGAGCCCTGGTGTAAAGTTTTTTAAAACACGCAATCACTTCTTGATCCATGGGTTGGATCAGCGACGTCGTGTTTGGAGGCAAGAACTGGACTTTGATGAAGTCAAAGTCAATTCCAAGAATGTCCTCGAAGTCTTGAGGATGGGCACTAGCATTGTCAAGGATCAGCAGTGCTTTCAAAGGCAAATTGTTGTCAGTAAGGAACTTCTTCACGCTCAGGGCAAACACCTCAAAAATCCAATCTTTGAAAACTTTCTGGTCTACCCAGGCTTTTGCATTGGATTTCCACATCACTGGCAGCTTGTATTTAATGATTTTTTTCCCAAAGCACCGAGGATTTTCTGAGTGATAGATCAGAAGTGGCTTTAGTTTAAAGTCTCCGCTTGCATTTGCCGCCAATAACAAGGTAAGCCTATCTTTCATAGGCTTATGTCCTGGGAGTTTCGTTTCTTCTTGCATGATGTAACTTTGATTTGGCAAGCGCTTCCATAATAACCCAGTTTCATCCCCGTTAAAAATTTGCTGTGGCAGGTAGCCTTCCTTCCTGATTAAATCTTCGAATTTTTTCACAAACTTTTCTGCAGCATCTTTATCTGCACTAGCAGCCTCCCCATGTCTGAGAACACTATGAATGCCTGTTCTACCTTTGAATCTATGAAACCATTCTCGGCTTGCTTTGAATTCCTCAGTTTTATTTGAGGTAGATCCTGGAGTTTTCTTCTGCAATTCTTCAAAAATTAACCTAGCCTTCTCACAGATCATTGCTTGAGTTACTGGATCTCCCTTCATCTGTCTTTGTTTAATCCAGGTAATAAGCAGCTTTTCCATCTCTTCATTGATCGAAGATCTATTCTTGTCAGAAATCTTCATTGCTCCAACAGAAACCCTAGCACTCATAATCTTCTCTCTCTGTTGCCAAAAAGTTGCCACAGTTGACATAGGAACGCCATACTCTTGAGCTACACTTGTAATTGTGCTACCTTTTTGCACTTTATCTACAATTTCTTTCTTCTTCTCTATGCTCAACCAAGTGTGTATTTTCTGTTCACTTCTGTTTTTACTCATTCTTAATGGTGTAGGGTATGAAAAATGCAGAATTGAAAATTAGCACAAACAACACGAGCAAACACCAACGCACTTCAATAAGAACTGACAAATAACAAATGACAACGCACAATTCTATGCACGCGCATGCGCCGGCTGGCGCAACTTAACTGTCGAATTGCGAGACGTCGAATTGCGAGGCACCACTGTATAACTAATCTCCACATCTCCCTTTCCCTCTCCTACTCCTTTTTGTTAGTGGTTGGCTGATGGTTGTCCTACTCCTACACATGTTTTCTCTCACCGTGATAAAGTCAAAATATTTGTGTGCACCCTCAAAAATTTTCGATTTTTATGACTTGGAGAAACCCAGGGTATTTGGCATCCTGAACCAAATTTCGTGGGACACCAGGTTAGAGCTCTACAAAACCCATAAAACCGGTAAAACTGGGATGAATTGAATCCCTTGGGATGTAGTGACTTCTAAAGCCTTCAATTCTACTGCCCCCCCCCCCCCCCCCCCGATCCAATAGCACAAACTCCAGAATCTGTTCATCAATGGTACTGAAATTCCCCTGTTTTACCCCATAAAGTGCTTTTCAGGTTCTATTTGCTCCCTTCAATAACACATTGTTTTCAGTTTTCTCTAGTGTCATATATTTTGCTCTGTGACATGGAATTTCCATGCCACAGTGCAACTGCTAGTTTCTTCTGCATCTGTAATGACCATTTAATGAAAATTACCATCATAACTGCAATGTACTGAAGTTATAGTCAAACCAATCAATGCACTATAATCACTAACAAAGTATATCTTGCAGCCCCTACATATGTTTCGGCAACTAAGTTGCCATCTTCAGGGGGCAGACCAAAGAATCACAATTGCTCAAGGCATACAACTACGCATACATTCAATCTCGTCCTGTAGCTACAGGACGAGATCAACATTGATTGACAACACAATTGTATGCATAACCAACAGCCAGAAAAACTGTTTAGATAAGCTTTTATATTTTAATTATCTAGACCTAATCATGTAACAGCATATATATGTGATAAGTTTTATTGTGATATATGAAGTGTTGGCTCACACTGACTTGGACAAATTGTACTGTTTACTTTTAACGTGTGGTTCTGTGAATGTGTAAATCAATTTCATTTTAATGTCGTTAGTGGCATATGTGCTTTTAATGTGATGCTGAATGTACACGTAGTTGGATGCCTTGAGCAATTGTGATACTACAATACTACTTGACATGAGCTGTCAGCATATCAATAATGAAATCAGATGTATAAAATAAAGTGTATAATTACTGTAGCAGCTGTGTAATTTTCCCTATTCATCTAGCCGCACCAGATACAAAAACATCTGCCTCTGTTCACAAAATGTGTTTAACTTTGTGTGTGATTATAAGGTGCCCCCTCCCCTACTTTTTCAGATGATGAATTAGGAAAAAATCTTATCTTATATTTGGGTAAATATGGTATGTGCTGTAAAACAAACATAGCTGCAATTTTGTAATTGTTAACTTTGACTTTCATATTTATTATGCTTGTCTAAATAAATCATATTTGACACGCCACAAACGAACAGGTACATTTTAGATGTTAACTCTATAATGGTGCATAGTGTTCATTCTCAATTGAGAACATATTAGTTGTTCTGTATACACACTACCTTGGCTGAAAATGTCAACTGTCAAATACACATAGAAATCCTATCACTCTGCATATCACATTATGTAATTTACCAACACAACACATTTTCATTTAACTAAAATTATCCCAAAAGACACTAAATAGCTGATTAGCCTACAAGTGATGTCAAAATGTCACTAACTAAGAAATATCTTGTCTGCGTATGTCAAATAAATAATAAAGAGTTGCAGTAGAACAGTTGCAAGCATTCATACATGTTTTGCTTTGTGGGGAATATACAATTGACAAGAATAACAATTATATGATTGCAGAAACCCAAGCATTAATAAAAAAACATGTTCTGCTCAAAAGATTGGATGAATGTACAGTAGTTTAATCTGCATATATTTGCATGAGACTGACACAGACAACAGTAAGTGGAACAAAGATTACAGACAGGTATGAAGTACCATAACTTAGATACAGGTAAATCCTACCCATAACATGCCAAGAAGTCACAGAAGGGAGACAGAGGTATAGCCTGACCCATGCTCAACCTCAGAGCTAGAAGGGGTGGGTGGTCAACGCCATGTCCCAGCCGGTTTACCCCCGGGAAAGAGACACCATGTATACAGCGTTAAAAAATCTGGGAGAACCAGAAACCTGATTATTTTTAAGAATACAGGTTGGCTAAAATTATTGAGTAGTATGCCAGCTGGCCTTCCCCTCCAAATTCCAACCTCTGGCGTCCCCGTCGCGGAGGGGGGTAACGTCTATAGGCAGCTAACAGGGGCAATGGTTCACCCAAGCCAAGGTGTGAGGCATCGTGCTGAGGGCTGCATGGCAATGGGGTGGTGATAGCAGTGCTGTTAACGATCCCCTTGGGGCACCAGGCAGCACCCCTTTGTGTTTATGCCTTTCACTCATAAGGGGCTCTGTGGGTGGTGACTATTATTTCCCCATTACTCGTGGGACTCTTATGGAGAAAACACAAAATAAAAAACCTATCATAAGCAGGGACACTGTGGTACACAAGGACTTTCCTAGTTCTACTCAACAGGTGGCCAGCCAGTCTGATGAACCACCCCAGGGAGCTGGTATTCCCAGCAAACCTACGGACATTGAGCATCTGACAAAAGTCAAGGACAAATGGACACAAGATGTCCCGCAAATGTAAATTTATTCAAATTAATCTGCACCATATCAAGGCGGCAATGACACTCCTGTGCCAAAAACTTGCTATAGGGCATATATAGCACTTATTCAGAAACCCTGGGTTATGGGGACCGAATAAGGGGGTTACGCAACATAAGGGTGACATTGTTTTCTGCTGGACCCAGTATTGCTCCTAGATCCTGCATTTTTGTCAGAAACACAGTTCATGCCTTTCCACTGTCAGAGCTCTGTTCTAGGGATGTAACGATGGTGAGAATGACTTACATTAGAGAAGGAGCAACAGGGAACTTATTGTTACCTCGGCATACCTCCCCTATGATTCAGATGAACCACCCCTGTCAAAGGGGTTAAAGGAAGTCATTGACTACTGCAGTAGGAATTATTTGCAGCTCATTGTTGGATGTGATGCCAATGCACACCATATTATATGGGGGAGCACAGACATCAATCCATGAGGAGAGTGCTTAATGGAATATTTGGTTAATATAAATCTCAGTATTCTTAATAAAGGTAACAAGCCTACTTTTGTAATTAGTAATAGGAAAAAGGTTATAGATCTCACACTAGGGACTGACAAGATAGAGGACTTAGTGATTAATTGGCATGTATCTGATGAAATCTCTTTGTCAGACCACAGATACATAGTGTTTCAAGTGGGTGACCTGGAAGTTACCAGGCTTACATATCGCAACCCCAAGAGAATCAATTGGGAATCCTATCGGGAAGACCTAAAGGTAAATCTAGGGATTGTACAAAGAGATATAAACTCGGTGCGGGATGTAGAGCTGGCTGTTAACTCGTTGCAACAGGCCATCCTCTCGTCCTATCAACAAAACTGTCCAGCCAGGGTTGCTCTCTTACCAAGGACGGTTCCTTGGTGGAAGGAAGAGTTGAGCCGCCTTAAAACTTCAACAAGACGGCTTTTTAATCAAGCTAAAAGGACAGGTGACTGGGAATCATATAAGACGGCCCTCACCTGTTACAACAAAGAGATTAGAAAAGCCAAATAGTCCTCTTGGAGGGACTACTGTCGGGGGATTGAGGATGTACCTGACAGGGCCAGATTCATGAGCATCATGGCCAGTCAGTCGGCCAACAGGGTGGAATCTATTAAACTACTTGATGGCTAATACACACAATCTGGAAAAGAGACCCAGAGGGAACTATACAGAGTTCATTTTCCAGGGTCTGCTGGAGAAGAAGTACCCTTGGAAGGACAGGAGCAGCCAAACCTGAGAGCATTTGCTGCTCACAGGGATGACTGGGAACTGTCTAAAAGGGTCATTGAACAGTCTAAAATAAGATGGGCGATTAGCACATTCAAACCATTTAAATTGGCAGGGACTGATGGAATTTATCTGCTCTCTTGCAACAAGGAGTCGAACATTTAATGACTCATCTGTGCCATATCTTTAGAGCCTACCTAGCAAGAGGGTATATACCCAAAGCTTGGAGGCAGGTCAAGGTGACGTTTATCCCTAAACCCGGGAAGGCCACCTATACTGAGGCTAAGGCATATTGTCCTATTAGCCTATTGTCCTTCATGCTGAAAATGATGAAAAAATTGGTGGAAGGCACAGCTGAAAAATGTGATGAATAAGGCCTACAGGGCTTTTGGACCTGTAAGGGCACATTTAGTAAAAACTGGGGTCTGAAACCCAGGGTGGTGCATTGGATCTACACCAGGGTGATCAGACCCATATTGACCTACAGCTCCATGGTTTGGTGGCCGAGGGTTAGACACAATGTCAGCAGGACAGAGCTCAGTAAGATACAGAGATTAGCCTGTGTGGCTATTACAGAGGCGATGAAGATGACCCCAACAGCTGCAATCGAGGTCCTCCTGGGACTTCCTCCTCTTCATGTGATGATTAGGTGGAGGCCCAGGCAGGGATCTACAGGCTAATGTGTAACCAGCAGTGGAAACCTAAATCCACTAACTTTGGTCACACCAAAAAATCTTGGGATATGGAGCACGAACCCATCCGAAAGATGGGGTCTGATAGGATGCTTCCAAGACCAATAAACGTACTGGTGTTGGTGTGTATAGATGGGGCTTGAGAAGGGGACACAGCTTAATTCTTGGGCTCCACACCACAGTATTCCAGGCTGAAATATATGCCATTAAGACTTATATAATGGAAAATATACAAAAGGGCTACAGAGGTAGGAACATCTATATTCTTTCTGATAGTCAAGCAGCCATTAAGACCCTTGACAGCTTCCAGATAAATTCCAAAGTAGTCTGGGACTGCATCAATCCTGGTGAAACTGGCAGAACATAACAGGATCCAACTGGTATGGGTGCCGGGACACATGGGAATTGATGGAAATGAAATAGCTGATCAGTTAGCCAGACACCGCTCGTCACATCCACTCATAGGACCTGAGCCTGCACTTGGTATATCTGCAAAGGCTGCCAGGGGGGTGATCAGGGACTGGATGAGTAGAAAACACGAGGAGCAATGGCAGTCCATACATGCACAAAAGCAGGCTAAGGGCATTCTTAAAAAACCCCTCTGCAAGAAAAGCTGGTCAATTGCTCAATCTGAGCAGACACTAGCTAAGAATGACAGGGATGCTGACAGGACACTGTCATTTATAAGGACACCTATTTAAACTGGGGCTGGTAAACAGTCCCGAGTGTAATAGATGCAAGCAGGCATCTGAAACGGCCTCACACATTATTTGGGTTTGAGAGGCTTTGGCCACACTAAGATTCAGGCACCTGGGTCATCATTTTATGAAACCAGGTGACTTTGAAGACATCTATGTCAGTAAGATACTGCACTTTGTTCAAGGTGCGGGACTGCTGAATGAATGAGTTAAAGGGTTGCACAAAAGATTGATAATGGTTGAAGTGCAAGGGTCACTGTGGTGCCCGCCCTTCCGTATTCTATGCCAGCTGGCCTTTGTTTGAATGGTGCATGTGTGTACACTTGTTTCTGCATTATTACTGTGGTTACAGACTCCCACTTTTTTCTCCAGAGACATGTCTAAACGGCCAGCACAAAGTTTAATGGCTAATGGTTGGGCTGAAAAAAAAAAAAACGTTTTGCATTTAATACAAAGAAGGTGGAGTTACTTATGAAATCAGTGGAAGGTACTTCCAAGGACTGATTAAGTGAAGAGTTTGAAGTAGGTACATTTACCACATAGGATCGTAACCCATTACATGGGAATGTAGGGTGTGATCCATGATAGGTAATGCTGTCCATAATGTGTCTCATCTGTAAGTTCTGGATAGCCAATGGCATTTTATTTTCATGTGACAGTCAGCTACACTGCTGCAAAAACCTGAGAAATCTTATTTTCACATTATTCACAGATGATGAATAAGAAGGTTGCTTTGTGGTATCAATTAACCAGCTGAGTCACTTTCTTTACAGTGACATATAGACAGATATGTCAGTGAACTACCACATGAAATAAAATGCCAACAGGATAAGAGAGGTCTAAAATCATTTACACAATATTATCAAAAAGTAGTTTCCTCCACATAAGTTGTATAAGTACATGTAGCATGTATCACTAACCTTAATCCCTTATTTTGACAGTTCAAAGTTTGATTTTCTTCAGTAGCATTTTTAATATCTGTATCTTTTAGATGAATCTGAAATTTCAGATTATCAATCTTATTACGCAATACGCTGGTATCTTCTTCTAGTTCGTTGCTCGCAACATTAAAATAAACTCGATGGATTGTCTTCTCAGTGGTCTTGTTTCGACACTGTGGACAGGACTTGGATCTAAAATGAGAATAAATGATTAACTTGAAACAAGTGACATTAAAACCATGACTTCAGATATTCACATAAACAGTACTCTTTGGTTAAGTTATAAACAAATTACAAAGACTCAAAGATCATTTATACCAACAAGTCTTGGAAAAATTTTTACCTAGCTTACGAAACTCTGATCCACCAACATGGATCAATATATAAAAAGATAGATACAATACACAGATATCTGCATGCCACAGATTCTAGAAAACAGAGCATATGACAAGTCAGAGTATGATATATAATGATAAAAAAATACAGCAAATACAGTTACCAAACAACGTCCATGAAAAAATACAGTACGTTAAGACTAAATCATATACACAAATACATTATTGACAGTTGCTTAGCAATTTTACATTACTGTGCATTGAGAGATAACTATAGGTTTACTACATTAAAAATATGTCTATTACCAAATCAATCATCAGTATCCATGCATATGAATATCATATAAGGTTACTCCATGTACAGGCATCCCTCATTATCATGTGCTTCACTGCTTCACTAAGTACTGTTTTGCTATAGCACTCTTGTGCCCTGCCCCCCCCCCCCCCCCTTTTTAAGTTTTTGTACTTTGTGCATACATGATACTCATTTGAACTAGTTTCTGAGCACTTGCATTTGTGCATAAACTCAAGGCTGGGTGCAGCCTGTTGGCACTAGCAACTTGTGGAGTTGAATAGGGGAATTACCATACCTCTGAAGGAAGAAGCCGTGAGCAATCACAGAAGGGCGTAACTAACAATACTCTAGTTTTGTGCTTTAAGTAGTATGGTGTGTTACAAATGATGTCTTGTCTCATGTGTTTAGTTGCTGTGATTAGTCTTTTTCCATACCATTTTGGCCATAATTATTCATGAGTCAAAAGCGCAAAAACATGCATGAAAAAAGCTTCTGTAAAGATGCATAGGAAAAGCTTGTCATTAGCAGTATCTTGAATGTCATTAGATGCATCCAAGCAGAAGAATGCCAGATCAATGTCTGCAAAGCATTAGACTTAGGGGATTGACTGTAAAACTTACTTTGAAAAATGACATTCATCAAAAAGATACCAATTTTTAGATAAATAAATATTTTTATTTGTTTTGGTAAAAGAAAACATTATACATTATTTCTATTTACTCTTTACTTATTTTAACTTGATTTCAGTAGCGAAATATACCCCAACACTGAGAAATAATCATTACTGAAGTATAAGTTTAGAATACAAATTACAGTAAAACCCCTATTTAATGACTTGCTGGGGGATTAGAATATATTTCACTAAATCAAGGTTTTCATTAAATGGAGGTTTATTTGTTTATATGGAGCTATTGTCCAGACATGAAAAAATCATCACTAAATCCGGGATTTCACTAAATGCGGGAACATTAAATCGGGGTTTTACTGTACGTCTATGAACATCACTTTTTATGCGAAAAGTTCCTTCTCTTAGTGCTCTGTGTATCAGGAACCAATTAAGAGCACCAAGTGAGGGATGCCTGTATAAAGAATGTTCTGTGACAAGCTTGCCAAAATTCAGCTGTGTGTGTTCTAGAGGTCATTAGCAGTAAGATGTCCTATAAATGACAAGTTGATTTGATGCTACTATTGGGTTAAGCAAACTGTAACCTTTAGCAAGTTGAGTGTGTAGAAGTTTTGAGATTTTTGTAGTGATGTACCTGAGGGTTCTACTCTTCTGGGGTATGTTGCTGCATCAATGGGCAATCGGATCCTGACATTTTGAGGCAAAGCAATGTCCTCATCTTCAAGGTCAAAATGTGTTCTTGGACATATCGACCCTTGACGATGAGGACACTATGTTGCCTTCAAATGCCGGGATCCCATTATCCATTGATGCACCATATCCCAGAAAAGAAACCTAAGTTGAGTGCTGCCTGATATTGTGTGCACAGCTGAAGCTCAATTTACACATGATAGTATTAACAACAAAAGGAATTCTCTCATGTGTGCAGCAAAATCCACATGAATTAGTACAATGTAATTTTCAGCAGGTACAGGCAAATGTATCGTATGGAATACAGGGACACTGCCTACACTGACCACATTTTATTGAGGCACACTTAAGAGTTGGTTAATAAAAACATTTTATAAAATAAACTACTGCCTTATTTAGAGAATGTGCCTCTTGAAACAAAAGCATGAATGTGGCTACAACATGACAGAGTGTCTCCACATTTTGAAGGAGAGTTCATGCAGCACTTCAACAAAATTTTTTAAGGAAGATGGACAGGAAGAGGTGTACTGGTAGCATGGCTAGCTTGGTTACCTAATTTAAACTGATTAAATTTCTTTCTCTGGGGTAGAATAAAGTCTGGGTATACTTGGCAGTCCAGAAACAAGGCAGTTATTGGCAGAGTGCATAATCAAAGCTGCTTCTGGCATAAGAAACTGAACAGCACACATTCAGTGGGAATTAACAATAACATGACACCTGGCAGCACACATGCAGTCACAAAAGGTGGTCAGTTGTAAATGCTTAATATTATTCTATTAAAGAGTAACTGAAAATTGTTTCTATATTCATTGCTGTAATACACTAGCCCTTAACCTAATAATGGTATCAAATCAACCTATGGTTAATTATTTGTGCACCACATGACATCTAGAATATGGTCCTGAAGTATGGCCAACATGTAACAGAACAGCCTGTATATAAAACCATATACACAAATTTTACAAATGGATGCACTAGAGTCAACACATACAGAATTATTCTTAATTACATGCACGTTGTACTCCCAAAATGAAGACAAGTCTCATAAGCATCTGGTGACAACTGTATTTAGGTTTAGGAAACCAAATGAGATCAGTGATGTACTTTAAGAGCACACCTGTTCATTAGATTTATCACATTTCAACATGATAGTGTGTTTGCAGTGATAAAATATTTATATAAGTCACTGAAAATACTCTCCTTATTGTGCATGCATAACTGAGCCCAGTACTACCAATAAATCCTGGAACGCTGAACAATTCCAGGCATATGTTGTATTGTTGTTGTTGCTTCAGTCAATTGCTACTGCTCATCCCACATGTTGTTGCTTTTCAAGTAAACTGTGCCCCCATATGGCCCCAGGCCTAAGCTGTCAGGAGTGAGCAGTCATAGAGGCCACAAAGATATTCTGTCATGTCCTGCCCATCAATCTGGGTAGTCAGCATCCAAAAACCACTTTATATTGTGCGTAACACAAGTAGAATCTCCACAATACAAAAATCACATAATATGTTGTTGTTACTTGTATATTCTCCAGAAGTTGAGGTATTCTGCTGTTGTCATACTGCTAACAAAGCAATTATTACTTTGTTTATAGAAAAGTTTTGGCTTGGGTATATGAGCAGAGCATGATTTTTCTGTTTATTGCATGCAATTATGAATCGCTCTACATACAAAGTTTACAGTCAGCTACATGATTACAATCAGTCAATAATTTTTTAATAATACAAATTCAACAACAAAGCAGAAGGTAAGAGTCCAAAGGTATTTTTTTCACTAACACTGCATACTATGCATTTTAATTTTCATATAGGATGATATGCGAGAATACGTGTCATAAATTTTAAAATACACAAGAATGTTCAAATGCAGTTTAATAAAAATAAATAATACCTCTCAATCCACTGAACCAAACAAGCATAATGGAACAGATGGCCACAACCTGTTGCGAAAACGTCAGATGCAGCAACAAATAGATCACTACATATAACACAACTGATGTGCATGACTGGCAGTAATAAACAAGTCAATGTCACAAAACAAATGGAAAAATCATTATTTTATATCACTAACTAATTAACAACAATTCTCCTTCCCGCCATGTCACCACATACACAGGACATGCCAACTACACGAACAAAATATACCGAAGGTTGAAGACTCGTGGGATATGAAACCCAGTCGACTGAAAGTAGTTACCAATCTACACTGCGGCATATACCATTAAACTTGAATCTTCCACACCCCTGTTAGAACCTCAAACCTCTCATAAGTGTATACACTCGGTCTGTTACTACACAAAATTTTCATTTACCCTTAGTAATTCCTCGAAATGAATGCGACATCTAAATCACAAAACCCGAATGAAGTGACTGGCGTAAAAATGGTACATTAATAGCGGAGTACTACGTCTTATCCATTAACAAGTTAGGAAATATATCCACAACATAAAATTCTGGCGCGTTCGTTTCAGATCCATAATCATCTACGATCCCTGACTCTCAGTTGGATCCACACTTGAGGTTCTCACCCTATCGCACAGCGTAATTTATCACAAAACGCCCAAGTACGGAAGGTTGTGGTATCACCTTTCTGTTCTCTCTTGTTCTTGCCAATTTTCGGTCGGCGCCACGGCCGCACCATGCAATGTCAGTTTTTCAGCGAACATTTCCATCTTACAGGGGGTGACATCTAGTTCGGGAATTTTGAAAACATACACGAGAGACATCTATACACAGAAACGAAGAATTCAGAAGCAAGGGTTCGCTTTCCGGTTCAATACGGTTCGCTACTTGGTGGCTGAACGCTGTGGTCTATGATTTAAACCTACAACTGTCAAATGATCTATCTCAACGGCAATGCTACCTCCGTGACCCCATGGAGTAAAGTCCTTCAGCAGCCTGTAGTTCCTCAGGTAGTCAAGAAATTCCCTGAATTTAATTGAACCCATAGGTTCATTAGCGTGTTCACTAGAGCTTTCCACGCATCCCTGTCTTGAGCAAGATCAATCAAATCCACAAACTCCCACTCTATTTCTTGAAGATGCATATAAATACCATCAAAGCCTACGTCTTCCAATGGTCCCTATAAATCACTTTCCCCCAACATAATCCTGCATGCGCTTCTATATCACACACCTGCCCTTGGAATTTCTCCCCAGACATATGAGCAGACGTACAACAGTATGGATCCCTTAATGGGCACCTAAGACCACAGATTACTAAGATTATGGGATTCTGTCCCTGCTCCTGTCTTCTAAAATAAGTATCAGGGTGCACCCTGCCACTTAAAGAAATATCAGGAGGCAACCTGGTATGTCCTGTCCCAGCAACACCACTGCAAATCTTCCCCAGTTTGTGTACCTTAAACAGCGGTGGCAGCGAATGAAAGGCGACCTGTCCAGGCCAGCACTCAGCATTTAGTGCTCAGTTCTGACGCTCAGCCTACTAGATGATCTGTGCGCTCAACACTGCGAATCAGAGAGAATACTCACCGTTCTGCATCCAAAGGAGCAGCATATTCGGTTCGCCTCTCCACGTCATACAGTTCCCACTTTACAACAGATATTCACCACATACACGACCAGGACAACATTGTCGCCGACACGCTCTCACGTGTCAAAAGCACGACTACAACAACCAACTCGGCCTCGTATGACTCCAGCAGCTGAACGCACGCTACTAACTCGGGCAATGCGGACCTCACGCTCTGGTCGCAGTATCCGCTTTCCGTCAAGATTCGTACCACAGCAACTTTCTCGGGGGGGGGGGGATGAACCAACTGCTGCATAGCGGCTCCATTTGCGTGGCTGTGTATCAGACCGCTGCGATCACGGGGCAACCAACCAAAGAGCGAACTAAGGGCGGGGATTTACGCGAAGCGCAAGTCGACGTCATTTTGTCCTTTTAGCCCCTGCTTTTTAAAGCAACAATTGGTTCACTAACAGACACCTTATACTATACGAGTAATAGGGGATTACGCTTATGCAAACGGTTTATAGTCTTGATTAAGGACCGGGACTTGGTATGCTAAAGGCTGCAGCTCTAGGAGCATATATTCTTAATAATAGAGGAGGGGTATACCTTTGCTGGATGGCTCCCTGGGGTTTGAACCCACAGCGGCACATCCGCGTAATTCGGTTGTGCGTCTACAAGTAGGCAAATTTGTGAAGCCGCCGTGCCCGGGGGGCAGTGCCAGCCCTGCCCCGACTTTGCATTATACCTTGGCATTCACTTTACAATTGAGGAAAAATCACGGAAATATCTCAGTCCGGGTAGTCGAAAAGCGCCTAGCTAATCAGTGCTGGGAACGGTTCGGTGTCGACTTGGACATCTTTTTGGGCGGACTCGACTGCTCTACTGACCTGTCACATTAAATCGCGCGCCAGGCGACGTGGGTTGGTCCTCGGTCAGCATAAGTGTCTGTCGTCAGTTCCACCCCAACGAAGGTAGGACAGTGTACTCCGCGGTGGTTGCCGGGAGCACCAAACCTCAACAGCCAAGTGGGCCAACCAGGCCCAAAGCCATTTGTTCGGACACTTCCGAACCTGCTGCCGCTCCCGAGGCTGCCATCAGGCGCATGTCTTGCAAAAACATGTCCGGACCTCTGGACGGCAGGCCATGTGGCACCACTTCGGACAAGGTCGTGGAGAGTGACCTAATAAAACACATATTTTGTGTCAGGAGTCACTGACACACGTGACTTCCTCACGTGGTTAAGGGCGCTATGCTCTAGTAGTCTGTCGGCCCAGATGAAGGGCGAGAGACACTTAATCGTGCCGCACAAAGTGACCGAACGCAGCCACAGGGCAAGACTGTCCAACCTGCACCCAAAGTAATTGAGGTCCCGAAACAGGCCCCAGTCACAAATACAAAGGAAAAGGCGAAGACTAGTAAGCCTTCACCTAAGTGACCAAGTTCCATGTCCACTCCAAAACCTAACCAATCACCCATCGAGATGTTCGATCTGATCGACAACCTTGGATTGGTGTGAAACTGACACGAAGGCTCCTCAAAGCGGTACCCACCTTCCCTTCCGCGGCGGCTCGCACGAGGGATGTTCTGAAAATGTTCGTCCTTTTCGTAGCTCAGTATGGCAGCACGGCCTAGGACGTACGGGGTGAGAGCCTTGCGGCTGGCCTGCTGGAAAGCTGACGGGGTACGCGGCAGGAAGTTGGAACTGGATTACTTCCTCAGTCAGCACGGGGTTCTGACTGAAACACATCTCAGCCCAGGAGACGTTTCTCGGCCTGCAAACTTTGTTTGCTACCGTACAGAGAGGCCTACGGAGGGTGGCGGAACAGCAATACTGATCCTCCGGTTTATAGACCACTACGGTCTACCCGTCCCCGGTCTGATGCAGTTGGAGGCAACTGCCATACATATTATGTTGGCTAGCGGACCGGTGAAAATCCTGGCGGTTTACCTCTCACCCTCCCCGCCCCTAATCCGATCGGACCTGTCTGCTTCCTTGGCGGAGTGCTTCCTTCCCTATTGGCGGAATTCGCGGCTGAACACGACAAGGGCAAGGCTCCTGCGTGATTATGGCAACGAACATTGCTGTCTAATTTACGGGCCGGACACACCCACCGCTATCCCATATAACTTCTCTGTTACCACCGATGTCCTAGACATTGTATTAACCAAAGGCCCAGCCACCCCAGTGTATCTGACAATGTGCTCAACACTAAGATCAGATCACTTGCCTGTACTGATCGACACAATATGTCGATCATCCTTTCTTAACTTTCCGGAACGCCCCGACATCAGGCGGACCGACTGGGTCAAATTCCAGGCCTGCCTGGTTGATAGACTTCCGTCCACCCTGAAACTACCAAACGAGGTGGAAATCGACAGGCGAGTAGAGGAACTGTCCGGTGGTATCGGATAGGCGTGAGGACCTACGGCCCTCAATTCCGGCACGTGTTCAGGATAAAATACGCCTTAAAAACTGGCTGAGGAGGCAGTGGTAAATTACTAAGGACCCTACAATGAAGCTGAGTTTAACCGCCTTCAGCTGTCGGTGATGCGCCAGCTGCACGTGTGGCGAAATGACCAGTGGAGTGGCATACTCGAGAGCATTGATCTCGAAGACCAGTCTCTGTGGAAGATAAGGCAGGTAATGAGGGTTCTCACTCCTTCACCTTCTCTGGTCACACCGGGTCGAATTGCTCTCAGATTCCGACAAAGTTGAAGCCCTGGTGCCAATCTTGAGGCTCAGTTCCAGCCGGTTAAGGAACCGTCGTATCCGCCAGTTATTGAGATAGTTGACGAGGCGCTGCATGCATACTCATTTGCTCCTGCAAGCGAGCCCAAGTTAATCAACCCCGCCTAGGGCTCTGAAGCACCTTCCGCAGCGAGCTGTATCCCTCCTCTTCGCGATATACAACGCAGCACTTCTCACGCACTATGTCCCAACACTATTGCAGTACGACCGTGCTATCTCCATCCTGAAACTTGGGAAGGACCCGGCACTACTCTCGTCGCATCGTCCCATAAGTCTAATGGACACCAATGGAGAATTGTTTGAAAATATCCTACTTAGTGGGATCTTACGTGAAGTAAGCGGGCGCGGGCTTCTGCGTGACAAGCAGTTTGGATTGAGGCCCATACACAACACCTCTCTTCAGCTAGCCCGCCTCGTTGAAAGGGTGACCAGGAACTTTGTCGAGAAATGGCTAACAGGCTCGGTTTTTCTTGTCGTGGCTAAGGCCTTTGATATCGTTTGGGTCGATGGTCTCCTCTTTAAGCTAACGGCCCTCAACTTCTATTACCTTATAAAAATATGTCTTCCTACATGCATAACAGAACGTTCGAAGCGTCCTTCCAGATGGCCGTCTACCTGTCGCGGCATGCGGGCTGGCGTGGCGCAAGGTGGACTGGTCTCTTCTGTGCTGTTCAGTCTATGGCAACGACATGCCTTTGCATCCCGCCACTTCGAGCAGGCCCTGTACGCGGAAGACACCGCCATGAATGCCCGTCGCGCAAGCCGGCGCTCTTGTTAGCTACTTAGTATCATATCTCAGCGACTTAGAACGGTGGCTGAGAATGGAGGATCGCCATCAATGTCTCCAAGAGCAATGCAATGCCCTTCGCTAAGGCCGGTCGGATACTTCCCAACTTCGGCTGGTAGATCTCATAGGGGCGCCACACCAGTGGGACGATACAGCCCGTTATTTGGGAGCGATTCTCGATTCAAGGCGGACCTGGTCGCCTCGTATCTTTCAGGTCAGAAAGCAAGATGCCCAGAGACTGGTACTGATTGGGCCTCTTGTTCTTTCTCAAATAGTAAAGGTGTTCTGCTGTATAAGAAGTTCATACGCCCCATGATGGACTATGCTTGCCCAATCTGGAAGTTCGCCGCTCGCAGTCACATTAGGAAGCTACAGGTTCCTCAATCGAAGTGCCTTGGCATTTATACTGGTGCACCTTGGTCCATTAGTAACTGGCAAATTCACTAGGATTTGGGAGTTCCGTTCTTTTTCGAACATATCAGAGAGCCCTAACGGAGAGTTACTACACAAAGGTAAGTGGTGTGGGGAACCCCTTAGTTCGGCAACTCGGTAGATATTTATGCTGAACGAGGGCTGACCCACGTCGCCTGGCGCACGAGCTAAGGTGACTGAGGTCAGCAGACCAGTTGAGGCCGCACGCAAAACGGTGGCCTAATCGAAACCGAATCGTGCCCAGCACTGATTAGCTAGGCGCTTTTCGAGTACCCTAACTGAGGTTTTTCCGTGATTTTGCCTGTTGTAAGATGAATGCCAGGGTACAATGGAAAGTCAATCTCCCCCCCCCCCCCTCTCCGCTCGGTCATGGCGGCTTCACCACTGTGCCTGCTAGTAAAAGCGAAAACGCCACTGTGGGTTCAAACTCCAGGAAGCCATCCAGCCAAAGTAAACCCCCCCTCAATTAGAAAGACTATATGCTCCTAGAGCTGTAGCCTTTAGCATACCAAGTCCTGTACCTTAACCGAGACCATAAACCGTTAGCGTAAGCGTAAACCCCAGCTGTAGTATAAGGTGTCTGTTATTGAGCACAGTGATGCGTTAAATCACAGGAATGGCTAAACAGACCAAGGGACGTCGACTTGCACTTCGCGCAAATCTCTGCCGTTAGTTAGGTCTTTGGTTGGTTGATTCCAGCATTCAGCATTCAGTTCTCACTCTGCATCTGAGAGAGCACTCACTGCTCTGCATCTAACAAAGCAGCACACTCGGCTCAGCTGTCCACTGCGCAGCTTCAGGCAGCCTGGTCGTCACCGTCGCGCCCCCCCGCGCACTGTCAGTAGAGTTAGTTCACCTTGCGCCCTGACCACTCTGTTCGCTCCCATGGAAGTAGAGTTCTTTTGGTAGGGCCGCTGTGAAGGTCGCCGGCTACTGGTGGGCCTTCAATCGCGGCCCTTTCGCCGCCTCACCACACAAATGTGTTTACTGTAGTCGCGATTTCGAGAGAAACCCAACCTGCAGTAACCCACACATCTCTCAAATTTGAAACCTTGGATTAAAATTAATTTTTTAAAACAGAAATAGAAAACTCCACGCATCCTAGGAGGATGTCAAAGGTCCTTCTTACCGTTCTGAGAAAATTTGTGAATTTAAATAATCTGTTAATACCACACTGTGTCAAGATATATGGTAGAAATTTATCATGCAATCTCTGTGAAAACACCTCCCATATTTCAAGCATGGAGATAAATTTTTTTAAAGAGTAATAAAAATTAAAATACTACAAATTCTTGCTTGCCAACTGCAGGCTGTTAATTTTCAAATTCAATTTTCTATACTACCTCTTAATTATACTATAAACTCATCCCTTCTGTCATGAAGAAAAAATTTTTTCCACTAATTAATTAATTACTTCCAATGAAGAATATTTTGCACCATTTATTAGGAGTTAATTTTAAGTAATAAAAAGTAACATACTGCACACTGACCTGCAGGCGGGTAGTCTGTTAAATTTTCCCTTTGTATCTTACTGCCAGATTATGGCTCTTTTGTAGGTGAGCCGAAACATGTAGCTTAATAAATTTCAACTAGTTTAATATATGAAGATTGTTGTGATTGTAGGTACTTGCCTTACCTTTGTATATTCTTTTGTAATAAATTCATTCTAATTAAATATATTTCCACAAACAATTTATTAGAACTTAATTTTTATAAAAGTAGACTTTTCAATATTTTTAATATCACATTGTAATGACTGACTATTTTCCTGACAGAATACAATAATAGTACCATTGTAACCGATACTATGAGAAGATAAAAATTTCGTGCAACAAACATGGGAAAACAAATTATTGAGTACAGATTTTTTTGCACTATCATAAGTTATCTTCAAAACTCCCACATTCAATCTTGTAACAGCTAAACTCTCATTGCTAGATAAAAATAATGAAAGAGTGAATGATATTAATAGTGAAAATGTTTATTCATATTTTTGTTATATACAGATATTAACTTCAAATTTATCAAGAACCGAACATACCGGAGTACACAAAGAGAGAAACAAATTTACACACACCGGGTACACTGTGCAATCATACTCTCACAATATTATGCATGAATTGTCCACAGCCAAACTAAAATATCAGATAAATTGAATGGAGATGCTTCCCCACACAGTTTTATTTTATTTACATATAAACATCACTTGCGTGGTGGTTGCACACTTCCATTCCAGCACCCCTCCAAACACCTTGAACTTCATCTTTTGTTCAAGAGCTTAACTGTTCCAAGTATTGGTACTGAAGAATAAGTTCAGTCAATCGATGCAGGGACGTGGAAAAACAAATCAGTTTACCGTTCTTCTAAAATCACAGTTTCTTGTGGGCATAACTTAAGTTCTTGTAGAGTTAATTTAGAATCAAGTGATGTAAGCTGAAACATGAGAGATGCTTAATGTAAATCAAAGTAAGAAAATGATGAAATAGGGTAACACTGTTCACTTTACAGTATATTTATCAAATGAAGGGTAATGAAATGCAGAAAAATATTAAGAATCTAAGTAAAATAAACTAAAATGCAGTGTGTACCTTGCAAATTCACAGTAATGGTGAGGGCAGAAGGCAGTGAACATCCTGTGTTCCTCTTTCTTTTATACACACACTTTCTTATAAAGAATTACAGGTAAAGAAACATATTAACTAAAACTGTCATAGCAGAACCCAAATGTTCAATCAAAACTATCTAATCGCACCAATGGACACGGTCCAAAACAATTCCATCCGGCCTGTCTCACAGCCCATCTCTATGATCTATCTTAATTCTATCCTCCCACCTCCTCCTCAAGTCTATCAAGTGCCCATTTCCCAAAATGTACAATTTTAAGAAAAATTTCTGACACTGAAAGTACAACATTTAAAGTCACTTATGCATGCTCATGTGTGCCCTACCATCCTCGTAACTCCTCAAGTAACCTTCCTGTATTTATTTTACTTATTTAGGATATATTTAAATATGCTGTTAACAGCTCAAACTATATGGGATTGAATAGTATGATGAACAGTGAATAATCAATTGAAAAGGAAGTGGAAGCAGTCATGGCATAATTTGAGACACTATCCTGGCATATGCCTGGAGTACTGATCACAACAGTCTGTGCTTCAGCAGAGATGTGAAGTGGGCATCTCATGAATACAAGACACAAGCGTTACTGCTTCAGCAATCTTGCCACTAACTCAACAACGATTTTCTATAATGTAAAGGTTATTCCACTGATGGACACTCCAACGAAGTGAGCAATGATAATTTCAAAGACCTGGCCAAAATGGGAACTGTATGAAGTTCAATGAAATTAAAATATTATTCTGTGTGATAACATGAAAATATTATGCCACAATAGCAAGAAATATTAAATTGTTTGCATTCAAATTAAAGGTTCTCATTCAGTCTATCACCTTACTAAATAGGCTACCACAGTAACTTAAGAGTAAGTTATGTACTATGGGATGTTTGGTAACAGAATACACAAATAAACAAATTGGAAGAAGGGGCGAGATATGACTTCACTGAAGTGAAAAATGAACCAAAATCCAACTTCATATGCAATCACAACCTAGAGGAAGGTGATGTTGACATATTTTAAAACATTAAAATAAAATACAATACCTTTGAAGATCAGCCAAAATTCTCATCCCAATACAGTTTCATAATGCCCACCCTGTAGAAGTTACATAAAGAATCAGTTTGTTGAGATGGGAGCAACATTACTCTTCGGTGAAGAAGAAAAAAAAACACAGAAATGTATATATACTGCATTTACTCATGTACTGTCCCTATTTGCACAACATCCCCCTCTCCAATTTTTTACAAGTGCATTGTTCAATTCTCATTACTGATCCTGCAAGAATACATTTCAAGTCTGACCCTTTGACTGCAGGATCTCCTAACGTGTATGTCTACACTAGTACATAGCTTTCTTTGCGATTCCACAGTAGGTAGAAGTTATTCTTAGAAAAAGCAATATGACTGTCTCCCATGCTATTAGCCTTCTAGGAACAGGAAAAAGCTGCTTTTATAAGTTTAGCATGACTTGCTTTCCTTTTGTCCAGGGGTCTGAAGAGGCAGTCATACAACACTTTCTAGAAGCTGCTGGGGATGCAATGTGTGTGCATGACTGACAGAATGGAAAGGATTTTAAAAGCAGTAATCAAGGGTACTATACCAGCATTTGCCTGGAGAAACTGAGTAAAAAGCCTGTCAGGATTTACAGTCTCCCAGCCAAGATTCAAATCACACACCTCCCAAATAAAAGTCTAGAGCATTACCACTACAACCACCTACTCTGCACTGTAAGTGTTAAAAACAGCGTAGAAGCAGCTGAGTCAGAAAATATGGTGTGATGTATGTATACGTGTACATATGGCATGTCAATTCCCAACAGGCCTAGAAAAATAACTGAGGGATACATCCTTACACAAACAACCTCACTTATTATTAATTTATCTTAGGTACCTTCAGTCCTATAACTGAAAGTTTGCTGCACAATGAAATAAATAAATCTTACTTACATCTCTTCGAGGCCAGCTACAAATAACCTTATACTCATCTGGTGGATAACCCTGCACCACAAGGAAATCGAGTAATACCTAAAACATACATGGACAAGAACACTATAAATAAAGTACAATGCCAGAAGAACTAAAATTCCCGTAACTCATGAATACCGCATACTTTAAGAGGTGCTGTAGCTTGAAACCGTCGATCCAAACACTCGCCCTTTGGAAGTCTGAAACGAATTTTGGTGATGCCATTACCAGCATCCTCCTGTGGTTCCTCTGGCAACTGAGATTTAACTTCCAGTCTATGTGCCTGAAACAAAACAATGCCATGATAGCATACTTTGATAAAAAAAAGTTTAGTAAGCTAAGGTTATAAATAATTGACACAAGACTGTGATGAGAAACTTCATCACGGCATGAGAAATTCTAAATCCTGCAACCAGCAGAGTTTGGGCTCAGTTTTAGTTCATGATTCTTGGCATGTATAATGATGACTAACTGGGCTGCTTATACAGAGTGAAAGGTCATATGAACACATGTCTGATAATTAAGGGTTACAGATTTATAACGGAAGCAACAGCAGAAATACATTTTCACTGCATGGTAAAAATGGTGAGGCACTCCATCACAATGCAAGTGCCAGTATAGAGCCTACAATCTTTCAACTGGTGGCTTAATCAATTGAGGCCATCCACAACAATGGCCACCTAGATTCTTATGTGTGGGGGCCCATGGAAGACCTGATGTACCAGCAGAAAGCAAAAACACCAGCAGTAGTACTACACAACATTTTGGATGCTGTAACCTGTGTAACAGATAATCCTAATGAATTGATGTGAGCTACACACCAGTAATGGATGTGCAAGAATGTGTAGTGAGGATAAGGGGGGTCCTACTGAACATTTATTTTAAATTCAGCAATAAAAACATCAGGTAAGAACTTATTTGCTTATGTTTATTTTTTAAGCATTCATGTAGCGACAAATTTGCAACCCTTCAGAAAAGCGGTATTTATGGCTGGGAATGACCTCAGGAATACAATCCTGACATTAAGGCATTAAGTCATAAATCGCCCTGTACAGCTTTGAAAGATAGGACAATTATGAATTAAGAATTTGGGAGAATGTGAAAAGCAGTTAGGCTTATATGAAGATCTCATCCAAGTCACTATCTGGAGGACCTTAGGAAAATCATGAAGAAAGTCGATCAGGAAAGTCAGTCTCTGGGCCAAGATTTCAACTCAGAACTACCCAAAATACAAAGCAGGAAAACCAGCCATTCAATTGTAAAACCTGGTAGTGTTTCACTTCAACTAGGTGAGTTTGTATTTAAATTTAACATTGTGTTTATTCTTCTGCTTCCCCCCCCCCCCCCCCCTTCCCCATGCTGTGGGCACTGACTTCCCTGTTACAGTAAGCATAAAGGAAAATAATGTATAGTACAACAGCTGTGTAATGAGTAGCCGAATTCTGCAGTAAAGAAATTAGTGTATGTACCTGAAGAGAAACTTACTTATAAACTTGAAATCTGCCATTTTTATTCACAAACACATTATGCCATATATCCAGGTTTCATATCATTAGGGTGCATTTATTTCAAAGTGAAACCCACAACAATGCCTGCATTATCTGGCCACTGCACATTTGCTTACACAACAGTTCTATGCACCCAGTCACACAAATCAACAAGCCTTTAGAACAGTCCAGGTTCAGCAGCTGCTCATAACAGACTTCTTTGTTCTTGTTCATGAGTAGGAAGTACTGTGCAACAGACAGATTACTTAATGTGACATAAATTATTTTTGTTGTTGTTTGTGAATACCAAATACAGTGGAAACTGTGGAAACCTACATAAGAACTCCATATGCAAGCGTTTTGAAATTGGAGTATGCAAAAAGGGCAGAACTGACATATACCTCTTTTATCAATTCTACTTCTTGACGCTGGATTTCCTTCCGCTCTTTTTCTCTATTTTCCATCAATTCTTGATGTCGCTTTGCCTCTTCTTTGGCTCTGTAAGTTCATACCAAAATGCTTAATACCTTGTGCTTTTTTATTTAACCCTTGGTGCCTAATGTGAAGTATACCTGTCATGCAGCGCAATGCTTAAAACGCTGAATGACAGGCACAGCCGATGGCCTATCATAGCCTTTATTATGCAGGCCCCATTTAAATTCTGGTCTGCTTCACATCACACTCAACACTTAATTCCAGGCCAAAGGGTTAAATACGTTCTTTACAATATTTACAATTATAGCTGTATATTTAACAATGAAAAGCATGGTATTACCTATCTGCTTCTAGTGATTCTTGATAAGCTGCATCTTGTTCTCTTTTCACAAGTTCTCGGGCTGCTCGTTCATCTTCTTCACGTATTTCCATCCGCTGCTGCTCAGTAAATACGTCAACAGCTTGTATCAAACTTGTTAGCAATTCACTAACACCCACATTACCTAGAACAAATCACAGAAATTATTTTATGTTCAAGAACAATATTATATACAGTGAAAGACTGTTGTTATGAGTATGGCTTATAATGAGAAGTCAATTGCAGCAACAATTTACCAACACACCATCAAATTCCATATGTTGTATACAGTACACTTATTCAGTAACAGTGAGTGCCCACCTGTTAACTCATCTGTTATTACAAGCACTTTGAAAGTCATTGTTTAAGTTCAACTGCTGTTACCACGACCTTGCATGCTTGTGTTAGATATAGTTTCTTTTTCGCAGGTACACAATAAGAAGGATAAAGTTGCGGGTTAACCCTCCGTCGGTCGCGCCCCTAATACGAACACAATTGGTTGCATGTATCTCTGAGATACATTCTAGATTTCTGCTAAAAAGCAGTAAAGAATTTTATGGATAAAACTGCAGTTTATTCAAGAACTGTAACACATATTGTATCTAAGTGATATAACATTTTCAAGTGTTGATTCCGCTAATGTTGAACATGGCATAGAATATCACCGTCGGCCAATGTCTCGAATATCGTGCCACACTGTAAGTTGAACACATCTGATCCATGATATCGATTCCAAACTTTATTCCATTACAAAATGTGACAATTTCTGGCTTCAATTGATCTCCTGTTTCATGGTCAATGGTATCATCAAAATGTAAGGATGAAATCAAGACCATATTTTTGAATTTCTTAGGAATATAAGAAACAATTGTCGCTTCTTTCCTGAAGCCAAACAAACCAACTTCTCAGGTCAGTTCTTGACCACCACAAATTCAACTGGCAGTCGTGGTTTCTTCTTTCTGTATAGTGTCCACATTAAGACAGCTTCCTCTTGTTGACATCCGTAAACCAGTTATCTGCCATTGATAGGTTCTACCAGCCTTTTGATGACATCTGCTGGTTTATTGCTGACTTGGTACGGACCATTGGGTTGTTTCCCTGCATACATCTCAAGGTTGAATGTATACAGCACCTTGGCATCAACTAAAGTGTAAATTTTGATTCTATATTTGTTGGGCTTATAACCGTATCGTTGCTGGGTTTTTGGTATACACTCAACAACGTGAATGCTCTTTCCAATGGGTTTAACTTTATTTCCTCTATTACAACAATACAAACATCAGAGCTCACTACCACTGGTCTGCCTTTGTCATTTACAGAACACCAACTGGGACACCTGGTCCCTTCTTCTTCCTACTCCCTTCCTCCCCTTTTACCATCCTTACTTCTTACAAATATAGAGGAGTGGGGGAGGGGAGCCGAACTGATCCAATAACGTTCGGCTGCAGGCTTTGAAGGGATATATTGCTTGAAACAGCACCTGCCTCTGAAGGCCTCCAGTTTTGTTATCTATAGTTACATTTTGTCCAAGAGAGTAACACTTCTTGCAGTTTTCCACAAACACAGCAAAAATGTCTCTTATAGGGGCAAGGCGATCTTGTTTTATTTGCTCATCCCTCGTTGTTCTATCATTGAATCATATGCATCTGATTAGAAACTTGAAGCGTCTCTGATTCATAACCAAGCGAAATTTTTTAACACCATCTCCGTCAAATACCCCACAATTCTTCCAGACTCTGCTTATTACTCCAAAATGTTCCAGCTAAGTACAGAAGACCAACAAAATGTTCTATCTCAATTTTGTCTGTGAGTTTGACATCTCATTCGTGGCTGAAGTTAGGTTGGATAATAACAATATACTGATGTGTACTGAACAATGTTATCATCTGTAATGAGACAGTTCCATGCTTCGACAGGCATAGTGATGTTCCTTGTTTGGTCAGTGACCCCAGGTAATTTTGTCAGAATATTTTGCCATCTGCATCGAATGTGTGTAATACTTTTTACCTTACCCCACTTGGTCTTGTCCTGTCCAATGAAACAACTGTCAGTAGCGTCCACTTCATTGCAGCAATCATCATCCGACATTGCATCTTCTGCACTCTCTGAATCACCTTCTCTCAGTTCCACGTAATCTTCATCAGACAATATCATTGCACGAATACGCTTGCCATCCTGTGCATTACTTCGGTCTATGTGATCCATCACGGCCACCAGAAACTAACACTTCACTAGTAACACGGATGGTTGTGCTGTATCTCTCAGATACAAGCTGCCAAATCCAGCCAAACAAATGCGGTTAGGAGCACAAAACCCACTTCACAGTCTTCTAAGGAGCAAAGTAAGCAGCTACTCAGAAGTACATGATCACACTTACCTCATACTCCAAGAAACAAACAATCAAAAGTCACATGTATCTGAGAGATACACCGCGACCAATGGAGGGTTAATGGTGGGGATTTGTGTAATCTGGCTGGCCATTGCCATTGGCATTACAGTTCATCCCAGAGAAGCTGACAAGGGAAGTCAAACCATTTCTACAAATGTGCTTGCTGCTACTGATGTTACACTGTCTCTCACCCAATGCCAAAGTATTTTGTATAATTTTTATTTATCTTTAGTGGTGTTCCCCCACACCATTCAACTAGCCAAAGTTCATTTTTCTCCCCTCACCCATCTCTCAAGGTTATGCCATGACAGAGGCAGGAGTAAGGGTGCTATCATGTGTGCGTGGCCTGTGAAAGAGAAGTTCAGAGACAAGGTAAATAATTTTCACAAATAATTAGGCTGCCTGCTACAGCTTTGTGACATTTTCTCTCACCCCTCATTATAAAATGTTTTGGGACAGCACACTGTCAGCCAACTCATCATGGTCACAGACTGCATGCTGCCAGGGTGTTACAGGAACCTAATTTATGTGCCCTCTTCACCCTGAGGAAGAAACTGACCTACTTATAGGCTGGTAGATAAGACACAATTACATACACCAGGCTGCAGCTTTTGGGGATGGATAGGGTTTAAAAACCTACTCTTCTGCCCATAACTGGTGCTGCTGAGGGAGGGAGGGGAACATGGAAAAAAATCAACACTGCAACACAAGCAGAGGATTAGAAAGCATAACAACCACAAACACAGGTGGTGGGTGACTTGCATGGGAGGAGTCATGCAGAGGGATATTTCATCCCTTCCTTTCCCCCTCATGCTTTCAAAGCTCTCATTTTTCATGGGAATACATAGTATTGCTGTATATAATAGTCACTGAGTGAGTATTAATAAGGACACCTTATTCAAGCAGTTTTGTGTAGCATGCGTGATAGTGAGGTTACATAGGATGACTGTCTCAATTCAAGATTTTGAAACTGACAAATTATGTAACAATCAACACCAATAATACACCTGTATAAATACAGTGACTATAAATACATCCTTATAGCCCCCATGTTCTTTCAATGGTATATGGATGTGATGCCATGTTAAGTGGAATTTCTCTACCATCTTTGCGATGTACCACACAAATTTCTCATTATTATGAAATCCATATGGCAGTCTTTCATTGTTATACTGAGTTCTACTTCACCAACAACATTCATTTGCAATTTCGGTATTGGACAACAGCTCATAATTCCTTCACAGAATCATGCACTATCAGTAGTTAAAAAGGGCTGTAAGAAAGTAATGACTCCTACTTTTTATCCCCTTACACTCTTTTTTCATGGGAATAACCACTACATTAGTGAAATCCTTGAATATTCTCGATCATATTCTATTAGTTGCAACAGTTCTGCTCAATAGATGGCAGCACCACAGATGATTGTCAAATGGCAGAGGTTAACACACAGTTGAAACAATGAGCAATGATAAGAGGTTTTGGTTGCTGAAGATGAGAAGGCGACTTGCATTCATGAACATCTGCTCAAATTGTATGGTAAAGCTAATGTAGATGTGAGTACTGTTTGACAATGGGTAAGACATACTGAAGAAGCGCAAACAGAAGAAGCAAAGCTTCATGACAAACTGCAGAATGGTCGCACTTTCACCACATTGATGCCTCACATCGCCACGTTCATGAACTGATAAGCAGTCACCATCACATAACAACAGATAAATTATGCTCCACCATATCCCTTGGTAAAGGCAGTGTAGTGGCAATTATTAAAGAGCTTAGCTATTCCAAGGTATCTGATCCCTGGGTGCCATGAATGCTAACAGATGCACACAAAGAGACAAGAAGAGTGACGGATACTCGGGTGAGGGATTCCTGTTGCAGACTGTCACAGGGAATGAAACTTGAGTCCACCATTCTGAACCCAAATCCAAGTGGCAATAAATGGAATGGCACCACACGATATCCCAAAGGAGAAAAAATCCAAGAGTGCACTGTCAGCTGGAAAAATCATAGTTACAGCCATTAGTCCTTACTTCTTGCCTAAGAAGACAACAGTGAGCTCCAACAATTATACTGGAACACTGAGAAGGCTGAAAGCTCATGAGTTTGACCCACATATAAACTGTCTGAAGTGTTGCTCCTCCATGACAACACTGGGCCATACACAAATGTGTGCATGACAGAGGCCATCACAAATTTTGGATGGATAATGTAGCCAAATCCACCCTTCAGTCCTGACCCTGCACCATCAGATTATCACCTGTTTGGTCCATTTAAAAAATGCATGTGAAGACACCATAATGCCAGTAACAAGACACAGAAAAATGCCATGTGCCAGTGGCAGCAGAGGAGGGAGAGTAACTTTACCAGGCAGGAATTTCTTGTTCAAAGGTGGAAGAAGACTCAGCAAAGATGGAGACAGAATTTTACAATAACTATACCTTCAGTTATGTTGTAGTAAAGTTCCATGAAATTTTCACATGTCCAGCCTGTCAAAAGCATGAAATAAAAAACAGGAGGCATTACTGACTTCCGCTTGTATAATGAGATATTCATAAAAATATCGAGTTTCTTTCTGGATAAGATATTTATGTTGCCAAATACAAATCTGGCTGCAAGAAGTGTCTGCTACAATAAACAGTTTCATGCCATTACAAACTCATTAATACACACTTTCATTGTATTACTGTGCTTTAAAGAAATTAAGCCAAATGAAAATTACATTAAACCTAAAAAATATAAACGTTAATCATACCATATACTACTGTGAATATCTCAGTAGCTGACCGCATCCTCATAATAATCAGCAGTGCTGGAAGTCTTTCCACTTCTATATTTCTAATTGTCATTGCTGCCACACTTCCCAGTGTTCTAGTCACAGACCCCAAGAATCTGCAACAAACAATACACATAACACATACAAACAGTAAATAACAAACACATTAGCAAGTGTGCACAGAGTGTAAATACTTTGGTACATTCAGCCCTTTACATATCCCAGTAATAATACAACTGATGCACAGTTCCTACTGTGATTGACTGTGGCGCTGTTGCTAAGATACAGAGAAAACACAAACTACCTAGAGCACCAGATTTTCACTTTTGGCACATGAATTTAAATTATATATAGTCCGTCTTCTTTACCTAACTTACATATCAGTCCAAAGCATGATGGGAACTGTGCATTCACAGAGTATGGATGCCAACACTCTACATGCCTAGAGAATGGGTATGTGAATACTCTTTCAAGCATAAACACAGGCAGGTGTTCACACAAACTGGTTGCCAAAACTGTCCAACATAAACAAAAATTTGGATTGTCTTAAGAGTTTATCATAAAATTCTCTAAATTTCAGGACGATCTGTTCAATGGATCCTGAGCTGTTATACATCTAAATACAGAAAACATTTTTAAAAGGTGCTGCACAGAGAAGTGAACACACATGAAAAGTGCCACAGGGTCACAGTATTCTGAAGTGTTCAACAGAGCCTGCAGCTTGCCTCAAGGACATTACATTTGATCACAATAAATTAGGGCAATGGGATATCCTGAAGGTACACAGAAAGTCACAGTCTCCTAAGGGTATTTCAGAATTGCAAACTGTTATGTAATTTAAACTATCCTGCTGTGCCTGGTTACCATGCCAAGAAGGTGCAGAAATCACAGAGGTAAAGGCTTCATTCATTCTAGACCAGGGCACTAGGTAGAGGCAAGTGGTCAGCTTCATGTTCCAACTGCTTCACCCACAGGGAAAGAGATACCAGAGGGGCTCCAGAGCTAGTCTGCACATACTGATCAAGATACAAATATCTGTCCCTGTTGAGAACTAAACCAAAATGTTCAGCAAATAGCCAGTCACTTTATACAGTTAATTTAAAGTAACCAGTATGACAAATTATAAACGCAGTTCGTACACACATTTTAATTTTCTGTCACTTCACAAACACAAAAATTACATAGTAATTTATTTCAATACCCGCTAACATCAGTCAGAACAGCCAGATTCCAGACCACGATGAGCTGGTAAGTAGTGTTAATTAACCATGTTCATGATCAAAGTTAACAAAGACACCTTTAAATGTGGAGTTAATTTACACTGCTGTAAGAAGTAACACTAACTGTACAGTTGTAACTATGTTTTCAGTGATAATCATATCATAAAAAAATAGACCTCCAACTGCACCTTTCTACGTCCATGTAGTTAGTAATAGTATCCATCACCTACACTTAGTACTCGCTTAAAAATTATGTAACATGACCACATGCACACTTTTTATCCTTTCATAGTGGTACAGTTGAGGTCACCATTGTTCTTGGAAGTGGCACTGTGTCACTGGGTACTTGGTTCCTGACATTTTGAGATGTTGTAATGGTCTCAGCTTCAAAGGTCAAAATATCAAGGAAGATGAGACCACTATGTCATCTCAAAATTTCGGCAACTAATAACCCAGTGACAGTCTCACATCCCAGAAGAATGGAGAAATTAACATGAACACAAATTAACAAGTACAATACTCACTTTAACTTGTTTGATTCATGAGTGAGATCCCATCCCCAAACAACAAAATGATTGTTAAGGCATTGAAGAACAGATTCAAAGCCTAATAACTGAGTGCAAAACACATTTGTGAGGACACTGCCATCATGGTGCAGGTACACCGCAAGAAGCCGTCTCTGCAAGAAGCCAGAAATCAGGAATTGGAGGATATATTTATATCTGTTATTATGTGAATGAATAAGGAGACAGAGGCCCAAAAAAAATGAATGTCACACTAACTAGTGACAGCAAATCACTTATAATCATCAACAATTCTTCCTGCACATTTATTAATTTTATTTCTGAAAAATCCATCCAAACATTTTCATATACCTATCCCAAAGAATGATATAGAATGATATTATAACAGTTGACTCTGACAGTTAACTTAAGTGTACAATGTGTCTCACCAGCATTTAGAGGCAAACTATGAGACAAACTGCCATCACATAGCGCAGACTGACATTACTTTTTATACATCAGCAATAAAATATGTCTTAAGTAATGAACGTATCTATAAATTCAGTAAGCTACAGAACATAAATATTAATTAATATGGTCCCAAAAAAGTAACAGTAATCTGAAAATTACATTTTACTCACATCCTTCGCTGGTTTCAAACATGCTTCTTTAACAGCTTCATCCAAAGACCCAGGGAAAAACTCTGGATGACATTCTCCATAACGGTTCGTAAACTGATCCGCAAAGTGAATACATCCAGCTGTTTCATCTTCCACATTATTTGGGACTGCATAAAGGAAAAAGGAAAAATATATTTGAATTAGGACACATTCAAGAGTAAGTTGTATCTCTAAAGAATACTTCAATACTGTCATAGGACAATTAGTAACTACTGAATGTGAATGAAGTGAAAGCAGATGGTACTGGCCAAATCTGATTTGTTTGGAAACCACAAAAAAACTCATCTCCTCAAACACAGCCTATTTCTTCAGCCAGCTGTCAGTCACATGCGACATCAATTCATAGAGAAAGCACACAACATGTATCAAAGGGGCAGTTATTTAGTTATTTTTGACTCTATACAATCAAAGGAGATATATCTAGTTATGTCAAAAGTGACATATTCACTTCACTTCACTTCACTTAGTTGAACCTCTTCTACCAGCAGGTGTCGAGGGTTTACAAAGAGCTTTGAATCTCTCATGGGATCGAGCTATAGCTAAAGCAACGAATCAACATACTGAAGCTGATAATATTAATTTCAGAATATATTTCTTGCTAAAGCTCTTTAGGTGGTTAGTGCAGTGAGGCCTACTACACTGCAGTGTGACAATAACAGCATTTAATTAATTATAAATTCATGTCACATGCAAATCCATGGAAGTGTCTCCCAACAATGACAAGGCTTCAATTATATGGAATGTATATTCATATTTAATGTCTCAGCGCCAAAGTAATCACAGACTTCTACAAACAGACAAACAGCCCCAATCTTCCCATACAGCCATATGCCATAATTTGCCTAACTTTTAAAAAAACTAAAACATTTAAGTGTATGTTTTTTACTTAGTACTGTTTCACAATTTTGAATATGCTGCATGTGATGGGAACATAATCTTTGCACTGTAATAATTCCCTAATTTTCACTTTCATTTAACTATAATAACATACTTAGCGGTTGCATCCTCTTTGTTTCAACATCAACAAATATGTCATCTTCGGTGAATGTCTCTGAAGCATCTTCAAATTCTTCTACAGAACTATTGTCACTATCTGCCAATTCCACTATAAACTGAAATGAAAATAACATGTAAAGTTAATTCAGGGGACAGGCAGGAAAGATCTAAATAGTATGCTAATATATATCTGTATCACTGACTTTATGGAATAAACTTTAATAACGTATGTCCCCATTTCTCTGCAAAGTATGTAGACAAAAATTACTTAACTTTGTAAGTACATCTCTATCTTCATAACAAAGAACATCTTGTGGCCCAGTATGATGCACTACAAACTACACAGGTACAATTAAATCTCTTTATAACAGGAACAAAAAGTCAACTGAATCACTAAATCAATAATAAGACCGACAAATGCACTATATTGACCAATTTTATTCTGGCCTATTTCCCCTTACCCTACACGTGTTTCGGAACTTTAAAGTTCCATCTTCAGGGGCTTGTCTTATGCTACCAATTATTTACATATTAAAAAACAGATTCACAATATGTACAATAGTCTGCTGACAGTCATAAAACCACTTATAAAAATATTCGGAACACTTTAAAATAGTACGATGTGTACAGTTATCAATTAGAAATGTAAAAACTTGCGTAGAAATGTAAAAAACTGCTTGTTATAGGAACGTTGTAATCTGTCCGTGGCATTGGCTGTTTGTAATTATTTTACGTAACTACTGGCATAGTTTCTTTAACTCCATGTTCATTTCTTGTGTGTTGTGGTGCATCTGTCCTGTCCTTTCAGGGTCAAGCGTATATTGATCAATAGACGCTTGACCCTGAAAGGACAGGACAGACGCACCACAACACACAAGAAATGAACATGGAGTTAAAGAAACTATGCCAGTAGTTACGTAAAATAATTACAAACAGCCAATGCCACGGACAGATTACAACGTTCCTATAACAAGCAGTTTTTTACATTTCTACGCGAGTTTTTACATTTCTAATTGATAACTGTACACATCGTACTATTTTAAAGTGTTCCGAATATTTTTATAAGTGGTTTTATGACTGTCAGCAGACTATTGTACATATTGTGAATCTGTTTTTTAATATGTAAATAATTGGCAGCATAAGACAAGCCCCTGAAGATGGAACTTTAAAGTTCCGAAACACGTGTAGGGTAAGGGGAAATAGGCCAGAATAAAATTGGTCAATATAGTGCATTTGTCGGTCTTATTATTGATTTAACAAAATGCACGGTGGTAATACTGTGAAAAAAATGAATCACTAAAGTTTAGTAGGCAGTGGCGTAGCTAGGTTGTTTGCCCTGGGCATGCAATCGCAATGGCCACCCTTTACAGAAATAATGAACTTTAAAAAAATCACAATTATTTATTGAATTTCATTTGTCTTAATAATTCAAAATTTGCTGAGTGCAACAAATCAAATTTTTCCCATTTAAAATAGTCATTTTGATGCCCCTTGGACTCTGCTGCGCAGGATGGCTGCACCACTTGCCCCACCCTAGCTACACCCCTGTTAGTAAGAGCATATGGTAAGGACAGCATATTAGTAACAAACAACATTGTATCTAAGTACAATATAAATTAAATGTCTGTACAACAGGGAACAAAATGTTTGAATATCCAAAACTTTCAGATCTTCAGAGCAACAGTAAACATACTCAACACCGATGCAAAGAAAGTTATTTAATTTAATTAATAAAGATGGTTGACAGAAATACACACCTAGAAAGACTTCATTATTTTTGAGAATTTACTCCAACAACTGGTGCATTCTATTCTCAGTACATAACAGGCACTGAAGATACATCTTCACTAGATATATGACTTGCATACTTAAAGAAATTGTATTTTTTCTAGCATGGAGGGGAATGGCTGTCAATGGGCTAAGTCTCTTAGATTGCAGCAACATGTTATTCAGCTGCAGTAACAACCAACATGTACCAACCTTCTTGTTATCCTTGGAAGAATTTGCAGTAATAGGTGCTCTCTTAACAGTAAACTCATGAACAGGGTATCTAATTCCTGAACATGCTAGAGTTGTTCTATCACTCTTCAGCTGTGATGGCCAGCCAGTCCACACTTGGTGTCGCACAGGGATGTCAGTGAGTGTATAAACATCTGTTTTAACCTCCAGCACAGTTTTAGAACCAAGAAACTTCAAACTGTACTTCTTTTGATGTGATTCATCATAAACATTTAAAGTATATGACTGTGTTAATCTATCTGCTATGTTTGAGCTGAAATGCATTCAAAAGTGATATCAAAGTCAAATATAAAATTACAATTACTTGTATGCAATTTTTAGTAACTAGATAAAAAAAAGACAAGGTAAGTCACTGTACTCAATATATAACAAATCATGCTCTCTGGTAACAGAAAGCAAAGGTACACTACACACACCAGCCTGTCATTGGGCATAATTCTATGCCAGTTGAATCCAGTTCAGTCCCATTCTCTAAGACCATTGTATAATAATATTCAGTACTTATGTAACTGAGTTCTATTTATTTGAAACATTTTTTTTATTTCATATATTTAACAAAGTATTTTTGGCAAGGGTGGAAAAGGAAAAGCTTATTAAATACAACCACAAAGTCCATTTTCATTATTTTACAGCCTACTGAAAGTGCATTATAAGAACAAAATGTATGTTACAATAATGTATTAATTGCAGTAAGGCTAAACCATTTTTTCACATCTGTTTCAACCCCTGTGGTGATACATATTATTGGACAGATAAGAGACAGCAGATGGCCAAGACAGAAGGTTCTCATACACAATTTGGGTATTTTGGTCTAAAATAGGTATTAATTTGCTTAGTATTTGGAGAAGTAGGGTCAGTATTTAAAAAGGCATTTAATCTCACATGTGAAGTGGTAATTCGTGTTCTCCAGTTCAGAACTGAATTCAATTTGTAAATACATGATAAAGTTTAATCAAGATTTTAAGTATCAAATTTCATGAAACTATGTTTATCTAGTGCATAGTATATATACACACAAACAAGACTGAAATGTGCCTAACTGTACATCATCTTGGGGTTTTAATACCACAGTATTTTGAAAGGTGTGTCTGTTTTTCTTTTTGTCTTGAGGTAGGAAATAAGGGGAGAAGAATCCCCAACTAGTGGGCCCATTACAAAGAACCAGTTCCTATCACTGGATCAGTATACATGCTCGTCTACACACATCCTGTGCACTAAATGAAGAGAATTTCACAGTCTGGTATTGAAATATTTATTAAACTTAGTAAAATTTGTTGGACAAACTGTCCACAGACTTCTTGAAAGAAAAACTGAACACTTTTATAACAACCTCACTCAGTCTATCTACATGCCTGCAACTGTAAACTGAACGGGTATCAAGTGGCTGGACAATCGCTGGAGCTTGGAGAGCACTTACAATGGCAAACATTTAACAGTTGTTGATTATATTAATAATTTTCTCAAAATCAGTGAGTCTGATGTAACTACTGCAGAGAACATGCACTAAGCTATGGAGTGCCCTTCCTACACAAGTATATGAACCCAGAAATAACCCCAGTAATGGGAGAAACAAGTAAGGAATGCTGTGGCACACCAAAACATTAGGTTGGTGTAACTTTTATTTCAGTTTAGTGTAAATGTGTACAATGGACATACACAAGGTCTTTCTTTATTGTCTCACCGAGCATGTCAGCTTTATTGCACAGAAAGCCGGTACCTGCTGGGACACTTCATGACACCTGCAGGGCTCAGAACAGGAATAAAAGAAACACACTCTAATATTTGTGCTTCAATTTTAGGGAAAATATCAGGGTTTATTTTAGTCCAACTCTTACTTCAATACCTTCCATAGTTTAGCCACAGTGACAGTTGAAAAATAAGTATCATTTTGGTTCCCCGAAAACGCGCTCAGAGAACTGGTTCCAGTAGAATAGAAAAGGATATTTATTCACTTCCTGATGCAAAATTTGAATAAATGTAATACATTTCATAATAATTAACACAATTAATAAAAGAGATAAAGAGTTACTGAGCTGAAGAAATACCGAATTGTCGACTAATTAAAGGACAGAAAATGAGGATTTAATAATAAACACACTTTTCAAACATACATGACACAGGGAATTATTTGCTGCTTGAGGTGACTTAAAACTTCTAACAAGTCCTCAACATGTTCTAAAAATTTTTGCATGGAAGAAATATTTGTGCATATAAAATAGGTGTAAAGAACTTACTCAGTGCCACTATTATTCAATGAAACTCCATGAGCTTTATACTAGTATTCATATAAAAGTGTTGCTGTACGTAAAGTGCATCAAAATCTGACAAGGGGCTAAAAAAGTCAAAGCCTATTAAGGTCCTTAAGAAGCCCTTACAAGAACCACATAAATAAAAAATGAGGGTGCCTTAGACAATTTAGTAGAAGCATACCAAATTTATTCTGTTATATGTAAATAGCTGGATACACAAACAACTAACACATACTTTTAGAAATGTTTGTTAAATTACCATAAAATGGCCACAGAGTGTAAAGGCTAAAATGTTAATAATTGCAAAAGACCATGAAGACATAGAATAATCTCCTGGTGTGGACTGCATGAGGCATCAAACATGTCAATGAAGTCATTTGTTGACCAAACTCCTTCTTCTGTGGTAATACAGCCCAACACATGCCTCAACCTCCTTTGGTTCGTATCTAGTGCTTTTCCCTTTCATCTACCAAATCCAATAATCTGCCAGTCTCATTTGATACTGTCTAACGTCCATTCTATTCTAACTGGCAGAGATGATTGTTAGTCTGTCATGTTACATGTTCGTGGCAACTTCAATCAAAGTGAAAAAAACCATCACGCTTTACTTAAAAAATGTACAGTACCATAAAACATGACAACAGTAACAGTTTACTTACGTGGTGCAGTGGAAACTACAGCCACATTTAGGAGAAACCGGTTTAGATTCACAGGCAAGAACAGACAATTCTGATGGAGCTAGCCATGATTTTACTCTTTCTTGCAGGAAATTTCCAGAATACCTAACCTCCCCAACTTTCACAACAGTTCTGTTCCAGAAGATCCAGTGCAACTAGGAACTGAGTTCACATCTGATCAAAAACATATGTATATACAAGGGGGTTCAGCAGAAATCCAACCTCCAACACACTGGAACCTGAATGGCTACAGCATGACCAGCCTACCACATGTGTTATCACTCAACAGTATTCTTCTGCTACCTTCGTCTCATTACACTTTCATTCACACAAGGAAAAATTCAGCTCATGTTTCAAAAACGTTATTATTTTAACTTCTCACCTTTTTAAAATTGCATAAGACTGAAATTACATAACCTGAAATTGTGTAATTCAGGAAGTGTCTGTAGTAATGAGGTCATGACTGAAACTTACCACGTCCTACACATTACTGTAGAATCACTACTCATGGTCATTCAACAACTTCCATTCATAAGATCTTCTCTGCCGCTGATGTGTGACACTACAATTGTAACAGAAACCTGTAAATGAAACTACCTGACCTTACCTCCATTATCAACCTGTAACTTATTCATATGATTCATTTGTATTTGCAGTATATACACAGCATCTGAATTCTACAGCTTCATGGACAATGTCATCTGCTCCTATGACACTTCTTCTGTGACACTATAGCCCAGTGCAAGACTTGACCTCCGCAATGACACTCCTCCACAGGTTCCTATTCAGTGTAGTTTCCTTTCATCCACCAATTCCAAGAACTTGCACATCTCATTCAGTGCTGCCCCACCACCATGTACTTGGCATCCCTGTTCCTCTGATAATTTCTGAGATAGAAAAACTTAATTTTCTGCTCAGTATATATCATCAGTCCTGAACAGATGTCTGAACCACCTCATTCTTCCAGCTTCTAGTACTTGAATTATATTGCTCATCATACAGCTGATATAATGCAGAACTGTTTCTGATTTACCACACACAATTTTCACTGGTGGGACCATAAACTGTCAGCAGCTTTTCTGTTAAATATATTTTCATCACCTTCGATTAATTCCCAACATTCACTGCCATATATGACCATACACTGCAGAAGTGCTTCATACAGTCTACATTTGGTGTCAATGCTCAAACATGTAACCTCATAAGAGCACTGGTAATTAGTGCCACCTAATGATTAACATATGTGGTTATACTGCTGTTGGAACTAATGTTCCCAGGTATTTGAATTCTGTAACTTTCTTAAAATTATAGTTAGGACACTCAGAGATTATTTGTAGGTTTAGTTGCAATTTCCATGTACTTTCCTTTCACAATTATACGGACTATTTCATGTGCTTGATTTCAAGTTATCAAAATGCTTCATTCACTGTCACCCCTGATCTCCCTGTAATGTCAGTGTCATTTGGCTACAATTTAAGTTAATTTAAGTAATAAGTACAGTTTCTTTGAAGTCCTGAATCCTGAATGGATTTTTAAAGTGCAATATTAAGCAAACAGCATGCATGCCACAGCAACAACATGTCATTTCCTCGAAGAACAGTTCGGATGTGTTATTTTACAGTTTCTTTCTACATTTCACACACATAATGTAGTAGCCTTTGTAGGTTAATTAATTCCCAGGAATTTCAGATTTCCACTGCCATATATCATTTTTCTGTCTCTTTATGCTATCACACACAACTTCACACTACAAGAAGAGGTGAAATATGCTGACACTGTATTCACATGTCTTTCCTATTATTTGTATTAGAGCCTGTATTTGATCCATAATAGACTTTCCAGAAATCCACACTGGTTTGTCCCAGTTGTTTTCCACATACAGTAATAATCACATACATAAAATAGTTGAAACAATTATGTTGGCTGAGCTGGCAATGTTAATGCCTTGATTTTTTTTTTTTGCATTCTAACTCCTGCACTATGCATTAGGTATAAAAAATTTTTCATGATATTCATTATTTTATGTATTTTACAAGACCTGTAGTAAGCATGGTTCCTTGAACTGTAACCTTTGCATTTATCAAGCATTTTATTCTTCAGAGATAGCACTTGTAGTAGGGCTAAGAAGCAACTGATGGTGCAAGAATCAGTCAGATGCTATTCATGGGATAACCTGAATAACTTGCTGTGCAAAGGCAATGACATTGGAAACAAACAAAATTAACTGCCAATTAATAATGAGAGTGCACTATGGCAGATGATGGTGAAGAGAGACTGAAAATGGACATCCATGAAGAAAAGCACACTGGTCAACCCTGCACATCAAGGATGGAAGTGAATGCAGCACAAGTGGAGGGAATGGTAAGTCACAATTCAAGATACATCTGCTGCACTGAAGTTGAATGTTTGTGAACAACTGTGCATGTAAGAGCCTGATTTCTACTAACGCAGAATTTTTCAACTCATGCCAAGATGGGAAAAATGCATCAGTGTGCTCAGGGATTATGTTTAAAAACAACAACACATGAAACAAATGAGCTACGCTGAAGGTTGTAATGGCTTCACATTTAAGTTTTATTACCTAGGGAACCTTACTTATTTAATATCCTACACACCTTTAATTCAGATACTCTATTATTCCTTGATTTTCTTACAGTAGCTTTTATCTCTTATAATGTAGGAATTCAGTATCGATCTTCACGAACAGCCAGACCTTCCAGATGTCTAGGGTAATATCCTTCTGTTTCACTATGCATGTCCATACAATGTTAATTCCATCTACATAATAATTCTCTTTTGTCACTAATCAATTCCCATCTGCATTTCTTCAGGTTTCCATCCTAGCTTTAAACTCTTTCACGCATGTCATTAACTCACAACAAACTTTTCTACACCTGCTTACAGCATGAAAAATTGAGAACTAATTGGTTTCTGGACCTTGTCCATCGCCCGGAAATCTAAAATAACGATGTTTCGGAAGCTGGATCTGCTTCCGTCCTCAGGTGAAGGGAGTGTCTCCCTCTCCCTTCACCTGAGGACGGAAGCAGATTCAGCTTCCAAAATGTCGTTATTTTAGATTTACGGACGATGGACAACGTCCAGAAACCAATTAGTTCTCAATGTTACATACCATCATCAGAACCTTTTAGAATTTATATGAAAAATTTTGATTTCTCTAAACTGTTCATGATACATCTTTTAAAATTTGCGTATTTTCTTACTCTTTTTCCATAATCTACCTACAGCTTATTAATCTAAACCATCAACACCCTGTTGAATAAGTAGGTTAACATGTGCACATGTGCACACATATGTTCACATGCACAAACACACACAAGATTTGCTTCCCATGGCTTCTGACACAGACTAAGCTCATGGTGTGGACTGCATGAGGTGTTGACCATACCAGTGATAATACCTACTCCCACTACCATCTGGCATATTACCCAAACAGGATTAATTTAATATAATGCAATGGAAACAATTATTTCTGCTCTATGTACAGTGCCTACCAGGGAAGCAATTATTTTATTTGAAGCTGACATTAAGTTTCATTAATCCCAACAATCAGAATGATGAAAACATCCAGTACAACAATGTACTGAACAACACCTTTAGACCATTAAATAATACAAATTTGTCAGGATTACAAAAGAGGAGGAGAAGTGTCATTATAAAGAAGACGCACACAGTTATCCATAGAACAGAGTTCTTCTCAAGAAGCTTGAAATTATATTAAGACAGAAAACAAGGAATAGTACATGATCAGCGAAATTTCAGGTTCTCACAGTAACGACTATGAAGACTACTTTCTTCTAGGATGTGACGCCATGTAATTTCGTTAAGTAGGTGCCCATAATGCTGTGTACATTCCCAGGAAAAAATGACTTCAGCTAGGTGGCAATTTGGTGTTAACATTATGGTGAAGCTGACTAACATAATACAAATTTTTAAAGTGAGATTTACATCTTAATGTAATAGGATTTCATATATTACAGTTGCATTATGAAATGTTATGCAGATTTAAGAATTATAGCTTTTACTCACTTGGAATATTGCTGTCTAAAATAAAAAAATATTCTACACTTACTCTTCTGTAGACAGTTCACCATCCTCCACGTCTGGTATTATAAGGAGAAGTATGTTCTCTCGAGGTAAGTTAAGACTTGCTAATGTTGTAAAGTCTGAATTTGGATATTGTTTCCATCCTTCAAGACCTTGCTGACATGCAGGAATTCCCAACTGAGCTGTCAATAAGGTTTTCAAATCACCTAAAACAGAAAAAAAAACAGCTTATACAGAAATATTTAAGACACCACTTACACATGACATTAATAAGTTCATACTAACCTACTGTTCCAGTATCAGGCAACTGCAGCTGTATCACCTTTTCTCTGAAGTGGATGTGAAATTGTAGAAGTCTTGTACTGCTCTCAGATTGTGAAGTGGATGGAAGAGGAATTACATCAGTAGTAACACTTACAGGTAATTGGAAAGGCAAAGGGCAATCTGAACCAACACATGAAACAACAGTTACATCTGGGCTTAATTTTACAGGACTAGATGCATCCTGCTTTGTGTCTTCTATCATTTCAACATCCACATCCATCTCCGAAGGCAACGTTTGGGTCTCTTGTGGCATTACACAGTTAATGGCAGCCTGAAGAGAGAGGAATGTGTTAATATAATATCTTTAAAGGAGGTCTAATAACTGTATGAATAGTTTTCCTGCAGTGAAGAAATATGTGGAACTGCACACGTATCATTCAGCACATCCCCACTATGTACTCATTGATGTTCTTTGTTCCTTCCTACTATGATCTTGTAACTTCCAATTCCAACGACTATTAGTCAATTCACAAAGATCACCGAAAGAGCTGAACACAGTTCCCAGTTCCTTTACATCAAATGTGTCAAAGAGGGGCAAAACTGTAAAAATCACTTTAGGTATAAACTATGTTATGATGGGTTATGTTGTTATTATAGTAAATGCAAAACTATTTACAAAGCAGTTGCTGGTATCAGTAAAGTCAGAGGGTTTGTGGACTGCTTGGGGAGGAGGAAGGCGGGTGAAAAAGGGAAAAACTACACTCATTTCAGTTTCTCCAACTATCTTACCAGAAGATCCCAATTTGATTCTTCCAAGTGAAAAATTGCTTCTCCAACATCCTCAATACCTGTGCAGGCCTGTTGGGGAAAACAATTAATACATCAAAAGAAAAATACTCAGTTCATACTTAAAACTTCTTTTCACGAGTCAAGAATGAATATAATGGCTTAACCTAAAATTGGTCGGTAATTCTTCACAACCACTGTCACAGACTTTTCTGTAACATCACAAACATCTGAATTTAACTATTAATGCTATGTACTGTGATGACTTCACGCTTACCTGAAAGTCAGCCAGTATTTCTTCTCTATTTTCCGACATATTTAATTACTTCCAACAACATACATACGAACACCCATTCATCACTATTAACTATTATTTGATGTGACGGTAATGATTCCACAGTAACAACATCATCGTTCAATTGTTTCAGGAAAATTCAGAAAATCATACTCTGAGGCACCGTACGCTTGAATGACCATAGCGTCTAATAAATGTCACTATTAAGCCCACAAACTGTATCTACACCGAACTAATCTCTCTTTTAGAGGAAGTATTATTATTACATTAATTACTGAAAATCTGAACCAAACACGAGACCGACAATCAATCACACCAGAAGTATACCATTTCTGATTTGAGAATATACTCCATCGTGCATCAATGTTGACAATACAAGCAATACAACTATGCGCGTGTGTCACGGATCAGACTATGTGTGTCCAAAATCATTTCATTACTTCCATCATTCTTGATATTGAAATGAAGTATATCTCTATAGTAAGGAAATTTTTGTGTGTGACAGACATTGTCAGTATAGTATATTGTGTTTCTAATGCAGATATTCAACTCGAACCTACTATATCACAACTGTTTATGTCGCTGATATTTACTTCCGTGGTGTTGGCCTTACCTGTTCAAACAATCGATGCATGTGTTCTGCCACTGTTTAAAGCACTAGATAATATGTGGTTCAAAGGCAATTAGTGCAAGGAATGTGGAAGTGTGTCGTTGTGTTGGTGTTGGTATGTGTTGTATTTGCTATTTTATGCGTGCAGGAGCAGGATATTTATGATTCAGATTGGTAAAAGGAAATCCATTGAGTACATAATAAATACTGTAGGTACATTTGTGTCAAAGGAAAGAATTAATCATGTTCAAATAATTGCTATGTCAAAATGAATGTAGTGTAATTTGTACAAGTTAGATCTGGAAGTACATTGTTTTTGTGATATCCTAAGAAACCTAGCGTAAGGCAGGGGTCCACAAATTTAAAAAAAAATTCTGGGGCCACGTTTAAATTCTAGGCGCCAGATGGGTGACGTCTTTCAATGCTGAGCACCCACAGTTCTGGAGTGGACTGTGACCCTCACTGTTATGTAGAGCTTTATGCTCGGTTCATGTGAACTGATGCACATTTTTGCATCGAAGAGGGAAGAACTGCAATAATTATGCTGAAAATATTAGGCGCTACGGTAAAATCTTTAGTCGCCTGGGCTTTGTGCACCTTTGCTATTTGGGCACACATGTATTGATGGGCAGGTGGACCAAGTGCATTGCAGATGGAGATGTAGTATCTAGCGAAAGAAAGTATGTTTTTTTTTATTTTACAGTTAACAGTAAAGATTTTTGAACTTGCATCTAAGAGGGATGTTCCAAAAGTGAGGTACTGACTGCAGCTGTGAAAATGCACGTAATGCTATGAACAGATTCTGTTAAACACACACATGTAGATATGCACGCTACTGTTCAACATAATCATCACCTCTATTGAGGGAGGTTTCCCAGCAGGAACCTAGTGCGTCCAAGCTGTAGCAGAGAAATCTGCATCAATGGCATGGAGCCAATTGTAGCAAAAGAATTTTTGAGAGGCCCAGCTTCCACCCCAGATGTGAGATAATTGATGCTGCTGCAACGTGGTGGACAGACTGAGAGAAGCTGTTCAAAGAAAGAAGCTGGCATGGCTCTACCTTGGTGTTGTCAGCCTCCATGACAGTGTGACACTCCACATAGTCAAGTGACCAAACAGTGGTTCAGGCAGTATGGGTGGGAAGTGTTACAAGATTCAAAACATCATATCATCAGTCCAACACAATTATATATTTGCAGAAAATGCTACATGTTTCAGATTAAATAATCCATTATCAGGCTAAATACAGACTTAAATCACATTTTACCTGCAATTTAAGTCTGTATTTAGTTTGATGATGGATTATTTAATCCAAAACATGTAGCATTTTCTGAGAATATGTAGTTGTGTTGGACTGATGGTATGATGTTGTTTTGATTATTTCAAAGGCACAACAGGATGAATTCCATTAAAGCTGTAACATTTACCACATGGTCTAGACCCAATATTTTCAGACTTCAGTTTTTTGTTCCTTTCAAAAAGTCTTCTGGTGCGAGAGTGATGAGTTTGGCTCCATGCACATTATGTGGATTTCTTTGCTGAGTGTTTTGATGCACTGGTTCCTGCTGGAACATATGCCTCAGTAGAGGCATTGATTATGTTCAAAAGTCGTGTGCATGCCTGTGTATGTGTGTGCTAATAAAATTTGGTCATAGTATGCATGCAGAGTTGCAGTGGCAGTGGCCAGAACATCCCTTGTGTATTAATTGAGTCACCCTAATGAGTAGGGCATATCAGAAGTCATTGCTATTAACCATTTCACTTACTGAGTAGTGAGTATCTAGTCATCAAATTAAAAGGTCATAGTTCTTTCCATGCTGCCATATAGACAGGCTTATAATATTCAAAGCAGCTGTATTAAAAATTTCTTCATCATTTGTTTGTCTCATGACCAAGCTGCTGTTTGATGTTCAAGCAGTTGAGTTGGCCAGCATTATTAGATGGCTATTCCCATAGTGTATAAAAATATGGAGAAAGCATATTTCAGGCATTACAAATAACTGAATGGATTCTGTAAAAGGAAAACATACACACATATATTCATTACACTGTAGTGGGTGTAGTCACCTTCAAAGTACTCATGTGTTGACTTCATTCCAGTGCCTGTGCCATGTCTGGAAATACAACTAGAATCAGTTTTTAAAATTGTTTCAGAATAGTTCTGTCATATTGCTGTCATTGCTTTCAAGTGATCTGAAGTGAGACATAGTGAAAGAGATCTGAAATTTCAGGAACATGAAATAGGTTCATGGGGTCAAACAAGTAGGTGTGCTGGAACTCATACAAAACTCATGAATCATACTGGCATGTGATTTGTGCTAACTCACTGTCCAGTTATGTATCAGACCTTCTATACATTAACCTTTAAATGACCTGTGTTCGCATATGTGAACACACATAAAAAAGCACCCCTAGAAATTTGTTTTATATATGTAGGCAACAAGGAGCTTTACTGAATTTTTAAGACATGCTGCATAATCTCTTTTGTTTTCCACAAAATACCATTTATTTCATAATTTTGTTTTTTCTGTTCAAATAATACCTGGTCATTTAAAGGTTAATAAAGCATGAGGATCTCAGAAGTGCAAGGCCGAATGTAAGTTATATCCATTTCACAGTTTTGGTTTCTGGATTTTCTGCTCTTGAGGTTGTGCTTCATCACATCATGTTAAGTATTCATAACATTAATGAAGCTGGTGAAGTTCACTGGTACCATGGTTATCTCATATTTAAGAAGTATCTGTTTCAATCCTGATTGGTAACCAGCTATTCCAACTGAACTTTCTGGTTTTACTCTCCACAGGAAAATACTGAGATGGTAGCTTTATACAGAGCTTGATACCCCGTCTGATCCTCATGAATTCACCTTGTACAATTATCATTACTTTGATTGATGCTAACTATATATCTGCAGGTGATAGGGAATTGATGTAGATGGCCTGTGTGTTCCTGTAATACTGTAGTACTTTGTTACAATAAATGTGGCAGGCATGTTGTTGCTGTTAGAGTGGTAAGTACAGCTGGCCCGACTGACTCTGTGTATAAAATGGAATAAATGCCTGAAGCCATGGAGCATTGTGGTACATAGGTCTGACAGTACAGTTAGGGTAGTGAAAGAATAGAGGATAGCAGGAGCTTGACGTAGCTTGGATAGGGCACACAAATTTCTACAGGGTTTTAGTGGGGAAACCTGTTGAGTAGCAGCCACGTGGAAGACTAGGGAGAAGGTAACATGGTTTTTGAAAAAATGGGTTGTGAGGATAAGGGATGGATAGCACTGGCTTATGAACATGTACAATAGCAGTCTTTGTTTGGCCTTTGGGTTCTACTATTAGAGTTAGTTAAATGGTGTGAATTTTAAGGTCAAGTTTGTCTTGGACTGTCTAAGCATGTGATGAACACTCATAAAGGTAGATGGGTGGTCAGACTTGTTTCTTAGACAGTCTGCTGAACAAAATTTGTGTACAGAATAAAAATAAAGTTCTCCAAATGTCAACCAAACATACAGGGGAGCATGTATGTAAGAGTCCATACAGATGTACCCATCATAGTAGTCAGTTTTATATTCCAGTTCCTTTAACCCATATGGAAAATCCCACATATGCATTTTGTGTATGAGGCTTAGTAGGTGTTGGATATGTTCGGTAGCAAACAAAAAGTCCGTCCTGTTGACAGGTGCGAACTCCAGCTGAGTTATTTGAAATGAAGGATTTTTAATAAATTAGCTGATCTCTTCCAGGTCCTCATTTGCATTGTTGTCATAAGTTGGGGATATGTGATAGCTGCTGGAAGATTCATATTTCTGCGTCACCCGTGCACCAGCATTCACAGCTCCCAGTTACCTGCCAACACTGGTGATAAGTAATTAATTTGAGATGGCATTTTCTGCTGATGCTGCAGCTTTTCAGGTTCAGGTGAGCTTTGGCCTCTGTGTGCCAACTGCCGGTCTCCTAAAGTGATTACAGTAAGTTGTACAGTTTAGGAACAGGACTTGTCAGATGTTGAGTTTCAGGTCACCGTGACACCTAAGGTTTTCTTGTCACACCTTTAGTAGAATAGAATAGAATAGAATAGAACAGAATGCAGAAGGGCGGGCACCACAATGACCCGTGCACTTAGACCATTATCAATCTTTTGTGCAACCCTTTAGCTCATTCATTCAGCAGTCCTGCACCTGGAACAAAGTGCAGTATCTTACTGACAGAGATGTCTTCAAAGTCACCTGGTTTCATAACATGACGACCCAGGTGCCTGAATCTTAGAGTGGCCAAAGCCTCACAGTCACAAAGAACGTGAGGCCGTTTCAGATGCCTGCTTGCATCTTTCACACTCGGGACTGTTTACCAGCCCCAGTTTAAATAGGTGTCCTTTTAAATGACAGTGTCTTGTCAGCAACCCTGTCATTATTCTTAACTGGTTTCTGCTCAGATTGAGCAATTGACCAGCTTTTTTTGCAGAGGGTTATTAAGAAAGCCCTTAGCCTGCCTTTGTCCACATATGGACTGCCAATGCTCCTCGTGTTTCTTACTCATCCAGTCCCTGATTACCACCTGGCAACCTTTGCAGATATACCAAGTGCAGGCTCAGGTCCTATGAGTGGATGTGAGGAGCGTTGTCTGGCAAACTGATCAGCTATTTCATTTCCATCGATTCCCATGTGTCCCAGCACCCATACCAGTTGGATCCTGTTATGTTCTGCCAGTTTCACCAGGGATTGATGGCAGTCCCAGACTACTTTGGAATTTATCTGGAAGCTGTCAGGGGTCTTGATGGCTGCCTGACTGTCGGAAAGAATATAGATGTTCCTACCTGTGTAGCCCTTTTGTATATTCTCCATTATACAAGCCTTAATGGCATATATTTCAGCCTGGAATACCGTGGTGTGGAACCCAAGACTGAAGCTGTGCCCCCTACTCGAGCCCCATCTACACACACCAGCACCAGTGCCTTTATTGGTCTTGGACATGTCTGTGTACCAGGCCAGGCCCCCTTTGTTGTCTAGGTTGAACCCATTTTGCCATATACACTTGTCAGAGAACTTGACTGTGAATGGCTTGTGGTACGCATATCTCGGAAGGTCCTGTCAAACCCCATTTGTAGGATGGGTTTGTGTTCCATATCCTGAGATTTTTTGGTTTGACCAAAGTTAGTGGATTTAGATTTCCACTGTTGGTTACACATTTTTTATTTCGTGTTTTCTCCATAAGAGTCCCACGAGTAATGGGGAAATAATAGTCACCACCCGCAGAGCCCCTTACGAGTGGAAGGCATAAATACAACGGGATGCTGTGTGGTGTCCCAAGGGGATCGTTAACAGCACTGCTAACACCACCCCACTACCGTGCAGCCCTCAGCGCGATGCCTTACACCTTGGCTGGGCTGAACCATTGCCCCTGTTAGCCACCTATGGACATTACACCCCTCCACGATGGGGAAGCCAGAGGTTGGAGTGTGGAGGGGTTGTCACACCTTTTATTTTTGGAGTATTGTTCTGAAGTTTTTCTAGTGTTCATGTATGAAACATTAACCTTGAACTGTTTATGAAACTGCAAGACTTTCAGTGCCCAAAAAAACAAAAAAAAAAAAAAAAAAAAAAAAAAAAAAAAAAAAAAAAAAAAAAAAAAAAAAAAAAACAGCCAGAAAACTGTGGTACACCCAGTGATTGGAAATTGAAATGTTTGCCTTTTTGTAGCTTTTAATACTGTGCAGTGGTTTATACTTGCTTATAGTTTATCAACAAGTCAAAGCTTACTGCATTTCTTCATGTGTCACATTCTGGTAAATGGTGCTGGATTTGCAGTGGTAACTGATGAAAAGCAATCTATTTTCATTCTAGCTTGTAATTTGTATGGGGGCACCTAAAACTGTAGAGAATTTGCTAAAGTCTGGTTACAGGTATTTTCCAAATCTGTAATGTTTGAGGTTAGTAGAACCCTGATTTATGTGTGCTAAAGATGTTTAAAATATTCACACATGGAAAATAAATCTGGAAAAACCAAACTCTCAGACTTATTGTAGATTTCTTGGATTGAGTTATTACTAATTTTGTGTATGATTTATTAATATTGTGTGCACCTAGAATGCAAGTATAATCGTAAAGTAGATAGTGTAATTACGGCTTTTTGTTTTCCCCTGTGGTCAAGGAGGATGAGATGGGTGAGTGTATGGCATGGATAGGGGAGAAGAGAAATGCATATAGGGTTTTGGTGGGGAAACCTGAAGCAAAGAGACTACTTGGAAGAATTAGGCAGTGTAGGTAGGATCTTAAAGAAATAGGATAGGAGGGCATGGACTGGATTCATCTGGCTCAGGACAGGGGCAGGTGGTAGACTCTTATGAACATGGTAATGAACCTTCAGGTTGCATACAGTGCAGGTAATTTCTTGACTAGTTAAGAACTTACTAGCTTCCCAGAAAGGACTCTGCTCCATGGAGATAATTTCCCTTTTGGCTCTTATGGCTCATATTTGAATCTCTATGCATTCACAGTGGGTAGACCATTGTTGCCCATTATTTTGTAATTCTGATCTGTGCTGTGACAGTCAAGAACTCAGGAATTGGAAAGGATTGTAATTTGACATGAGAAAGGACTTTGTGTATTAGCAGTGTTAATTTTTAAGGCATAAATATGAATAATGTAGAGAACTTAGAAAGTATTGTAGCAGCCATGCAGATGTTGGTTAGAAATAAACATGAAGATAATTATAATTACACATACCATGACTATTGAAATATAGAACAAAATCACATACTGAATTCCAGTTCATTACATGACTTACCATAGTAAATATGACTATGTGATCAGAGAAGGTATAGCTAAGTTTATTTAGTTCAGGCAGGGGCGTAGGTATGTTTTTTTGCGCCGAGGGTGAGTAATAACAGTGGTCGCTGCTAACAGAACTTATGAACTATAAATAAAATCACAATTATTTATTCAATTTCCTTGTATTTATCTCAATAATTTAAAATTTGTTGAGTGCAGAAACTCATATTTCTTCATTTATAACATGTCACCCAATTTTCTGCCCTTTGGACTCTGCCACCTGGGGCAGCGAAACCACTTGCAACCCCCTAGCTACACCTCTGAGTTCAGATTAGTTTCATTCACACTATTTCTTTAATCTAGTAATGTTTATGGATCTACAGTTGTTCCTTGAGGTGAATGTAATAGGTTATCAGTCAACTGGGAATAGAGAGAATCTGCAGTGTGTAGAAAGGATAATGTCCAATAAAATTACTTCCATGATGAAAGTAAGGACATTCAGTTTATTATTCAGTCTACAATTCTATACGTATAGTTTCCTCATGTATTGGAACAAGGAGTTTCAGAGAGAATATACAGTGACACCTTTCCTTCCAGTTTCATGCTAAATGTAATTTTGAGTGTCGGTAGTATTAGTGGGTATTGAATCCTAGCTGTTTGGTATTACAGAACTTCACTTAGGAATTTATCACTTTTATTCTTTGAATTATCATCATCTACGCGTAGTACATTGTAACCGTACAAAACTTTTAACTCCAGCGAGATGTATTAAGTGTGTCATCATTCAAGCACATTTGGATAGTGTTATCTTTCTTTGGAATATTATATTTGCTGAGCATTTGTAGAGCCATTAACATTTTTAAACATTACTTTACAATTATTTTAGGAACGTGCGAAAGGTTTGTACTGTTTGGTGCATGACATAGTGGAGTAAAGAGAAGTAATTTTTCAGTGCTGGTATGGATTGATGGGCTTCTGAAAATGAGTTTGCCACATTTTAATCCTGCTGGCTCATACATCAAACCTGTCACTTAGGGAATATAACACTTTCATTCTTTGAATTATCATCATCTACGCGTAGTACAATGTAACTCTACAAACCTTGAACTCCAACAAGGTGTAGTAAGCACATTTGAATGGTATTATCTTTCTTTGGAATGTTATATTTGCTGAGCATTTTTAGATCCATTAAATTTTTAAACATTATTTTACAATTATTTAGGAACGTCTGAAAAGTTTATACCGTTTGGTGCATGACATAGAAGAGGAACGAATACGAAGTGAACACAACCTGAACAATATCACAAAAGCACATGAGAAGATAAATCAAGAAGAGAAAGTTTCACCATATTATCAGGTATTGTTAATTCATGATTATGCATTTAAACATTATATCTGCAAAATATGTTAAGTATTACAGTATGGTATCATTCAGTATTGTAATACATGTACCTCTAATTGTGTCCTTGAGCATGGCAGCTGTCACAGGAGCTTTATTGTATAGAAGCCTGCATCCTCTGGCACGAATTTAAGAGTCCATTTTTCCCATGCAGTCCAACTTAGCCTTGTTGTAGGAAAGTCTTTAAAGTGTCAATCTCCAGCTTTGAAGAAAGTCTGGCACCTTCTTAAAATATTTCTTGACATGATGGACTGCTTGTCTTGAAGTATTAGCAGTTTTCTCCAGGTATTGTCTTTTTCTTCTTATACAGAATGTAGATTGTTCACATAACTCTTTATCTTTCAGTGTCCCCCCCCCCCTCAAACAATGTTCTCACAGATTCAGATCTGGAGATTGAGGAGGCCACAGTGTGTCAGTTAGTACTGTTTCTTTGAAACATGTGGGCCGTATAATTTTGTATGCACTCACTGCAAAGGGAGATCATGAACTGCATGGGGATTTTTAGAACACCAGTATCTGTTATTTTGTCTGTTTACATTTCCATTTAATGTAAACCATGTTTTGTCCAGGAAAACCACAAGTTTTGGATTAAGAAATTTATTTGCTACTGATTCTTAAAATCATCTGCAATACCAGCTTCTTGTTTCCATGTCTGGATGACAGCATTGCTATATGGCTGTAATTTTGTAAGGGCATAGGTTTAAAAATGTTGTTGTCCTGTGAGCTGAGGATTTTGACACATCATTTTGAATAGCCAACCAGCACAATTATTATTTGGGGCTTATTTCCATCTGAGTACCAGTGTTGCCGAATTTATCTTTGGTGAAGTAACAGTGTTTTCTTATTTTCTTATTAGCCAGTGCCAAACTTTTCATTCAAAATTTTCCCACTGTGCTGTGTATTGTTCTTTTACGTGGCACTGTTGATGCACAGTTCTTTTCTACAAAACTTCTGCAACTTTTTTTCCATGAAGCATGCTTTGCAGAAGTATTCCAAAGGAACACTCTTTGTTTACACACGCACACCATCCTGTTGCTCACTATGACTGATAACACAATGGCGTGCCTTTATCACATTGCAGTGCTAGTGAGACGAAAACCATGAGGGCTGGCTCCCTTCAACAAGTCGGCATTGTATTTTCCTGTGCCTGCGAATGGAATCAGGAATACTGTATGTAGGCCTTGCTAAATAGTTCTTCTTCTTTTTATTTTCTTCTTCTTTTTCTTCTTCTTCTTCTTCTCCTCCTCCTCCTCCTCTTTTGCAATATTTTACAAGTCCTGTGAAATCCCATTCTTTCAAAATTTAGGCTGCAAAGTTATATGTGGAAGATGCAATCTTAGAAAACTTTTTAACTTAAACACACACATATATATATATATATTATATATAAAATAGAAGATATATGCATCCCATACTCAAGATTTGTATGCTAAAATAACAGATATTGAATGTGTTCTAGTCTACTAGTGATTACGAAGCTTGTTTTATGTGTGATATATGTATGTTATTAGACGAAAATAGTGGATGTTAGGTATATGTAAACCTTGGAACCCCCTGATGATGGCTTGGTAAAGCTGAAACATATGTAGGGGCATTAGACTATACATATGAAATACAGTGCATTTGTTGGTTTTTTAATTTTTTAATTTGTGATTAGTAGTGGTTATTTGTTACTGTTTTATTTCATTACTTTATATTTCAGGTAAGAATCAGATACTGATATCGGCAAGAATGAGATGCCATTGTGCATTTTTATTCATTTATGTATAGACAGTTCTTGAAGTTATATTTTGTTGGAAATTTCCTCACCATTGCAAATCCAGAATAGCCGTAGTATGAATTGAGCCTTATCTGTGAACAGCATGTCAGAATTTGTAGTCCTGATTGCAGCCATGCATAGAATTGTACATAGCTGGCATGGTCTCCCAGTAAGAGGCAGTGGTAATATAAATGAAAACTGTCTGTGAGCAAAATCCTCCATACCTGTGTGATTGCAATACTGGTCCTTACAGAAATTCTGCATACACTTATATGTGGATTCTGCTGTCCTACATTAAGGACATTGCCTTCTCCAAGCAATGGTTGTCCACATTCTTTATTCACTCTTGGGAAGGAACTTAGTTTCTTCCAAAATTCTGTGTACATACAGAAAGGTGTTTTGATGTGGAATTCTGTGGTCTGGATATTATCATTGGTATCTCATTGCAACAGCTGTACCATTTCCATTACAGAAACCATACAAAAATGCATGTTAGCATATTCCTCACATGTAAATGTTAAGAGGCATTTTGTATACGACTTTGCACAACAAAACGCAACCACACCAGCTGAAACTTGTAAGGAGATTGAGAGTGGAATGGTGACGACAGTGTCAGTTTGTTATAGTAGCAATCTGCTGAGTGTGGTTTACAGATCAAAATTGATAATGGCATCAGATTGACATATTGTCTGTGGGAATTTCTTGCTCCAGATGGCCTCTAGAACATGCCCCTGAAGTTTGAGCAACTCATTGCAGAACAGTAAAAGGACTAATTGACATAAAAAACATTTCAGAATATAATATTTGTTTTACCACTTGATTAGCCTTGCTGTGTACACTGGGCAGCTGCATGTCAATAGATAATTGGCTTGCTATGTATGTTAGGAATAAAAGGCTAAAGAAGTTGCAAATCAGTATTCAATATCTTCTTATCTCTTGATGTTCTGAAACTTTCATAGTTGATGTAGCACCATTAATACCGACATATCAAGTTTCATAACACATGAAATGGTTGTGGTTTTTCTGGCAAATAATTACACAATCTGTCTAATTTCATTTCATTAAAAAATACACGAAGAAAGTTAATAAACCATTTTTGGTTGTTTGCTGCAGCAAAAATTAAAAGGTCTGTATTCTGCTGCCGTAGCAGATGCAGAGCAAGAAGAAGAATTAATTCGTACTGCATTGACTAAAGTGAATGAGATTCGGTCCATCAGGAATGAAAGGAGGATACAAGCAAGGAATGCTGGAAACAAAGAAACAATACGTAGAGGTGCACTGATGAAAATGCTTCAGAGCTCAGCACAGACATTGCCCTTGTGGGTAGGAAAACTGGGGGAGAAGGCCCCACCACTTTGTGGCGCAGTTCCTGCAGAACCTACATACATAGCCAAGGTAGACCATACCTACAAAAATATGCAATGTATGGCTCATAATTATATTATTTATCAACTGACTTATGTATCACATGATCAAAGTCAAGAAGAATATGTAGTAGATTTCTCAAGATTTTATGTTACAGTTAATTAACTTAAATATTACCTTGTAAGTTCACATTAATTATAGGCTGTTCAATGTGACATGAGCTATGGTATTTAACTGCACAGTAGATATGGTTAAGCCACTAGCAATGTTGTGCCCTTCTTGTACAGCTTAGAGTTCATGTATCACAACTGCCTGGAGCTGTTCTATTTCTGATATGCAGATGGGGGACATGGTCGCTGCCTTAGTAAAAGGTGCAGAAGAAGAGGAAAACTGGATTCTAGCAGAAGTTGTGCAGTTTAATGCAGCCACAAACAAATATGAAGTAGATGACATAGACGAGGAACAGAAAGACAGGCACACTTTGAGTCGGCGTCGTGTTGTACCTCTCCCACTGATGAGAGCAAATCCTGAGACTGATCCACATGCTCTCTTCCCAAAGGGATCTGTCGGTTTGTATTCATATTTTGTGTTAAATAGGGAATACCGGTTGTCAGGCTTCTGATAGTATCTTATCTTGACTGTAGTGGAGTCTCCAAAAACATTCATCTTTAAGACTTCGAGATATAGTTTTTTACAGTTTTACTCCTAGTGCTAGAAATGTGCATAATGCATTTTCATTAGCTAATTCTACTTGGTACTGTAATTTTGTCTTCATCAGTTAAGAATTATGGTAACAAAATTTGAGTGCATAAGTATGTATACCTCTCTCCATAGGACTTAATAAAAAGTTCTCTTTCTTCCAGTAATGGCTCTGTACCCTCAGACAACATGTTTCTACAAAGCTGTTGTGAATCAACTTCCTACATCTTCAACTGAAGAATATGAAGTTCTTTTTGAAGACCCATCTTATGCTGATGGTTATTCTCCACCCCTGACTGTTGCACAACGCTATGTTATTTCTATCAAAGACAAGAAAGGAAAAAGTCAAACATGACAGTCTCCCACAGTGACAGATATTGTCACGTTATCTTCGAGTTCTTCAGAATGATGAAGCAAACTGATATTGAGAAATGATGGAACAAACAAGAAATATGGAAGAAGATTTCATTTTCTTGCAACTAAACTGAAATATGGTTTTAAGTACAAGTGCTAATTCTGGTTTGAAGTGTAATGAAAATCAAATAGCAGAGAAATGGAAGAAACTGACATTTAAGACATTTGTGATTAGGACAGATGATGCTAGGATTTCAAGTGGTACTAACCCATGACTTAAATTTGTACACTTTTTAAAATAATACAGTGTGAATTCTACTTATGAAGGACACTGACTTCCTTATTAAAGTATACCATTTTTCGATATAGTGTTCTCGGGCAGACAGCCACGTCAAATGATTAATAAACTCCGTTTCCGAGACCAACTCCATCTCCATCATCAGGGTAATTCAATCTAGTTCTGTACTCAACTTCTGCTTATATACCCACACCATGGTTTAGTTTGTAGTTGGAGGTGAGCCAATGGCAGTTAGTGGGTATGGTTTGCAGATTGCTCTGCCTGGCCTCTATTGTGATCGGCTGTGTTTTGGTACTGGAGGAGTAGGGGCTGCCAGGTATTACTGAGCATAACTCCATTGTCTCTCTTAAGGTTGTTTGGATGTAACTGTATGTCTATGGCTTCCTTCACCAGGCAATCCATGTATTCTTTTACCTTGGCCAGGCTGTGAATATTGTTGAATTCCATGCTGTGACCGGTGTCCAAAATGTGTTCTGCTACAGCTGATTTCTTTGGCTGACCCAGGCGAAAGTGCCTCGTGTTCCTTGCATATGGTCTCTATACTTCTGCATGTTGTCCAACATGTTGTGATCGGCTGTGTTTTGGTACTGGAGGAGTAGGGGCTGCCAGGTATTACTGAGCATAACTCCATTGTCTCTCTTAAGGTTGTTTGGATGTAACTGTATGTCTATGGCCTCCTTCACCAGGCAATCCATGTATTCTTTTACCTTGGCCAGGCTGTGAATATTGTTGAATTCCATGCTGTGCCCGGTGTCCAAAATGTGTTCTGCTACAGCTGATTTCTTTGGCTGGCCCAGGCGAAAGTGCCTCGTGTTCCTTGCATATGGTCTCTATACTTCTGCATGTTGTCCAACGTAAACCTCGCTGCACCCACGTGGTATACAGTACACTCCGGGATTTTTGAGGCCTAGGTTGTCCTTAAGTGGTCTAACGGTGCTGATGGTTTTCTTCGTCGGAACATGGATGGTCTTCATGTTGTACTTGCCAAGTACCCTGCTGATCTTATTGGAGGTGGCGTGCTGGTAGGGAAGCATGACTATTCCTGTGGGTTCTTTAGTCTTCTTTTGTTGTTTATTTTTGGTGTAGAGGGCATAGTTGATATCATGGTCACTGTAGCCATTTTTTCTGAAGGTTCTCTTCAAATGCTGTAATTCCACTTCCAGACTATCCATGTCACAGGTGGTCTTTGCATGGTGTATGAGTATGGGTCAGGCCCTTGCGGTCCCAATGCACATAGGCCTTTGACATGTCCTTTGTGCCCCTTAACTAAAGTCCAAGTCATAAGAGCCCTGTCCTTGTAATAAAGGTCCAGATCGCCCCCAGACTTAGTTCTCTGACATCCTCAGGGTTTAAAAAGAAAGAACCCAGATAAGTGTGTCTGTGTGTCACCAGGGCTTCACACTCGCACAAAACATGAGCTGAGATCTCCTCCTCTGCCCTGCATTTCCTACACAATGGACTGTCGCTCAGTCCCATAATGTGAAGGTGTCTTCTCAAGGTGTTGTGTCCAGTAAGCAGGCCAATAACCACCCTGGATTGCGTCCTTTTAAAGGACAGCAGCCTGGTCTTAACGGCAATATGAAGGCCCAAGATCAGCTCTCGAGCCTGTCTCTGAGTGCCAGCAAGTCCCTGCCACAGTGTCATGTGCTGTTTATCCAACCAGCACTGAATTTTCTTCTTTATACTCTGCCTTGAGACTCCCAGGGCTGGCTCTGGTCCAAGAAAATGGTGAACGGAACCCCCCCCCCCCCTTGCGAGCTCATCGGCAATTTCATTTCCACGTATTCCAGAATGTCCGGGGGCCCCAAAAGAGTCCCACAGATTTGATAGGTGGAGATATCAACGCCCTTTGGCACTGCCGTACTAGTGGGGACTTGTTTTAGCAGCCTGTAAAGCTTTCAAAGCTGCGTGACTATCAGAGCAAATACTAATGGATTTCTCTGATCTATCATTAGCTTCTATTTCATAAGCACAGGCCAGGATAGCATATATCTCAGCCTGGAAGACTGTTACATGTTTTCCTAGAGAGATACTGAGCCTCCTACCCAAGGACTGCCTATAGACTCCGGCCCCTGCCCCCCCCCCCCTGCATTCTGGACCCATCTGTATACCAGATGAGCCCTTTTACCACAGGTGGGGACCCAGGTCCTTTGGTCCACTCTTCTCCAGCCAACATGTCAACCCTGCACTTCGGTTCAAAGTTATACGAGGGCTGTCCAAAAAGTATCCGACTATATTTTTTCCCGCGGTAAGTAATGGCGAAAGGGTGGGGAAACTGAGCGTAGTGGTAGAAGGGACTTTCATGCGCATGCGTGATTTTTTGCTGCCTCGCAACACCGCTGGATGCGTCTATCGCTGCCAGATAGCTAAGTGGTGTAACACGTGTTCGTCGCATTCTCGTTTCGCTCAAGATGACAGAATGTTTGGAGCAGCGATACTGCATCAAGTTTTGTCAGAAACTTGGGGATACCCAAGCGGAAACAATCCGCAAAATTCAGCAGGCTTTCGGTGATGATGCAATGGGGGTCACTCAAATTAAAGAGTGGTTCAACCACTTTAAAGATGGCCGCATGTCGGCGGACAGTGACCAGCGTTCCGGGAGACCGTCAACGAGCTGAAATGCTGATGTCATTGACAAAGTGCGGACATTGATCATGGAGGACTGTCGTTTGACCGTCCGGGAAATTGCTGATGAGGCTGGGATCAGCAGAGGTTCCGCAAACACGATTTTAACTGAGGATGTGGGCATGCGAAGAGTGGCGGCAAAATTTGTGCCCAAGCTGCTTTCGCCGGAGCAGCAACAACTCCGCCTTGAGGTCGCGCAGGACATGCTGGAGTGCGCCAACAGGGATCCTGAGTTCCTGAAGACTGTGATCACTGGTGACGAGTCGTGGGTGTACGGATATGACCCGGAAACCAAGGTCCAGTCGTCACAATGGAAGCATCCAACATCCCCGAGGCCCAAAAAAGCACGACACGTTCGGAGCAATGTGAAGGTGATACTGACTGTTTTCTTCGATTACCGGGGTGTTGTGCATCATGAGTACGCACCACTAGGCCAAACTGTTAATAAGGAGTACTACCAAGAAGTCCTCCGTCATCTTCGTGATGCAGTTTGGCGCAAGAGACCGGAGCTGTGGGACGCACGCAACTGGCAGCTGCATCATGACAATGCCCCAGCTCATTCATCACACCTGATCCAGGGTTTCCTGGCTAAGCACGGCATTCCGCAGGTTCACCAGGCTCCCTACTCTCCTGACATGGCTCCTTGTGATTTCTGGCTGTTCCCGAGATTGAAGACACCACTAAAAGGCTCCCGTTTTGACAGCCGCGAGGAAATCATACAGAACGCGACGGCGCAGCTGCACACCATTCCAAAACAAGCCTTCCAGAATTGCTTCCAGCGATGGAAGGACCGCTGGGCTAAGTGTGTGGAGTCACAAGGGGCCTACTTTGAAGGGGATTAGGTATTGTAACCACCCAGATACAGAACTTTTTTTTCCCGGCCCAAGGTCGGATACTTTTTGGACAGACCTCGTATGCCTGCCTCATAATATCATTCCCCATGCTGAATATGGGATCCGATTTCTGAAGCCGCATTAATATGGTGCTATGCCCACCATGGGGGTGTAGGTAAGACCAGCACCCCAGACTCCAGAGTCGATGCGCAGCTGACCTCACCTTGCCTTGAACCACCAGATCAAGTGGTGGAAGGCAAGTGAGCACCTCCAGGGCACTCGGTGTAGTGCGCATAGCCCCTGTTATTCCCAGACAAGCAAGTCTCTGGATTCTACTCGGCAGTTTCTTGGCACTAGCTGTCTGTCAGCCCAGCCACCATACTAGAGATACAAATGTGATGGATGGCCAAATGATAGAGACGTACAGCCAGTGGACCACTTTGGGCCGCAGGCCCCACATAGCACCAAAAGTCCTCCTACAGGCCCACAAAGAGTTATGTGCCTTCTTCACCTTGATATTCACATGCTCCCGCCGAGTCAGCCGAGAGTCCAGGATCACCCCCAGATACTTGACCGACTCGGAACGGTGCAGAGTAACTCCAAAGAAAAGAGGTTCAAAGAAACCAGAAAGTTTCCTTTTCCTTGTAAATATGACAAGGTTGGTCTTGTCAGGGTTAACTGACAAGCCAACTCTGCTGCACCATTTCTCTACTGTGTGAAGAGCCCTCTGCATGAGCTCCGACACCGTGTTCGGGAATTTCCCCACTGCCAGCAGACAAATGTTATCGGCGTAACCCTGACAGTATACACCGCCCATACTGAGCCTTGCTATCAAGTCATCGACAACAAGGCACCACAAGAGCTGTGACAACACACCTCCCTGCGGGCAACCCCTAGACACCGCAATCCTCACGAACGTATCATTAAGAGCTGCCGTGGCCAGGCGGCCCTCCAGGGTGGCCCTGACCCACCGGACGATAGTGGAGCTGACTCCACGCCCAATAAGAGCTGTACACATGGAGTCAAAAGAAGTGTAATTAAAAGCTCTTTCTATGTCCAGGAAAACACCCAGTGCTATTTCCTGCTGGTCAAGCACCTTCTCCACCCGTACCACGAGCTGAGGAAGGGCCGTTTCCACGCATTTCCCAGCCTGGTAAGCATGCTGGTTGGGATGCAGTGGCCTAAGAGCCAAAACCCCATCCCTTAAATATCTATCTACCAGCCTCTCCATCGTCTTAAGCAAGAACGATGTAAGAATGATGGGTCTAAAATCCCTAGGCCCAGTATAGGAGTTCCTACCGGGCTTAGGTATAAACACTACCTTGACCTGGTGCCATATGGCTGGAACATAGCCCATAGCCAGGCAGGCACGAAATATCCTGATCTGGTATGGAATGACCATCTCCCATCCCTGCTGCAACAGGGCCAGGTATATGCCATCCATTCCCAGATTTTTAGGTGGGGAAAACGAATTAATCACCCATTCCACTCTCCTATAGGTGACAATATCCGCAGCCACCCGCCAGTCGCACCGCTTTGCGAGGCAGGCAGCCGCAGGAGCCACCACCTCCTCAGTAAATACCGAGTCCAGAAAGTGGGTTGCAAGCAGGAGTTCTAAGGTTTCTCCCTCTGATTGCGTTCGCAGTCCCGAGGGAGTCACCAGAGACCCCAGTTTAGTTTGTGGGTCCCTAGAGAGAGCCCTATGTAATCTTACTGAAGTGGGTAGGTCATTGATGAAGTTGCAGAAGGCCCTCCAAGATTCTTTAGAAGCCTTCCTCACCTCCTTTCTATATCTCCGCTGAGCCTCCTTATGGAGTTCCCAGCTCTGAGGAGTTCCCTTTCTACGACTCTTGTTAAAAGAGCCGCCTTACCTCTCTTCTAAGGGTCTCTAAATTGGATGTCCACTTTAGAGAGGATTTACCTGCTCTCACAACTCTGAGAGGACAGTTATTTTAATAAGCCGAGATTAGAGCCTGTTGGACATAATATATTGTCAGCCCCAATCTGGCCTCGTCTTTCATGTCCATTTTTGGGCCCTGCTCCAGCCTGCCCCTCAGATCCACTCGAAAGGAGTCCCACTTGGTACCCCTTGGGTTTCTGGACAGGCGTTCCAGTACTGAGCCTTCCAATTTGAACAGAATATGTCTATGATCTGACAGGGAGGTCTCAGAAGAGACCTCCCAGCCGTTAATACTCTTCGAGAGTCCAAGAGACCCCAGAGTAATATCAATCACCTCTAACCTCCTGCTATTGCAGACAGTAGGGTCATTGCCTTGATTTAGAATCTCCAAATTTGTAGAGTTTAGAAATTCCAACAAGCCACTCCTCTGTCATTACAGTTGGTGCTACCCCACACTGTATGGTGGCAATTGGAGTCGCACCCTATAATGAGGTGGAGGTTTTTCTCTTCACAATAATGCACAAGTTCCTCAAATTCCCTTGTTGGGAGGGGATCCTCAGAATCAAAAGGCAGATAGGCAGAACAAGCAACCAAACTTCTCTCTGCCTTGCCCTCATAATATTTTATCTGAACTGCTATAAGGTCCCTAGAAGAGAATCCTGGTAGCATTCATATGTTCATGTTCCTGGCAAGGATACATGCTCTCGATCTATCTATTCCACCTGCGCAGAACAGAGTATAGCCTGGGATATTTAGGCCCATAACACAGCCCTCGCGCACCCACGGTTCCTGTTTCAGAGCCATATCTATTCCCTTAACAGCTACTATCCTGGAAAAAACCCTGGAAGCAGCGATACTATGCTGTAGGTTGGCCTGTATAAATGAAATGGTACTTACCATCACTCCTCCGGCCCCTCTTCTTACTTCTTTCCTTCCGGTTTGGCACCTAGAAGGGAGAAAGCTGCTTGTCCTATGTCACTGAAAGGTCTCCAACCCCTCCAGCAACGTCATGGACTGCGAATCGATGCTGAGCACAAGGCAGACACCACTGCATTCCTCCTTGTGCTCATACACTCTCCATTGACTGGTGTCCAGTCCCTGGTTCAGTCTACGAAGCCGCTGGAACAAGCACTCCGTTTCTTCCGCGGGGCCTGGAAACCAAGCCACCACTCTGTTGTAAGTAGGGAGAGCCTGTAGGCCCACCATCTTGAGCCTTAAGCCTCATGCATTCATCTTGGTTACCTTGCTACCCAGCCAGTCTCTGGTCTCTTCATCTTGGCATACCACAATGGCAGCCCCTTTTGCCCAGTAGGTATCAATGAGCGTGGGGGTGAACCCCTCTTCAGGGAGCCAATCCACAAGCCCGCCGATAGCCCGCTGGATGTTGACAAAATTTTCTTTTGAGACCTGTACTTTTGGGTAGCCATCACAAATTACAGCCATCCGCAGGCCCTCCTGAGCAGCCCTGGCATAGCTCAGCTGCCCAGTCCTCCTGGGCCGCTTCGCATGCCCGCTCTCAGGTGTGCTGCCAGAGAATCTGTGGCGCTTACCAGGACCCTGCACAGGCTGACTACCTTCCCGAGGGCTGGGCCCAGATGTGACAGGTCCCTGCCTCAGTGATTTCCCACTCCCATTACCTTGGAGCCCAGTCATATTGGGCCCCTGTGGAGTCTGTATCTGTCTGCCTTGAGGCGGGGGCTGGCCTCCGGTAGAGTCCCCGGTAGGAGCCTCCGCCAGCCGAGCCCTCCTAGCCCACTTCTTGGCGGCACCACTACGATTCTTTTTCTGACCCTGGAGATCCAGGGTGCCAACCTTCTCTGTCAGCACCTCAAGCTTCCCAGGGTGGTCCATACCCGAGAGCAGGCGTTCCTCACGACTAGCGGGAGTCTCACCTGTCCCAGGCGAATGTGGATTCTGCTCGGTTGCCCCTTGCGGAGCCTCCGGGCACAGAGGGTCCCCACAACTGGAGCCCCCACTAGAATCCTTGTCGGAGTCCCCAGTCAAGGAGCGCTCCTCGAGTTCTGGATCAATCTTTAACTTATCAATCTTCTTCCCACGAGTATGGGGGGGAAAATTTGGTCCACTAAGCAGAGCCCCCATGCCTGGTAAGGCTCTGTTACAACTGGGAGGTCGCCTGGTATCCCAGAGGGCGCCGTTTGCGACAGACTAACCCACTGTCATTCATCCCATAGGCACAGCGCTAACACCGTAGGATTGGGGATTGTTTTTCAAGGTTTACTCCTTTAGATCCGCTGTGTTCTGCACAAACATGGTCACCTCCTGTAGGTTATGGCTCTTCACCACTCACAGATGCTCTTGGGTGAGGAGAGGCTATATAACGCATCCATCACCCCGGAGTAGACATGACAGGAACCGGGCTGGAGCCATCACCCCTCGGCGATGATCCTGACCAAGCCGGGAACCGCCCTAAGCCCGGCTCGGGCCGATCCATCCCCACACGGCGATGACCCGACCGGGGCACGAACCCAGCATAATCAATCCCCTTGACCCCCTTGCATGGTGTACCAACGTTGACAAATGGCCCTTATTTGTGCTGAGTGGTGTTCGGATTCAGCATGTAGGTACAGGTCTGTGTGTGTAGGCTTTCTATACACCAAATGACCCCGTGAGCCATCAGACTTCTTTACTAGGACATCCAGGAACAGTAATTTTTTGTCCTTTTCTAGCTCCATCATAAACTTGATGCTGGGATGCAAGCTGTTCAGATGTAGAAAAATCTGTAGCTCATTATCTCCATGGGACCATACCACGAACATGTCATCCACATATCTGTGCCAATGCATAGGTTTCTTTGGTGCTTTATTTATAGCCTGTTGTTCAAATGATTCCAGCACAGCAATCTGCAGACCTTACCCATTAACTGCCATTGGCTTGCCTCCAACTACGAACTAAACCACGGTGTGGGTATATAAGCAGGAGAAGTTGAGTACAGAGCTAGATCACATTACCCTGATGATGGAGATGGAGTTGGTCTCGGAAACGGAGTTTATTAATCATTTCACATGGCTGTCTGCCTGAGAACACTTTATCGAGTTCTGTCACCATGAAAGCTTCAAGACGTATACCATTTTTCCTCCGGAATAAATGTAATGAAAGTTATGTATGATAAGATGCTTATGATTTGAAGTTCACTTTTAACACGTTGGTGCCTATTAGCTGTTGGCTTTATGATTGTGATGCTCAATGCACCAAAGATGGTGTGTGAGCGCCTGCCAATTATGGCCATTCTGTTACCACGTAATTTAAATTCAAGTCTCTTGCAGATCCCTCTGGGCATTTAATTCAGGCATCAGAGGGTTAATATAGCAAATATAGCATAGAGCAAAATGCCATGTCTTTGCTTTGTAATAAAATAATGAACTACATGAACTTCATGATGTTTAATACATATTTCCTTGCTTGTAAGAAGTACTGTAATTTTTTGGGAAAGGAATGCTTTAACAATTTTGTAACACTTGCCCCAGTGGTTTTACATAAATGATGTTGACAGTATGGCAATAATGGAGATACAAGAAATAGGAATGGCAGAGATGAGAAAAGTAAAAAATACATATCAGATGGGGCAGCTTTGTTTGGTGCAGTTGTCACAAAAGTGCAAGTTCTGTGACAGCTGAAGACATGAAGGATCTGTGATTACAAAATGTTTGCATACTTGGAAAGAGACATACAGAATGATTTCATTCTGGGGGGGCTAACAAAGAATAGACAGTGACCACACTCAGAAAATATGAGGCGCAGAAGCAAGTAAGTGGGATAGAAGGCTGGACCATGCCTGCTATTGTACCATAAAATCAGGGAGTGGTCATTGTATACATCTTATGGATGGTTTGATTTTTGTTATATTAATTTATTTTTTAATCATCCATACATATGTTATAAATTTGGTCACTACTCAGACCTGATTTTTTATTATATATAGTACGTACTATGTTGTGTTAAACACCATGTGTTCATAAAGTCATGGTTGGGTCACAGTCAACTATTACAGCCACCACACAATGCAGAAATATGAAACAAGTGGCAGTGGAAAGAGGAACTCTCATAGTTTTACTTCTGTGCTCAATGAATTTAAGTATATATTCCCCTGTGTACTCAGTAGACATCTTGTCAGTTCTCCAGTTCCAGCCACACATGACAGGATATCTGGAGTGACCCATGATCCAATGCTGGATATGACACAGTGTTGATTGGTATCCACATTTTTAGGAGCTTGCTACCTGCATCTTCAGGGTCTATGCAATCCATCAAGAAATTCTACATAACACTGAAAGAAATGAAGGCCAGATGCTTGGTTATTGTTATTCTATTTGCCTACATGGAAAATGTGTACCTACCCAAAACTCCACCTCAAGAGCTATTCTAGCTCTACCAGTTGACATCTACTGCTTTCAATGTAAACTCACGGGGTTCAAACACTGCACAATTTGACATTTTGTGAGGGTCAGGAAAGAAAATTGTCAAATTAAATGGCATTTTTTAATATTGATTTCATTAAAAACAAAATATTTAACACTGTAAAACATCTTTATGTTTTCTCTAATGTTTGTACTAATAGAACCATTATCCTACTGTCATAAGATTCTTTTGACACTGGTAAGCACAGGCAGGTATTAGACAGTGAACAATTTGTTTTCACTAAGACAGAGCATTTGTACTTACATAATGACAGGTATTTTGCTGGGGTCAAAAGAAACCTGACTAGGTACCACATCCATTTACCAAAGAATACACAGAAGTGATGATCAGTTCCAATTGAGCAAGAAAATTCACTGTAGAAATGGTCGTATCATCAGATATTGTTTATTTCATGACCTTGTGATCTGTATTTTTCAGGAGAACCTGTATGTTAGTTGAATTATGTAGCCAGTATGCCACAAAACCAAAAACAGGCTTTTCAGATCTCATTTTGCCACTTTTCAATATGTAAAAACACCAAACACAGTTCCAGCTCAACACTTCATAGATGGCTATGTGGTACATCTACCGTGGAAAAAAAACCTTTTAAGTGATGTATTCTGTTATTAGAAACTGCATATTCTGAAGGAAGGGTGGCCATGGATCATAAAAGTTTCACAATATTTAACAAACTATAGATTAAATTGCCAAACAGCATCAGTGCTTTTATGAAACATAACTGACCAGTTACATAAGATTATTTTAAGTGTTATTTAATGGTGCTGTCAACTGGAAAGATTACATAAGTGCATGAAGCGTTGGTGGAATGATGCTGACAGAATAAAACCTGTCCTAGTGCAATTTTGTCCACCCCAAGCTCCACATGGACTGTCCTGGGATTGAGCCCAGCCCTTCATGGTGAGAGACCGATGACTAATACCCTGAGCCATGGCAGAGCCTACAAGACATGATGCAGATGACTCAGAATGTCTGCAGGAAGATCTTGTACCAGATTTAACTGACGCTTACATGTATCATAAAACACAAAGATAATTTTGTATCATTTTATATATCTGTGTTGCTCAGTGAAATTTGAGAGTGGTAGTTTCTTTTTGAGTCAACCTGTGCATTTAGAATTAGAATACCCAACGGGTTCGAGCCTTTAGAGGCCTGATGCACATAGGCCTTTTTAACAGGCCCTTTGTGCCCCCCCAAAATGAAGATGCTTTCTTAGAGTGTTGTGGCCCAGCGTAAGTCCACAAACCCTCCAAGTTGTACATAGCAGAAAAATATATCAAGTACAGGTTCTGGCCCAATAAACATATTGGCCGAGCCCTCCTTTGCTAAATACCTTTCGGTTCCCTTTATGGAGCCCCTGTAAAAAGAAATGCTCCTTTTCCAGAGCTTTCAATTACATGTCTCTTGGAGTCCTTGGTATTGGAGCCCTCCCTGCAGGTTTTCCTCATGGAGCCTCTGTAAAGATAGATGCTCCCTTTCCAAAGCCTTCCCTGGGATGTCTCTCAGAGTCCCCAGTAAAGATACCTCCCCTCCAGGTTCCCCTTACAAAGCCCCTACATGGAGAAAGATGTTCCATTTCCAGAGCCTTCTTTTGCATATCTTTATAAGTCCCCAGCAAAGAAGCCCCCCCTTCCAGGTTTCCCTCGCAGAGCTCCCACAGAGACGCTCCGTCTCCAGAGCCTTCTTTTACCTGTCTCTCAAAGTCCCCAGTGAAGAAGTTCCCCCAACGGGGCCCCCATGGAGAGAGATGTCCGCCATCAGAGCCTTCTTTTACATATCCTTCAATGTCCCCACTTAAGGAGCCCCCCTCCACGTTCCCTTCTCAGAGCCCCATGCAGAAAGACGCTCCGTTTCCAGAGTCTTCTTTTACCTGTCTCTCAAAGTCCCCGGAGAAGAAGTCCCCCCTCTAAGTTCCCCCAATGGGGCCCCCATGGAGAGAGAGGCCCATCACCAGAGCCTTCTTGTTCATATCCTTCCAAGTCCCCAGTAAAGGAGCCCGCCTCCAGGTCCCCCTCTCAGAGCCCCGATAGAGAGAGACGCTCCCCCTCCTGAGTCTTCTTTTACCTGTCTCTCGAAGTCCCTCCTCCAAGTTCTCTCAGCGGGCCCCTATGGAGAGAGACAACCGTCACAGAGCCTTCTTTTACATGTCTCTCAGAGCCCTAATGAAAAAGGTCTCCTAATAAAATAGAAACTCACCTTTCTAAGTCCCCGGTAAAGGAGCCTCCATGTTCCCCGACGGGGCCTCTATGGAGAGAGATGCCCCTTTCCAGAGCCTTCTTTTACATAGCTCTTCACCCGAAGAGTCTCAGTCCCCCATTGTCCCAGAGCTGTCTGCAAGCCAGGCAAGACCTTGGACATCCGTAGGAGCCTTTGGGCAGCTCCTATAAAAGGCAATGCTCCGTTTTCAGAGCCATTGATTAATTCATTCATATCTCTCGGAGTCCCCACTTAAAGAGCTCTCCCACAACAAACGGGGAAAAGAATACAGTCTCTGTCCACAGAGCCCCATGCGGACGGAAGGCCTACATACAATGGGGTGCGGCCTGGTTCCTCAAGGGGATCGTTCACGACCCTGCTATTGACTACCCCAGTGCGTTGCAGCCTTCGGCACAATACCTTCCACCTTGGCTTGGGTAGACCAGAGCCCCATTAGCCAGCGTGTGTTGTAGTAACCCTCTACAGGTATCCCCTCCACACCTGTTACCACCTCCCACGTGACCCAGGGGTACAGATTGCCAGTATGTGTCAGAGTAGCCCCCCTCAGGGCACCCCCTCCACACCTGTTACCATTCCACATAACCCTGAGGTGGGGACGAGGGGTTGGATTTATGGGAGGCCAACCTGTGCATTATGATGAGTTGTGTCTGAAGTTTGGCAACAATATTTTTCTAGGCCAATTACGTATTATGAGCAGTTGTATTTCAAACATGGGAGTATTCTTTCCTGCTGATTTAACTTGTGCACGTTAATAATTAACAGGTGAATTATGAACTTCTTTGTGAAAACATGTCTGCAGCATGTCAACTGTGGTTCAGTGAAAGAGCAGTGGAAGCGAATGATTCTGAACAGAACACTTTTACACTAGTATTTTTGAAGTGATCGATGCATTTTGCAGCTTTCTCTGTGAATCAGCAGATCAAAGTTTCACTTTAATTTTCTCAAAAATTGGGTTATTTTGCATGTGTTATTTAAAAAATGATTCAGTTATACACCAGTAAAATTGTTTCAATGAGCTGGACCTTCTGGATACCGGTCTACTAGCATCTTATGGTATGTAAACTGATAAATAGTTGTTGACGTTTCAGAGTGTAATGCACCCTTAACGTCAATAGTCATATACCAGTAAACAGTGTATCCTCTTAGAAGACTTGAATCATAGATAAGAATCTTTGCTTTCAAGTGAACTAGCAAGTTATTTCATAATTTTCCAGTTACAATTATAATACAAGATACAAAAGACTTCAAGCCTGCGTTGAAACAGTATCTCTTATCTTAATGCATCTAATGTGTTGATGAATTTACCTCAATCGAAAAATCTGAAGCTATCCAAGGGCACACGTATAATATCCTTGGACTAGCACATACATTACAGAATTGATAGGACAAGAAAAGTAAGTCAAGGATGTAATAATAATCCCCGGGGAATTAGACTAAGAGGACGACTAAAAAACAGATGGTGAAATTCTGTACAAAGACATTAGTAGAAGCAAAATTAAAAACTGGACAGAGAAGTTAAAAAATATATTTGACCGGGAGACGTCCATTAAGCAGGCGACGGTCCGCTTTCAACTGTGGTGCCATCTAAGAGCAAGGACATTGCCTAACACAATACTATAAACCTATTCTTAGTGGTGATTGTAATTTTTGCAGTTACGCACATCTAAGCATTTTGCACACAGGTAGGATATTTTGTATATTACATAACTTGTATAGTTGCATTTGTGACGGTATACACAGAGAAGTATTTGAATTAAATCACAGACTCCAACAGCGCCAATAAAAATTTCCACGGTAACTAATGTGGTACTATTTTCTACTCTTGTACCATCTCTCGCCCTTCTCAACCACTACGTCTAGTACCATTTATACTACTACTACTACTATCCCGAATTTAATCCGTGATCTGCAAAGCCCTGTCAGGTTTCCTTAAATAGCGGTTAATTTCTGGTAGTAACTCCCGAATTATTAAGTACTCTTATGCGTGATTTCAGGCTTACACCGCGATGTTGCTGGGATCAGTGTTCTTTTGGGATATTAGGCAGCGTAGAGTGGTAATTCTGTTCCGACGCTTCGGGAAACCTATTGGTCCCATGATCACGGTTCAAGAAGTACAAGAAGGCTACTTGACCCTTGAAGATGGGAGCGATATGTTGTCCCGAAAAGTCGGTACAGAATTACAACTCAACGCTACGTAATATCCCAGAAGAGCGTATATCTCAAGTACTCTTTTGTACCGAGTTAGTCTACGCTTCAGTATGAAATTGTCCGGCTTGCAATGTACTGCTTGTTATGAAACTTCCTTGAAATAAATTACCTCAGGGATATTTATTAATAGAAAAGGAGAAACCTCTACTGTATGTATTGGTGGCACTGACTATAGGGGGAGGGGGAAAAGACGAGAGTGAGGGTGCGTTACGTTACCGGTGTTATTGAGTTGTGAGCGTTTTGTGTTATAGTAATCGGTCATCATCAGCGTTTAGGTGATGAAGTTTGAAATTATTTCCTTTATGTGAAGAAATTTATTTTTTATCCTATCAGATATGTTATTAAATACTTGAAGTAATAAGCGTATGGTTATAAGCTCTTGTCTATGAGTAAGGCGTTTGTAGTTTTGACTTTTGTGTGTAGTATTTAAGTATTGCTAATTTGGTGAAGTCAAATATTTGTTGTAGTTTGATGTCGTGGGTGATCTTTTGGTATTAGAGACTACGTATTTAAGGTTACAGCGAGAATACATGAAGTCCGTTAGACCGTCGTACTGCGGGTGTCGGCGTATAGCTTCAGGTCCCTGAATATTGTGTAGAAATACACGACTGCCTTGAGGCACATGGTCATACCTCCAGTAAAACGAGGGTCTATAATATTTGGTAATTGCAGGAAAAAATGGCCGAAACCGAAGAGTTGGGTCTTACTACAGAAGATCAGCTAGAAGCTTTAGATGCACTGGAAAACGGTCAGGAAGTTGATGCTGCAGAGGGAGGAGGAGGAGATGTGTCTGTTGTTGGGTCAAATGCAGTGGATGATCCAGTAAGTTTCATGTGAAGCTTCTGGCAATTTTACTAGAAGAATCCATTTTAACTTGAATTATATTGTGATATTTTATGTTATGTTCACCGTACATCTTAGCTATAAGCTTCAATTCTTTAACCAACAAATTCACCTTTTATTTTCTCACTTCTGTCTACCCTACATATGTTTCGACCTATTTTGGTCATCATCAGGGGTATACCAATATAGTCACTTTACTGTTCACTCATTCATTAGGTATTAACGTAGAACATTATGCTGTTTACAATAAATGTTGTATGTCCTGTTGCGTGTTTGTGACAAAACACGCAACAGGACATACAACAGCAGGGGATGGGCATCAACAGTTATACAAGACTGACTGCCAACAATTTCAGTTGTAATAAATTCGAATTTTAAAATTTAAAAGTGGTAATTTTAATAATTTTAACGAGGTTGATATCTCCGACATAGTGCCCTGTGTTCACAACTTATAGTGCTGTGCTCCGAACTTCTAACACAATATATATATACACCGAGACAATTCAAAACTTTAAAAAACTGTGATTGTGTTTTTAGCTATTGGTGACTGCTAAGTATTGTAAACAGCATAATGTTCTATGTTAGTACCTAATGAATGAGTGAACAGTGAAGTGACTATATCGGTATACCCCTGATGATGACCAAAATACGATTGAAACATATGTAGGGTAGATAGAAGTGAGAAAATAAAAGGTGCATTCGTTGGTTAAAGAATTGAAGCTTGTATTGTGATATGTTTGTGCAGGAACTTTCAGAGTGACCTTTATCAGTTTAGCTTCTCGATTACAGGAGTTGGAGGCAATAAAAGCAAGAGTTCGTGAAATGGAAGAAGAGGCTGAGAAATTAAAGCAGTTACAATCTGAAGTTGATAAACAGATGAACCTTGGCAGTCCGCCAGGAATAAGTTAGTACTTAAATGCAGATGTCATGCACTGTTCCTTATGATTTCCAGATTCATGTGTGCCTTTGACTTTGTTGCATATTGTATTTGTAGTGATTGAAATGGAGTGGTAATGTTAGCGGGATAGTGTATTCACAATTTAAGACTAAAAAATACGGCAACCTTGTGTAATAAAAACAAGATAGTTTCAGATTAATAGAGGACTGGTACCCCTTTCTATACCTCCCTGTTCCAGGTGGCACATGTACTTATAATACATCGTATCGTAAATTCGTACAATGAAACAAAATAATGCACAGACTATCGTCCACAACTCAGTTATTATAATTAATCATCACTTAGCACAACATGTTTCGGCCTTCGTGATGGCCGTCGTTAGGTATCTTAGTTTAAAAACCTTTGAGGGAAAAAATGCTGGTGTATAATATCAGGTCGAGAATAAAATGAGATCTCATTCTTTACAGGCAACATTCAGTTTAAAATATATAAAATTTCCAATGTGATTCATATTATAAAGTAACCAAAACTTGTATAAAGTATTTAGCTAAAAAATATTTGGCCAGTACTCATGCCTATAAGTTGCATATTTTAAAAATGTTTTGTAAATTTTGTTTATAAAGTAATCCTCTGGTTTCTACATAGAACTCGCATGTCTTCTGTGTGAAGCAGTCCCGTATTTGGATTATGTGCTTCTTGATAAATTTCTGAAACATTAAACTCTAAAGTTAAGTGCTTTTTATGTAATTGCAGTACTATGATACCATGATATACATATAAACCGGAATTAACGATTCTGGTGATTGTATATTCCTGGGTTTTTTCATGTGTAAAGCCTTGATGTAGATTATTCTTTAAGTATTAGAATCTGAAAATTAATAAAAAATGGTTATTAATTCAGTGATTTATCATAAACAGTGTGAAAGTAAATGTTGTTAAGCCATGGTATATTAGATATATGCTGAGTGTTGCCTGTGCACAGGATATTTTGGTATAATCTTCCAGTTTATAGTGACCACATACGTACGAGTATTTTACTTTGAGATATTCTATGTGTGTTGGGTTGTTGATATCTGCCTGTACTAATGAGGAGTAAAAACATAACATATACAATTACAAAATCTTCCCCAGCAGCACATAAGTACAGTGTTTTTTCAGATTTTATGTCATACCATTGTGTCATATTGATGTATAAAAACAGTTAACCATCAAAATACACACTCAAGCCCAATGCGTTTTATCATAAGGATTCTTAACAAGGGCAACATTGCAGGTGCCCATCATGATGTGTAACCTTTCAGATGTAGTACAAGGAAAATATAATTATTGAACTATTTTTAAATATCTGCCTGAATGAACAGTTGTTGTTTGGCAGGCTAGGAATTTCTGATACAGTTGTTTTTTTTATAATTGTTGATGACAGTTGTAGATGTAGTTCTGTTGTTAATTTTGTAGTAGTCTGTGCAGAAAATTACTGACACATGGTCTGTTATTTGTTCTTTGGTCCATATCAAATAAGCTGGCTCAAATTTCAAATCTGCACTGAAAGTTTGTATTTTATTTTTACTGCAGTCAAGTGAAGCTTTGTTGTTGTATTTTTAAACTTGGTCAAGTGTTTCTTAGATTCAATTCATGTGTTTGTTTTTGTCGGAACATTTTCTTTGTGATGGGATGTGTTCCTTGTTTCCTATTTGCTGTTTATTGATCTGTGGTTAATGTTCTGGTGAGGGTGTGTTTCTTGCTTCCTGTTCTGTGTCTTATTGGATGCATTACGTCTGTGAACTTTTCATTCATCATGGCAGTTTGAAAACAGTATCAAACTATCAGTTTTCCCTTAAACCTGCTTCTTTATTAATTTTCTTTGTTGTTTAGATTCATGTCCAGCCATTTTTGCACGTGTTCTTTTTCCCAGTATCATCCATTTCACTGTAATTGTGGTTATCCTGAAGGATATGCATGGTCTAGCCCAATTCATTTTTGTTTTAGGCATATTCACAAAATTGTGAAAAGTGACTATTAGCTGCATCACGTCTGGGCTATTACCATGGAACAACTTGGCTCCCACTGGATGGATTTTCATGAAATTTTATATTTGACCATTCTTTTAAAATCTGTTGAGAAAACTCAAGTTTTATTAGAATCTGACAAGAACGGCTACTTTATGTGAAGACATGTAAATTTATGACAATGTCTCACTGAATTCTTCTTAGAATGAGAAATGTTTCAGACAAAATTTGTAGAGAAAATCAGAACACATGTTTTATGCTCAGTAATGTTTTTTTCTGAAAATCGTGCTGTTTATGAGATAACGTGGGCAAACATGGTAGAGTGAGACAGGCCACAAATTACAACGTAATATGGTGCTGTGCTTACTGGATAACTAAGGTTACAGACACACACGTAGGATATGAAATACTTATTGCTTTTCCACGGCAACAATGGTTGTGCAAATGCAACTCATTGTTACATTTATACGTACATTGCCTGTCCTTTAGATCTGGCTTTGAACATGCCTAAAAATTGATCACATAAGTTTACAGAAGTTTGGAACAATGTATTGCATTTTTAATTAGATAAGCACCATAATTTATTCAGTAAGAAATACACCATTTGTTGCAGTGATACACAGACCTTACCAAGGCATTGTTTGCTTTCAAAATGTAATTTGGTTTTTATGGTACATGCCTATATATAATTTCATTTATACCCATAGGAAGAGTACCGCCTTCCATGTACAAATTGTCATGAATTCACAAGTGCTCAACAGTCCTATGAACCACGGGCGCACCAGGGGGGGGGGGCTGCTGGGCTGCAGCCCCCCCAAACCCCCCAAAACCAAAATTTAAAAAACACAGATTTTGTAGGTTTTATGGTATCAAAAGTTTTACGGGATTTCCCCTTCAGCTGAAATCAGCCACTCAAATTGGCTGCCAACTAGAACTTCAGAATTTTGAAAAATAAATTAATGAAATGAACTTACAACATGATTTTTATAACAATTTTTAAAATCAAACAAGTTATATATAGCCTCAGGGTCAGGCCCCCCAAGGAAAAATTCTGGGTGTGCACCTGCTATGAACAGTTCTGTTTTACTTTAATTTCACCAAAATCAGAACATAAATGTGGGAAGTATGGATTGAAATTCATTTACACCCCTAAATAATGCATGGCTTGCATTGTGCTGATTTTTATGAAGCTCACAGTTGCTCAGCAACATTATATAAAGATCTTGTGTACTGAATTTCACCCAGATCAGTCGGGAGGTATGGAAAGTACAGGTTGAAGTTTATTTACACCTTTCAGTGAAGTATGACCGTCACTGAACTAAGTAGCATGAAACTCATGCTTGCTGGAGAAATTTTTGTAAAGTTTAGCCACTGATACTGGGGTACAATGGGCGAGGACGTCTCCACAAAGGCATACGTTTATTACTTTATAAAGACCACTGAAAATGGGCTTATCCCCTGTATGTCCGTTTCTTAAACAGTAAAGCATTTGATGCACTTTTTTCTTTTACTAATTTGTATGATAACCTTTGCTCAGAAAATTAAACAACTCTTACATTGTATAGTCAAACTTGAGAAAACTTCTGGTGGCAAAGTAACTCAAGTTTGAAAAAAATATGTTCATATGCCCATCTGCTATGAAGCCCTTGATGTGCTGTTTTAATTTTGTACTTTTGAATGTGTTTGTTATTCTTAGCCCTTGTAATTCTTCTAAATTTTAACTAGTTACATTCTGCATTCATGAACACTCAGTAAATTCTTTTTTCTGCAACAGAAGCATTTTTTTGTGAATTATAATTGTAATGTAATAGAAATACCTTTGTGTTTTGGTCTTTTTGCATCTGCAGTAAAGGAAACTTTAATTAATGGGGGTTGCCAGCATAGATATTGAACATAACTTGAAGTAACAGTAGTTGGCATAGATTGTTTTGTCACCAATATGAATATGAAAGCCTATCCATTCTAGGTCACATTTTTTTGTCTTCATTCACGTAATGAAAGTTGCTATGTGTATTAGCAGGCATGACCTGAGTTACTGTTAACTGAAATCGAAACTGAAAGCCTTATCCTTGTGTGTTGTGGCAGCCATAACTTGAATGTCTCACCATAATTAGATCTGAAAGTATAACCTGTATGTATGCTGGCAACCATGAAGTCTGAATCCCTAACCTTTGTGTATGTTGGCAGACATGACTTGCAACCATATGAAACCTCAAAACAAAACCTCATAACTGTGTTGTGTCCTCACTGGTGCAATGTGATGTAAACTGTATTAGACATCAAAAGAAGAGTAGACACAAAGGTATATATATTATGATTACAGTAACATGTTCACTAATAAATTTTGCTTTTGTTCACAAAGTAAGAATATTTTGAATTGTTGTGAATGAAAGTGGTAAATGGGTATGTATTATAAGCAATTTAAGTGTGTCCCATATTGCATGTTAGTGGACATTTCTCAGATAAATTCAGACTGATATGTTACGAAGTCTGTGTTGGTTCTAAGAAACATAAATCAATCACACATTCTGCAAAATATGGCAGTGGGTGGTTGTGGAGGAGTGTTAACAGACGAGTTTCATGTAGGTGATCACTATTGTTAAGTTTTGGATAATTTTAAGGGCAAAACTTTCTTAGTAGTATATAGATATTCCGCTGTGTTACATTATTGCTTAGATAATCCTAGCATTGTATGTGAAGATCCACCCTTTTTGCACTTGCCAGACAGATTTTCTATAGACAGGAGATTGAGACATGCAGTAGTAATGAATGTCAAAAGTACTCGTGACTGGAACAACTTGTCTTTAATGTTATTAAAGATCAGACATGGAAATGAGAGGCAACAGGAAATTTATAAGATTCAGGAATTTAAGGTAGAAACACCCACTCAGCATTACTGTTTAACATTGTATCTGATGAAAGTTATGTTAATGGGGTCACAAATAACAGTACATTCGGTAACCTTAAGATTTGCAGATGATGTCCTGCTGTGAGAGATCAAAGAAGACAGACTGAAAAATAAACCACATAAAAGAAGTAAAGGTTTAGAAAATTCAGATGTAAAGATCACTTGTGAGAAATGCATAGACATAAGAATTAGGCTGTGTAGAAGTGTGGGTTACAGTATCTTATGGATGGCCCTGGTTGTATAAAGTGTTTAAGATTTGGACAAATTATTGTAAATCTGATAGCTGACTTATATAATAGAAGACCCTTGATGTTGATGGTCACAACACCAAAATATGTAGGGTGTATAGTAATGTGTGGATATATCTGATGTTAAAAAATCTAAGAGTGTATTGAAATTGGTTTTGTGAATTGGATTCAGACATCAGAATTAATATTTAAGGACTAAGGACAACTGTGATAATGTCAGGAGAGCCAGTCGCTCTGCCGAGATTTGAACCTGACCTGAACACTAAACAGATCAGTACTTACTACTCACTTGACCACAGCAATTAGTCACAAATAAATAAAATGTGATAACCGTTTTAAGAACGGTAAAGTATTTTTCTGTTTGGATAGTAACATTTTATCAACTAAAAGGTTCTACAGAACAAATTGCGAACTTTGTCAGGAGGGATAAAATTTGAAAATGTAAACATGACAAGCGAGTCATGTAAAGGGTACAGTAATTTGGAGATATGTTGCGTTTGAATGCTGTGTTCTGAGGGTCAGTAATATGACAAAATTTGGACCAATTGAGGGATGTTATACAAAAGAGAACGGAAGGACATAATAAGCGATGACCGAGAAGAATGGAAAACAGTTCGTCATAGGATGACCCACCCTGGCCGAAAAGTACTGGATGATATGTGCTCTTTTGTGTTCGGTATGTTGTGCACATTTGGTGTTCAATTACTCCATGTACTTGCAGATGACTTACTAAGACTTATGTTGTTACCATCACATAATTTAAAGAGTCTGTGGCTTATGTGTCTAAGGTTTTGAAGTTGTTTTTGCTTACTGCTAAATGACTGGTTATCCATTCTCTATAAAGTTGCAGAAAGTAAATATTAAAATGCGTCTGAGAGAAGTACGAAGGGAAGTCTTTACTGGGAAACTGTTCATTATTGTATTCATACTACTTGTTCTGTGCTGTGGATAATTGCGGCTTAGCTTTGTTGTATATGTTATGCAGTACTGAAGCTTGTATATTAGTAAAGTGGAGGGAGAGATTAATACAGGCACATTGTGTATTTGTCAAGGGACATTCTGCATGTTGAAATTGGGTAGTGTTTGGTATTTGTGGTTAAATGTGTTAAGGTATTGCAAAATAATTTTTAACTTTTTAGTGGAGTTGATGTTATAATGTGGATTGTGATGTACTTGTTTGAAACATTGTGTTAATTACCAAGTGAAGCATTTTGAAAAATTGGCCTCAGCTTGCTTCATTTTACAGAGTTTTTGTCTGCATCGTGCTGTTTGTCGTCTGTTATTTGTGCTTCATAGTTATTCATCTACAGTTATTTACCCTATAATCTCTAAATATCTGTTCACAGCTAGTCCATTGAATATGTCTACAGAAGAAAAAATGGAAGTTGATAATCGATCTATTTATGTTGGCAATGTAAGTGACAACATGTCATTTATTATTATTATTATTATTATTATTGTTATTATTATATATACCGTATATTCTCGAATCTAATCCGCACCCAGTTTTTGGCGACTTCTTAAACGAAAAAAAAAATTAGTTCGCGATTCTAATCCGCACCTTTCCTTCAACCACCCCTTGCCCACGGGGCGACTGATTGAATAATATTGGATGTTACCAATGCGTTAAAATCCGACGCTACGCCTGTGGCCGATGAGTCATACCGATAGAGGCGGGGCCTTTCTGAACAGACGTGCGCAATCTCGTCTGAATCCAGCTCATGCCTTAGTTGTTGAAACGTGGGAGGTGCTTGTTCCAATTTGTCGCGTACCGTAGTTATGGTAGAGGGACGCCTGAAATCTAAACGACTCTCATATACGGCAAAGTTCAAACATCAAGTTATTCGGTGCGCAGAGGAGACTGGAAACCGCAAAGCCGCTGCAATTTTTGGAGTTGATGAAAGCAACGTTCGACTGTGGCAGAAACTGGTGGAGAGCATGGATAACGATTCAGTTATGAGTGATGACGGCGAGTCTGATGAATAATAAATTATAATAATAAATAATAAAATAATAGAGTATTGTATTGTATTGTTCTTACGTTGTTTATTAATTACGTTAATTACGTTATTGTTATATTGTACAGCAGCTCAATCATTTTTCCAAAATCCAGCTCTAGACCGGGAATCTAATCCGCATCTGATTTTTTAGCCCTCTAAAACTGTAAAAAAGGTGCGGATTAGATTCGAGAATATACGGTATATTCCCCCTTATAAGTGTTGCGTAATTGGCACATCAAGCCTTAATGGGTTTGTTGTGTGAGTTATCATTTATACAGTTTCTACATTTTCTGTCTTATCATTTGTGGAGATAATGTAGAAATGAAAACTTATTTCGGAGTTAGGTTTGGCTCATGATTTATCTGTTATGTACACTACATTGTCTCCCTTCAGCAATTTCTTTTTCTTTTCCTGTAACTTGCACAGTTGCTGTCTTGAGTCTGACAGTTTCAACACTGGTCAAACAGAAACAGTAAGAATGTAAAACTGTGACAAAACTTGGGCAATGGATAATTTTGAAAAAGGTCTGTCTCTAAAGTTATCCAGGGACTGTATATATTCCAGTTTTAGTATTAAGGCAAAATGGAACAATTTTCTTGTTTTGGGTAAAGAAAAAATGGAACTGCATTTGATTTTTGCTGTGTGAAATGACTTTGTTACTATGTATAGTACGAGTATATACTATGGCATTTTTAAAGTAAAGCAGAATATCATTATGTGTCATTTGAAGTTCCCACAACAGTTACTGTTGTTCTGTAATGCAGTCTAGTGGAAATGCACTGACATTTTACAGGTAGCTACTGCCTCCCTCTACCTTAAAGTTGGAGGCAGTTGGTCCGTCAGAAGCATCAGTAACTTTCTACCAGATTCAAGCTGTCACACCACAGAAGACAGTATTCCTTAAACTATTAATGGTTATAAATTGGTTAGCAAGATTCAGGATGGACTCTAGTTAAATTTGGTGGTTTTTAATTTATGTGTTTTAAACAAGAGCTGACATTTTAAAACTGGCAGTAGAAAGAGCTTTGAAAGTGCTTCAACCTCAAAGGATGACATTTTAACATGTTACTCGCAGAGAGCTTTTCTGTGTCGGCCTGACTCTGTTACACTGTACAGAAGGTGTGCATGTACACAGACAGCATTTTCAGTGGCACCTGTAATTTAGATAGTTGCTTTTATGGAGTAATTTTAGACTTATGTCAAGATTAGCTGTTGGAACTCTGCCAAAGGTAGAGATGTTTAAGTACAAGGCATGCTGTGAATGCTATTACAGTCTTGGTATCAGTGGTTACATTTGAAGAGTCTTGTGTCTTGCAGGAATGTGGGTAGGCAGGTAAGTAGGTGAGTCATTGAGTGATAAGGTTTAAAATTAATGTCTGCTCGTAGTTCAGGAAATGTCTTCAGTGGGTGTAGCAAGTTGAACTGAGTTCAGGTTTGTTTGTAATACAGGTAGGTGTTGTGTTTTGTACTCATAATAGTAGTTCATCTGGCAGCCAAGGTGGATCTACCCATGGTCATCATCTTGCTTTTCTGCCACGAGCTCAGTCATGGTCACATTTATGAGTCCATATATCTTGGCTATAAACGAAACATTAAATATGGAGATACATTGGCAAATTGTATTATACCGTAGTCCTTGATCATCCATCCAGACTGTAGGGTGGGAAGAGTGGTCTGTCTGGCCCAGGAATTTGGACCACCAGTGGGGAATTCCATGGAGTAGGTAACATACAAAAAGTCACCACTCAAAGCTATACTCAAGATTATGTCCTTAGTGTACACATTTACCCAGAGGTCCCCAGGGTGTTCTGGACAAGTGACTGTATCACCTGGGGGAAGACAGGATTATTGTTGGTCTGAAATTGCCGGATTATCTGGGGATCCACACTACCAAGGAATTACTGTAAAATTATTTGGACTTGAAAACTGTTTTATGTGAACAACATTTGTAATTGAGGCTTGTGCTTCATGTTCAAATTATTGTAACTGTGGAGCATAATGTATTCTCTGTTATCAGGTTGACTATGGTGCAACTGCAGAAGAACTGGAACAACATTTCCATGGTTGTGGTTCAATCAATCGAGTTACAATCCTCTGTAACAAATTTGATGGTCATCCGAAAGGATTTGCCTACATAGAATTTGCAGAAAGAGATTCTGTGCAGACAGCTATGGCAATGGATGAATCACTTTTCAGAGGTCGACAAATAAAAGTAAGTGAGATTGGAGGTAGTCGTGGATGTGCCTGAAGCATGCCATTGTCTGCGTTCTGACACTGTAATCTGGTAGAAATGTAACAGTGTTAGGAGGAACCTACTGTCTTCGAAATGCTTTTAATTTTCTACCTTTGTGCATGGCATTCATGTGTAATTCTTCAACATGGTATAAAGTAGACTGCTAAGCAATGAAGGAGTTAAAACTGGTCTGTGACCTGCTTAGCTTGATGTCATAATTCCTCCATCTGATGATTTGCTCAGATCATTGGTAACATCCATTACAGTGCATGTGTGTAGTTGTTTACATTAAGTTGTTTAAGGCCTCATTTAACACTCAGCCCAAAGTGATGATGAAATGGAAGTGAACAGTGCTGTCAATATCTAGACCAGTGCTTTTCAACCTTCTTTTCCTCGTGTACCATTATCACGCATGGAACATACACATGTACGACCAAGTACTGAAAGTATTCATAACATACGGTTTGTACTTTCATAGTTTAAATGTTTTCCTTTTCATTTAAATATAGTTAAGCTATTGTAGTAATGTGATTAAAATCTTTGAAATTGAATTATCAAAAAAATTGTATTTCCCAAATAATGTCACAAACCACCAGCCAACCCTCTGCATACCACCAGTGGTATGCATATCAATGGTAGAAAAGCACTGACCCCCCCCCCACCTATATAGTCTGGATGACCAAAGGACTACTGTACTTGGTGAAAAACCTGCCCCATTGCTGCTTTGTTTACCGCAAATCCCACATTGGCTGCCCTGGGATTGAACTCAGGCATGCATGCTGAGAAACCAGCCACTAACTAGCTGAGCTATGGTATGGCCCATTAAATACTTTAAAAATGTTTTCAGGTAATGCCTAAACGTACAAATCGTCCAGGAATGAGCATGACCAATCGTCCACCACGAGGTAGGGGCTATCGTGGAGGAAGAGGTAGAGGATCATCGTATTATGGATATAGACCAACAAGAAGGCCAAGGTAATTGATTGTAAATGCAAGGGAAATTGTAAAACCAGTCAGCATGTTGAGATTTTGGTGGTAGTGCTGTAGGTTACATGAGGTTATTCCTATCATAAGAAGCTGCATATTTATGTTATGAAATTTTCTTTTCATTTGTAGCTGATGCTGACAGATGGACTGCATGACTAATTTCCAGCTTTCTATTGGTTGCCATTTATAAGTGAACTCTGCTTCATGTTTGGTATGAACGGATGTTCAATGGTGTTCTTTTCTCAGGAAATTAATAAATAGGTTGATAGTTTGTTGGAACAAGCATGGGAATTGAAGGAATTAGGGATTCAGAGTAAAACAAGAGTGCTTGCATTCATGATGTAAAGAATGGAGTACATGATAATAGGATAGTTGGATGAGACGAACAGGTCGTCAGTGGTGTGCAGTGGTGAAGGTGCTTCTTCTGCGGGTATTTTAATATATTCTGTCCTCAACAAGGCAATGCACTGAATACTTTTATATGCTTGTTATCCTCCCTGTTGCTCTACAGGCTAATTGAAAAGGGGAGTAGTTGCAATAAGTTTCTGTGAAGATTGATGTAGGAGTGGGAGTACTGTACTGTTAACTGCAAAAACATTTCTCACATTTTGCATTGTATAATATGTTAATGTATTTAATTAAATACTGACAGACTTGTTTATTAATGTTGCTGAATTATCAGAATTGGCACAGCCACTTTCAGAATATAAGTTCAGTGAGGTAAGTTATTTTTTCAAAATTAATAATACTGTCAATGCTTTAGACGAAATTTCTCTCCCCCTCGTACGTGTGTGACGTACCACAATCATCACAGGTCCAGATGTAAAACATCCAGACTGTGGGAAATGATGTTATTCACAGTGGCACCTTTATACTCTGTGAAGTCCTTATGAACTTCTTACTTTTTCTTAACTTTTGAATCATTGGAACTGGTGCATTGACTCATACATTTCATGGCTTTGAACAAAAATGGGTATAAAATTGTGTGTGTTTGAGGCTACATAAATTATGGTTGCATAAAATTCAGGACAGTGTAAGTTGTGTGAGGAAGAACTGATTTAGAGCAGTTTATAACTGCTTTGAACCCACCTGTGTAACAGTTTTATTTCTTCATCTTTGCCACACTTTGAAATCATTACCTGTTGCCAGTTAACGAAAGATAATATGTACTGACTACAGTAAGGCACCTAACATGTAACATACCAGACAGGGAAGCCCCTCTGACAGTAGTGGACAATTTTTTTTACCTTTCCTCACTTGCTTTCTTTAACCTTTTAAAGACGAAGCATATCTGTTTTATATAAGGACTCAGTGCGTACCGTGCAGTAAACACTCTCCACCTCGGTTATACAACACCAGTCTGTTAATGTTGTGTACGGCAAAAGTCGCTGTTTGTTCTGAGATCTGTACAAAACACACAAATGCAATGTGAGCACCATGTAGAATTTTGTATGTTAAACCTGGTGCTACGTAAAGTTACCACTAGGCTTTAAAAGGTTAAATTTTGTAGAAGTGCCACCATGCTTATTTGAGTAGGGAGCTGTCTGGATTCAGGGAAGTGAAGAAGTGTATTGAATGGTGAACGTATACTGACACTGCCTAACAATAGCAGTTGCTTCTAGCCAAGAATAGGTCGGGTTGGATGTTTACATTGGCCTGTGACAGTACTCTGAACTTTTCTGTTGCTTGTTCTGACTGATGGGATTAAATATTTTTTGTCATGAGATTGTTTTTAGATTACTGAGACCCATTTTTTAAAATTCTGTTTCCTAAAACACTGGAGCTGGTGAACATGGTTCCACAAAATGTGGGGAATTTCTGTACCAGCTGAGGAACTACTGGCCTCACAAGAAGGACTCTGCCTCTTGGAGTTAGTTAATGAGTTAAATAGTTAGTTAAAACTGTGGCTTCCATTGACCATGTTAAGCCTCAAGTTATTATTTTATAGATCCTATAAAATTTTAACTTTTGTCTTCTATGCATGAGAGTATTTGTCCCAGTTAACATATATTTAGCTTACTATTCCTCTTCAAAAGAGAAAGAGATGTTTTATGAGCAGTGGTTGAAAATTGTTTTCAAAACCTCCTTGTTGATGCAAATTTTCCACCTATCCCCATTCTTCAGAAAAAATATGTATGTTTCTAGAAGTGAAGTGTATTTAAATCCCCTTTGTTTACAGTCACTGCAAATGAAGTTTATTATTAGTTTTTCTTGTGTATCTCAGTCTTCTACATCAGTCAGACAAATGGCATAATTTTTCCTCGCCAAATCATAAAAATCTGATTGCCTCAGATGGACGGGCAAATGGGGTTTTCAGCCTCTGCTTATGCAATTACCAAGCTGTCTGTTTTCCCTGCAAGTAGGTATAACAACATGGCAGGTGTGTGAACTTCTGAGGCAGGATCGATACTAGTATGCAAGATTCAGACACTTTACAGTAACTTGTTTTTGGAGACCAGAAGGCATACAGTATTAAAGTATGGCTAAAGAAATTGAATTTTGTGTTCATAGTTGCATGGTGGGCATTACAATTACTTGTACTGCATTATTTCTCACAATCCTCTATATTGTTTTTGTTTTATCAGTGCTGAAACATGATTTTAGCGCATTGTAATGGCGGAAGCCATTTGTATTCACCTGACCTTATATCAGTTGTATTGTGCTTTATTGGTTCAAGAAAATGCCCACTTTTATTTTCATTCTTGTTCACAACCTCCATACCATGATGAGGCCAAGAAACTTCGTGGCACATTGACCTTGCTAACCTGTTACTCTTGTTTTAGTATTTTTGTTATGCCGGTAGAAGTCTGTATTTCTAGATCAGGACTGAATTGCATCATTCCAGTGTTGTGGATGTGTAGTTGGACTGTTAAATCTTGTTCATTGTTACTTAGAAAATACTGTTTCTTGGTAGTTACAGTGGAGCTTGGTGAGCCCTGCCGGCAGCACATGGATTTTACAGATGGATAGTGTTCAACATGAAGTGCATTGTGAGAGTCTGGTTAAGAGACTTGTTCTGCTGAACTTTTATATAATTTTGTGATCATATTGAAATTTTGAACAGACTGTCCATACAAGTGTAATTTACTAAGACAGCTGTTCTACTGGAGGAGCGATGTGTATGCAGTATCGGTTAATTCAGAATACCAGTAAATTCAAAACAAATGTCATTCTCCAGCTTGAAGTATAGCATTTTCAGTATAATTTAAACTGGTTAAATCAAAACTTAGTTTATTTTTTATTTGAAGAAGTTTTCCAGCATAACATTGTTTACAGTTTGGGTTGGTTTTATTGTGTAAACTTGTGCTGCTTAAACAAAAATCTCAGTACACTTCATACACAATTGAAATTTTTTCAGCCATGTAACTTGTGCTGCTCAAACAAAAATCTCTGTAGTACATACATTGTACATACTTGAAATTCTTTCAGCCATGTAACTTGCATTCTTAAACAAAAATCTCAGTAGTACATACTTTGTACACACTCAAAATAATTCAACCATGTAACAGTGCAGTTGTAATTAGGTGGGTTTTCTATTAATCTTGAAATAGAACATCCCCATTGGTGTAAACAGCAGTACGCTGAACATAAACCAGCTCCAGAAACACGGTGCAAAATCGTATGACTAAAGCCTTAATGTAAATATTACACCCAAAACCCATATCGATGAAGAAGACTAGTTGGACCATTCAACAATAACGCTACAGGTTACTGAGGGTGCCTGGAAATATATACTTATCCTCTGCATATGGACCTGTCAAAAGATAATTACAGTGGAACCTCGTTGCATTGTTCCCATTACCTTCATTTTCCCACATATATTGTCTGTCTTATTTGGTCCCGGAACTAGCCCCATATAAATAACACTATATTTTCCCGCCTCCATCGGTCCCCGAACTGTCGTTTTATCGCGTCGATTATTGAAAAATCGCGGTCCTGACACAACATTTTCCCACATGGATAGTTTTTTTTAAAATTTGAAACGATCATTTATTGCGCTGCGTGCGTTTTTATTGCTTTCTTAGTGCCGCCTGGATTGCCTCCTGCATGTTGAACCAAATACCAGAATGAGAAAGTTGCCTTAATTTCTATCATTTTGGTTTTCCACGAGATTGAGGTGCATTCATGTTCTTATACAAGATCTTCGAAAGACTCGGGGAAAAGTTGGGAACTTCTTAAAATAAAACAATAATACATTGAAAGCACGGAAGCGTGGCTGGAAAGACTGCCATCTTTGTTGGAGGGCTACGAACAACGTGATATTTACAAAACGAATGAGACGGCTTTTCTACAACGTGCTTCCTGATAGAATCTTGGCTCTCAAAGGAGAGTCTTGTTATGGCGGGAAAAACTCTAAAGGCAGACTTACTGTTTTACTTTGTGTTAACAAGTGATGAAAGTGACAAACAAGTGCCAATTGTTATCAGAAAATCGCCGAAACCGCGATGTTTCAAGAATATAAAAAAATAACCCGCAAAATACCACGCGAACAATAAAGCGTGGATGACCACAGACATTGTTTCTTCATTTCTGCGTTCATTAGACACAAGTATGGGTGCGCAAAACAGGAACATTCTCCTCTTTGTGGACAATTGTGCCGCACATCCAAAGGATACATCATTTCTAAGAAATGTCAAAGTCATACGGAACCCGGCAAATTGTACAAGTGTGCTCCAGCCCCTTGATTTAGGGGTAATAAAGTGTTATAAGCAGCTTTATAGAAAACGCAATGTGCAAACAGCTGTTTGCTTAATGGATGCAGGCAAAGATATGAAAAAGAAAATAAATGTGTTGGAAGCTTTGCACTACACTGTGGCAGCCTTACAACAAGTAACCCAGGAGACAACCGAAAATTGTTTTTGGAAAGCTGGTTACATGCAGGGACAATCTTCAGGCAATAGTGACGTCGTATTGACCAACGATGACGACGATTTCCGCCAAGACTGGGAAAAGTTCAGTGTCATGAACAAAGATAAATTCGAGGACTACGTCTCTGTGGACAGTCACGTGGCATCCTGTGGTGTAGAAATAGTGCAGGAGCTGTGCGAGAGCCTTGTGGGGTCCGGGAGAGTGGAGGGGAAGAAGGAGGAGAAGAAGAAGATGACGAACCCGAAGTTGTGCAGAGCTTTGCTGAGACGCATGAAGTGCTGATGAAATTCAAATCTTTCTTTTATGCGCACAGCACGAGTGACAGTGATCATGAAAGTGTTCTAGCCCTTAAAAAATCGTACATTGAATTGAAGTGTAAATTTTGCACAAAACAAATATCAATGAAAGATTTTTTCAGCAAGAAGTAATAATAATCATTAAATTGTTCTTATAATTTTTAGTGGTTTCCTGGTACTATTGTTTTTGTTTGTTTCTTTTTTGTTTTCCATCCCCCTAAAAATGATGCATTGAGGTTTTACTGTATATGACCACCCGTTCAAATACCAACATATTGGATGATGCCAGTAGCATGTCACATGCATATTAGTACTGCTTTTATACATATTTAAAAACCTTTACAGTTGACTCTTTGCTTTTATATTACTTTTTATTGTTTTTGTAACAACTTCAGTATATTAATATTTACTATATGGTTATACAGTTTTAATACTTTACTTAGGCCTCATGGGAAAACCTTACTTGTTTCACATACATTTATAATGTATTTATCGATGTAAGTGGGGAAATCTCCAGTGTGTGTTGTACAGAGTTTTCCATTTTACTGTTTTTGTTAGTGGCCTGATGATGGCGCATTTTTGGAGCCAAAGCTAGTTGCCAAGATAACGTGTAAAATATATAAGTTTTAAAACTTTCGCGGCGACATGATTCAATATAGTCTTCTCTGGCTTTCAGCCGCATTAGCTCGTTTAAATGCAACGTTTCGGGGACTGGCTCAGTCCCCATCCTCAGGCAAAACTGATTTAACATACTGCTCGTCTGCCGGGGCTGGGAGAATCAGACCGGTTCGAAGTGCCCAAACAATTCAGTCAGTGGGGGCGGGCTGTTAACTGTTGTGCTCGCAGGAGGCGTGGGAGCACAACAGTTAACAGCCTGAGGATGGGGACTGAGCCAGTCCCCGAAACGTTGCATTTAAACGAGCTAACACGGCTGAAAGCACGAGAAGTCTATATTGTGTAAAATATAGTTTGTTGTGTGTGATTGAAGAGTTAAATAAGCATACATTTGTGGGTTTCCTGTTGTGCACCAAACTTTGTGAGGCAAGTCTAATGGTGCCAACGTATTATATGTGCTGCTGGCTACTGTGAAAGTCAAGGCAAAGAAAGCACATTGTTCGTACACTGAAAAGTGCCATGACATATTTACATATTATATTCTGAGTTTTTATTACACACACTGTGGAATGTGTGAGTGAAAAGAAGGGCCATAGGCAAGAGAATGGCAGAAAACTAGAGGCCATTAGGGAAGCAGACGAAAAATGGAAGAAGTAAAAGTGAAATAGCCCAGGCATGTGGAATTCCAGTCTCCACCTTGTTGGCATATTTAGGATTGTGTTGAAAAGCAAGCTTTGTATTGGGGAGGGGGGGGGGGGGTTTGTGATATTTCAAAATGCATGGGGGTTCTTGAAGTAAGCATGGTAATGTAGAAAACAAGTTGTTTGGTTTTGCCATGCGTGCAATAACAGTATTGCATTGGATAGTCAGATGGTGAAAATAGCCCTGAAGATGGGTGTTGATTTCAAATGCTCCAGGGGGTGGTTGCAGTGTTTCAGAGAGAGAGAGAGAGATGGAACATTATGTGGCAATCGGTGATCAGAGAAAGTGCCTCAGCAGACGTTGATTTGGCAGAAAAGTACTGAAAACATGTGTTACAGTCATTGCCCAGTATGCCCTGAAGGATATTTTCAGTCTGGATGAAATGGTACTTTTTGTAATGTGCAGCCAAAGATAACACTGGCATTAAAGGGAGAGATGCTGGCGGTGGAAAAGGTATGAAGACAGAATGACAATCTTGGTATGTTGCAATGCTGATGACAGTGAAAAACTTCGTTAGCAAGTTTGGAAAACCACACTGCTTGAAAGGTTTGAGGCATTACCCATGTGATTACAAATCTTCCAAAACCACATGGGTGACTGGAAGATTGTTTAGAGAGTGACTGTTCTGTTTTGAGAGGAGAATGGCTTGCCAGAAGAGGATTGTGCTTCTGCTAATGGATAAATATGCTGCCCACAGTGATTAGTTTCACTGAAAGATGTGTATGTCTTATACCTGTAGCAAAATGCACCCACTGGACCACAGCATGATGTACTGTATCAAATGAGCATACTGAAGGTGTGTAGTACGGGAATTCCTTAAGAAGACATAGGAAAATGTATCATCTTGGATGCCATGCAGTGTGTTTGCATGGCATTGAAATCCATCATTTCTTTTCAATGGCTCGACAGCCCCTTGGGGGCCTGGGCCGCCTCATTGTTCAAGGCTTCACAATCACACTTTGAGACACACCACACTCGGTAGGACTCCTCTGGACGAGGGACCAGCCCGTTGCAGAGACCTCTACCTGACAACACACAACACTCAAAAGAGAGACATCCATGCCCTCGGCGGGATTCGAACCCACAATCCCAGTAAGCGAGCGGCCGCAGTCCTGTGCCTTAGACCTCGCAGCCACTGGGATCGGCGAAATCCATCATGCCTGCAGTAATTCAGAACTGCTTTGTAACATGTGGCTTTGGCACTGCAAGTTCTTTCACCACTGATGATTGTGAAGAAAACTGTGAATGAGTGGAACTGCAAGGCCACATTGATTGCCCCGAATACTTTTAACGGGTTTCAAAATGTTGACACTTCCCACTGATGATCAACCAACAGGTTTGGACATCCCTGTCCCTCACAAATATGCTGTAATGGTATCAATGCTAAATTCAGTAGTAAGTTTGAGTGATGTAGATGACAGTTGTGAAAGCCATGAATGAACTGCATGATTTTGTTTCTCAGGTATGTAAAAACAGTGTGAAACAAAGATCAATTGACTGCTATTTTAAGAAACAATGAACACACATCTAGATTCGACAAATGTGAAGAGTTTTTTGCAGGCTTGTTTTCTGTTTGTAAATTGTATTACAGTATGTTACAGGTGTAAAAAAGAACAAACATGAATTTCAAGGTATGCTGCTATGTAAAAGAATCATAGATTATGTTACTTCGTGATTTTAACTGACCTTGTGTGAGGTGTGTATTGAAAAAAATCAGATTATTCAAAATTGTATAATTTAAAGTGCACTTTCTTGGTCTCAAGCACTTTTAAATAATGAGGTTTTATTTTATTAATAGTACATGTATCAAAACCTTACTAACCTTATATATCAATTTAGAGGACTACTTTTCTCTGTCTTTTGGGTGCCATTTGAAAACATGCTTTTGCTAGGATGGTTTTCATTTCTGTTACAGAATTTTAGTTTGCTTTTAAATATAAAAACTTTATGACAAAACTTTATTGTAAAATATTTTATCCTCCTTAGTTCTTCTTCTGTATGAAAGTGCTAGTCTTGAAGGTTTCGGTTTAGAGGTGTATTTTAAAGCGTGTTTCACAATGACAGTCATAAAGTAGGAATAAGGAATAAGCCTGGAATGTCTTATACCCTGTTGCTGCTGCTGATGATGATGATGATGATGGTGGGTGGTGGTGGTGGTGGTGATATGATGACACAGTGGTGGTCAAAAAGTAATTGTAATGAGTTGCCCATAGTGAATTGTGGTTCAGTTGTAGTACAGGACTTATTTTCAGTGCTCCATCATGGGTTGTTGATTGTTGTCCAATGTATATAGTCCGTTGATAATTACTGTACATCAGCAGCGCACAAGTTTTCCAAAAGTCTAGGTGCCAGAAGGGTGACAATAAGCAAATATTAAGCCCATCATACAAAATTTAGTTGGATTGTGCCTGAGGTTTGTGCACCCATGCTGTACATCAGCCAATCTTAGGGTATTTGAACCCCTCTGTATGGTATACCCATTAACTCTGATTAAAATTTAATGCTGTAGCCAAATACAGTGGCCATGCATGTTTTCTGTTGTCACCATGTGCATTTGAATGTTAACCTGAAATTTGGTTGTATGGTACAGTATATTCTTCTTATTGTGTTTGCAAAGAAGTCCATGCCTTTGGTTGTGTCTAAGGGAATTACTGTGTTGGTAGGAGTGTTCATGGGAAACTATTTGCAGGAGCTATGTTAATGAGCTTTCGATTCCTTCACAAGTTCTCGTTTTCTTTACATGTTTACATTTATGTTTAGTGGGGCTTTTAGCTCGATGACTTTGTTTTGTGAAGGTTTATTAAGAATGTGGCGGTAGCTTATGTGGGCTGTCACATTTTTAAATAAATTTGTACCAAAATGCAAAGGTTGGTACATGAAGTCAGTTCAACACATTTTAGCATACACTAATTCCGTTGTCTGACTTTTTTGCACTAAATTTTGAATTTGTTAAAACAATGGTCTTTGTATTTGCCACTGAATCCACATCCTTTGGTGCCTTATGTAGATGAAAAGAGAAAGGTTATTTGATATTATAAAATATATATGAGTACACTATTATATAAAATGTGTTTTTGGAAGTAAGAGTAATTAAAACTTGCTTTAAAAAACAGCTATGACAGTTATACAGTGTTTACATTCTTTTATGCCAGAAATAAAATGTATGCATTACTGTGTGTCTTGTCACATACAGTGATCACTGTGAAAGTTTTCCCCTTTGCACTCACTACGTGTTTTGGTATGATGGTACCATCCTTCGGTGAAGTGTCTACCATCTTGTCACTGATTCTAAGTGCAGTGTATTGTAGACACTTAGAATTGGGGTTAAATATCCTTATTCTTAAATGGGAGGTCTATACTCCATACATTGATAAATTGTTTTTAAATTTTTCTGTTCTAACCAGATTCACTCACAGTACCAGAATCACTCACTGCATTATCTCTTCGTTTGTCCTACAGTTATGTTATTTATGATTGTCATCATGGTTCTTTATCTTATTGTTTGACACTAATTTTGAGAACTTCTGGTGAATATAGATGTTGATCAGTGCAGTGTTACTGTTGTAATACTGTTTGGTCAACAATTTGGATTAAAATCTGACAATTAGTGGGCAGTTTACATGAATACCTATGTTTCTTTTCAGTGTAAATATTTATCTGAGGGAAAAGGTTTTGAACAGAAACTCAAAAGTGTTTTTCTGAACACACACAGGTGTCTGGTGAATCATCAGTAGTTTGCGAAAAACATGCAAAGATTCATGAATTCTTATTCTCGGTAATGAACTAAGATTTCGCTGACCTGAATTTATAGGCCAGCATATTTTGTGTGCGCATTAAATATTTTGCCTAAGAGCATATATACATTTTGGGGCTTATCTTAATAAATACTTCAAGTATTTGAACTAACTGCAAATAAATACTTGAACATGGATTTTGGCATGTTGTTTATAACTCTTCCTGCCTCAAACATGCCTGTTAAGTTGTACATTATACCGTATATTCTCGAATCTAATCCGCACTTTTTTTACAGTTTTAGAGAGCTAAAAAATCAGATGCGGATTAGATTCGCGTGCGGATTAGATTCGCGGTCTAGAGCTGGATTTTGGAAAAATGATTGAGCTGCTGTACAATATAACAATAACGTAATTAACGTAATTAATAAACAACGTAAGAACAATACAATACAATAATCTATTATTTTATTATTTATTATTATAATTTATTATTCATCAGACTCGCCGTCATCACTCATAATTCGAGGAATGTTCAAAGATCTGGCCTTCTTTATCGCCTCCTCGCGAGTAGATCATAACTCACAAACAGTCCAGTCTTGCGTCTCTCTTGGAAAAACGTGAAGACTGCATCATCAATTTCAGGAAATCGTCCTTTCTTGGGTCCAGTGAATTTCCTTCGTGACGCCTCACACCCGCTGATCGCTGCCTTGTGTTTCCGCCATAGTCGAACGTTGCTTTCATCAACTCCAAAAATTGCAGCGGCTTTGCGGTTTCCATTCTCCTCTGCGCACCGAATAACTTCACGTTTGAACTTTGCCGTATATGAGAGTCGTTTAGATTTCAGGTGTCCCTCTTCCATAACTACGGTACACGACAAATTGGAACAAGCACCTCCCACGTTTCAACAACTAAAGATCAGCTGGCTTCAGACGAGATTGCGCACGTCTGTTGAGAAAGGCCCCGCCTCTATCGGTATGACTCATCGGCCACAGGCGTAGCGTCGGATTTTAACGCATTGGTAACATCCAATATTATTCAATCAGTCGCCCCGTGGGCAAGGGGTGGTTGAAGGAAAGGTGCGGATTAGAATCGCGAACTAACTTTTTTTCGTTTAAGAAGTCGCCAAAAACTGGGTGCGGATTATGATATTCGAGAATATACGGTACTTTCACAGTCCTGTTTTACCTTACACATGAGGCACCAATTTAAGAGGATTTCAGACCTATCTAGGTATTGGCATAACTAGCCATTTTATGTATAATTGTGGCAAATACTGTGTTCAGTGAATGGAAGCTGTCTGATATTTGTCAGTTTAAATTTAATAATCACCCGGGCATTTTGTAGAAGTGCATTGGAGTAGGAAGTGGGATGTAAAATGGTTTGCATTACCTATATAATTTGTCATTTTACCAGTATGAACAATGTAAAGTAATTTATATTGAATTTTAGTGTTTCACCTAAAATGAAAATTGTTTTATGTAGATTGATGACAAATGTGAACTTCAGATACCCAGAATCAGTTTCGTTTAGAAAAGACATACCCCAAACCATGTGTGTGTCATGTGAGGAGATTGTTCTCAAAATGACTAAATGGACAGCAGTGTTCCCTTAATTGTTCCTTATTTAAGACGGAAGGAACTAGGTTTTTCAACTCATGTAAATGGTTGTTTTTAAATATACCTTACTGAAATATGTTGTCAGAGATAACCTTTACCTTATCTGTTAACCATTTCATGATTGTGGTTGTTCTAGACTTTCGACATACTTCTTGTGTTATGGATGTGTATAAAAATGGTAACTTGTGCATAACACTGTGGAAATGAAAAATAGCACAAAACTTAAGGTCATGGTTGTACATTCCCCCTTCCCCCCCCCCCCCCCCCCCCCCCCCCTCCAGTGGAAACATGCTGTCTATAGATGAAAGATACTTGGTGAAGTCAAAAGACCTGAGTGTGTGCCATTGGATAGATGCAAACAGAATGTTTTAAATGTTTATTGGTGAACAGCCCTCTGTCATGAGACATGCTGTATCCATGAGTTAAAACATCAACCTAATATTGGAAGCTAAATTTGGAACATCAACAAGTGCTGAGTTTTGTTCCACTCCTTTATTACCACATTAGTGTTTGTAATTTTGGTTTCTGGAAATTTCTTCTGCATTGACTGAAATCTTTTTTAAAATTTAAAAGTGACATAGTGTAAACAAGTTTGATTTGTTTTTTGTGTTATGGAATGGTTGATTCCAGTATTCATACTGCAGATGGAATTTTGTTTTCCATAAGGCGCTGTTGATGTGTAATTTCTACATGATCTGGAAGAATTGATTGTAATAATGTTGGCAGCATGCATTATATTTTTTAATGTTGCTGCAAACACTTGCATGCAGTAATCTGCTGGATGAAAGAAGATTGCAATGAACTAATTTATAATTGGCTTTGGAATGTGGTGGCGTGCATGGATGTTTCAACACACACACACACACCTGACATTTACTTTATCCTTAAGCATTGTAATACACTTCTCATTTGATGTAACTATACATAGATATCAACAGTATAGTCGCATGTGTCAGTTTTTAGGCGTGTTCGCAAAATTGTGAAAGAGACTTAGTTTTGTCATGCCTGTCACTCTGTCCATTTGCATGGAACAGCTCAGCTCCCACAGGACTGATTTTCATGAACTTTTGTTTTCTGGACCTGAAATAAAATCTGTGAAAAAAAAATTCAGGTTTGTTTAAAGTCATACAAACATATCAGGCACTTTACATGAAGACCTAAATATGTTTGTGATAATGTTTCACAGAATTCTTCCTGGGCTGATAATAGTTTGAGACAATATTTGTGGAGAAATTCAAATACATTTTGTCGTTAAGTACATAACTTTTTTCTGAAAGTCTTCCTGTTTATGGAATAATTATGAAAAGTAATGGCAGAACCAGACAAGCTGTTGATGATAGAACATAATATAGTACAAAGAAGATTTGATTTGCAAGTGTTGCCATAAAAGTGTGACAGAGCGTTTTATATTGTCGACATTGGCATGTGTAGCTCAACAATACAAATGGGAACTCTCTTGTGCACTTCCATGTCAATGCATGTAATTGTTGACCTACATTATAGCTATACAAACAATTACATCCAGTAAATGACATGTCAGCATAAAACAATCTGTAAAAAACTAGAAATATGGCTGAATTCCATATTTCCAAGGGAAAAATTATTTTTATTTGGGGGAGGGCATGCTGCACCTTCTACTGAAACAAGGCTCTGACATTAAGATACTGATGACATTACTTCTGTTGCAAGTGTGTAATACACTTGAAATAATAACATTTTATGTGCTTAAGAAGTAGGACAGAACAAACAAAAGACCGTATTGTGTCACAATGTTACTTTAAACAGACATTTCCCATCTCTTGTTTTGTGTAAGTTGTGCTATTTTAAGATTTATTGTAATGACAGCTGCTGGCGGACCTAACTGAAAAGCGTTGAACAGTGCCGTAGGATGTAATGAAAGAATGAAGTACATGAGACTTGTTTCAAAACTTATGCATTATTTAAAATGTTTTATGTTTCTTTGCACATGAATACATATTGTGAATCAAGCAATTTTTTTTATACATTTTTATGTAACAGTAAAACCTCTGTGTAGGAATATCCTAGGACCAGTGCACTACATTACAGTTTCCTCTGTGTGGAGAACTCCCATATGACAAAATACAATAAAGGAATTTAATTTGCTGAACTTATGGAGGTTTCTCTGTATGTCAGTAGGATGTGATGGGCAGTTCATAGTTTAGAAAACTCTTTTGGCCTTCCTGTTTAGCCTTTGTGATTGGCTAAAATGAGTATGTTGTAAGAGGTAGTTACAATAGTATGGCACAGAAGATTACATTGAATTAAAATTCATGTGAAATATAAAACACAATAGAGCACCAGATGAGACACTGTGCCTCATTTCCAGACTTATTTTTTTAAAATCTAAATTACAGAATTCCATCTGTTGCCTGCAAGGTTGCCATGTTGATATTTTTCTGTGTACAAAATTGGATGTCTGTACATGGTGTTGTGATTTGTCAGATGTAATGAATTTTGGAAGACAAGTTGTATCTAGCATAGCTATGTTTATACAGTAGATTCCGGTTAATTGGGCCATCGGCTAATCGAGGCAGCCGTTTATATGGGACAAATCTTAAAGAACAAACCCTAATCGAGAAAATTGCCAGGGTTTTCTTCTATTATGTGGGACAGCATGCCATTTAATTGGGACAGGAGAAACCTTGGAAATCCAAGAAAGTACCTGAATTACTTCAGAAATTTTTTGCAGATGATATCTACAGTGCTGATGAAACAGGCCTGTTTTATCATGCCATGCCGGATGGTTCTGTAAGCTACAAGCATGTAAAATTGTTGGGTTCTAAGAAAGCAATGGATCGCATAACTGTGTTATGCTGTTCAAACATGTCAGGAACTGACAAAAAGAAGCTGTTGGTTACTGGGAAAAGTGCTGAGCCTCGATGCTTCCAGGGGCTAAAAATGGACAGTTTACCGGTCGAATACTATGCTAATAAGAATGCATGGATGACTTCCAAAATTTTTAAGAAATGGTTAAAGTGATGGAATCTGGAGTTACAGCGGAAATGAAGAAAAGTTCCTCTGATTCTTGGCAATTGTGCGTTACACCCTCAGTGTTCAAAGTGTTTGAAAGACATCCAGCTGGAATTTCTGCCTGTCAACACTACATCCTTGGTGCAGGCAATGGGTATGGTAATCATAAAAAATTTGAATATGTACCGCGGAAAGTTGGTGAACCACATCCTAGATGCGATTGAAGAAAATCTACTGACATCATTTTCCACAGCCAAGCAAGTGAGTTCAAAGGTTAACCTCCAGGCAGTACAGTCTGTTGCCGATAGTTGGCGAGAAATAGGCAGTAAGACAATCCAGAACTGTTTTTCTCACTGCGGTTTGAAGCATTCAGGCTTGGAGATGCCTGAAGCAGCCAAAAGTGAATATGAAGCCATTTCAGAAGTGCAAAAAGTTAGGAACTATGAAGAATTTGAAGGTATCGACAATAATGTTGAATGTTACAATGAAAATGAAAATTGTGAGGATGAAATAGTTGAAAGCAATCTATCAAAACAACAAGACGAATTAGAAGACGAGGAAAGTGATGAAGATGACACATCTGAACTTGAACGAGTAACTACACAGATGCCAGGAAATTGATTGATCGGTTACGACGATACTTCATGCAGGAAGGCAATGAAGGCTGTCCATTGTCTGCACTAGGTGTCTGTGCTGATTTTGTTAGTGAAATGTGAAATGTTAGTTTGTCTTTTTATATTTTTTAACTATTTACATGAAACTTCACATATTTGGGGCAGCCGCTTAATTGGGCCAAAGTGTTCTAGTTCCAATGTGTCCCAATTAACCAGAATCTACTGTATAATCTGAAATGAAACTAGCAAAAATTCTACATTTTATAAAGCTCACTCGTATAAAAAATAGGAACTGATGATAGATAAGATTATTAGATCCCAAGTTTATAAGTCCTGAATTTGCCCTGTCTCAAAATTTGTTATGGCTGTTTCATTGATTGTGGTAGATCTTGTACACTGCATAGGTTGGATCCCGAGAAATCAGCGTACTGTGCAGTATACAGAGGGTATTTTTGTTGCTGGACTGCTTGTGGAGTGAACGGTGCTGTTGCTGCTGAGCAACTGATGTAACGAACTGCTTCGCAGAGCTGAGTCTGGCAATATTGAGAGATTTTGTGAAGGGTGACTCTTGAAATGTTTAGAAAAAATGTTCATGAAAGTAGTGTGTGGTCTAGTGCCAAGTGGTAATGAAGAAACATAAGAACTGGGACTGACATCAAAGCATTAGTGGTAAAGGGAGCAGGAAAGACAAGTCTGCTGACATGTGTTCACTACTTCATAGGGAGCTGTTTAGTACTACTAACTGTTAGGGAATTTCCACAAGGTGAGTGATTCTGTGGTGCGCAATAATTGGCAGTAAAGTTCCATTAATGATGTTTACAAAGACTGATACACCATTCATATTTGTGACATGTACTAAAAGGGCTGTTGATGTCCTGTGGGAGGTGTCTCTGTTCCTGACTTGAAGGTGTAAGGAAATGTGGCTTGAGGAAACCTTAGATGTTATAGCTGATTTTGAATTTTGTGAACGTTTTACGACTAGTTCTGGAAACAAGGCTACAAATAATTTTCATCTAATTTGTTGATTTTTTCTTGCATAATATTTCCACAGGTGATCTGAAAACCAAGTAACTTTTAGAGTAGTGGTAATATGCTTTGAACCTGTATTGTTTAGTTTGAAGTAACAAAAAGCCTTCTTCTAGCATCACTTTTTGTACAATTCTGTAACATTCTGACAGTGGGATTTCACAGCTGGAATAATTTACTTCATGGACTTTGTTTATTGACTTGTGTTTAAAAATAATGATAACACGTTAATAAAACATCAGTTTCAGCGGCAGAGGTTGATAGTAGCTTTGCCTATCAGACCCATCTGAGTAATGATTAACATTGGTAACACTTCCACCTACATAACTCATGGTATTGCAGTTCAAGATCTTTATTTTCACATTCTTGTATAGATATATGTTTAGCTTGACTGGTTGTTATGACTTTGATGTTAAGCATCCTGTTGTGTTGGAATTCAGTGATTAAAAATTGGTGATATTGCTGTCTGAGTAAGTTTTGACCATATTTTTTGCCTGGGGATGGGGATGAAACCTGTCCCTGAAATGTTGTGTTTCTTAATCTCTTTTTTGACATAAGACAATGGAAATGTCCTTGAAGTAAATAATTCTAGATTACTTTTTCTGTTTTATTCAGGTTAATGGACAAAAGTCTCAAGTGTCTTCTGTTGTCTCACACTTTTTCCTTTTCAGTTTCTTGCCAGCCCTCGTTATTTTTCATTATCTGGCTGAACCATTGTGTTGTGGGTCAGCATGTGGTTCCTCCACCTCCCACCCCAATTCTGATGCCCATCCTAGTGTGGATATTGTATCCATCCTTTTTTTGTGGCCACACCATCATAGTTGTTTCTCTTCTCACAATATTATCAAATACATTTAGCATCATGATGTGTTTGTTGAATGGATTATACTGACAGCCTTTACATAACTACAAGAATTGTACACTGGCAGAGGTGTAGTCTTAACCTTGGCACTGGATTGAGGGGTACCATCAGCTTCATGCCCTGGCCACTTTACGCCCAAAAATCTCTTGTCCCTGCCATAAATGAAATAGTGGATCTACGGGCCAACCCATAGCCTAGTCACTATGCTATTCTGTCCTGGCTCATATTTTAATACTCATATGTTTTTTGAAGTGCCTGATTTATTGCCATTCTCTACACTGTCTTGATACAATTTGCAAGTTAATAAAATACTCTAGGTGTAGCATGTAAGCTCTCAAGAATTGTATGTTTTCTTTACTATTTTAAATAATAATAAATAATAATAATAAATAAATGTGGTAGAGAATGGGTAATTTTTTGTGGAAGGTGACAGCTGTTAGTAAAGCAGACTTTGTAGTTATGATGCAAGATCTTCTAACTTCTGTGTCAGGCTGGGTGATGTGAGATAAAAAAAATGGATCACATGAAGTGGAAGGGGAGGTTGAAAAAATGAGTGGAAATATGTAAAACACTCAAGTGAGGTGTTAGGATCTTGATCCAGTGGAGAAAGATACCTACAGTTTAAGCCACAATTACAGGTGACTGTACTTGTATTGAATGTGTTTTGAAAAGGTTTGAAGTACAGTAAAACCCCTATTTAATGAATTGCTAGGGGATTAGAATATATTTCACTAAATCGAGGTTTTCATTAATGGAGGTTACATTGTTTATATGGAGCTATTGTCGGGACATGAAAAAATCATCACTAAATCCGGGATTTCACTAAATGCGGGAACATTAAATCGGGGTTTTACTGTACCTGGTTTTGAAACAATTTATGGTATAAGTGATATTCATGGTACGCCATAGACCGAGACATGGTTGACTACTCTGTTCAAACGTATTTATCATGCTTAGATTTTAGTATTTCAATTTGTTATCAACGTATATTGTCCTTATGCTCTTCTGTGGTCTTTCTTTGACCAAAGAATGACTTATTTATTGGTATGCAACAGAGTGTAACAGAAATATAAGGCTGTAGCAACAGGGACTTTCAGCCATTTCAATATAGCTGGAAGGGCAGGCTGGATGTCATGTAGGTATGCATGGGGTTAAGGAATGACAGTACACCAAGGCCTTCTTTTGTGCCTTTTTGCTTTAACATCCATGGCCAATTTACATGACTTCTTAATTTGCTCTTATGTTTGGTTTAACACCCTTTGACTGGTTTATTTGCATTTATTTAAGGCTTTTTATGGGAATGTAATTTTTTAGTTATGTCAGATTTTTTAGGAACACAGCTAGGGCATACATCAAGGCCTTGTATTTTACATTGTTGAACATACATGATCACAGTTATTTTACAGTTGCATATCATGTAGTAAAATTGGCTTGTGTTATCAGCATTACAAGTATAGTTTTATGATAAGTTGTATGCGGCATTTCACTTATATTGCCAACAGAAGCAGAATCCGTTCCAGCAGTGGCTTGCCTGTGTAATTCTCTAGCAGATGAAGAAACCAATGTCTTCACATGAAGTTATTTTGTGTCTGTAATTTTGCCTCGTCTTTAATATGGATGTAAAACTTAGTCTGTCACATTGAGGGAGGAATGTAGACTGAAGGCATTTGAGACTAGGGTGCTGAAGAAGAAGTTTGGGCACAAGAGGGATGAGGTAGAGTACCTTAGGGTGGGTACTGAAGTGACCCTTGCACCTCAACCATTTTTGATCTTTTGTGCAGTAAGCATGCAGCAGCCCCACGCTTCGAACAAAGTGCAGTACCTTGCTGATGGAGATGTTAGCAAAGTCACCTGCTTTCAAGAAATAATGACCCAGGTGCCTAAATCTTAATACTGCCAGTTCTTCACAGTCACAAAGAACATGTGAGGCCAGTTCAAATGCCTGTTTGCATCTATCGTGCCCAGAACTGCCTACCAACCTCAGTTTAAATAGATGTCCTATAAATTGACAGTGCCCTGTTAGCAGCCCTATCATAATTCTTAGCTGGTTTCTTCTCAACTTGAAAATTGCCCAGCTCTTTTAGCAGAGGGTCTTCTCAGAAAGCCCTCAGACTGCTGTTCATGAATGTACTCCCAGTACTCATGTTTCCTGCTTGTCCAGCCCCTGACCACTCCCCCTGGCAACTTAGGGGGATGAGGTAACAGAGGACTGGAGGAAATTTCACACTGAGTTTCATGATTCATACTCCTAACCAAGTATTATCCATATGATCAAATCAGGAAGAACCTAAGGGAAAGAGAACACTTGAAAGACATTGGTATGAATGGGAGGATAATATTAAAATTGATCTTGAATCAGTTGAGAGTGTGTGGACTGAATAGGTCTAGTGTAGGACAGGACAGGTGGTGAGCTCTTGTGAACACGGTGATGAAACTTCAGGTTCCATAAAATGCAGGGTATTTAGGAACAGTTAGCTTTTTAAGAAGGACTCTACTCTATAGATTTGGTTGGATGGTTACTTTGTTAATCATGCTTTAGAAGTTAGGGAAGAGCTGATGTATTTCTGAGGTATAGTACAATTGAAAATCTCTATGCTTTTTTGATACTATTCTCCACTATACGTAAATAAGCTTTTAAATGGTCTGAAGCAAAGAGTACTGGTAACAGCACAATTGCAGTTCCAAGTTTAAATCATTTACGTGGACCTCAGTTGTATTTACTAATTCAGTGACATTGGATGACTGAAAATCAGTTGAAGGATATTGAGTACATGGGAAATACAGGGGTAGATTGGCAGATACCATTAATGCTAATTTTAATTAAATATTTCGTGATTGGGTCCTTTGGGAAACTTTCCTGAACACTGCGGTGAACCTGCATATTTTGTTGAAGGTGAGGAATTTGAGTAGCTGCGTGTTTGCTTTTCAAGAAAGACTCTTGGTCCACAAAGGTAATCATTCCATATGCGATATTTATTCATAAATGCTTGTGTATCAGCAGCCATAATATCTCAGTATAGTGGTGGGGTTATAGTTTGATTCCTTGAAGGATCACGAATTCTTTCCCTTTGCCTCCACTGACTCAAGCCCACACAGCCACCTAACCAGTAGATGCTGGAAATCTCTTTGGGTAACGTGTGAAACTGACCACTCACCTCCACATAAATGCCAAGATTAAACAGACGTAGAGCTTTACTTACCCTCCTCCATACGTAATTGTGGTGTGGTGCTTAGTTAAACACAAGAATGAAGTTGCATATTAGATGTGAACAATATCTACTATCACTCCCTTCTTTATTTTTTTTAGGTTGAGTTTTATGGAAAATTGAGATCACAGAATTTGGCATAAAAAGGTGTCTTCCCATTGGTCAGGATAGCCACCTAAGTTGTCTACATTGTCCACAAAATCTACTGGTTCATGTTAGTTTTAAGCTAGGTTTAAAAACAGTATAGTTATGTGACTAACTTAGTTGAATGTTGCAGAGAATTGTGAATTGCTTTTGATAGACATACTGACATCCAGAACATTTAACTTAACTGTCGTATTTGTTAGTAACTATGAATTTTGGCAGTACTATGTTTTCAGTATGATTTCATGATAGCTGTTGGAATTGCACACATTATTTGGGCATGTTGGTTGTGTACAACAGCAAAGACCCAGTTTATCTGCCTTGGAACACTACCTTGTAGTTAACAGTGTCTTAAGTATTTGGTGTGAATCTGTGTGGTGTACTGTCTTCACCATACTCCATTTCAGATAAGGTAAATATTGCCTTAGGCAAAAACATCCAGCAAAGCATGCCATTGTTTACTTCAGTGAGCTAAGATATGTCTTTGACTTAACATAAAGTATGTTACTGACTGACTGTTATCTGCTTCCATACCCTTTCACTTGCTTACACCCACGTATTGGATGTCAAGCTTGCGTATTCCTTCTAGCTGCTATATTGAGTAATGTCTTGTAGAAGCTGATCTATAGGCTTAATTTTTGGGTGATGTGCAAGATGTTTAACAAATATTTTATGAAATGCAAGAATGTCTAATACCAACTGTCATTTCACAGGGGTTATCGTGGAAGATCATCATACTACATGCCATACTGAGCCTATCACTGGGACCTTGGATCAGTTTTTGAGAAATTTCACAGCAGATTTCCTCGTCACATAAATTCATGAAGCAGCTGATTTAATGGAAACCTATAGTCACTGTATGTATTTGTTTATGTCCTCATCCCATACTCCTCAATGAACAAATTTTTGTGTATATATGTATATAACAATCAGTATCAGGAGAATGCATGTGTGAGCAGAAATTACAAATGCAAGTATTTTGCATTTTGTAACAAGTTTGTTTTTGCAAGTAGCAGAAAGTTATTACTCTCTGAACTCTTCATGTTTGTGTGTTGGTGTGAATGAAGTGTGGTATGTTTCCATTGTTATACATTTTTGTACAATGGTGGGATTCCAAAACTGTGGCTGCATTCACATTTTATTTGTGATGATGCATTAGCAAGTGTGCATCTAAAGTAAATATTTAAATGAGACTGCAGTGATATATGTCCAATTTAAGTGATAGGATCAAGAACTGGTACAAGAAATTGCATAGGGAAAGTGTTTTTTTATGCATAGGACACTCATTGATTGTTATCCTTGCTGCAGTGTGGCTGTTTGGTAGAATCATTCTGTGTTGTCCACGATACAAAACCACATTATTTGTTTCCATGTGGTGACAAACAAGACAGTGCTAAATGAGGAGACTGTGGCATAGTAAATTGGACTTACCTTGAATACTGTGAACCCAACCAATCTGATCAGCATAATACTCTGTGGAGGGCTATTGAAGGATCATAGGAGATGCATTTTTCGCTATGCAGAATAAATGTGTTCACCACTGTTCTGTGGCCTCCATTCACAGGAAATGCATATTGTGTGAATGGTGTATTACTGCAGCAGTATTCTGGATCATTTATATCATTGAGTTAAGAGTTGCCTGACTCCGGCCGAGTTTGAAATGCTGTTTTTCCATTAGAGAGCTGGTTGGTTTTTCTGGGACTGGTAAGATGCATAATGTAGTAGGTCCTTGATTCATGTTGCAATAATTTGTAATATTGTAGAGCATTCCGTTATGCACTTTCATCAGAAGGCCCTTTTAGCTTTCACTTGTTTGTCATTATTTATGTCATGAAAATATGGTAACATTTTTTAAGTATTAATGTAACAGGCTGATTATTGTTTGAAATACTGGTCTAGAAAAATGTAGAACATGACAAATTTTGAAGTACTTAACAAGCAACCAAAGCTTACTGTAGGATATTCTGTTTTCACTCACTTGGTTGAAGAGATGTAGTCAATGAGAAAATGGTTTTTTTCATAGGTAAAGAATGCAGATTAAATTTCCTTCTCTCAAATACTAATGAAAATGTACAGTTAAGGGCATTATTGTGGGAATCTATGTTTTTTAAGGTATAGTAAATGTACTGCTTTTTATTTTCTCACTGTAATTACATTATCCTATTTGTTAATTAACATATATGTTTTTATTCTGCTTTGGCCGTATTAATGCTTAGTGTAAAAATGGCTGTATACAGTTTATAAATGATAGGTGTCCACAATGATCTTATTATGCATTTGTATGTTTTCATAAGTGTTTGTGAATACGGTTTCTTAAGAAAGCATGATCCTGCTTATGCAACTGCAGTCAAATAACGTTAAGTTTTACATATCGTGGTATGGAATTTCTTATAAATAATGAACTCTGATGTTTTGTTTAATTAAGAGTGTGAGTTTACTAATGTCATTCAAGAATAGGATAAGGTAGCATATTTTTAAGGTCAAGAATAATTTCCTCTGAGAGTAGTTGTAGATATAATGTTCTGGACTTGTCATATATGTAGTATTGTTTAATTTCTCAACTCTTCCATGGAAAACCAGCTGAATGCCATGCAAGAGAATGGTATAGTTGCTTGGTCCTTGTTTTCAGTTTCCTTCTACAGAAAATTTTTGTGTTTCATTTTAATTTTTTTAACCTTATGTTCTCCTTGTCCTGTGTCGTGTGTGTACTGTGTTTTTCAGGAACCACCAGGGGATACCAAGTGCTTGGAATGCTCCTTGATTATTTTCAGGATTTTGTGGGTTCTTAAAAAAATAAGGTGAAAAGAATATGGCATTAAAGCAGAGAAAAAAGTTAAGAAAAAACATGTTTAAAAAAAATCTGTAATTACAATCTGGTGTAAAAGAGTATCTCAATAAAGAAATGCCTTAGTTATTAATACTGATGTAATTAGAAGCAACTGGTATAATCCCAAACATCCAGTCCAGCCCATGTTATTTCATGAGCTTAATGCAGTGAAGTTCCCATACTTAGTCTTAAAACCAGACATGGAAGATATGCTTAAGTACCAAGGGTCTTCCTTTCTGTGCCGCAACAGCCCAAGTCCAGCCTAGGTCGTCTCTTTGTTGAGGTTTCTAGATCACACGCCATTAGACACACCCAATAGGACTCCTCTGAGCAAATGATCAGCTTGTCACAGAGGCCGCTACCTAACACAACAAACACGAGACGAACGTCTGTGCCCTCAGCAGGATCTAAACCCACGATTCCAGGAATTGAGTGGCTGCAGACTTACTCCTTAGACAGCATGGCCACCGGGATCAGCCAAGTGGTATTTCTAGTTTAGTGTTCATGGAGGAGACTTTATTGCAAACTTCATGGTGAATGGATTATTGGGTGGTCTAGTCACATATCCAGTGTACAGATTGATCCACGTGTTTTTGTCTTTTATTCATGTGATTTGGTCCAGTCTGAAATATTCAAACAGCCAGATGCTGTGGCCACATTTCTCCAGTTATATGCACATATGATCTAACCATGTACAATCATGCAGTGCATTCCAGCCACTGTGTATAGTTGTAATGGTTTCTCATAACAGTGGGTGGTATTACTGCACATTTCTTGGTAATTAACTACTGTTTGCAACCCATTCTTTATATTAATATATAGCATAGAGAATTTGTAACATGAGATGCAGAACTGGTTGATGTAATGGTAATGATGATTGGTATAGATGCCCACCTGTATACTGCCAGTGTTAAAGGTGGTGTGAGAAAAGTAATAAATTGATGTGCATGGCTTGTGGAAACGTGTGGTAAGAAGTTACGCACACTTTGCCAGAAAGGAATGCTTTGGAAAGAACCATAAAAAGAATGTAAGCCTAAAACTGATCAATTCTTGTAATGCTATCAAAGATGTATAATGGTAAGTTATGTTATTAGTAACTTAATGTATGACTATGCTATTGGAAACTGTTGCTCATTCTGTAAAAATTGAAAATTATTTAGGCTTGAGAAACAACTTTATTTTCCACTTGTTTTATGTGAACTGGCCACACATAAATCTCTGTTCATTTAAAAGTTTATTGTCAAGGTCATGGGTCTCCAACCCGCGGGCCGCCAGCTTGTATTATGCGGCCACATTTGTAAATTATGTATGTAGTATAAAGATTACACAATAAATTAGGCAGTTATTTATACCACTTACAGCGACTTCTCTGCGTGCGGCCCACGAACCAGGCCGCAATAACTGGTTTGGCCTTATGCCATAAGAAGGTTGGAGACCTATGATCTAGGTCTTAGTGTCTTTCTGTTATCACGGTCGGCAGCCGGTGGTAGTAATAGAAATTCATTGGGCCGTTGAAGGGCCAATATGTTGCCCCGAAACGTCGGTATCGTACACTGCACAACATCCCAGAAGAGCGAAGACCTCAACTACGCCGTGACGGAAGCCTGAAATCTTTCACACATTAAGGGAATTTATGTAAAGAGTGGCTGCTCTGCATGAGTTTTGGAAATGGTTTCGTCAGGTCCCATCGATTTTATTTTCACGGGGATTGTAGTATCTACCCCTTGCCAGTAACAGTTCGAGACATCTTTACAGATTTGGCATCTGGTATCCGTACCGTTCCTCATAGGACAAAGTAGCCTCATATTTGTATAGTTCATTAAATCATTCAAGGATTAATTGACATTTATGCATTAACAAATGCGTTAATAACAGGATAATCAGGGTAGTTTATAAATAGTGCGGACTTCGTTATAGTTAGAATAAAAAAAGTCTGGTATGTATAGGGGCCCCATTCGTTCCGGTTTTACCGGTACAGTCCTGTTTTTATGGGTCTTAAAGAGCTATCTTAAGGTGTCCCTCGAAGTTCGATTCCGGATCCTAAATGTCCCGGAGTTTTCCAAGTTATAAAAACACCACATTTCTAACAAGTGCAAAAATTTGGCCTTTCCCTCAGTGCGAGAAACTATCTATAGGACAGCCATCAAGCAACCACTAACAAAAAGCAACAGGAGAGGGAGAGGAATATGCGTAGATTAGTGGTTATAGAATCTCAACCGAAACTGCAAAGGCTGGGGAATGTAAATGTAAAAAAGCTGTAAGTGAAGCGAGTGTGTGAATTTGAGTAGCATTCTTACCATTATTTTATGTTATAATTTTTATCTGAGTTGTCTTTTGTAATAAGATTAATAAATTACTCTGCTTCCCCCCCCCCCCCCCCTGCATGACAGGTTAAAAATTTCAGTCTTCCTTTCCCCATCCTGCCCACCCAAAAATATTATTGTCCCCTCCCCTTTTTTTGCTCTTAAAGAATGGGATCCCTAGGTACGTATAACATGCATGAAGGTCCTCGGGCTGGGTAAAATTCTAAAGTTTAGGCCCGTGCAAAACTCTAACCACCAGCACATCTAAATTTAACCCCGTATACCGACGCAGCAACGAAATTCACCCAATAAATGTGCAGCAAATCAAGTACATTTCAATTTAATTTATTCACATTCCATGGATCCCTACAGGTTACAGAACCTTATGGATACAGAAATAGTCTAGTGAATACAAGAAAGTAATATCAATAATACAACAATAATAGTAAAAAATAGTAACAATATATACTTGCTAACAATTAGCAATTGTCATGAATACAGTAAAACCTCGATGCATCGTTTTTAGGGGGATGGAAAACAAAAACGATATATAGGGGAAAACAATAGTACCGGGAAACCATTAAAAATTATAGATAAGAACACTAATGATTATTATTACTTCTTGCTGAAAAAAACTTTACCATTTGTTTTGTGCAAACATTACACTTCAATTCAAAGTACGATTTTTCAAGGCCTATAACATTTCACGATCACTGTCACTCGTGCTGTGCGCATTAAAGAAAGATTTGACTTTCATCAGCGCTTCATGCGTCTCAGCAAAGCTCGGCACAACTTCGGGTTCGCCATCTTCTCCCCCTCCACACTCCCAGACACCACGAGGCTCTCGCACAGCTTCTTCATTGTTTCTACATCACTCGTTACCACGTGACTGTCCACAGAGACGTAGTCCTCAAATTTCTCTTTGTTCATGCCACTGAACGTTTCCCAGTCTTGGCGGAAATCGTGGTCATCGTTCGTCAATACGACGTCACTATCGCCTGAAGATTGTCCCTGCACGTAACCAGCTTTCCGAAAACAATTTTCGATTGTCTGCTGGGTTACTTGTTGCAAGGCTGCCACATTGTAGTGCAAAGCTTCCAAAACGTTTATCTTCTTTTTCGTTTCTTTGCCTGCATCCATTAAGCAAACAGCTGTTTGCACATTGCGTTTTATATAAAGCTGCTTATAACACTTTATTACCCCTAAATCAAGGGGCTGGAGCACACTTATACAATTTGCCGGGTACCGTATGACTTTTACATTTCTTAGAAACGATGTATCCTTTTGATGTGCGGCACAATTGTCAACAAAGAGGAGAATGTTCCTGTTTTGCGCACCCATACTTGCGTCTAATGAAAGCAGAAATGAAGAAACAATGTCTGTGGTCATCCACGCTTTATTGTTTGCGTGGTATTTGGAGGGCAATTTTTTTATATTCTTGAAACATCGCGGTTTCGGAGATTTTCCGATAACAATCGGCAATTTTCTCATTCTGTTGTTTGGTTCAACATGCAGCAGGCAATCCAGGCGGCACTAAGAAAGCAATACACATGCGCGCAGCGCACTAAGTCATCGTTTCAAATTTAAAAAAAACTATCCATGTGGGAAAATGTTGCGTGAGGACCGTGATTTTTTAATGGACGACGCGATAAAACGACAGTTCGAGGACTGATGGAGGCGGGAAAATATAGTGTTATTTATATGGGGCTAGTTCCGGGACCAAATAAGGCAGACAATATATGCGGGAAAACGAAGGTAACGGGAACGATGCAACGAGGTTCCACTGTATATATGTAAATATAGCATATATCAGCATATACAGTATTTGATAATTTGGATTTAACTAGCTGTAATACATTATATATGATAAAAGTTTTATACTATTATATATAATATATAATAGTTTTGTACTATTATATACAATGTAATGTTATAAGATATTAAAATGTTATGTAATATTAAAATTTATCTTGTATAAGACCAAGATCATTAATTGTTGTTGTAATTAAAATTTCTTCTATGGAATAAAATGAATTGGAAAGAAGAAAACTTTTCCAGGTGGGTCTAAACAATTTCACCTCATTAGACAAGCATTTTGGTCTGGATGGAAGATGGTTGAAGACCTTAATTCCATAATAATAGGCTCTTCTTCGAAATGTTGCCATGTTAGATATTGGAAGGTTTAAATTCGTATTATGTATTGTATTAATGCTATGGATCTCTTGATTGATTTATATTGATCTTTGTTATTTATAACAAATAATAATAAGGGAAAATATATATTGTTAATATAAATGTAAAATATTTAGATTAGACCAAGGGATTTAGTGCTTAACGATTTAGTAATGTGCTTATTATTATAGCAAATGTTTATATTAATTTTCTGACTATTTTAGTCTTAAATTGAAAGTAATGAGTTTTATTAAATTTAATGATAATATGTTAATTTTAAACCATTCATTTATAATCAACAAATGCTTTATTCATATTAATTTTAAAGTTTTTAGGGCTGGATTAGTAACTTATACTAGTGTCATCAGCATATAGAACCAGCTTAGCGTTATTAGTCGTTATTTTAGGCAGGTCTTTAATGTAAAGAAGCAGACGCCACGGATACCATACTCAACAGGAAATGCAAGGAAACGAATATGATCCATGGGTGTGACCTTACACAGACTGAACCACAAAGTGCTTAATCAGCCCTCAAGTTACAAATGAAATTGGTCTGTATGACTTTCGCGGCATGATATGTCAACAGAATATTATCTCATGATCTGTATAACGCACCCTTAAATATTTGTCAGTAAAATCAGTTAACTCTCAGTATGATATTGTCAGTGTTATTGAGGTCACTGATTTTATAAGTTCAAGATATTTTTTCAATAATCTGCAATATAGTTCCCACTAGGCTTGTATTTGCGAATGTTTCTGGTATAAATATAGGCCGGGACACGGGTTGTGCTGACATGATTATTATGTTTGTTCTTTTCAGGCCGTGCAGCAAAATGTCGAAGTAGGATCTCGATTAGGTTACGACTTTCCTGATCCATTCCCGTTAATCATTCACGAATTATCCTACTAATGCTGCTGTAACTGTGACAACATTATAAATTTTACCACAAAAAGGTGAAGACTTTCAAGTATATCATCTCGTGGAAAGGATTGTGTTGCTGTCATGTGGCCGTTTACAGAGGAAAGAACTATAGAAAGCAAGATATTTATGAGACAGTAGTGCGGTAAACGAGAAGATGCCGTCGTTTTAGTTCCTTCTTACAATCCATTCGCAGTGGCTTTATTTTCTTTTTTCATATCCGGCGAATGGCGTATTACAGTTCTTGCATAATTACCAATAGTTCATCGTACGATGTATGTTGTGCAAAATTCAGTGCTATTCGTATTACCGAACGTCCCCCACGATCAGCAGGTCTGTGGTAAATATACGTATACGTTGCTGTTGGTCTCAGAATCGTCATATGTGCAGTGCAAAGGCTGCCTAGCAGTACTGCATCGTTGACTACACATAAGAAACTTGTATTGCACGCAATGGTCTGTGCACTCACTTACTGAAAACCATGGACCAGAACAGTCTTCCAGACTCATAAACCAGCTGACGGTAACTCACCTCATAGCATAAAAATCTTCAGAATGCAATTAGAATTATGCTGGGTTGTAAAAAGAGGGTATCATGCAGAAATCTATTTAGGAAACGAGATTTTACCTTTGTAATCTCAGTACATCTCATGCTTTTCGTGGTCAAAAATAAGAACGAATTTATAGCAAATTCAGAGATTCATAGTATACATACCAGACAACACTACAACAATCATCAACCCTTATCAAATATGACAAAATATCAAACGGGAATTTACTATTCAGGATTTAAGGTTTACAATAATCTTCCACCACACATCAAGGATACATCAGATGACCTTAAAAAATTCGAAGCTCAATTGAAAAAGTTTTTACATCTACATTCTTTTTATTCTTTACACGAACATGTTCATTACAAATCCTTCTCAAGGCATTAACTTTCGTCCTATTCTATATTAAAATAAGATGGAATTATCAGATACATTTAGAAAATAATTTGTATTTATAGTCACGCTAATTTTATAAATTTTATAAAAGTTTATAAAATTTTATATTGTATTATATTATATTATAATGTTATATCCTATTTTATCAAATTATTATACTGTTTTGTACTGCTCACAAGTCTTATTGTTGAGGACATTTGACTGTCTCAAGCCACGTCACTTTCTAGGTAATTTCTTTTCTTTGGCATATAGTGAAATTGTCTATAGCTATATTTTAGAGACCCTACATGTCTTTGTACTTGTAGTGTAATTAAGTTCAATGTTGGTAACATTCTGTCACTGATCTAGTAACTTTGTTGCATAGTTGCCAACCCTTATTAATATTAGATTTGCATTTGATTTCACGTAGTGGTTAAGGTTCTCAGTTGTAGTGGAATTGTGTTGAATAAAGCCAACTTTTGGTCTATTTCTGGCTCATATATACTACTACTACTATTACAATTTATTCAACAGAATTATAGTGGAAAGTGCCGCGAGTTCTCAAAACTGCCTGATTGATAAGTTTCTTCGTCCTGAACGCTTTTGCACGGATCCAGCTTCACGTTCGGCTAAGCACGAATGGATTCATTGGAAGAGGACTTTCGAAAACTTCCTTCTCTCAAATCGGGAGGTATCTGATGAAATCAAACTCCAACTTCTACATAATCATTTTGGACCTACTATTTTTGCTTACATCAGTGACTGTAGTGGTTTTAATGACGCTCTACACATCTTGGATAGAATTTATGTAAAACCAGAAAATGAGATCTACGCTAGGCACTCTCTCGCAAATCGCCGGCAACAGGTGGGGGAATCTGTAGATCAATATTGCAAGTGCTGAAACAAATGGCAAAAAAACTGTGGGTTTAAAGCGGTGTCAGCTGAGCAGAATAAGAATGATTACATTCGTGATGCTTTTATTGCCGGCCTACTGTCTGCCCCAACCAGGCAACGCCTTTTAGAGAATACTTCCCTGCAGCTAGAAGAAGCTTTCAATCAAGCACGCTCATTAGAAATGGCTCAGCTCCATTCGGGCAGTTTCGCATCTAATAACATAATTAACGCCGCTTCCAGTGGTCTTTCGGACATAACCTGTATTGATGGGCCTACAACTGTACCAGATCATGTTGCACTTTCAGTTAAAAGTGGACCTGACAAACGTAAATGCTTTTTCTGTGGAAATGAACCTCATCCTAGGTATTTATGCCCGGCGTCAAACGCCACCTGTAGAAATTGTGGCAGGAAGGGGCATTATGCTAAGGTATGTAAGAGTAAACAAAATAAAACTGTTACAGCTGCCACTGAGTGCCTTTCTTGTATGGCAGCTGCCTCTTCATGCCTCCAGAAGGCTTTAATACCCATAACTATTAATAAAGTGGCACCAGAGGCCCTTGTGGATACTGGGAGTACCACTAGTTTTATAAGTAGTGCCCTTGTCGAAAAATGTAATGCTAAAAGGATGGCTTGCAGTGATAAAATAACTATGGCTTCTACAATTCATGTATCAAGGGTCGAAGGAAGCTGCGTAGTGACCATTGATATGAAAGGTCATACCTAGACGGATGTCACGCTATTGATTATGAAAGACTTGTGTGCCGATATAATAATTGGTCATGATTTACTCAAGGATCATTCATCTCTTGAAGTTGCTTTTGGTGGCCCTAGAATGCCCCTAAAAATCTGCAGTATAAGTCAATCATTCATCCCTCCTGTTTCCCTTTTCTCGGACCTTCGCCATGACTGCAAACCAATTGCTATAAAATCCCGAAAATATTCCCAGGAAGATGAGGAATTTATCAACTTCGAAATTAAAAAACTTCTTGCAGAAGGCGTTATCGAAGAGAGTCGATCACCTTGGCGAGCTCAAGTCCTTGTTACCACCAACGCGCACCACAAAAGGCGTATGGTCGTTGGCTATTCACAAACAATAAATAGATTCACAGAACTTGATGCTTATCCGCTCCCAAGCATTGAAGGAATCATCTCTCGTGTTTCGCAGTATTCGGTCTTCAGTTCTATAGATCTTAAGAGCGCATATCACCAGATTCCTATTTTGGATAAGGAAATACCCTACACAGCATTCGAGGCAGGAGGAAACCTTTATCAATTCAGACGTATTCCCTTTGGTGTAACAAATGGGGTAGCTAGTTTTCAACGAGTAATTGACTCTCTTATCAAGAATGAAAAACTTGAGGGAACGTTTGTCTATCTGGATGATATCACTATTTGTGGCAATGATCAGGAAGAACATGACAAGAACCTGAATCGCTTTCTTGAGATTGCGGATAAGTACAATTTGACACTCAACAAATCAAAATGCGTTTTTTCGCAAAAGATGATAAATATACTGGGATATACGGTTCAGGATAAGACTATCAGACCTGATCCTGAACGCCTCAAGCCTCTCTTAGAACTTAAACCACCTATAAATTTTGCATCGCTCAAAAGAACACTTGGTTTGTTTTCCCATTATGCTAAATGGATACCCAAATATTCAGAAAAGGCTCATCCACTTATCCATTGTTCATCCTTTCCGATTTCATCTGAAGCCGAATCAGCTTTTCAGACGCTTAAGTCAGATATTGCCAAGTCAGTCGTAACGGCTATTGAAGACAAAACACCTTTTACAGTTGAGACGGATGCCTCTGACTTCGCTATTGCGGCTACACTTTCACAAGCCGGGAGACCCGTAGCCTTTTATTCAAGAACATTATTGGACAGCGAAAGAAGACATTCGTCTGTAGAAAAGGAAGCATACGCCATAGTGGAATCGCTTCGTAAATGGCGTCATTATCTGATCGGAAGATCTTTTCGTCTCATCACAGACCAAAAGTCTGTTTCGTTTATGTTTGACAATAAACAAGCAGGAAAAATCAAGAATGACAAAATTCAGCGTTGGCGAATGGAACTTTCAAATTATAAATATGACATAATATATCGCCCCGGAAAGGACAATACTGTTGCAGACGCCCTGTCTCGGACTTGCGCTACTACTATCACTGAATCAAAACTGTTCAACTTACATCAGAGTCTGTGTCACCCTGGTGTCACTCGAATGACGCATTGGATCCGATCCAAAAATCTTCCCTATTCCGTTGATGATGTCAAAAGAATGATAGCATCCTGCCCTATCTGTGCTGTAGTGAAGCCACGTTTTCACAGAAACGAATCTCTTGATCAAAGCTACTAAGCCCTTTGAAAGACTTTATTTAGACTTCAAGGGACCTTTACCCTCATCCTCTCGTAATCGGTATTTGTTGACTCTTATTGACGAATACTCGAGATTCCCGTTCGCCTTCCCTTGTTTGGACTTAACAGCAGGTACAGTAATTAAGCACCTCACTAACCTGTTCTCGGTATTTGGAATGCCTGAATATATATACATTCTGATCGAGGCTCATCATTCATGTCTAAAGAGCTCAAATATTTCCTTCACATAAAGGGCATTGCAACAAGTCGCACCACTCCATACAATCCCCAAGGGAATGGACAGGTGGAACGACTAAATGGAACACTTTGGAGGACTATAGAACTGGCTCTACGTACGAAGGGATTGAAGGTTTCGGAATGGGAGGTTGTGTTACAAGATGCCTTGCATGCAATAAGATCTTTGCTTTGCACGGCTATAAACGCGACTCCACATGAGCGCATGTTTCACCACAACAGAAAATCAACAAACGAACAGTCTATCCAACTTGACTTTCATCACCTGGTGTTGTGCTTATGAAAAAAACCAGTACGAAGAAATAGGTATGAATCACTTGTTGAAGAAGTTCAGCTTTTGGAAGCTAATCCAGATTATTCGCACATCCAGCTGCCTGATGGACGAGAGACTACTGTTTCTAATCGTTACTTGGCACCTTCTGGGGAGAGGCGAGTTGAAGACAGTCTTCAGGAGCAATCACCAGAACAACATATTCCGGAGATACCAGAGGAATACACCGGTTTGGAGACCGCCCAAAATTCTGTTTCCGACAACCCCCAAGAAAACAATATACCCAGACACTCAAGTCGACAAATTCGACTCCCAAAGTATCTTAGGACTATCACTGTTTTATGATGGGGCGAATGTAGTGTAATTAAGTTCAATGTTGGTAACATTCTGTCACTGATCTAGTAACTTTGTTGCATAGTTGCCAACCCTTATTAATATTAGATTTGCATTTGATTTCACGTAGTGGTTAAGGTTCTCAGTTGTAGTGGAATTTGTTGAATAAAGCCAACTTTTGGTCTATTTCTGGCTCATATATACTACTACTACTATTACAGTACTCTGGCCCAAATTGCTCTGTTAATGTGTATGTTAACACTATTTTGTACCTGACTTGGAACGAACGAGTGTTTTGTTTTCCATATATGTTGCCATACATTTAAATTTTACTTATTTCGCTATTTTCTGAGTATGTTTTGTTGATAATGTGTATGTGTTTCTGTTGACACGTTCTGTATCCAACATATGAATTTTATGGATTTATGGAATGTTAAAATAAAATTTCAAATTTCAAGGCAATGTATAACAGATGCCATAGCTGTAACCTGTGGTCACTGGGTTATGATCTGTGGTTGTGGAGGTTCTGTGGAGTGCAGAAGAGTGTAGGAGAGCGCTGTTTCGTATATTATTAGTTTAAGTGAAATGAAAATCCGGTGCAAATAAGTGCTTTATTCTTGGTCGTCTGACAGAAATTTGATGTTAACATAATATGTAATTGATGGGTATGTGTGCGACTTAATGATAACATGGTGGCTGATACATATGTATGCGGAAGCTGTGTGGAATTACGTTCATGGGGTTGTGAATATTGGAAAGGTTTCGCTTTAAATGTACATACTTACGGTCTTTGTTACAGAGTACAAATATGGATAATTTACATCAGAAATGTATTCTTGACATCTCGAAGATTGCAGAACGTTGTGTTGCGGGGTATGAAACATTATATCGGCGTACCAAGTTGAATATCGGAGACAACAACAACTTCGGTGTTACCAGGAATGGGAGATTATAGCAGTGACGCTGATGATGAAATTACAGATGTGTCCGGAGAGAATCTTAGTTGCTCACCTGAACTTTGTGCCTCCTCAAAACGGTATTATGTACTGAGTGGTACGAAGCCATTCTCGTTAGTGATTAAAAGATGTAGCACCCCTACAACGGAGAGTAATTCGCCATTTCTGAAGAGAGATTCCAGTGTGTTATCACCATTTACTCAAGAGTTTGAAAAAACTTCAGAGATCGAGATTTTGAAATCTGATAGCAAAGTGAATGACTCATTCCTGCACCAACGAGCCGGTGTTAGCTGTAATCGTATCAATTCAAATTTAGAAGAATCTGATAACGTATTAGGGCAAACAGTATCAGGTGGAACTGTCAGAAGCCTTCAAGAAGTAATTTTGAGTACATCAAATGAAAGTAATGACTCGGTTGTAACTCAGGAATGCATTGAGAATATTTTATGTGGAAATGCTTTGCATGTAGAAGTTTGTACCATACCCAGTGCTGAAAATGGTGTTCACTTTAATTACATAGGTGACAGCACATTACTGCCATCAAAGCCCAAGTTTGAGAACTGTTGTAGTGATAGCAGAGATGGAAATTGTTCATTGTCTTTGCTTTGTAGTAGGGAGAGGTATGGAAGAGTGAAGAATGATAGCATTGATAACAGAAATCAGTATTTATCACATGTGTTGGGAAGCCCTAAAAATACACTGTCTTTGATGCACATGCTACCATCAGAACACAGCAAACAAGAAGTGGAACTATCTGTTTATAATTCAGTCTTGGAAGTTCGAGGGGAAGACAGTAATGTTGAGATTACAAAAGGAGGAGAATGTCAAGAAATGAAAGCAGCGGACAATGACAGGCATGAAGTTAAGTCTCCAGCTGATGTAATATTGGACACTGACTCATTTCATATGAGAGAACATTCTGAATCTGCAGAAAAGGTGGCTATCCTTAATGTACAGTCTGAATTTGTTATAGGAGGAGAATCTAATCTAAACAGATGCATATTAGAAGCTTCATTAAACAAAGTACGTGAAGGAGATGGGATAGCCGCTGTTGATGACAGTTTAAAATTTGAAAATAGTGAATTAGCATTACTGGAGATCCAGGGAGGAAGTGCAAGTGAATTAGATAATCAAACTGAAGGATGTAATGAAGTGAGGGCAATTCTAAGTCATGATGTTGATGTTACAGTGGACAGAAATTCATTTGATAAGGAAGACCACATTTTATGTGCAGGAAAACAGGATGAACGGAAAAAGACTGAAGCAATCTCAGATGTGAGCAAGGCTGTTGTTCAGAATGACACAGTAAAATCTGAAATAAAAATTGGAATTGGCTGTGAGCCTGTTCTGACACAGGAAATTGATTATACTTCTGAAGAAATTAAAATGAATATGCTGCCAAATCCATTTGTAGGGAACACAATGAGGAATGCATCAGAAACTACATCTTTGACCTCTGTTGGGTGTAGAAAGTCTTCCACTGAGTTTGAAAATTCTGAAAACAGTACCCCAGTAATTTACATTGAAAATACACAGACTCTACCAGTGGAGGATGATAATTTTGTACATAAACTTGTAGAGTGTTCCTGTGATGATGATGATGATGAGGGTTCAAAAACAGAGTCAAGTCTTAGTCTTACCCTTAGTCCCAAAAGTCTAGTTCTGTCAGTAGACATGGATGGTGTTCTAATTACTAATGAAATTGCAGAGGATGTGCCAGTGAGTGTAAAAGCTGAAGTAATTAAATACTCTCTGTGTAACTCAGCATTAGCAGATGAATTAGCAGAAAATATGACAGTGGGAGGTGAAGATAGTTGTGTAGACAAGTTCTGTACAACAAGTAAAGCAGATAATTTACAGTCACAGAGTTCAGTTCTTGTTCAGTCATGTGCTGACGATACATTAAATAGTGATATGCCATCAGACACTGGCCATATTGAACTTTCACCACTCCTCTTCAGTTCAGATGATGATAATTTGTATTATACAGGTAAGCTCATGTCAGATATTGGTATTTAACTGCATGTAAATTACCTGGGATTGGAAGAGTGTTCATAGAATGGTGGATGTTTAATGTTGGAGTTAACTGTAATTTTCTTCAGCAGCAGCATTTATAGGGTAAGGTAGGTTCATTGCACATAGATAATACTGTACAAGGGCAGCTGGAAAGAAATGCCTTCTATTTTGTATCTCCTTATGTTCCTTTTTTAGGGAAACTACCACTACAGTGGTGATGCCTGTGAATGTTCTAGGTCTGTGCAGAGCAATCTTTTATCATACAAGTGCAACTGGAAATGTTCAAAGCCCTGCGTATGCTGCAAAGTTTCTAACAGGAAAAGTCTTATTTTTTAAAAGGAAATTTATTTTTATTCAACAGTGAAGGTGCTGAAATTATTATTAATTGATTATTAGTAGTATTGCAATGAAACCAGTATATTAGTTAAACATAATTTTACTTTTAGGCCTTATGTTATTTTTGAAGAGTGGAAGAAGATCAAGGAGAAGCTTGACTGAAATATGCTTGCACTAATTACACTAGGCAACAAAATTTTACTGACTTTTTGTTTATCCAATTTTTTTTTGTGTTTATTACTTATTTCTGTGATGCTGATCACGAATATAACATTCATTTTCCTGTAATGTCAACACTCCACATTATATGCATAAATCTTCATTTTATTAATAATGTAGTACGCATTATTGTTAGTCTTCATAATACTCACACAAACAAACCAATGACACAAAATCTGGAGAAACCACATGGATATACATTAATACATGACATATTGACATTGATCATGCATTACCAATCATTTAAAAATGAACAGCAGATGTGCTTCTTCACTTATGAGAAGACGACTCATCAGCACGAACCAAACCCCAGATTTAATCACCCATCATAGCAGCATCCCATCGTCCCTGGTATCTTTTCTCAATGGCTTCAATATCTTGATGGAAGCGTTCACCATGTTCTTCACTAACATCTCCTAGATTTGGTTTAAAAATTGAAGATGCGAATGCAAGTAATGCAATTTTACTGACATTCTACAGCCTAGTACTTCATAATGTTGAATCAAAGATTCCATTATTTCTTCATAATTTTCGCACTTATTCTTGCCAAGAAAATATGTCGCTACCATTCTAAAGGCCTCCCAAGCATTCCTTTCAACAACAGTCATTGTTTGTTCAAGATCTCGAGATGCAAGCATCACACGAATCTGTGGTCCAGTAAATATGCCACCTTTCACGTTTGCATCAGCCAAACGAGGAAATATTTTTCTAATGTGATGCAGAGCATCAGAATTGGGATCCAAACCTTAATAAACTGCTTCAGTATTCCCAGTTTAATGTGGAGGGGTGGCAGCAAGATGTTCTGTCTTGTAACTAAAGCCTTGTGGATTACATTGTGCATACGGAATTTTTGTACTTTGTTATGTCAATCATACAAAAGTAACAATCATTATGGTGGCTTGTAGGCTGTCTCCAAATTCGAGGTATAGCAAATGCCATACACTTTCTAGTCCCACGCAGCCATCCTTCTAAGGTAGATCGGCAGCTACCACGACACACATGGGGAGCCCAGAATTTATCCTGGTCTCCGACAGGACTCCGAAGTATGCTTTGTACACTGTGCAGAACTTCGTCCCAGGCACAATGTTATGTTTCACCTGCTTTGGGCTTATATAGAAACCACAAACATAACAAAAATAATCGACTGTAAGTTTACAACCTCTTCTCTTTGACATTCTTGCTTTAAAATGAAAACCGCTGAAGAAGTACTGAAATCACGCAACTGCAGCTAACATTCAGTACACAATCGAGCTCCTTTTTGTGAAAATATCGTTGAAAGAGACTGAAATCAATATATCGAAGTCTGTCGATCTTGAAGGAAGAAGACAAGTCTGTATTCAGGTGACATATAGCAGCTGGAACACTAACTAAGAAGAGCAAGCGCTTGATGGTGGAGGTTTTCTTAAAAACCTAAAATGCAAAATATCTCTTGAAATATCGACACTAAAGGAAAACCAATGTCAGATATGTGTTCAGCAGGCACATTTCATTCATAAGTCGTGAAAAAATTAACATAAACAAATTCTTGTTGAGCAGTGTTATTATTAGATCATACTTAAGGCTGAAAATTTGGGGGGAATGTCACAACTTATCACTCCATAATTTTTTGACTCCTCCAGAGTGAGGTTTCTAGCACGCGATGTTGGCCCATGCCATATGCATAAATCCCATTACAACTTAAACATTGCTTAATAAATTTAACTATGTGTGTGACATTCAGCAGACCACTCCAAAAATTGTCCATTCTGTTGGGGGAGTGTAAGTTACATGTGTCCAAAAATGGTTGCCGGCCACATGCGTACATCTAGTAAGCCAAATGTGGCCTGCAGGCCGTGGGTTGCATATCACAGTTCTAGGTAATTTTCCAGTTGTTGCAACTCGTAACTCAACATGTGGTAGTGCCACAGTTGATTTTAAAATGGTGTATTGATGTCTATCTGAAGCAAATGGTGATTGAATTCTTCGTTGCTGAAGGTGGGAAGCCAACTTGTATTCAGGAACATTTGCAGAAAGTACATGGTGAAGCAACTGTGGATGTGAATGCTGTTTGAAGACAGATTAAGGAAGCTGTAACAGGAGGAGCAGAACTTAATGACAAACTTCAGAGTGGTCACCTCTGCACTGCAGTAATGCCTGACAACATGGCGCTGGGTTGGTTAATTGATCTTGAGTGACTGGCACTTAACAACAGATGAATTATGCCCTACACTATATATCAGTAAAGGCAGTCTAATAGTAATTACTGAAAAGGGTGGTTATTTCAAGGTGTCTGCTCATTGAGTGACATGAATGCTGGCAGATACAAAAAGGCAGGAAAGGAATTGCCACTGATCTTTTGTACTGATATAATACAGGAGGTGAGAGCTTCATGTTGCAGATTGTCATTGGACTTGAAACCTGGCTGCACCGTTTTGAACCTGAATTCAAGCTGAAATTGACAGGAGGGTGCCATATGACATTCTGAAGGAAGAAAACGTTCAAGAGTGTCATCAATGAGAAGAATGGTGGCTGTGGTTTTTGGGATGGGAAGGGTGTTATTCTTGTGAGCTTTTGCTTAAGGGGACAAGAATGAAGTCTGACCACAATATCAAAATATTAAGAACTCTGAATGCCTGCCTTTTTTGAGTTGTGTCTGAAGTAAAATGTCAGAAGCGCTGCTCCTCCATGACTACACCAGGCCACACACAAGTATGTGCACCACTGGGGTCATCACAAAGTTTGAAAGGTCAGTTTCTGCACCCATCATACAGTCCTGACCTGGCATCATGAGATTTTTACCTGTTTGGTTCTTTTAAAGTTGGCCTGTGAGGATACCATTATACAAATGACATGGCAGTGCAGAATGTTGTGCACCAGTGTTTGCACAGGTAGGAGAGCACCTTCTACTGGACAGAAATACGTGCTAGTATTCAGAGGTGGAAAATGATTGTTAACAAAGATGACACTGTAATGAAAAATAATTATTCCCTCAGCAATGTTTGATGTTCTTTGAAATTTTCACTTGTCTAACTTGTATATAGGATGAAGTAAAAAATAGGAGGTATTACTTTCTGACTAATGTAGTTGTGCATTTTAGAACAAATTTTTTAAATGAGTCAGAGCAGTGTTTCTGCTGTGTTCATGTGGTATAACCCAATCTTGTAAGTTATATGTGATTTTTGTTTCAAAGGTCAGTGCTTTAAAAATAACTTCTTTTTAGAGTAACTTCCCAGTGAAGGTTACAGCTGCATTTCTGTCCATAGATTTTAAATCCATCCCTGAATGTGGTTGTGTATATGTTGGTAATTTTGTGTACATGATGTGAAGTTTCTGGGTTATTTAAAATTGCATAATTATGTCTTTTAAGATAATTTTCTTTCAATTGCAGAAACAGTTAATTGTGAACAGGACGTAGCTGCAGCAACTTCAAATTATGATGAGAATATGATAACAGAGCAGAAGAAATTGCATCGACTTCAAGAAGCGTTATTGGGTGTTCCTCCTCCACCATCAGTTACAATTCCACAGCATGATGTAGCAAATATTCTAAGGTTATGGAAAGAAAACAAAAGTTTGATCATCTCAGCAAATGCAGAAAGTGAAGCTGGTAAGGAGTTGACTACAGAATTTATTTGTCCAGCTCACTTGAAAATTATGCTTTAATAAACCCTTGTGACTGTTGGACTTAATATGTGCAGTGACAGGTGAAGGAATGGTAGGGGTGGACAAATTTGTTATAAATTTAGCTGTCAGCTCACATTAGGGGCCATGAAAAGAGTTGTTACCAAAACTGTGAATAGTTACCAGTACACTGAAATCAAGCGTGTTCTTGGTGGTGAATTTGGTAAAACTATGTAACATGTATCCTGTGTGTGACACTGAATGTGCTTGTATCCTTGTGTATAAATATGCCTGTGTATTACTGATGGCACTGAAGGGAAATTATATATGTTTGGACCACCTGTCTGTCCATTCATATATACTGTATTTACCGGAATATAAGTACTCTGTATGTAAGACACTATATTCAGTTTTTGGGAAAATGCCTGTGTTCATATTAAGCAGATTTTGCCATTTAGTGTTTGCATGCTTAATATCTGGAATTGTATAATTATCAGAACTAAAATATGAGAGTATTATTGTAGTAAGGAGGTACAAACTCATCACTGAGGTAAGTAGGTGGTGCCAAAACTTATCACTAGAAGAAGAGTTTTCTTAACGAGTTTCTTCCCACAGAACATCATCTTCTGTTCCGTTCATATCATGTGACGTACAGCACTTTTTAATCACCTCAGTGATGGATTCTGGTAAAATGTCATTCCAAGCACTGTTGTTCTACTGCCCAAATAGTACCTCAGGTGGTCTTACATTTCCTGCAGCTGTTATTGGGCAGTTCCCAGATAGCCATTCCCCATACAGGTGGCATAGTCGTCTTTGAAAAGTTTGTTAACTACCACATTAAGAACGTGACCGAGAGTTAATGCCGTCTTGTATGATCTGTAGATCTCTTTGGATGGTTTGTTAAGTACCACATTGAGAACATGGAACAAAGAGGTCATGCCTCCTGGTGTGAACAGTTGATCTGTGTTGAGATTGGAAGTTGGAGTTTTCACTTTCTGTGTTAAGTGGCCTTGAAAGCATCTAAAACCAGCATTCCACTTGTCTTTAGGAGAGAACCTGGTCTTCTGTCCCAGGCTGCTGTCAGCCATTCAATCATGAGCTCTGTCTTCCACGCTTTCTCACTACATTTAAATACAAGGTGGGCCTTTTACTGCTTGACACAGAAACAGTGGCCTTTTTGGTGGCAGACCAAGCCCCTTGTACCACATGTGTGTACCCTTAGCAGTTGGTGATAAGAGACTTCAGCCATGAATAATCACGTTTGTCTGCTTCTGGTGATGCATTGCTCAGTCAGCCATTCAGTGCTGTAACAACATGGCTTGAGTGAGGTATACTCTTCAACAGTGTATGTGTGTAGTGCAACTCTGTTTCAAATATGAGTCTGCTGGATAATGTCACAGAAAATTTCAGTGCCAGTTTCCAGGAGAACCAGTTCCAAGTAGACAAAGTATACGCTATTTTGCCCAGACAGGAAACGAACTGTGCTGAGAGAACAGAAATTGGATGATATTGGTGCTAGACTTTAAATTTCATCAAGAAAATACCTTAAACAACTAGCTCAGGAGAAAAATGTTTCAAAAATATCTGCACGAAGGGTCACGAAATTGTTAAAACTGCAACTGTATAGGACAGCAGTAGTTCATACTTTGAAGGATAAACTGTATGAAATGAATCCCCACATTCTGGAAGAACTAAGAAACAACATCTGTCACAAGATTTAAACATTTTCTGGGGAAAATTCTAAGAGAGTTAACAGCAACATGTTTCACAGGTATACTGAGTGCATTTGGTCAGGAGGGCAACATTTTCAACATCTGCTGTAGCACTGGTGAGTTTTTGTTAGACTTTATAAAGGTTATCACCATAATAGTCTGTCTAGCTCCCTTCACTGACTGTAACCCCCTCCTGAGACGTGGCATATGATGCATAGGCATCTGAGCATGCAGTTACAGCTTGTCCTTCAAGAAGGAAAAGGTCCACCTTGTATAATTACACCAGGAAATGATACTGACACATGTTCAGATTTGAAGGGGAATTACTTTCTGCTATGGGAGTGCGATATCTTCTAATCATTAATGAGAGTAGTTTTGTACCACCCAGCATATATATGCTTATCTTGATTGTGTCAATAGGATCACTATTTGTAAGCTTTTTTGCCACATGGCATGCTGTATTTTGCTTGAAATCCAAGGTTGTTAGGAGATGGGTACCATCTCTGAGGTAACAACTTATTTTTAGAAAGATCGGTGGTAAGAAAGTCTTATTCACTTTTTGGCATATTGTGTGTTTATATGCAATGTTATAGTTTACAAGGTTTAGTGTTTTTTAGTTATTTTGAGTCACACTGGTTTGTAGGTGGTTGTTATAATAGCATTTCATTTGCTTTTTCTGCTTGTGCGATTGTTTCCAGGTGCAGGAGCTGTAAAGTCTCAGACAGCTGTATTGAAACAGTCATATTTGGAACAAATGAAGAATTGCTCTTGGCCAGAATCAAAATGTTGTTGCTGTTATGGTATTCAGTAAGTGTTCATATTTCTGTGCATGTAACATCAGATTATAAAGGAATGTAATTTGCAGTTCTGGGCAGTAGGACAGCCTAACCTCAATATAATGAGAATTTATAAAATTTGTAATGCACAGTAGACCAGGAAGCTGTTTGCAGTGCATGGGTTGAGAGTAATGTGCTCCCTTAATCCTTAAATGATGCTAGGGTTTAAATTCCAAGTATCTCCAGGGCAGAGGAGCTTTAAATTTAAATGAACCTAACATGCAGTCGTGCATTATGGTGCACAGAGGCTGGCACAGTGAGAATTTACACACCATGCAGTTCACAGAGGCCAAAGGGTTAATCTTGTAAAATTTAAAAAGTCTTGTTCTAGAATAGAATACAGAAGGGTGGGCACCGCAGTGACTCATGTGCTTTGACTGTAATTGATGTTTTGTGCAGCCCTTAGCTCATTCATTCAGCAGCCCTGCACCTTGAGCAAAGTGCAGTATCCTGGTGACAGAGATGTCCTCAAAGTCACCTGGTTTCATAAAATGAAACCCCAGGTGCCTAAATCTTAATGTGGCCAAAGCCTCACAGTCACAAAGAATGTGAGGCCATTTCAGATGCCTGTTTGCATCTATCACACTCGGGACTGTTTACCAGCCCTAGTTTAAATAGGTATCCGTTTAAATGACAATGTCCTGTTAGCAGCTGTGTCATTATTTTTAGCTGATTTCTGCTCAGATTGAGCAATTCCCTAGCTTTTTTTGCTGAGGTTTTTTTTTAAGAATGCCATTAGCCTGCCTTTGTCCATGTATGGAATGCCAATGCTCCTTGTGTTTCCTGCATGTCCAGTCTTTTTCACCTCTGTGGCAACCTTTGCAGATATACCAAGTGCAGGCTCAGGTCCTGTGAGTGGATGTGAGGAGCTGTCTCTGTCTGATTGATGAGCACCCATACCAGTTGGATCCTGTTATTTTCTGCCAGTTTTGCCAGGGATTGATTGCTGCCTGACTGTTGGAAAGAATGTGATGTTCCTACCTATGTAGCCCTTTTCTACATTCTCCATTACACAAGCCTTAATGGCATATATTTCAGCCTGGCATACTGTTGTGTGGAGCCCAAGACTGAAGCTGTGCCCCCTTCTTGCGCCCCATCTGTACATCCCAGCACCAGTGCCTTTATTGGCCTTGGACCCATCCATATACCAGACCAGGCCCCCTTTGTTGTCTGGGTTGAACCTGTTCTGCCATTCAAACTTGTCACAGAACTTGACCTCAAATGGCTTGTGGTATGCAAATCTTGGTAACATCTTGTCAGACCCCATCTGTAGGGTGGGTTTGTGCTCCATATCCTGAGATCCTTTGGTATGACTGAAGTCAGTGGATTTGGATTTTCACTGTTGGTTAAACATTAGCCTGTAGATCCCTGCCTGGGCCTCTGCCTCAGTCATCACATGAAGAGGAGGAAGTCCCAGGAGGACCCTCCACTGCCGCTGTTGGGGTCATCTTCATCGCCCCTAGCCAGACAGGCTAATCTTTGTAAGTTACTGAGCTCTATCCTGCTGACATTGTATCTGACCCTCGGCCACCAAACCGTGGAGCTGTAGGTAAATACGGGTCTGATCACTATGGTGTAGATCCAGTGCACCTCCCTGGGTTTCAGACCCCAGGTTTTACCAAATGTGCCCTTACACGTCCAAAACGCCCTGTAGGCCTTAATTCATCACATTTTTCGGCTATGCCTTCCATGTCAATCCCTTGTCCAAAATAAGTCCAAAGAATTTTACCTCAGTAGTCAGCTGCAAAGTGTGTCCGGAGAGGGTTGGTTCCTTTAGGTCCCTTAAATCTCTTCCAGGTGAATGGTACTATCACCATCTTTTGTGGACAGCTGTGTCCTATCACACCACTGTTGTACCATACACAAAGCCTCCTGTAGAAGCTCTGAGACAGTGTTTGGGAATTTTCCGCTGATAAGGATAGCAATGTCATCTGCATATCCCAGTGTATAGTAGCCATTCCGATCGAGTCCTCCTATGAGTTTGTCCACAACCAGGCTCCACAGCAGAGGCGATAGAACGCCCCCCTGCGGACAGCTCCTGGCCACAGACTTCTCCAGAGTTTCTCTTGTTAGCGTGGCTGTGATTTTCCCCCTACCCAGCATGGAGCCGATCCATCGACAGTTCATGTCTCCAAGCCCATGCCATTTAGCAGCCTCTGTTATGATGTAAAATGAGGTGTTATCTAAAGCTCCCTCAGTATCTAGGAAAGCTCCAAGTGTATCTTCCCTGTTTTCCACTGCTTCCTCTGTGTGTGTAATCACATGGTGCAGTGCGGTTTCAGTGGACTTGCCTGGTTGGTAGGCAAATTTGTATCAATGTAGGGGATATGCCTTTCTACCAATTTTTCCATTGTTTTCAGCATGAAGGACGATATGCCTTAGCCTCGGTAGAGTTGGTCTTGCCAAGTTTAGGGATAAACGTCAGCTTAACCTGCCTCCAAGCTCTGGGTATATACCCTCTTGCTAGGCAGGCTCTAAAAATGTGGCATAAATGAGTCATTAAGTGAGGGGCTCCTTGTTGCAAAAGTGCAAAAAGTAATTTTATCAGATATATGCCAATTAGTCACTAGGTCCCCTATCTTGTCAGTCCCTAGTGTCAAGTCTATAACCTCCTTCCTATTACTACCGTATATTCTCGAATCTAATCCGCACTAAGTTTTTGGCGACTTCTTAAACGAAAAAAAGTTCGCGATTCTAATCCGCACCTTTCCTTCAACCACCCCTTGCCCACGGGGCGACTGATTGAATAATATTGGATGTTAATAATGCATTAAAATCCGACGCTACGCCTGTGGCCGATGAGTCATACCGATAGAGGCGGGGCCTTTCTCAACAGACGTGCGCAAACTCGTCTGAAGTCAGCTGAGCCTTAGTTGTTGAAACGTGGGAGGTGCTTGTTCCAATTTGTCGTGTACCGTAGTTATGGAAGAGGGACACCTGAAATCTAAACGACTCTCATATACGGCAAAGTTCAAACGTGAAGTTATTCGGTGCGCAGAGGAGAATGGAAACCGCAAAGCCGCTGCAATTTTTGGAGTTGATGAAAGCAACGTTCGACTATGGCGGAAACACAAGGCAGCGATGACATTGTATGGGAGGACGATGTTGAAGATAAAGATGATAGTGACTGGGTGGAGAGCACGGATAACGATTCAGTTATGAGTGATGACGGCGAGTCTGATGAATAATAAATTATAATAATAAATAATAAAATAATAGATTATTGTATTGTATTGTTCTTACGTTGTTTTTTAATTACGTTAATTACGTTATTGTTATATTGTACAGCAGCTCAATCATTTTTCCAAAATCCAGCTCTAGACCGCGAATCTAATCCGCACGCGAATCTAATCCGCACCTGATTTTTTAGCCCTCTAAAACTGTAAAAAAGGTGCGGATTAGATTCGAGAATATACGGTCATTACAAAAGTAGGCTCATTACCTTTATTAAGAATATTAAGATTTGTACTAACCAAATGTTCCACTAGGTATTCTCATCGTGGATTGATGTTCATGCTCCCCCATATCATGTGGTGTGCATTGACAGCACACCAATGATGAGCTGTATTTTATTCCAACTGCAGTAGCCAATGACTTCCCTTAACCCCTTTGAGGGGGGTAGTTCGTCTGAATTACAGGAGACGTACACAGCCCGACAATTATATAATGAGACTGATTTTATTTTGACCAAGATAGAAGTGCCATCTATGAAGCAATGCATGCCATCCAAGTGCCCAACCTTCATCTGTAATCTGGCAACACCGCAACGTCCCACGCTGAGCATGACAGGAAATACGGCGCCATGTTGTGTAGGTAGTGAGAGGACGCGGTCACAGTAGCAGCATGGAGCAGAGAGCGAACATTAAATTCTGTGTTAAACTCGGGAAAACTGCAGCTGAGACTGTGAAATTGATGAGACAAGTGTATGGGGATAATTCTTTATCTCGTGCACAGATATTCAGGTGGTATGCACGATTCAAAAGTGGTGTGGAAACGATTGAAGATGAAGCCAGGCCTGGGCGTCCATTTTCTGTTCGTAACGAGGGACTCATTGTGAAAGTGAGAGAACGAATACAAGAAGAACGTTGTGTGACTGTGAGAATGATGGCTGATGAGTTTGGTGTTAACAGGGAGACGATTCGTCAAATCTTAGTGGAAGACCTGGGCAAGAGAAAGGTCGCTTCCCGGTTTGTGCCGCATTCATTGAATGATGATCAAAGACACGAGCGTGTTCAGTACGCAAAAGACATCATTAAAACTGCTCATAGAAATAAAACTTTCTTGAATTCGATTGTAGCAGAGGATGAAACTTGGTGTTTTCGCTATGATCCCACAACTAAACGCCAAAGTGCTGAATGGAAGTCACCAGCATCACCAAAAGGCAAAAAAGTTCGTTTTCAAAAGTCAAAAGTGAAGACAATGCTTGTGTGTTTCTACGACAGCAAGGGAATTATTCACCACGAGTTTGTCCCTCAGGGACAAACTGTCACTGGAAGTTTTTATTTGAGTGTTCTGGAACGCCTATGGAAGAGGATTCGCCGTGTCCGGCCCGAGTACTCAGCACCAGGCAGTTGGTTTCTTCTTCACGACAATGCACCGGTTCACCGGGCAGTTGCTGTACAAGAATTTTTAGCCCAAAAACAAGTGTGCGTGCTCAATCATCCGCCTTACTCCCCTGATTTATCCCCCTGTGATTATTTTCTGTTCCCCAAACTGAAGTTACCATTGAAAGGGTGCCTCTTTGAAGATGTTCAAGACATCCAAGGAGCTGTGACATCGAGTCTTCGGGCCATACCACAAGAAGACGTGCAGAGGTCGTTCCAGTCTTTGCTAGACCGTGCCACTCGCTGTATCGATGCAGAAGGGATGTACTTTGAATAAAATACAGATAGTACTCAAGTCTTTTGTTCCAGTTTTATTCTATAACCTCAGTCTCATTATATAATTGTCGGACTGTGTATGCTGAGGTAACAATAAGTTCCCTCTTGTTCCCTCCTGTAGTGTAAGTCATCCTCACTGGTGCCACATCCCAAGAGCAGAGCTCTGACAGCAGAAAGGCCTGGACTGTGTTCCTGACAAAAACGTAGGATTTCAGAGTAATACGGGGTCCAGCAGAAAAGAGTGTCCCCCTTATATTGCGTAATCCTCTTATTTGGTGCCCTTAAACCCAGGGTTCCAGAATAAGCGCTCCATCTGTCTCCCCTGTAGCAAGTTTTCGGTAAAGTTGCAGCCTTGCTATGGTGCAGATTAATTTGAATAAATTTACATTTTTGGGACGTCTTGTGCCTGTTTGTCCCTGACCTTTGTTAAATGCTCAATGTCCCTAGGTTTGCTGGGAGTACCAGTTCCTTGGGGTGGTTCACCAGGCTGGCTGGTCCCCTGTTGAGCAAAGCTGGGCAGGTACTTCTTTACCACAATGTCCCTGCTTTTGATAGGTTTTTATTTTGTGTTTTCTCCGTAAGAGTCCCATGAATAATGGGGAAATAATAGTCACAACCCGCAGAGCCCCTCATGAGTGGAAGGCATAAATACAGTAGGGTGCTGCCTGGTGCCCTGAGGGGATTGTTAGTGGCACCACATCGCCATGCAACCCTCGGCATGATGCCTTACACTTTGGCTTGGGTGGACCATTGGCCCTGTTAGCCACCTGTAGACGTTGCCCCCTTCCACAACAGAGATGCCAGAGGTTGGTTTTTGGAGGGGAATCTTATTCTAACTGGTGCTTGTAATATCTGAGAATGTCAAATGCGTAATTTTCACACCTGTCTCATATTTCATATCCAGTATACTTTTCTCACAAGTCTTACGGTTTTTGAGATACTTAAACTGAATGGACCTTATGCTTTGTAGAGACAGCAACAGATTGAATGTGCTATTGTTGCTCTGTGTGGGCATTTTCTAACTTTTTTGAAGTTCTTATACAAATATGAAAGTAACAAAGACTGCTTTGACATTCTTAGTGTCATTAGCGTGAACTGAACAGTTAAAGATCTTCATGTACTTGCAGCTTCTGTGCTCATAACTGACTACTTGTTACTTAGAAGCAAAGTGCTGCCCACTCTCTGCTGCTTTCCAAAAATACATGATGTTGAAGTTGCACCATCTTTTGTGTACATTTGCTTTGACACAGGCTCATTCTGGACCCAGCAAAGTGACTTGACATTTTGCTGATGGTAATGCCTTTCCTTGCTTTGGAATGGTTAGTGTCTCTTTTCAGAACACTAGAAGTTTTCTCAAACTATGGGTTGTGACCCAGACTAGGGGAAAGCCTTTGATGGGTTGTGAACTGTCAAAGTAATAAAGCTTGTGGCTTTACTTTTTCAACAGTTAACTCTAATAATAAAAAAAAATGAGCTTGGAGAAGCTGAGGAACTATCTTAATTTATCCTCAATATGTTTTTGATGAAATGCTCTAAATCTGTGACAATTTGCTGAGGTGTTGAGTAGGCAGTGGTATTGTTTGGATTACAAGGTCAGTAGGATTTACAATTGAGAACCACTAGCCTGTATCATTGGTCCAGAACTGACATAGTGGCCTCTTTCCTGACAACACTATTTGTAAGGAGAAGATTTTGATCAAATGGTCTGTATGTCTTTATGTCTCTGATCTTCCCTCACATAGAATAGCCAGTCTTTTCTCATGTGTGTTTGTTTTTCAAAATGACAGACTCGAAAACTGAATCCATACTGTCTTTCTATTTTGCTCTTTGATTGGCTGGTATCATAAAGACATATTAATTGAAGTTTCCTGTTAAAGTGTAAACTGTTCTGTTTCATTGTCATAATTAGGGCCAAACATGTATTAACATAATGTGCAGCAGAGTCATGCAACAAAATCCAAACTCCTGTTCACTAGCCAAGGGCAGTGCACAGTGGGCCAAGCTATTGGCCAGAAGAGCTCAGATGGCAATGTGGTGAACATTTCTTATTGGCTGAAATTTGGAGGGGACTTCACCTTGCAGCTGACATGCCATCCGATGTGCTTTGCTAAGAGTGTCTCGTACTCCAGTTACATGACTTTTGTTGGGTCTGTTGTTTTTTATGATGTATTTGTGTAGTTTGCACTTTCCTGCTAAGCACGTCTGCCTTTGTATTGAAATAAATTCCCTGTTCATACATACATATTCCAGAATGCAGACTTTCTTTTCCCAGACAAGGGAGAGGCACAGGGTGTGGTTTAGCAGTATGTTTATGAACCACAAAATATGAACAGCTTGTGAAGTAAAATGGCAAGTACTGTTGGTGTATAGAGTTATGTGGAGTGGGGGAAAAGCTGCAGATAGGAATTGCCCCTTATGACGAAAGTGTCAATAACGTAATGGTTATTTGTGTTGTGTTACTGATGATCCAACCCATAACTTTTATGAGGTTTACTGATTTTGTAATAACTGATGAGCAAACATCATACCAGATTGTTGAGATTATTAATCTCTAGTAAAATTGGTGCATCATCATCATCATATCCCAGGTATCTGGGAAGGCACACAGAGAGACTTGTTAATTATATGGACCAGTGGATGAGAATTACAGGATGTTGGTTCCCTCCTTTTCCTAACTCTTCTTGCAAGTGCATTTTCTTATCATTATACTCTGTAAACCTTCTTTTCAGATACAATCGTGGTCGAATTTCAGAAGAATTTGAAATACTGTGCCAAAGATTACAAGAACGTTATGTTGGTAGTGAGACCACTTCATCCTGCAATATATGGTTTAATCACGATATTTCAAATAAAGTGCACAATGTTAACAATCGGCGTAGAAGTACTGGTCACTCACCAGGCAGTCGTTTGAGCCATCTGGCTCGCAGAAGGCAAACTTTCTCTAGTGCTAATTTACTTAACAGCAATGTTGCTGGACAGCTACCAGGCAATCATCATCCTGCTGCGTTAGAACGACGTCTTATCATGGTAGACCCAAAGTGAGTGCTGTTAGTGGCTTCCTGTTTCTATAATAACACTGCAGAAATGTGTGTGTGCATGATAATCTGTTCTTGCATGTATGTAACTTGTGTGGTGGTGGCCACAGTCTTCGAGGTCCCCACTCATCTGATTTACGATTCATAACATAAGGTTTTGAAATCTTTAACATCTGATATGGCATGATACATATCCTAAAAGTAAGTGTATTTTTTCCTTTAACCCTTACTCTCAAATTACATTTAATTTACTTTCCTGCACAGCCCTGATTTTGTTTCTGTAACAGTGTGAAGAACATCCTTTATTTGTTGATACAGATGCACAGGACATGCGAATGTATCAATACTGCTAACAGGAGGTGGAAACACCTTTGTGACACCACTGTGTGTGTGACCTCCTATACACAGTACCTGACGAAAGGGAGAAATTACTGAAATTACAGCTGTGGAAACCTGAAGAATGTCATCGTTCATAATGTTGGGCTTCCCATAATTATTGAGGGTTATGGTTAAGATGGTTAGGATAACATCTGATCATAAACTACAATGAAAGCTTAAGAATTCATAGATGTAGCCTTTTCTTGGGTAGGCAAGAATCCTGAATGTAGCCTATATAGTGTTCTGTCAGATTGTTAGAAATGTCTAGGCAAAGCTTGATTTATTTTTATAAGGCTGTGTGTTGTCAAACATATGTAAATAGTGTACAGTTTTCGATATATCTAGTAAATGAGAATGTGTGGAACCAGATATGCAGTTTCAGTGCTGACATTCTGTAATCTCTGTGCAGTGAAACGTCTATCCATCATTCCTGTATGCATCATTTTCCCACAGTTATCGTACATTTCTTCTGGTCCTGAAGGCCATCCGTACAAACAATGTATAATTATGTCAGATGCATCATTTCTCAAAGTGTCGTTTTACTGTGTCAGTTGTTCAGAATTCTTGGTCCTGACCCACAATATTCCTAGAATTATGGTTTCTGAGAAAAAATTATGAAAGTGCCATAATGTTTCTTGAATGTAAAGTAGCAGACCTTCCCATACCAGTAATTGCCGTTACAGTTGTAATGGTTCTTGCAAACTGCGACCACTTCTCAGCTGTAGCAGCAGGGGAGAGGGGAGAGGGATGTTGGTATACATGCAGATATAATATTATTTATGCCTGTAAGAAAAATGTGGTCTTCCCTGTGCCAAGTTTCATGAAACTGTGAAGTGTTCAACAGTATTATGTTCAGATCCCATACACAGAATTTTACCCAAAGTGGACAATAAATTTGGATTTACACAATTTATTTATGCCCCTAAGTAAAGTGTGGCTTTCATTGTGCCGATTTTCATGAAACTCAAGCATGATGGACAACATCCGAAACTGCTATACCGAATTTTATGAATGTCCGACACGGTTTAGTCACTGATACTAGGTTGTGGACAGACAGACATGGTCTCCACATGAGGCGATCTTTTGTACTTCGTAAACAGAACCTGAAAAGTGATTTGCACACAGGTATTAAAGTAACTTTGTGTTTATTGATTATTTTTGTAGGCCTAGGTGGAAAATGTATAATTTTCATTTTTTGTTTTCTTGTGTTTGTAACATGTGATGCTTTCCCCCAACTTTTATTTTTCTGCATTTCTCATTTTCTCCACAGCCCTTTCAGAAATGATGGATGGAGGTTTTACTGTATGTATAATTGACACTGTTAACATGCCTTGTTTCTCAAAAACTGATAATGATAGCAGAGAAGTTCAGATGTAAAAGTCATTTGTTTTAAGAAGGGAAACTCAGAAAAGTTATTAAATTTGCTCTTACATGCATGGAAAATCAATTGTAAAGGTAAACCCCACTCCATAACAACTCATTGCCAGAAGGAAACAAAACTAGTGCTCTTGTTAGAATTTATTTCTTTATAACAATACTCACTTTCTAATGAATGTTGTCCCCTTCAAAGAAGTCTGCTTGGGACTTTCATACATTGGGCCAAGTGATCACACCACTATTTAAAGCATTTCATGAAGTACATGGTGTGAAATTCAGGAAGTTTGTCTTGTGATTTTGCATAAATCATGGTGATATTAAATCACCTTCCCTTTCATGTAATCCTGAGTCACACAGTGTTAATCTGGTAAAGAGGGAGGGTGTGGAACAACAGTCATTTTGTTTTTAGGTAGAAATTCACACATGAAGCAGAATGAGCAGCTGTGATGTCATGGTAGAGAAACTAATCCCCGGAATCCCACTTTTTAGGTTGTTTTCACTCTGAACTGATGCTGATGAAATTCCCAACATATTAGCATCTTCACTGATAGTGATATTCCTGTTTTCAAGAACAAGTTCTTTACTCAGTCTACATTTTCATGTGTTTTGCATGTTGATGGGTGTTCTGAGCGTTTTGGCCTCTTCATCAAAGATCACCCTGCTTCTGAACCACTCAAAAACTTTAGTTCTTCAAATTATTTGATCTGCAAAAGCTAGTTCCAACATTTAAAAAGTACCTGTAGGGGGTTTTCCCAGTTTAAAGGAAAATTTGATGCTGACAAGTGTGCAATTTTTTAGGTATGCCAAAATTGCAAATTCAGCAACACATACTTGTATTTAACAAAACATACTCAGCAGTCACATGTGCTACAGCTGTATTCAAAGCAGGAACTGACTTAGCAGACTCTGTCAACACCTGGTGGCAGAAGTTTGTGCTAGCGGCAGTAGTGTCATCTCATGGTCAGTCTGGTAGCTGTTGATTGCACCTTACAGCACCATTGCTAGTATACAGGAAAAACAAATTATTTAGTGCTGATTCTTCTGCCTGGTCATGCTGGAACAAATATAAATGCATAGATTCCAGTTTTTAAAAGTAGTTAGATAAATGTAATGCAGGAACTTTGTTTTAATGCAAATATGAATGACTTGGTTGTCTTAAAAACTCAAATCTTGTTGTATTGATTTAGGGTATGTAATGTTTGTAGTATGTGAATGAGAATTTGTTTTGTCTACAGGAAAACTGAACATCGGCAGAGGTCCAAGAGTTATCAGCCTAATAAACAAGTGCCTTGTGTTGACAGAAACCGGCTGCAGCAAACTAAACGGGCCTTGTTTAAGAGTCCACCCAGTAATCATAAACGAATATTTTCTGCTACAAAATCTAGATCAGGATCAAAGAAAGCTAAAAGTGATTTTGATCGAACTAGAATTGAGAAGTCCAAGCGTGCTCTTTGGCTATGCACCTCTAAAAATAATGTTGCATTGAACATAGGACATGATAGAGTACAAACCAGTCTGAGTGGGGAAATGGGTGTCTTCAGGAAAAGGAAGCGAGAAGAGCAAGGAATGTTGACACCACATAGTACCTGTGCCCGAAGGATGCTGTTTGGTGAAGCAGCAGCAGTAAAAGGAAAAAGTGACTTTATGACTGCAGGTGACAACATTCAAAGACTCGGAACTGTTGAAAGCAAACCACAGACATCAGTTTCTAGGGATGTGACTGGTGGTTTAAGTGAGGTGCATAGAAAGGTAAGTTTACCTGCTCACTCATCTCTTTAACAACCTCTTGTTTGTTCACCGATGCATCATGTTGATGATGTGATTGTGGTTCTGAGATGGTTATATATGCTTACATCACACTCAGTTTGTCTTGTCTTGGCTGTTGTTAAAATTACGGTGCAGTAGGTCCTGCCTTCCTTCCATCCTTCTTTTTCAATGCCTAGACACCTTTCAGCAGCTGAAAATGCTGCTAGCTGTTTCTTCGCATGCCATGGTGTTGTTAGAAATGCAATTCTGTCTGACAGGATGTCTTAAAAGTGTGTAATCGTATTACAAGGAGATTACTGCAGATGAAATCCCTGCAGCTTGAGTTAGAATAATATGAAGTTTATTGCTGTTCTCAGTGGGTTTTACTGGTGACTAGAACTGCAACACATCCTTACTGGATACATTGTCACAAGTAAAAGGTAAAGTAATCCCTGTACAAGCCTGGACAGGCCCTTAGGGTTCCAGGAGGTTGAGGCTACCAGATTTCCAGACAGTTGGCACATGAAGGTAGTAAGGTTGTCAGCCATATGCACCGTCCGCCTTTACCCCGAAGGAAATACTTGTGGTACTCGATTCTGTTAGAGGCTGAGTCTACCCCTGGGACATAGTGCGGCCAGACGGATTAAGTCGATGAAAAATTCCAGTGACACCATCGGGAATCAACCAACTGCGCCACCGTGTGCCCCTCATTGTCACTAATACAGACATTTAATTTGCTTGGAATAATTTCATCAGAATCACTAGAAAAGGACTTATGTGTGAGATTTGAGGTTTTTGCAGCACTGTTGCTGAAGATTCAAGTTATCTGGGATATGACACTGTGTTATTGGGGATTAGTGCCTGACATCCTGAAGTATTGTAATGCTTTTATAATCAGAGTCAAGCAGTCCAAGAAGCATTATAATCCTTTGAAATGCCCTCACCCAGCTACACAATGTTGCATTCCAAAAGACTTGAATGTTCAAGGAATTGTGTGTTTCACTGATTGCCAGCAGTTAACTTTGCAGAACAAACTAATATGATGCAATTGGTGCAGCATCTTTAACCTAAGTAATGCAGTTACATCACGTGGAAAGAGTTAAAAACTCATTTTTGGTCTTTGTGGTTTAAAATTTATTTTGTGATATTCTGCACATGGGGAATTCAAAAGAAATTTAAAATGTAGGCTTTTTTCTTCCCTTCCCTCTCTCCATGAGATACTTGTAGAATGTTATGTTAGATTATCAACTCTTTTGTGGCCTCTGGCTGTGTTTCTTGTACCTATCTTATACCATAAACAGTGAGGTATTATAAATGTGCATAGGTCTTCCTGTGAAGTATACTTCTGTTAATTGTCTGATTGTAACCAAAGTGGAATGTTTTGACAATCTTTAGTAAAATTCCCAGTATACATTTTCACAAAATTTTTGTGGTGGGAGCCAAGTTGTTCCCTGCTAGTAGAAGGAGAGATGATGACGCTAATAGCTACTTTTTGCAAAGTGCTTTACAAACTCATCTAAAAACCATTTATACAGCTTCATTGAGCCAATTTCAAACCCCTTGCCTGTGGCACAAAGTCTTATGCATGGACCACTGGAGGTGTATGTAAGTAATTATTCATGCCATATTTAAACACTGAGGTATTTTAAGAAGTTTTAAATTTAATCCCACTCCTATAAGTAAATGATGTATGCTGACATCATAGAATTTATTGAAGTTCTGAAGCATTTCTTCTGTCTGAGACCTGGGTTGCCATGTAGATTTTCAGTTAATATTGGACCACAAGATGTTGAAATACAAAGGAGGTCTGTGAGCGTTGATCTTTTACAATGCCTGGAAAGGAAGTTCTCTGTGGAAATTCTTGAAATGCTTCCATCTGACTAGAGATGTTTTTTGTACTTGCATTTGTAGTTTATTTCATGGCACTCAGACTATGTAGCATCAAATATGTGAATGACAGTAGAAGCAGCCATGGCATAATTTAAGGTAGTGTTATGTATTTACTCAAGAGATACTGAGTTTCCTCAGTGACCAACCGCAGAATGTTTGGTGTTCTGGCCAATATTTGAACTAGGCATCTCCCAGGTATAAGTCAGAAATGTTACAGCTTGAGTCCAGTACTTCTGTATTCCACAGACATCATTTATATAGCTTGTGGTATATATATAAAGATTACTGTCATTAATATGTGATAATCAGCTCTCCCCCTCCCCCCTTGACGATAAAGGAACAAAAAGGAGAGGGATAAAGAAAGTGAGCCTCTGAGAAGATTTATATACACATGTATGGTGTGTGATGCAAATGTTTGTATTGCATAGTTGCCGCAAGATAAAATTACAGTATGATGTGATTGTTTTTGAGAAATTTATTTGATAAATATTTGTGTACCTAATGCAGTAATAATTTATTATGATTCACAGAAACTACTTTGGGCTGTAGCTGAAGCGCTGCGAGCAGAAGGCATCAGCATGAGTCATCCTTTATTCCGTCCTTATGCCACTTCTTTGGCACGGTTGGTGCGTAATGTCATGCCGGATTTAAACTGCAAGCATTCATTCAGTACAAGTGATCTCATGTTGCGACTTGCAAAACAGTATGTTGGGGATGTTATGAAAGAAGAGCAAAATGGACTAACTATAATAAATTCAAGGACATAGTCTAAGAAGCAGTGCATTAATGTACTGAAGGTTGATCCACCATTCAGTTGTGTAGGGTTCTGATGGTGGTTTATTACACTCAGGGCTACTCAGGTTTTGATCTTTGTCCAGTGTTTGGGGTTACAAAAGTGCAAAATGTAGTGAACACAACCTTTTGGAGCCAGGATTGGTTTTTGTCTTTAGTTGGAGGGTGGAGGGGTGGAGCATCATCTACTGGGTTGGAGCTGTTGGACAGAAACAGATGCAATTTCTGAAACATTGAGTATTTTCATGTTTGTGGAACACTAGACAGTGGACAGCATCCAGAACCTAAGTTATCCAACCATTTTTATATAAATTTAGTACAGTGGGAACCCCCATTTAATGTTCCTCATTGTAAGGTTTTGCCTACTTAATGTTTGATTTCACTGACCCCAAGTCAGTGATATTGGTGTTAAATTTCCTCTCTATGATTTTATTCAGTCCAGTGTTCAAATCCACTACTTCCAGAATACCTTCACTGAGGTATTTGCTGTAGACCACAATGTTCTTTCAGTGTTTCCTTGTTAAGTTTTTTAAGAAGTCTGCCTGGATGTGGTTACTGGGGGTTATATAATGGAAGCCCTGAAAAAGGGAACAGGGGTATTGCAACCAAGTATATTGACTTCTCACAGCTTCTACTTTCTTAAGTCATATTCCCTTGAATTTGTACTCTCTGATAGTTCACTTGACCATATCCATTTGACACTGGCCACTTGCAAAACCTACAAAATATATACAGTAGGCTGCTGATGTATATAGGTAGCATACAACAACTTCTGTTATGGTTATGTTTAAACTTGTTTCTAAGAAACATAGTAAAGATACTGAAGTTTTGCATGGTGTTCAACTTCTAATTATTTTATATGTGAAGATGAATCCTGGATGTCAACAAGATTAAGTTTTGAAGAATTTTATTTCATTTGTTTTTGAAATGTCCATGAGTAATTGTGCCATATTTTGTCCCACATAAAGGATTTTAAAATTATTTTTCATGTATGTTTTTCTTCATGCCATCAAGATTCATACATTTTATTGTCTGGTCTGCTCAGATGGGGAAGTGGGGGAAAACATGTTACTATTACATAAAGAAGTACATACTGTATATTTATAGTCTGACAAATGTACAATTTAATCACATTAATTGTGTAACACTGTCCTGCATGTTTCGAACCCTTAATTCTGGTTCATCCTCAGGGACTCATCATCTCAAATTACACTTTTACATCAATTGTTACAGTTGTTTACATAGTAAAAACTGAATAACATGAATTCTTTACAATCGTGTTTATACACTGGTTAAAATAAATAAAAGGTGAAAAATGTATTGTATTGTATTTATTTTCATCCGTTTGCTACACGGTAACACTTGGACAAGTCAGTCAGCAATTTAGTTAACAAATAAATCTACAAAGTTACAAGCATACTACCTACATTTGTTAAAATCATAAAAGTAATGAATAATTACAAACATTACAATGATACATATGCTAATATTTACAGATCATATATAGCAATGAACTCCAAAACATAAGTATTTTGATCAAACCCTAAAATGTTAAAATTTTTTTTAAACTCTACCTACACCATCCAATTTTATCAAAACTAACAAACTCATTTATATTGTATAAAAGGAGTGTTCCAGAAAAAGGATTTTAAGTCTTTTTTGAAAACCAAAAAACTCTCCCAGTTTTTTTATTGTGTTTGGCACCTTGCTATACAATTCAATCCCCATATTTACCACACTTTTCTTAAGTAATGCTGTTCTGCAAAATTGGACATGGAAATCCTGGTTTATTCTTGTGTTATAACTATGAATATTTATATTTTGCATCAAATCTGCGTTATACTTTTTAATGTAACATAACACCTCAAAGATATACAAGGAAGTGACCATGAGGATTCTATAATCCTTAAATATTTGCCTACATGATTCTTGTTTGCCAAGTCCACTAATTATTCGCAGCACCTTCTTCTGCATTTTAAATACCTTTATACTATTACTTCCCCCCTCCCTCCCAAAATATTATTCCATATCTCAATAGTGATTGAAACTTTCCAAAGTAAATACTTCTTAACATATTTGGACTCAAAACTCCTCTTAGTGATTTAATTATGTAGGATGTTTTACTTAATTTTGAACATAATGACTGAATGTGAAGGTTCCATTTAAGGTTTTCTGTAATGTCGATACCTAAAAATCTCAGTTCTGATGAATAAGCAATTTCTGAGTTATTAAAGACTATATGTGGTCTGTCTGCAAACCTTATTTTATTAAAGTGAAATGACATTGCAACTGTTTTTTTAGTATTTATTAGAAGATTATTTTCTTGAAACCATGTTTCTA